>CM060984.1:244884237-246132987 GCA_030765065.1 Deroplatys truncata | reverse complement strand
ATTTTTCACGTTGGCTATAAAAGTACTAACATCCGGAAAACAGGCGCTAATTTCTTTCGCAACTCTGTAACGACTTTGTGCTAGACATATTTAATGTCTTAACACAGAGCGGGATGGCTCTGGCGGTAATGTGTGGCCTGTATTCGGAAGGTCCCGGGTTCATATCCGTGGGCCGACTAATCTGACAGGTTTTTTTTCGTGGTTTTCCTCAGCCCTCAAGATAAATACCGGATTGGATATTTAATACCACGATCAAAAGTCTAAAACAATAGTAAAATTGAAAAATAGGTGGTAACAGTGAATGCTGTGCCATCCATCCATAGATAATGAAAGCAGGTAGACTGGACGGCACGAAGCAGAAGATACAGTTGCTATGCACTAAGGTCTCTGTGGACACGTGACGAAGCAAGATGGCATGATTACAGGGATGAGACTTATAGGGCTAACTTCCGCCACACATCGCTCCACGAGTTATCTACTAACAGATAGGACCATGGGTTAAAACGACATAAAATATAGATTAATAATAATAATGTCTAAACAGGATGTCTAAAACGTCCTCTGAGCTATGCATACGTTACAGCTGATAGTTTCGCCATCTGTGCTGAAGTTTTCCCTGCCGATTTGGTGTGTGATTCTTCCTTATTTAAGGTATATTTCCACAGTTCTCCACTGGTTTGTATGCAGCGAATAAATGGAACAGTCGCAACGAAACCGGGTGTTTGTTACGGTGCCTGACATCACCGTGCGGTAACACGATTGCTCTGTTTACTTACTAAAACCCCCCTACCTGGCGATACAACATTTTCCTCCGCTTTAGTTTTAGAGTTCACCATCAGTTTTAGCCCGTTGTGAACGCTCTTCACAACTGACATTTTTGATGCTGCACTTTGTTAGCATAAAATTGCCACAGTTGCTTGCCGGACCTGGGAGAAACGCGTACATTCCAATTAAATTACTTGCGGATTTTCTCCCAGGCTGCATCCCCGGCGAACGTCCATTCTGACCCATGGATTTTTCGTAGTTTGCCCGGGTCGGCAAGCGAATGCCAGGGTGGTTCATCTTCTACCACAACTCTCCTACACCCATGATATTTCTCGACATCTGTTTCAGGGATGTAGGGCCAGGCGACAGTGTTCGGCGGGTTGTAGCTATGTACTCTGCGGAAGTTTCATTCTGACATCGTCGAAGAACTGATCAGCTGAAACCCGCCTCTGGGTGCTTTCGGGGGGGGGGGGAGGGCCAACCGGAGGCTTAGAACCCAATAGAGTGGACTCGGGCGGCGTTAGAGCCATTAAATCTAGAAACATTAGGGACCCCGTGTCTGCTTGCGTCCCTTGCATTCGGATCTGGTCGACCTTCGGGTCTCTCAACTCATCCGTCTCTCCCGGAGGTCATGGTTGAAGCCAAGCGTCGTCTGGCTTTGCTGTGCCTTGCTGTGTTAAGATCGTCGGCTTTTTCGCTCTTGATAATACGTATATAAAGGGACGCAGCCTAACTCACGTTACTAAAACACAAAGATCCCTTAGGCTGCGTGTCAGGGTGGTCAACGTTCTAACTTCAGTCATTAAATATTAACCAAGGAAATCACCTGTCAAAAGACACACTATTCCGGTTTTCTGCCAGTATTATGTGTTATATACTGCTCTGTAATATTCTTTTCTTCGGTGTAAAGGTTTTGGTGATCACCTTCCTTTACCGCCATAATCACTGGTTACCTATGACCAGGATGTACCTTAAGTGTTAAATTAAGCACTGAACGGTGCTATGGTCTTAATTTATATAACACGCGTACGAGGGGCACTATTTATATTTTGAGCCTTGGCAACCCTCAATGTTGTAGGTGCCATCTGACGTTTCCAATGGAAAGTTTGACATTTTTGACCATAATCTACTTCAAACATTTTGTCAATAGAGCGTCATTTGTTTTGTTTACACTAACTTGAAAATTGTGTGTCAAAAACATGGAATTAACTCGTGAAAATACTCGTGCAATGATTTATTACGACTTTCGACGTGGATTATCAAGACAAGAGTGCATCGATCAACTAACTTCCACATTTGGCGACGAAGCTCCATCCTTTGCCACTGTGAAACGCTGGTATAAAGAATTTAATCGTGGCCGCCGTTCGCTCAATGATGAAGTTCGTGAAGGTTGTGCAAAATCAGTTGTTGTGCCAGAAAACATTGATGGTGTGCAAAACCTAATAATGAAAGATCGTCATGCGACATATTGTGAGATTGAGGCAACCCTAGGCTATAGTTCCACTAGCATATATAAAATATTGCACGATTATTTAGCCGTGAAAAAAGGTTTGCTCTCGTTGAATACCACATAATTTGACGAAATCTCAAAAAGATGCTCGTGTCGATTGGTGTACAAAAATGCTCAAGAAATACAATGGTGGTGCCTCAAAAGACGTATACAAGATTGTAAGGGGTGACGAATCATGGATCTATGCGTATGATCCGGAACGTAAACACCAGTCGACTGTATGGGTGTTTCAAGATGAAGCAAATCCAACAAAAGTTGTTCGCACTCGAAGCACTTCGAAGCAAATGGTCGCCTGCTTTTTCAGCAAAACTGGCCATGTGGCAACAGTGCCTTTAGAAGAATGTAAAACGGTCAATGCTGAATGGTAAACAACCATTTGTTTGCCGGAAGTCTTCGGTGAAGTAAGGAAAACCAACAAGAACCGTAGGATCATTCTTCATCAAGAAAATGCGAGCACGCGCACATCTCGTCTAACAACAGAGTATTTGAAGGCTCAAAAAATCGAATTGATGGGTCATCCGCCATACAGTCCTGATTTGGCACCAAATGACTGTTTTGTTCCCGAACATCAAGAATAAATTGCGTGGACAACGATTATTTTCGTTGGCAGAAGAAGCCGTTGATGCTTTCAAAAACCATGTTTTGGAAGTGTCTCAAGAAGACTGGAATAAATGCTTTGACAAATGGTTCAAACGGATGCAAAAGTGTGTTGATCATAAAGGAGAATATTTTGAAAAACAAAGTATTTTTCAATCAGAAATTACTTTGTCTTAATTATTAGGCTCAAAATATAAATAGTGCCCCTCGTATGTTGTAAAAAGTGTACTGTACTGTAACAGTATAAAGAACAACTTAGTTACTTTTTAACTAAACCAAACAATTAAATTTCTTGATTTTCTTCTACGCAGATCGTAGTCTCTAGAAATAAAACCCCACACAAATATTATACCAAAATTGTAAAAACAATTCAAATTTTAGTTAACTGCAAGAGCAAGACCTAATAATTAAAAACTAATTGCTGGCATAATTAGCCTCGTTAATAACTATAACCAATCAGTTGGTGACGAAATGGTCGGCTTGCGAAGCTTGAACACGTGCGTATATAAAACAGGGCGACAACTTAACAGATGCAATATAACCAGCCTTCTCAATACATGTAAAAGGTGTGTATTTGTGGAGGAATTATGAACCTAACAACCCGAATATCACGAGATTCTACTGAATTATCCCATAATGATCCTTTCCATTTAATTCCGTTTCCTTCTCATCTTTGCTTATGGGTTTCGTGGCGTATGGCGGTGACGAACAGAAGGCGTGTGGCACTCGTGGTACTTCTGACGTTACTAGAAGTACGTCGGGCCGAACATTCGAGCCCCTCCCGTTGGGGAGCTATTCGGATTGGGTTGGTCTCGACTGGGCAGTGGGTTCTGATACCCATGAGAGATTGGGTACGTCTCTATGGGTTTCCATACTGACGGGGTTGTGAGACGCCTCAACGTCCTCCGGTACCGACCTGGATAGCCGGTAGACGCCTTGCTAGAATGATGTCGGCTTCACCGAGGTCATCGGTAGTCTTTTGGGATGACGCGCGTAAGTGGCATATCCGCATAAGCGGGGGCCTTTTTAGCAAACAAGGTATTGGCCTCGTGGGAACCCCCCCCCCACGGTCTGGAGAGCCACTCGGCCTGCGCTGGACCCTGGGTATAGAAGGGGACTTGGGCTCCGGCTCTTGTCCTGGTAGACTTCGCTCAGCAATGTCTCTGTGGCCTGTAGCCTCCTGTGGTTCCTTCACCTCGTCCCTTTCTCCTGAAGGTGGTAGCCGCTAAGACCTGTCCAGGTCGCAGCGCGCGAATTGTCTCGAGTCGCCTATAGCTATCCCATAATGGTGGAAAAATGTCAAGTTTGTACTTCCTCTGATATATTGTAACCTCTAAACCGTTTACAGGTTATACGAAATTCCTTCTGAATAAAGAACACTTCACAGGCTGTTCCCAAAAAAATTCAAGATATACATTGTTACTTTCTCTACTACGTATAGTAAGTAGGGGAAGTATTGTATTCCACCCAAAAATTCGATACCGAGATTTCACCGGAAATACATGTTTTGAGACCCCCTGAATGCAAATAAAGCATTTTTGGAAACATGCCCGTGTGTGTCTGTAAACAGCATAACTCAAAAACAAAAAATCAGATAATTACCAAACTTGGTATTTGAGTTTATTATCTTCCAAGGATGCGACACGAAGATTTTATTCCCCCACTCCAGACTAACTTTTGCATGGAACATTTTTCGAAAATGTTGATTTTTTTTATAAAAAGAGCTCTAACGATTTTGATTAAATCATATACTAAAAATATTTACATGACAAATAAAATGTGTATCTTGAATTTTCAGGCAATAGCTTGTGAAGTCCTATTCATTCGGAAACAGTTTTGCATAATCTTTTATACTGGTAAACGTTAAGCGATAGACGAAAACGTACCGCACAGAAAATGTCGATCTCTTTAAAACAGACAATTTACTTCAAATCAGTTTTTCTTTGGCATAAGCCGTTTCTGAGATATCCGTTATTAAAGATTCAATACTTGTCATTATTTTAAAGTCTCGTAGAATTTCAGTTGTTTTTCGTGATGTCATGGAAACAGTATGCAAATAAGTTTTGGTAAGAATGGTTTATATAACCAGAGGGTAGAGAAAGTCATGTGAATTTATCACATCGGGTTTTTCTAAATAGGTTTTTTTCTTCTTTTTTTGGGATTCGGGAAGTGTCAAAACACGTATTTCCGATGAAATCTCGGAACTGAAGTTTTGAGTGGAATACAGTACTTCCTGTAATTACTATAGAAAGATTTGTGTCCAGGAGCATGGAGGAGAGTGAGATGAAAGAAGTATTAACGTTTTGTTCTAATCTCATTACAGATTCATTTCGGAAGCAACAACTGACGCCAGCTTGTTGACGCTTTAGCAAACTCGCAAGTCCAAGGTAAGCAACTGATTTATTTTGAATACGTAAACAAAGTTCTCCGTCGTGCTTTCAACTCTTAGAAAAGAGTACAGGGAAGAATACAATTTTTGGCGCACCCGTTTATCTTCATTATCTTCTTCAAAGTTCTCCGTCGTGCTTTCAACTCTTAGAAAACAGTATTAGGGAAGAATACAATTGTTGGCGACTCCTTTATCTTCATTATCTTCTTCAAAGTTCTCCGTCGTGCTTTCAACTCTTAGAAAAGAGTATAGGGAAGAATAAAATTGTTGGCGCACCCGTTTATCTTCATTATCTTCTTCAAAGTTCTCCGTCGTGCTTTCAACTCTTAGAAAACAGTATTAGGGAAGAATACAATTGTTGGCGTACCCGTTTATCTTCACTATCTTCTTCAAAGTTCTCCGTCGTTCTTTCAACTCTTAGAAAAGAGTATTAGGGAAGAATAAAATTGTTGGTGCACCCGTTTATCTTCACTATCTTCTTCAAAGTTCTCCGTCATTCTTTCAACTCTTAGAAAAGGGTATAGAGAAGAATACAATTGTTGGCGTACCCTTTTATCTTCATTATCCTCGTTAGGTCTGTAAAGCACAACATAAAGCACAACAGGGTAATGAACCGCTGATAGGAAGTTACCTCTATAGCAGTTATTAGTGAGACAGAAGAAGTAATGTTGTTAAATGATGCGAGAAGTTAAACCTGTCCGAAAATTTGAAGCAAGGTATACAGCAACAAAAGAGCCCAATACTTAACGAAATAACTCGACCATAAGTGCAGATTTTACTAGTTTAAATGTGAACAATAGTATATTATACGTTAAAGGAGAGAAGCAGATAATTTTCCACGAGATACATAAATTGGAGCCCGAGGGTTAAATCTGTTTTGTTCCCATGATGTAAATACCGTTTTTCCCACGACCAGAGCTGAATTGTCGCATTTTATTTGTTGCTTTCTCTAACACCAACAGAGTAGGTAGAGAAGGTATTACTTTTCAATATCTTGATATCGACATTTTACAGGAAATACACGTTTTGAGTCTCCTTGAATAAAAAAAAATCTGTGCTACACTCACATGACTTTCCCTACTCTTGTGTAAACTATTTTTACAAACTCTTATTCTCCATATGCTTCATGTTAATCGAGATATTAATCTTATTGCTAATTTTCTTGAAGATGCAAGGGGAATTGGTAGGCTTTAAGCGATAGTCAAATATTTTAAGCGTTGGTTGCTATGTGGCGCATTCCATTCTCTTTGCATGTCCAGGACAAAAAAAAAAAATGAATAACGAATTTGAGAAAAAGTACAAGTATTGGAAAATTTAAGGGAATAACGAGCAATATCTCGAAAATGGTTCACTCAAAAAAAATGTATGTGACATAAATCGTGTATTTTAACGCGATCTACATTTTTTGTGTAGTAAAATTTTGTCTATCTCTTATGGTTTACCAGTTATGCAAATGTTATCAGTTATCACAATGAAGAATACGTTTTGAGACATTCCCAGAAAATTCGAGATATATATTTAATTTGACATGAAAATATCTTAAACATATGATATGGTAATCAAAATCGTTAGAGCAATTTTTGAGAAAATTTATAATTTTCGAAAAATGTTCCATGTAAAGGGTAATCTGGGGTGGGGGGATTTTCTTGAAAACCTTCGTGTCGCATCTCTGGAAGATTCTGAACCTAAATACAAAGTTTGGTGTTTATCAGACTGTTCGTTTCTGAGTTATGCTGTTCAGACAGACACACAGATAGACACACACACGGACATGTTTCCAAAAATGCTTTTTTTTTATTCAGGGGGTCTCAAAACATGTATTTCCGGTGAAATCTCGGTATCGAATTTTTGGGTGGAATACAATACTTCCCCTACTTACCATACGTAGTAGAGAAAGTAAAAAAAAACATTTGAGGAAAATCCCGTGTGTCTGTGAACAACATAACTCAAAAACGAAAAGTTGAATGAATAGCGAACTTGATATTAATTTCTATTAACACCTTCCAAGAATGCGACGCGAAGATTTTCTAGAAGCTACCGTTTACATGGAAGATTTTTGTTATTTCTGATTTTCCCAAATATGGCTAACGATTTTGATTAAAACCCACTCTTAAGATATTTATATATGTATGTCTTGAATTTTCTGAGAATAGCATGCCAAGTGCTGTTTATTTGGAAGGATTTTTTGATAACTGGTGAGCCGTAAGAGAGAAGCAATAACTTACTATACAGAAAAAGTGTAGATCTCGTACAGTTTTGTGGCATTAACCATTTCCAAGATATTATTTGTTATTAGTTTCAGTCGTCAATTAAAACTATACTTTGTTCTTATCTGGATTTTACTCAGTTGGGTTTTCCGTTTTGGATTGCCATAGTCCTCAGTTTGTCGAGTCTCCTTCTTTGAGTACTTTATCTTCTATAGCTTCTTTTATGTTTCCGACGTCAGCACTGGACGTTTTATTTTGGATCACCAATCCAGCATCCTCTTAGGCCATCTCATTTCCTCCATTCGTTTTATACGTCCATATCACTGAAGTGCCCTGTTTTCTAGTCTTTTTGTTATTGAATTATCTACCCCTGCGCTCTCCCATGCTTCCACTTTGTGGAGCCTTGAGTTGTAAACTACTTCTCATAAAATCAACTCCACAGTTCTTATTTTGCCCCGCCGTTTCATTCTCTGCCCCATATAATACTATATTCTCCACCACACTGTGCAAGTATTCAAGTAAAGTCGCTGTTCTTTCTTTTTACTGTATCTATTACGTTCTTAAGTAAGTGTAGGAAGTATTGTGTTCCATCCAAAAATTATAAATAGATATTTCACCAAAATGCACGTTTTGAGGTGCCCTGAACCCAAAAATACCATCTTGGAAAAACTGTGTGTGAACGCAAAATTCGGTTAATGCGAATCTTGGCATTTTAGTTCAGGAACTTCAAATGATGGGAAACGATGATTTTGAAGAATATCCCCACCCCAAACTACCGTTTACATGGAAATTAAAAGAAAGTTTAACCTATATACATAAATAAAATTAAATGTATAACTATATTCTTTATTCTGAAAGAATTATGCAAGTATATTTATTAAACCTTGAGGTATCGTTAAAACACACAATTTGTGTTAAGGTGTAGGTTTGACTATCGCTTAAGTCTATGTAATCCCGTTGTACCAACAAGGAAATATGTAATAGAATCATTTCTACAAATGTTTGTCCTGATTAATATGAAGCAGATAGAAGGAGCTTTTTGTAAGAATTGTTTGTATAGAGAAAGTCATGTGAATGCAACACGTCGGGATTTTTTTTAAGTTCTGGGCACTTCGAAACGTGTATTTTCTGTGAAATATCGGTACTGAATTCCTTAGTTCAGTGTTTGTTTTAAAGGAGGCGATGCAAGCTGAATTATAGCCTGAACGTTCCCTTCAGTTTCAAAACTTGTAAAATACTCGCTGGTTAACCGCATTATAACCAACCAATCATATTTATCGAAGAAAACTGAGTTGCATGGGCCTATCTCCTTTGTAGCTAACCAGTCCAAGCTTAATGTCCTGTCCAGCCTGTGGACTGATTGCATTTCATTTGCCACGTGTCGGCCTTGGTTGATCGCAGGCCAAGGTTGTGCATCTTTGTTTTTAATGGTTCCATTAGCTAAATGTAGGTATACGTTGTATGTACGTAATCTGAATATCAGGTTATAGCACCACGTGGAACTAAGTGTGTCATAAGTAACCGCTTAGAGGCCTGCACGTGGCTTTTAGAGCTCTTTGTGTCTCTTATCCTATACTGTATTCACTCTTAGGTTGATCCGCGCCAAAACAAAGCTCAAGTGACCAGTGCACCGGTATAAAGTATCCTTCCGCCATTCGCGTCAGAAATAGACATACTTTCATGACCATGTGGCGAATTCACGCGGTACATAATGCAAAAAGAACAGAGCCCTTATTCCGACAACGGTGACTGGCATAATCTGTTAGGGGTCAAAGGAGATACGATTGGTAGTTACAACAAAATAAACGTCTGCACATATATTAATACTTAATTTTAATTCTAAAAGAAACAAAGGAACAAAAAAGAAACTAACAGGTATGCGATAACTTAGTATATTTATTCGCTCTCTGGAAGCGGCACTTCTTAACTGTTGACGGCTCATTTTTAAAACAGAAATTGTACACTGTTACGCGAATTGCATTCTTCACAAAATCGTCACATTCTTGCATCGCATATTTCACTCACTTTTTTTTTTACTGAGACTTTTCCCGTTTCATATTTTTCTTTACGAGCGCTGTTTATACTTGTGAGTTAAGAAGTTAATTTCCCTACTTCTTCCACGGGAAGTGTTGGATATTTCTCACGCAAGTTGTTTTTACTTTCTCTACTACGCATAGTAAGTAGGGGAAGTATTGTATTCCACTAAAAAATTCGATACCGAGATTTCACCGGAAATATGTTTTTGAGACCCCCTGAATCCAAAAAAAAAGCATTTTTGGTAACATGTCCGTGTGTGTCTACCCCAGACCACCCTTTACATGGAACATTTCTCGGAAATTTAATTTTCTCAAAAATGGCTCTTAACGATTTTGATTAAAATATCATATGTTTAAGATATTTTCATGATAAATGAAATGTTTATCTCGAATTTTCTGGGAATGTCTTCAAAAGTATTCTTCATTGTGAACGACTTTTGCATAACTGGTAAACCATAAGAGATAGGCAAAATTTTACTACACAAAAAATGTAGATCGCGTTAAAATACACAATTTATGTCGTATACATTTTTTTTGTGATGAGTGAACCATTTTCGAGATATTGATTGTTATTCCCTTAAATTTTCCAATACTTATACTTTTTCTCAAATTCGTTATTCATTTTTTTTGTCCTGGTAACGCAAAGAGAATGAAATACTCCATATAGCAACCAGCTCTTAAACGCTTAAAGCCAATTCCTCTTGCATCTACAAGAAAATTACAATAAGATTAACATTTCGATAAACATGAAGCATATGGAGAATAAACGTTTGTAGAAATAGGTTTATAAGAGTAGAGAAAGTCATGCGAGTGTAACACATCAGATTTTTTCACCAGTAGTCAATGTAGTCCGGCTAATGCTTTACGTAAGTCGACGAAGACGGAAGAGCAAATTTTCCGTCCGCCATTACAATACATAGAAAGTGCTGATTTCTGGCTGTAAACAATATTCTGCGCATACCCTGATGCCAGATGGCATGTTGGGAATTGTAGCTCTGTTAAACGGTATAAATCGGCGTTTATTAAACTGTTAGATATTTGTATAGAATATTGGTATCATTTAAGAATAAATTCATTCTAAAATTTAGATTATTAGCATGGGACTACCTACCTGCGGGCATTGCTACTGTGTCATACCGCGGTACACTGGTCACGTGCGTTTATTTTGGCGCGGATCAACTCAAGAATGAATGCAGAGTAGGCGTTATTCAAGTCCAATGGTCCGTACAAAGCGGACCACGTCCTTGATATCTGCTCTCACCTCCTCAGGTTCCAAAAAGAGGACCCTAGGGATACATATCAATGCATTGCGTGTATGCTGTGAGGTCTCAAAATACCGTGCACATTTACGGCATAGAGAGTCTTGTGTAAGCCGCGTATAAATGTCTGTGCAAAGTGTTGTGGCCTGTAAGATAGTCCAGACTCCCGAGCTTAGATCTGGTCAAATTCAGGACGAACTCGCTCACCTTCCCGTCAGGCTCCGATGGGCGTGCCTAGTGATGGCTTGCTTACTCCAGATTTCAAGATGAGCCCTCACCGTAAGCTGGGTTATCTCATACTTGACCGTTCTAGTCGACACATCACAGAAGAGATCAAGCCCCCGATCCCCTCTTTGCAAGAGTGTGTGCAATCTCATTTCCTCTAATACCAGCATGTCCATGAATCCAAAGAAGTGTAACCGTACAGCTGGCACAGAGTCTATCCAACATCCTCTGGCAGTGCCACACCAATCTGGATGTAGTATCAAAGCTGCCATGTTATCCGAGCATCCTCTTGTCTGCGTGGCATAGTAAGAATATGCGTAGGGCGGGCTGGGATTGATGTATCTCAGTGCAAGAAAGGAGAATAACAAGCCTGGTTCTAGAGCTCCAGGCCCCGTCCGTAAACCACATTCTGGACCCTGCCTTCGGGAGAGACCCCTGGAAGGTATTACCACTGTATAAGATAGACTTAAGTAGTAATTAGTTCATCAGGGTAATAGGACACATCTGCTGAAGTCCAGTAAAGATCAGCGAGTACCTTTTAGGGATAGCTTAAACCACCACCCCCTACACTCCAGAGGCGGTGCGCACTCACCCTGGCAACCTCCTTCACAAACAAGTGCAAATGTGGTAGGTCTATTAAGGTCTCTAAGGCAGACGGTGGGGTAGTTCCCACTGCCAAGGTGCGGGCGCTGCGGACCCTTGTCAGTCGTGGTACTTCTGACATTACGCCGGGACGAACATTCGAGCCCCTTCCGAAAGGGAGTTGTTCAGATTGGGTTGGACTCGGTGGGGCAGTGGTTCGCAGTTGGGTACGCCTGGCTAGTTTATCCGCCCAGGCGGGATTGTGAGACGTCCCGATGTTCTCCGGCACCAACCATAAGTGAGAGCTGGTAGACGGTATCTAGATATACTGTCGGCCCACCGAGGTTATTCGGTAGTCTCCCACAATAGGGTTTTCCCTATTGACCTGACGCTCGCAAGTGGCGTATGCACTTCCGTCTCTGTGTGGCAGGGAAGGATGGTGTCCTAACCCAGTCTCGGCCACGCAGTGGGAGACGGTATATAAAATAGGCACTGTCCCTAATGGAAAAAAAAACCCCGCGAGCTTGACTCCCGGGTTGCGTGGGCGTGTTCTGAGTTGTCAGGCCTGGTCCCGAGTTTACGGTTCCCACCGCCCCTGTTATCATACAGCGAATCCAGTTTGGCACAAGGAAGCCAGCGCCGCATAGATAGCTTAAGTCTTATAAGCGAGGTGTATAACCATTCGACCACCTTAGGTCTCGGGTCCCACCTCAGTCCTATAGACCTTTACTTCATAATCAACATGCTTCTTCCAGCTCAGCCAGCATCCAGAATAACCCCATGGATACTTGACCGCTCCGGAAAGCTTCAACTTCTTCGCAAAAACTGGGACTCTACCAAACCTGGCAGCCTCTTCCCCCTTGTGAAGAGATTAAGTCATGCACTGTTGTCTTTTATTTTCACAGTTCTGTATTTACTTTGGCACCGGCTGACCTATTTTAATATGTACTAAATAGTGACGTTTTGGGGTGTCTTTATGGGAGCAAAAGTTTAGTTTGGCCACAATAAATGTTTAAAAACGTTAACATTACAACGCGCATGCGCCACGGCAGTCCCTCGGGAAGACAATAGAGGATCGCAAGGCAGTAGATTTGAACTCGCCTGAGGTTATTTCTCTGATATATAGCCATTAAGATAACATAGGTTGCCCAGGGTCAGTTCTGCCTCTTCACTGAGGTTCATATTTGTTCCAACCATATTCCACTTGCCTTTCTTTGTTATTAACGTTTTTCTGCAGCGATAGATAATTTGCTACTTAAATGAATATGCTCTTGCTAGAATTCTAACAAGTAACCGCTTCTTTCAGAGTTATATCTAATACTAATATTATAAAGAGAGAAAATGTGTGTTTGTGTAAGCGGAGTAATCTCAAAAACTACTTAATGATTTTGATAATTTTTCAACATTGAAAAACCCAATTCGTTCTTACAGACGGAGTATAAAACACCTAATTTAATTTCGTAGATTACTAAAAGAATTAAAAGGATTTTCAAAGCCCTTGTACTTGAATACGAACACACTGAAGTTATAAAAGAACGTGCTTACTAAGAAGGCCTTGACTTTTAGTTGATAATTCCATGGAGTAGAAAAATAGTTGTTAATCCACAGAATATAAATAGTTGCCTATCTCCGCAGAGCATAAAAACAAAAGCCGGATACACTTTATTGCAAGGATGGTCATGATGTAAGACTTCACTAATCAGAACACAGAGTTTAAAAATCTGATGATACATTAACATGACCTTCTCTATCCTCTGTAGTTTATTAGTGGGTTTACAAACTATACCTACTGAAGCTTTTTTTTTCTACTTTACCTCACTTTAATTCCAATACCATTGCAGAAATAGTTATATGGCGTCTCACGCTTAAAAGACAGTACAGGTGCACCGTTGCCACGTGTACTATACGTACGCTAGCAAATTTGGCGTCCAACTGCGGTCGATCTACCAATTTAATGTCATGTCGTGAATGATACATCACTAGGTAGTGAAATATCTGCACTGCTACTACAGGTAGTAATTTTCACCTGCGCTTGTCTCCTTTTGTATTTTTAGTACTTCGAAATACGATTTTACAGGCATAAAAATATATATTATCAGAGAAATATTGAAATGTAAAATGATAAAAGCTATAATTTGGTAGGGTATCATCACATTTAACGTGGATAAAATATTTTCAAACAGCAAAAAATGAACGATGCGCCACGCTCCGCTTTGCATTTACATTATATTACGTTAACCTATCGTGTTTTCGCTTCCCCCACCCTTTTTGCATTCTTTTATATCCTTCGAGATTTTTTCATTCGTTCCTTTTTATCCTGTATACTACTGTTTCTGAACACCGGTAGCCTTAGCTGTTTCTTTTACTGCCTTGCTAACACTCATTTTACTTTAATAATCGAACAACATTCATTATTATCCTTCGTAGTTTACCAACATTTCCTCCCTTCCTAGCTTCTCCCTCTATAACCATAAATATTTATTTAAAATGTTAAATAAATAACCTATATAACACTTCACATATAAACGTACCCACATCCTTACAACCGATGTTAGTCTTTACGGACTTCTACGTCGCGCCTGGCCTGTTAGCTCAATAGACGTACGAGTTTTGTGATACACAATGAATGCAAGAAGTTACAGGATTCTGGCTTCTTTTAAAAACTGTCTCCAACCCTCCTCTCGCTTGGTCCCCGTTTTAAAACCAATAACTACAATTTTTCTAATATTTCTGCTGCACCTATCGGAGCAGTGGCGTAATACGATACTTAGTTTTGAAAAGCTGGAAAATCCTGTTTTATTAGAATGCAGAGCGTGCATTAAATTGCAAAGGAAATAAAGTGATGTATTTATTCATATAATAAAAGTTTAAAACTCGAAATATTTCGTACTTTTTACCAGCAGTGTCATTTTAATTTCTGCTTGGGGAAAAGATTACCTCAAGCAGTTTCCCGAATGTTCATGTTAATTCTGAGGGCTCATTCAGGCCTAAAATATAATCTTATAATAAATGTGAAATATTTGTTTTAGAAATACAGTTGTAATTTTTCTTTTGGTAGAGCAATAATAACCAGTAGCCTAATTATTTCTCTTAACTCGGGGGAATTTGTCCCTCTCCGACTCACTAAATAGTACCCCAGCTTCTTACCAAATTCAATAAATATATCGCTTATAAACTTGCAGAAAAAACGAACAAACAATTCTCAGAGTTTTACATCACATACATGCGGTACTTTGCAGCGTCTTTGTATGCTACATAATAGAAAGAACCCATTTTACTCAATTTCCGAACAGCTGTAGTGGAATGTATCCAGTAATTGTACACAGCACTAGGTTAGAGGACAGCTTGTATGTTGAAACAGCAAACGAGAAGTGGAGGGGTGGACGTAGCTTTACACGCGGGGTCAAGTATGCCCCAACCTGGAGCAGTCAACCCGTTCCTATGACGTGTGGTTCCAGCATGACGGGGTTCCGCTACACTTCAAGCGTGTTATAGTAGAACATCTTAGCATCATCTGCAAGGAGAAGTGAATAGGGAGAGGAGGGCCTGTTGCAGCGCTGTCGTCCGATTTGTATCTTTGAGGGTATATGAAGATTGTCATGTATACCACCTCAGTGGACACGCTGCCTTTGCTCGCATTCGTCAGAGAGCGCACGTATTGAAGAGGTTTAGACACTGTCGTGAATGCTACTGAGGCCGAAGATGGACAGCACGAAGGCCATCTCTGAATTACTACAAAGATTTCACCGGGAATAACGCGCGCGCGCGTGTGTGTCTATGAAGAACATAACTCAAAAACGCAAAGTCACTTAGGTACCAAACTTGGTGTTTAAGTTCTCCATCTTCCATGGATGCGACTCGAAGATTTTTAAGAAAATCTGCCCACCCCAAAGTACCCTCTACGTGGAACATTTTCCGAAAATTTCGATTTTCTCCAAAATTTTTATTAAAACAGTATTCAGGCATTTTCATGACGAATGAAACGTGTATCTTGAATTTTCTGGAAATACCTTCGAAGTCATTATTTTAAATGATCTTTGCATAACCGTTAAACCGTTAGAGATAGACAAATTCTTAATGCACAAAAAATGTAGATCTCGTTAAAGATTCAATTTATATCAAATAATTTCTGCGGCGTTAGCCATTTCCGAGATATTATTTGTTATTGGTTTGAATTTTCAAATTCTTACACTTTTCTCAACAGGAAAACCGCTGTTCGTTGTTTTCTCTTGGCCATGCAAAGAGAACGAAATTTCAAAGCCATCATGTAGCGACCTGCTCTTAAAAGGTTTCACTATCATTTAAGCCTACTGTATTCCCTTATTTTTATTGTACGTACAAGAAGGTATATAATACGACAATTTCTGTAAATGTTTATCTTGATTAACACGAAGTAGAATACAAGAATAGGTTTTTGTAATAACTGTTTGCTGAAGAATGAGTAGAGAAAGTAACGAGAATGTGACACATCAGATGTATCATTTAATTTGCATTGCTGTTAGAGCAATAAATGAACTTATGTAATCTCTGGGTCTTGTCCGCTCAATCATGTTGCTCCTGGTCAACATCTATTGTGGGACAAAAACGATCCTCTTTATAGTAAGGACTATCATTCTATACAGTTTGTTGCTGAGGCCCTAAATCACCTGTGTAGTGACGTAACCCATTTTCATTTAAATTTGTGGGAAGACAAGCTGTCAAGTAAAACACCATCCGTTTTATATCGTTTACTCGTGGCTGAATTAAGGTCTGTAATATTGTTGACAGCAGAACTGTATTTATCAAAAATGTTCATATACTTAAAGCACAATATTGTGAGTAAATTTCCAATCTGCAGTAGAGTCTTCATTTTGAATAGTGTTGCGGCCTAAAGCGACTTGCATCTTTTTTACTTTCTCTACTAGTATAGTAAGTAGGGGAAGTATTGCATTCTATACCAAGGTTTCACCGGAAATACATGTTTTGAGACCCGCTGAATCCATAAAAAGTATTTTTGGTAACATGTCCGTATGTGTGTGTGTGTGTCTATGAACAGCATAACTCAGAAACGAACAGTCGGACACCAAACTTGGTATTTAGGTTCAGTATCTTTCAGAGATGTGACACGAAGGTTTTCAAGAAAATCCCCCCACCACAGATTACCCTTTACATGGAACATTTTTCGAAAATTTTAATTTTCTCAAAAATGGCTAACGATTTTGATTAAAATACCATAAGTTTAAGACATTTTCATGACAAATGAAATGTATAACTCGAATTTTCTGGCAATGTCTCCAAAAGTATTCATTGTGAACGACGTTTGCATAACTACCTACTGATTCCAACACCCCTTGCAACAATAGGCCAACGGTAAATGTAACGATGTAGAGAATGACAACAATGCACTATGACGTAAGATGTGTATGAACGTTTTGAATGCAGTTACTGGCGAACGAATTTAACGCGCTTTTTACCCAAATGCGCACTGTAATTTTGAATACAGCATTTGGACGAAAAATGTGCGCATTAGATACCTGAAAATACGATATAACTTTAAACTTGTGGTACCGTCATTGTTTTAGCGGAGTTGGTAAATAAACACTTCCTTCTGTTTGGCTGCAACAGGTAGGTGGCTATAGATTTAAAACAGCCAATTATTGTGAAATAGAGGCACATTGCAAATATTTTGACAACGAAGTAATTTTAGAATTTAATATTCTTGCGACATTCTAAAAACTGAGGTGTTTCGATTGATATGCTGCCCTTAGCCGTACTTTCGGTCTTAGACAAGGGTGTCTGCCCGATACTGTTTAACCTATTCGTAAATGGCATTTCAGAACAAGTTCGTAAAGCTAACATTCACATGCCCACTATTGAAAATGTTGAGATCCCGGGGTTATTGTCGTCCTCCGTGGTGTAGTGGTTACCACGCTAGCCTCTAGTTCCCGAGGTCCGGGTTCAAACCCGGCGGAAGACGATAGATCTTTTCGGGTGTAAAAATCGTTAGCATGACTTCCTTCGGAAGGGAAGTAAAGCCGGTTGCCCCGTGTCGTATATTTACGGCACGTAAAAGAACCTCAGGCCTGATAAAGAGGCCTCTGAGCAAAATTACGGTCTTTCACGACCAATATAGGATGGGACGCTAAGGACCATAGTAGTTAAAGAGCGTCCATAAGTAAAACTCGTTTCAATTTCTGGGATTATTATTTGCTGATGACTTAGTAGTAGGGTCAATTACGAATATTGGCTTAGGGAAGGCGATTGAAGCAATATCTAAATTCTGTAAAGAGTGGGGTTTAAAGCAAATATACGCAAATGGAAAATCATGGTATTTAAGGAAAAAAACAAGTTACGAAATAATAAAAAAAAACTATTGGGAAGGGACAGAAATTGAACTAGTCAATAAATTTGATTATTTGGGCATTAGGCTTAGCAATAACAGGGGTGGAGGGGACAAAACAAATAAGGTGCAAGCTAAGGGGAGGTGAGAATAAAATATGGGGTATTGATGAGGGATGGCTAAACGTTGATTCGATTTACAGGAATTTGTGAAAACAAATTTTGGGGTTACCAAAAGACTCACCAATGGGGGCTGCACAAACTGAACTAGGTACACTTGGGAGTAAAGGAAAAATAATGACGATAACGTTGAAGTACTGGTTTAGGATCAAGAACTTGGAAAAGAATAACATCTTGAGAGACTGCCTAAATGTTCAAGACAAAACAATGAGAAGTAATACCTAGGTTAATAGAACCAAAGAGACCATAGAAAAAATTGGATTTGACATGATGGGGTGTGGCAGAGAGGTTAAAGAGAGGGGTTTTTGGAAAGAAGTCGAACAAAGAATTGAAGACATACAGATAGATAAAGTGTGGATAGAGAGAACTATGTGGATAAAGGCAACCAGAGGCCGAGGCAGGGAGCCTCATGGGGCCGAACAGGGGTAGTGGAATTGAAAGTAATAAAAGGGGTCTGAAAATAGAGGAATGTCCAATGAGTGGAAGGCAGGATAATTATTGACACGCGATTCTGGAATGCGAAGAAGCCAAAATAATGAGAGGAAAACTTAGCATCGAGAAATGGGCTAATCTACCAATAGAGACAAAGGGGGAAAAGGTTGATGAACTTGAAATCAAGGAGCCTGGGGAGTATCTAGACAAGGTTAATAGAAAAGGAGGAGGAAAATAAACACTTGAGGAATCGGAAAGTGTGGAAATATAATTTAAACTGGATAGAGTCCGAGTATACCTTTAAAGATAGTTTGGCGCAATAGTGGAACAACCGCGAGGTTGAAACTAGACGGGCCACTTGTTTACTCAGCAACTCCCGAGGAAGAACCACTAGTATTTAGTATTGTGGGTGTACTTTGTTTGGCCAAGAGATAGTAAGGTAATATAGGGTGGACCACTAAGAACGCCGGTTTTTAATTGCGCGCTATTCTTTATATTGTTGGCATGGGAACGTTTTGTATACGTAATTTGTAATCAGTATTTTTTGCGGTTACTTGTCATTGAAAGCTTTACAACAGAACAATGAATATTGATTGTGAAGACATTACAAATCTACTGAATGTTACGCAGAAACTGTAGGAAAGCTTCGTACGACTCTCGTAATGCACCTAATGAGTCAACATTTGAGGAAGGTTAATTTTTTGGTGGTGTTGTATTGTAGTTTGAATGTTGGGGTACCGCACGTATGGTACCGGTAGCCTTCGCCCCAAGTTTAAAAATATTAACTTTGTAATTTGACTGTTTCTTTAAATATTATATATTTATGTTTGCCTCGGCTGCGTCAGTATTATTGTTAGAGACATGGATTTCTTTGCAGGGAATAGTGCGGCTAAAAATGTGGACTTGCACAGATTATAATTTGTACTTCACTCCATTTATTAATTCTTTAAACGATTAAAATAACACTTCACTGATATAGAGAGCTGTGAGATTATTTATTAATTACTTGGACTTTTTTTTAAACACGTAAATTATTTTCGTCTCACACTGAATACGTATTAAACTTCTCGAGGACGCGCTTCGCGTCTGGTTAGGAACGTTGTCTACTAGCAACTGAACTCTGCATCTGTACAACTTTGCTCCATTTCAGTTTATGATTGGCTGTTCTTACTCCAATAGAATACTTTTATTTAACTTAAGCTTTTTTCTGGTTGTTGATTGGCTATTTATAAACTGTCTCAAAAATTACATTATTGTTGATCCAAGAATTACCAGTAGCATTATTAAACTTTCTAATTCATTATTGTCTCATTGTTACGTCATTGTTAGCAACTTTTGACGTATTATTCTCACAGCTCCTACATTATTAAATTACGTAATACATAACATTATTGAACATGTACATAATAATATAAACATTAATACAATGACTGTTATATGCATTTTATATATTATATTATGTACATATTGCTTTAAGGCGGGCTGTTATTGAATTTACATATTATATAATTTGACTGAAATCATTTAAGTGTTAAAAATACTGCCTCACAGTTCGTATGCTAATAAGGACATTTGACACAACAGGTTCGATTGCAGACATCAAAACTCCAGTACGCTCTCGTTCTAGCCGGTCTGATTAGAACATCGCAATTGTACGCGACAGTGTTGCCACGAGTCCGTAAAAGCAAATCATCATCGTTCACAACAGTTGGGCATTGTGAAAAGCTCCCTCCAGCGAATTCTCACAAACGATCTTCATATGCATGCCTACAAAATTCAGTTAATTCAACATCTGAAACCAACGGACCATTTGCAATAGACACATTTTGTTGAGTGCATGAATGAATTTTGGGTAGACATCATGCAGGCAACAATTTTACAAAGAAAATAATCCTCTCTGACGAGGCACATTTTCATTTAAATGGCTACGTTAACATACAGAATTGTCGCATCTGGGGGGGGGGGCAGGAAATTGAGTAAGTGGTTTTTTATGTTATTATTTTTGCAACACGCTTTGGGAGCCAAATTTGAAGTAGGTATTTTATTACCTCCACGTATGGAAGCCAAATTTGAAGGGGTTTTCTTTATTACGTTATTTATTAGCACCACGCTTTGGGTGCCAATTTGAAGTAGGATGTATTGAAGGAGTTGTATTATATTTCAACTGTTGGGGAGCCGAACTTGTAGTAGTTGCAACCGCAAGTATGGTACCCGGTTTCCGGTAGCCTTCGCCCCAAGTTTAAAAATATTAGCTTTGTAATTTGATATTATATTTATGTTTGCCTCGGCTGCGTCAGTATTTGTTAAGAGACACGTTTCTCTTGGGCAGGGTTGTGATACGATTTGTGACGGTATTATTTGTCACATTATTTATTAATCATTAATCTGACATTTACAATTTTTTATAGCAAATACTGTACCCTGAATTATTTAGTTACTGTTACAAAATGGTTTACTTTCTTAAGTTGTTGACAAAAATTTGTGCATTTAAGAATTTTTGTAATTACTATACATATTTACTAAAATATTCACCCTCTACACAAATATATTTACATCTCTTAAATCTAGACACTGTTTCACATGTTCTATTTGCTACATAAATATTTGTTGTAATGACTTTTACCCCATTTTTGTTGTTTTGTACTGTATATTCACAATACTCTTGGAATTATATCTACGTACTTTACTTTAATATAACATCATGCTTTATTTCAAATGCTGTTCAGTTACTAATAAAATGTTATTTTCCTTTTTTAAAATTTTAGTTATGTCCAAAATTTTATTTCTCCTTTCTCATGACATACATATTTATTTAACCCTCTTACATTCCAATACATTTCTCTGCAAGTCATCTTTAACTATCCAGCATTTACTTTACCTCTCATTGCTATTTACCCTCCTGGATCAAATTGTCAGTGGCTAAACATTACTCGTAGCCGTATCCTAACCTTCAAAAATTTGTTCATGAATCGCCTCTTAAAGGATTCATATGATATTTCGTTCCCTGATAACATTTGAAAACAATCTAAAGTTTCCTGAACAACACATCTTTTAACAACTGTCATTTTCAATTCTTCTACTATCTCTTTAACTTGAGAATACTCTGACAAATCTGTACTAAACTGTACTGGATTGGAGTTTTCATTCTGAACAGCTTGGTACTTGTTAACTTTAGAAATTAGCTTTTTATTATTTACAGGCAAAACTTTAACTTCTTCGTACAATTTATTTCTTTGCATTACTGACTCCTTCTGTATTTCTGATATCTCCCCTCTGAAATTAACTTGCACATGAATTAAATCTGCATTTGTAGCCTCCATCATCTCTCTTAACTCACTAGAAATGCTACTCAGTCGGCTACCTAATTCTGTACATTTTACATCAACATGTTCTATTTTATTATTAACCTCACTTTTTTGGTTTGATATTTCCCTGCACATTTCTGACATTTTCTTTGAAACTTCACCTATTTCATTTGCTATCATTTCCTGATTTTCATTTCTCATTCTCATCATACTACTCTCTAGCTCCATGAATTTCTTTTCAATTTCTTCCCTGTTTTGTTCTAAGCTTTTACCAATATCTTCCCTTAATTCCCTATGACTCTTTTGCATATCTTCCCTGTTTTGATTAATTTTCTTTTCTAATTTCTCATTATTCTTACAAATTTCTTCCCTTAATTGATCTGTAATACTCTTACCAATATCTTCCCTCAATTCTTTCTTATTCTGATCTAAACTCCTATCAATATCTTCCCTTAATTTCTCTATATTCTTTTCCATATCTTCCCTCAATTCCCTACTCATATTTCTCAGCATTTCCATCATCATACTAGCATCAAGATTAACATTTCCTGCTATTCTATTCTGACTTTCTGCACTAACATTTCCACCCTCAAATCCTACATTGTTTGAGCTATTTTCTGTAACCTGTATTGAATTACAGCTAACTGTTACACTATCCCCCTCCATAATTATTTCTTCTGTATTATTAGTGGACATTGTTTTCTTTATCCTACCGCTCCTAAGGTACATTTAAATTTTTTTACCCTTTTTTTTTTAGACTTAACATAACACTTTTCTAACCTTTCTGATGCTATCTGCTGATGTAGCTTTGATGTCCAGCTTTCTGCCCCTCTCTCCTAGATTATATGTCACTTCTGCGTTGTATTATGATGAATCTGCGTCGTCTCGATGTTTTTGTGTCCACTCATCCGCGTCGCCTGTCGTTCCTCTAGTTGTTTCTGGAATCTGCGTCTTGTAGTTCAGTTCACTACTCCATTCGCTTCACGTCCTGGTTCCTTCGCCCCTTCCTGGTTATTTCACTCCTTTCCTGGTCACTCTGCCCCACGTTCTGGGTGCCAATTTGAAGTAGTATTATTTGTTATATTTATTTTGTTGTTAACCCCCACGTTTGGGAGCCAATTTGCGATGGTAAATTTATAATGTTATTTGTGTATGTGTGTTTACTCCACGTGGTGAAGCCATCTTGTAACGTAATTCTTTGTTAGGTTTGTAGCTCCATCTGGTGTTAGCAATTTGCGGCAGTATTAGTGTTCGTTTGAAAGAATGCTACTGTTATTTTATTTAATTTTTGTTCACTGTCCTCCGGCTAGCTATGATCTTTTGGTCAAGCACTTCTCTTTATACAGGTTGTGTAAACGGAAAGGAATCTTTTATCCAAAGATAAAAGATGATGAAGAAATTTGTTTTACACTTTTATTGTCGAAACACAGTCACTATCACATTTACACATTGATCTTGACACTCGCCAAACTGAAACTGTTATAATAACTTCATTACTGATCACTCTTAATTCGCGTACTTCAACTTTTTGTATAATTAACTTTACAACACTTTAGATTTTTCATAATTCTGCTACGCGTAACTTGTGAATCGATAGCCGACGGTTAATATTTCTGCTGGACTGAAGGCGACGTGTATCATACAAAATATTTTCGACGAACTGGCGGGAATGCGACGTGTAGTGTACAAAGAATTTTGATGAACTGGCGGACCGAAGGCGACGTTTAGTGTACAAAGTTTTTAGATGAACTGACGGGCTCTACCTCTACCCTACCTTTTATACTCCTACACCCAGATATGCCTAAAGATTATAACTGAGCTGCAATTGGCTAATAAAACGCGCCAACATTAGCGTCCATTTATACATCCAATGAAAATTATGAATACATATGCTCTAGGGAAATGTTCCAGAAAATTCTAAGAAAAACGCGCCAACATTACGTAACTTCCTCGTTTCCAATAATGATAAACAGCTCACCCCCTCGCTGCATTATTGCACGCTATTATTGTCAGTTTCAGTAAGGCAGTATACACTTACTTCCCAACAATAATTACAATCAACAAACATCTCAAATCAATGTCACATAATAATGCATATTCATACTATAATCACTCTTTACATTTAAATAATTTGTGATACAAATTACTGCATCAGACTAAGAATGTAGGCTTACACAGATTTTAAGTTTTAATTCACTTCTTTTTATTAATCCTTGACACAAATTAAATAGCACTTCACTGATATCGAGAGCTGTGAGATTCCTTTATTTAATACTTGCAATTTTTTAACACGTATACTATTTTCGTCTCTCAGGAATACGTATTAAATCTCTCAAGGAAGCACAAGCAACGCATCCAGCTATGAGCACACACTGCAGGCAACTGAATAGATTTCAACCGTCTAAACTTGTAAAATTCTCTGATTTGCTAATCCTACTCCAATAGAATACCTTCATTTAACTAAAACCCCCTCCGGTTGTTGATTGGCTATTTTATAAACTGTCACTAAAATCACATTATTGCTTACAAGAATCACAAGTAAATTTAAACTCTCAATCTCATTATTGCCTCAAGTTTACCTCATTGTTAGCAACTTTTAACTTATTATTCTCACAGCTCCTACATTATTAAATTACGTAATACATTCATTAGACATTATTGAACATATATACAATAATATAAGCATATGCAATGACTGTTACATACATTTTACAAATTATTACATACACATATTGTTCAAGGCGGGTTGTTATTGAATTTACATATTATATAATTTGACTGAAATCATTTAAGTGTTAAAAATACTGACTCAAAATCCATGCGTAACCCATTCAGAGAGCATGTATCCGGAAAGAGTAACTGTGTGGTGTGGATTTTGGGCTGGTGGGGTCATCGCGCCTTACTTCTTTGAAGAGGAGAATGGAAATGCCATGATAGTGAATCGACAACGCTACCGGAAACATTGTATGGCCTTGCCTTAATGATGTGAACATTGAACAATTATGGATCCAACAGGATCTCTCTACCCTCGCTGGATACGATAGCCTTGTTGGGGAATAAATTTCCAGCCCGAGTTCTTTCATGCAACAGCTATGAGAACTGGCCAGCAAGGTCATGTAACCTAACGCCCTGTGACTTCTTCCTTTGGGGGTATTTAAAATCGCAAGTTTATAAAAATAATCCCCTAACAATACCACAACTGAAGGAAGAGATTCGAAATGTCGTCTCCCAAATCAAGGAGCAGATCTGTTCTGAAGGTGATAACAAATTTCATTTATAGAGTTACAACATTCAGAGCAAGTCATTGGGGTACTGTATTCAACAGTTAAAAACCGGCGTTCTTAATGGTCCACCCTATATTATATATCGTATGTTATTACTAAGTGTATAATAATCACATTCATTCAATAAAAAAACTCTTAGTCCGTACTTTGAGGATTAAACGCAAATTCATGTAAAGCTTCAAATTATTTATATAGAAGATTGATGGAAGTTGTCACGGTTGATGTTGCTAAATCCGAACCTGATCCAGTTCCACTGCGCTCACAGTTGGGGGAAGTGGTTACCTTGAGGCGAAACTTCTGCCTCCCCCGCCCATGCTGCATATGAAAGCCGTAATTAGGTAAAACCCACAGAGGCAATAAGGAAAACGGTACAACAAAGACCAGAGGTTATATAAACATACCAGCTGGCTGTTCAACGTTCCACGGGTAGCTTTTTAAACTCTAATGTAGATTTAATTCATTTCATTTACCTCCCCCGGTCCTTTATGACATTATTGTATAATTTTATAAGTTTTTTATGATAAATCCTCCCCTGTACCCCTTATAATTGTAATTTCGTACAGCCCCGGGATCGCTAAACCAAAGAAGTGGAAATTGGTGCATCGTTGTGCGACGGCTGCTCGTCTTCCTTGCTGGTGCGAGTGAGTTGATGTGCTGTAATAAAATGTCCCTACAACACTTCTGTGTTGACCTACGCTCTTAATTTTTATCTAGGGCGTATAGTACTGGTTATTGGACCTATCTGTTAAGCTGTTCCTCCCTCTCTGTATATATCTTTCCTAAATTTCTAACAGTTTCTTCATACGATTCGACATCTAACTGGCGTGAATTTCACCCCCTCACGACTTTCTCGAAAGTCATGCGAATCTCGGAGCTCTGTCCTGCAAATGACGCTATTTTCCCTTAACTATTTTAAAGCACTATTGTGATTGGCTGATCACCTTAGCGTCGTATGAGAACATTTGCTCTCATGTCTCTCTTTATGACGCGTCTGGCCTTTCCATTTTGGCCCAACTAGGGGTGTAACAAACCGATATATTCAAGCAAAGGTTATAACTGTCGCAGTTACATTACATTAACGGTTACCAGTAACGATTACCTGTAACTGCGTTTCAATATGAACGATGTCGATACACACTTTGCTGTTTGATGCAATCAAAAAAGAAGTTTCTCTAACTGTGTCAACACTTTGTTTATTGCGTGATTTATAATCGCAAAATGCATTCGCGCTTTTACATTCTTGCACATGCATATTTATATACACTAGTTCACACATAGCCTTTTCCCTATTGGCTAACCTATTCGTGCCGTAAGTGCTCCTGCTTCTTTTATTTTTTTAAAATCTCATTTCTTCTGGTTCTTTCTTTTTTCTCCTGCTTTTCCCGGCTTATCATTACCATGTTTCCTCTCTTTTAATTTTTACCGCTTATTACCGCAATTACTGCTACACATATGGAGCACACAGACTCAAACCCGCGACCCTCAGCTTGGCGGAGCGCCGAAGCTATACGCTCCAGTGACCCCGGCTACGAGGGCCGTCACTCTTGGCACGTGCAGATGGGAACAGCCGTGAGTAAATGAAAGTCTTTACATTCATGCAAATCGAGCCCGAAAGCATGTAGTTTTACAAAATTAATAAAGAATATTCAACTTACAATTATGGTGTGTTTGGTAATGAGGCAGCCCTTTAAACTTCGAGGTTTGATTCGGGAAATGCTTTAACCCTGTCGTGTATCTGCCGGCCTTTCAGTGTTCTTTGCTATACAAGGTTAAAGGTGTAAATATAGGTACACGTTAACAAACCCAAAAGAGCGGAAACGCACACCTATACACCGCTTTTCGGATTCGAAAGTTAGAGAAATTTTAGGTTTCTTTAAGCAATTTTAGAGGGTAGACGCTGAAATTGAGCAACTGGATCTTGATTCACCACAGTTAAAATTGATGTACCATCGTTTGAGCCTAACGGGCCGGGCATATTACTAAACAGTGTTAATTGTTTATTCACACCGCGATGTATAAAAACTCGTGCACCTATAATCGTATGTGAACAACTATGTTAATGTAATGTGTGCAGGTTTGTTGCCCGAGTGCTGACTGACCCGTCATCTGTGACCTGTATGCGAAATGATAAGCAATGCGCTGTAATAAACAAGTAGGTATGTACATGCAACTTCGTGCGAGGAAGACTCAATTTGCAAACTAAGACAACCTTGACCGAGGTAACCACAGAGTGAGCCAAAAACTATGAACCGCTGCGTGGTGTTTTTCCTGTTCGTGTCCTCGGCGTTTGCCGCCGTCTGCCGCTATTATAGAAAGGCGCGAATGAAACCATACAACATTTTTAAAGGCTTTACTTAGCAACTTTATGAAAGGAGATGCTGAAACTGGCCATCGTTGTCCATACATTTTTAGTACCTCTTTAGGAAACTATCCATCACTCGCTGTAGTTTACTTGAGAAATACTGGCAATTTCGTGGCGGCTATTTTGTTTTAATTCTTCCAGAGTGTGTGGTTTTGTCTTGTAAACTTTGTTTTAAGTTACCCCAGAGATAGAAATCGCAGGGGATTAGGTCGGGGACCGAGGGGATCACAAATCTGTATTAATAATTCTGTCCTCAAACACACTTTTCAATTTTTTCATCGAAATATTGGCCGTATAAGCTGTGCAGTCTTGTTGAAAATAGGCAAAATCACGTTCCCTGGCTGTTAATTCTCTAAAAAAAAAGGGGGGGCAAAATTGTATTCACATACGTACGGGCGCAACTGTTGACTCGAAAAAAAATTTGCGAGTGATGGAGTTTCCTAAAGAGGTGTCAAAAATGTATGGACAACGACGGTGGCCAGTTTCAGCATCTCCTTTCAAAAAGTTGGTAAGTAAAAAGTAGTTTTAAAAATGTTGTATGGTTTCATCCGCGCCTTTCTATGATAGCGGCAGACGGCAACGAGCGCCGAGCCGCGGACAGGAAAAACACCGCGCAGGCGGTTCATAGTTTTTTTGGCTCTGCGTGTAGTTCCCGATAGGTGATATCAATGCTGCGCACATGCGTCAATGATGTCAGCCAGAGTCGGTAACTGTTAACGCGATAGCTAGTTGTATTCGTTACTCTGGCAACCGTTATGTTATTTTCTGCCCATCCCTAATCCCAACCTCTCGCTATCTCTCTTCAACGTCTATATATCTTCTCTCCCTCAGTGTGTCTGCTGGTCATGTTCGGCCTAAGCCCTGTTTTTGTACCATCCCAGAGATGTCTGCTACGCTAGCTAGCCTCCATTATATTTAACATATCACGTATTCACACCTTTATAATATTATTTACATTAATATCTATATTTACGTTGATGTAACAATGTTCCCACTACAATTGGAACGCCCTCCAAAAATGTTTCTAAGACGTGTTGCACAGCAGGTGGGTGTTTTAAAAATCTCTGTCCACACAGTTGCTAAACTTTCAAAATTGAAGCCCGGCAGAGTGACTGTTGTTCATGGATTACAACCTTTGCCGAGAGGAAGGCCATGAATGTCTCAACGCAGATGGACAGTTTTAAGAAAAGAAACCCATCGATATAGTAACATAGCGCGCGCACGCATACACCTGATTGTGACTGGGTCACAAAATGAACGCGCTCTATATGGGCCTGGAGACGAAAGGTATATCGATAGTTTTAAAGCTTTTGTGCTGAAAAACTAATAACGGAAAGTTTTTTTTCTCCTACATTCTTTTTACTTTCTCTACTACGTATAGTAAGTAGGGGAAGTGTTGTATTCCATCCAAAAATTCGATACCGAGATTTCATAGGAAATATATGTTTTGAGGCCTCCTGTCCGTGTGTGTGTCTGTCTGTGTACAGCATAACTCAGAAACGAACAGTCGGATAAACACCAAACTTGGTATTTAGGTTCAGTATTTTCCAGAGATGCGACACGAAGGTTTTCAAGAAAATCCCCCACCCTAGATTACCCTTTACATGGAACAGTTTTCGAAAATGTTAATTTTCTCAAAAATGGCTCTAACGATTTTGATTAAAATATAATATGTTTAAGATATTTTCATGACAAATAAAATGTATATCTTGAATTTTCTGGGAATGTCTCCAAAAGTATTCTTCATTGTGAATGACTTTTGCATAACTGGTAAACCATAAGAGAGACAAAATTTTACTACACAAAAATGTAGATTGCGTTAAAATACACAATTTATGCCATATACATTTTTTTTGTTGAGTGAACCATTTTCGAGATATTGCTTGTTATTCCCTTAAATTTTTCAATACTTATTTTCTCAAATGGGAATTCGTTATTCATTTTTTTGTCTTGGATATACAGAGAGTATTAATCTGTGACAAAGAGAATGGTGCTGCACATAGCAACCAGCTATTAAGAGTAATTCTATGGTTAAAGGCTATGTATTTCTATATTGCCCTTGTAAATATATATTGCCCTTACATCTACAAGAAAATTAGCAATAAGATAGAGTCTGCAAATGTTTATCTCGATTAACATGAAGTAGATGGAGAATAAGTGTTTGTAAAAATAGTTTGTACAAGAGTAGAGAAAGTCATGTGAGTGTAACACATCAGATTTGTATTCCTATAATCTGTGCTTTGATTCCACTAGGGACCTAAGACACCTATTTTCAGGCGTTTTCCTGTTCACTACTGGCAGGTGGTAGAAACTGTTATTGGCAATCTGCGAATTCAAAATATAAAAGAAGTTTTACAGGATCTAACGTTACATAATACAAAAGGAAACAAAAAGGTGGTATTCAGAACGAGCAAAGAAGAAATTGCAGGTATATCTCTCAATGTAATCATCTTACCTAATCTCCCTTTTGCCGATGATTATCTCGTAAGTTGACTCACGCCTGCGGTCATTAGATAATTATTTCTCGGCCTTAGGTTTCGAGGTAATTAAGACGAGAACAAGCATTTGTTAACCTCAATTTAATTACTGAAAGATTATCTGTATCCGTAGTGTTACTGAAGTGCGGTTCTCTCAACGTAGCAACGTGCGACTCGCCGCACGGCTAGAAAAAGGTTGTGTGTTCAGTCCTGGACGATGGGATTTACCGAGGCAGGCATTCCAATTGTGAAAATCTAGTTATGGGCTTCATACAACGGTAGTAATGTACGGACTTTTTAAATGTTTAAATAATTATACTGTATTCTTGGGAATAATAATTACTATTGGTATTATTATTAATCTTGTTCTATTTCACGGGTTTAGACCGTTTAGCCTGTTCCGGCTCCAAAACCTTGTTGTGTCCATCTCTTTTTTGGTCGTTCTGGGTTTCTGTATCCTTGGGGTCTGTAGTTATATGTTGCTCGGGGTATCCTATTTAATGACATTCTTTCTAAGTGTTGTTTCCAGTTCTATATTCTATTATTACTTTATTTAACTCTTCTATTTTTAACTTTTGCCTTATTTCGTTGTTTGGTTCTTTATCCAGTCTTGTGTATCCTGCTATAGGTCTGAGAAATTTCATTTCAGCTGTCTGTGTTCTTCTTTTATTTTCTGCTGTCACTGTCCTTGTTTCAGACCCATAAGTTACTGTGGGGATGGCCATTGCTTTATACAATTCTATTATGGAGTCATTTCTAATTTTATTTTTAGTTTTCTCTTTATGGTTCTCGTTATGTAATTGAATTTATCTAGCTTTTTATTCATGTTATTTCACATCCTAGAAAATTAAATATTGACACTCGTTCTATGCTTTTATTTTCTATAATTATTTTAGACCGGACCGAGTAAGTACCTTTAAATACCATAACTTTAGTTTTTTCATTTGAAATTTCCATGCTGTAAGTTTTTATATTAAATTTAGTTTGTATGTCATCCTTTGAAGTTCCTCTTCTCTTTTCGCTATTAATATCTGGTCATCTGCGAAGACCATTGTTATTAATATTGGCTGGAATTTTTCATAACTTCTTGACACTGGTATCGCTATTTGGGTGTTTCTCACGATTTCGTGGAAACAGAGTGGAATATTGCGGCAGTCACCTCCTCCTGTCCGTTGCTCGCGGCTTACCTTGCTGCATCCTCCATGTTGGCTCCAGATGTTCGCAGTGTGCTGGTTCTCTGCAATTTTGTCCTTGGCTAGCTGCAGTAATTTTGTTTAAAACTAGGTGGGAGCATGGACTTATCCTTGGTAAAGGAAGCGTAGACCTCGGGTCGTGGTAAAAAGGAGAAATAGACGTGCTTTGGTTACGAAAAGTTGACACTGCAATTTCTTTTATTTAACTACTCCGCGTAGTACACAATACTGATATTACCGCCGTTAAAATACTGTCCACCGCTTTTAAAACGCGGCGCGCATATGACACGAAGTTTAAATATGCTTATTATCTCTACGAGTAGCGGTACTTAGGTGTGTTTCGAAAACTGTCTTTATTCCCTTTTGGCGCGATATCTCTTACACATCCTGCAGCATCTCTCCCTGCCCACAAATGACAAAATGACAAAATGAAATGCCTCGAATTTGCTCCTAACAGATCCATTTATAGTCGCAGGCTTCTGGGGCTGCTTCCTTTCCTATTGGTCCATTTTTTTAGCGCCACTCGACGCGTCTCACTATTTCGTATAAACTTACAGGGATCTCATTGGTCCAAGTTTAACATAAATCACAGCTTTTCCTAAATTTACCGTTAAGCTAGTTGTCTCTCTCACTTGGTCACGGCGAATTATCGAATAAAAGGACAAAGACTTTACACCCTCGCTGTATGAACAATGACCCTGCGACCAGAGAGACGTCGTAAAACTAGATTTTCTGCCTTCGAAGACACTGTTCCTGTAGCTAAAACACTTCGTCGTGGACAGTATTTTAACATTACGCTTAAATTATTTACATTAAACCATTTATAACTCTTCTAATATTAGTAACCTAGATACATACATAACGTTAAATCACCCTTCTTAAACTATACAAGCAGTATAAGAAAAAGATATGTACATAGTATGATTTAACATCAATAAAATTAATTAATAAATTATCTATAATTACAGTCCTCGGGCTCGGCCTAGAGTTGCCGTTTCAATATCAAGGCCAACATAAAGCGACAAGCTTTGGGGCCGTTCGTTGATTCTTATGGATGATGGAGACTATCTAGAAACCATACCATCGTCTCTCTCTCTCTCTCTCTCTCTCTCTCTCTCTGCCTCGGTTATAATTCGCTGATGAGTTCGAATGTCGAGTAAGGACTCGCATCATGGTCGGCTCAATGGGGGAGCTCGAGCCGTGCCATCGTCCAGGGCGGCAAACTCTTGGAACAGAACAGGATACGTGGGCATATGACGGAGTTACAAATCACACTTAAAATCTAGTGACTTTCTTTAGATTGTTTGTTTTGAAGCTGGTGACAAAGGAAGTGCCAGAGTGATTTGGATGCAAACTGTCCTTGATGATCATCGTGAAAACATCCCGGGAGCGTCAGGTGTTCAACAGTAAGCATCATGTTTATAAACAGGAGTGTTTCAAGCCACTAGCTTTTGTTTATTTGCTTAAATTGGTGACTCGTGAACCTGTCAGGTTAGTTATCACCCTAGAGGTATCCCGGAAGTTCCACTTGTTTATGTTTTGTGTTGGTAGCCTAATTTGTTACTATAGTAATTACTGCCTTTAACTCCAAAGAAGCTTAATTGGACAACTCTTAATTTAAATGCAATAAGAAAGCACATCTCGACTACTACACCCGCATCCCACCACAGGAAGACAGGGCTATTCAGTTCATCAAACAGAGTCCTTTATGTTCGACAATAAATAAGGGAAAATAATACTAGAGAGATGCGATGTTGAAGCCCCGAGAGCATTATCTGTTAAGATCAATGCAAAAGAATGTACGGTTTGCTGAAATGTACTATTCGCCAACCGCACCGTAATATTGCGCTGGACTGATGACAGATTTGAAAGTTGTATGTAGTCATTCAAAGACTTTATTACTGACTGTGCTGGAACATCTCATTTTTATGGCTACCTACTGCTCTTCAATTCGAGACCTAGGGATAACAATGTTGAGCGAGGTCTACCCAGAGCCGAAACTCCCCTGTGTCAGCCAAGGGAAGGAGACACTCCCTCCCGTGGGTCTTTCCATTAGGTCAATACCTTGCGCAGGGACGGAAGTGAATACGCCACCTACGCGGTCAAATCTGATGGGAAAACTATCGATCTAGCTCGCAGTCTGCTAGCTCTCAGGTTGGTGACGGAGAACACTGAGGCGTCTCACAACCCCGCCTGAGCATCACCGCCCAGACGTACGCAATCTCCCAGTGTATCGGGAACCACTGCCCTGTCGAGTCCAACCCAATCCGAACAATGCCCTTTCGGGAGGGGCTCAGATGTTTGGCCCGATGTATTTCTAGTAACGTCAGAAGTAAGAGTGCTAGGGGTCCGTAGCGTCCGCACCACGGCAGCTGAAAGGGTCCGAACCCTGAGATCTGGGGATTACATGGAGACATTAACCATGAGCATTTCTACAGAAGGTTTAAGGATCAGTTACTCCTTAACATCCCGTGTCGTAGTAAAGATGTATTGTGTTTACGTTGTTTGCCCCACGTATGGGCGCCAATTTGAAGACGTTATTTTGTTGTAACTTGTTTGCAACACGCTTTGGGGCGTCAATTTGAAGTAGGTTGTATTGAAAGAGTTGTATTATAGTTCAACTGTTGGGGAGCCGAACACTTGAAGTAGTTGCAACCGCACGTATGGTACCGGGTAGCCTTTGTTTGTATTTTAAAAAATATTAACTTTGTAATTTGACTGTTTCTTTAAATATTATATATTTATGTTTGCCTCGGCTGCGTCAGTATTTATTTTAGAGACATGGATGTCTTGGCAGGGTTGTGGTGCGACTTAAGAATGTAGGCTTACACAGATTACAATTTTACTTCACTCCTTCTATTAATGCTTGATACGATCTATATAACACTTCACTGATAGAAAGCTGTGAGATTCTTTTATTAATTATTTGCACTTTTTAACACGTAAACTATTTTCGTCTCACACGAATACGTATTAAATCTCTTGAGAACACTTTTTATGTCTTGATTAGTAACGCTGCCTGCAACCAACTGAATTGATTTCAACGCCTAAACTTGTAAATTTGTGTATTTCAAGTCTCTGATTGGCTATTCCTAATCCAATAGAATACTTTCATTTAACTAAAGCTTTTTCTGGCTGTTAATTGGCTATTTCTATAAACTGTCACTAAAATTACATTATTGCTTCCAACAATCACAAGTAGCATTTAAACTCTCAAACTCATTATTGTCTCAAGGTTACCTCATTGTTAGCAACTTTTAACGTATTATTCTCACAGTTCCTACATTATTAAATTACGTAATACATTCACATAATATTATTACACATGAATACAATAATATAAACATTTACAATGACTGTTACATACGTTTTACAAATTATTACATACACATATAGCTTCAAGGCGGGCTGTTGTTGAATTTATATACTTATATAATTAGACTGAAATCATTTAAGTGTTAAAAAAACTGCCTCAGTATTTATGGACAATACCCCATACCACATGACCAAATAGATAAGCGCGAACTAACAGTGACACTAGCAGGGTGGGTCACTCGCATAATGTGCCATGTAACATTACAATGGACCAAGGGAAACATTAACTTGTGTTACTCATAAATGAAACCAAGCCCAGGACCCAAATCCGTTGTGGGTTATTAACCCGTGCAGCGTCCGTCAAGTGTGTTTTTAGTCTCTTAACCTGCTGATGGAAGGGGTACACCCGAAATATTGAGCATTTTTATTGCGTGACTTTGCGCGTTTTATCTCTTACTAAGAATAATATTGTTGTTTCACCAAAGGATATCTAGTATGATAGAATTAACTTAAGGCAGCAACTTGCACCATTACTGAATCAGAAACATAGTTTGAGATCATACGGTTCACTTTTTGGACTGGACTGGAGTAGCAAACGGAGGGCACCTGTAGCACTGCTACCCTCAAGGAATCTATTGTGCGTACAACCCCGGGAAGGACGGACTAGGCAGGGAACCACAGAAGACACGGTGCAAGTGGAAAGAGAGGCACAGAGTTCCTTAACAGTTCCAGGTTTGACACCCGGCCACGGAGACTGGGGAAACATTTCCTTGCCCGACACCGACTCGATGACAGCCCTGGAGTCAACCTGAAACATGAAAGGGAAATGAAATGAGAGGAAATAGAAGAGAGAGGAGTCATGCTAGAATACACTGCTCCAGCATTCGCATTGTCAACCAGGGAAAACCACGAAAAACCTCTGGTCAGATTGGGCGACCACCAGAAATCGAACCTTGGGACTTCTCAATGCGAGTCACACACGTTACCACAGAGCCATCTCGTTCGGTCGCCAGTGTTTACTGGCGTTAAACACTGCACGGTCTGGACGTAATTTACTGGTGACGTTACCTCTTAACAAGCGCCTAATTTTCATACCGTGACCGTAACTTTAAACAATGTAGTTTTGTTCAGCCTCCACTGATCTACTCAACTCCACTGCACTTCTATTTATACACAATTTCTCCCTATGGCCCTTGTATCTTATTGGTGTCGCATGGCGCGGGTGTCCTACATAACTCTTCCTCTCCATCTTTATTCGTTATTGTCACTTGTCACGTGTCTTTTTGGCGCGAATTTCCAGAAAAGCTGCTGTGAGGTTTTACTCAGTCCACTTTTTCTCACACTGAGATCGAATTCTTCAACTTTCTACTTTCCCTACCACGTACATACAAGGTAGAGAAAGTATTGCAGTCCCCCCAAAAATTCGATATTGAGAGTTCACTGGAAATACATGTTTTAAGGCTCCCCGAATCCAAATAAACCATTTTTTGTAAACATGTCCGCGCGTGTATGTATGTGTGAACAGCACAACTCAAAAACAAATAGTCGAATAAATACCAAACTTGGTATTTAAGGTCGGTATCTTCCAAAGTAGGTAAATATAGAGAGATCGAGCACAGTTTTTTGCGTTTATATGGGAAAGGATAGGGAAAACGAGGCTAGATGGGGCGGTTCAAGGAGGAAAGTGCGTTTATATGGGTGAGATAGGGAATACCAGGGCTGATGCTAGGCTAGTCAGATGCTAAAGGAGGGAAATACGTTTATATGGAAGAGATAGTAGAGAGGTGTTAGACTAGACAGAGGTCGAGGAGTAGAGTAGGGTTTATATGAAAGGTATAGGAAAAAGAGGAGGGGTGTTAGGCTAGACAGAGTTGAAGGGTAGAGCATGTCTTTTATATGAGAGAGGTAGGGAACAGGAGCAGGGGTGTTAGGCTAGACAGAGTTCGAGAAGTAGAGTATGGTTTATATGAAAGGTATAGGAAAACGAGGAGGGGTGTTAGGCTAGACAGAGTTGAAGGGTAGAGCATGTCTTGTATATGAGAAAGGTAGGGAACAGGAGCAGGGGTGTTAGGCTAGACAGAGGTCAAGAAGTAGAGTATGGTTTATATGAAAGGTATAGGAAAACGAGGAGGGGTGTTAGGCTAGACAGAGTTGAAGGGCAGAGCATGTCTTGTATATGAGAGAGGTAGAGAACAGGAGCAGGGGTGTTAGGCTAGGCAGAGGTCAAGAAGTAGAGTATGGTTTATATGAAAGGTATAGAAAAACGAGGAGGGGTATTAGACTAGACAGAGTTGAAGGGTAGAGCATCTCTTGTATATGAGAGAGGTAGGAACAGGAGCAGGGGTGTTAGGCTAGACAGAGGTCAAAAGTAGAGTATGGTTTATATGAATGGTATAGGAAAACGAGGTGGACTGTTAGGCTAGACAGAGTTGAAGGGTAGAGTATGTCCTTTATATGAGAGAGGTTGGGAACAGGAGGAGGGGTGTTAGGTTAGGAGAATTGAGTATGTGTTTATAAGGAGAGACGAGAAAACGGAGAGAGATCCTATGCTAGGATAGACAGGTGTTAAAGTTAGGTTAGATAGGAAACCAAGGAGTGATACTCAGCTAGAGGGGGGGCAGGAGGAATGCGCTTTATGAGAGGTAGGGGATACTGGGAGTGGTGTTAGGCTAGACAGAGGTTGAGAGTAGAGTAGGCGTTTATATGTATGAGAAGTATAGAACAGGAGGAGGGGTGTTAGGCTAGACAGAGGTCGAGGAGCAGAGTATGGTTTATATGAGAGGTACAGGGAAACGAGGAGAGGAGTTGGGCTAGGCTAGGCAGAGGTAGAGGAGTAGAGTATGGTTTATATGAGAGGTATAGGGACACGAGGAGAGTCGGTAGTGAAGCAGTAGGAATATGGACTTATATACAGGAGAGATAGGGAATAGGAGGGGAGGGGCTAGACTTTGAAAGTGACTTTAGACGTGAACTTAGTGGTAAACTGTTTCATGCTAATGTTAGAACCCTAATTCTAGACATGCCCATCACGTAACCCATTCAGGGAAAAGGTGGCTGCTCAGGGAAAAAGTGACACACAAAGGGAAAACGTTGACCAGCAAAGGGAAAAAAGGTGACCAGCAAAGGGAAAAAGGTGACCAGCAAAGGGAAAAAGGTGACCAGCAAAGGGAAAAAGGTGACCAGCAAAGGGAAAAATGTGACCAGCAAAGGGAAAAAGGTGACCAGGAAAGGGAAAAAGGTGACCAGGAAAGGGAAAAAGGTGACCAGCAAAGGGAAAAAGGTGACCAGCAACGGGAAAAACGTGACCAGGGAAGGGAAAAACGTGACCAGGGAAGGGAAAAAGGTGACCAGCAAAGGGAAAAAGGTGACCAGCAAAGGGAAAAAGGTGACCAGCAACAGGAAAAAGGTGACCAGGGAAGGGAAAAAGGTGACCAGCAAAGGGAAAAAGGTGTCCAGCAAAGGGAAAAAAGGTGACCAGCAAAGGGAAAAAAGGTGTTCAGGAAAGGGAAAAAGGTGACCAGCAAAGGGAAAAAGGTGACCAGCAAAGGGAAAAACGTGACCAGCAAAGGGAAAAAACGTGACCAGCAAAGGGAAAAAACGTGACCAGCAAAGGGAAAAAACGTGACCAGGGAAGGGAAAAAGGTGACCAGGGAAGGGAAAAAGGTGACCAGGGAAGGGAAAAAGGTGACCAGCAAAGTGAAAAAGGTGACCAGCAAAGGGAAAAAGTGACCAGCAAAGGGAAAAAAGGTGACCAGCAAAGGGAAAAGCTAACCCACTCACACTAACAGGTAAGTAATTCAGTTAGTATCACAGGGTAGGACATATCCCGGGGAAGCGGATATAGCATAGTTCCGTATGATGTTGCAGGTAATTCAGGGAGTATCGTAGGTATTTAGGATAATTCAAGTAACATAAGTGTTTAGAGTCACTCAGCTAGTATCACAGGAGGCTAGTTTCCTGGAGCAGGACGTATCATAGCTGCATATTTTGCACAGGCAATTCAGTTAGTATCGGAGGGCATTTAAGCTAATTCAGCTAGTATTACAAGAGGCTGACTGCATCATAGCAGTGTATGATTTCACAGGTAATTCAGTTAGTATTGTAGGTATTTAGGCTAATTCATCTAGTATCACAGGAGGATAGATTCCAGGGGTTGGGTATAGCATAGTTTCGTATTTCACAGGTAACTCAGCTAGTATCGTAGGTATTTAGCATAATTCAAGCGTCATAGGTGTTTAGAGTAATTAAGCTAGCATTACAGGAGGGTAGGTTCCAGGGTTGGTTATAACGTAGTTTCGTATTTTACAGATAGTTCAGGTAATATCGTAAGTATTTGGGTAATCAGCATAGTATCACAGGTGCTCGTGCTAATTTAAAACAGGAATTCGTATCAGAGCTAGTTAAGGTAATTTCACATGATTCGGGTAATATCACAGGTATTTAAGTCATTTTAACAGGTAATTCAACTAGTATCACAGTTACTCATGGTAATAGAGAGCGTAATTAGATTATAAACATTTCTCATCCAGCGTAACAACAATTTATATACTTTTTTCTAAATCTTACAAACTTATTATATGTTAAACACTTATTGTACGATGCGGAGAGGGATAAACTGCATATTGGTTCACAAATTGAAAAGCTTTGCGTCAACATACCTTTATTTTTTAGTTCATTGTAGATGTCTCTCCCCTTTTATCTAGGCTTGAGACTAGCACTAGGATTGCTCCTAATGGCAGGGTTACCACCTTCCCTTCCATCTTCTTCTTTCTTCATCAGGCGTCTGCTAGTTGCATACACAGCACACGGATAAACTTCATTTTTAAGATTGTAGACTCACGAGAAAAATCTTCATATTCAACTTACATTCTCTTATGCACTACTTGTAATGCTGTAATGTCCATAGGCGTATGTCGTTATACCGTCCTCAGCAATAATTCTTTTATCATCTAAGGGATTCAATGCAATTTTGTTCACTTGCACTGTGGTAACAGCATGCTTTCGTGATAGGATTAGATTCATGGGCGTTCTGATGATTTCACAGGTTTTAAGACAGTCTGTATAGCTGTCAAACGAAATGTACTGCTTAATAGCGCTACGTTTTATACCTTTAATCTTTTTTATCATTGAGCCTTGAATATCTAAGGCATACATCTTAGGTCGTAGTCCAACAAAGCGTAGGATGATTTTGCTATTAGCCTCATCTTTAAATTTTCCCAATACCTTCTTGTTCTGAGTAGAGTGGCATATATGATTGACAGGGTAATCAGCTGTATCGAGATGCTCAAGAAAACGTAGCTTGTCCTGGTACACATCTTCAGTTGTTACACGATGAATGAATGAATCAGTGTCCATATACATAAGCTTCAGGTTTCCAGCTCCATAATAAGGCAACAACACGTCGTAATGGTAGTTATACATTAATGTCTTGGGAGATGTCCAACACACTCATTCCAATGTATATGGGCTTGTTGAACACAATCTGACGAGAGGCCATATGTACAGCAGCTAGATTAGCAGCATATATCGTCCTGTCGATAAACGTAGGCTTGGCGATCAACTTCTCTAGAGTCTTCTCATTGGTCACCAGTCGTATATCCACACGGCTACGCAGGTTCTCCATAGTTTTTCCAAACATGGCGTTGTTAAAGAGCTTGTAGAGACCCTTCTCGAAGTCATTTGCAGCTTGTTGTCGTAGCCTGTTGTTAAATTCCACATAAGGTTTCAACCACCGAGCCTGTAGGAATTGTAGCACACGATGGATTTTTGTTAGCCGTAGTCCATGACTAAGAGCCTGCTTCAAAGCCATGTAATGCACTACATACTTCTTTCGAGGTCCAAGATGGGGTATCAGTTTCTTTGTAGATGCTTCCAATGGTTTCATACACTCAGGCAGGAAAGGTAGATCGTTGTGTAGATCGTGAAGTTCAGCAGGATACTCGATGTCGACTTCTAATATGTACCCATGAGGATCATCTTCTTGTAGTGTTTCTAAGTTGATTTCTTCAGGTGACACCCACTGAAATCCACCAAAAGGAAGGGCGTGACACATTGCCCACCCATATTGGTTATTGGCATCCTCGTATGTGATAAATTGGGTTGGTCTCGACGGATCAAACTTCTCCATATACGTGTTATTAGCCTCAGCATACCGATGGGAAACTTGGCATAAACCTCCTCTTATACCTGATTCCACCATGAGTAGTTGATCATAATCTTGTAACAGCTCCAGCTTAATTTCAGTATACAGTAACATAGCATCCCATGTAAGTCCTGGAGAGGTAAAATAATGGGCCGGATCGACTTTATGTGTTTTGAGGGTTTGCTCTCTGAACGTCTCAAAGACGTCAGCTAGAAGAAGTACATCCGAAGTTAGGTAGAGATCGCTGTACTCTCCCAGGTTTCTCACATTAAACAGCTCCCATACATTTCTAGCATGATCATAGTCAGTATCAGTAATTTCTTCTTCATTTAATCTATTGTAGAAGGAGTCCTTAGGAGGCAAGCAGGTCTCGTTCAGGGCATCCCATGACGTAACAAAATCATATGGAAATACACCCTTACGGGTCATCAACTTCAATTTGTCTTCTCCAAAGTACTTTAGCGTTTCAGGATATGAGGTTAGATTTTTTACCAACTTATCCAAGCTTGTACTAAGGAATCGGAAACTGTCCACAAATCGAAGCTTTATATCTCCTACATACTTGGTGAATGAGATATAGCTTTCTTCAGAGTTAGGAATTACCTCCACACGTTCACTTGTACAACCCAGCTCCTTAACAATGAAATGAGAGTCATATCCGCTAAGGTTATGCATGAAGACTGGTATATATTTAGGTGTTTTACAGGCTAAATTACATTCATTATGAAGACTTCCACGATATTCACCGCTGATGTGATCGTGGTCGCGTACTTTATAGTTCTCTTCTGTAAAGGGTTTTCCACACAAGTAGCACGTCGTAGAAGACTCAAAATCCTTTTGCTGTTGATCCGTAAGTTTCAGAGGCTTAGCAGATTTGTATACGGCATCAATCATTTTTGCAAGAGATGTAAGGTACAGCATAAACTTCTGAGCAGCATCAGCACCACGATACACATAGGGTTGCTTAGGAAGACCAGTTTCGAGATGTTCAACACTGGATGTAGGCTTCACGTAAACACAGAAGCTCATTGGTGTGTGCTCTTGATAAGGGGTTGTATAGGAAGTTTCAGGATCGGGTATACACGTATGACATGGAGTGAGAATACTCTCAAAATCAGCATAGATAACATAAGGTACTTTTAGCATCCTCTCAACATTTTTAAACTGAACAATTGATTTCTCCTTGGTAGGCATAACTACCCTTGCAACACCATGTTGATTACAGATGGACACATGTTCTTGTAGTTTTTCCTGTCCACTTCGCCCGCTCTGGCCATCAAAATGTGTAAAGCATCGCTTACAAGTATAAACCAGTCCATTATGGCTAGTTTTCTGACGTCGAACGAGTTTCTCAAAATTCTTTATATACACGTAGTGATGTTTTCCACTGCTGTCATTCAATAGTAGCAGATCGCGGTGTTCAGGTAGTTCAATATCAGCAACCTTTATCGGATACACTTCATGCTTCTCATCCAGCCCGAAAACGTTAATAGACATATTGTTAAGCTTCTCAAATTTAGGTATTTGAGAAAGTGGAGTAGGGTAGGAAACACAGCTGAAGTCGTACTTGTCTTGAAGTTGTTTGTATTTGTTCACACGCTGTGCATTCTTCCCTATGAATTTAGCTAATATAGAGTACATGAAACATTTCTCGTCGGTAAAGTTCTGAATGTTTATACACGCTTCTTTAGCTCCAACAGATGACGGTAGTGGTATGTAGCTACTTCCTCGTAACGGGTTGTACTTGTTGATACGAAGTCGAACTCCTTCCACAGCAAGCAAAGCCCAGCTGCTACCCTTAAGCTGAGACTCCTCCATTTCAGTCACCAATTTCTTGAATTTCACTTCCATCGTTGACTCCAGATCAGTTTCCAGGAAAACAGCTTGATTCCGTGTTTTAAATGTTTTGTCACAGGTTTCTCCAATACTGTTAACAAATCGACACTCAACCAGCAGATTAATTTTAACACTCTTGTGAATACCAAGCTCTTTATGCACAGCCTGGATTATGCGTTGTTTTGCTTCATGCAGATACATATTTAGGTCCTTAGCTGATTCGCATCGTATAAAATACGATTTCAATCGTCCTTCGAATGAAGTTTCGTATTCTTTCATGTCACACTCCTCCATTGTTGATAATAGCTGATGTTTAGTTGGCTCCAATCTTCTTTTCTTCTGAGGGATGCTTATTTCACATATATCTTCGTGTCGCTGCCCCTTATAACAATCTTTGAAGGTTACATTACAATGTTTACATTTGAAGAGCTTCTTGCAGCTCATCTCGTGTCTTCTCTTGTCATAACCTCGGAGGAACTTCTTCCCACATTTTCCGCATGCATATCCAGTAGCGCTTGGAATAATATCCTTATACGCTGAGTTATTCATCTTTATTCTTGATGTAATAACGTATTAATTACTGATCAATGAAATGTAGACCTCTTCACCTTGACACCACTTTAGAAAGCTGAGTATTCTTGGAGAGAACACAATGTTAACACCTCAAGACTAATTAACGCAATGAACTCCAATGCCCTAGATCACCGTATTTATAGAGGGAGCACGAGCCTTTTAGATAAATCATAAACTCGCTCCATAGCTACCTGTATATGTTTGCTCCACACATATTAACCTCACCCCCCAGAGTCAGGATGTTTATGACGTCACACCCAGAGACAGGATGTCTGGCAGTATCAAACACCTTTAAACTCGTCTCGTAACTACTGTATGTGCTGTCACACCAACAAGAGAAGTATTCCCACACGCTCATTCAGTCAAATGTTCCATTCAAAGCCTACCATCACCCATTACACCAAAGCTAGTACAATCTCTATTATCAAAATACTTAAAAGTAAAGGCTTAAAAGGTAACATAGAAGATTTTCCCCCTTATTTACTTAAATGTGTGTATATACTACATTATTTCATGTTTTCATTCCCTTTTCAATTCTCCCTTTCCATCTTCTTCTAGAAAGACCATTACATTTCACTACAATCACGAGCAAAGCAATTTTTCCAGAGTTTCACAGATTCTAAGCTTCTAGAATCGAACCCGGTAATAGTTTTAATAAATGTATTTTTAGTAATTTAGCTCCCTCGCATCAGCATCTACCATTTAATCTTTACTCGAACCTGATAGGATTCATAGGCTTGAAGATATATGAAATCACCCCTTCGGGATTCGATCCGAGTACTTTAAAGTACTTTTTGTCATAACAACGATATTTAGAGACTAGGTACTCTGTTTACGGTTTACTTGACGCATCTATCCAAACTAAATTACGAGTTATTAAATTTGCAAGTAAATTCCATTAAATCAGTATTCGAACCCAGAACACCAGGAACAAAATAATCTATAATATTAGCATGACATGTTAAACAAAGCTGTGTGCAGTTACGCTATCAATCTAAGTGATATATTCTAGTGTACAGAGGAAAATTAAGGAACTCATTTAAAGATGGGGGAATCGAACCAAGCACAACTGATTGACAATTATATACAGCATAAATTACCTATTACAAGAGCTATCAATCATGCTTTGGTCCATCCCTCTGTCTCTCTTAGCTTCCTAGATAATGAAGATTTAAAATTAAGAATCGAACTCAGGACACCAGAGCCCCAAATATAGATCTACAAGAAACTACTTATTAATATTAATGTAATAAAGTTTACTTGACGTCTTTATCTTAAGTAGTTTAGGAGTTATTAAATTTATAATTAAATTACATTTTATCGGTATTCGAACCCAGAACACCAGAAACAAAATTATTTATAAAATTGGTTTGCTATGTTAAAAAGAGTTGTATACAGTTACGCAATCAATCTAAGTGATATATTCTAGTATACAGAGAAAAATTAAGGAAATCATTTAAAAATCGGGATTCGAACTAGGGACAACTGATTGAAAATTATATACAGTATTAATTACACATTATAACAGCTATCAAACATGCTTTGGTCCATCCCTCTACCTCTCTTAGTTTCCGAGATAATGAAGATTTAAACTTAAGGATCGAACCCAGGACACCAGGTATCCAAATGTACATTCAGAAGAAACTACCTAATGATATAAATGTAATAAAATTTATTTGGCGTCTTTATCTTAATTAGTCTGAGTTATTAGAAGTTGAATTTGTAATTACTCGTGGGATTCGAACCCAGGCATCCCGGACAACTCGGATTAATATCTCAAGGACGCGGCGCATTCCAAAGAATTGATTACTTTTTATCCCATTGTTCTATTTCTTTTCATTCAGGAGATATAAGCGATTAAACAGTAGGTTGGTAATGAGAGGGGAGCTAATTAGTGGGAGGGGGGATAATTAGCATATTAATTGCATTCCATGCATATTAAGTGAGCCAGCTCTCTCATTTCTACCATACTGTTTAATCGCTTATATCTCCTGAATGAATCAGTTGTGCTTGGTTCGATTCCCCCATCTTTAAATGTGTTCCTTAATTTCCTCTGTACACTAGAATATATCACTTAGATTGATAGCGTAACTGCACACAGCTTTGTTTAACATGTCATGCTAATATTATAGATTATTTTGTTCCTGGTGTTCTGGGTTCGAATACTGATTTAATGGAATTTACTTGCAAATTTAATAACTCGTAATTTAGTTTAGATAGATGCGTCAAGTAAACCGTAAACAGAGTACCTAGTCTCTAAATATCGTTGTTATGACAAAAAGTACTTTAAAGTACTCGGATCGAATCCCGAAGGGGTGATTTCATATATCTTCAAGCCTATGAATCCTATCAGGTTCGAGTAAAGATTAAATGGTAGATGCTGATGCGAGGGAGCTAAATTACTAAAAATACATTTATTAAAACTATTACCGGGTTCGATTCTAGAAGCTTAGAATCTGTGAAACTCTGGAAAAATTGCTTTGCTCGTGATTGTAGTGAAATGTAATGGTCTTTCTAGAAGAAGATGGAAAGGGAGAATTGAAAAGGGAATGAAAACATGAAATAATGTAGTATATACACACATTTAAGTAAATAAGGGGGAAAATCTTCTACGTTACCTTTTAAGCCTTTACTTTTAAGTATTTTGATAATAGAGATTGTACTAGCTTTGGTGTAATGGGTGATGGTAGGCTTTGAATGGAACATTTGACTGAATGAGCGTGTGGGAATACTTCTCTTGTTGGTGTGACAGCACATACAGTAGTTACGAGACGAGTTTAAAGGTGTTTGATACTGCCAGACATCCTGTCTCTGGGTGTGACGTCATAAACATCCTGACTCTGGGGGGTGAGGTTAATATGTGTGGAGCAAACATATACAGGTAGCTATGGAGCGAGTTTATGATTTATCTAAAAGGCTCGTGCTCCCTCTATAAATACGGTGATCTAGGGCATTGGAGTTCATTGCGTTAATTAGTCTTGAGGTGTTAACATTGTGTTCTCTCCAAGAATACTCAGCTTTCTAAAGTGGTGTCAAGGTGAAGAGGTCTACATTTCATTGATCAGTAATTAATACGTTATTACATCAAGAATAAAGATGAATAACTCAGCGTATAAGGATATTATTCCAAGCGCTACTGGATATGCATGCGGAAAATGTGGGAAGAAGTTCCTCCGAGGTTATGACAAGAGAAGACACGAGATGAGCTGCAAGAAGCTCTTCAAATGTAAACATTGTAATGTAACCTTCAAAGATTGTTATAAGGGGCAGCGACACGAAGATATATGTGAAATAAGCATCCCTCAGAAGAAAAGAAGATTGGAGCCAACTAAACATCAGCTATTATCAACAATGGAGGAGTGTGACATGAAAGAATACGAAACTTCATTCGAAGGACGATTGAAATCGTATTTTATACGATGCGAATCAGCTAAGGACCTAAATATGTATCTGCATGAAGCAAAACAACGCATAATCCAGGCTGTGCATAAAGAGCTTGGTATTCACAAGAGTGTTAAAATTAATCTGCTGGTTGAGTGTCGATTTGTTAACAGTATTGGAGAAACCTGTGACAAAACATTTAAAACACGGAATCAAGCTGTTTTCCTGGAAACTGATCTGGAGTCAACGATGGAAGTGAAATTCAAGAAATTGGTGACTGAAATGGAGGAGTCTCAGCTTAAGGGTAGCAGCTGGGCTTTGCTTGCTGTGGAAGGAGTTCGACTTCGTATCAACAAGTACAACCCGTTACGAGGAAGTAGCTACATACCACTACCGTCATCTGTTGGAGCTAAAGAAGCGTGTATAAACATTCAGAACTTTACCGACGAGAAATGTTTCATGTACTCTATATTAGCTAAATTCATAGGGAAGAATGCACAGCGTGTGAACAAATACAAACAACTTCAAGACAAGTACGACTTCAGCTGTGTTTCCTACCCTACTCCACTTTCTCAAATACCTAAATTTGAGAAGCTTAACAATATGTCTATTAACGTTTTCGGGCTGGATGAGAAGCATGAAGTGTATCCGATAAAGGTTGCTGATATTGAACTACCTGAACACCGCGATCTGCTACTATTGAATGACAGCAGTGGAAAACATCACTACGTGTATATAAAGAATTTTGAGAAACTCGTTCGACGTCAGAAAACTAGCCATAATGGACTGGTTTATACTTGTAAGCGATGCTTTACACATTTTGATGGCCAGAGCGGGCGAAGTGGACAGGAAAAACTACAAGAACATGTGTCCATCTGTAATCAACATGGTGTTGCAAGGGTAGTTATGCCTACCAAGGAGAAATCAATTGTTCAGTTCAAAAATGTTGAGAGGATGCTGAAAGTACCTTATGTTATCTATGCTGATTTTGAGAGTATTCTCACTCCATGTCATACGTGTATACCCGATCCTGAAACTTCCTATACAACCCCTTATCAAGAGCACACACCAATGAGCTTCTGTGTTTACGTGAAGCCTACATCCAGTGTTGAACATCTCGAAACTGGTCTTCCTAAGCAACCCTATGTGTATCGTGGTGCTGATGCTGCTCAGAAGTTTATGCTGTACCTTACATCTCTTGCAAAAATGATTGATGCCGTATACAAATCTGCTAAGCCTCTGAAACTTACGGATCAACAGCAAAAGGATTTTGAGTCTTCTACGACGTGCTACTTGTGTGGAAAACCCTTTACAGAAGAGAACTATAAAGTACGCGACCACGATCACATCAGCGGTGAATATCGTGGAAGTCTTCATAATGAATGTAATTTAGCCTGTAAAACACCTAAATATATACCAGTCTTCATGCATAACCTTAGCGGATATGACTCTCATTTCATTGTTAAGGAGCTGGGTTGTACAAGTGAACGTGTGGAGGTAATTCCTAACTCTGAAGAAAGCTATATCTCATTCACCAAGTATGTAGGAGATATAAAGCTTCGATTTGTGGACAGTTTCCGATTCCTTAGTACAAGCTTGGATAAGTTGGTAAAAAATCTAACCTCATATCCTGAAACGCTAAAGTACTTTGGAGAAGACAAATTGAAGTTGATGACCCGTAAGGGTGTATTTCCATATGATTTTGTTACGTCATGGGATGCCCTGAACGAGACCTGCTTGCCTCCTAAGGACTCCTTCTACAATAGATTAAATGAAGAAGAAATTACTGATACTGACTATGATCATGCTAGAAATGTATGGGAGCTGTTTAATGTGAGAAACCTGGGAGAGTACAGCGATCTCTACCTAACTTCGGATGTACTTCTTCTAGCTGACGTCTTTGAGACGTTCAGAGAGCAAACCCTCAAAACACATAAAGTCGATCCGGCCCATTATTTTACCTCTCCAGGACTTACATGGGATGCTATGTTACTGTATACTGAAATTAAGCTGGAGCTGTTACAAGATTATGATCAACTACTCATGGTGGAATCAGGTATAAGAGGAGGTTTATGCCAAGGTTCCCATCGGTATGCTGAGGCTAATAACACGTATATGGAGAAGTTTGATCCGTCGAGACCAACCCAATTTATCACATACGAGGATGCCAATAACCAATATGGGTGGGCAATGTGTCACGCCCTTCCTTTTGGTGGATTTCAGTGGGTGTCACCTGAAGAAATCAACTTAGAAACACTACAAGAAGATGATCCTCATGGGTACATATTAGAAGTCGACATCGAGTATCCTGCTGAACTTCACGATCTACACAACGATCTACCTTTCCTGCCTGAGTGTATGAAACCATTGGAAGCATCTACAAAGAAACTGATACCCCATCTTGGACCTCGAAAGAAGTATGTAGTGCATTACATGGCTTTGAAGCAGGCTCTTAGTCATGGACTACGGCTAACAAAAATCCATCGTGTGCTACAATTCCTACAGTCTCGGTGGTTGAAACCTTATGTGGAATTTAACAACAGGCTACGACAACAAGCTGCAAATGACTTCGAGAAGGATCTCTACAAGCTCTTTAACAACGCCATGTTTGGAAAAACTATGGAGAACCTGCGTAGCCGTGTGGATATACGACTGGTGACCAATGAGAAGACTCTAGAGAAGTTGATCGCCAAGCCTACGTTTATCGACAGGACGATATATGCTGCTAATCTAGCTGCTTAACATATGGCCTCTCGTCAGATTGTGTTCAACAAGCCCATATACATTGGAATGAGTGTGTTGGACATCTCCCAAGACATTAATGTATAACTACCATTACGACGTGTTGTTGCCTTATTATGGAGCTGGAAACCTGAAGCTTATGTATATGGACACTGATTCATTCATTCATCGTGTAACAACTGAAGATGTGTACCAGGACAAGCTACGTTTTCTTGAGCATCTCGATACAGCTGATTACCCTGTCAATCATATATGCCACTCTACTCAGAACAAGAAGGTATTGGGAAAATTTAAAGATGAGGCTAATAGCAAAATCATCCTACTCTTTGTTGGACTACGACCTAAGATGTATGCCTTAGATATTCAAGGCTCAATGATAAAAAAGATTAAAGGTATAAAACGTAGCGCTATTAAGCAGTACATTTCGTTTGACAGCTATACAGACTGTCTTAAAACCTGTGAAATCATCAGAACGCCCATGAATCTAATCCTATCACGAAAGCATGCTGTTACCACAGTGCAAGTGAACAAAATTGCATTGAATCCCTTTGATGATAAAAGAATTATTGCTGAGGACGGTATAACGACATACGCCTATGGACATTACAGCATTACAAGTAGTGCATAAGAGAATGTAAGTTGAATATGAAGATTTTTCTCGTGAGTCTACAATCTTAAAAATGAAGTTTATCCGTGTGCTGTGTATGCAACTAGCAGACGCCTGATGAAGAAAGAAGAAGATGGAAGGGAAGGTGGTAACCCTGCCATTAGGAGCAATCCTAGTGCTAGTCTCAAGCCTAGATAAAAGGGGAGAGACATCTACAATGAACTAAAAAATAAAGGTATGTTGACGCAAAGCTTTTCAATTTGTGAACCAATATGCAGTTTATCCCTCTCCGCATCGTACAATAAGTGTTTAACATATAATAAGTTTGTAAGATTTAGAAAAAAGTATATAAATTGTTGTTACGCTGGATGAGAAATGTTTATAATCTAATTACTCTCTCTATTACCATGAGTAACTGTGATACTAGTTGAATTACCTGTTAAAATGACTTAAATACCTGTGATATTACCCGAATCATGTGAAATTACCTTAACTAGCTCTGATACGAATTCCTGTTTTAAATTAGCACGAGCACCTGTGATACTATGATGATTACCCAAATACTTACGATATTACCTGAACTATCTGTAAAATACGAAACTACGTTATAACCAACCCTGGAACCTACCCTCCTGTAATGCTAGCTTAATTACTCTAAACACCTATGACGCTTGAATTATGCTAAATACCTACGATACTAGCTGAGTTACCTGTGAAATACGAAACTATGCTATACCCAACCCCTGGAATCTATCCTCCTGTGATACTAGATGAATTAGCCTAAATACCTACAATACTAACTGAATTACCTGTGAAATCATACACTGCTATGATGCAGTCAGCCTCTTGTAATACTAGCTGAATTAGCTTAAATGCCCTCCGATACTAACTGAATTGCCTGTGCAAAATATGCAGCTATGATACGTCCTGCTCCAGGAAACTAGCCTCCTGTGATACTAGCTGAGTGACTCTAAACACTTATGTTACTCGAATTATCCTAAATACCTACGATACTCTCTGAATTACCTGCAACATCATACGGAACTATGCTATATCCGCTTCCCCGGGATATGTCCTACCCTGTGATACTAACTGAATTACTTACCTGTTAGTGTGAGTGGGTTAGCTTTTCCCTTTGCTGGTCACCTTTTTTCCCTTTGCTGGTCACCTTTTTTCCCTTTGCTGGTCACCTTTTTCCCTTTGCTGGTCACCTTTTTCCCTTTGCTGGTCACCTTTTTCCCTTTGCTGGTCACCTTTTTCCCCTTTGCTGGTCACGTTTTTCCCTTTGCTGATCACGTTTTTCCCTTTGCTGGTCACGTTTTTCCCTTTGCTGGTCACGTTTTTCCCTTTGCTGGTCACCTTTTTCCCTTTGCTGGTCACCTTTTTCCCTTTGCTGGTCACCTTTTTCCCTTTGCTGGTCACCTTTTTCCCTTTGCTGGTCACCTTTTTCCCTTTGCTGGTCACCTTTTTCCCTTTGCTGGTCACCTTTTTCCCTTTCCTGAACACCTATTTTCCCTTTGCTGGTCACCTTTTTCCCTTCCCTGGTCACGTTTTTCCCTTCCCTGGTCACGTTTTTCCCGTTGCTGGTCACCTTTTTCCCTTTGCTGGTCACCTTTTTCCCTTTCCTGGTCACCTTTTTCCCTTTGCTGGTCACATTTTTCCCTTTGCTGGTCACATTTTTCCCTTTGCTGGTCACCTTTTTCCCTTTGCTGGTCACCTTTTTCCCTTTGCTGGTCACCTTTTTCCCTTTGCTGGTCACCTTTTTTCCCTTTGCTGGTCAACGTTTTCCCTTTGTGTGTCACTTTTTCCCTGAGCAGCCACCTTTTCCCTGAATGGGTTACGTGATGGGCATGTCTAGAATTAGGGTTCTAACATTAGCATGAAACAGTTTACCACTAAGTTCACGTCTAAAGTCGCTTTCAAAGTCTAGCCCCTCCCCTCCTATTCCCTATCTGTCTTGTATATAAGTCCATATTCCTACTGCTTCACTATCTGTCTAGCCTACCGACTCTCCTCGTGTCCCTATACCTCTCATATAAACCATACTCTACTCCTCTACCTCTGCCTAGCCTAGCCCAACTCCTCTCCTCGTTTCCCTGTACCTCTCATATAAACCATACTCTGCTCCTCGACCTCTGTCTAGCCTAACACCCCTCCTCCTGTTCTATACTTCTCATACATATAAACGCCTACTCTACTCTCAACCTCTGTCTAGCCTAACACCACTCCCAGTATCCCCTACCTCTCATAAAGCGCATTCCTCCTGCCCCCCCTCTAGCTGAGTATCACTCCTTGGTTTCCTATCTAACCTAACTTTAACACCTGTCTATCCTAGCATAGGATCTCTCTCCGTTTTCTCGTCTCTCCTTATAAACACATACTCAATTCTCCTAACCTAACACCCCTCCTCCTGTTCCCAACCTCTCTCATATAAAGGACATACTCTACCCTTCAACTCTGTCTAGCCTAACAGTCCACCTCGTTTTCCTATACCATTCATATAAACCATACTCTACTTCTTGACCTCTGTCTAGCCTAACACCCCTGCTCCTGTTCCTACCTCTCTCATATACAAGAGATGCTCTACCCTTCAACTCTGTCTAGTCTAATACCCCTCCTCGTTTTTCTATACCTTTCATATAAACCATACTCTACTTCTTGACCTCTGCCTAGCCTAACACCCCTGCTCCTGTTCTCTACCTCTCTCATATACAAGACATGCTCTGCCCTTCAACTCTGTCTAGCCTAACACCCCTCCTCGTTTTCCTATACCTTTCATATAAACCATACTCTACTTCTTGACCTCTGTCTAGCCTAACACCCCTGCTCCTGTTCCCTACCTTTCTCATATACAAGACATGCTCTACCCTTCAACTCTGTCTAGCCTAACACCCCTCCTCGTTTTCCTATACCTTTCATATAAACCATACTCTACTTCTCGAACTCTGTCTAGCCTAACACCCCTGCTCCTGTTCCCTACCTCTCTCATATAAAGGACATGCTCTACCCTTCAACTCTGTCTAGCCTAACACCCCTCCTCGTTTTGCTATACCCTTCATATAAACCATTCTCTACTTCTGGACCTCTGTCTAGCCTAACACCCCTGCTCCTGTTCCCTACCTCTCTCATATAAAGGACATGCTCTACCCTTCAACTCTGTCTAGCCTAACACCCCTCCTCTTTTTCCTATACCTTTCATATAAACCCTACTCTACTCCTCGACCTCTGTCTAGTCTAACACCTCTCTACTATCTCTTCCATATAAACGTATTTCCCTCCTTTAGCATCTGACTAGCCTAGCATCAGCCCTGGTATTCCCTATCTCACCCATATAAACGCACTTTCCTCCTTGAACCGCCCCATCTAGCCTCGTTTTCCCTATCCTTTCCCATATAAACGCAAGAAACTGTGCTCGATCTCTCTATATTTACCTACTTTCCAAGTATGCGACACGAAGATTTTAAAGAAAATCCGCTTATCGCAACTACCTTAACGTGCAACATTTTTCGAAAATCTTGATTTTATAAAAATGTTCTAACGGTTTTGATTAAAATACCGCATATTAAAGATATTTACATGACAAAAGTTTTATACCTTGTATTTCTGGGAACAGCCTATGAAGTCTTCATTCGTAAAGAATTTTGATAATCCTGCACAACTGGTAAACGATAAACATACCACACAATAAATGTAGATCTCTTTAAAACACACAATTTACTTCAAATAATTTTTTTGTGGCATAAGCCACAAGGCTGAACGCGCTTTTCGGGTACAGTAACTGTAGACTGCCTTCTTATGGAATTTAATTTCAAGTTGTCCAGTTGAGTTTCTCTGAAGTTAAAAGTAGTAGTTGCTAACAACAAAATCTGACGTGTTACACTCACATGACTTTCTCTACTCTTGTACAAATATTTTTACAAACGCTTATTCTCCATATGCTTCATGTTAATCGAGATGTTAATCTTATTGCTAATTTTCTTGTAGATGCAAGGGGAATGTGGTAGGTTTTAAGCGATAGTAAATATTTTAAGAGCTGGTTGCTATGTGGAGCATTCCATTCTCTTTGTATGTCCAGGATATAAAAAAATCTGATGTTATACTCGCATGACTTTCTCTACTCTTGTACAAACTATTTTTACAAACGCTTCATGTTAATCGAGATATTAATCTTATTGCTAATTTTCTTGTAGAACGCAAGGGGAATTGCTAGGCTTTAGGCGATATTCAAATATTTTAAGAGCTGGAGCTGGTTGCTATGTGGCGTGTTGCATTCTCTTCGCACTACCAGGACAAAAAAAATGAATAAGAATTCCCATTTGAGAAAAAGTGTAAGTATTGGAAAATTTAAAGGAATAACATGCAATATCTGGAAAATGGTTCACTCAAGAACAAAAAATGTATATGACATAAATTGTGTATTTTAACGCGATCTACATTTTTTGTGCAGTAACATTTTGTCTTTCTCTTATGGTTTACCAGTTATGCAAAAGTCGTTCACAATGAAGAATACTTTTGGAGACATTCCCAGAAAATTCGAGATATACATTTCATTTGTCATGAAAATATCTTAAACATATGACATTTTAATCAAAATCGTTAGAGCCATTTTTTGAGAAAATTAAAATTTTCGAAAATTCTTCCATGTAAAGGGTAATCTGGGGTGGGGGGATTTTCTTGAAAACCTTCGTGTCGCCTCTCTGGAAGATACTGAACCTAAATACCAAGTTTGGTGTTTATCCGACTGTTCGTTTCCGAGTTATGCTGTTGACAGACACACACGGATGCACAGACAGACACACGGACATGTTTCCAAAAATGCTTTTATTGTATTCAGGGGGTCTCAAAACATATATTTCCGGTGAAATCTCGGTATCGTATTTTTGGGTGGAGTACAATACTTCCCCTACTTACTATACGTAGTAGAGAAAGTAACAAGAACTAACTGAACGCACCAACAGCGACTGCCTCGGTACCACTAGGGCGATAACTGACATGATAGGTTCATATATCACCAATATAAGCAAAGAAACTCAAGCTAATTGCAGATGAAACGTTTATAAACGTGACGTTTATTGTTGAACACCTGACGCGCACGAGGGTCAATGAGGGTCAGATCCAAATCACTGGCGCTTCATTTGTCTCCATTTTCAAGAAAGTTGCTAGATTTTAAACATGATTTTTAACTCCGCTATAATTTCACACGTCTTGTTCATGTTTTAAGATTTTGTCGGCTCTGAATCCTGCCGCTGCCGCCCTGGGTGGAGGCGGTCCTGCTTTCATGTGAAACCCAGTATCCAACTTTTCGATCAACGTAAAGTGGGGGAAAACTAAAAACAACTAGGTGTATCTTAATGTCACCAAACTCATTTCTTATCTCGCGTACAATTCCGTGCTATTGCGCATGTTCAGTATGGAAGTAAACAAAACCAAGCACGTATCCTTATCATTTGTTTTGCCGATTGAATTGGGAGTGTCATCCGATATAAAATATCTGACACGTTACGTTCACGTGACTTTCTCTATCCACTATCATCGATGGTTTTATATAGCTATAACTGGCGCAACAGTTCTAGACATGTGAAAATCTTAATGACAGCTATGATGCGAGTTACTTACCAGATCAGGTGTCTGCATGCTGCAGGAGTGCCTGGGACAGTCATTGTCAAATATACGCACACCGGCTATGCACTGCACTACACTGATAAGCTTAGTTATATACAGTATATTTAAATCCACGCTGTAAAAACTGCTTAATATAAAAACACTGCCAATCATCTACCTCCAATTCTTCCACACCTGACAGCCCTTCCTCATCTGCGGAATCACTCATATCATTGCCGTCATCACTGCTGTCGCTACTTTCTGCACCATTATCCTGGATGAGAATTCTTTCTATTTGATTTTCTACAATTTCATCTTTTTCGAAATAATGATTCTCAATTTGTTCCACATGTCGACATACATTTTCCCATTCTGGTCTTCCAATTTCAGCAAATCGCTGGCGACATAACTGCTCCACATCTTTTAATTTAAAAGTATATTTCTGCATGCCACCCATTTTTTTGACATCAGCCCAGATTAATTCTATTGGGTTTAGATCTGGATGATATGGTGGCAGTCTAAGTACATTATGGCCATGTTGTATTAATATCTGGTCAAGTATGTAGGACTTCTGAAGCGGTCTGTAGGCTTTAGTTAAGTTATATAGCTTTATTTTACTCATGCTTTCATGAAAAGCTATATTATGCCTAAGTAACCAAGCTCTCATTTCTTTTTTCAAGGAATTTGAGGTAGGTGGTTTGTCAATTTGTGTGTTATGGTAAGAAGCATTGTCGATAACCAGAACACACCCAGCAGGTATATTAGGTATCAACATGATGTTGATCCACTTCATGTAATTTTCTGTATTCATTTCTTGATGAAAATCTCCTGTTTTTTAGCGACTTGTAAATGAAAAGGCCATTTGGAACGAAGCCAATTTTTCCACCAGCATGAACGATGATAAGTCTTTGCCCTTTGGCAACAGGTGCCCGCAAACCTAATTCTCTATCGTCACTCCAACTTTTAGGTGTTGTATGATTGCTGTGTATGTATGATTCATCTTCATATACTATAGTTCGACCCTCTGATTTGTACCTCCGGAGAAGAATAAGGTACTCTTCCCGCTGAGATCGTATGTCATGCTTTTCTATTAGAACTCTTCTATTTTATTTGGTTTTCTTCCACTTGAACCCTAGATCTTTTATAACTTTTCTGAGACTTGTAGCACCACCTTGAAAATTTATGCTGTCTTTCAGCTTGATGAGCAATCTGCATATTGTTGGCACAGTTTTTTTCTTCCACGTAGAAATTGTGAATCGTGCGCCGAATGACGCATTTGTCGAAATCGTCTATTTCTGTAACACGTTTAGGAACCTTATGTGTCTTCCCAGGTGTGTCAAATGGTACTCCTTCATCCATGTGTTTTTCTTAACTTTGAGAACTCTAGAAACGGAATTCGGTGAAACACCAGTTGCTTTGGCTACTCTTTCTTTCACTTTATTAAGGCTTTTGTGGAACTCGGATGAACATATATTTTCTTCCTTCATCTCTGCTTCTTGCTTCATGAAGTCGAGGACATTTGCAATTATTTCCCTACTTTGACTATGTAATATCTTACCACTTAAATTTGAAAATGTAGGAGCCATGGTTATAAATATCACAAATAAGCACTGCTCTCTTTGAAATTACAACCAGATGCGGACACTTTCTATGCGGACTGTATGTGTTACGCACTGTGAGTAAACAAAGGTATTATATCGCTTTCGTTGATTAAGCTAAACATAGACCATTCCTAGGCTCGGCAGCTGGGGTGGCAATCAAGGTCACGATTCCAGAAGTTTTGCGCTAGTTATACTACATACTATTTTTAAGAAAGCTTATTATTTTTCTACCACGTACACTGTCGTGCATAAAAATTGGCCCATTTCTCTAGATCGCCCTAGTGTTTTTCTCTCCGTAAGGTTTACCTTTGACTCCGCCCAGCCGGTATTATATCTCTGGCTGCCTAAAAAACAATTCAATGACATAAAGAGAACCAATGAACGATGTTTATAAGCTGTGTGGAATGAACTACAGATAATTCGGCCTTCTAGAGGAATCGGTGAAGAATCATTTGCATGTGTGGTTAAACTGACAGCTACTACATTTACAGATATGAGAGCTTTCATCAGCACATGGAGAGGAAGGTTAAGTTTTTTGCTACTACTAAACGGTAGTGTAGCATGACAATATAAGATTCAAGTTGTAATGTTTCCCTTCGGCAGTAGGCCATACCTACTTTCGAGGAGGTAAAGTACCATGCCAATCCATTGAATAGAATTATACTCGAAAATCAGAGCTGATCACGATGGAGGGGTGTGGCTAGATTTTGTCAGTACCAACATTTTATGGACGCGAGTGTACATACTAGGTAGAGTAGGTATTGCATTCCACCCAAAAATGTTGTGGACAATAAATTATTGAGCTACCCTGAATACAAACAATATTTTTATATAAAAAAGATGTAACACAACGATTTTCAAGAAAATACCCCATCCCAACTACCCTTTACATGGAACAGTTTTGGAAATTTTATTTTCTTAAAATAGTTGGAACGATTTTGATTAAAATACCGTACATTAAAGGTATTTAGATGATAAATAAAATGTATATCTTGAATTTTCTGTGAATAGCTTTGAGGTCCTGTTCATTCCGAAGGAAGTTTACCATTTATACAAGACTATATATACAAACGTTAAGCGATATAAGAAAACATACTCCAGCGTTAATGTAGATCTGTTTAACATACTCGGTAAATAATCCTTTTGCCGCATAAGCCATTGCCAAAATATCCGTTATAAATGGTTGGAATTTTTTCAATAGGCTCTCATTCATCTAAAGTTCTGTCGATATTCACTTGTTTCTCACGATGTCATGGAAAGAGTATGGCCAGCATATAGCGTCAAGTTCTGAAACATCTTACTATCGCTATTTCCTTTGTATCCGTAACGAAATATGTAAAGTAACAATTTCCGGAAGGTTTATCTCGCTTACAATGAAGTTAATAGGAAAATAACCTTTCGCAATAATCCAAATAAACCGTTGCAGAAATAGTTTCATTATACGTTTCGTTGTACGAGGGTACAAACGGAAAGAGGGGAAAGCAGTTTAAAAAGTAATCGATGTAGACGCCAAGACGTTGCCCGAAGATGTGTTGTGAAGTGTGTCTACCCTTGTTAGGGCTTAACCACTCGTAGGTAGGAATAAGATTTTTGCAGGATGGCTGTTGTGGGGGTGAAAGGAGGTAGCAGTGAGCTCCTCGACGACTGCACGTCAGGGTGCAACGACCCTAGTGCACCGCTGGTGGAAGATTTATCGAAAGTTGTTTTGGATTTAATTTTGAATTTACCAAGCAACTCGTGGTAAGACCATAAAGAAGCCCAGCTTTTGCTGTTGGTTGGAGTAGCTCCTTGGTTACAGGGGGTGTACGCAAGCCATGCGGGGAATCCGGTGACGCCTCAAGCGGCGTTCTCTGGGGTTATAGTCCCCTAGAGACCAAACGAGGGCACTGCGATGGAATGGCAACTGGTCGTATAGTTTTGTGGCTCTGAGCCTAATTTCGTCCTCCAGGTATGGAAGAGATGAGGCTTCGTGAAGTAGTCTCACGGGGAAAGCGCGGCATATAGAATAGATGTCCCGGAGGCCCCTATTCTGAACCCGCTGCAGTCGGCGCAACTTAAGAGGTGTCAGCATCACGTGTCCCAGCATGGGGTACAACGCAGCCGTAGACGTGAGAGATCCGCGATGTGACCCCCGAAAGTTAGATGTCTATCTAGTTGAATACCCAAATAGGAGATGGAATTCTTCCACTCTATCCTACGTCGCAGGTAGGTAAATGAGGGGAAGTTGGCGGGGAGACGGCGCTGTGTGAAGTGAATGGCGTGGCTTTTCTCCGGATTGATGGACAATCGCCAACGTCTGCACCACTCTTGGATGAGGCGGAGGTGTCGTTGAATGGGGTTGAAGGCTCTGCGAGAGTTTCTGTTTGTGTAGTAGGTATAGCAACACGTCGTCAACATATTGAGATATATTGACGTGCTATTCTGCTGGTATGTCGGTCACATACCGCTAAAAAGCGTAGGGGATAATAGTGGTAGTTCCAGCTGGATAAGCTTGTAAAGGAGAGCCGTGGAGAAGGCCTTCTCAATGTCCAGAGACACCGCAGCAGCAAAAGCCCTGTCCTGGAATACCAGGGCAGTGGCCTCCACCACCCGCAGTAGCTGCTGGGGCGTCGAGTGCCCAGGAAGAAACCCGAACTGATGGTCAGGGATGGCGCGAATTTCATCCAGTACAGGGGACAAAGACGCAGCAATGGGTTGCGGGCGAGTTGTATGAAGGAGTTCCACTCTCGAAAATGGCACGGCAGGACAATGTCGCCGGTCACGTTTGGGTTGCGACCTACTCACTCATGGTTGGATGGGTTACGACTGCAATGAGCCAGTCGGCAGTGGTGAACCTGCATGGAGTGATGGCACGCCTGCTATAACATATCGTGTTTTTAACTACATACGTGGCGGGTTTAATAAATATGATTTTGTAGTGATATTTTGTGCCAATAGTGAGGATGTTGTTAAAAATAATTTCCGTTCAGAGATCATCTTTTAAAATTTATTTCCATTTTTTCACTCGGTCATTCAGTGGTGGGTTTCAATTGCATACATTCTTTTTTTACCGTAAATGATTAGAGAACTGGTAACTATATATACAGTAGACCCTGTCTTCAGCGCAATTGAACAGAGGTCTCAAACATTTTCGTTAAAGATAGGTTTCCGTTTAACGAAGGTAGACTAGCTATTAACAAAATTAAACCATAAACATACATAAATGGTCATACTGAGATAAAAAATGTATGTACGTTATGGTTTCAATATTAACGTCATTCGATTCACCACAAAGATCGTTAAAAACTATCTGATGTCTTTTGCGGAAACACTCCAATCATCCATTAGATGCTTTGAATTTAGTGTTGCCCAGTTTTTCAGCTACATTTTTAACATGTTCCTGTAACATAGGTCCCGATAAGCGGTGATTTCTTGCTCTAACACTAACGAACCACTCCCACACTATTTGTGGTTTTCAGTTTTCTTAAGTTCTCTCTTTATTTTCCTTTAGCACAAATTTTTCATTGCTTCAGAATTTCTGTTTTCTTCTTTAGAATCTCGTAAACTTGAGTTTGGCCTACGTTTTAACACCTTCATGATCTTTATCACGTTCACTAGTATAAATCACGTTCACTAGTATAAATCACGTTCACTAGTATAAATCACGTTCACTAGTATAAATCACGTTCACTAGTATAAATCACGTTCACTAGTATAAATCACGTTCACTAGTATAAATCACGTTCACTAGTATAAATCACGTTCACTAGTATAAATCACTTTCACTCTCGTGTTAAGATCTAGCACAACTGTTGTTTTCGAAGCCATGGTGACTACTGCTGAACTAAATCATCACCTGTGTAAGTTTAGAGGTGTATTCTATGCTCTCTGACAATTCATTAGAGCAGGAAATGGAAAGGGAAGAGACAATAAATGGTCATGTAGCAGCAAAATGGTCATGTTTCAACTTAAACATCACGTACTTAAGAGCAGACTTTCACAGGTGCCTGAAAATTTTCTGAACTCTGCATTCCGGTACTGGAAAATTTCCGTTAAAAGGCGTTCCGTTGTTCGCGTAAGACAGTTTCCGTTTAATAAAGGGAACTTAGCATGCTTTTCACCGCAATATTCATGGGACCATGAACTATTTCCGTTTAACAAGGTGTCGTTTGAAGGCAGGAGAGAGAGAGGTTACGTAAAATTATCTTGAAGAAAAAGCGCTCAATTTGAGTATTTGTCCTTATGTGGGCAATTATCCCTAGTAAAGGACGTGAAACAATAACGTTCCATGTAAGTATCGTTGTTATCAAAGCATTAAAAGCTATTTGTAATTTTCTCAGGAAAAATTCTACTTATCTCACGTAAATGATTTTTATTAATTATCTCTCCAGGAGCCAAACATTACGGACTTAATTGTATGAACTCGAGAGAAGAGGATTCATTAGAGGAAATAAATTTGTCGATAAATTATCTGTACTGTATTTTTTAATCTGGTAATCCTAGTTGTTCATTTCCCAAGCCACGTGCGCTTACATTCTAGTCTAGAACATTTCTGGGAGTATTAAATTAGTGATACAGCCTATTCTGATATACAGAGAGAGAGAGAGAGAGAGAGAGAGAGAGAGAGCCAAAATACTACGAACCGGCTGCGCGGTGTTTTTCTTGTCCGCGTCCTCGGCGCACGTTGCCGTCTCCCGCTATCATAGAAAGGCGCGGATGAAACCATACAACATTTTTGAAACTACTTTTAAAGGCTTTACTTACCAACTTTATGAAAGGAGATGCTGAAACTGCCCACCGTCGTTGGCCATACATTTTAGCACCTCTTTAGGAAACTATCCATCACTCGCCGTAGTTCACGTTGAGAAATGCTGGCAATTTCCCGGCAGGTATTTTGTTTCAATTCTTCCAGGGTGTGTGGATTTGTCTTGTAACTGTTTTAAGTTACCCCAGAGATAGAAATCGCAGTGGGTTAGGTCGGGGGACCAAGGAGGCCACAAATCTATTGTCCTCATCGAAAATTGACCGTATAAGCTGTTGCAGAGTCTTGTTGAAAAAAGGCAAAATCATACTCCCTGTCTGTTAATTCTCAAAAAAAATGTATTCACACGTGTACGGGCGTCAACTGTTGACTCGAAAAAAAATTGAAAGTGTGTTTAAGGACAGAATTATTACTAGAGATTTGTGGCCACCTTGGTCCCCGACCTAAACCTCTGCGATTTTTATCTCTGGGGTAACTTGAAACAAAGTGCACAAGATAAACCCACACATCCTGGAAGAATTAAAACAAAATATCCGCCAGGAAATTGCCAGCATTTCTCAACGTGAACTACGGCGAGTGATGGATAGTTTCCTAAAGAGGTGCCAAAAATGTATGGACAACGACGGTGGCTGGTTTCAGCATCTTCTTTCATAAAGTTCGTAAGTAAAGCCTTTAAAAGTAGTTTTAAAAATGTGGTATGGTTTCATCCGCGCCTTTCTATGATAGCGGCAACAACCGCCGAGGCCGCGGACAGGAAAAACACCGCGCAGGGGTTCCTAGTTTGTTTAGCTCTCTCTGTATATCCCAGGAAGTGATTGGGTCACTTCTAGTGTTCAACTTTGTTTTTGACTCCGGTATTCCATTGTTTACCTTTACTTGTTACTTTCCTTATTTTCTTCATATTACAGAACATTGAATTCTCTAGTAGATGTCTTATCTGTTTGTTTTGAATTCCCAAGGTCTTTTCTTATTTCTCGTTAGTTAGCTCATTTAATTATCCGCATTCTTTCATGTTTGCTGCTGACATTTGCAAGCTTAGGTACATTCTTTCTCTGTCATCTAGCAGCGTTTGGGTGTTCTTACCGAGTTTATGCGCATTCTTTCTGGAGTATAAGTTCTTGCAGGTTCGTGTATAATTCTCTCAACGAGCTTACTGCGTCTGTTTCTATGTGCTGAGTTCTTTCTTGTAATACACTTTTATAGATTCTTTCGTTCGTTAAGTGTGGTACTTACTGGATTATGTATGGATTCTTTTCTTTTTGCCTATTTTAAAGGTGGTTTCTAGCATTCTGTGGTCAGTGTCGAATTTAATTCTATTTACGGTTTGGATGCTCGTTTTTTCTGATGTCATTGCTCAAAATGAAAACTATTTTGTTTTTCCATTGTGGGCTATCCATGTCCACCTGGCTTCTGGGTGTTTCTTAAAGAATGTGTTTACTATTTTCGTTCTGTGTTCTAGCGCGAATTTAACTAGTTTGTCTCTTCTTTCAATCTCCTGCTGTATCCTTAGGGGCCTATCGTTTCCTCGTCAACTCCGCATTTCTATCCCATTTGTAGTTAAAGTCTCCCATTATTATGTTTTTTGTGCCTTGTGCTCGGTATTAGCTTCGTTTAAGGTGCCATTTAATTGTTCTAACCCTTCCCTCGAGCTAGCTTCAGTTGGCGCATAGACTTGGATGATCCTGATCCTGATTTTGATTCTAAGAACTGCTACACATAGGCACGCGCACACAGAGACAGATAGACACAAATACACGCACAGATACATACACACCAACACAGAGGTAGACAGACACAGATACACACACAGGCACGCGCACACAGAGACAGGCAGACACAAATACACACACCAGATACATACACACCAACACAGAGGTAGACAGACACAGATACACACACAGACACGCGCACACAGAAACAGGTAGACACAAATACACACACAGATACATACACACCAACACAGAGGTAGACAGACACAGACACACACACACACAGATACATACACACCAACACAGAGGTAGACAGACACAGACACACACACACAGATACATACACACCAACACAGAGGTAGACAGACACAGACACACACACACACAGATACATACACACCAACACAGAGGTAGACAGACACAGACACACACACACAGATACATACACACCAACACAGAGGTAGACAGACACAGACACACACACACACAGATACATACACACCAACACAGAGGTAGACAGACACAGACACACACACACACAGATACATACACACCAACACAGAGGTAGACAAACACAGATACACACACAGGCACGCGCACACAGAGACAGGCAGACACAAATACACACTCCAGATACATACACACCAACACAGAGGTAGACAGACACAGACACACACACAGATACATACACACCAACACAGAGGTAGACAGACACAGACACAAATACACACACAGATACATACACACCAACACAGAGGTAGACAAACACAGATACACACACAGGCACGCGCACACAGAGACAGGCAGACACAAATACACACTCCAGATACATACACACCAACACAGAGGTAGACAGACACAGACACACACACAGATACATACACACCAACACAGAGGTAGACAGACACAGACACAAATACGCACACAGATACATACACACCAACACAGAGGTAGACAGACACAGACACACACACAGATACATACACACCAACACAGAGGTAGACAGACACAGACACAAATACACACACAGATACATACACACCAACACAGAGGTAGACAGACACAGACACACACACAGATACATACACACCAACACAGAGGTAGACAGACACAGACACAAATACAAACACAGATACATACACACCAACACAGAGGTAGACAGACACAGACACAAATACACACACAGATACATACACACCAACACAGAGGTAGACAGACACAGACACAAATACACACACAGATACATACACACCAACACAGAGGTAGACAGACACAGACACACACACAGATACATACACACCAACACAGAGGTAGACAGACACAGACACAGACACACACACAGATACATACACACCAACACAGAGGTAGACAGACACAGACACAAATACACACACAGATACATACACACCAACACAGAGGTAGACAGACACAGACACAAATACACACACAGATACATACACACCAACACAGAGGTAGACAGACACAGACACAAATACACACACAGATACATACACACCAACACAGAGGTAGACAGAGACAGACACAAATACACACACAGATACATACACACCAACACAGAGGTAGACAGACACAGACACAAATACACACACAGATACATACACACCAACACAGAGGTAGACAGACACAGACACACACACAGATACATACACACCAACACAAAGGTAGACAGACACAGACACAGACACACACACAGATACATACACACCAACACAGAGGTAGACAGACACAGACACAAATACACACACAGATACATACACACCAACACAGAGGTAGACAGACACAGACACAAATACACACACAGATACATACACACCAACACAGAGGTAGACAGACACAGACACAAATACACACACAGATACATACACACCAACACAGAGGTAGACAGACACAGACACAAATACACACACAGATACATACACACCAACACAGAGGTAGACAGACACAGACACACACACAGATACATACACACCAACACAGAGGTAGACAGACACAGACACAAATACACACACAGATACATACACACCAACACAGAGGTAGACAGACACAGACACAAATACACACACAGATACATACACACCAACACAGAGGTAGACAGACACAGACACAAATACACACACAGATACATACACACCAACACAGAGGTAGACAGACACAGACACACACACAGATACATACACACCAACACAGAGGTAGACAGACACAGACACAAATACACACAGAGATACATACACACCAACACAGAGGTAGACAGACACAGATACATACACACCAACACAGAGGTAGACAGACACAGATGCATACACACCAACACAGAGGTAGACAGACACAGATACATACACACCAACACAGAGGTAGACAGATACAGATACATACACACCAACACAGAGGTAGACAGACACAGATACATACACACCAACACAGAGGTAGACAGACACAGATACATACACACCAACACAGAGGTAGACAGACACAGATACATACACACCAACACAGAGGTAGACAGACACAGATACATACACACCAACACAGAGGTAGACAGACACAGATACATACACACCAACACAGAGGTAGACAGACACAGATACACACACATACACGCGCACACAGAGACAGGTAGACACAAATACACACACAGATACATACACACCAACACAGAGGTAGACAGACACAGATGCACACACAGATACATACACACCAACACAGAGGTAGACAGACACAGATACATACACACCAACACAGAGGTAGACAGATACAGATACATACACACCAACACAGAGGAAGACACAGATACATACACACCAACACAGAGGTAGACAGATACAGATACATACACACCAACACAGAGGTAGACAGACACAGATACATACACACCAACACAGAGGTAGACAGATACAGATACATACACACCAACACAGAGGTAGACAGATACAGATACATACACACCAACACAGAGGTAGACAGATACAGATACATACACACCAACACAGAGGTAGACAGACACAGATACATACACACCAACACAGAGGTAGACAGATACAGATACATACACACCAACACAGAGGAAGACAGACACAGATACACACACAGACACGCGCACACAGACAGGCAGACACAAATACACACACAGATACATACACACCAACACAGAGGTAGACAGACACAGACACACATGTACATGCATACGGAGCTTTCTCTAAAAATACTTTTTATGGGTTTTAGGAGCCCCAGAATATATATTTGCGGTGAAATCCCGATGTCGTATTTGGTTGAAATACAATACTTCCTCTACTTACTATAAGTATGCAATAGAGAAAGTAAAAGATATCTTATAACAGAAGCACGCTCTGGATAAGTTTAAACCTGCGTTTGGTCCCAAAGGTATCCTTTTCGATGCTTTCATCCGCTGCAATTGATTACATTATGTAACGGAACCCATGTTACGTAACCAATCACATGGTTCAGCATCACGTGCGATTATATACAGTAGCAATTTAGAGGCGGGTTGTGTTGCTGGAACTTGCTACATTCTTCCTTGTGGAAGAAAAAGCAGCAGTACGACTGTTGATCAAGGCTTACTTCTTGAGTTCACACAAAACGGGTAGCAATTATAAGAATGATGACTTTATTCTTGCTCTTCTATGTACTTGTTAATCGAGATAAACTTTCATTACACATTTCGTTGTAGGTATAAGATGATTACCACAGGCTAAAGCGATAGTCACGTTTTTAAAGATCTGATGTGTTACATTCACATAAGTTTCCCCACCCTCTGGTGCTTATTAGTGGACAAACAAATTATTCTTACGAGAATTTATTTTCCTATACACTTCATTTTAATCGATATAAACCTCTCCGGACACTTCATTTATAGATACAAAGAGAACAGCGATAGTCAAATGTTTAACAACTGGACGCTATATGCTGGCTTAAAATTCCATACTGTTTCCATGACATCGCGAGAAACAGCTGCTTCGAAGGTCTACCTGGGCAAGAGCCTAAGCCTCCTTCTAATAACCCAGGGTCAGAATTCTCCAACCGTGGGGGTTTGCCGTGAGGCCAATACCTTGTTTCCTAAAAACACCTCCCTCCGCCTTTGCAGGAATGGAAGTGGATACGCCACTTACGCGCGTCACCCTGAAAGGGTGGCTACCGAGACCTCGGTGGGGTCGACAGCAAGCTAGTACGCCGTCTACCGGCTCTCCAGGGTGGTACCGGAGGACATTGAGGCGTCTCACAACCCCGCTTGCATGGATCCCATACAGACATACCCAATCTCCCACGGGTCTCGGGAACCACTGCCCCACCGAGTCCAACCCAATCCGAACAACTCCCTATCGGGAGGGGCTCGAGTGTTTCCAAAAATGTTTCTTTTTGGATTCAGGGGTCTCAAAACGTGTATTTCCGGTGAAATCTCGGTATCGAATTTTTGGGTGGAATACAATACTTCCCCTACTTACTATGCGTAGTAGAGAAAATAAAAAGTAGGTTTGGAAACATGTCCATGTGTGTGTGACCAAACTTGGTATTTAGGTTCAGTATCTTCCAGAGATGCGACATGAACGTTTTCAAGAAAATCCCCCTACCCCAGATTACCCTTAACATGGATCATTTTTCGTAAATTTTAATTTTCTGAAAAACGCCTCTAACGAATTTGATTAAAGAATCATACGTTTAAGACATTTTTATGTCAAATAAAATGTATATCTTGAATTTTCTGCGAATGTCTCCAAAAGTATTCTTCATTGTGAACGACTGGTAAACCATAAGAGATAGACAAAATTTTACTACACAAAAAATGTAGATCACGTTAAAATACACAATTTATATCATATACATTTTTTATGTGTGAACCATTTTCGAGATTTTCCTTAAATTTTTCAATACTTATTTTCTCAAATGGGAATTCGTTATTCATTTTTTTTGTCTTGGATATGCAAAGAGTATTAATCTGTGGCAAAGAGAATGGTGCTGCACCTAGCAACCAGCTATTAAGAGATATGTCTATTAACATGAAGCATATGGAGAATAAGCGTTTGTAAAAATAATTTGTACAAGAGTAGAGAAAGTCATGTGAGTGTAACACATCATATTTTTTTATTTGTCATGCAGATATCTTAAAGATATGTAATATTACTCAAGAGCATTAAAGCCATTTTTGAGAAAACGAATAATAGTAAAAATATTTGCATTTAAGGGGTATTTTCGTGTGGAGGGATTTTCTTGAAAATCTACGTGTCACATCTTTGTAAGTCGTCTTACTTAAATACCAAGTTAGGTATTTAACCGACCTTTCGTTTTGAGCTATTCTGTTCAGACACACACGGACCTTTTTCTAAAAATGTCTTTTTGGATTCAGTGGGCCTCAAAACATGTATTTCCAGTGAAATGCCGGTGTCGATCTTTTTAGGTGGAATGCAATACTTTGTCTATCTACTATGGACATGGCATAGAATGTAAAAAGGCGCAAACTCCATATTAGATTGGAATTAATTGTTCTTTCACACAAGCCGTGTGTTGGACAGGGTTGGAAAGGTAGAATCAGATGACTGAAAAATTCAATGCCATAGCCGTGGTTCAAATCCCGGCTATGGCATTGAATTTTTCAGTCATCTGATTCTACCTTTCCAATCCATATTAGATTGTTCATTGTTAATTAAACCGGTTATAATGCAGCAAAACATTTCCAAAGTTCTAAACGTGCATGTTGTTTGGATTCTTACCCACTGCATTCTTGCAATAAATGGTGCCTCATTACGACTCAGTCGAAGAAGGCATAATCGCGAATTGCTTGCATATTTCGCCATCTTTTTTGTTTGTTTTAAATGTTGCGTACAAAGCCTTCAACAGATAATAACCCATCTGGGCTTTCTCCAAGAGATGCTTTGGCATAATTTATAAAGTAAGCAATTAATCTTAAAGAAAGAACGTGACTAGCTTTCAGGAGCGCCTAGATAGGTTTGAAGCAGTCTACTGAGAGTGGGCGTAGAGAGCATTGATTTTGCCTAGACGCCATTGCTTCGTGCTCCGGAATTCACCAGAGCTCGGTTGATAAGGTAAGCAAGATAACGAAATACACATTTAGAGACGCTATAGGTAGACTCCGCTAGTAATAAATAAGTAAACACTGTGACTTCATCCAGGTTTTTATCATCCATACCACGTACATAGTAGATAGTGAAGGTATTGTATTCCACCCAATTCGATACCGAGATTTCATCGGAAATGCATGTTATGAGGCCCCTTGAATAAAAAAATATCATATTTAGAAAAGGGGCAGTGTGTGTGTGTATGTGTGAACGGCATAACTCAAAAACGAGAAGTCGGATAAATACCTAACTTGGATTTAGGTTCAACACCTTCGAAAGATCCGACACGAAGATTTTCAACAAAATTCCCCCACCCAAAAGTACCCTTTACATGGAACAGTTTTTAGAAAGTTTAAAATTTCAAAAAATGTTTCTAAAGATTTTGATTAAAGCACCATACATTAAATATATTCACATGACAAATAAAACGTATATCTTGAGTTTTCTGGGAATAGTCTGTGAAGTTGTGTTCATTCGGAAGGAATGTTGTATAATCTTATATAACTGGTAAACGTTAAGCGATAGACGAAAACGTATTGCACAAAAAATGTGTCTCTGTAAAACACACAGTTTATTTCAAATAAGGTTTCTTGTGCCATTAGCAATTTCTGAAATATAAGTTCTGTCGATTTTCAGTTGTTTCTCGCTATGTCATGGGAACAGTATGGAATTTTAAGGCCAGCATATAGCGTCCAGTTGTTAAACATTTGACTATCGCTGTTCTCTTTGTATCTATAACGAAATGTGTAATGTGGCTATTTCTGCAAACGTTGAACTCGATTGAAATTAAGTAGACGGAATATAAACTTTCGTAAGAATAATTTGTATACACAGTAATAAACGATGGAGGGTAGAGGTCATGTGAATGTAACATTTTTTTTAAACTGTCCTTTCACTTTCTTCGTGACATAGTAGCCACTTCTTCTGGGGAGTGAACACGAGACTTCTCTTAGGCCCGATTTCACAGTTTAAGCTTAGGCTTCGAATCGGGCTTAAGCTGCAGTGGAGGTTTGCAGTGCTTGGTTCAATTGGTAACCTGAGCTCCGTACGTGGCTTGGCTTAAACCATACTGAACTGTGATATAAGTTACGGAGTCATCGTGTTATCTGAATTAGTGATGAGGAAATGCATATTATTTTAACCCATATGCACAACAGAAGACATCTATTCACCGAGCGGGATGGCTCAGGCGGTAAAGTCTGCGGCCTACATTCGGGAGGTCCCGGGTTCAAATCCCGTGGGCCGACCAATCTGTCTGAGGTTTTTTCGTGGTTTTCTTCAGTTGCCAAGGTAAATACCGGACTGGATATTTATTACCACGACCCAACGTTCCACCTTAAGTCTAAAACAATAGTAAAATGAAAAATAAGTGGTAATAGCGAATGCTATGCCATCTATTTTCTAACAAGCAGTAAGCAGTTAGACCCGAAGCAGAAGATCCGGCTGCCATGCGCTGGGGTCTCTGTGGGCACGTGAGAAAGCATGATGGCATTTTCAGGGATGAGACTTAGAAGGCACGGCACAGGGCTAGGGTTTCTGACACGTAACGGAGTGGGTGGTTACAGGGATGAGACCTAGAAGGCTAACTGTCCATCACACATCGTTCTAAGAGTTATCCACCAACAGATCCGTCGCGATATGACCAAGGAGTTAAAGCGACGTAAAATAAAATAGAAAAAAGAGACATCTACAATGTTTTTCAATGCTTCCAAGCCATTTTCACTTATAAAATGACTGAGAATACTAAGAAATATTTAGATTAAGTAAACAGTTGGCAATGATGGTACCAGAAATTATTGATGATACAGTCGTAATATATAAAAGCCAGTGTGTGTGTGCTTGTATGTATACACCAGGTGGCCCTCACATGCCGCCCTTAGTTTTAGTTAGTATACACTGGATAGCGCGGATGCCAAAAGGTTTGCCGAAGCAGAACTGCAAAGGGGACAGAGAGGAAACCAGTGCTTGAAAACGAGCACCTTAGCTGCTGTTATTGGTTCAGTAGGTCATTCGGTAGAGAAACTGCCTGCTATAAGAGGTGTTCCGGATTCGATTCCCGGCTCGGCTCCAGAAATTTGTCTTTCAACAATTTTTAATGTGAGAGTACGTATGTGTGTGAAGGGGGTGTTACCGGTTATTTAATAAGCAATTCACTCATTAACAAGAATTCATTATAGCTGAGCGCACGTGTTGTCATTTAATTCCATGACAGTTAATCTATTATCAGTACAACTATATGACAGCAGTTGGTGTCGCAAAGTTAACAACAATTTAAAAAAAATCTATTTTTATTAGTGCAATTATTCATAAAACAAAAACATGCCCGCCTTGGTGGACGAATTGATGTAAAAGATTCTCAGACCCACGTTCTGCTTCGAATGATCCATAACTTGTAATATTATTTTTGTAAGGGGAGGAACGTGCCCAGAAGACAGAAACCGGGTCTGAAAATATTCAAGAGCACAGCCTACGTGCGTCAGTTGCATTTTGGTGCGTTTCCGCGAAGATCCTAACCACCACTGCGTTCGTTATTGGTGAACTTTTCTCTGAGTGACCTGGCTCGGACTGTATTCACGTGACTACGCGACGCTTATCAGCACGAAACTGCCACGTAAACACCTGCAGACAACAGCACTTCCTTGGTGACCTTTCGGTTTGTAGCTGAACTATCCCTTTGAACAGCTGTGATACGGCAACTTCTTTTGCACCTATGCATGTGGGAAACATAAAACTGCAAAGGACGGTTTGCTTGATCACCCGGTATATGTCTACGTATGTATGTTCCTTATTTGCTTCTACTCCGCTGCACCGATTTCGACCAAACTTGGCACAGATAACTTTTGACACAAGGCGAAATTATTGTCTAGCTTAGTATTAAAAATCCCGCCCTATTTCATTGCCAAAATATGAATAATAATTATTTAGTTTTCACGGCCTCACAAGCTAACAAAGGAACACAAAGTTCTCATATTATTCGATCTCCCCTCTGACATTGATCATGGAGTAATAATAACATAGTAAATAATTATAACAGCTCTGTCACCTGCGGCTACTCTTGCACAAATGTAAAGGGACTACGGTACTTGATTGAGAAATTAAACAAAATTTCCAACTTTATTGTATTAGTGTGATAACAGCCACAGCATCAAATCGAACTAAATATCACCTCCTCTTATTTATCTTCATATGATTATTTGAAAATAACAAAGGCGCTCAACACAGTCGCATTGATTACAAAAATCTCTATGGTACTCGAACATTGCTAGCATAAAAGTGATAAGTAAGACGAAGTTGATATCCATACATTCTGCGATCACACTCCGATGTTCGGATATTCACTTTTTACTTTTTCTGCTACATACCTATAGTAAGTAGGGGAAGTATTGCATTCCACCAAAAAATTGATATCGAGATTTCACCGGAAATACATGTTTTGAGATGTTCTGAATCCAAATAAAGCATTTTTGGAAACATGTCCTTGTGTTGCCAGTCTGTGAACAGCATAACTCAAAAACGAAAATTCGGATCAATACCAAGCTTGGTACTTGAGTTTACTATCTTCCAAGGTTGCGATACGAAGATTTACAAGAAAATCCCTCAATCCAGACTACCCTTTACATAGGACATTTTTCGAAAATGTTGATTTTTCTCAAAAGTGGCTCTAAGTATTTTGATTAAAATATTATATTTTAAGATATTTTTTATGGGAAATGAAATCTTGAATTTTCTGGGAATCTCCCCAAAAGCCGTCTTCATTCTGAATGACTTTCGCAGAACTGGTAAACTAGATCTCATTAAAGCAAACAATTTACACATACCTCTTTTTTGTGGAATGGACCATTTCTGAGATATTGCTTGTTATTTATTTGAATTTTCCAATACTTATACTTTTTCTCAAGTGGGAATTTGTTGTTCGTTTTTTTTATGTCCTGGACATACAAAGAGAATGGAATACTCCACATAGCAACCAGCTCTTAAAATATTTGACTATCGCTTAAAGCCTACCATATTCCCCTTGCATCTACAAGAAAATTAGCAATAAGATTAACATCTCGATTAACATGAAGCATATGGAGAATAAGCGTTTGTAAAAATAGTTTGTACAAGAGTAGAGAAAGTCATGTGGGTGCAACACACATTTTTATAATTTGTAGTGTGTCGTTTTTTATATGGGAAGTCCGTGATGTTTTTAAAACTGTAAAAACGAAAACTAAGTGACATAGAAATGATACTGGGCGAGGATAACATCAACTGAATCAAACCAGACGAAGTATCTCTTCTTTTTATTCTTCCACTTTGTATGTTAATTTTAGCTTTTCTTTTGTGTTGTCTTTCTTGTGTTTTTTCAATAAGTTTTATGTACGTTGGTACTAGCAATAAACAAGATTATATTGACGTAATTTAACCCGTTATCATTTCTTCCCAACTCAACTTCCTATAAATAGGCAGCCCGAATGTGGGAACCTGGAAGTCACTCAGCTGCTGTCATGGGAGATCATCATTAGAAATAGTCGTCCTCCGTGGTGTAGTGGTTACCAGGCTAGCCTCTAGTTCCCGAGGTCGAGGGTTCAAACCCGACGGAGGGCGATGTATTTTTTGGGCGTAAAAATCCTTAGCATGGCTTCTTTCGGAAGGGAAGTAAAGCTGGTGGTCCCGTCTCGTAGATTTACAGCACGTAAAAGAACCTCAAGCCTGATAAAGAGGCCTCTGAGCATAATTGCCGGTCTTTCACGCCCAATATAGAATGGGACGCTAAGGACCATAGTAGTTAAAGAGCGACCGTAAATAAAACTCAATTCAATCATAACAAATAAGGTATTCTCAGTGCTTGTGTTCTTATAGTGTCCTGCGAGTTTTAATTAACTTTTAAGTGTCTTGTAGCGGCTGTGGTCCAAGGTTATCGGCAGGGCGGCGCTATGCGGTCGGAGTAAACACCGGGCGCGCTATTGGGAGATAACTTGAACTTTCTGGAAGCTTTACCTCTCCCCTCCTCCAGAAAGTGGAAATAGTTCTAGAACGTTCGAGAACCTTCTGTGGAAGATTCCACTGCCTATATAAGCGAGTGTTCTCGCAGTCAGTCGCGAGTTGAGAGTCGAATGCGAGAGTCGGTGCGAGGTGAGTTGGCGGTTGAGTTTCCGTGAGGCATCAAGAGCGGTTACCCGAGCGACGGTTGTGGAGGACTTGTGACGGAGAATTGAAGTAGTTCACTTAATGAAGTGCCATTGGTGAAGTGAACTCCCAGTATAAACTGAGTGACAGCTGAAAAATGGACAAACTGACAATATCGTCATTCGAGTTCAAAAAGCCACCCGTTCAACGTGCGGTAAACCAGCTAGTTAAACATAAAATCGACTGGAGAGAAACGAACCTTAATTTGAACATGTCTTCAATTTTAAAATTATACTCCGTATATTATAAACATTGCTGCATTCTATAACATATTGCTTTATAACGGGTCTCCAGATTCATTGCGCCTTTACCGCCAGTCGATGACGTCATTATCAGTTCATCGAACTCAAAGATGAGGTGCGGAATTGAACCTCGGACTGCATGCCTTTCCTACTTCGTAAACCCGTTGATGTACTGCGGCCTTGCACTATGACTTTTGTGCGTTCTTTGCACGCGAGATAGAAGTTGCCACCGATCACAGAATTTGCAAGGTTGAGTGCTAAGCCGAGACACACTACCCTACAAAAACCGTCCAGGTATTTGAGTCACCTATCAGTGCCAGACGCCTGTCGAATGGATCCTGACTATGGATCCCAGAGAACCGTAGGATGGTTGATCAGCCCGAAGCCTGGTATGAGAGCGACGAAGCAGATGAATGAAAGGAAAGGTGAGCAATTGGTGGAAAAAATGGCAGGTGAAACAAGCTTGAAACCTACAAGCGGTTATCTGGGATTGAACCCTTGGTGAGAGGCGAGTGGTCTAACCCACGGCGCAAGCGAAAGACGTTCCAGATGTAAATACTGAAAAGGTACGATACAAGTCTCATTTCACTAAGGTCACCTCTAAACTATTGACATCCACCCCACTCATCTTTCGCTATTTCTCTGCGAGAGGCACTGGGATAAACTTCAAAGAATTGACGTCATGCTCAGACGACTGGCGGGAACGACCGAATACATCTGAACACCCCTTATTTCAGTAACAAAGCCCTCTCTTCAGAAACAATGCTTTCCTTGGCATTGAGGTTATATGCGTGAAAGCATACTAATTGTACCTGGAGAGTTTCCCAGCATCTCAAAACTTAGAGCACGTAGAGCTACCAAAATTGTTTCACACCGTCTAAAACCACCCTCCGTATCGCAACGTTTCGTTTTTCTTCTCCATAATAATTTGCCCGATTGCCAAGGCCAGCTCGAGGGGGGGGGGCGAGCCGTGCCACCGCCCAGGTGGCAAAATCGTGAAACACAAACAAGATATGTGAAAACAGGACAGAATTACAAATCATGCGGTGAAAATAGTGAACTTTTCCGCAATGAAAATAAGGAACATGGTTACCAAAGAATTTTAAGCCGCTTTTCAGTACATCACGATTTTCTAGGCATATCTCTTCCAGAGGCTTCACATCATGTTTTTCGCATTTTGAATTGTTCGAACTGATTTTCATTATCTCCACCAACACACATCTATCTCTCTCGCTGAGATTTTCACCCCTCTTCCTATCGCACATAACTTTATCCTTGATCACTTGAAGTAACTCACGCAAACAAAACAATACTCCGGGGGTAATGAGCTCTTACTTCCGTAGTAGTGAGTAAAACAGTAGCTCTCCGACATTACTTCCGGTGTGTAGTAAACCTACGGACTTCTTTAATAGGCGTTACTTCCGAAGTAATTTACATTCAATAAGGTGCACGCCGCCCTAAGTGTTCTTGGAACATGTAGCAAGTGTTAGGAATTACCTGAAAGTAAGGACCACAAGGCAAATGTTAATTCCTGTAACCGGTAATAGCTTGGCTTGGTGGAATATAATTTAATACCTTGTCCCACCGGACTCCGGCAAATAAATAAACACTGTAACGGTAAAGGGAAATGAAAGTATCATTATTTCAAAATTATGTCCAACCCACACCCACGATACGAGCTAGTGCGAGGCTGACGGCAACCGCTGTAGTGCTGATCAAACTTGAGCACTGTTACGGTTAGAGCTTTTCAACGCCTCGCGATGTTAGGGAAACAGCGGTCCGCTTTTTAACATTTGCCTATCGCTACACCTTCTTGCAAACTCTTTGTATGTGAAGTGAAACTGTAAATGTTTATTTCGGTAATATGAAGTAAAAAGGAAAAATAAGGTTTTGTTAGAACAGTTTGTGGAAGCTATATAAAAATTTTCTGAAGTTACCCTCGCATGAATTTCTCTACTCTTGCACAAACTATTTTTACAAACGCTTATTCTCCGTGTACCATTCTCTACTATTCATCTCCATCTTGTGGCTATTCCCAGAAAATTCAAGATATACATTATTTTTATCATGTAAATATCTTTCATACGAGTATATGCTAGTTTAATAAAAACATTAGACATTTTTTAGAAAATTAAAATATTCGAAAAATGTTCCATGTAAAGGATAGTTGGGGTTGGGGATATTCTATTGAAAATCTTCGTGTCTCATCCTTGGAGTATACTGAACTTTAAATACGAAGTTTGGTACATCTCCGACTTTTTGTTTTTACTTTCTCTACTGCGTACAGTAAGTAGGGGAAGTATTGTATTCCACCCAAAAATTCAATACCGAGATTTCACCGGAAATACATGTTTTGTGGCCCCCTAAATAAAAAAAAGCATTTTTGGAAACATGTCCGTGTGTGTGTCTGTGTGTCTGAGCAGCATAACTCAGAAACGAACAGTCAGATAAACACCAAACTTGGTATTAGGTTCAGTATCTTCCAGAGATGCAACACGAAGGTTTTCAAGAAAATCCCCCCACCCCAGATTACCCTTTACATGGAACAATTTTCGAAAATTTTAATTTTCTCAAAAATGGCTCTAACGATTTTGATTAAAATATCATATGTTTAAGATATTTTCATGACAAATGAAATGTATATCTTGAATTTTCTGGGAATGTCTCCAAAAGTATTCTTCATTGTGAACGACTTTTGCATATTCGTAAACCTTAAGAGATAGACAAAACTTTACTACACAAAAAATGTAGATCGCATTAAAATACACAATTTATGTCATATACATTTTTTTTATTGTTGAGTGAACCATTTTCGAGATATTGCTTGTTATTCCCTTAATTTTTCCAATACTTATACTTTTTTTTTCCAAATTCGTTATTCATTTTTTTATGTCCTGGACATACAAAGAGAATGGAATACTCCACATAGCAACCAGCTCTTAAAACATTTGACTATCGCTTAAAGCTTGTACAAACTATTTTTACAAATTCTTATTTTCACGTCGTCTTCATAATAATCGTGCTAATTTTCTTGTAGGTGTGAAGGGAATATGGTAGGCTTTAAGCGATGTCAAATGTTTGAAGAGCTGGTTGCTATGTGGCGCATTCCATTCTCTTTGCATGTCCAGGACAAAAACAGAATAACAAATTCCCATTTGAGAAAAAGTATTCCAAAATTCAAACACATAACAAGGAATATCTCGGAAATGGATCACTCCATAAAAAAGAAGTATATGACATAAATTGTGTTTTAACGAGATCTACATTTTGTCTATTTTTTTACGGTTTACCCGTTCTGCAAAGCCCTTTTCAGGATGAAGAGGAGTTTTGAGGATATTCCCAGAAAATTCAAGATATACATTTCATTTGCTATAAAAATGCCTTAAACATATGATATTTTAATCAAAAGCCGTTAGCCATTTTGGAGAAAATCAAAATTTACGAAAAACGTTCCATGTAAAGGGTAGTTCGGGGTGGGGGATTTTCTAGAAAATGTTCGTGTGCATCTTTTGAAATATACTGAACGTAAATACCAAGTTTGGTGTTTACCTAACTTTTCATTTTTGGGTTATGCTGTTCACAGGCACACACAAGGACCTTTTTCTGAAAATGCTTTTTTTTTTTGATTCAGTGGCCTCAAAACCTGTATTTCCGGTGAAATCTCGATATCGAATTTTTGGGTGGAATGCAGTACTTCCTCTACTTACTATACGTAGTAGAGAAAGTAATAGCCGACAGTGTTCAGAGATTTTTTTGAAACCTGGTAAGAGACCGGTAATGTGAACTTTGTATAAATTTGCCCACGTGAATTAAAATATCCAGGTTGGTAAACAGAGAAGCGCTTGTGACAGTAAGATTCCTAAGATAACCTTGAAAAAAACTGAATGTGGTATATTACACAATACGGGAGAGAAACAGATGATTTTCCACGAGGTACATAATTGGAGCCCCACAGCTACACAAATGTACTGAGGGGAAAATCTGTTTCGATCCACGTGGCGAGTATATTATTTTTTCCACGAGCGGAGGTAGGTAACTAGGTCAACAAGCCCGAGCTAAGGAATTATTAGTAAAATTAAATCATGCTATTTTTCTTTTTTACTACCTGTATAGCTTAAGAAACGTGATTTAATGATATGTTTGCATTTGTGTTGCTAATATTAGAGGAGTAACACATTAATGGAAATATTTTAAGTGCTGTTAAAATACTGTCCATGACGAGATACTTTACATGCAGGAAAAGTGGTTCCGAATACACCAAGTAAATTTTACGACGTTTCTCTGGTATAAAAAGTGTTGTTCGTACAGCGAGGGGTAGAGCCATTGTCCTTTTGTACTATAATTCGCCGTGAACGGCGACAATGAGCTCAAGAAGCCCGCAACAATAAATAGATTTGCTACCACAAAAATCGGGCAGTTGCTTCTAAACCGCATGCAGAGGATGATGCTGCTGCCGGATAATAAAGAGGTGTCGCGCTAAAAGTTCGTGGATTAAAACAGGGTTAGCTATGTACAAGAGTCGCTATGAGTAAAGGGATTTGAAAATGTACAAACATGGTGTCGTATTAGCGTCGCGCTTCAACAGTGGACAGTGTTCTAACGGCGACAATATCAGAGTGATCAGCGTTGTGAATTACTAAAAGTGACAAATAAAGAAAAACAGTTGTTATCCTCTCGGAACTGAAGCACGTTTATTTTTCTCCGTTACCACACCTGAGATCTACGTTTCCTTTACCGAGGAAAAGTCCCTGCTCTTGCACATCTTCCTGACAGCTAGCCGAGGATAGAGTAGAAACAGGTGACCGCGACATCAAAATCCAGATGCAGAGAGGCAGACCACGACAAGCATCCGGTGTCTACGCGGGGGCTGCAGAAAGGTAAGCCGCGAGGTGCGGGCATTATGAACCAGAACTACTGAATGAGGCGGCGGTACTGCCGCAGATTGTGGACTGAGGGGACACCTAGCACCCCGGCCATCAAGTGATATTTTGTGCATACACCCCCGGGAGGAAGGGTGGAAGAGAAGGAACCGCGGGAGACGCAGGTGACAGAGACGCTCAGAGTTCCCTAATAGTAACTGGTGTGACCACCCAGCCCGAAAGCGCTCGGTGGCGACCCCCCCAAGCCACCGGAGGGTGGGTCACAGGCTTCCCTTCAGCGGAGACCGGGGAAAGCTCGACCCAGCAGTGGAGGTTCGAACGGCTGCCACTCCGAGGAGGAGTTCCTGAGCCATCCGTCCGCCGCCGACCGACACGGAGTCAACCTTTAACGTGAAAGAGGGAGAGAAGATCCCTGGCAGACAACACCATCCCAACATTCACCTTACCGGCCAGGGAAAACCACGCAAAAACACATGGTTAGTGGGCGGTCACCAGGAATCGAACCTGAACCTCCCGAATGCGAGTTCCACACGTTACTGTGGCGCCACCTCGCTCACGACCGGAGCTAAATGGTCGCATTCTATTTATTTTTACTTTCTCTACTACGTATAGTAAGTAGCGGAAGTATTGTATTCCACCCAAAAATTCGATACCGAGATTTCACCGGAAATACATGTTTTGAGACCCCCTGAATCTGGAAACATGTCCGTGTGTGTGTCTGTGTGTGAACAGCATAACTCATAAACGAGCAGTCGGATAAACACCAAACTTGGTATTTAGGTTCAGTATCTTCCAGAGATATGATACAAGGTTTTCAAGAAAATCCCCCACCCCAGATTACCCTTTACATGGAACATTTTTCGAACATTTTAATTTTCTAAAAAATGAATAACGATTTTGATTAAAATATCGTATGTTTAAGATATTTTCATGACAAATGAAATGTATATCTCGAATTTTCTGGGAATTTCTCCAAAAGTATTCTTCATTGTGTACGACGTTTGCATAACTGGTAAACCATAAGAGATAGACAAACTTTTACTACACAAAATGTAGATCGCGTTAAAATACAGAATTTATGTCATATACATTTTTTTGTTGAGTGAACCATTTTCGAGATATTGCTTGTTATTCCCTTAAATTTTTCAATACTTATTTTCTCAAATGGGAATTCGTTATTCATTTTTTTTGTCCTGGATATGCAAAGAGTATTAATCTATGGCAAAGAGAATGGTGCTGCACCTAGCAGCCAGCTATTAAGAGATATGTCTATGCTTAAAGGCTACTGTATTTCTATATTGTCCTTGCAAATACAAAACAAGGGGAACATAGTACGCCTTAAGCGATAGTCAAATATTTTTAGAACTGGTCGCTATGTGTAAAATGTAATTCTGTTTGCATGTCAAAAGATCGTTTCTGCAAATGTTTATCTCAATTAACATGAAATGGATGGAGAATAAGAGTTTATAAAAATAGTTTGTACAAGAGTAGAGAAACTCATGTGAGTGTAACACATCAGAATTTTTTTTCTAAAACGGGCCATATTGCAGCTATAGCATTAGAAGATAGACATGCCGTCACTGCCGATTGGTACACAAATGGCTGTTTGCCGCAAATGTTTTAAAAAGTTCGCGAAAAACGCCCAGTGTTACATCATGACAACGCCTCGGCATATACAGGAAATCTATCAACGGAGTATCTGAATACCCTAAAAGTCAGCACCATGGACCCTCCACCATACAGTCCTGACCTAGCACCTTGTGATTTCTTTATGTTTCCAAGAACTAAACATAAAATGTGTGGAATCACCTTTTCGTCATCAGATGAAGCAGTGGAACATTATAAAAACCTGGTTTCTGAAGTGCCTCAGGCATCACTGTTTTAAGAACTGGTTACATCTAGTGTAAAGATGCATTGATGTTAAAGGGGAATAGTTTGAAAAACAATAAAATCATTTAAATGCTTTAAAGCTAATCCTTGTGTGATTTTATAAAACATTTCAGTTTCGTCCTCGTATGGGCAGAATATTCTATGTTAATATGTTGTTTATATGGTGATTAGTATATTATTCATTAAGATTAGATCGCTGTACAACATGTAGAAGTAGAGCTGTTAATGTTTCTCTCCTTTAGGGAGATAAGTATCACATTATTTCCCTACGAAGAAAATTTAACACTTCTCAGTCGTTTTTGACAGCCTAGAAAACGACATTTAGCTCCGATATATTATAGCTATATTTGATTAATTTGAAAAGTAATCAATAAAAGGTATGAGCGACACTTGACCTTCGTGGGCATGATGAAACAGCTCCGGGGAGAGTGCCGGCTCTTCCAGCAGTCAATTGGAAGGCAAGGTCAGAACACGTCGGTGATGTCGGCAGCAGAGCTAAGAAAACCTACGTTACAGCAAATTCGGTAAGTGAATGTCAACGAAATGTCCGAGAATGTTTCGCGACGTGTTGATAGGGACAGAAATTTTGTGCTCTAATAATTCCTTTAATATGTAATGTATTTATCGTTGAAAACGTCCATAATACGCATATAAATATGCTCATATGAAAGTTAAGGCAGTCATATTGATATACAATAAACATTTAAGGCAGTGTTATGCAATCTGTGTTTGAATAAAGTTGTTCTGAAAATAATACTTGTGACACAGTAGCTATGGCGTAAGGTTATCGTGAGATCGACGCCGGGCATCGGAGATAAAGATAAGTAGCGCTCGCCAGGGTAAACAGGGAAGCGCTATCACAAGGTAACCAGAATCTTCTGGACGTTTCTCCCTCTCGAACGTTCTAGAGCTCTGTGGAAATTTCCAACGGCTATATTCTGGTGCGATGAAAGGTGCCAGTCTCCGAGTGAGTTTGTAACGACCGCTGTAACGTGCAGCGAGTGCTGCTTCCGCGAGATATTGGAGAAGTCTTGTATTAGACTCTGCAGTGGGTGAACCGTCCGAAAGAAAAGGCTACGTGTGCGTATTTCATTACGCCACCACGCACGGAGAAAGTGAAGTGAGAAGTTGAACCTAATCACATTAACGAAGTGGCAGTTAAAACCTGTACAAAGTCGCTGTGAATCATTTAACTCCTCAAAACTTATATTAAATATTGAAGCGTTAGGATATACCCTGTAGTCTAGCCTTGTTGCTCACCTTTATCTTTGGTACGATTACACGAAAACTACACAAGCACCACGCTTCTGAACTTAATGAGTAAGGGCGGTATTCATAGTCGATGTTGTTCCGGACCAACTTGCTAATTCCGGTGGATTTACAGCGGACCATCGATTTTCTAATTCATAGACCGGGACTTGCGTTGGTCCGGGGATCAAACGCCTTGGTCGGGACCAAATTTTGGTCTACCTCAGAGGGGTAGATTAAAGGCAGACCATCTTTACAAAATGGATGACTTTGGAGTGATGAACGTGGTTGCTTGCGTAGAATTCGCGAAATGAGACGGAGTAAAACTATCTACCAAAATTAGACATAATGGCGACGTTAACTTCAAAACAAATACAAGTTTAGTAAAGCAAAGGTTAGAAGACTGATAAAACGGATTCATCTAACCTATATGACAGACGATAACCGAGGTTTGAGTATCTCAATTGATACGATGTTAATAGCACTTCCATATTATGCAAGGGAAGGGTATCAAGAGAACACTACGGAACTTAGTAAGAAGTCAGTAAATCGCATTATACTGATGTCTCATATGCCATTCTAGACTTCCTTTCGTTAAACCGGGATTACAATGCACTTTACGTAACATGACGGGATGTAACGCAAAGTTAAGAAATTCTGGTAAAGTAAAGGTCTAATTAGGATGCACTTAACGTAACGGGTATGAATCTTGATCGATTGTTCTTTTCTTACTTCATGCTACCGCTTCACGCCGATTGGTTGTAATTACCATGCGACATTTAACTTGATGTAACGGGAAGGAAAAGTTTGACACTGCCAAGTTCTTAAGTTACGCAGCTAAAGTAAGCCACGTTAAAATTTGCTCCATTTGATACAGTGTATAAGACCTTCACAATATGTCGCGTTGAGTTAAGTCACTAAGTTCGAAGTAATTCAGACTTTACTTGGGTTTTCCCGGTGAGGAGAGGAGGATTACAAGGTTTATGATATATCAGAGTTTCTCAAGTAATTATTTCTGTATAATTACTATCACACAATTATTGGCTAAGATCCAGAGTGAGATTTTAATAACAGCAAATGTTCCTTCCTATTTAAATAAGATTTCATTTTGTAATTTTAAGGTTAAGAGTTAATATTCCAGCAAGTTAAATTCTTATTGAAATGATTAACAATGCCATGAAACTATGTATCTGGTGAAGTGTTGCATATCATATAACCATTTTGTAAAAAATGGGGTTTAAAAATAAATTTTAAAAAATCAAAGATAATGGTATTTAAAAAAGGTGTATATTGAAGGAGGAAAAGTGGTATGTGGAAGGGGAAGAGTTGCAAATAGTAAACAAGTTTGATTATTTGGGAGTGAGAATAAGTAGTAATGGGAGATGGAATGATCACAAGATAAGTGCCTTAGCTAAGGGAAGATTAGCAATGACTGCTATAAGAATATGCTTAAAGAAAATACCAGATATGCAAATTAAATGGTTGGAAAGGGTTTACAAAGCTGTAGTTGAAGCAAAAATGGTCTATAGATCCGAGATTTGGGGGAAGTGACAAAGGATGGGAGATGATTGATAAAGTACATAGATCGTTCTGTAAATGTATGTTAGGTTTATCTGGAGCAGCAATGTTGGAGTTGGGAAGAGTAGGTAGCAAGGGCATGATAGTAGAAAGGATACTTAAATATTGGCATAGATTGAAATAATTGGACGAGCATAATATCTGGAAGCAATGTTTAATAATACAAGAAAAATCCAGTGCTGGGATGAACTGGGCTCAAGGAATAAGGAGAATTTTACAGGAAATAGGAATGGGTATCTTATGGGAGGAGAGAGAGGGGTTAGTTAAAGGCTTCTAGAAAGAAGTGAGTAACAGAGTAGAAGTTATAGAGAAACAAGAAATATTTCAAAGTCTGGAAGGAAGAAAAGTTTGGAACTATATAGACAATTAAAGGTGGACTGGGGAAGGGAGAAGTATGTGGATGTAGGTAATAGGTTAGTGAGAGAAGGGTGGGCCTGGTCTAGATTAAGTGCACATAGACTAAGGGGAGATAGGAAGGGAGCGAATTTGGATAGGTGTCCTCTTTGTGGTGAGGCAGATAATGATTTGCATTATATAATTGAATGTGAAGAAACTAGGTTATGGAGAGATCAGGTTTTACCTAAAGAATGGTAGAATGTTAACAAAGAAGTATTAAAAGTTAGGAAAATGAAAATACAAAAGGAGAGGGATATAAAAAATTAGGAGAATATATGGGGAGAGAAAGAGAAAAATGGTTTAGAAAAATAAAGCAATATGAATTTGTTATGACCCACCATGCATAAATAACCACGGTGTTAAAATGCACGATGGACTAAAGAAAAAAAATAGCAACTCAAAGTAATGTATTAAAAATTGTAAGAATTTTGTATAGCATTATGGAAATAAATACATACATGTATCTGGTGGATAAGAACGTTTTTGAAAAGGGAGGGGTGGCAATAGGTTAGAATCATGCACAAAACTGCCTGTATATGTATTATCTCCCTCCATGACTCCCCACCTTTTTTTTGCGTTGTATTTGTCGAAACCGATTTGTTTTCAATAATATCCATCATTTTTTGTATTAAGGAAAACAAGCATTTTCCTCCTACCTTTTAATTCATGCTTCTTGGTGAATAAGTGTTATTGTTAGCCCCACGTTTGGAAAGCCAATTTGAAGTAGGTGTACCCCACGTATGGGAGCGAATTTGAAGAAGATATTGTTCTTGGAGTTGATGGAGTTTGCACCACGCTTTGGGCGTTAATTTGAAGAAGTGTATTATCTTTACGTTGTTTGTTACGTAATATGCTACTACGTATGTAAAACCGATTTGAAGATGTATTTTAGTTGTTACGCTCAAAGTTTTTTTTTTAAAAAAAATATTAACTTTGTTATTAAACTGCTTCTATAGATATTATTTATGTTTGTTTGCTTCGGCTGCGTCAGTATTGTTTTAGAAACACGTTTCTCTTAATCAGGACGTGGTGCGACAAGAATGTAGGCTTACACAGATTTTAAGTTTAAAATCATTCCTTGACACAAATTAAATAGCACTACACTGATATCAAGAGCTGTGAGATGCTTTTATTTAATACTTGCACTTTGTTAATGCGTATACATAATTTTCGTTTCAGACGAATACGTAATATTTATCTAGAGAACGCATCTTCCATCCGGTTACTATCAAGGTTGCATGCAACTTAACATATTTCAACCGTATAAACTTTTAACTTTCTGTATTTCAAATCTCTGATTGGGTAATCCTTGTCCAATAGAATACCTGCATTCAACTAAGCTTTTTCTGGCTGTTGATTGGCTATTGTTTAAACTGTCACAAAATTTACAATATCGTTGCCCTAATCATGACTAGTAGCATTCAAGCTCTCAAACTCATTATTGCCTCAAGGTTACCTCATTGTTAGCAAGTTTAAAATTATTATTCTCACGGCTCTTACATTATTAAATTACGTAATGCATTCACATAACATTATTGAACTTGTTTACAATAATATAAGTATTTGCAATGACAGTTACATACATTTTACAAATTATTACATACATATTGCTTCAAGGCGGGCTGTTATTGAATTTACATATTATATAATTTAATTTAAATAATTCAAGTGTTAAAATACTGCCTCATTGGTTATCTTCTCTTTTTTTGCTGGGGATGAGGAGTGAGCACTGAGCCGATGAAAACAAAACAGCTGTGAAATGACCATAGAAAGTTAAAAACTAGGGCGTAACAGTGGTTAGTTTACTTCTCTATGGAAGTTGCGCATGCGTAGAACTATTCTCCTTGCTGATCCACTGCCTTTCTCGGTCCGAGACTTTTTATCGTCTATGAATATCAAAAACTTGGTCGGCCTTTGGTCCGGACCAAATGAGTCTGGAGATAGTCCAGACTAACGTGAAATCTATGAATACGGCCCTTAAAGTTTCAACTAGAGAACATTTACGTAACTGAGGTAATATTTACGTAATTGAATTTCTAAAATATTAAGGATTGAATATTTTGAACTAATTTCCTTTGTGTAAATTAGTAGGTTACTATATATATATATATATATATATATATTAGGAGATAGTAAACAGTAACATTCAAACTTCATTTAATATTACGTATAAATATAAGCACCAACCTGAGCTAAATTTGGAGAACTCCTTAACGGCCACCTTGGCACCATGAGGGAACGGCTACAACTAGATAAGGCGGGAATTCGCCTATGTGACGTGAGCTATTGATTGTGTTGCATGTGACCAACCATCAGTTTTGCCAAGTTTCAAGATATTCGGCGGAGGGCGATGGATGTTTTTTCGGGCGTAAAAATCCTTAGCATGGCTTCCTTCGGAAGGAAAGTAAAGCCGGTGTCGTAGATTTACGGCACGTAAAAGAACCTCAAGCCTGATAGAGAGGCCTCTGAGCAAAATTACAGGTCTTTCACGCCTAATACAGAATGGGACGCTAAGGACCGCAGCAGTTAAAGAGCGTCCATAAATAAAACTCAATTTAATTTAATTATATGGAATATAAAATATTGTTTAAATTTTTGGAAATGTAGTAATCAACTCGGATATCAAAAGAGCAAAGCAGAAAAGAAATATGCATTTGTTTTAGAATGCTGTCTACTTATTGAGCAGATGCTTCAATACGACTACATCTTGAACTGTTCCAAATGGGAACATGCGCGGAAGTGCAATCATGCAGACATAATATCGTTAAATTACAGTTTAATCTGTTGTGTTACTGTGTTTATTTTTCTTTTATTTTTGTGTATGAAGTAGGAATAGGTACATATCGCGGACGTAGCAGAGCAAGTAGCCTCTAACGTGACCCCAGGGGGAAGAGTTCAGGAGACCCGAAGGGCGACTAGATACGAGCGACATGTCTAGTTTGAACGCACCCAATGCGGGGTCACCTTGCCCACAAGCCTCAAGCCCCTCGGGGCCTAGTGTATGTTGTAGTTAAGTGCAGCTTCCGTGTAGCAGAATTTTTTCGCTTCGGGATCAACATGAATTCGGACTTATGTTGAAGCAGAAAGACTGCAAAGTTTATCTGTGCATGAATACATGGCATACCTCCAGATATTGTGTTCGCGTGCCAAAGAAAGCCTGAAATGTCAACGGTATCTCGGAGCAATCTACACTGTATTGTTGCGAGTATCACTTTTAAACACACTTCTATGTTTTTATGCTTAATTTGTTTCCTAGGTCAAGTCATTGAAACCATTTGCAACTTTCAACGTCTTTAAGAGCGTATCTAATATTGCAGTTGTCTTTGATACGTATTTAATAATAGGTAGTAATGAATACAATAATACCTAAACGTAGCCTCTCTTCTCATGTCAGATTAAGAAACCATCGGATAAAAATAAATAAATACGTATTATATCCTGTGCTAAGCAATTACGTTTCTCGTTATCACCATCTTCATGTAATAAAATAAAACCTTACTGGTTTATTTGCACTTTTCATCATGTTATGCATATAACACAATAATTAGAGCTGTCTTGCAGCTTTTCAAGCATTACATTTGTTTCATAGAGTCAACAAGTTTCAGCTATTAATCACTCTTCCCCATTATTCCAGTGCCGTTCTATGTTTATCTAACACGATTATCATGCTTCACCATTAGCTTATGAAAACTAATCAGCAACATAGCTTAGTTTTTCAAAATAAGCATTAGCTTTCTTATAACTTAATAATTTTGCATAATCAGGCGTGTAATGGGTGGATATGCTAATTGGAAAAATGCTTTTGATTTATGAATTTCGGCAGTCAGGAAACAGTCGTTATTTCTGAAAACGAATGCTGTGATTAATTCATCTACGAATGGCAGTTTATTAGATTGCGTCTTTTCAAAACCTCAATCCTCCATTTTGAGGAAAAAAAAGCGAAAATAAAACTAACCATCAGTATACCTGCACCATAATCGCAAGCATATAATACGACTTCACGCGGTGGACGATGTCACATCTCGGTTGCTTACGTCGGCAGCGTTTTCGAGAACATTGCGAAATGGGACTCTACAGGGTGATTCGTTTGAGATGTTGGAAAAGTAAAACGTTATATATAAGAGGTTACTGCACACATCTCGGAAACGTTTGCTCTAATATAAGCGGAAAGGATCGAAGTTAACAATGAATGATGTTTCAGACTTCATCCGCGTGGCATGGCAGCGCTATCGTGCTTGGGAGACAAAATGGTGGTCACGCCACAACAGCGCACTCAGTGTGTCGTATGGTATGTGAAATGTGTCATACGAGATGTGTGGGTTCTCAGTTCTCGAAATGTACGTGGGGCGTCGAATGAGTAAGCTTCCCTATTTTATAAAAAAACATTACACACAATTAATCATTTTGAATTAATTTTATTTATATTCTACAATCCTTCTGCTACTTTTCTACATAGTCAACATGCTTTTCCAGGTATTTTTGGGGACATGACACATTTTTCCAAGCCAGTGTTGTACCAGGTCGGGTCCTGTGCTCTCAACCAGCTGCCCACTGATTTGACTTCATCGTCGGTATTAAGTGCTTACCTTTTGAGTTGGAGGAACATGTGAAAATCACTTGAGGCAAGCTCCGGTGAATACGGAGGATGCGAGAAAACTTCCAAGTTGAATCTTGACCCAGGCGCAGCTCAGAAAATACAACTGGGAAGTTTTCTCGCATCCTCCGTATTCACCAGATCTTTTCCCAAATAATTTTCATGTCTTCCCCTGACTCAAAGGTCATCTTGGAGGTAAGCACTTTAACACCGTGACGAAGATGAATCAGAGGTGAACCATAAGTCGGGACCTGTGCTCGTAACCAGCTGTTCACTTCTGATAGATCATAGTCACGGTGTTAAAGTGCTTACCTCCATGATGGCCTTTGAGTTGGAGGAACATGTGAAAATCACTTGGGAAAAGATCTGGAGATAATAGAGGATGCGAGAAAACTTCCCAATTGAATCTTCTGAGCTCCCCCTGGGTCAAGATTCAACTTGGAAGTTTTCTCGTATCCTCCGTATTCACCGGAGCTTGCCCCAAGTGATTTTCACATGTTCCTCCAACTCAAAGGTAAGCACTTTTAACACCGATGATGAAGTCAAATCAGTGAACAGCAGGACCCGACCTGGTACAACACTGGCTTGGAAAAACTTGTGTCACGTCCCCAAAAATGCTTGGAAGAACATGTTGACTATGTAGAAAAGTAACAGGAGGATTGTACAATATAAATAAAAAATTAATTCAACATGATCAATTGTGTGTAATGTTTTTTTATAAAATGGGGAAACTTACTTATTGGACGACCCTCGTAGTTATGCTTGTTGACTCACGAAATGTGGCTTTGTCCATGAACATCTATCGATTTAAGTGCTGATCGTGTCTGCTTCCTGATTCTTCCTCCTGTTTCTATCACACATCCTGTGCGAAGCAGTTTGAAAGCATTCGCCAAACAAAATGTACCACTTAACAATGTCTCAATGTACTGCGGCATAGTGGCAGCTGTACTGACGTATTAAAGCCCCTTGGATCAGTGTTACTCTTAAAAAGTTGTCATACCATATGAGACACTGTTATGGTACTACCGCCATTTTATCTCCTATGCACAATAGCGCGCCATGCCACGCGGGTGAAGTGTGAAACATCACTCATTGTTAACCTCCATCCCTTCCGCTTATATTACAGCAAACTTCTAGATGTGTGCATTAACCTCTTATATATAACGTTTTTCTTTTCTGACATCTCAAACGGATCACCCTATAAAATATTTTTCCCTTTCTTTCTAAAGAACACAACATCACAATGCAGTAGTATTTGCTGTTAATTTGAGGATGAGCTTTACATTAAATATATTTTTAGCACTCCTACATGTTCCCAATTCCGGGCAAAAATGTGTATAATTTTATGTTAACGATGTGTTTCTTTACCGCTTTGTTTTTACAGTGCTTTTTCTTCAGACCGTGGCCACCGCAGCAGCTCGGACTCTCGCCGAAACAATTATAATATTCTCACAACCGCCTCTCATTATCATAGTTACACTTATAATGATGATAAACACATGCCTTATCATAAGAGATGTTGGAAATGTCCCTCTCTATCCACACATTTCTGACATCTTATCAGGAAACTTTTTATCACATTTGATAGTTCAATATCCGAAATTTACTGAATTACTCTCCTGATCTTTTCTTTTAGCTCTTCCAATGTATGGGAATTTGTTACACACGCTTTATTACTTTCTCTACTACGTATAGTAAGTAGGGGAAGTATTGTATTCCACCCAAAAATTCGATACCGAGATTTCACTGGAAATACATGTTTTGAGACCCCCTGAATCCAAAAAAAGCATTTTTGGAAACATATCCGTGTGTGTGTCTGTGTCTGTGAACAGCATAACTCAGAAACGAACAGTCGGATAAACACCAAACTTGGTATTTAGGTTCAGTATCTTCCAGAGATGCGACACGAAGGTTTTCAAGAAAATCCCCCCACCCAGATTACCCTTTACATGGAACATTTTTCGAACATTTTAATTTTCTAAAAAAATGGCTCTAACGATTTTGATTAACATATCATATGTTTAAGATATTTTCATGACAAATAAAATGTATATCTTGAATTTTCTGGTAATGTCTCCAAAAGTATTCTTCATTGTGAACGACTTTTGCATAACTGGTAAACCATAAGAGACAGACAAAAGTTTACTACACAAAAACTGTAGATCGCGTTAAAATGCACAATTTTTGTCATATACATTTTTGTTTTTGGGTGAGCCATTTTGAGATATTGCTTGTTATTCCCTTAAATTTTCCAATACTTACTTTTTCTCAAATGGGAATTCGTTATTCGTTTTTTTATGTACTGGACATGCAAAGAGAATGGAATGCGCCACATAGCAACCAGCTCTTAAAAGAATTGACTGTCGCTTAAAACTTACCATATTCCCCTTGCACCTACAAGAAAATTAGCAATAAGATTAACATCTCGATTAACATGAAGCATATGGAGAATAAACATGGTAAAAATAGTTCGTACAAGAGTAGAGAAAGTCATGCGAGTGTAACACAGATTTTTTTCATGCGATCATCGGAGTCGGATAAACTTCTGTAAACGGATTTTGTGAAAGGATGAAAGTAATTAGATTAGATTGCATCCTGTGAGTTCACTAGCATCCATAAAGGATTGTGAACATAGAACATGTCAAGGAAATGTACAAAAATTACATATAAATATTACATAGTATACAGAACATTTAAAATAAAATAAAGACATATTATATACAAAATGAAACAAATCAAGTGTAATTTTGTACAGAGTTGAATACCTCCTTACTGTTATAAGGTTAACATACATATAGGCAAGAACAGTTATTTTAACATTCACTAGGATTTTACCTTTGTTCGTCTGATCATTTTGTTCTATTTGATTTGTAATGCATAGCATTTACTGTCAGTTCTTAATATACATACACTTAAATAGCTTCATTAATTCTAGAGCAGGCATCAAATATGACTGGCAATTGTCATTAATATTTACTAATACTACTTACAGAGCTATATATGTATTATCATCAGGATAATTTGTCATTCAGATAATCTTGTACAGAATAATATGCTTGTGAGCATAGGTACTCTTTAACAGCAGTTTTAAAGGCATTGAAATTGTCAACTTTTCCCTTAAGATCATTAGGGAGAGCATTAAATATTTTTATGGGCTCGTAATATACACCTTTCTGGAAGCAAGAAAGCTTTGCACTGGGATGATGGATGTTACCCTTTTGTCTAGTGTTTATCTCATGAATTTCCATGTTTGTTATAAATGTGGTTCGATTGCATACAAAGAATTTTAAGATTGAAAATATGTACATGCAAGGTAGGGTTAATATCTTCAGTCTTCTAAAAAGATGTTTGCAAGAGTGTCTGCTATGGGTGCTGGAAATGATTCTTATAACCTTCTTTTGCATGAGGAATATTCGTTTACTTTCTACTGAGCTTTCCGAAAATAATATTCAATGATAGAGTTAAAATATGCATAGTGTACTAATTTTAAGTATATCTAAAGAAGTGACATTTACCAGTGCTCGGATAGCATAACAGGCAGAACTGAGTTTGGGTAACACATACGTAATGTGAACTTTCCAATCTAAATATGTTTACTTGGAGGCCCAGAAATTTAATGTTGTCTATTTGTTCTAGTAACATGTCATTAATCCCAATTTCTATTGGATTTTGTGGTGACCGATGAGTTATAAACGTAACAACTTTTGTTTTGTCTAGATTTACAGATAATTTGTTAGCTTTAAACCGAGAAAGATATTTTATTAGCTCCACGTTGGGCGCAAACTTGAAGTAGATATTGGCTTTTCGTATTGAAATCCAGATTGAAGATGTTTTCTTTACGTTGTTTGCACCACGTATGGACGTCAATTTGAAGTAGGTCGTATTGAAGGAGTTGTATTATAGTTCAGCTGTTGGAGGGCCGAACTTGAAATTTGTTGCAATCGTACGTAATAGTACCCGGTTTCCGATAGCCTTCGCCCCAAGTTTAAAAATATTAGCTTTGTAATTTAACTGTTTGTTTAGATATTATATTTATGTTTGTCTCGGCTGCGTCAGTATTATTGTTAGAGACACGTATCTCTTGGAAGGGTTTTTGGTGCGACTGAAGAATGTAGGCTTACACAGATTAAAATTTTACTTCACTCCTTTTATTAATGCTTGGCACTATTTAAATAACACTTCACTGATATAGAGAGCTGTGAGTTTCTTTTTATTAATTAATTACACTTTTTTTAACACGTAAACTTATGTTTTTTCGTCTCACATTAATACGTATAAGATTTCTTGAGGAAAAGTTTTGCGTCTGCTTAGTAACGCTGTCTGGAACCAACTGAACAGATTTCAACCGCCCAAACTTGTAAATTTCTGTATTTCAAGTCTCTGATTGTCCAATCCTAGTCTAATAGAATACCTTCATTTAACTAAAGGTTTTTGTGGTTGTTGATTGGCTATTTTTTTAAACTATCTCAAAATTTACATTATTGTTACTCTAATAATGACTAGTAGTATTATTAAACTTCCTTACTCATTATTGCCTCAAGGTTACCTCATTGTTACCTCATTGTTAGCAACTTTAAACCTGTTTCTCACAGCTCCTACATTATTAAATTACGTAATGCATTCACATAGCATTATTACACATGGATACAATAATATGAACATTTATAATGACTGTAATATACATTTTTTAGATTTTGTTAACAATACCCATATTGTTTTAAGGCGGGCTGTTATTGAATTTATACATTATATAATTAGACTGAAATTATTTAAATGTTAAAAATACTGCCTCAAAACCAGTGTGACATAGCTCAAAATATAATTCAATTTAATTATGCACTTATTCAAGTTTTTACCAGTCACCAGAACACTCGTGTCATCAGCAAACAGAATGATACTTGCAATATCATATCATTTATATAAAATGATAGACCCACGCTTAATATTCTTTTCTGACGAAGCATGGTTCCATTTACATGGCAATGTTTCGTCGCAGAATAGCAGGTATGGAGAACAGGAAAACCCGATTTTACACACGACATTCCCTTGCATGACGCGACAATTTGTGTCCAGTAAATACATACAGAATAATAGGAAGTATATTTTTTGACAAAACAGTAAATGCAGAGAGGTACAGGAATGACTTAGCTACACCATTTTTTTGAACAGCTGACCGACGTTAAATGCTAGTCTCCATTTTTCCAACTAAACTTTGGAACAACGTCTACAGTTGATGAGTAATGAAATTTTTAAGGTAGGGTAATCGGTAACGAATTATGGCCCTCACGATCCCCTGATGTGTGTGTTGTTTGTCTATTAAAAGTGTAGCAAAAACGTATAGCAGTTTTATAGGTACATTCTCCCAGAGTTTCTGCTGAAAATTGAACACGATTGGTTACATACTATGTCGTATGGAACACGATGGACCGTGTGCTATTGGGCATTTAAATTGTCACGTGCTGACACTTTAAAAGGCTCTGAGAAAGTCATAGAGTGTAATTGAAGGTAACGGCTCAAAGCATATTTTGAACATTAAAACTAATTTTTAAAATCTTTTGGCCAAATTTCAGTTATGTGTACTCTCAACTACAGTTACTTTCGCACAGAATCTCATTAACATAAGGTGTTTTTGTGTTTACAGGTTCCTACAACTGTGACTTAAGGCACAACAATGAACCGATGCTCATTTCTCTTCATTCTTGGCGCAGTTGTAACGGTAGTCGGAGCTGTGCTAGCCGTCAGTTCGGGCTACATTGTTAGCTACTTCATAGAAAAGGTAAGTAGACATTGGGTGGTATTAAGCGAGCCGTCGGTAGCAGCGAGTGGGGAGTCACAGATGTGGTATTAATAACAACTTCCCCTCCGTGCTGAGCCTTGGCTCTATGATTGCGAGTCTCTGACTCGTGTTTCCCCTCTTCCTTATTGCAAATGCATTATTGTCGACCGACAGTAAACATTCGATTCAGTATGGCAGTATATCCATCAGAAATGACTGAAGAAAGCAATCAGTTTGTATCTTCTTTTGTGAACTTAACCACCAAAAGAGATGAGCAAATCTCAGCTGTCTGCGGACAAGTGGAAAAGGCTTCTGTTATGACCGCAGTGCAGCGAAAACTAAAAGAGAATCTGAATCTTCGCCTAAAAGTGAAGACTGATCTGCGACGGACAGGCAACAAACCCATAGCCCTGAAATACTGGGAAAACAAGTTTTAGACCTTATTCAAGGGGAATCAAATCCATCTATAGTTTCGTTAAGAGGTAAGAATAGAAAGGAGTACTTTCGATTATTCTCCAGTTTATTGATGCTACTAATAAAGTTCTGTTTTGTGAAATAATTCAAGGTTACAAAACTTTTTGCTGTTTTTGAGAGGTTGCAATAACGTATAATAACGTTGCCATTCAAATTTAGCGGCTTGTAGTGTTGCAGTGGTTGATGGAAATTTGATTCAGTTTCTCGATTTTTGTTTAATGCCAGAAGAAACTTTTCCAAAATTATTTAAACTGTACCTTGTGAAACGCCCAAGTCCTCTGGAATCCGGGGTCCCCGCAATGCAGCGTAGAAATATTCTCATTTTTCCATCTTTAGTACATAAGCGCCTTTCCTCGTTTCCACAGTTTCTGGAATGAAATACTGGGCGAGTCACCTCGCGTTTTCTTTCTCAAACCTATAAAGTTGTTTATAATTGTAGTCTTTAGAATCCCGGTGCATTTTATAGTAGTTTTCCTTTCTCAGGTTGACGTTCACTTGCAACTGAGCCATCGCCTTCAAGTTTGAGACAGCTACTGAGGTGGCTTAAGAAATCGCAAGCCATGGCTCTTAAAGTGAGGTCACAGTTCTGTTTTATTAATACCACGGCTAGAGCCGTGACTCGCTAGCAGGAGGTGTTGAATCGTTGATAAGTCGAAGGTCACGCTAAGCTTGAGTTGTTGCGGTTTATTAATACGGAAGTGAGCCATGACTCAGAAATTGCGAGTTTTAAGTCATGGCTCGCTTGTATTGAGGTGGATTATGGTTTTATCTTTTTTTAAGCTATTAGTAGGGCCCGGATTTTTAGGTGGGATAAACCTTCATTTTAGGTTTCTTATATGTTTAAAATATTTTTTTAGATTTTCTTGATTAAAATATTTTTTGTTATGTTTTGCTTCGTGGATCAATACAGGTATCAATAATTTTGCTTTTCTGGTACTTAGTTGTAAGATTTATCTTTTGGCTTGCAGTAGATAGTTGCATACATTCTCAAATTTTCTGACGTAAACGATTTCCTATTATCACTTACTACATTCTTGTATGAAGAAAAGGTTTTTTCAATGGAAAATGACGTCATTGGAGCGTAGAACATAGATGCCAGCGCAGCAGGTTCTAGGGGTAGTTTTCCTGTATCTTTTCTCCCTGCAATACTGAATTGATGATTTTCATATCTTCAAAACCAGGATTTCGTTGAAGAATCTTCTGCAATTTCGATGAACATGCAACTGGTCTAGGTATTTCTTTACTGGAAACATTGCCAATGATATCTAGAGCATGTTTCAGTGGTAAAGTTGTACTTTCCATCCGGAGAATAGCTTCTGGTATAAAACAAAAATATGTCTTAATGTATGTAAGAGAAGCGGTAAGAATAGTGTACTCGAGTGATTTGTTAGCCTGGGCAATGCAGGAAGTTTCGGTTTCATCCAATTCATTGATTCATTTTTAATCTCTTTTAAGTGCTCGGCATAGTAAATGGTGCAGACAGTCAAGTATCGGCTCGGGTGGAAGAGGGGTTGCCGGTATTTTCTCTTGGAACAATTGTATACGTGTTGGGGCTTTTAAGAAAACCTTCTTGACCGAAGATATCAGCTGTTTACGCCATCGAAGTGGCTTCTAATCTCCTCCGCAAGGCGGTGCAGGCCGTGGGCCAGGACGTAACATGCAGCATGGTCGGGTGGAAGGACTGTAGAAACCCCCCCCCCCGGTCTTCAACATGTAGGCAGCACTGTCTGTCACTAACAAAAGTGAAGTGTGGATCTGCAGCAATCCACTTTTTCAATAGGCATTGTTTCACTATACAACAATTACATTAGAAAAGTACTCTGTTGTACTCTCGGTGAACGATTGGAGGCGATCTCGTTATGCTCCTCCTGACCTCAGCTCATCCAGGTGTCACCACGTCACATGTGCTGCGTTTAACGGTGCTTGCTTGAACTATCTGCTGGCTGTAAGTGGTGGAAAAAATTTACAATGAGTTTCAATCCGAAAACAACATTCTGCATTTTGAAAAAGGAAAAAAAACAGCTATTTAGATTATTTTAGGCGTCAACCCCTTATTTAGGTTTTTGTAGGTGTAATGAAATTCACTTATTCTGCTCCAGGAAGTGTGAAACGAATATATATCTTGAAATGCGTTAATTAAATAGCGAGGAAAATATAGGTTTAAACCTAAAAATCCGGGCCCTAGCTATTAAGAGTATCGAATGCTCAGGTGGAATGCAATACCTACTCTGCCTATTATGTACGTGATAGAGAAAGTAAATACGAAAATAGATGGCAATAGCGAATGGTCTCCATCTATCCGCAGATAATGAAAGGTAGACTGGACGTTACTCTAATGAAGCACGTGTAGAAGCACATACAGTTGCCTACCACTAAGGTCTCTGTGTTCACGTGTCGGAGCTGCCATCTACCCGTCACAGAAGCAGAGGTACAGTTGCTATGCACATGCCTCTTTGGAGAAGTGGTTAAGCAAGGTGGTATGGTGCAGGGGCGAGACCTAGAAGGCTAGCTGTCCATCACACATCGATCCATAAGGCATCTCCTTACAGATTCGGCAAGTTAAAGTGATGTAAAATAAATAGAAACAAAATTGTCGTTAATACAATACAAATCACATTTACTTGGTTTTCATTATTTTGATAAAATATCACATTTAATTGTGTAAAACAAGAATAGTTATCGATGCCATAAATTTTAAGCAACTTATGCTGTATTATTGAAAATAAGTGAGATCTTTATAAGTACAGGAATTGCTAATACTGTTTCTTTAATGAGAAATACTCGTTTGGGAGATTTCATTGGAAATATAGGTTTTGAGGTCCCTGTGTGTCCGTCCGTGTGTCTACGCAGTATAACTCAAACACAAAGAGTTGAATAAGTACTGTGACGCAGAGGCTAAGACCCAAGGTTGTTAGCAAGTTGGCGCCGAGTAGTTGGAGATAGAGATAAATGCCTGGGTAGCGCACTCGGGACAGCAAACACCAGAAGTGCTATTGATAAATAACCAGAAGCTTCTGGAAGCTTCCCTTCCCCTTCTCCAGAATGCTCTAGAATGTTCTGTGGAAGTTTCCGTGGCTATATAAGCGAGCGGTCTAGCGCGTTAGTCACCGAGTTAGCGAGGACGTTTCTAATGTGTTGCCAACCAAAAGACATTGAAACTCGCTACAGGTCAAACAAAATTTCGCTACAGAAATTCTACATTGTATCATTACTATAAGAATGATAGAAAAATGTATTATAGTTTCTGTTGACAATTTAAGTCTATTTTATTGCCGGTAATTTATCTTATCTTTTGACAAGTGAATAAGTTAGTTAAAATGAATGTAATCTGTCCATTTCTTAGTAAAATGTAAATAAATTAATGCACTAATTACCTGTGGAGTGTTTGCGCTGTCAGTTTTTTGATTCCTCTTGTGTTCCGGCTTTCACAGTGTTTCAAATGATCACGTCACTTTGTACCCAAAACAACATTACATGCTCCGCACTTTACATTTACACTATCTTGTTTAAGTGGTTGTAATCATTTCGGAAAAATGATCTTTCAACCACCTTTAGGAAAACAAATGTCTTATTTTTCGATAATTCTCCGCGGTATTTCCTTTTATTATGAAGGATGGAGTACCCTTTACCGCTCATTATTATGTAACTGGTAATACTTAAAATGACTAAATTAATTTTTTAGAATATAATTATAGCTTCTTACATGTTTATTTTAGTACTGATCATACATTAACGTTTTTAAAATTAAAGTTGAAAAAGTCGCTACATTTTCCTTATTGTTCGTTTCTCTCCACAATAAGTCCCAAAGCCTCAAATTTCGTTACGCGTAGCGACATTACGCTTTGGTTGGCAACACTGTCTTGTTGCGACAAACAGTGCTGTTCTCCGAGCGAGTTTGCGACCGCTGTGGATGCTGCTACTGCAAGAGGTTATGAAAAGTCTAGTGTTTGGCTCTCCAATGGGTGAAACGTCCGGAAGAAGAGGCTACTTCGCGTCTATTTCATTACGCGGCCACATCACGAAGACAAGTGAAGTCACAGTGAAAGTCAAACCAGATTACACTAGTGAAGTCACAGTGAAAGTTGAACTAGTTCACATTTGTGAAGTGAACTAAGTGGTCACAATGAAAGTTGAACTAGTTCACATTAGTGAAATGACAATGTGAACTAAATGAAGTCGCAGTGAAAGTTGAACTGGATCACATTAGTGATGTGACAATGTGCACTATGTGAAGTTACAGTGAAAGTTGAACTGATCACATTAGTGAAGTGAACTAATTGAGGTCACAGCGAGTTGAACTAGATCACATTTGTGAACTGAACTAAGTGAAGTTACAGTGAAAGTTGAACTGATCATATTAGTGAAATGAACTAAGTGAGGTCACAGCGAGTTGAACTGATCATATTAGTGAAGTGAACTAATTGAGGTCACAGCGAGTTGAACTAGATCACATTAGTGAAGTGAACTAAGTGAGGTCACAGCGAGTTGAACTAGATCACATTAGTGAAGTGAACTAAGTGAAGTTACAGTGAAAGTTGAACTGATCATATTAGTGAAGTGAACTAAGTGAAGTCACAGCGAGTTGAACTAGATCACATTAGTGAAGTGAACTAAGTGGTCACAGTGAAAGTTGAACTAGTTCGCATTGGTGAAGTGGCAGTTAAAATTGAATTAAATCACACTTAAGTGACAGGGTGAACTAAGTGAAGCAAAGTCGTCCTCCGTGGTGTAGTGGTTACCTTTAGTTCCCGAGGCCGCGGGTTCAAACCCGGTGGAGGGCGATGGATTTTTTGGGGGGCGTAAAAATCGTTAACATGGCTTCTTTCGGAAGGGAAGTAAAGCAGGTGGTCCCCTGTCGTAGATTTACGGCACGTAAAAGAACCTCAAGCCTGATAAAGAGGCCTCTGAGCAAAATTAGCGGTCTTTCACGCCCAATATAGAATCGGACGCTAGGCTAGCATGGTACCATTAGACCACGGAGGACGACGTGAAGTAATAGTGAAAGTTGAACTAGTTCACACTAGTAAAATGACTGAATAGTGGACAAAGTCGGAACACCAAACTTGGTATTTAAGCTGTCTTTCAAGGAAGCAACACGGAAGATTTTAAAAAAAATCCCACTACCCCAAACTACTCTTTATACGGAAATATTTACGTTATTTTTTTATTTTCTCAAAAATGGCTCAAAGGATTTTGATTAAGCTTTCGAAGGTTTAAGACCTTCACATGGCAAATAAAATGTATATTTTCAATTTTCTGGAGATAGTCTGTGAAGTTCTCTTTAGCCTGAATGACTTGTATATAATTGGTAAGAGAGAGAGAAAATCTTGTGACACAAAAGATCTAGATATCTTTAAAGCATACACTTTAAATCAAATAACATTTGCGAGATACTCTTTGTTATTGGTTTGAATTTTGAAATACTATACTGTTTTAGGTACTACGTAGCTATTCAGTCGTTTTTACTTTCCCTACCACATACATAGTGTGATACCGAGATTTCACCTTGTGAATCCAACACACAATTTTCTAAGTACCTCTAGCAACTAAAGTGTTTTATTATATAATTCTATTTACGTCTGCGAAATGTGTGCAGACATTTAAGATTGCCAAAGGAATATTTGAGAAGAAATTTTTTTAGCCTTGCTCGTCAAGGACCAATTAGCTATCATGTCATATTTGTTGCTTGGTTTGATGATTGATTAACGTTGTTTAACCGCAGACAAGCTACCCGCAACACCACAAAGGCAAGCTAAATACCTTGTGTAACCAAAGTAGAACTGACGTTCCCATCAAAGAGTTACAGGTGTACAAGAAACACCTGAGAGCAGCGGGGGATTTTGCAAGACTGTTATAATAGGAGCATGCATTTGGAAGCAGGCGGGCAGTGAGGTTGGTTAAGGTAACTGTTTTGGCGACAAACTGGTTTTCCTAAACTGATGTTCCCTTATTGAAGAGCACTCTTTTTGCTTATGGCTTCACCCACTTATACATTGATGTACCAGAAAACAATTGGTAGTAACATCTCATTCTTGAAGGAAGTAAACAATCGAGCACAAGAAGCGTCGTCCAGTTGAGCGCTTCTCAACGAGACACCGCAGTTCGATTCCTGGCTTGGGTTATCTAATTTCACATCAATTGGAATCTATCCTTCACAGTCTGAAACTGCCAGTGATACACTCCCATCACTTTCTAACCATTACAACTTCGCATGATTACATATGTTGTATTCATATAAAAATCTAATTTGTTACTTTCACATGGCTTGCTCTACTCACTCTTCTATAAACCATTCTTCTATCTACTTTTTGTTATTCGAGATACACTTTCATTGCACACTTCCTTACGTTACATTAGGCTTAAGCGATATTCAAATCTCTTAAGAAGTATGTGATGTCTTTTTTTTTTTAATTCCGTTCCCTTTGCATGACTACCAGAAAAAATTCTGATGCGTTACAGTCGCATGACTTTCTCTACTCTTGTACGAACTATCTTCATAAACGCTTATTCTCCACGTACTTCATGTTAATCGAGATAAACATTTGCAGAAACTATCTTATTGCTAATTTTCTTGTAGATGCAAGGGGAATATGGTAGGTTTTAAGCGATAGTCAAATGTTTTAAGAGCTGGTTGCTATGCGGAGCATTCCATTCTCTTTGCATTAACAGGACATAAAAAAACGAATAACGAGAATAACCATTTGCGAAAAAGTATAAGTATTGGAAAATTCAAACAAATAACACGGAATATATCGGAAATGGTTCACTGGATCCCAGAAAAGCTATGTGATTTAAATTGAGTGTTTTAATGAGATCTACATTTTGTGTGTAGTAACATTTTGTCTATCTCATACGGTTTACCATTTATGCAAAAGTCATTCGGAACGAAGACGACTTTTTGCGGACATCCCCAGAAAATTCAAGATATACATTTCATTTTCCATGAAAATATCTTAACCATGAGATATTTTAATCAAAATCGTTAGAGCCATTTTTGAGAAAATTAAAATGTTCGACACATGTTCCATGTAAAGGGTAGTTTGGAGTAGGACATTTTCTTGAAAATCTTAGCGTCGCATCTTTGAAAGATACTGAACCTAAATGCCAAGTTTGGTATTTATCCGACTTTTCGTTTTTGAGTTATGCTGTTTATAGGCACACACGCATGGACCTTTTCCTAAAAATGATTTTTTACTTTCTCTACTACGTATAGTAAGTAGGGGAAGTATTGTATTTCACCCAAAAATTCGATACCGAGATTTCACCGGAAATACATGTTTTGGGACCCCCTGAATCCAAAAAAAGCATTTTTGGAAACATGTCCGTGTGTGTGTCTGTGTGTCTGTCTGTGTGTGTGTGTGTGTGTGTGTGTGTAAACAGCATAACTCAGAAACGAACAGTCGGATAAACACCAAACTTGGTATTTGGGTTTAGTATCTTCCAAGGATGCGACACGAAGGTTTTCAAGAAAATCCCCCCACCCCAGAGTACCCTTTACATTTTTCGAAAATTTTAATTTTCTGAAAAATGACTAACGATTTTGATTAAAATATCATGTTTAAAATATTTTTATGACAAATAAAATGTATATCTTGAATTTTCTGGGAATGTCTCCAAAAGTATTCTTTATTGTGAACGACTTTTGCATAACTGGTAAACCATAAGAGATAGACAAAATTTTACTACACAAAAAATGTAGATCGCGTTAAAATAAACAATTTTTCATATACATTTTTTTTTGTTGAGTGAACCATTTTCGAGATATTGCTTGTTATTCCGTTAAATTTTTCAATACTTATTTTCTCAAATGGGAATTCGTTATTCATTGTTTTGTCTTGGATATGCAAAGAGTATTAATCTGTGGCAAAGGGAATGGTGCTGCACCTAGCAACCAGCTATTAAGAGATATGTATGTGCTTAAAGGCTACTGTATTTCTATATTGCCCTTGTAAATATATATTCCTCTTACATCTACAAGAAAATTAGCAATAAGATAGAGTCTGCAAATGTTTATCTCGATTAACATGAAGTAGATGGAGAATAACCGTTTGTAAAAATAGTTTGTACAAGAGTAGAGAAAGTCGTGTGAGTGTAACACATCAGATTTTTTTATTCAGGGTGCCTCAAAACGTGCATTTCCGGTGAAATCTCGATATCGAATTTTTTGGATGGAATGCACTACTTCCCCCTACTTACTATACGTAGTAGAGAATATAAAACACCAATAGCGGCTTATCATTTGGAAAATTATCAGTATTTGAAACTTAAAACCAATAACAAATATCTCGGAAATGGTTAATCCTACAAAAAGTTATATTTGACATAAATTATATGCTTTACGAAATCTACGTTTTTATGCTGCTGTTTTTTTTCTCTTATGCGTTATCAATTATACAAAAGTCAATCAGATTCAAGAGACTTCACAGGCTGTTCCCAGACAATTCGAGATATACATTTTGTCTTGCAAATGTTTAAGCATGTGGAATTTTAATCACAATTGTTAGTAATATTTGAGAAAATAAAAAATAACTTTTCCAATGTGCGACTAAACTGCTCTTCTCTCCGCTTGCCTCGTCGACTTCTTCTGTGTGGATGGCGAATTACTGTAAGAGAGCGTCCTACAACACTTCTGTGTTGGCCTATGCTTTTAACTCTTATCGCAGGAGTGTTTCCAGGAGACGAAATGAAAAAGTTGAGGTACACTATTTGCACACTTGTTTGCAGCTAGCCGTGAAGTCTATCCTACAATTATTTGACTGGGTTAGGGGGCCTATCTGTCAACCTGTACCCCTCACTTTAAGTTGCATCTGATTGGTTAACAGTTTTGACACATGCTCGAACATATGAGTGGTAGTTCAACTCCCAAGGAAAATGTGTGCAATCCTGCGATTGCCGGGGATCCACCTTATTTATACTCCCAGCTAAAGACACTTTTTCCCGCCGTAGCTTACAGCAATATTGTTATTGACTGATCACGTTGGCGTCATATGAGAACACTTGCTCTCATATCTCTCTTTAATTCCTGCTCCTCTCTTACTCAAGCGTCTCTGTTGGTCATATTTAGCCGATTCCTCCTGATTTCGACAAGCCTGTTGCTGCGTGGCTTCATGCACTTAAATTACAAGTTTGCTTGACTTCCTTTACATTTATCATATAACATATTTACATTTATATACCATTATTTATATTAATGTTGATATTTACAATGATGCACCAATGTTCCCGCTACAGTAATTTGGTGCAAGGCTTTTCATAAAAATCTCGCATCTTGAGAAGATGCTGAACTTAAATGCCAAATTTGGTATTTAACAAACGTTTTTAGTTAATGCTATTCAGACGCATTGACATTTTTTTCTAAACTGTTTGGTTTTGATTCAGGGGGCCTCAAAACATGTATTTCGGTTGAAATCTAGATGTCAAATGTTTGGGTGGAATACAATACTTCCTCTGCTTACTCTAGGTCTGTAGTAGAGGAAGTGAAACCTGTTATCATTTATGAATTTTGACACAGTTGCTTACAACCAAGAAAACGAGAATGAAATAACGGAAAGAAAGCAAAGAACAAATTCACCCCGCAGTGTAAGGAAGATGCAACTGGAGCACTTGAGTCCTGTCAGTGTAGCAACATATTTAGTCAATATGAAGGTGTGTGAAATAATTTAAATGTAAACTTTATTCAATACAACTATTTGTCTTGTTTTTCAGGTTCTTCCACTGACGGAAAATTCAATCAGCTTTAAGAAATGGATGGATACCGAAGTACCTATGCACTTGGATTTTTACTTCTTGCACTGGGTTAATCCTGAGGGATTTCTGAAGGGGGAGAAACCTATATTAGAGCAAAAGGGGCTTTACAGATTCCGGTAAGCATTATGTCGTCTATTTCAATAGTGTAAGGAGAGAATGTGCGTGTTAATGTCGCCTATTGTTCGATTTTCGTTTAACTTTTCGCTTTTAAGCTATGGTGTTTAGACATGCACACGTACCTTTTTATAAATGTGCGTTTTTTTATTCAGGGGGCCTCAAAACATGTATTTCCAGTGAAATCTCAATATAATTTTTTTATCAGAATGCAATAGCTTCTTTACGTAGTATTTAGTGTCACAGAAGGGTATAAGGTTTATGGAGAGAATGACTTGTGAGTGTACCACATAATTTTTTTCTAATAGGAGTATTATCCCTAGATTCGTTCACCAGTAGCCAAAATATTAATTCTCGTGAGACACGTGTCTTTCGACAACACCGAGTAGGAATTTTCTGCCTATCGTGTGTCGAGTTGTAACAATGGTTCAGTGGGCCAGGTTTTGTGATCGAGGGAACCGGTTTGTGCCATTCTCAACTCGGGACTGCCTGGACAAGGTCTTAATACCTGTAACGCCTCGTTACGTAACTCGCAGTGCGGAAAATGCCCATCTGCACGATAAGAGGCATTCATGTATACAGGTTAGCATTAACATAGGGATTCAACGTGGGAAACTCGGATTTTACTTTCTCTACTCGATGCAGAGTTTACAGCGAAAGTACACGTTTCGAGACTCGCTAAATAATAAAAAAAAGAGAATTTTTTTGAAAAAGGTTGTATGTGAGCAGCATAACTGAAAAACAAAACGTCTATTAAATACCCAACTTGGTAAAAGTTTTTATAGTGTTAAGGGATATAAAGGAGTAACATTTAAACTAAACTTAATTTTACGTACAAGTATGACCACTTTACTATAACTCAATTCTGAAAACTCCTTCATACCGTGAGGGCACGGCTACGACCAGATAAAGCGGGGATACACATATGTGACCGTTGCGTGTAAGCTATCATCAGTGTTGCCAAGTTTCAAGACCCACACATTATTCGGAAATATCGTATTTGTATCAATGAAATATGAAGTTATTTTTATTTATAAAATACACATGTAAAATAACTATATATACAGCATAATTGCTAACTACTGAAATATTATGCCTATTAACAAAAGGGACAAAACATACAACATAAAACTGTTTAAACTGGTGTAACTTAGTAAATAACTCTCAAACCAAATGAGCGCACTTTCTGACACTAGAGAAGATGTATGCATTGCGTTAAAAGCCTTTCCCTAGTAATAAATCTATTTCTGCAAACGTTTGTCTCAATTAACATGAAGTAGATAGCAGACAAATAAATTTTTGTAGAGGCTATACAAAAAATCTGTTACATTCACATGACTTTCTCCACCCTATATCGTTTATTAGTGGGAATAAAAACTATTCTTACGAAAGATTATTTTTCGATCTACTTCATTTTAATTGAAGTAAACCTTTCCAGTATCACCTACATCACACATTTCCTACAGATACAAAGGGAACAGAGATAGCCATATTTTAACAACTGGACGCTATATACTGGCCTTAAAATTCCATACTATTCTTAATCCAATCGTGAGAAATAACCGAAGATTGACAGGACTAGAAAAGAATGACAAAGTACTGAACAATTCGAACCATTAATAACGGATACTTCGGAAGTGGCTCATGCCACAAAGAAAGTTATTTGAAATAAATTATATGTTTTAAAGAGGCCTACACTTTTTGTGTATTGTGTTTCTGTCTAGTGCTTTGACGTTTCCGTTATACAATATTATAGAAAATTCATTCCAAATAAGGAGGACTTCCCAGGCTATTCCCAGAAAATTGAAGATACACATTTTGTGTGTCATGTAAATGTCTTTAATATATAATATTACTTTCTCTACTACGTATAGTAAGTAGGGGAAGTATTCTATTCCACCAAAAATTCGATACCGAGATTTCACCGGAAATACATGTTTTGAGATCCCCCGAATCCAAATAAAGCATTTTTGGAAACATGTCCGTGTATGCGTCTGCCTGTGAACAGCATAGCTCAAAAATGAAAAGTCGGATAAATACTAAACTTAGTATTTGAGTGTTCAGTATCTTCCAGAGATGCGACACGAAGGTTTTCAAGAAAATCCCCCCACCCCAGATTACCCTTTAATTGGAAGATTTTTCGAAAATTTTAATTTTCTCAAAAATGGCTAACGATTTTAATTAAATATCATATGTTTAAGATATTTTCATGACAAATAAAATGTATATCTTGAATTTTCTGGGAATGTCTCCAAAAGTATTCTTCATTGTGAACGACTTTTGCATAACTGGTAAACCTAAGAGATAGACAAAATTTTACTACACAAAAAATGTAGATCGCGTTAAAATACACAATTTATGTAATATACATTTCTTTTTTTGTTGAGTGAACCATTTCCGAGATATTGCTTGTTATTCCCTTAAATTTTCCAATACATATACTCTTTCTCAAATTCGTTATTCATTTTTTTTGTCCTGGTAATGCAAAGAGAATGGAATACTCCACATAGCAACCAGCTCTTAAAACATTTGACTATCGCTTAAAGCCTACCATATTCCCCTTGCATCTACAAGAAAATTAGCAATAAGATTAACATGAAGCATATGGAGAATAAGCGTTTGTAAAAATAGTTTGTACAAGAGTAGAGAAAGCCATGTGAGTGTAACACATCAGATTTTTTTATTCACGAGACTTCAAAACAAGTGTTTCCGGTGAAATCTCGGTATCGGATTTTTGGGTGGAACAGAATACCTTCTCTACCTACTAAGTCCGTAGTAGAAAAAGAAAAAAGCTTTTTTCTTATTTACTCAGGGGGGCCTCAAAACATGTATTTCCGGTGAAATCTCCATATCGTGTTTTTTAATGGCATGCAATATTTTCTCTGTTTAATGTGTTCGTGGAAGAGAAAGTAATAAAGGATTTGTCATTTTGAGTGTGACGACTGACTGCCCTTGGATACCTGTGTATTGACACTTACCAACTTGTAGCATTAACATGCAGGGATGCAGTTTGCTCCTGTGACCTAGTGGGAACACATGCAGACTTGGCCAATTTAAAGCTGGCCGGCTTCCGATAGACGGAGATCGACGTTCACAAGACTGCGTGTATTCCTGTAGTAGTTATAATGGGGAACACAACTATAATCACAAAAGTCTTCGGAGAAAATAATTGATATACGAAATTTCAAACAGACGTGTTTCAACACTGAATATTTGTAACCCTAACACACCTTTATTGATTTATGGAGCTGCAGTGCAGTGTGACTAATGCTCGTTACAAACCCACGCTTACTGTTCCTGAGGTTGCAAATTCAATTCTCCGTGGAGTCATTCAACTTTTCCCCCTCTATTTGAAGTACATCAATACAAATAAAACAGGTTTTCTTCATTATTTATGTACGTGGCATTTATTTAGTACTCCATAATACCTGTAGATGGCAACCATAAGATTAATTTATGGGTCGGGAGGAGGTTTCATACGCAATCAATTTAATTTTATAACCACAAATTTCACCATTATTGTAATTATGTTTGTAAGTAAAATAAAGTAAAGCAAGCAATATTATTTAACTGCACAGTGAGGCAAAAGACTACGAACCGGCTGCGTGGTGTTTTCCCTGTCCGCGTCCTCGGCGCTCGCCGCTATCATGGAAAGACGTGGATGAACCCATACAACATTTTTAAAACTACTTTTAAAGGCTTTACTTACCAACTTTATAAAAGCAGATGCTGAAACTGGCCACCGTCGTTGTCCATACATTTTTGGCACCTCTTTAGGAAACTATCCATCACTCCCCGTAGTTTACGCTGAGAAATGCTGGCAATTTCTTAGCTGATATTTTGTTTTAATTCTTCCAGGGTGTGTGGGTTTGTCTTGTACACTTTGTTTTAAGTTACCCCAGAGATAGTGATCGCAGGGGGTTAGGTCGGGGTACCGAGGGGGCCACAAATCTCTACTAATAATTCCGTCCTCAGACACACTTTTATAAAGTTGGTAAGTAAAGCCTTTAAAAGGAGTTTTAAAAATGTATGGTTTCATCCGCGCCTTTCTGTGATAGCGGCAGACAGCATGGAGCGCCAAGGACGCGGACAGGAAAAACACCACGCAGCCGGTTTGTAGTCTTTTGGCTGTCCCTGTATATTACAGTAAGAGTTGTTAACAATAAAATAAAACAACAATCCACTACGAAGAGTCGAACTGGAGCTGCTTGTGTAGAGGTTAACTAGCTTAACCACTGCTCGCCGTCAAGCACGGTGTGGAGACAGTCCAACTCAATGCCTTGTTATTACAGAGTTAGCCAGAGTGGCACACAAACGTTGACGGTTGTGAAATGTGCGCTCACTCGAAGGGTGCTCTGGAGACCGGCCACTTTTTAGTTTGACTGAGTGTACATGATGTCTCATTAAATCAATTATTCTCCTTTTGTGCCACTGGTCGATGTTAATTCTTTGTTAAGCGCGTCCTCCGACGGCCTTATTAGCAATATAATGACCTTAAGTAGCTGAGATGAGCCATTGGTTTATGTGTCTCTTGATCTCTTGACCCGCCAAGTTCCTTCTGTCTCTTATCTAGCTCGTTGTTAACACTAAACTTGCACAGCGAGCTCAAGAAGCCGGAGTAGCAGTTTCTGTTTGTAAAGCACAACATTTAACACTCTGTAGCTCACGAAACTAGGTAACTAGATTAATCTGGTTTAGTTTTATAGGGGACTGCCCTTCACTGCGACCTTTCGAGATGTATTGCGTATCCCCGATCCAGGGTCGTCCTCCGTGGACTAGTGGTACCGTGCAAGCTTCTAGTTCCCAAGGTCGCGGGATCAAATCCGGTGGAGGGCGATGGATTCTTTCGGGCGTATAAATCCTTGGCATGGCTTCCTTCGGAAGGGAAGTGAAGCCGGTGGTCCCGTGTAGTAGATTTACGGCACGTAAAAGAACCTCAAGCCTGATAAAGAGGCCTCTGAGCAAAATTCCCTGTGTTTCACGCCCAATATAGAATGGGACGCTAAGGACCACAGTAGTTAAAGAGCGTCCATAAATAATAATAAAAAAAACTCATTCGATCCAGGAGACTGAAGCTCATGAACAGAATCAGGCTCCGGACCGCGACTCCCAAAAATAAGGGCTCTTTGGAGAGGAGTGCCGGGTGCTCGCAAAGTAGATGGGCGACTGTTTCAACTGCTTGTTGACACTGTCTACAGGCAAGATCCACTTGCTGTCTAAGGAAACAGTGGCCTGTAAGGAGGACCGATGTCATGAGTAGCAGTTCTGTCTAATCTATTTTAACAACAAAACTATCAATCTGTGGTTGTATGTTAAGTCTGAGCTCTTTGGAACTTGAATATCATTGGATCCAGCCTTGGTTTAATACTGACTGCAGCAAACACTGTACCTATCCGCCAGAAGTCTTCCACCACTGGCGCTTCTTGTCCCGTCCTATTGCTCATCCCCGCCCATTCAAAATGAACTAAACACAAACACGTGTTAACAGTTTTAAACTACAGATAGTGTGTGCATACACAGTCGTTTCACGCAAAACCCGTTTATTATTCTCTCCACTTCTTAAAGTACTTGGATGCTTTCTTGCTAACGGACTAATCACTGGCGTCACCATGATGGTACATTAAATTATGAGTACTTGAAAGTGTAGCAGACGCCGAAATTGCAGTCGGCTGTTGCAGCCCCACATATGTTAGCCAAACCTGCAGGTGTTGTTTGCACCACGGGAGATATGTTTCTTGGGGTGTTCGCCCCACGTACGGTACAAAGTTTCCGGTGGCTTTCGCCCCACGTTTAAAATATCAACTTTGTATTTTAATGTTTATTTAAATATTATATATGTATGCCTCGGCTGCGTCAGTAGTAACTTTTAGAACACGTATCTCTTAGCAGTGCTGGTATGGCTAAAGAACAAGGCCTACACAAATTATAATTGTATTGTACTTTTTTTTATTAATCCTTCACACGATTAAATAACACTTCACTGATATATCCTACTATAGAGCTGTGAGATTATTGCTATTTGTACTTTTTAACACGTAAACATTATATTATTCTCACCGCAATGAATTTTACGTCTCGCACTGAACACGTACCATATCTAACTGATTGCTTGGGTACGCTATCTTGTAGCGTTTCCCGCCTGAATTTGCACATTTCCTCTATTTCTAGTCTGTGATTGTCTAAGCCTACTCCAATAGAATACTTTTATTTAACTTAAGCTTTTTCTAGTTTTTGATTGGCTGTTTATAAACTGTTTTAAATATTACTTTATTATTGTTCCAAGAATTATTAGTAGCACTATTAAACTTTCTAATTTATTCTTGTCTCAAGGTTACCTCATTATTAGCAACTTTCGACTTCTACTTTATAATTCTGTTTGCTACGGAAAGCAGCTTCCTTCTATTCGCACAGCTCCTACATTGTTAAAACTAGTAATACCTTTACATAACATTATTATGCATGTACATAATAATATAAACATAATACAGTGACTGTAATATACACTTTATATATTATATTCATATTGCTTTAAGGTGGGCTGTTATTATATTTTATATTATATAATTAGACTGATATCATTTAAGTGTTAAAAATACTGCCCCAAACTACACAAGTGGCACCAAAAGATGAAAACCAACTTTATAAATTCAGTGGTACTTTAGATTAATAATTGCGCTATTTTAAGAATGTCAGTCTATAAGTAGATTGAAGATTTTGTAATCATATTGGATTGGTGTTGCTTAATGAGGCATTATACTGGAAACTACATTTCAAGTGGGAAACGCGCCCTAAAGGATATTCTTAGACTTGCAGTCAACAACAGAGGATTGCAACCATCTGTTTTTGTTGACCTTAGTATTGAACTAAGGCTAGACATGCTGTATACGAGAGCTTTTGAGTACCTCGAACCTATAGACGAGTTTCAGTATTTCTCATGTTCTCTGACCAACCAGTCCTCATGACAACCCTCGTGCTGGTTCAGGTCCAATAAAAGGTTATTCAATTCCCCTCTTAGCAGCTCCATCTGCTCTCTTATTGCCGTCGTCCTCCGTGGTGTAGTGGTTACCATGCTAGGCTCTAGTTTCCGAGGTCGCGAGATCGGGCGTAGAATTCTTAGCATGGCTTCCTTCAGAAGGGAAGTAAAGCCGGTGGTCCCGTGTCGTACATTTACGGCACGTATAAGAACCTCAAGCCTGATAAAGAGGCCTCTGAGCAGAATTGTCGCTCTTTCACGCCCAATATAGAATGGGATGCTAAGGACCACAGCAGTTAAAGAGCGTCCATAAATAAAACTCCATTTAAACTTAAATTTTTGTCTTATTGCCCAAAAGCCGAAATGCCCTTACACCCACCTCCGTTGAACTGAATTGTGAGTAGTAAGTGCTGTGAGGGATTCGCGGTATTCTTAAACTGACTGGGAGTTAACGAAGTGGCTATCCAGGGCCTTCAGACCTGCCTGACTATCTGAGTGTTTAAGAAACAATGTTTTACTATAGAGCGTTCTTATACTCTTCCAAGTACAGTGCGTTGGTTATATTACCGGGCACGCAAGCGGCTCTCTGCAATGTCTGTTACACGGAGGGGTTTTCCGTTCTAAAACTCCCGCGTAACTTACAGGCTCTATAATGAGTACTAACCTTGTTATATGTGATGTCCCTCGGTATTGAGACATTGCTGGCAACTTCGGATGTAATTTCCATTCACACATTTTTCTTCGTCGCTAGGTTATAATTAATGAACTACTATCACTCTGTAGGGTTTTAATTTGAAAAGTTTAGCAGCTGTATGAACAGAGGTTTTTGAAACACCCACTTGCTGTGCAACGCGTCTTACAGACTTCCTTGGAGAGCGTTCGAATGATGCTGAAGTTTCGTCATTTTTTTTCCTCCCTTAGAACATTTATTTTTCGCTCCTGAGGTTTTGCGATTCGTTGTCCTAAACGTATCAACCTTACATCTAGCAGTTTCCCTACCTGGAACTGGAATACCAGAAATTTTCCCCTGAAATTGTCTAATGATTCAGTTTTTAAGCGTGTACCACACACAAAAATTCTTTGTTCAAGCGTGACTTTTTCGGTAGACATCTCGGTGGACTAATAAGAATAACCAAATGCATTTCATACACAACACGGATGTCTTTGATGAACTTTCATTTTTGAGATGCACAATGGACAAATACTAGTCTTTGCAGCTCGAACTGAAGGCAGCAACTGACACAGTATAACACGGATAATTAACGTAGATTTGAGCGGGCCATTCACCGCTAATGCACTGGCGGAAAAATACCCAGGTCACTGCAGTGAAAGGGAGCTATGCTCTTTGGCCCGAATATAAATTGAACGTATAGTACTTGCTAAAATATCAAATGTCTTTATCTGAAAGATGTGACATATTCGCCCAAGCTAAATGTTATTTTGCTACGATTGTCATATAGTCCAGTCTTGTCCCAAATCTGGTTCTAGAGCCATCATTATACCAGATTGGGCCTTTATTTTCTTCAGGTTTAACCTGTCCTTCCCATTCGCTGTGTTTAGGATAATAGACAGTGAAAGCTTTGCCAAACAAAACCCCTGATTTCAAAATGTCGGTCCTCTTACTGAGTATCCTAAATCATGTTTTGAGGTGCCCATAGAGGGAACTTCAGTTTGATGCTTTTAACTCAAGTATGAGCAGGTTTGGCTTGCTAGAGCAGCCCACGAGCAGCCACTGCCAGTACGTTAGCGATGACCTTCGGACTAGCAATAACAACCCATACGGCCTCAGAAGGTTAACCTTTCAAATTATGTTTTTCATTCTACTGTTCGACCACTACCATATACGTTTGTTACTTGAAATAATATTCTCAGTTTAATCTAATTAAAAGAAAATATATCACTTTTTAATGTTATAACTTTCCCTAATAAGGGGCAGCCTATAAACAAATTAAAAGTATTTTAAACCAGATGATAGGATCAAAACGTAAGGAAAAACGTACCAAGTTTTGTATAATTGGTGAACCAAGAGATAGACACAAATTTAATACACAAAAAATGTAGATTTCGTTGAAGCACTCAAATTGTCTTTTTTTCTTAGTTAAACCATTTCCGAGATAGTCCTTGTTGGTTTGAATATGCGAGTACTCAAACTTTTCTCAAATAGGAAATCTGTTTTTTTCGTGGCCAAGCATAGAATTTCAAAGTCAGCCATAACATAGCGACACGACCGTTAGAAATCTGGCTATCGTTTTACATACTCTACCTTACAAGGAAATGTGTAAATTTGAATTGAAAGTTTTATCTGGATTACCAGGAAGTAGTTAGCAGATGCCTCAGGCGGTAACGTCTGTGACCCGTATTCAGAAGGTCCTAAGTTCAAATCCCGTGAGACGATCAATCTGACCGGGATTTATTTCGTGTTTTCCTCAGTCGTCAAGGTAAATACCGGATTTTATTACTAATACCACGATCGAAGTTCCACCTTAAGTCTAAAACAATACTAAAATTCTGATGTGATACATTCACATAACTTTCTCTATAGTTGATATGCAAACTATTCGTAATAAACCTTAGTTATCTACCTACTACATTTTAATCCAAATAAACCTTTACAGCTATAACTGCATTACATATTTCGTTAGGATACAAAGAGAACAGCGATAGTCAAATGTTTAACAACTGGACGCTGGCCACAAAATTCCATACAGTTTCCATGCAATGGTGAAAAACAAGTGAATGTTGAAAGGACTTTAAAGAATGACCAAGAAAGGAAAATGCCAGCACTTAATAACGGATACCTCAGAAATGGCTTATACCACAAAATAAACTTATTTGAAATAAATTGTGTCTTTTAAAGAAATCTACATTTTTTTGTGTAGTACGTTTTTGTCTATCGCTTGACGTTTACCCGTTATACAAGATTATACAAAATTCCTTCCGAATGAAAAGGACTTCAAAGGCTCTCCCCAGAAAATTCAATATATACATTTTATTTGTAATGTTAATATCTTTAATATATAGTATTTTAATCAACATCGTTAGAGCCATTATTGAGAAAATAAAAATTTTTCGAAAAATGTTCATGTAAAGGGTAGTTGGGGTGGGGATGTTTTACTGAAATCTTCGTGTCGAAGCCTTGGAAGATACTGAATTTGGAGATACTTTCGAACATGTGACGCGAGAGACGTAAGTCCGAAGGTTCTCCAATGCGCATGCGCAAGCAGACTGAAACAACCTAGGATTATTAGTTTTATTGCTTCTCGCATAGCAGCCAACATTTGCTTCATTTGTAGCCAACCTCTGAAAATAATTCCCACGCACGTGCACAACAATCTGGAAGCGATTAGCAACCGGTGACTTTTGAAAAGTGTTGACCATGCTTTCTCTCTGGTTTTATTGATTTACAATCAGGGTGATGCAGTGAAGTAGAATTCATTGTAGTGTAAGAAGCAAAGTTTGTATGTTGTTGGAGATATTCTTGCAAATAATAAAAGTTATAGAACTGGTCGTCCGATTAATAAGACGATCTGTCGGTTTACCTCAGTGATAAAGAGAACACCTGGACGCTCACATTTGTCAGTGTTTGTGGCTTCCTGACTCCAAGAACTGTTCAGCACTTTCCACGAACTAATGGAAGACATTAGACAGGCCTAACCTGTGGTGTAGTGATTAGGTTTAAATTTTAGGCTAGGCGTAGTTAGGTTAACGAGTTAGTGTGTAGTGTACTACATAGCTAGTCAACATAAGTTAGAGACAATGTATTTAATTATATAGTTAGTATAATTTAGTGAGAAAAATAATGTTGCTTGCATTACTTTGAGTGATGCAAGATGGAAAATTTGCTTGCCCTGCATTCTTCTATGGGACTACATGCGCAGTAAGTAACTAAATAAATATAAGGCTTAAATTATGTAAATAAAACGTTTTCCAACAATAAATCAGCCAAATAAATAATTCCAAATACATATTACACCAAAGAATGTGAAGCTGTACTTTAAAAAATCTGATGTGTTACACTCACATGACTTTCTCTACTCTTGTACAAACTATTTTTACAAACGCTTATTCTCCATCTACTTCATGTTAATCGAGATAAACATTTGCAGGCTCTATCTTATTGCTAATTTTCTTGTAGATGTAAGGGGAATATATATTTACAAGGGCAATATAGAAATACAGTAGCCTTTAAGCACATACATATCTCTTAATAGCTGGTTGCTAGGTGCAGCACCATTCCCTTTGCCACAGATTATAACTCTTTGCATATACAAGACAAAAAATGAATAACGAATTCCCATTTGAGAAAATATGTATTGAAAAATTTAAGGGAATAACAAGCAATATCTCGAAAATGGTTCACTCAACAAAGAAAATGTATATGACATAAATTGTGTATTTTAACGCGATCTACATTTTTTGTCTAGTAAAAGTTTATCTATCTCTTATGGTTTACCAGTTATGCAAAAGTCGTCCACAATGAAGAATACTTTTGGAGACATTCCCAGAAAATTCGAGATATACATTTCATTTGTCAAGAAAGTATCTTAAACATATGATATTTTAATCAAAATCGTTAGTCATTTTTGAGAAAATTAAAATTTTCGAAAAATGATCCATATAAAGGGTAATCTGGGATGGGGGGATCTCCTTGAAAACCTTCGTGGTGCATCTGAGGAAGATACTGAACCTAAATACCAAGTTTGGTGTTTATCCGACTGTTCCTTTCTGAGTTATGCTGTTCACACACACACACACACACACACACACACACAGAGACACACACACGGACATGTTCCCAAAAATGCTTTTTTTGGATTCAGGGGGTCTCAAAACATGTATTTCCGGTGAAATCTTAGTGTCGAATTTTTGAGTGGAATGCAATACTTCCCCTACTTACTATATGTAGTAGAGAAAGTAAAAAATGCTAGAGACGTTGGGCGTAGAAAAAATCTCGCGTCACATGTAAAGTTGAGCCCTGAATTTAAACACCAAGTTTGGCAGTTATACGACTCTTCATTTTTGAGTTACGCTGCTCAGACACACACACACACACACACACACACACACACACACACACGGACGTTTTTCTAAAAATGCATTTTTTTGGATCCAGGGGCCTCAAAACATGTTTTTCCTGTGAAATTTCGGTATCGAATTTTTTGATTGAATGGAATACTTCCCCTACCTACTATACGTAGTAGAGAGAGTAAAAAATGAAAAATAGATGGTAATAACGAATGCTCTGCCATCTGTCTACATAATAATAATATAATAATAATAATAATAGTAATAATAATAATAACTGAGTTTTGTTTATAGATGCTTTTTAACTACTATAGTCCTTAGCGTCCCATTCTATATTGGGCGTGAAAGACCGGTAATTTTGCTCAGAGACCTCTTTATCAGGCTTGAGGTTCTTTTACGGGCCGTAAATCTACGACACGGGACCACCGGCTTTACTTCCCTTCCGAAGGAAGCCATGCTAAGGATTTTTAACGCCCGAAAAAAATCCATCGCTCTCCGCCGGGTTTGAACCCGCGACCTTGGGAACTAGAGGCTAGCATGGTACCACCAGTCCACGGAGGTAGACTGGACGGCAATCTAATGTCATCTACCCGGCACGTGTAGCAGAAGCAGAGGTGCAGTTGCTATGCACGTGCCTCTCTGGACACGTGGCTAAGCAAAATGGTATGTTACAGAGATGAAGAGAAGTAGAAGAACTAGCTAAGCTTTTGTTAGAAGAGTGAGTGGAGAAAGTAATGTGAATGCAAAATAGAAGATATTTTTCTTTCTTAAGTGGTCATCAAAAGAGACTGGTAAATCAAGACCATCACATAGCGACCCACTTTTAAAAGATTGACTATCGCTTTACCTCGCTGTATTCGTCTTATACCTGCAAAGAAATGTGTAAAGTGTAATGAAAGTTTATCTCCATAAACAAGATGTAGAGAGAAGAATAAGCTTTCGTAAGAATTGCTTTAGAAAAGGAGTAGAGAAAGTCATGTGAATGTAATACATAAGATTTTTACTTCAGGATTTCACTGGAAATATGTATTTTGAGGCCTCGTGAACCCAAAACAAAGCACTTTTAGAAAAATGCCCGTGTGTGTGAGAACACCATAGCTCAAAACAGAAAAGTCGATTAAACAAAACATGGCAATTAACTTTAGCGTCTTCCAGAAACTGCGACACGAAAGTTTTCAAGAAAATTCCCCCACCCCAAACTACACTTTACATAGAACGTTTTTCGAATATTTTGATTTTCTCAAAAATAGCTCTAACGATTTCGATTAAAGCAGCATGCATTAAATATGCATATAAATGTCACATAAAATGTAAATTTTGAATTTTCTGGGAATAGCCTATGAAGTCCTCTTCATTCGAAAGGAGATTTACATAATCTTGTATTACTGGTTAGCGTTAAGCGATAGACGTAAACGCACTACACAAACAAAATCTGTTTAAAACACAATTTATTTCAAATAACTTTTTTTGTAGCATCTACCATTTCACACACATCCGTTATTAATGGTTCAATTCTAAAATACTTGTCATGAGAAAAGTGCTGTCGACATTCGGTTGTTTCTCGAGATTGCATGTAAAGCGTATGAAATTTTAAGGCCACGAATAACCCCCATTTCTTTAACACTTGACTATCACTGCTCCCTTTGTATCTGTAACGAAATGTGTAATGTAGCTATTTCTGCAAGAGTTTATATCGATTGAAAAATAAACTTTAGTTAGAATATTTGTATACACATTAATAAACAACCTGATGTGTTACACTCACATGACTTTCTCTACTCTTGTACAAACTATTTTTACAAACGCTTATTCCCCATCTACTTCATGTTAATCGAAATAAACATTTGCAGACTCTATCTTATTGCTAATTTTCTTGTAGATGTAAGGGGAATATATATTTACAAGTGCAATATAGAAATACAGTAGCCTTTAAGCACATACATATCTCCTAATAGCTGGTTGCTAGGTGCAGCACTATTCCCTTTCCCACAGATTAATACTCTTTGCATATCCAAGACAAAAAATGAATAACGAATTCCCATTTGAGAAAATAAGTATTGAAAAAATTAAGGGAATAACAAGTAATATCTCGAAAATAGTTCACTCAACAAAAAAAAATGTATATGACATAAATTGTGTATTTTAACGCGATCTACATTTTTTTGTGTAGTAAAATTTTGTCTATCTCTTATGGTTTACGAGTTATGCAAAAGTCGTTCACAATAAAGAATACTTTCGGAGACATTCCCAGGAAATTCAAGATATACATTTTATTTGTCATAAAACATCTTAAACATATGATATTTTAATCAAAATCGTTAGCTATTTTTGAGAAAATTAAAATTTTCGAAAAATCTTCCATGTAAAGGGTACTCTGGGGTGGGGGGATTTTCTTGAAAACCTTCGTGTCGCATCTCTGGAAGATACTGAACCTAAATACCAGGTTTGGTGTTTATCCGACTGTTCGTTTCTGAGTTATGCTGTTCACAGACAGACACACACACACAGACAGACAGAGACACAGACACGGACATGTTTCTAAAAATGCTTTTTTTGGATTCAGGGGGTCTCAAAACATGTATTTCCGGTGAAATCTCGATATCGAATTTTTGGGTGGAATACAATACTTCCCCTACTTACTATACGTAGTAGAGAAAGTAAAAAGAATAGAAGGTATAGAAAGCCATGTGAATGTAACACATCGGAATTTTTATTAAATAATGCACAATTTTACATAGAATACATAATTTAGAAGCTGATTAAATTATGTGCAGCTAATTTTGCAACAAGACAGTTTTGCGAAAAATATGAAAAATACAGGGTTATTCAAAAAGAAGGAACATATTTCAAATACTCATTTTTAACAATAGATAGCGTCACATACGACACATAATTGAATAAAGGAAAATTCAAAGTTTTTAAGCCCCATTAGAGCCACAATTGAAATTCGTAGAAGATGGTTGCGTATGCAAACGGAAAAGCACTGGTCGTCCTCGCATAACAAATGTTGCTCATTTTGAACACACAAAATAAACTTTTGAACTTTTCTCTATTCAATTATGTATCGCCATATATTGTCGTTCATTAGAAATAAACATTTCAAAGTGTGTTCCTTGTTTTTGAATAACCCCGCATGTGACAAAATGCACAACCACCTCTCGGATTAGGATTATTTAAGTCGTCACAAGTCTCATTTTCACCAATCGTTCCCCTTAATCTTAGTGAAATTTACCCGCGCCACATTCAAAATTTCAAAGTGAATGAGCACCATTAGCAAAGGCTATGTCATGACGTAAATATATTGTCAACGACTCACTTTCTACTTTTATATAATTGTTCATAAGGTGGTGAGAACAGCATTATTCCCTAACCGATAGGAAACCATGCCTGCATTATGTATGATGTTTTTAATGCAATAACTTATCACTTACATAACCTAGTGAACATTCCAGAACTGCTCGACCTTGTGTCCCACTTAATTCCTAATGCTAATGCCATATCTCGAAACAATCTATGCCGATGGAAATGGTCATTATTCGTATAATTGTGATATTCCCCACGTGCTGAAATCCCAGCTCTAATTGCCTTGCACATTTCAATGCGATAAACCGTACAACGTGACAGCCTGAAGCAAATAAAAATGTTCTAAACTACCTTACAACTGTTAAACTCCCAGTAGTAGCATTTATACACCCAACGAAGTTCACATCACAATCTCAAGTCAGTGGAAAAGTCCAAAGTTTGAGAATGATAGCTGCGCCTCCAAACTTTCACGATGCATTCCTAACACACGGAAGAAGAGCATGCAGCTGCATGGACAGAGTCCATAAACGCTTTGTTTCCATGTTAGAACTGATTTTCTACTGCTCTTCATAGTGAAACTGGGGCAGAGCGCCACAAGTAGACCAGAGTGGCCCTTTTTACTTTCTCTACTACGTACAGTAAGTAGGGGAAGTATTGTATTCCACCCAAAAATTCGATACCGAGATTTCACCGCAAATACATGTTTTGAGACCCCCTGAATCCAAAAAAAGTATTTTTGGAAACATGTCCGTGTGTGTGTCTGTGAACAGCATAACTCAGAAACTAACAGTCGGATAAACACCAAACTTGGTATTCAGGTTCAGTGTCTTTCAGAGATGCAACACGAAGGTTTTCAAGATTATCCTTTACACGGAACTTTTTCGAAAATTTTAATTCTCTCAAAAATGGCTCTTAACGATTTTGATTAAAATATGATATGTTTAAGATATTTTCATGACAAATGAAATGCATATCTCGAATTTTCTGGGAACGTCTCCAAAATTATTCTTCATTGTGAACGACTTTTGCATAACTGGGGTAAACCATAAAAGATAGACAAAATTTTACTGCACAAAAAATCTAAATCGCGTTAAAATATACAATTTATGTCGTGTACATTTTTTTTTGTTGGGTGAACCATTTCCGAGATATTGCTTGTTATTTTCTTAAATTTTCCAATACTTATACTTTTTCTCAAATTCGTTATTCATTTTTTTTGTCCTGGTAATGTAAAGAGAATGGAATGCGCCACATAGCAACCAGCTCTTGAAATATTTGACTATCGCTTAAATACTACCATATTCCCCTTGCATCTACAAGAAAATTAGCAATAAGATTAACCTGAAGCATATGGAGAATAAACGTTTGTAAAAATAGTTTGTACAAGAGTAGAGAAAGTCATGCGAGTGTAACACATCAGATTTTTACCTCTAACTTGACCCCTGGGATGAGGGGAAGATCCAAAGGGCGATCAGATCCGGGCGACGATGTGCGCAAGCATGGACGGGATCCCTAACACAGAACGCAACCGGACACCGGGAAGCCCTGCTCACAAGCCCCCGGGAGCCTGTAAGGCCTAGAGATGTCCCCAGAAGTCCAAGTAACGCTAGAAAAAAATCGTTCTAAAGATCATATCTACCGTCCAGCCACAACAAACCGAACGCCATCGCCTGGTCCTACAACCCTGAAACAGGTGGTAGCAAATTGTGGAGGCAGAAGTGATTGACATAAAATTCATAGCTGAAGGGAAACCATCCCAGCATTCGCCTACTGATCGCGAAAACCTCCATAGTCGCACTGATGTCCAAACACTCGAGAACAGAACGTACCAGCACACCACATGAAATGTTCGAAATGCCCTTTGTGAGAATTGATGTATGCATAAACCGGCCGTAGCATTGAATCCCGGATGCGCTGATGTATCCCTGGAGAAATGCGTATTGTTTCGTAGCCTTCCACAGTATGGAAACAACTTATCCAGAGGTAATCAAGAGGGCATTTTGAACATTTCATGTAAGAAAAAGCTTCGTGTGGTTCGTGTATATATCCTATTATTATTGTTCTATAAAAAGCTGTACAAATGAGTTATAACATAGAATACGAGTAAAGCGTTTCCGGATCCATGTATACAATATATATATTCTCTTGTAGGGATGTGACAGTTATTTTCGAGTAAATATTATAACTGTCGCTGTTACAACGTGTTAACGGTTACATAAAACTGTTACCAGTAACGATTAAGTTAGTAGTTTTCATGGTTGTCACATTCCCAGTTACATTGCATAACGGTTACCAATAACGTTTAGCTGTAACTACGTTTAAATATGAACGATGTCGATGCAGACTTACTTTGTTATTTGATGCAATCAAAAAAGTAGTTTCTCTAGCTGTGTCAACACTAGATTACTAGGCGGTATATAATTGCAAAATGCGTTCGCACTTGCTTCTACATTCTTGCACATACTTTAGTATTACATATATACTACATACATAGTTTTCCCCCCCTATTGGCTCAGCTATTCGCGCCGTAAGTGCTCCTCTTTTTCTTTTTTAAATCTCGTTTTTCTGTTGTTTTTTTTTCATTGTTTCTCCTGTTTTTGTCCAATAATGTTTATCATTATCGTGTTTCCTCTGTTTTACTTTTTCCCCTTATTACCGTTGCACATATTCTCATACAGAGAGAGCCAAAAGACTCCGAACCGGCTGCGCGGTGTTTTTCCTGTCCGCGTCCTCGAGGACCGTTGCCGTCTGTCGCTATCATTGAAAGGCGCGAATTAAACCATACAACATTTTTAAAACTACTTTTAAAGGGTTTATTTACCAACTTTATGAAATGAGATGCTGAAAGTGGCCACCGTCGTTGTCCATACATTTTTGGCACCTCTTTAGGAAACTATCCATCGCTCGCCGTAGTTTCATGTTCAGGAATTTCCTGGCGGATATTTTGTTTTAATTCTTCCAGGCTGTGTGGGTTTGTCTTGTATACTTTGTTTTAAGTTACTCCAGAGGGGTATTTTATGAACAATATTACCGGCTGCGCGGTGTTTTTCCACTGGGCGTGTGGAAATATGATAAAAACATGATAACGCACTGCTGCTATAAACAAAGTTTATATTATACACACAACGTGTATTTATTTATGATTCGTATGAGTTAACTTGGTCAGCTCGCAAAGTGAAAATAAGATTTGCAGAAAGATTTTAAAGTGTAAAAGTTCCACGGCGTACAACAATCCATGAACTTTACAGTAAATTTCAGGCCACAGAAAGTGTTCAGGCTAAGAAATCTAAAAGACGGCGTACGGTTCTTGCCGAAGAAACATTACACGACATCGGTCATGATGGATAGTTTCCCAAAGAGGTGCCAAAAATGTGTGGACAACGACGGTGGCCAGTTTCAGCATCTCCTTTCGTAAAGTTGGTAAGTAAAGCCTTTAAAAGTAGTTTTAAAAATGTTGTATGGTTTCATCCACGCCTTTCTATGATAGCGGCAGACGGCAACGAGCGCCGAGGACGCGGACAGGAAAAATACCGCGCAGCCGGTTCGGAGTCTTTTGGCTCGCTCTGTAGAATACAAACACGCATGCCCATGTCGGGACTCGAACCCGCGACCCCCAGCTAGGCGAAGCGCCGAAGTATATGCTCCAGCGACCACGGCTACCAGGACCGGTGCTCTTAGCACGTGAAGATGGAAACAGCCGCGAGTAAATGAAAACATTATTACATTCATGCAAATCGAGGTCGGAAGCACGCAGTTGTACAAAATTAATAAAGAATATTCAACTTACAATTATGGTGTGTTGGTAATGTGACAGCCCTTTCAACTTCGGGGTTTGATTTGGGAAATACTTTAACATTGTTCTTTGCCATGCAAGGTTAAAGGTGTGAATATCCATATTAATAAATTCAAAAGGGCAGAAACACATACTTTTACACTTTCCTTTCGAATTCGAAAGTTGCAGACATTTCACGTTTCTTTAAGTAATCTTGGAGGGTAGACTTGATGAAATTGTGTAACTCGGGATTTCTATTCACCACTGTTAAAATTTATATACCATTGTTTGATCTTAGCGGGCCGCGCATATTACTGAACAGGGTTAATTGTTTATTCACATCGCGATGTGTCAAAACTCGTGCACCTATAATCATATGTGAACAACTACGTTAATGTAATGTGAGCAGCTTGACTGCCCGAGTGTTGACTGACCTGGCATCTGTGGCCTGTGATCTCTGTTCGAATGCGCTGAATTAAACAAATATGTATGTACTTGCAACTCCGTGCGAGGAAGACTCAAGTTGCAAACGAAGAGACGGCCTTGGTTGAAGCAACTAGTTCCCGATAAGCGATACCAATGCTGTGCACATGTGTGAATGATGTTAGCCAGGCTCAGTAACCTGACAGCTAGTTGTATTCGTTACTTTGGTAATCGCTATTGGATAACTAGTTACTTTGTATTCGTTACTTTGATAACCGTCACGGGGTAACTAGTTACTTTGGTAACCGTTACGGGGTAACTAGTTACTTTGGTAACCGTTACTTTGATAACAGTTACTGGGTCACTAGTTACTTTGGTAACCGTTACTGGCTCACTAGTTACTTTGGTAACCGCTATTGGATAACTAGTTACTTTGTATTCGTTACTTTGATAACCGTTACGGGGTAACTAGTTACTTTGGTAACCGTTACTTTGATAACAGTTACTGGGTCACTAGTTACTTTGGTAACCGTTACTGGCTCACTAGTTACTTTGGTAACCGTTACTTTGTATTCTTATTTTGATAACCTTTACATTAAGGTAACCGTTACGTTATTTTTTGCCCATCCCTGTTCTCTTGTATATGTAAAGAAGTAGAAAGTCTGGCCGTACCTTATTGTTACATCTTCCATGCCGTCTGTTTTAGTTTTAGAGAAAATCAGTTATTTAGCGTAACTAATTACTTGTATGGCGGTTGCTGCCCTGCGTGTGCCGACAGTCTATCGAACCACAGCGCGCTATAGCCGGTGATTTTCGAAAAGCACACCAGAAATAAGCTGAGAATGGCGCTAGTTTGATTTTATTAATGTTTAAGCAGCCACATATCTCCTATTTTTACTTTCTATAGCACTTGCCTTTAGTGAGTAGAGAAAATATTACATTCAACTAACAACTTTGATACCTAAATCCAAAAATGAAAGATTTTTTTAGAAAAACGTGTCTGTCTGTGAACAACGTAGCTAAAAAGCGAAGTTCGGTGTCTCCCAAGAATACGACACGTTTTCAAGAAAGTCCTCTTATTCGAAACCGTGCTTCATATGCAAAGGTTTTCATTATTTTTTACTTTCTCAAAAGTGTCCGAGATTAAAATACAAGACCTGAATTTTCTGGTAATAGCCTGTAAAGTTCTAAATGCCTTTTGTATAAGTGGTAAATTGTCTCGTTAAGCACACAGTTTATATCAAATAACAGTTTTGTGGCGTTAAGCTCTCGGTTATTGGTTCCGAGTTTTCAAATATCTTATATCTTTTTCAACTATTAAGTCAATATTCATTTTGTTTCTTTATTTTCTGTCCTGCAAGGAGCATGGAATTTGAAAGCCATCACCTAGCGACGCGTGTTTAAGAGACCCTTATCGCCTCAGACCTCCATATCCATTGGCGTACAACGGAATGTGTAGTAATAAAATAATTTTCTTTAGCTTATCTGTGTGATGTGTCTGCCTCACATTCAACAAGTCCCGAGTTCGAATTTCGTTTAGAGTGCGTTACAGGGCTTTTCCCTTTCCTGAAAGGACGAGTATCGATTTACTCTAAGCTGTAGGGATATGACCTGCGCGGTTAAAGGGCGTTAAACTTATAAAATATGCAAAGCTTTAACATGAAGTAGAAAAAAGAAATGTTTGTAAGAATAGTTTGTAGAAGAGTGGATAGTGAAAATCATGTGAATATAACACAGGATATTTTTTTAAACCTAATATTATTAATCATTCTAAAATTTTTTAATAAACGTAGATTCTTGTTTGTTAAAATGGTGCATTTATCCATGATTATTATCCAAGCTGTTGTTTGTTTTCAGGGAGAAGCATGAAAAAGTGAACGTTACGCACAATGACAATGGTACAATCACTTACCAACGTGGCAGATGGTGGTACTTCGACCCTGAAGAATCAAATGGCACTCTGGATGACCTGATAACTACAGTCAACCCCATAGCAGCGGTATGTCCTTTCCGTTATCGTGTATATTGTGACTTTGTTTAGTTCTCATTGTCACTTCATTAATGGGATTTAGTTCACTTCTCACTGTCACTTCACTAATGTGATACACTTCAGTTCTCACTGTCACTTCACTAATGTGATACACTTCAGTTCTCACTGTCACTTCACTAATGTGATACACTTCAGTTCTCACTGTCACTTCACTAATGTGATACACTTCAGTTCTCACTGTCACTTCACTAATGTGATACACTTCAGTTCTCACTGTTACTTCACTAATGTGATCAAGTTCAGTTCTCACTGTCACTTCATTAATGTCATCTAGTTCAGTTGTCACTTCACTAATGCGATATACTTCAGTTCTCACTGTTACTTCACTAATGTGATCAAGTTCAGTTCTCACTGTCACTTCACTAATGGGATTTAGTTCAGTTCTCACTGTCGCTTCACTGATGGGATCTAGTTCAGTTCTCACTATCGCTTCACTAATGGGATTAAGTTCAGTTCTCATTGTCACTTCATTAATGGGATTTAGTTCACTTCTCAATGTCACTTCACTAATGGGATTTAGTTCACTTCTCACTGTCACTTCATTAATGTCCTCTAGTTCAATTCTGTCACTTCACTAATGTGATCCAGTTCCGTTCTCACTATCAATTCACTAATGTGATCTAGTTCCGTTCCCACTGTTACTCCACTAAAGTGATAGTTAACTTCTCACTGTCACTTCACTAATGTCCTCTAGTTTAGTTGTGTCACTTCACTAACGTGATCTAGTTCCGTTCTCACTGTCAGTTCACTAACGTGATCTAGTTCCGTTCTCACTGTCACTTCACTAACGTGATCTAGTTCCGTTCTCACTGTCACTTCACTAACGTGATCTAGTTCCGTTCTCACTGTCACTTCACTAACGTGATCTAGTTCCGTTCTCACTGTCACTTCACTAACGTGATCTAGTTCCGTTCTCACTGTCACTTCACTAACGTGATCTAGTTCCGTTCTCACTGTCATTTCACTAACGTGATCTAGTTCCGTTCTCACTGTCACTTCACTAATGTGATCTAATTCCGTTCTCACTGTCACTTCACTAATGTGATCTAGTTCCGTTCTCACTGTCACTTCACTAATGTGATCTAGTTCCGTTCTCACTGTCACTTCACTAATGTGATCTAGTTCTGTTCTCACTGTCACTTCACTAACGTGATCTAATTCACTTCTCACTGTCACTTCACTAATGTCCTCTAGTTCAGTTCTGTCACTTCACTAATGTGATCTAGTTCCGTTCTCACTGTCACTTCACTAATGATATCTAGTTCCGTTCTCACTGTCACTTCACTAATGATATCTAGTTCCGTTCTCACTGTCACTTCACTAATGATATCTAGTTCCGTTCTCACTGTCACTTCACTAATGATATCTAGTTCCGTTCTCACTGTCACTTCACTAATGATATCTAGTTCCGTTCTCACTGTCACTTCACTAATGATATCTAGTTCCGTTCTCACTGTTACTTCAGTAACGTGATCTAGTTTACTTCTCACTGTCACTTCACTAATATGATCTAGTTCCGTTTTCACTGTCACTTCACTGATATGATCTAGTTCCCTTCTCACTGTCACTTTACTAATGTGATCTAGTTACCTTCTCACTGCCACTTCACTAATGTGATCTAGTTACCTTCTCACTGCCACTTCACTAATGTAATCTAGTTCAGTTCTCACTGTCACTTGATTAATGTGATCTAGTTCAGTTCTCACTGTCACTTCGCTAATGTGATCTAGTTCAGTTCTCACTGTCACTTCACTAATGTGATCTAGTTCAGTTCTCACTGTCACTTCACTAATGTGATCTAGTTCAGTTCTCACTGTCACTTCACTAATGTGATCTAGTTCAGTTCTCACTGTCACTTCACTAATGTGATCTTGTTCCGCTCTCACTCACTTCATTAATGTCATCTAGTTCAGTTCTGTCTCTTCACTAATGTGATCTAGTTCAGTTCTCACTGTCACTTCAGTAATGTCATCTAGTTCAGTTGTCACTTCACTAATGTGATCTAGTTCTGTTCTCACTGTCACTTCGCTAATGTGATGTAGTTCTGTTCTGTCACTTCACTAATGTGATGTAGTTCCGTTCTCACTGTCACTTCACTAATGTGATCTAGTTCCGTTCTCACTGTCACTTCACTAATGCGATCTAGTTCAGTTCTCACTGTCACTTCACTAATGTGATCTACTTCCGTTCTCACTGTTACTTCACTAATGGGATTTAGTTCAGTTCTCAATGTCGCTTCATTAATGGGATTTGGTTTGTTTCTCTCTCTTCACTTAGTTTTGAGTCACTTCTATTAGTTCTGTCACTTCACGTAGGTTCTCTTTGTCACTACACTTTTGTGAATTAGTTCAGTCCTTACTATCACTTTACTTAGTTCTCTTTGTCACTCCACTAATGTGATTTAGTTCAGTTCTTTGTCACTTCACTAATGTGATTAAGTTCAGTCCTCATTGTCACTTCACTTTTCCTCGCGCGTGGCACTGAAATGAATCGCGCGCATAACGGCCTCTTTTTCATTCCGCTTTACTCGCAGCGGCGTCGAACACACGACTTCTGTAACCTGTCCCAGTATCGGCACGTGCTGTACGTCACAAGTTTTGGAGAGGCAGCTTTAGCCCGCCAATAAAATGCAGCATTTTGTCACGTGACATCCTCTCCCACCAATCACATCTTTGACGGGAAATAATTTAAAATTAGAAGATAAGTGAAGGAGCATTTAGTTGAACAAATCAGGTCGCTTTTTGCGGGAAATAAAATTTTAACTTAAGATGATAAAGGAAAAGGTTGTGCAGGTAAAACAATAACTTTTAAATACTCAATTTTTTTCAGCAAAATGTATAATTGATTACACCAGAAAGAGTTAACAGGTAGAGAGGAAAGTTGTCTTAACTGATAGAAGATAAATGACACGTATATGTCGTGCGGAAGTATTTGGCACTTATTATTGTAATTGATGTTAATGGATATGAATTATGTCTTTGAAAGTGATACCTGAGGTTGCAATCGCAATTACATGGATTAAAAAAACAACTATTACCTGAGGATGCCGCGAGACTTGCTGAATGATAATTACGTCCGTTCACTCTCACTTGATTGTCGTGTGCCATGCAAGGCTATTTGCGATACAGAATACAAAGTTGCAAGTACGCGACCTTTACGCCTCACTGAATATAAATCACTCTAGAAATTTGTTGACGCACGTGCAATGGAAATGGAACAAGCTTCAAGTGCAAGAAGTTATGAAGGTAAGAAGTAAACAATACAGAACATTTGTTTTATTCGTGTTTTATTTTCCAATGATGTAGAATTTAATTCATTGCCGATTACATTTATACAGAGCGTGTAGGAAAATTTTCGTGTTAAGTTTAACGCACGAAAACACCCCAAGTTACGTGCATGTACAAGATTCACACATAAATTTAATACAGAGAGAGCCAAAAAACTACGAACCGGCTGCGCGGTGTTTTTTCTGTCCGCGTCCTCGACGCTCGTTGCCGTCTGCTGCTATCAAACAAAGACGCGGATGAAACCATACAACATTTTTACTTTCTCTACTACGTATCGTAAGTAGGGGATGTATTGCATTCCACTCAAAAATTCGATACCGAGATTTCACCATAAATAAATGTTTTGAGGTCTCCTGAATCCAAAAAAAGTATTTTTGGAAACATGTCCGTGTGTGTGTGTGTGTGTGTGTGTGTGTGTGTGTGTGTGTGTCTGTGAACAGCATAACTCGGAAACGAACAGACGGATAAACACCAAACTTGATATTTGGGTTCAGCATCTTCCAGAGATGCGACACGAAGGTTTTCAAGAAAATCCCCCACCCCAGATTACCCTTTACATGGAACATTTTTCGAAAATGTTTATTTTATCAAAAACGGCTCTAACGATTTCGATTAAAGTATCATATGTTTAAGACATTTTTATGGCAAATAAAATGTATATCTTGAATTTTCTGGGAATATCTCCAAAAGTATTCTTCATTGTGAACGAGATGTTGCTTGTTATTCCCTTAAATTTTCTAATACTTATACTTTTTCTCAAATGGGAATTCGTTATTCATTTTTTTGTCTTGGATATGCAAAGAGTATTAATCTGTGGCAAAGGGAATGGTGCTGCACCTAGCAACCAGGTATTAAGAGATATGTATGTGCTTAAAGGCTACTGTATTTCTATATTGCCCTTGTAAATACAAAACAAGGGGAACACAGTACACCTTAAGCGATAGTCAAATATTTTTAGAACTGGTCACTATGTGTAAAATGTAACTCTTTGCATGCCAAGAACATAAAAAAAGAACAACGAATTCTCAGTTGAGAAAAAGTGTAAGTATTGGAAAATTCAAAGAAATAACGAGTAATATCTCAAAATGGTTCACTTTACAAACAAAATGTTTGACATATATTGTGTGTTTTAACGAGATCTGCATTTTTTATGTAGTACAATTTTGTCATCTCGCGGTTTACCAGTTACGCAAAAGTCGTTCAGAATGAAGAGGACTTTTGGAGACATCCCCAGAAAATTCAAGATATACATTTTATTGACCATAAAAATGTCTTCAACATATGATATTTCAAAATGTTCGAAAAATGTTCCATGTAAAGGGTAATCTGGGGTGGGGGAATTTTCTTGAAAAGCTTCGTGTCGCATCTCTGGAAGATACTGAACCTAAATACCAAGTTTGGTGTTTATCCGAGTGTTCGTTTCTGAGTTATGCTGTTCACACACATACACACGGACATGTTTCCAAAAATGCTTTATTTTTTTATGTCCTGGATATACAAAGAGAATGGAATGCTCCACTTAGCAACCAGCTCTTAAAACATTTGACTATCGCTTAAAGCCTACGATTTTCCACTTACATCTACAAGAAAATTAGCAATAAGATAGAGTCTGCAAATGTTTATCTCGATTAACATGAGGTAGATGGAGAATAAGCGTTTGTAAAAATAGTTTGTACAAAAGTAGAGAAAGTCATGCGAGTGTAACACATCACATTTTTAAAAGTACTTTTAAAGGCTTTACTTACCAACTTTATGAAAGGAGATGCTGAAACTGGCCACCGTCATTGTCCATACATTTTTGGCACCTGTTTAGGAAACTATCCATCACTCACCGTAGTTCACGTTGAGAAATGCTGGCAATTTCTTGCCGGATATTTTGTTTTAATTCTTCCAGACATTTTCTAAAAATACTTTATTTGAATTCAAGGGGCCTCAAAACATGTATTTCCGGCTAAATTTTGATATGGAATTTTCAGTTGGAGTGCAATACCTTCTCTACCTACTATGTCCGTGGTAGGGAAGGTAAAAATGCTTTTGAGGGGTTAAAGGGCCCTCGAAACATATTTCAGGTGAAATCGCAACATTGAATTTTTGGATGGAATATAAATACTTCCCTTACTATGCTTAGTAGGCAAAGTAATAAGCTTCTGGATTCAAGGGGGTTTTAAAACATGTATTTCGTGAAATCTCGATATGGAATATTTGAGTTGAATGCAGTACTTGAACAAATTGCAGCAGCGACTACAAGAAGATTGTTATATGTTACAGTCGGCAGCATTCGTGTCCAGAAATCGCAACGCGCTGCTGCTGATGACGTTGTCGACCACTCTGCGAATGACCAAGCAGCAGATCTGGGTGACACGCACCGTGAATGAGCTGCTGTTCGAGGGCTACAGCGATGCGTTACTCACCATGGCAGCAAAGATGCCCAACCTCGCCCAGACCAAGATCCCAGCCGACAAGTTTGGCTGGTTCTATCAACGAAACGGTTCCTGGCAGTACGACGGCGTCTTCAACATCCAAACCGGCGAGACAGACATCTCGAAAATCGGTGCGCTCTCGAACTGGAACTATGGAAACAGAACTGAGTTCTATCCAGGAGCATGTGGACAGGTGAACGGATCCGCAGGTGAACTCTTCCCTCCCAACCTGAAGAAGGGGGAGCCACTGGAGATGTACTCCTCAGATCTCTGCAGGTAAGTAACTTTAGGTACATATATTTGATGTCTGTGGCAAGTTTTCACTTGAAGGATGTCTGTATTCATGGAGTCATTTTCTGTTCATCTTTATGTTGGGCACAGAGCAACGGCTTGGAAAGATGAAGATCCGTGATTCAAATCCCGTCTATGACATTGAACCTTCTGGGAATACCGTGCGAAGCTCTCTTCATTCTGGATGCCTTTTGTACAGTGTGTTTCAGTGGGATATCTCACTTTTTAATTAGAGCTAGTCTTTTACTAAATACACAAAATAAACGTACCCAAGTGTAAATGAGAGATTATCTCTGAGATAAATAACGACAGTTACAAGATGTGCTGGAAGTGTCCCCCCTCCTCCTGGAGATGCATTTCTGCCCGTTTCACCATGTTTTCAGATACACATCTGAGCATGGCTACGTCGATATTCCATATTTCGGCTGGATGGTCTGTTTCTGTAGACTCTTTCCTTGAGATAGCCCCATAAAAAAATTGCTGAAATCAAGTTTAGTGATCTTGCGGCCACAAACCTTTAGAGATAACAGGGTTCTAAGAAGCTGCTGATGCGTGCCCTGGATTCATTAGAGGTGTGGCATGTGGCGCCATCCTGTTGAAAATATCCCTGTGTAAGTTCGATGTCGTCTAGGTGCTCCACGAATTCCGTGATAATGTTTCATACGCATTCGTATTTACAGTTTCGTCAAATAAAATTGGTCAAATGACCCTGTGACTGGATATTGCACACTACACCAATTTGAAGTGACGTCTCATGGTACACATAAGGATTTTTTGATACCAATATCCTTGTGTTTTGAAAATTCACGTAGCCTGTCAGATAAAACCAAGCTTCATCGGTAAACCACTCATTTTCAATATGTCCTGGTTTCTTTTCACAAAGTTGAGGAACCAATTGCACACGCTTTATTTTGTTGGGTTCTTTCAGCTCTTGTACTGCTGTCACTTTGTATGGCCAGAGTTTGCATGCTTTGTGCTATTTGATACGTCGTTACCGAGTAGTGTGACAGACGGCGTAAAGGACTTTTGTGGGGAGCGAAACAATTGTTCATGAACATCTCCAGAGCGCCGTGGCGGATGATGCTTGCCTTTTTCACTGACTAATGAACCAGTTCGTCCCAGCTTCTCCACCAACCTTAGAATTGTCTTTCGATCAGGACCATCACGAACACCGTACTCACGTCGGTAAGCTCTTTGTGTGGTGGTAACAGAATTGGTGAGCCAATAATTCTTCACAATAAATACACGCTGTTGAATTGTGTGCTCTATTTTAAAAGTTATGTGACAACAGGGAACAACGATATGTGTCGAAATCGAAGGCAAACATCGATACGTATAGAAATCGACGGCAGTCTGCCATCTGCTGGCATCCACTGAAAGTCCTGACTTCGTGCATAATTGCAGTGTATGTACAGTTTAAAAGTTATGTAAGAACACACAGTTATATATAATTAAAAAGTGGGATATCCTAATGAAACACCCTGTATAATTGGTAAACCGAAAAAAACAAAATCTCACTGCACGAACAAGCTTAGATCTCGTTTATGTCAAGGAAATTTTTTGTGGCATTAACCATTTCCTAGATATTCTTTATTACTCGTTTGAATTTTCTCATACTTATACATTTTTCAAGTGACAAGTCGCTATTGCATGACCGCATATTTTACTTTCTCTACCACGTACATAGTACGTATAGAAGGCATAGCATTTCGCCGAAATACATCTTTTGAAGCCCCTTGAATTAAAAAAAAAACATGTTTAAAAACAGGTCCGTGTGTGTTTGTGTGAACAGCGTAACTAAAAAATGAAAAGTCAGATAAATACCAAACTTCGTATTTAAGTCCAGTATCTTCCACAGGTGCGACAGTAAGATTTCCAGAAACCCCCCACCCTAAACCACTCTTTACATGGAACATTTTTGGAAGCTTATTTCCTTAAAAACGACTAACGATTTTGATTAGAACGCCATACATTAAGGATATTTAGATGATAAAATGTATATTTCGAATTTTCCGGGAATAGCTATGACATCCTCTTCATTTGGAAGACATTTTATATAATCTTGTATAACTGGTAAACGTTAAGCGATAGACGAAAACGTACTACACAAAAATTGTAGATCTCTTTAAAACACACAATTTATTTCAAATGAGTTTGTTGCGACATAAGCCGTTTGAGATATCCGTTGTTAAAGGTTCAACTTCTTCCATACTTCTCCATTCTCTTGAAGTGATGAAAATTCTTGTTTCTCGCGATGTCGTGGAAGCAGTATGGAATTTTAAGGCCAGCATATAGCGTCCAGTTGTTAAACATTTGACTATCGCTGTTCTCTTTGTATCTATAACGAAATGTGTAATGTAGCTGTTTCTATAAAGGTTTATTTGGATTAAAATGAAGATAGACAAACTTTCGTAAGAAGAGGTTAGAGAGGTAGAATCCGACGGCTGAAGAATTCAATGCCATCGTCGGAATTTGAACCACGGAACTCTCGGTTTCCGTCCGGTTGCTCTAACCACTGAGCTACCATGGCAACTTGCCGGAACGACATTAAATTCCCCAACTGATTCGCATTTTCCCGGTAAGCCACAAGGAGATCTCAAACTGTATTGAGCTGTAATTATTTTAAGTCCCAGGCTTCATATTTTCGACCACTATTAGGTCAATTAACGGAATTAATTGTTCTTCAGCACAAGCCGTGTGTTGGACAGAGTTGGGAAGATAAAATTAGACGACTGAAAAATTCAAATTCAAATACCGGTGATGGCATTGAATTTTTCAGTCGTCTAATTTTATCTTCCCAACCCTGTCCAACACACGGCTTGTGTGGAAGAACAATTAATTTCGTATAGCTGGTGCAAAACTTCTGGAATCGTGACCTTGATTGCCATCCCAGCTGCCGAGCCTAGGAAAGGTTTATGTTTAGCTTAATCAACGAAAGCGATATAACACCTTTGCTTACTCACAGTAAGCCTTTCTGAGAGAGCAGCACCTAAATAGTGTTTATTTTATATTTGTTATATTTATAGCCATGGCTCCTACCTTTTCAAAGTTAAATGCTAAGATATTACATAGTCAAAGCAGGGAAATAATTGCAAATGTCCTCGACTTAATGAAGCAAGAATCAGATATGTTCACCAGAGTTCTACAAAAGCCTTAGAGAGTGAAAGAAAGAGTAGCCAAAGCAACTGGTGTTTCATTGAGTTCCGTTTCCAGAGTTCTCAAAGATAGGGGAAAAAACCACATGTATGAAAGAGTACCATATGACACACCTGGGAAGAAACATAAGGTCCCTAAACGTATTACAGAAATAGACGATTTCGAATGCGTCATTCGGCGCACGGTTCAAAATTCCTATGTGAAAGAAAAAACTGTGCTAACAATAAGCAGATTGCTCATCCAGCTGAAAGACAGCAGAAACTTACAAGGTTGTGCTACAAATCTCAGAAAAATTATTAAAGATTTAGGGTTCAAGTGGAAGAAACCGAAATCAAATAGAACTCTAACAGAAAAGCAAAATAAATAAATAAATAAACAAATAAATAAATAAAATAAAAAATAATAAAATAAAAAAAACAAAAAGTAAATGTTGCCATGATAGCTTAGTCGGTTAGACCAACGGCACGGAAAGCCTAAGATCCGTGGTTCAAATCCCGGCTATGGCATTGAATTTTTCAGTCTGATTCTACCTTTCCAAATTAGTATAATTTTATATGTACTTATATCAGTGTGTACTTATATCAGCATTAATTTTTAAGGTGGTGCTACAAATTTCAGAAAAATACTATAGTGTATGCAGATGAGTCATACATACACAGCAGTCGTACAGCATCTAAAAGTTGGAGTGACGATAGCGAATTAGGTTGCAGGTTCCTGTTGCTAAAGGGCAAATACTTATTATCGTTCATGCTGTTGGAGAGATCGGCTTCGTTCCAAATGCCCTTCTTTTACAAGTTGCAAAAACAACAGGAGATTTTCTTCAAGAAATGAATACAGAAAAGTACATGAAGTGAATCAACGCCATGTTGATACCTAATATGCCTGCTGGGTCTGTTCTGGTCATCGACAATGCTTCACAATGCGTCAACACTCAATTGACAAACCACCTACCTCAAATTCATTGAAAGAAGAAATGAGAGCTTGATTACTTAGATATAATATAGCTTTAGATGAAAGTATGAGTAAAACAAAGCTATATAACTTAATTAAAACCAACAAACAGCTTCAGACGTCATACATACTTGACCAGATACTAATACAACATCGCCATAATGTACTTAGACTGCCATTGTATCGCCCAGAACTAAACCCAATCGAATTAATCTGGGCTGATATCAAAAATGGGTGGCATGCAGAAATATGACTTTTAAATTAAAATATGTGGAGCAGTTATAACGCCAGCAATTTGCTGAAATTGGAAGGCCAGAATGGGAAAATGTATGTCGACATGCTGAATAAATTAAGAATCATTATTTCGAAAAATACGGAATTGCAGAAAATCAAATAGAAAGAATTCTCATCCAAGATAATGGTGCAGAAAGTAGTGAAAGCAGCGATGACGGCAATAATGTGAGTGATTCCGCAGAAGAGGAAGGGTTGTTAGGTGTGGAAGAATTGGAGGCAATGATTGACAGCGTTTTTTATATTAAGCGCTTTTTACAGCATGGATTTTAATATACTGTATATAACTAAGTTTATCAGCGCAACACAGTGCATAACCGGTGTGCGGATATTTGACGATGACTGTCCTACGCACTCCTGCAGTATGCAGACGACCGATCACCTCCTGATCTGGTAAGCAACTGGCTTCTTAGCTCTCATTTAGATTTTCACGTGTCTAGAACTGTTGCGCCGATTATACAGAAATAGACTATTTGGACAATTACATCATTCAGCGCAGGATTCACAATTTTTGTGTGGAAGAAAAAGCTGTGTAAACAATAAGCAGATTGCTCATCAAGGTGAAAGACAGCATACATGTTCAAGGTGGTTTTACAAATCTCAGAAAAGTTATAAAAGATTTAGGGTTCAAGTGGCAGAAAACGAAATCAAATAAAAGAGTTCTAATAGAAGAGCACGATCTCAGCTGGAAAATTAGAGGATCAAACTATAGTGTATGAAGATGAGTCATACATACACAGCAGTCATACAACATCTAAAAGTTGGAGTGACAATAGCGAATTAGGTTTGCAGGCACCTGTTGCCAAAGGACAAATACTTATTATCGTTCATGGTGCTGGAAAGATCGGCCTCGTTCCAAATGTCATTTACAAGTCGCAACAAAAAACAGGAGATTTTCATCAAGAAATGAATACAGAAAATTACATGAAGTGAATCAACAGCATGTTGATACCTAATATGCCTGCTGGGTCTGTTCTGTTTATCAACAATGCTTCTTACCACGACACTCAAATTGACAAACCGCCTACCTACCAGATGATTGACAGGTTTTTATGTTAAGCGCTTTTTACAGCGGTGGATTTAAATATACTGTATATAACTGGCAGCGCAATGCAGTGTAGTGCATTACCGGTGTGCGGATATTTGACAATGACTGTCTCGCACTCCTGCAGCATTCAGACGACCGGTCATCTCCTGGTCTGGTAAGTAACTCGCTTCATAGCTGCCATTAAGATTTTCACGTGTCTAGAACTGTTGCGCCAATTATAAGAATAGTTTGTATATCCACCAATAAAGACAGAGGGTCTCTCGTGGTCATGCAGAGAGCATGGAAAATCAAAGTCACCGCGTAGCGAGGCGCTTTTTAATAATCTGACTTACTACGTTAGCGTATTGAAAATTTGTAATGAAAGTGTGTCTGCATTAACAAGAAAGAGATACAACAATAGTTTGTAAAATAGTAAGCAACCATATTTGTTGTAGGTCTGTCAAGTTCGAATATACCAAGGAGGTGGAGTTCCACGGTATCCTTGGGTACCAGTACGTCGGTGGGAAGAGTCTCATGGACAACGGGACGGACGACCCCTCTACTGCATGCTTCTGTGGCGGAGAATGTGTGCCCCAGGGTGTCCTCAACGTGTCATCGTGTCGTTTCGGTGCTCCTGCATTCGTGTCATACCCGCACTTCCTCGATGCCGACCCTTTCTACCTCAACCAAGTGGAAGGGCTGAACCCCGACCCGGAGTATCACAGATTCCGCATCACGGTGGAGCCGGTAAGTCTAAGTTAAAATTGATTCATCTTAGTTTACCACTTGTTTAGTAGTAAGAGGTGTTGCATTCCCTCCAAAAATTTAATACCAAGATTTCAACGGAAATACATTTTTTTGAGGGCCGTTAACCCAAAAAAGAATTTTGTTTTAGAAAAAAGTGTGCGCGCGTGTCTGAACTAAAAAAAACCAAAAGTCCGATGAATACCAAACTTGTCAAGTTCAGTATATTCCAAACATGCGTCACACTATTTTTCAAGAAAATCCCCCTCACTCCAAACTACCCTTTACATGGACATTTGTTATTAGTTTTAATTTTCTCAAAATTGACTCTCGACGATTTTGAATAAAATTCCCCATAATTAAGTTATTTGCATGACAAATAATAGTACATTATGTTACAAGGGGCAAAATCCTTTTAACACGTGTGGCATATATTACTTTTTAGACAGTGCTCGAATTTGTTAAATATCAACTATACAGGGAGAGGCAAAAAACTACGAACCGCCTGCGCGGTGTTTTTCCTGTCCGCGTCCTCGGCGCTCGTTGCCGTCTGCCGCTATCATAGAAAGGCGCGGATGAAACCATAGAACATTTTTAAAACTACTTTTAAAGGCTTTACTTACCGACTTTATGAAGGGCCAATTTTTATCGAGGTAACAGTTGAAGCCCGCACATATGTGAATACAATTTTGCCCCCCCTTTTTTTTAGAGAATTAACAGCCAGGGAGCGTGATTTTGCCTTTTTTCAACAAGACTCTGCAACAGCTCATACGACCAATATTTCGATGAGAAGAATTGAAAGTGTGTTTGAGAACAGAATTATTAGTACAGATTTGTGGCCCCCTCGGTGTCCCGACCTAACCCCCTGCGATTTCTATCTCTGGGGTAACTTAAAGTGTAAAAGACAAACCCACACACCGTGGAAGAATTAGAACAAAATATCCGCTAGATAGTTCAACAGGTGCCAAAAATGTATGGACAACGACGGTGGCCAGTTTCAGCATCTCCTTTCATAAAGTTGGTAAGTAAAGCCTTTAAAAGTAGTTTTAAAAATGTTGTATGGTTTCATCCGCGCCTTTCTATGATAGCGGCAGACGGCAGCAAGCGCCGAGGACGCGGACAGGAAAAACACCGCGCAGGCGGTTCGTTAGTTTTTGGCTCACCCTGTATTATATTGATTTCTTAACTAACAGATCACGTTTAGAATGCGGTCTTGAAAATAAGAGAAATTACGTTAAAATCACGACATCTAGAAGTTTTGTTGATTCCCTAGCAGTTGTTTTCAGTGAAATTATTTTACCATGTTTTGCCTTACACCAACCAATGAAGCGATTAAATGCTATATCATTGCTTTCTGATTTTTTTTTTTTTTTGGGGGGGTGTAGGTGCTTCTAGAGTTATTCTTTCTGCTGCTTCTGTAATTCCAGTTCCAATTCAGTTTCTTCTGAATTCATAATTTCCGCTATTTAATCTGTATGTAGGTTGGATAAATGAGTAACGTTTTAGATCAAAGAAAGCTGCCAATATAACGTATAGGTTAACCCTACAACGATTTGCGATAAATTGAAGTAGCTTTGACGATTTCTATCGTAAAGAGAGAATGTAGCGCCATGAGAAATTAATCATGTAAAACAACACAATGAAAAGTAAAACCTAATCAAACCAACTGGAGTTATGTGCAAATAGAAAGGGTAATTGCCATGTGAGTGGACTTGAAACCAAAGTTGGTCACACTGAAGATTATCGCACTCGTGTGCTCTCTGTTAGAAGTTCTACGTTTAGGCCATGCTGTCTAAAAAATGTATATTTTGAATTTTCTGGTTATAGCCTGTCAATTCCTCATTCTGAATGAATTTTCTGGAGCTTGTAAATCGTAAGTTGTACACAAAATACAGTGCTTTACCCTCAACTGTGGCCATTGCTCGACGGTTCGCGCGCCCGCCGCCGCAGCTCGGATTCCCACCAAAACAGTTATAATATCCCTGCAACCGCCTCACGTTCTCATAGTTACAATGACAATAACCACATATCTTACCATAAGAGATTTTGGGGAATGTCCTTCTGTATCCGTTTCTGACATCTGCTATAAGGTGTGAGCGTTTTATCATTGTAACTGCAGCTACAGCTATGACAACGTAAAGGGTTGCTGGGATATTTTACTTCTTTTGGCGGTGTATTGTTAACAACCAAAATGTAGATTTCACTAAAGCACACAGTTCATGTCCAATGCTATTTTTGGGGGCGTTAACCATTTCCGAGATATTCTTTGTTATTGGTTTAAATATCAAAATAGATTTTTTCAAGTGGTTTGTCGCTATTCGTTTTTTCCCATGGCAACGGGCGAGGCGGCGCTGCGGTAACGCGTGAGACTCGCATTCGGGAGAACCCGGGTTCGATTTTGGGGGGATTTCTCTGCTTGTGAGGCAAATGCTGTAATGGTTTCTTTGAGCCCCCAAATTTCCTGTACCTCCATTCATAAGTTCATTCATCCTTAATCTGGTTAGGTCTGTTTCAGGGTGGGAAGTATCGGTGATGGTGTTTCGGTGCGGCGTAGCAGGGGGAAAAGGATGCTCTCTGTGGAACTTTCTCCGTCCCTCTTCTTTCGGCTGGTTGCCGGGTTGAGCAGACTGCCCCTTCGGAGCGGAGTGTTGGATCCTTTGTGTGGAGCGTGGGTCCCCGATCTGCCTGTGCGACTGCCGGGGTGTCTCAAATAGGAAACTGTAGGGATCCTATCATTGCTTTGCCGTCAGTCCTGGTTCCGGCCGCCAGGTGTCTCCTCCTTCCCGGGGACATAGCTGCAATATCCTCACTGGAGCAGTGCCGAGTCCTCCAAACCCTGCGGGCGTAAAAATTCTTACCATGGCTTCCTTCGCAACGGAAGTAAAGCCAGTGGTCCCTGTGGTAGATTTACGGCACGTAAAAGAACTTCAAGCTTGATAAAGGGGCCTCTGAGCAAAATTTCCTGTCTTTCATGCCCAATATAGAATGGGACGCCAAGGACCACAGCAATGAAAGAGCGTCCATAAATAAAACACAATTTCATTTCCCTCCGATAAGCAGAAGAAAAAAAATAGTCTGGAATTTCAAAGCCATCACATACCGACACGCGCCTTAAAATTTGACTATCGCTTTACTATTGTGTCCTTCGTATACCTACATACAGAAAATCATGTAAATGCAACACATTAGATTTTTACCTTTATAACTTTAACTTAGCAATGTATAAACACAGGCGTCTTGAGTAAGATAGGCACATTGTTTTAGGAGCTTTATCTTCTCTGTTACAGAATACTGGAATACCTCTGGACGTTGCAGCCCGCTTTCAGATCAACCTCCTCCTGCAGCCCAGCAGTTATGTGGCGTAAGTGTAAAATCTATTTATATTCCTTCCACAATAATAATTTATTATTATTATTATTATTATTATTATTATTATTATTATTATTATTACGTGTTTGTATTGGCATAAGATTTTAATTATTGGCAGATTATAGACAAATGTTCGTGGTGCTATTTATGGCTTGCGGACTGATCACCTGCCACCATTTTTTTCGGGCGTAAAAAGCCTTAGCGTGACTTTCTTAGGAAGGGAAGTAAAGTCGGTGGTCCCATATCGTAGATTTACGGCTCGTAAAAGAACCTCAAGACTGATAAAGAGGCCTCTGAGCAAAATTTCCGATCTTTCACGCCCAATATTAGAATGGAACACTAAGAACCATAGTAGTTACAGAGCGTCCATAACTAAAATTAATTTTCATTTACTTTTTAGGGCCGTAATACTTTATCCTATTATCCTTATCCTATCTTCAAAAACTTCCTGAATTAAACTTTGACTCATCAGTAGGGCTGCGACATCGGAGTCGTTACTTTGCCTAGAGGCGTCCTGTAGTCCACTGTTTACCTGTACAGTTGAGGCAAGTGCGTAGACGAAATGCCAAAGGAAAGGGTAAGAAAGTCAACAACATTGCAGAACTGTATATAGGGTAGTTAAATTATATTCGAACCCACTCGCGGCCCCTCTATTGCGCGAGACAGCCGGCAATCGCCGGGGAAATTACGCCGGCAGAGGCGGACTAAAATCCTTACCTTATAATAGATGCTGGAGATGTTGACCTTCTGCTCTCAAACAGGAAGTAAAGCTGGTGGTCCCGTGTCGTAGATTTACAGCACGTAAATGAACCTCAAGCCTGATAAAGAGGCCTCTGAGTAAAATTACCGGTCTTTCACGCCCAATATAGAATGGGACGCTAAGAACCACAGCAGTTAAAGAGCGTCCATAAATAAAACTCAATTTAAATTTCCCATACGTGGAGCTGCAACTACTACAAGGTAAACTTTATCCCATTTTTTAGGAAACTTTTGCTCTGCAAATTGGTACTACTGTTAAATATGGCAGATTTGTGTGCTCAGGCGATGTGGTTTCTTTTTTAGTAAATATATGCGAATTTGAACCGCTTTTTCTGTGAATGGCATTTTCTCGTATAAACGATCCGGTTTCTTAAAAACCTATTGAAGAAAGTAAACTAAGTTCTAGGCTGATAAAAACAACCTGTAAGTGGTGTGTATCTACTTTGGTGTTAATAGCATGGTTGGTCGTTTTTTTTTCAAAAATCTGATGTGCTACATTCACATGGCTTTCTCTATTCTCTAACTTTATTAGTGGCTATACAAACTATTCTTACTAAACCATATTCTTCTATCTACTACATTTTAATCCAAATAAACCTTTGCAGAAATAGCTACATTACATATTTCGTTATATAGAGTAGTTAAATTATATTCGAACCCACTCGCGGCCTCTCTCTACTGCGCGAGATAGCCGGCACTCGCCGGGTAAATTACGCCGGCAGAGGCGGACTAAAATCCTTACCTTATAATAGATGCTGGAAATGTTGACCTTCTGCTCTCAAACAGGCAGCATATCTCGTGTAAATATTTTCGCTCACTCTCCGAAGCTCAGCAGCAGGAATTCTTGTGATTTCTTGCACAATGTTTTCTCTAAGTTCCTGTAGTGTGCGAGGATTGGAACGATACACTTTATCTTTTAAAGAACCCCATAAACAAAAATCACAACTCGTTAGGTCAGGAGAACGAGGGGGGCCACAAATCAACACTAATTATTCTCTCATCAAACACCTCACTTATTGCATGTAATGATTCGGCAACCGTATGTGCTGTTGCAGAATCTTGCTGGAACAAACCATACGATTTCTCTTCTTCTGTCAAGCGATTGCAAAACGACCTCAGAATTAACCTCTGATATCGCTCTGTATTTATGTAATTTCATCAAAGAATATGGGCCCTATTATTCTTCTAGCACTTATCGTACACCACACTCCAATTTTCTGATCATAATGAGGCGTTTCATCACAAGAATCCGTGCTGGTGAGCTTCGGAGAGTGAGCGAGAATATTTACACGAGGTATGCTGCCTGTTTGAGAGCAAAAGGTCAACATTTTCAGCATCTGCTATAAGGTAAGGATTTTAGTCCGCCTCTGCCGGCGTAATTTTCCCAGCGACTGCCGGCTGTTTCGCGCAGTAGAGAGAGGCCGCGAGTGGGTTCGAATATAATTTAACTACCCTATATAGGAGTACAGGGAAAATATTTTCTGTATTATTTGTGTAAAAACTTTTTTGCAAACTGTGGAATAACACAATTGCTTCTGCGTATAGTAGATCGAGTAATGTACGAAGACATGTCGACACAAACACATAAGCGTTGTATTGCAAAATGTGAGGATAAACTGCTACAGCAACTTACCTTCATCAAATCAAACGTTTATTGAACTATGCGCGACATTTCCTTCTGCCGATATTCCGTTGTATAAACTACAGGATACAAAGCTGTGGGTTATAATTCATTGCAATAAACTGACATAGAATATTATCCATGTGCACATTGTGACGTAGCGTTTTGCATTAATGAATTAATAAATACATTTTAGTTATATACGTCAGCTGTACATTTTATAAATTATAAATAGTATTGTAGAAATAATAATAAAAAATACTTCACGAGACATGCGTATTCTTGTTATATACACTGCTCCGCGCATGGGTAATGTCATCCCTTATCGCTCATCCCTTACCTTCGTATTCTATACGCTTTTCTCCAAGTAGCGACTCCGATGTCGCAGCTCTACTCATCAGGTGTATGCGCGGTAGTAAAGGTCTTGTTAAAAAAACGTCCAAGACTGACTCTTGACGTCGGTCAGCTGTTCAGAAGAGCGGTGTAAGTCATTTATATCTTTCTGCATTTATCATTTAAGAAAATATAGCTCCTATTATTCTCTATATATTTATATAATTTTCTCATCATGGAAAAGAATCTCGTGTGTAAGAATTCTCTCTGCTTCAGTATCTTTTATTTTACAACTGAACATAACCATGTAAATACAACCATACTTCGTCAGAGAAGAATATTAAGCGTGGGCCAATTACTCTATCATTGACGTTTTGCAAAATCCAATTAAAGACATTTATCAGACTCTGGTGATCAATTAAAAATAAAGAGTGTGCAACAAACCCCATCCATTGTAAGAACTAAAGGAAAACATCAGGCGAGAGATTTTGAGATATTGAACTCTCTAGTGTGATTGGAATATTTTCTTAGATGTCAGAAATGTGCGGATAGGGAAGTACAATGTTTCCAAAACCTCTTAGATAGGGTATGCACTTATTTTTGTAACTATGAGAACATGAGACGATGTAGGCGATATTACAGGGTAATTTAAGAAGAACTGACACATTTCTTTCTTTAAATATTCAGTTCGAAATTCACTCAATGCCCCAATTTTAGCACCAAATTAAGCAGAATGTTCTTGAGTTTGGATTGCCTCTTACTAGATTCTTACGCAGATTCGTAATTGCTAGTTTTACTGTCGGCAACTGTTTTTTGAGATTTTGTTCTAGTCAACATGAAAATGGAGTACACATTAAATGAACTACTCTTCCTTGTAAAGCAATACTGGATGAAGAATTCAATTACAGCTACTCAAAGGGCATACCACAGAGAATTTGATGTTCGGAATCCTCCCCAAAGAAACACAATACTGGGACTGGTAAACAAATTGAAAACAACTGAATATCTTGTGAATGAAGAAGGCAAAACTCGTTCATCTAGGCTTCCCACGGTTGTTGACGTAAGAGTACGACTGGGTCAGTCAGCCAAATAATCATTAAGGCGTTTGTCGTACGAAACAGGGTACAGCTATTCAATGTGTCAGAGAGCTCTGAAAAGTGCAGGCCTAAAGCCGTATACGATTACGGTTGTCCCATCAGTTACAGGAACCAGATAAGGATAGACGACTGAATTATAGTCGTTGGCTTCAGGTGTTCATTGTTCAAAATCCTGCCATATTGTCCATCACGTGGTTCACAGATGAAGCATAGTTCCATTTATCCGGCTATGTGAACTCAAATAACTCACGCTATTGGGCCAGCGAAAATCCGCATGTTATTCATGAAGCACCTATGCACCCGGTTAAAATAAGAGTTTGGTGCGCAATATCTGCACACAGAATAGTGGGGCCAATTTTGTTTTAAAACAGTGGAAACATTGCAGAGTACCGACGGATTTTCATGGGGTTTGCTGAGCAAGTAGACGATGTAGAACTGAGCCAAGGATATTTTCAGCAGGACGGCGCTACATGCCATACATCAAATGAATCCATGGCACTAACTGCAAGTTTCTTTGACGACCGGATAATTTCCAAGTACTTGTGGTCACCGTGATCTCCGGATTTGACATCGCCGGACTTCTTTCTATGGGGTTACTTAAAATACAGGGTTTATACCACACGTGTCCAGACATTGGACGATCTGAAGCACAACATTACAAACGCGATTCAAGCTATTGACAACAGAGTCCTCCAACGAGTGGCCAGTAACATGGAACGACGTGTTGAGTTGTGCCTTATGCAGGATGGAGGGCATTTTCAACATTTGCTTTAGAGGTAAATAATCTCCCAAAATTCCTCTGCATTTCAGGTATAATAAGTTGTCGCTAGCATAACTCGTTTTGAAACAATTAAAGGAATAAATATGTCAGTTCTTCATAAATCACCCTGTATAATATTTCAGCCGGAGTCAGAGCTATTGTGTAAAGTGAAACACTGTATTAAGACATAATTAACACTTTCAGACTATGTAATCCCTCCGTGAATAAACCTTTTGTAGAGCTCGTCAAAGTTTGTTTAATATTGAAGAGTTAGAGCATACACCTGTAAGCTAGCTTTGACGTTTGCTTTTACTTTTGGCACGATTACACGAAAACAAGGCCTTCACCGCACCATTGTGTTAAATGAGCTGAATTTTCAACTGGAGAACTATTGCGAAACAGCAGGACTACTTTCAGTGATGTAGCGTATGTGTGTGCATTGTCGCGTCAAACACATTATTACTGTGTAGCAATGACATTGTTGAACTAATAATTTTGATTGGGAGTTTGAGTTCCGTCCGACGTGGCATTTCCCTCCCCACCTACTCAGTCTGGTGGCGTCACTATTAGCGTCAGTCTTGTGGGTGTCTTCAGGCCGTGTGGAAGTGTATGTAGCGTGCGTGTGCGTGTGCGTGTGTAGTATCTGCCTCCAATGTTTGTCTGAAACCTTTTTGTGTACGATGTAGCGGCAACAAGTCAATTTTAATGAACCACAGGTAATGCGTTAATGTGTATTTTGCCATGAATATCCCACGCCTGCTTTAGATTTGTGCAGCAACTTCCTGGTATCTCTCATTTGTCTCTACAGCTTCGTCCGCCAGTGTTATGCCGGGATAACTAAATTTAATATTTTAGCTGCAAAACGTTTTGCAGCCCGGTATATAACATTTTTGGTGGAGGCAATATTTGTGATCAGTTCTCTGTGAAGAGAAAATTTCGTGGGTAGCGCGTGAGTGTTAAATTTCTTTTTGTGTACACGTGGTGGTTATATTTATGATTTAAGTTTATTTATATGTGAGTGTGTGAAGGGTTTATTTGTCTACCTGAATTTGTACAGTGAGTTTTCTTTTCATGTAGGATCGCAGCGAAGTGATAAGATTTCTTTTTATGGGATGTGTACCACGCGCAGGCAGCACATTTTTGGCTCGGTAACTGACCGTTACACTGGAAGTTCTAAGTCATTTCAAAGTGTGGCGTGGCGTGGCGTGGCGATACTTTCTTTGGCGTAGCAAAATTCTAAAGCGAGCATCGGCTAAATATTTTCAACTACTTTCCTTTGTATAAAATAATAGGTTACATGTTTACAAATGTTAAGATAGTGAAAAATAAAATTTAAACTAAATTTAACATTACGTATAACCACCAACCTGAGCTTAACTCCGAGAACTCCTTAACAGCCACCTTCATACCGTGAGGGAACGGCTGCGACCAGATAAGGGGGTTTCACCGTTTGTGACGTGAGTTATTGATTGTGTTGCTAGTTAGCTAGCATTAGTGTTGCAAAGTTTCAAGACTGACTCTATGGCACATATTATTTATAAATATCGTATTTGTAATTCAAATATGAAGATAAAATAAATATACAGGGTGGTTCATACAGTGTTACATGTGAAGATCTCTTAACCAAATAGACAAAAAAAAAAGCAAATGCCAAGAATTCCAAATATTATAGGAGCAAGTGGCCTTCCAAATTGTGACATGGAAAGTATTTTCATAAGGCCCCTTAAGGGACACACGTGGCCAAATCTCAGAATTGTAAATGAAACCATGATAAGTTTTCTTATATTTTAGTTCTCCTCAATAAACTAAGAAACTTTTATTAAAACTTTTTTTTTTTTCTAAAATGAGTTGTTGAGCTCTTAAAGCGTAACTTCAATGAAGTATATAATAGTAGAAGACAATACTAATCAAATAAGTATCAGTCAATAAATACCAAGGTTATTAACTTTAAATTCCTTTATTAAATGCTCAAAATAGCTTCTGTTAACATCTAAACAGTTGGCAATTCTTTTGGAATGGCTTTATCTAACTATTAAGAACATATGGAGGCTAATAGTATTCGAAATTTTATATTCTCTTTGGGTGTAGGCGCTTTAAGTTTGACTTTGTTTTATGTACCCTCATAAAAAGTAGTCCAAGGGTGTTATGTCGGGTGAACGAGGAGGCCAAGTGATAGGTCCAGCACGTCCAATCCACGTATCGCCAAATTTCTCGTTTAGCAGTTGACATGTGCATGTTGCAAAATGTGGTGGTGCATCATCCTGCTGATACATTTCTCTTCTCACATTGAAGGATACGTTTCCCAATAAGGGAGGTAATTCATGGTTGAGGAAATGGCAGTATAATTCACCAGTAATTGTGCCTTCAAAGAAGGTTATCAAGAATTCCACACCAAACATTTAGCGACCAACGATACTGAAAAGGCACAGTTATCATCCATTTGCGGCTTTCAAATGGCAAGTAATGCATATTATTATAAATACTTGTCCAGTATTTGAGAATGTTGCTTCATCAAATAACATGTTTGCCAAGAATGAGGCATTCTCTGTAATGACATTGCGTAACCACTCGCATAAAACAACTCGAAGCTGAAATCTCTTTGTCAGCTCTTGATGCAAACACGTAAGATAATGGTGTTATTTCTGCTGCTTTAGTATCCGCTGTACTGTGGCTAATATCTCTGTCTTTGAACAGTAATTCACGTTGAGTTATCTGTGGATTTACTTCTACAGCAGCAAGAATATTGATAGTATTGTCATCATTTACTTTTGATTTCACCTTCAAGCGATTCTTGTTCTTTACACTTCCACTTTTCCATCGTTTGAGTTTCATATCTGAAGTTTTCTTCCCGCATCTCTCATTGAACGCTGCCGTTACAGTTCGACAATTTCTCCTGCATTCACCTAGTACTAAAATCATATTTACATCTATCATCAAAAGCTGCCGTATTTTTGTAATTCTGAGGAGACACAGTAAATAATGAACATAGTGTCGTATTTTAAGAGTTGAGTTGGTGGCTTTGAAACCACAATACTTTCTCCTCGAGGTGTAACAACGTCAATGAAAATATCTTACAACAGCTCAATTCATTTTAGAAAAAAAATGTTTTAATAAAAGTTGCTTAATTTATTGTGGGGAACCAGAATTTAAAGCATATCGCGGTTTCATTTAAAATTTTGAGGCTTGACCCTGTGTGCCAAACGGAAATATTTTCGATATGACAGTTTGGAAAGCACTTAGCACCTATAGGATTTGGAATTCTTGGCATTTAGTTTTCTCTGTTTATTTAAGAGGTAACACTTTGTGGGCCACCCTGTGTGTTTATAAAACACACCTGTAAAGCAAACAAATACGCAGCATAATTTGCAAACTGAAATATTATTCTTATTAACAAAGCGTGTAAAATATGCACTATATGCAACATAAAATATTGTTCAAATTGTTTGGAACGTAGTAATTAATTCACATATCAAGTAAGAGTACTTTGTGACAGCAGAGAAGAAACAGACATTTGCATTAAAATCATGTTCCTAATTATCAATGTCCATCACCTGTGGTACCTTATGAAGTAAAACCGCCATTAAACACTACTACAAAAGGAAAATATGAAGTGCTTTGAATGATATACAAGGGTGGCGGATTGATAAGTACATGACTTTGACGAGAGATAGCGTTCTAATCACAGGTTTCTTGTTTGCACCCAAGTCTTACATCTATTCTGAGTGTAATCCCAGAAATTCGTCGTCATTTGTTTCTTAGAACATTTTTGAGTGTGTCTAAAATAAGCAGATGTGTGTTGCTTCGTAGAAAATGGAGAAAAGTTAATTTCGTGTTCTGATAAACCACTACCTTTGCGTGGTAAGACGGTGAAGCAAACGGAAAAAAGGCTGAACAAGTATTATGGGGCCTCTGCTCCATCACATGGCATGGTTCACAGAATTTCGTTGTGGCCGTTCGAGCACAAGAGATGCCGTGCGCACAGGACGGCCGGTTGAGGTCACAACAGAAGAAATGATGAACAAAGTTCACGATATTGTGTTGGAAGACCGCCGAGTGAAATTCCGTGACATGGCCAAGACCGTAAACATCTCGAGTGAACGGGTGTATAACATTCTGCACGAATTTTTGGGTATGAGAAAGCTGTCAGCAAGATGGTGCCGCGACTGCTCACAGTTGGAGAACAAGCGGAATCGTTTGACCATTTTACAGGGATGTTTGAACATGTTCCCGCGCAATCCAAATGAGTGTTTGCTGCGTTATATCACGGTTGATGAAACTTGGATCCATTACTATCAACCTGAAAGCGAAAAACCATTCCGTCGGCTGGAAAAATCATGGCAGCTATCTTTTGGGATTCACAAGGGGTGATAGACATCCACTACCTGGAAAAGGGTAAAGCGATCACCGGTTCATACTATTCAGCAATGCTGGATCAGTTTCACAAGGAATTGTTAAAGAAACGACCCCATGTAGTGAAGAAAAAGGTTCTCTTTCACCAGGATAATGCATCCGCACACAAGTCAGCCATTGCCATCCAAAATTTGTGGAATTGGGCTACGAACTGCTACCTCGCCCGCCATACACTCTAGATTTAGCTCCGAGCGACTTCTTCCTCTTCGCAAACCTGAAAAATTGGCTCGCTGGGAAGACATTCACGTCCAGTGAAAATATCATAGCAGAAACAACTTCGTATTTTACAGACTTCGAAAAATCATGTGTTTCGGAAGTGTTAAAAAATTGGAGAAACGTTGGGCAACGTGTATTGAATTGAAAGGTGACTATGTTGAGAACTAAAATTGATTTTCTTTAAAAAGTCACTGAGTTATCAATCCGTCCTCATAGATCATTTTGTGCTGCGACAAAGTTATAATTAGCGAAGAGCTAGGATCTTCGTGCATTGGATAAGCATCACTTACGTAACGTTTCACTACATCGTATAAAAAATCGAAAATCTCCTACACTTACGTAACCTGCTCAAGACTGAAGAACTGGTTTTTCCATTCCAAGTGACCAGGTCCCGTGAGATGGTCACGTTTACTGTGTTCACCTGTTTTTATAACAAAATTGCGAGCAGCATTCATTGGCATGTTTATAAACAATGTACGGAGTTGCATTCCTTTACTGCCAGATGTTGGACGGTTAGATTCTTAATTTCATTGTCCTCCCCCGTTCTTTATGAAACTATTGTTCACTGATGTATAAGATATTTTGGAAAATCCCCCCCTTTCCACCGAGCGAGGTGGCGCCGCGGTAGCAACTCGCATTCGGGAGGTCCCGGGTTCGATCCCCGGGATCAGCAGACGAATGCTGGGGTGGTTTCATCTCTATCACGGTTTCCTTCTCATTTTTCGGGTGTCCTAGGTTTCGTGGTGTATGGCGGTGCCGGACAGATCGCGCGAATGCTTGTTCAATGGAAAGAGGTATACTAGAGGGCTGCTTGGTCGACAGGTCGTTCTTTGCCCTCTCTCGGCGGTTCCAGTAGTGGGAGGGTCTGCGAGCATGGAAATGTTTGGGACTTCCGCGCGTTTCTGTGGTCTTCCTAGGGCGCGTAGCCTCATGTGACTCTTTCACCTCATCCCTGGTTCTGTGCAGGTTCCGGCGCGCGAGGTACCCCTCTCCGTTGAATCACGGAGTGAATGTAACACATTGTATTTTTACTTCTCGAACACGTCCCTAGTATGCAGGGAAATATTGCATTTCATTCAAAAAATTCGATGTCGAGTTTTCAACGAGACGTGTTTTGAAGTCCCCCCGAATAAAAGCACCCGCGCGCGTGTGAACAGAAAAACTTAAAAATCCTCATGTGAAACTCCCCTTTACAGTACTTTGTTTTTGTGTTTCTGAAAAATATGAGTCCTAGGAATTATTTTTCAATTATTCGCGTGAAACAAAAATCACAAGAACGACCGGGATGCCACCAGGACCTGCCGCCTTGGCCGACTAATCTGAATGCGTCTTTTTCGTGAGTTGCCTCAGTCGCCAAAGAAAATGTCGGATTGAATATCTAATACCACGACTCAGAGCTCTACCTTAAGTCTAAAACAATAGTAAAAATGGCAGCGAATGCTGCCATGTACCCACAGATAATTAATGAGAGGTAGAGTAGACGGCACTCTAATTCCATCTGCCCGGCACGTGTAGAAGCAGAGGCACTGTTCCTGTGCATTAAGGTCTATGTTGACACGGGTCGAAGCTGCCATCTGCCCGTCACAGAAGCAGAGTACAGTTACTATGCACATGCCTCTCTGCACTCGTTATAAGCAAGATACACTATGTGATCAAAAGTATCCGAACACCCTCACAAACATACGTTTTTCTTCATAGGTGCCTTGTGCTGCCACCTACTGCCTGGTACTCATCCGCGACCTCAGTAGTCATTGGACATCGTGAAACAGCAGAATGGGACGCTCCGTGGAACTCAGACTTCGAACGTGGCCAGGTGATTGGAGGTCACTTGTGTCAGAAGTCTGTACGCGAGATTTCCATACTCCTAAACATCCCTAGGTCCACTGTTTCTGATGTGATAGTGAAGTGGAAACGTGAAGGGACATGTACAGTACAAAAGCGTACAGGCAGACCTCGTCTGTTGACTGACAGAGACCGCCGACATTTGAAGAGGGTCGTAAAGAGTAATAGGCAGACATCTATCCAGACCCTCACACAGGAATTCCAAACTGCAATCAGGATCCACTCCAAGTACTATGACAGGCGTGAGGTGAGAAACCTTGGATTCCATGGTCGAGCGGCTGCTCATAAGCCACACACCACGCAGGAAAATGCCAAACGGCGCCTTGCTTGGTGTAAGGAGCTTCAACATGACATGATTGAACAGTGGCAAAACGTTGTGTGGAGTGACACAATGGGGCGATCCGATGGCAGGGTGTGGGTATGGCGAATGGCCGGTGAACGTCATCTGCCAGCGTGTGTAGTGCCAACAGTGAAATTCCGAAGTGGTGGTGTTATGGTGTGGTCGTGTTTTTCCTGGAGGGGGCTTGCACCCCTTGTTGTTTTGCGTGGCACGATCACAGCGCAGATCTACATTGATATTTTAAGCACTTTCTTGCTTCCCACTGTTGAAAAGCAATTCGGGGATGACGATTGCATCTTTCAACACGATCGAGCACCTGTTCATACTGCATGGGCTGTGGCGGAGTGGTTACACGACAATAACATCTCTGTAATGTACTGGCCTGCACAGAGTCCTGACTTGAATCCTATAGGACACCTTTGGGATGTTTTGGAACGCCGACTTCGTGCCAGACCTCACCGACCTACAGCGATACCTCTCAGTTCCGCACTCCGTGAAGAGTGGGCTACCATTCCCCAAGAAACCTTCCAGCACCTGATTGAAAGTATGCCTGCGAGAATGAACGCTGCCGTCAAGGATAAGGGTGGGCCAACACCATATTGACTTCCAGCATTACCGATGGAGGGCGCCACGAACTTGTACGTCATTTTCAGCCAAGTGTCCGGTTACCTTTGATCACGTAGTGTATGTATGGTACAGGGATGAGACCTAGAAGGATAACTGCCCGCCACACACGGAGTCATGAGGTATCTCCTAACGGAATCCATCGTGATATTACCACGTAGTTAGTGACGTAAAATAAATGGAGAAAACAAATCACAAAATCCAGATCGACGCTATTTAAAGTCTTTGCAGGGGACATTTTTCGTTATTTGTTATCGGAAATTACTAACGATTTTAACATACCAAATATTTACACGAGTGTTATAATGTATAACTTAAATTTTATGAGGATAGGCTTTTAAGACTCTTTGATTAATATTTTATAATTTTACATAACTGGTAAACCACAAGAGACAAACCTGTATAGCTTTTGTGACAGCTGTTTTCGAGATATTCGTTACTATTGGTTTGAATTTGGATATTTTTTATCCTACAGTTTTAAGTTATTTATCACCATTCTTTTGTGTCGTCCTCCGTGGTCTAGGGGTACCCTACTAGCCTCTAGTTCCCGAGGTCGCGGGTTCAATCCCGGCGGAGGGCGATGGATATTTTCGGGCATAAAAAATCCTTAGCATTGCTTCCTTCGGAAGGTACCGCGTCATAGATTTACAGCACGTAAAAGAAACTCAAGCCTGATAAACACGCCGGTCTTTCACATCCAATATAGAATGGGACGGTTAGAACCATAGCAGTTAAAGAGCGTCCGTAAATAAAACTCAGTTTTTTACTGTCATTCTTTTGTGATGCCGTGTAAAGAGTGGAATATCAAGGCTAACATACAACGACCCGCATTTTAAAGCAATGACCGTTTATTTCAACCTCCAGTATCTCCCTTTTACCGAAATGTGTGATTAAACTCTTCCTGAAATATATAAGTTTATCACAAGCTTTTAATTCGATGCATTTTTATATAATGTGTATCCGAAACTAACGTTTTAATTATTGTTCATTTGTAATATTTATAATTACTTTTCCTCGTTCTACGTTTGGCTTTTCTGCTGTTACTTAAGTTTTACTGGCGGCAGAACAAAGACATATCTCCTTAAAATGTTCTATCGCCATATTAAAAATATAGAACAGGCGTTTCTGTACTTTTCATGTGTGTTGTGAAGAAATTAGGCAGAATGCATGCTTTATGGACTTTGTGATTTACCATTTGGCATAGTAAACGCCACCCTTTTTCGTTGTTTTCTATTACGTTTCGTTAACGAGTCTCAATAATGAATTTAGTTTAATTAAAAAATTAAATGCTGCAGCTCTCAAAAGGCTCGATCATTTGTTATGTAATGCCAGTTGCATAACTGTCAATGGGCTTAACCAAAGTCGCAATCCCATTTGCACTGAATCCATTTCAGATTTCTCGCGTTTCAGCCATAGAGAACTGCGATGACGAAGAAATATCGCTAGGGATACTGGTGTTTTCATCAACTGAGGACGTAGAGAGAATCCATTGTAAGGCTGACTAAAGTGATCGTGAAAGATGAGATATGATGGCAGCCCCACGTTGGGCACCATTTGAGATATTGTGTCTAACCGAAGATTGCTATACATTGAATAGCCAATTTCTTAATGAGATGTAAATTGGCTAGGTTTGCTAATTTGGTCCAGTTAACTAGCAATGCAATGAAGTTATCTTAAGATCTCTAGTAGTACGTAGCGATGAGAATTTTGTCTCTTCTCAGGTTGCCCGGCGACGGAAGAATAAAATGTTGCTGAGATGAATAATAACAGGAAGTGAATACACAAGGATCCATTGTCATATTGATGTCGCAGATTGACATGCGATTTTTACTTTCTCTACTACGTATAGTAAGTAGGGGAAGTATTGTATTCCACCCAAAAATTCGATACCGAGATTTCACCGGAAATATGTTTTGATGTCTCTGAATCCAAAAAAAGCATTTTTGGAAACATGTCCGCGCGCGCATGTGTCTGTCTGTGAACAGCATAACTCAGAAACGAACAATCGGATAAACACCAAACTTGGTATATAGGTTCAGTATCTTCCAGAGATGCGACACGAAGGTTTACAAGAAAATCCCCCCATCCCAGATTACCGTTTACATTGAACATTTTTCGAAATTTTTTATTTTCTCAAAAATGGCTCTAATGATTTTGATTAAAATATCACATGTTTAAGATATTTTCATGACAAATGAAATGTATATCTCGAATTTTCTGGGAATGTCTCCAAAAGTATTCTTCATTGTGAACCACGTTTGCATAACTGGTAAACCATAAGAGATAGACAAAATTTTACTACACAAAAAATGTAGATCGCGTTAAAATACACAATTTATGTCATATACATTTTTGTTGTTGAGTGAACCATTTTCGAGATATTGCTTATTCCCTTAAATTTTCCAATACTTATACTTTTTCTCAAATTCGTTATTCATTTTTCTTTGTCCTGGTAATACAAAGAGAATGGAATACTCCACATAGCAACCAGCTCTTAAAATATTTGAGTATCGCTTAAAGCCTTGCATCTACAAGAAAATTAGCAATAAGATTAACATCTCGATTAACATGAAGCATATGGAGAATAAGCGTTTGTAAAAATGGTTTGTACAGGAGTAGAGAAAGTCATGTGAGTGTAACACATCAGATTTTTTCAGTTAGACAGAGGCAGTTTTTCTCTATTGTTTCTCTTTGTCACGTTTAACTTTATGTTAAATATGCATCTACGGTCAAATGACCCATGTGAAGGTGTATATTAACTTTAATAATTTGACACAAATAAAGATACCGTATCCATCGATCGATCTATCTGTCTGTCTGTCTGTCTGTCTGTCTGTCTGTCAGTCACTAGAAATACATTTGAAAAACTCCTGGATCCTAACTTTTAACCAAGATCCACCATTCCAATTCAGAATAAAATTTTTGCTAGTAAGCTAACGCTCTTCAGAGTACTACGGACTTCCGTGTCCCGCCCAGATTGCCCGGCAACTTCTCCATCGCACCTGTATTGTGGGTGTGCAGAACTCGCAGGCGTTATAAGCATTTGGAAACTCGCGAAGCTGCGAGCTACTTTGAGACACCAAACAGTTCCTTTCATATAATAAAAGGTGCAGCAGATTTCCGATATAACTTTTTAGACCAGTTTACCAATTCTTATACCCAAACCAGTCTCTCTGTCATTCCCTTTAATATGTTTTAACAAACATATTATTATTATGGGTAAGCTTTTTACAATGCCTAAATCTTTTGCAGCCAAATACACCTTAAGTTAACACACTTTCGTACTGCAAAAACCATTCTGCCCAATATATGCATGGTTTCCGTAGCTCCAGTCTTCCATGCTCATGTATATCGCCCTCTTTTTCGTCTGCTGGATGGGATCTATTCGAAAGCAATCTTCGGTAACATATCTTGCTTCATACGCATCAAATGTTCAAACCATATTGTTTCGTTGAAATATCGTATACTATACATTTTTAATGTGCATTTCCTGCATTATTTTCTCATTCCTAATTCGAACTGAACACCGCCAATAATCCATTTCCAATTCCAATAACGTTTGTTTGTAGATATGTTCGAATTTTCATATGTCTGGACCTTATAAAGATCTACTTTTTACAGTAGAGTTGTAAATGTTTGTTTTCGTATTCTTGTTGTCTGTTTGTCCCAGAATATGCCATTCAAATGTGAGAGAGTGGTTTTCCATTTTATGATTCGCTGCTGAAGTTCAGTATCATTTCTTCCATCATTTTTAATTTTAGCACCTAAAGAAACTATTCATGACATTGTATAATAACTTCTAAATCTTAACGTTTTAAATCTTGTTTCTTTACCCCATACTTCGATTTTTCAAAATTTAACGTTAATCCCCATGTGTTATATTAAATCAAATTAACTTCCTGGGGGAGTTTGAAGACACCGAAAAACTTCAGGGGGTGATTCTTGACTGGAAATGGAGCACAAAAGATGTCACCTTGTGTCCGAAAATGCATGGTTTCCACGGTAGATGGCACTGAAGAACGACATCAAAGAAAGAGCCCTGGCACACAGCACATGGCCCGAATCCCATCCATGTCACAACAGATGTTCAAAGTGACCTCCATGGGATGCAATGCACGCGTTCCGCATCGCATCATGGTTTGCCTCATTCGTTCGAATGTTCCGGGCTGTGTCCGAATATCTCACAGGCTACGTGGACACGCTGTTGAAGGATGTGAACAAGAACAGGCTCACTGTACACAATGCTTTTCAGATGCCCCCACAAGTAAAGCTCCAAGTGGGTTTAAGTCAAGTGATCAAGCAGACCATGCAACAGGGCCTCCACGTCCTATCCAACGTCTGAGGAAGATGTTTGAGGTGTCGGCGAACATTAATGCGGATGTGGGCTGGCGCTCCATCGTGCTGCAACCACATTGTCTATCGTATTGCCGAAGGTACATTCTCCAGCAATGGAGGCAGAGTGTTTTGCAAGAAGTCCAGATACATATCTCCGTTCAGGCTCAGGAGAAGAACTGGTCCAAGTAGGTGGTCTCCAACAATCCCTGCCCAAACATTGATGATGGAGACGCTTCAACCATTCCATAAGGATTCTCTGTAGCCCACAGAAGCGCCACGTGTGTGCTCTGCCCCAGTTTCGGGGACCCCTCCGTGATGTGTACTCAATCTCCTACTCTAGACCCTGGAAAAAAGTTGTTTAATGTCTTGAGTAGCTTCTGAGGTAATGGGTTATTATGATTGGTGGCATAGGACTTTGAATCTCACCTTAAATTGTAACACTTCTCCCCAAAATGCTGTACAATAAGCGCAAATGATATGTTGCTGTTTCAGAATGTACAACGACATCCCAAAGATTTTCTTTCCCATGATGTGGTTTGACGAGCGGGCTACAATCACGCCCGAGGTGGCTTCCAGTCTCTACCATTTGCTCATGCTGCGCTACATCGTGTTTTACTCCGCGTTGACGCTCTTCTTCGGCGGAATCCTCGTCCTGGTGGCCTCCCTGCTGCCACGCTTCGTCCGTAAATGGACTTTACCCAAAATTGGAGACAAGAGGTAAGTAGTCACTTTTTCATGCTCTACGATTTGACAACAGAATATCTAACAAAGTGCCTACTTAGGAAGAGGGTTCTTTTCAATTCTACACCTGTATAGCTAAAGCTGCAACATGATAAAATACGGCTTTACTTTAAATCTAGTGATATTCAATCTATTTAACTAGACCACAAATATAATTTTTTCACGGTAGTGTTTATTTTCTTATCCACTTCTCTCTCATGCGTGAGAGGTTGAAATAACTCACTCCGTGCTTTTTACATATTTATCGCAGAGGTTAATAAAATGTATTTGATCCTCTTAACTATTAATGTACACTTATTGTTGCAGACATGCGATATAACCGTATAACACTTTCGACGCGATCAGCCTTGTTACCTGGCTTGGTCAACTATGCATGACTAATCTCAGAGGTTAGTGCTGTTCACCTTGATACTGCTTTTGAACAGCTGACAGTTCTTAGTTTTATTAATAGCAAATATTTTTTGTATTCATTATCGTCGAAAAATGGAATATAATACACACGCGTAGTAACTCGGAAGCGACCCCACTTCGTGTTGTATTTTCAAACTACTTGCTCGTTTGCAAAGATGCACTTACCTCACTTTGATCGCATTTTCTTATTTTGGACGATCGTGTTTTTCTACGTCTTTCCTACGATATTTGCACAGAAGGTAAGTTAGAATTCCAAGACATGCACTCGGTTCCAAGGAAACTCACATCTACTGCTGTATCAACATACACCAGGACAGGAAGTAAACTACAATTGGAGCCATAATTTCATCTTCATACTCTGATTACCCTCCCCATTAGTAGGGCTCCCACTCCCCAAGACTTATAAGTGGGTGTCTGGGAGCAGACAGACCATGGATCGTAGAGCACAACAGGATCGGTGACTAGCCTGAAGCCTGGTATGAGAGCCAGGAAGGAGATAATATATGAAATAACCGGGTAACCCGGAGAAAGCCCACACTGATGCCCTTTGTCCGTCTTTTAATAATCGTCAATAACACATTAAGTAAATGCTATACTTAGAACAGCTAGCTTATGTTATTTCGAACATCATTGAAAACTATTTAATAATTACCTAGCGAGATGGCGCGACGCTAACGTGTGGGACTCTCATTCGTGAGGTCCCGGGTTCGAACCCCCGGAGCAGGCGAATCTAACCGAAGGTTTTTTCGTGGTTTACCTCGGTTGCTAGGGAATGTATTGCATAATTCATCCGCGAATTATCCTATCATCCCTTTCAACATTACATTTCATTTTCTTATTATTCACCGCTATACCAGGCATTGGTTGATCACCCATCCTGAATATGCTATGATCAGAGTTTGCTTGCTCCTCAACAGGCTACTGACTCAAGGCATTGGTTGATCACTCATCCTGGATATACTATGATTCAGCGTTCGTTTGCTCCTCGACAGGCTACTGACTCAAGGCATTGGTTGATCACCCATCCTGGATATGCTATGATCTAGAGTTTGCTTGCTCCTCGACAGACTATTGACACAAGACATTGGTTGATCACCCATCCTGGATATGCTATGATCCAGAGTTTGCTTGCTCCTCGACAGACTGGTGACACAAGACATTCGTTAATCACCCATCCTGGATATGCTATGATCCAGAGTTTACTTGCTCCTCGACAGACTATTGACACAAGACATTCGTTGATCACCCATCCTGGATATGCTATGATCCAGCGTTCGTTTGCTCCTCGACAGGCTACTGACACAAGGCATTCGGCTGATACCCATCCTGGATATACTATGATTCAGCGTTCGTTTGCTCCTCGACAGGCTACTAACACAAGGCATTGGTTGATCACCCATCCTGGATATGCTATGATCCAAGAGTTTGCTTGCTCCTCGACAGGCTACTGACACAAGGCATTGGTTGATCACCCATCCTGGATATGCTATGATCCAGCGTTCGTTTGCTCCTCGACACGCTACTAACACCAGGCATTCGTTGATCACCCATCCTGGATATGCTATGATCCAGCGTTCGTTTGCTCCTCGACAGGCTACTAACACCAGGCATTCGTTGATCACCCATCCTGGATATGCTATGATCCAGCGTTCGTTTGCTCCTCGACAGGCTACTGACACAAGGCATTGGTTGATACCCATCCTGGATATACTATGATTCAGCGTTCGTTTGCTCCTCGACAGGCTACTGACACAAGGCATTGGTTGATCACCCATCCTGGATATGCTATGATCCAAGAGTTTGCTTGCTCCTCGACAGGCTACTGACACAAGGCATTGGTTGATCACCCATCCTGGATATGCTATGATCCAAGAGTTTGCTTGCTCCTCGACAGGCTACTGACACAAGGCATTGGTTGATCACCCATCCTGGATATGCTATGATCCAGTGTTCGCTTGCTCCTCGACAGGCTACTGACACAAGGCATTGGTTGATCACCCATCCTGGATATGCTATGATCCAGTGTTCGCTTGCTCCTCGACAGGCTACTGACACAAGGCATTGGTTGATCACCCATCCTGGATATGCTATGATCCAAGAGTTTGCTTGCTCCTCGACAGGCTACTGACACAAGGCATTGGTTGATCACCCATCCTGGATATGCTATGATCCAGTGTTCGCTTACTCTTCGACAGGCTACTGACACAAGGCATTGGTTGATTACCCATCCTGGATATGCTATGATCCAGTGTTCGTTTGCTTGCTCCTCGACAGGCTACTGACACAAGGCATTGGTTGATCACCCATCCTGGATATGCTATGATCCAGTGTTCGCTTGCTCCTCGACAGGCTACTGACACAAGGCATTGGTTGATCACCCATCCTGGATATGTTATGATCCAGTGTTCGTTTGCTTGCTCCTCGACAGGCTACTGACACAAGGCATTGGTTGATCACCCATCCTGGATATGCTATGATCCAGTGTTCGTTTGCTTGCTCCTCGACAGGCTACTGACACAAGGCATTGGTTGATCACCCATCCTGGATATGCTATGATCCAGTGTTCGCTTGCTCCTCGACAGGCTACTGACACAAGACATTCGGCTGATACCCATCGTGGATATACTATGATCCAGTGTTCGCTTGCTCCTCGACAGGCTATTGACACCAGACATTCGGCTGATACCCATCGTGGATATACTATGATCCAGTGTTCGCTTGCTCCTCGACAGGCAACTGACACAAGACATTCGGCTGATACCCATCGTGGATATACTATGATCCAGTGTTCACTTGCTCCTCGACAGGCTACTGACACAAGACATTCGGCTGATACCCATCGTGGATATACTATGATCCAGTATTCGCTTGCTCCTCGACAGGCTACTGACACAAGACATTCGGCTGATACCCATCGTGGATATACTATGATCCAGAGTTTGCTTGCTCGACAGGCTATTGACACAAGACATTCGGCTGATACCCATCGTGGATATACTATGATCCAGAGTTCACTTGCTCCTCGACAGGCTATTGACACAAGACATTCGGCTGATACCCATCGTGGATATACTATGATCCAAGAGTTTGCTTGCTCCTCGACAGGCTATTGACACAAGACATTCGGCTGATACCCATCGTGGATATACTATGATACAGTGTTCGCTTGCTCCTCGACAGGCTATTGACACAAGACATTCGGCTGATACCCATCGTGGATATACTATGATCCAAGAGTTTGCTTGCTCCTCGACAGGCTATTGACACAAGACATTCGGCTGATACCCATCGTGCATATACTATGATCCAAGAGTTTGCTTGCTCCTCGACAGGCTACTGACACAAGGCATTGGTTGATCACCCATCCTGGATATGCTATGATCCAGTGTTCGCTTGCTCCTCGACAGGCTACTGACACAAGGCATTGGTTGATCACCCATCCTGGATATGCTATGATCCAAGAGTTTGCTTGCTCCTCGACAGGCTACTGACACAAGGCATTGGTTGATCACCCATCCTGGATATGCTATGATCCAGTGTTCGCTTGCTCCTCGACAGGCTACTGACACAAGGCATTGGTTGATCACCCATCCTGGATATGCTATAATCCAGTGTTTGCTTGCTCCTCGACAGGCTACTGACACAAGGCATTGGTTGATCACCCATCCTGGATATGCTATGATCCAAGAGTTTGCTTGCTCCTCGACAGGCTACTGACACAAGGCATTGTTTGATCACCCATCCTGGATATGCTATGATCCAGTGTTCGCTTACTCTTCGACAGGCTACTGACACAAGGCATTGATTGATCACCCATCCTGGATATGCTATGATCCAGTGTTCGTTTGCTTGCTCCTCGACAGGCTACTGACACAAGGCATTGGTTGATCACCCATCCTGGATATGCTATGATTCAGTGTTCGCTTGCTCCTCGAAAGGCTACTGACACAAGGCATTGGTTGATCACCCATCCTGGATATGCTATGATCCAGTGTTCGTTTGCTTGCTCCTTGACAGGCTACTGACACAAGGCATTGGTTGATCACCCATCCTGGATATGCTATGATCCAGTGTTCGTTTGCTTGCTCCTCAACAGGCTACTGACACAAGGCATTGGTTGACCACCCATCCTGGATATGCTATGATCCAGTGTTCGCTTGCTCCTCGACAGGCTACTGACACAAGACATTCGGCTGATACCCATCGTGGATATACTATGATCCAGAGTTTGCTTACTCGACAGGCTATTGACACAAGACATTCGGCTGATACCCATCGTGGATATACTATGATCCAAGAGTTTGCTTGCTCCTCGCCAGGCTATTGACACAAGACATTCGGCTGATACGCATCGTGGATATACTATGATCCAGTGTTCGCTTGCTCCTCGGCAGGCTACTGACACCAGGCATTCGGCTGATACCCATCGTGGATATACTATGATCCAGAGTTCGCTTGCTCCTCGACAGGCTATTGACACAAGGCATTCGGCTGATACCCATCGTGGATATACTATGATCCAGAGTTCACTTGCTCCTCGACAGGCTACTGACACCAGGCATTCGGCTGATACCCATCGTGGATATACTATGATCCAGAGTTCGCTTGCTCCTCGACAGGCTATTGACACAAGGCATTCGGCTGATACCCATCGTGGATATACTATGATCCAGAGTTCGCTTGCTCCTCGACAGGCTACTGACACCAGGCATTCGGCTGATACCCATCGTGGATATACTATGATCCAGAGTTCGCTTGCTCCTCGACAGGCTACTGACACCAGGCATTCGGCTGATACCCATCGTGGATATACTATGATCCAGAGTTCGCTTGCTCCTCGACAGGCTACTGACACCAGGCATTCGGCTGATACCCATCGTGGATATACTATGATCCAGAGTTTGCTTGCTCCTCGACAGGCTACTGACACAAGACATTCGGCTGATACCTATCGTGGATATACTATGATCCAGAGTTTGCTTGCTCGACAGGCTACTGACACAAGACATTCGGCTGATACCTATCGTGGATATACTATGATCCAGAGTTTGCTTGCTCGACAGGCTACTGACACAAGACATTCGGCTGATACCTATCGTGGATATACTATGATCCAGAGTTCGCTTGCTCGACAGGCTATTGACACAAGACATTCGGCTGATACCCATCGTGGATATACTATGATCCAGAGTTCGCTTGCTCGACAGGCAATTGACACAAGACATTCGGCTGATACCTATCGTGGATATACTATGATCCAGAGTTCGCTTGCTCGACAGGCTATTGACACAAGACATTCGGCTGATACCTATCGTGGATATACTATGATCCAGAGTTTGCTTGCTCGACAGGCTATTGACACAAGACATTCGGCTGATACCTATCGTGGATATACTATGATCCAGAGTTCGCTTGCTCGACAGGCTATTGACACAAGACATTCGGCTGATACCCATCGTGGATATACTATGATCCAGAGTTCGCTTGCTCGACAGGCAATTGACACAAGACATTCGGCTGATACCTATCGTGGATATACTATGATCCAGAGTTCGCTTGCTCGACAGGCTATTGACACAAGACATTCGGCTGATACCTATCGTGGATATACTATGATCCAGAGTTCGCTTGCTCGACAGGCTATTGACACAAGACATTCGGCTGATACCCATCGTGGATATACTATGATCCAGAGTTCGCTTGCTCGACAGGCTATTGACACAAGACATTCGGCTGATACCCATCGTGGATATACTATGATCCAGAGTTCGCTTGCTCGACAGGCTGCTGACCCAAGGCATTGGCTTATATGTGCCACAAAGAGGAGAGTAATTGGCTAAAGTAGAAGCATTAAGTGTCATTTGAGGTGAATGAACATTTCATCTCTCTTCTAGATTTTTCAGGAATCAATGACGCGCACCCAATTTTCTATGCATCTTCAATATCTGCGTTTTGATAATCCCCGTCTCAGACTTCAAATTCTTCTTTTATACTCTCTTTACCTCACGTACATACCAGGTAGAGTAGATATAGCATTCCACCTAAAACATCGATACCGAGATTTCACTAGAAATACATGTTTTGAGGCCCCCTGAATCCAAAAGAAAGCATTTTTAGAGAAATATCCGTTTGTGTGTATATAACTCAAAATCGAAAAGTCGGTTAAACATCATACTTGGTACTTAGGTTCAGTATCTTTCAAAGATGCGACACGAAGATTTTTAAGAAAATTTCCCCACTCCAAACTATCCTTTACTTTGAAGAGTTTTCGAAATTTTTTATTTTATAAAAAAACTGCTTTAACAATTTTGATTAAAATACTACACATGAAAGGTATTTGCATGCCAAATAAAATGTATATCTTAAATTATCTACGAGTAGCCAATGAAGTCCTTTTCATAGGTAATTTTTTTGTATAATCTTGTATAACCACTAAACGTCAAGTGATAGACGAAAACGTACTACACAAAAATTATAGATCTCTTTAAATCGCACGATTTGCGTCAAATTTGTTGTGGTATAAGCCGTTTCTGAGATATCCGTTATTAACGTTTCGAATAAGCTTTAGTGAGATTATTTTGTATACCATTAATAAACGATAGAGCTTAGAGAAAGTCATTGAGTGTGTCACATCAGATTTTTTGTAACGGTTTTCTTTATAGTTCATGTTATGAAGCGTAAAACATGGACTAGAAAGGTGTGTATAGCCTAGGAAGTGATGTTCTTTGCTATAATAAGTGTTTATTGTGGCACCAGGAAGAATTTCAGAATGTGTGATAGAAGGACCACTTCAAGGGTTCTGACAAAACGGAGTTGTTCTTATACGCTTATTCTCCTATCTGCGTCATGTTAATAGATATAAACATTTGTATAAATTGTCTTAATTTCCTGGTACATATGAAGTACAAGGGGATTGGGGGAATACAGCAGGTTTTAAGCTATAACCAAATCTTTTAAGGTCTGATCGTTATGTGATGGCTTTCAAATTCCGTTCTCTTTGCATGGCCAAGAGGGAGAGAAGAAGAAACGAAAAAAATAATAACGGTGTCCCATTTGAGAAAAGCATAAGTATTTGAAAAATTCAAACCGAAAACAAGCAATATTCCGTAAATGGTTAACTTAAAAAAAACTCTTAAGATTTACTTATGCAAATGTCATTCCGAATAAAGAGGCTATTTCCAGAAAATTCAAAATATAAATTTCATATCTCATGAAAATATCTTAAACATATGGTATTTTAATAAAAATTGTCGGTCATTTTTGAGGAAATCAAAATTGTCGAAAAACGTTCCATGTAAAAAGTAGTTTGCGGTTCTTTTTTTGAGTTATGCTGTTCATAGTCGCGCGCGCACACAGGGTTGCCTCAAAACATATCTCCGGTGAAATGTAGACATCGAATTTTTGGTTGGAATACAATACTTCTACTTACTCTATGTAGGTACTAGAGAAGGTAAAAAAGCAATTGCTGATAAAGTTTAACCAAAAAAACTACAGGGAGAGCCAACTCGTTGCCGTCTGCCGCTATCACAGAAAAGCGCGGATGAAACCATACAACATTTTTAAAACTACTTTTAAAGGCTTTAATTACCAACTTTATAAAAGGGAATGCTGAAACTGGCCACCGTCGTTGTCCACACATTTCTGGCACCTCTTTTGGAAACTATCCATCACTCGGCGTAGTTCACGTTGAGAAATGCTGGCAATTTCCTGGCGGATATGTTGTTTTAATTCTTTCAGGGTGTGTGGGTTTGTCTTGTACACTTTAAGTTACCCCAAAGATAGAAATCTCGGGGAATTAAGTCGGGGGACCGAGGGAGCTACACATCTGTACTAATAATTTTGTCCTCAAACACACTTCCAATTTTTTTCATTGAAATATTGGCCGTATAAGTTGTTGCAGAGTTTTGTTGAAAAAAAGGCAAAATCACGCTCCCTGGGGGGGGGCAAAATTGGATTCACATATGTATAGTCGTCAACTGTTGGCTCGAAAAAAAAATGGCGAGTGATGGATAGTTTCCTAAAGAGGTGCCAGAAATGTTTGGACAACGACGGTGGCTAGTTTCAGCATCTTCTTTCATAAAGTTGGTAAGTAAAGCCTTTTAAAGTAGTTTTAAAAATGTTGTATGGTTTCATCCACGCCTTTCTATGATAGCGGCAGACGACAACGAGCGCCGAGGATGCGGACAGGAAAAACACCGCGCAGCCGGTTCGTAGTTTTTTGGCTCCCTGTAGTATCTAAAATGATGGATCGTGAATTTAGCAGATTTAATCTCCTTAAAGGTGTAGTAACTCGCTACTTGATCTAGATACTGACAAAAGGTATGTGGTCGGGATTTGAAAACTTGTACAGTGGTTACTGAGTTTGGTGTTTGAATTTCAGAAAAGATGGCACCGTCCTCTACCAGAGAGAATGCATACGGCCGCTAATCAAGGGCAAACCAGAAACGACGGGTTCCACGCTCAAAGACTCGTCGGATCCACCCAATTCGTTTTCAACGCCAGCTTGAAGCTGAGGCGTTGGTGTGTGGCCATCCGTCCTCTGGGACTCTTGTGAGCAAACTTATTGGTGCAACAACGTGGCTTCGCTAGAGTAGACTTTAGTATTTATTGACTGTCATATGCAGCAATGGAACACCACTGAAGAACCTGTTTGTACCAAAGACTGATAAAGCACCATAAGACTAAGAAAAGTGTGATATTAGCTAGAAGAAAATATTTTCTTGCCATGTTGTTGAAATATTCTCTCTGTTAATATTGTTATGTTTACAAGAAATCACGGTTAATTAATTTTTTTTTCATGGACAACTTTCACACGTGAAATAATTTTTTAATACAATGCTGCTGAGTGGAGGCATTGACCAGTCTCTAATTGTTGTGACAAAATATTTTTAAATAAAACTGTCAATATTGTTGTTATAATATTTATTTTTATTAACATTGAACATGTGTTGCAGCTAGAGGTACACATTTCTGTGAATTGTAGTGTCTGCACCTGCCTGCTCCGACAGGTAGGTTTCCCCTGCGCCGACCTACGCATAGATGGCAGATTTTCTCAATGCTGGGCGCGTCAAGAAAAACTATCTAATACTGCTGTCTCACACAGGACCGAAGGTTTAGAGGTGGGGTTGGGAAACCTGCCTCTCATACTCTTGGCAGGCTAGACGATTACGATACGACATCCTGTTGCTCCAAACGTGTCACTACAAACTCTTATAGCGAATTGGGGAATCGCCATATGTTTGTTGTGGTGAGATGGATCTGGCCGTGCAAAAAGCCAGCAGTCCGCTCCAAGACGCCACCGAGCCGACGCATAATGAACGGGGAAATCCTATGAGTAGCGGCTCCAACCGAGAGATACCATTGAGAGCACACGTTTTACATACTGCGCTATGTCAGGGCGTAATTTTGTTCTGGAAGTTCTTAAAATTGCCATGCCTATGGCGGGTTACGAATGGTGACTACGAAAGTGAAAACAAATACTGCTCTGGAGGAAGTACTTACCCTGTTTTCATCCAATGGCAAAATGTAGCAGCAATCGTGTGTTTTTCATCGATCGCTTATGCCCGTTCACTAAACACAAGTACGTTAGTTGATTAAATAGTGAAATGGAAAGTAAAGAAAACGTAGAGAGAGACAAAACATGAAGAAAAATTTGCCAAAATAGGAATTTTTTCGAAAATATGAAAATGTGAAGTAAAAAATCTGGAATGGATATTTTAAAGTCAAAAAATCTTGTTTATACTTTAAAGAAATTGGAGCAGGTTCATGTTAATAACCTTAAATAGTGGGTTTTGTAGATTTTGTTAATATTTAATAATAAGATATCAAATCAAATACAGCTACATTGATTTATAGATTTTTAGTATTGTGAAACCATTAAACTTAGAATAAATGAAAAAAGAAGTTGCTGGTTGCTTTGTCCTTAATACCAATTACAATATTCCGCTAAAAGCACAGGTTCGTGAAAATAAAACGCTTCAAGAATAGAAGCTGTTTAATTTTGCACGCGACATCGCAAAAGGAAAGGCAGCATTTTCTCAACTCTACCCGACTTTTTGGAAGTAGTTGTTTGGATTTTTTTTAAATGTGTTTCAAGAAAACTTCCCGAATAGAATATTTGGAAAGTTCGGTTCGTTGCTAATGGAACCGAAAATATGAATATTTTCATAAAATAATATCAGATATGAAGTTTTTTGTCATATGCATTGAATTCTACACACTGCTAATCGTAAAAATACTTGTCCCTAGAATAGCAAGTACGATTTAGAATATGATGTGTCATATTTTGCCTGCCTCTAGCTATAAACATTTGTTGCTGCTGAAGGGACTGGCGAGTCGAGGCGCGGTAGTGAGCGACTCCCTAGCCTTGGATGCCATCGAAATGAAAGGAGTCTATTAGAAGCGCCGTGAATGGCGTCTTAAAGTTTATTACTGTTAGATTTTAAGTTGCTTTCCGTAATTATATGCCCCAAACTGCTTCAACCATTAGGTTGAACAGTTTTTTCGACGTTTTAATAATAGCTACGATATTTGCAAAGGATTTTAGCTTTGCAAGTAGATGTATAATAAAAATATAATAATATTTATTATTAACAGTGTTATATCCTTGTGCTATAGAAAATCTATGCTTTTCAAAAAAACCACAAATCGCCTTAAGTGTTCCTTGATTATCTCATTGTTTATTGGCCAGTTCTTTCCACTTTTAACTGTCACCTTAAAGACATGCGCTGCCTATTTAATAAGCACTTTCAATACCATAGAAAATGATCCACCATTTAATCTTCAAAGACATCCTTTTAAACTAGATTAAATCTAATAAAAGCGTCGAAAAGTGTAAGGGTGTAAGAATTGTAAAAGTTCGAAACACACAAAGGTTTTGGAAAATGCACAATAATGTGAGAATAAGAGCAAAAGTTGAAGTGTAAAACGTTGTAAAATAGCGGAACATTATTTAAAACCATCCAAAATGCTTTCAAAAAGTGATCAGAAAGAAATCCTCCTCATTACACAAAATACCATGCGTATGTTAATTTGGATGAAAATATAATAGGAATGTGTGCACTTCACTAAGTCCTGCTGTATCTCCAAAGCAAGTATCCCACTGTACACGCTAGATGACAAACCTCAGTTACTATGCGTTCAGCAAGGTTCCATTTGTATGTCTGTGTTTTGTCGCAAGATAACAGATGTTGGATTACAGAGAAACCCGATTTTGCACACCAGATTCCCTTGCAGGACACGAAAATTGGTGTACAGTAAATACATGCATAATATTAGGACTTATACTTTTTGAACAAACAATAAATGCAGAAAGGCACAGGAATGCCATACGCCATTTTTTGAACAGCTGACCTACGTTCAATGTCATCTTGATTTTTCCAACAAGTTTTTGCCATAGCGCTGATGAGTTATTAAATTTAATTCACGAATTTTGAGAATTATTATTTTAGGAGTTTGTCGTATTTCGACTGTTGGGGAGCCGAAGTTGTAGTAGTTGCAACCGCACGTATAGTGAACAGTTTCCGGTAGCCTTCGCCCCAAAATGTACTTTCAGGTGGCCTTTGCCCCAAGTTTAAAAAAAAAATATTAACTTTGGAATTTAACTGTTTCTTTAAATATTATATATTTATGTTTGCCTCGGCTGCGTCAGTATTTGTTAGAGACACGTTTCTCTCAGCAGGGTTTTGGTGCGTCAAGAATGTAGGCTTACACAGATTATAATGTTTACTTCACTCCTTTTATTAAATACTTGATGCAATTTAAATAACACTTCACTATAGAGAGCTGTGAGATTCTTTTATGAATTACTTGCACTCTTTAACACGTAAACTATTTTTCGTCTCTCACGAATACGTATTAAATGTCTCAAGGATGTGTCTCGCGTCCGGTTAGGAAGTGTTTGCAGGCAACTGGCTTCTGAATTTGTAAATGTTTCTCCTTTTCAGTTTGTGATTGGCTAATCTTACTCCAATAGAATACCTTCATTTAAATAAAGCTTTTTCTGGTTGTTGATTGGCTATTTTATAAACTGTCACTAAAATTACATTATTATTACTCCAATAATGATTAGTAGCATTATTAAAATTCTTACTCATTATTGCCTCAAGGTTACCTCATTGTTAGCAACTTTTAACTTATTATTATCACAGCTCCTACATTATTAAATTATGCAATACATTCACATAACATTATTACACATGGATACAATAATATAAACACATGCAATGACTGTTACATACATTTTACAAATTATTACATACACATATTGCTTCAAGGCGGGCTCTTATTGAATTTACATATTATATAATTAAACTGAAATTATTTAAGTGTTGAAAATACTGCCTCAATTTACTGCAAAAACGAAAACATCAGACGAGAAATTCACTCAGTTTTGGATACTGAACTCTCGAGTGCAGGACCATTATTTCAGTTTCTGCTTGTGGGGAGGGGCAAGACTGCCTGAAGCAGGTTCAGTCATTTTCATGTGAATTTCAGCGACACATTTAGCCTACAAAATATCATCCTTTACTTCTTCGATGTGAAATAGTTATATTAAAAGTAGTTATTGTAATTTTTCTTTTTGTAAAGCAATATTAACTAAGAGCCTAATTACTTCCCATAACTTTGGGGAAAATTTACCCCCTGTCCCCCTAAATGACGCCCCTACTCGAGTGTGAATGCAAATTTCCTGAGAAATTGCCAGAAATGTGCGTATAAATGAGGACAACATTTCCAACATCTCTTATGTGCTCATCATTGTAATTGTAACTATGAGAAGGTGAGGCGGTTGAGGGGATGATAAACCACTTTTGGCGGTAGGAGGAGTCGAGGCGGCCACAGTATGAGAAAAAGACACTGTGTATTTCAATAAATGCAATGTTAAAAATATGAAAACCGATTAAGCAGGAAATGTTTGGAATAAAGCTCAAATCCTAAATTATTTTAAAAGCTGGATTTAAATTGTTTAGTGTCTTTTAAATATTTTAATATTCGCTAGACATAAAGCCAGTAACACTTCCAATTTTAAACGTATAATTTATTGATATGGACGATATTTTGACCTACATTAAACCAAGCTAATTTTCACTTTCTCTATTTACATATAGTAAGCAGAGAAAGTATTGTGTTGCATCTAAAAATTAGTTGTAAGATTTCACTGAAAATAATACGTTTTGAGGTCCCCTGAATAAAAAAAAGGATTTAAAAAGTCCTAACTCAAAACGAAAAGTCGGAAAAATACCAAACTTAGCATCTTCCAAAGTTGTAACACCAAAGATTTTTCAAGACAATCCCCCACCCCAAATCACCTATAACAAGGAAAATATTTGGTTATTTTGTTTTTCTTAAAAATGGTTTTAACGATACCATATATTTAAAATGGTAAATCCCCATTGAAAATGCTTATAAAATCAAAAGGAAAGCCAATAAATTACCTTAGGACTGAGTTTAGAACAGGATGTGATCTCTTCTATATCTGGTGCCCACTTGTCCGGCACTTTTAGGTGTTTTACTTATATAGGCAAATCGCGTCGGGAACACAACAAACGTAGCCATTTTTCCGATAAATCACATGCAAAGTGGGTACTGCCAACCTAAATGAAAATGTGAAATCCGCTAAAAGTGCAATGCGCTGTTCTTACCACTTCTTCGTTTGTTTCCGTTGAAAAAACGCAACGCATTCATAGTAAGAAAGACTATCCACCAAAATTGTAATTTTTGTATTCTTTTTGTGAAAGTTTGTTATATTAATATGTTATTTCCATTAAATAAAGAAGTTCCTTTACTGCAACAGTGGTAGATAGTTAACGCAAGGTTACATAAAAAAAACCCTAACCTGAGGATTACCTTCCGTGAATTCAGAAACGTAAGCTTATATAAAAAAAAACTAAATCTAACCTAACCTCCCGTGAATCAGAAACCTAAGCTTATGAACGCACGCTCGCTTCGCTCGCGTGCTTTGCTGTAACAACTTAAAACAAGGTTTTATATATATAAGTAAACCTAACCTAAAATTCCGTGAATTCATAAGCTTAAGGTTGTATAAGATCCCCCAGCTACGCTCTGTGGTCGTTTCCGCAGTCGCGGCGCTTTGGCGGCATTAATTTTTCATATGTTGGCAGCATATGCGTCTGACATACAGTGACATCTTTTTAGCTAGTGCATGACATAGTGTGACATCTGTTGGACATATAACACATCATATTCATTGCCGTGGGGGATACGCTAAGAGGAGATTGTCCTTTAAAATATTTATGATTCGCAAAATGTATACACATCTGAATTTTTTGGGGAATAGCCTATACAGTCCCCTTTAATAGGAAGACAGGTATGATTTCGTGAAATTGTAAATCATAAATAGTAGATGAAAACTTCGTTCACAAAATATGTAGTGTATTTCAAATCACTTTTATTGTAACATCACTTCCGTTGTTGTTGGTTTGAGTTCTTTTCAAATGTTGTCACCATTCAGCTGTTTCTCGCGATGTTTTTGGAATGAGCGACTCGCTTTTAAACATTTGACTATTCCTTGCTTTACCCACATAACCTTTGTAGTTACAACGAAATGAGTAATCAAACTTAATTCTGGAAACGCTTGTCTCGATAACATGAAGTAGATAGAAAAACGAATATCTCTGTTGCATTCACATGACTTTCTCTACCCATTCTTCAAGGAACAATCATTACAAAGGCTTAGTCTTCTGTGTACTTCATGTTTATCGATATTAAAATTTGCAGAAATGTCCATTTGCTTTCTCTAGTAGGTAGAGAAGGTAATTCGATACCGAGATTTCACCGGAATACATGTTTTTAGGCACCATGAATCCAAATAAAGCATTTTTTGTAAAATGTCCGTGTGTGTGTGAACAATCGGTCGTCCTCCGTTGTGTAGTGGTTACCATGCTAGCCTCTAGTTCCCGAGGTCGCGATTTTTTTTCGAGCCTAAAAATCCTTAGTATGGCTTCCTTCGGAAGGAAAGTAAAGCTGGTGGTCCCGTGTCGTAGATTTACGGCAAGTAAAAGAACCTCAAGCCTGATAAAGAGGCCTCTGAGCAAAATTACCGGTCTTTCACGCTCAATATAGAATGGGACGCTAAGAAGCACAATAGTTAAAGAGCGTCCATAAACAAAACTAGATTTAATTTTCAGCTTAACTCAAAACGTAAAGTCCGATAACTAACAAACTTGGTATTCAAGTTAAGTAACTTTCAAGGATGAGACACAGATATTGCCAAAAAAATCCCCCACCCCATCCCATACCAAACTGCCCTTTACGCGGACCGAGCGATGGCTCAGGCGGTTTGTCTGTGGCCCGCATTCGCGAGCTCCCGCCCATTCTGGCTCATGAGTTTTTCGTGGTTTCCCCGGGTCGCCAGGCGAATGCTCGGGTGGTTAACTTCTACCACGATTCTCCTTCCTCTCATTTCCTGTACCTATCATCCTCTTTGTCATCTGTTTCAGGGTTGTAGGACCAGGCGACGGTGGATTGCGCTCTGTAAAGGTTTCCTCCCTGGCGTCGCTGCGGTACTGCTCAGTTAGGTCTCTCCTCAGCGTGGGGCTCCTCTCCGGGGGACCCTGAGGTTGGTGGCTTGTGGCAGAGACCGTGGGGCGTCGGATGTGTTCTATCTGGAAACGTTAGGAACCCCGTGCCAAATACTTTAGAACTGGACGCTATATGCTGGCCTTAAAATTCCATACTCTTTCCATGACATCGCGAGAAACAACAGAAAATCACAATACTTCAAAAGAATGGCTATGTTTTGATCAAATCGAACTATTATTAATGGATATCTCGTATTCGTCTTATTATTTAACCTTTACAAGTTACAGAAGCTTACACAAAATTCCTTCCAAATGAAGAGGACTTCACAGTTTATTCCCAGAAAATGCAATAAATAGGGCTGTTCCATGTAAAACATAGTTTTGAGTGGGGGATTTTCTTGAAAATCTTCGTCTCGAATCTTTGGAAGATACTGAACCTAAATATGAAGTTTGTTATTTATCTGACTTTTCGTTTTTGAGTCATGCTGTTTACAGATACACACACGGCCAGAGGACTTCGACTGTGAAAACTCGGTATAAAATTTTTGTGTGGAATGCAATTCCTTCCTTACCTACTATGTAAGTACGGTTGTGAGTACAGTCATATGAATGTAATACATCAGATTTAGTTTAGACCTAGTAGGTAGAGTGGAAGGTTCAGAATCGAGCTGGTGTTTCTTGAGTTGAGTATAACTAATCTTATTTGCACTTCTGACAAAACACATTAATAACGGAAGGCGAATAATGATAATTAATGCAACACTGTTCACTTTCAATTAGCTAGCTGCACAAAGATTTATTTTCTAGAGCACACAACTGGCCTTGAGCTGACAGACACGTGCAAAGAATTGGCGCGTGTGCAGTCGATGCTGGACCGGTTTTTACTCGACCCATATTTCACTCAAATTTCGTCCGGTTGGGCTTCACTTATACTCTCTACCGCGTAATACTGGGCAGAGGAAGTATTGCATTCCACACAAACATCCGATATGAGATTTCAACTCAAGTACACGCTTTGGGACTCCCTGAATCTAAAAGTATTTTAGTAGAAGATCGGTGTGTGTCAGTGAACAAAGTCAAGACGAAATGTCGGATAAATACCAAATTTGGTATACAAGATCAGCGTCCTCCATATTGTGGCAGTAATTTGTATCACAATAATGTAAATGCCAGAGTGATTGTAGTGTAAATATGTATTATTGTATGACATTGATTTGAGATGTTTGTTAATTATAAGCATTGTTAGGAAATAAGTTTACAGGGCCTCACTGAAACTGACAATAAGAGCGGGTAACAATGAGCGAGGGGGTGAGTTATTTATCGATTATTAGAGACAAGCAAATGACGTCAGATTGGCGCGCTTTTCTTAGAAATGGCGGGAATTTCTTCCCTAGAACATATGTGTTCGTAATTTTGATTGGATATAAAAATAAACGCTAATGTTGGCGCATTTTATTAACCAATAGCAGCTCTGTTATAATCTTTAGCCATATCGGGTGAGGGAGTATAAAAAGCTAAAGTCAGAGATGGGTAACGCTCAGTCCAGAAGAAGCATTCGCGTGTAATACGTCGCTTAGTTCATCAGAATCGTTCGCGAGTTACACGTCGCAATTCTACAGAATCTCTCGCGTCTTAAAGTTTGTTATAAATGTGAAACACGCGAATTAATAATGTGCAGTAAATAAGTGATTATAGTGATATTAGAAAATATAACAGTTTCAGTCTGGCGTGTATCAAGAATCAATATGTGAAATTGAATAATGTGTGGCGACAATAAAAGTGTAAAAACAAATTCGTTTATCAGTGTTATCTTTGAGTAACAAATCCTTTCCGTTTACACACCCTGTTCAAGAGATGTGCTCGACCGAGAAACAATAGCTAGCCGGAGGACAATGAACCCAACATTCAAAGTAGTAATACAATAACAGGCGCCCAGCAAAAAGATAACACGAAGTGACCGCGACAAATTGGCTCCCATACGTGGTGCATATAAACATGAAGCATCTTCCAACTACCAACAAATAATCTACTTCAAATTGGCTCCCAAACGTGGGGGTAACAAACCATCTACTTCAATATACACTACACGAAGATGAAGAAAATCTACCCATTCCAAATAACCCTTTACATGAAAAATTTTTCGTTATTTTTCATTTTCTCCAAAATGGCAGTAAGGATTTCGAATAAAATGCCATGTCTGTAACATATTTCCATGGCAAAATGTATAGCTTACATTTTCTGGGAATAGACTTTGAAGTCCTCTTCATTCCTTATGAGTTTTGTATAGCTTGTAAACCGCAAGAGAGAGAAAATCTTACTACACAAAAAATGTAGATCTCGTTAAACCGCACAATTTATGCCACATAAAACGTTTTAGGGCTAATCCGTTTACTAGATATTCTCTGTTATTGATTTGAACTTTCTAAGAGAAGGTATTGCATCTCGGAAATATATCTTTTGAGGTTCCCCTAAATGCAAAATAAAAAAAAAGCATTTTTAGAAAATGATATGCGTATGTGTCAGTGTATCTGTGAACCGCATAACTCAAAAACGGAAAGTAGGATAAATAACAAACTTCATATTTAGGTTCGGTATCTTCCAAAGATTCGAGACGAAGATTTTCAAGAAAATCCCCCACCCCGAACTATGGCTTACATGGAAAAGTTTACGAATTTTTTTATTTTCTCAAAAATGGTTCTAACCATTTTGATTAAAATATCATACATTAAAGATACGTGCATCACAAATAAAACGTATATCTTGAATTTTCTGGGAATAGCCTATGAAGTCCACTTAATTGGAAGGAATTTTGTATAACTGGTAAATGTTAAGAGATAGATGAAAACGTACTACGCAAAAATATAGATCTCTTTATAACATACAATTTATTTCAAACACGTTTTTTATGACATAAGCTATTTGCGAGATGTCTAGGGTTACCAGGTTGTTTTATGGAAATGTAGGCCACTATCGGTAAGTTATAAGTTAAATGCTATTCATATATTCTCTCTCTCTCTCTCTCTCTCTCTCTCGCCGTAAAGAGAACTTCAAAGCCGTCACATAGCGACTTGCTCTTGAAAGGTTTGACTGAAGCTTAAACCTTCTGTATTCCCTTAATCCTGTTGTACTTACAAGGGAATCTGTAGTAATATTATAAAGAGAGAAAACTTGTATGTTTGTGTATTTAGGGTAATCTCGTAAACCATTCAACCGATTGCGATCGTTCTGATGGACAAGAGGGCTATAAAGCATCTAATTTTATTTCATAAATTACTGAACCATTAAAAAGGATTTACAAAGACCTTGTAAGTACATGAATAGTTACAAAACAACATGCTTGTGAAGGCCTTGACTTTGGTTGAGAATGCCATGGAGTAGAAAAAATGGTTGCTGTTACTCCACAGAATATAAAAACAAAAGTCGGTTGCATTTTATTACAATGATATACATAGATGGCCCTGATGTAACACTCAAGTAAACAGAAGACAGAGTTTAAAAGGAGACAATCGATCCTGTGCTATATTTGTTTCTTTGATTGCCATTTATCAAATACTGCAGATGTGTATGTAATGAAACAATGACAAAACCTCTGAATAACCTTTATTCTAATTCTATAAATGTATTTACTGAAGTTTCTGGATGCCAGGACCTTCTAATAACCGTCAAGTTTTTCTTTTTGCTTATGCTGTAATCAAGTTCGTTAACAACACAAGCTAAATAACTGTATAAAGAGAGCAAACTGTGAAGTTGATAGTATCTTTACGTTATTTTCCCCACGTTTTGGGCGTCAATTTGAAGTAGACTTGTTGCTTCACGTATGGAAAGCCAATTTGAAGTTGGAGTTGTATTGTAGTTCAACTGTTGGGGAGCCGAACTTGAAGTAGTAGCAACCGCACGTATAGTACCCGGTTTCCGGTAGCCTTTGCCCCAAATGTTTAAAAAATATTAACTTTGTAATTTGACTGTTTCTTTAAATATTATATATTTATGTTTGCCTCGGCTGCGTCAGTATTTTTTGTTAGAGACATGGATGTCTTAGCAGGGCGTAGTGCGGCTGAAGAATGTAGGCTTACACAGATTATAATTTTTAATTCACTCCTTTTTATTAATTTAAATAACACTTCACTGAAGTAGAGAGCTGTGAGATTCTTTTATTAATTAATTACTTGCACTTTTTAACACGTAAAACTATTTTCGTCCCACACGAATACGTATTAAACTTCTCGAGGACGTGTCTCGCGTCCGATTAGGAACACTGTCAACAACCAACGCGTCCAATTATGAGTGCTGTCTACAAGCAACTGACTTGATTTCAAACGCCTAAATTTGTAAATTTCTGTATTTCAAGTCTCTGATTGGTTATTCCTAATCCAATAGAATACTTTTATTTAACTTAAGCGTTTTTCTGGTTGTTGATTGGCTATTTTATAAACTATCACAAAAATTACATTATTGTTGCTCCAAGAATGACTAGTAGCATTATTACACTTTCTTACTCATTATTGCCTCAAGGTTACCTCATTATTAGCAACTTTTAACCTATTATTCTCACAGCTCCTACATTATTAAATACGTAATACATTCACATAGCATTATTGAACATGTATACAGTAATATAAACATTTACAAGACTGTAATATACACTTTTTATATATTGCTACATACACATATTGCTTTAAGGCGGGCTGTTATTATATTTATATTACATAATTTGACTGAAGTCATTTAAGTGTTAAAAATACTGCCTCAACTGCTAGCATTAGAAATCAGTGAACACCCGATAATATACGAGAAGATTATTTATCTCGATGATCGCAGACTCTCTCTCTCTGTTCCAAATAGGTCAACTTGGTAGCTGGGAGTGCGGGATCTTATTTCGTTGCACATCCTAAGAAAGAAATGACCAGACTCTCGAAGCGTATATTTGTCGAAGTCGAAATCGTTTCCACGGCCGGTTCACGATGGTGACTCGGGACGGGTGCCTTTAGCTTCGCTCTATTGTCATTTTTCAGATTTAGTCCCAGATACTAAATATGTGCTGTCAGCGGAGCGGTTATAAGCAGGTACGCAGTAATGAGGCCTACCGACGTTCGTATCCCGAGCATAGTTTTTTTGTGCAGAAAATGCAGTGTTTATTACGCATACTATAATTTCCAATTGCTAGGCTTATTTGATTTTCAAGGCATTTATGCTCGCGCATAAAAACTGAAACACACTCCTTTTCGTTTTCAGACTAAGTATGAATTAATTAAATGTTACATTCCTAAATGAAAACGCAAATAAATTAATTTAATATCTCCTGGGTAAACCCTCTGCTTCTATTACTGTCTTTATTCTACGGGACATTGAAGTAGATTGTATTGAAGATGGTTCGTTACATTATTTTGTTGTAGGAGTTGTATTATAGTTCAACTGTTGGGGAGCCGAACTTGTAGTAGTTGCAACCGCATGTATAGTAAACAGTTTCCGGTAGCCTTCGCCCCAAATGTACTTACAGGTGGTCTTTGCCCCAAGTTTAAAAAAAATTAACTTTGTAATTTGACTGTTTCTTTAAATATTATATATTTGTGTTTGCCTCGGCTGCGTCAGTATTATTGTTAGAGACACGTTTCTCTTAGTAGGGTTGTGGTGCGACAAGAATGTAGGCTTACACAGATTATAATTTTACTTCACTCCTTTTATTAATATTTGATACGATTAAAATAACACTTCACTGATATAGAGAGCTGTGAGATTCTTTCTATTAATTAATTACACTTTTTAACGCGTAAAGTTATTTTTCGTCTCGCACGAATACGTATTAAATATCTCGAGGACGCATCTCGCATCCAGTTGCGAACACTGTCTGCAGGCAACTGAACTGATTTCAACCGCCTAAACTTGTAAATTTCTGTATTTCAAGTCTCTGATTGGCTATTCCTAATCCAATAGAATACCTTCATTTAACTAAAGCTTTTTCTGGTTGTTGATTGGCTATTTTTAAATTGTCTCAAAATTTACATTATTGTTGCTCCAATAATGACTAGTAGCATTTAAACTTTCAAATTCATTATTGCCTCAAGGTTACCTCATTGTTAGCAACTTTTAACCTATTATTCTCACAGCTCCTACATTATTAAATTACGTAATACATTCATGTAACATTATTATACATGGATACAATAATATAAACGTATACCATGACTATTATATACATTTTTTTATATTGTTACATACACATATTGCTTTAAGGCGGGCGGTTATTGAATTTATATATTATATAATTAGACTGAAATCATTTAAGTGTTAAAAATACTGCCTCAACATTGATGATATCGAATGCTTAATCAAATTTTCACGAGAGGTTACTTTCTCCCAAGCATACTGTAGTTAATCACACAAAACCTATCTTATCTTGGGATTTCTGGCAGGCCAATTTAACTCCAAAACTTTCTTCACCTATGCTCATACATTTTCAGTAGAAATCAAATCTGGTGGGCAAGTAATCGCTGTGATATCTGGCCTTTGCGAGAACCATTTGAAACTTGCTGATTATGTGGACACAGTGGTTATCCTGCTGGAATCAAATCATTCCATCGGGATATCGATTCCTTACAGAAGGAACCACGATGTGTTCGAGAATGCCTTAATAGTGCTGTCTATTTAATGTGCCTTTAAGCTGCTACAACATACCTGGGCCATCTCGTGACATCCAACCCCAACATGACACTACTACGCGACCTCGGCGATCTATTTCTGCTACGTTCTCCTCTGGGGCGGTAGACACTTACTTTCCCCAATTTGTAGATGAAAATGCCACCTGTCTGTGAATATAACCCTACTCCTGTTACAGTTGTCATTTTATTTTAAACTCCTTATAACACTTCTTAAAAATCACATTACCTACTGTATCCTACAACGAAATGTGTAGAACTGCGCAGGGGGACTTAGCACCTCAACCTACAAGATCTTTTGTGCCTGATGGGATGAGGGAGGGGTGAAGTGATAGGAGTCAGAGGGCGGCCGAATCAGGAGGCATGACAGAGCAGAGGGCAGGGTTCCTATCTCTTACAGACCGACGCTCCCCGGATGGTAGCTGTTGCAACCGGTTCCCCTGCGGGCTTGCACTCTCGGCGGCTCCGGCGTGACACACGAATTTGCGAGTTTGGAAATGTTAGAGAATTCTTCGTGTCTCTGTGGCCTGTAGCCTCCTGTATGGTTCCCTCACCTCATCCCTTCAACCTGTGTTGTCCTCCGTTGTGTAGTGATTATCATGCTAACCTCTAGTTCCCGAGGTCGCGGGGCTATAGGAGGGAATAAGAAGGAAAAGAAAAGTAAATCACGTATATCAAGCAAGGAGACGTTGGAATGCCTCCCTTCATCGTTCAAACATTTGTGGCACTCGCTTAGGGAGTTTCCCATTACAGTCTGCAGTTTTCTCCGAGAAATGGCAGCAATTTCTTGACGAATGCTCTTTTTAAGTTCATCTTAAGTGTGTGGATTTGTTTTGTAAAATTTCTATTTAAATACCTCCTCGTTCCCCGGATTTAACCTCCTGCGATTTTTAGCTCAAATGCACAACCACACCCTCCGGTCAAGTTTACTTAACTCGCCTCGCAACTCTCTCTCTCTCTCGTCTTCACTCCGGTAACAAGAAAATTTACATGAAATCGTTCGGATGTAATAATAAAAGGCCTAAATTGTAATTTTTTAAAGTCATTTTTGCCTAATTTTCAGCAAACTGTCTCCGTAAGTATATATCCAGCAGATGCTGAAACAGTGGAATAACTCATGGCGAGGAATGGGGTTCCTGTTGGACAAGAGACTGTACACTCGCTACTATTCCAGATGATCAGGTGGTAATTGCTCTGTATCATGAAGATGTGAAGTTAATGCTATGGAAACTGCTTGGAGGCTTTGTAGCAGGTGGACTCAAAGTTAACATGAGTAAAACTGAATAGGTGCAAATGGATGAAACATTAAATTATTCCAAGGAATTATTAAATTGGGAAAATCTAAATATTGTAGCGGACCAGGTTGAGCTTTACATAAAGTGTCGAAACCAGGTTACCACAACACGACCGCGCTAAGGAACCCCGAGTCAGCTCTTCTGTACGTATTTATACTACAGGGTTTTGACTCGATCGTGGGCAATCGAGCGTCAGTTGTCAGGAGGGGAGTAATCGATTGTCAGTTGTCAGAGGGCAGTTATCAATGATCAATTGATGAATCAGTCGTCGAGACACCGTACACGAGTCGCCAACGCAACACCAGGTGAATGTATCTCTTCTAAGTTCTGCTTACTTGTCGTGCTTCACCCCAATCTGAGTGGCCAATGTACTCACGTTAAAGGAATAATATAATTTATTGGGTCAATGCATCCCCTGTGCATTGTTTAAATACCCCCATCCTGGAACGCCACCCTGGCCTACCTACCACCCCAGTACCGACGCATCTCCCCTACCTCTGAGCTATCACTCCCCCTAGTGTAATCACCTTCTGCGGGGGTAATCATCCCCCGTGGGGTGTTACAATATTTGGGAGCAGTTCTTTATGAGTCTGGAAATTGTAAAGCGGATGTAGATTACAGAATGACACAAGGCAGAGGAGCAATAAAGACGCTGAATGGAGTAGAGTAATAAGAATGCAAAAAAAATTCTGATGTGTTACACTCACATGACATTCTCTACTCTTGTACAAACTATTTCTACAAACGCTTATTCTCCATATGCTTCATGTTAATCGAGATGTTAATCCTATGCTAATTTTCTTATAGTTGCAAGGGGAATATGGTAGGTTTTAAGTGATAGTCAAATGTTTTAAGAGCTGGTTGCTATGTGCAGTATTTCATTCTCTTGTATGTCCAGGACATAAAAAAAAGAATAACAAATTTGAGAAAAGGTAGTAAAATTTTGTCTATCTCTTATGGTTTACCAGTTATGTAAAAGTGGGCGATTGTTTTGAACATTTCGAAACTATAACAACAGGAAAACACTAAGTGACCATTACTCACAGCTGCGTCTGGCTTCCTATGAATGAAGAAAGCGATTGAACATAATCGAAATCGCGAAAGTCCACACAAAAGTATTTTTTTTCATTCCGCTTAACTTCTTTGAAATATGGAATCAGGTGACTCGAATACCTTCCTGTAATCAACAGTATTGTATTGTTCCTTTGTTTCACTTGAACTAGTGCAGCGGTTCTGGAATGCTAACAACTGCGGACTGACAATTCCAAGCGAGCAACGAGCTCGAAAATATTTGCATTAAGTGAGCTATTGTATTCATACAATAGCTTGTTCTCAAGGGTTTTCTTATTATTATAGTTTCACCTTCTATTAGTCACGTCGTTTTGTTACGTTCAAGTCAATGAATTTTTACTTTCTCTACTACGTATAGTAAGTAGGGGAAATATTGTATTCCACCCAAAAAATTCGATACCGAGATTTCACCGGAAATACATGTTTTGAGACCCCCTGAATCCAAAAAATGCCTTTTTGGAAACATGTCCGTGTGTGTGTGAACAGAATAACTCAGAAACGATAAACACCAAACTTGGTATTTAGGTTCAGTATCTTCCAGAGATGCGACACGAAGGTTTTCAACAAAATCCCCCCACCCCAGATTACGCTTAAGGCGTACTATGTTCCCCTTGTTTTGTATTTGCAAGGGCAATATAGAAATACAGTAGCCTTTAAGCATAGCCATATCCCGTAATAGCTGGTTGCTATGTGCAGCACCATTCTCCTTGCCACAGATTAATACTCTTTGCATGTCCAAGAGAAAAAAATCTGATGTGTTACACTCACATGACTTTCCCGACTCTTGTACAAACTATTTTTACAAACGCTTATTCTCCATATGCTTCATGTTAATGGAGATATCGAGATGTCAATCTTATTGATAATTTTCTTGTAGATGCAAGGGGAATATGGTAGGTTTTAAGCGATAGTCAAATATTTTAACGCTGGTTGCTATGTGGCGCATTCCATTCTCTTTGCATATCCAGGACATAAAAAAATCTGATGTGTTACACTCACATAACCTTCTCTACTCTTGTACAACCTAATTTTACAAACGCCTATTCTCCATATGCTTCATGTTAATCGAGATATCGAGATGTCAATCTTATTGATAATTTTCTTGTAGATGCAAGGGGAATATGGTAGCTTTTAAGCGATAGTCAAATATTTTAACGCTGGTTGCTATGTGGGGCATTCGATTCTCTTTGCATGTCCAGAACATAAAAAAATCTGATGTGTTACACTCACATGACTTTCTCTACTCTTGTACAATCTATTTTTACAAACGCTTATTCTCCATATGCTTCATGTTAATCGAGATATCGAGATGTCGATCTTATTGGTAATTTTCTTGTAGATGCAAGGGGAATATGGTAGCTTTTAAGCGATAGTCAAATATTTTATCGCTGGTTGCTATGTGGAGCATTCCATTCTCTTTGCATGTCTAGGACACAAAAAAATGAATAACGAATTTGAGAAAAAGTATAAGTATTGGAAAATTTAAGGAAATAACAAGCAATATCTCGAAAACGGTTCACTCAACAAAAGAAATGTATATGATATAAGTTGTGTATTTTAACGCGATCTACATTTTTTGTGTAGTAAAATTTTGTCTATCTCTTATGGTTTACCAGTTATGCAAAAGTCGTTCACAATGAAGAATACTTTTGGAGACATTCCCAGAAATTTCGAGATATACATTTCATTTCTCATGACATTATCTTAAACATATGATATTTTCATCAAAATCGTTAGAGCCATTTTTGAGAAAATTAAAATTTTCGAAAAATCTTCCATGTAAAGGGTAGTCTGGGGTGGGGGGATTTTCTTGAAAACCTTCGTGTCGCATCTCTGGAAGATACTGAACCCAAATACCAAGTTTGGTGCTTATCCGACTGTTCGTTTTTGAGTTATGCTGTTCACAGACACACAGACACACACACAGACACACACACACACACACACACAGACACACACACACACACAGACACACACGGACATGTTTCCAAAAATGCTTTTTTTGGATTCAGGAGGTCTCAAAACATGTATTTCCGGTGAAATCTCGGTATCGAATTTTTGGGTGGAATGCAATACTTCCCCTACTTACTATACGTAGTAGAGAAAGTAAAAATGAATAACGAATTTGAGAAAAAGTATAAGTATTGGAAAATTTAAGGAAATAACAAGCAATATCTCGCAAACGGTTCACTCAACAAAAGAAATGTATATGACATAAATTGTGTATTTTAATGCGATCTACATTTTTCGTGTAGTAAAATTTTGTCTATCTCTAATGGTTTACCAGTTATGAAAAAGTCGTTCATAATGAAGAATACTTTTGGAGACATTCCCAGAAAATTCGAGATATACATTTTATTTGTCATGACAATATCTTAAACATATGATATTTTAATCAAAATCGTTAGAGCCGTTTTTGAGAAAATTAAAATTTTCGAAAAATGTTCCATGTAAAGGGTAGTCTGGGGTGGGGGGATTTTCTTGAAAACCTTCGTGTCGCATCTCTGGAAGATACTGAACCTAAATACCAAGTTTGGTGCTTATCCGATTGTTCGTTTTTGAGTTATGCTGTTCACAGACACACACACAGACACACAGACACACACAGACACACACACACACAGACACACATACGGACATGTTTCTAAAAATGCTTTTTTTGGATTCAGGAGGTCTCAAAACGTGTATTTCCGGTGAAATCTCGGTATCGAATTTTTGGGTGGAATGCAATACTTCCCCTACTTACTATACGTAGTAGAGAAAGTAAAAATGAATAACGAATTTGAGAAAAAGTATAAGTATTGGAAAACTTAAGGGAATAACAAGCAATATCTCGCAAACGGTTCACTCAAGAAAAGAAATGTATATGACATAAATTGTGTATTTTAACGCGATCTACATTTTTCGTGTAGTAAAATTTTGTCTATCTCTTATGGTTTACCAGTTATGAAAAAGTCGTTCATAACGAAGAATACTTTTGGAGACATTCCCAGAAAATTCGAGATATACATTTTATTTGTCATGACAATATCTTAAACATGATATTTTAATCAAAATCGTTAGAGCCGTTATTGAGAAAATTAAAATTTTCGAAAAATGTTCCATGTAAAGGGTAGTCTGGGGTGGGGGGATTTTCTTGAAAACCTTCGTGTCGCATCTCTGAAAGATACTGAACCTAAATACCAAGTTTGGTGTTTATCCGACTCTTCGTTTTTGAGTTATGCTGTTCACAGACAGACAGACACACACACGGACATGTTTCCAAAAATGCTTTTTTTGGATTCAGTGAGTCTCAAAACATGTATTTCCGGTGAAATCTCGGTATCGAAATTTTGGGTGGAATACAGTACTTCCCCTACTTACTATACGTAGTAGAGAAAGTAAAAATGAATAACGAATTCCCATTTGAGAAAATAAGTATTGAATAATTTAAGGGAATAACAAGCAATATCTCGAAATCGTTCACTCAACAAAAATATATATGACATAAATTGTGTATTTTAACGCGATCTACATTTTTTGTGTAGTAAAATTTTGTCTATCTCTTATGGTTTTTCAGTTATGCAAAAGTCGTTCACAATGAAGAATACTTTTGGAGACATTCCCAGAAAATTCGAGATATACATTTCATTTGTCATGAAAATATCCTAAAGATATGATATTGTAATCAAAATCGTTAGAGCCATTTTTGAGAAAATTAAAATTTTCGAAAAATGTTCCATGTAAAGGGTAGTCTGGGGTGGGGGGATTTTCTTGAAAACCTTCTTGTCGCATCTCTGGAAGATACTGAACCTAAATACCAATTTTGGTGTTTATCCGACTGTTCGTTTCTGAGTTATGCTGTTCACAGACACACAGATATGTTTCCAAATTTTTTTTTGATTCAGGGGGTCTCAAAACACGTATTTCCGGTGAAATCTCGATATCGAATTTTTGGGTGGAATACAATACTTCCCCTACTTATCTACGTAGTAGAGAAAGTATTTTAAAAAAACGCACCGACTGCTGCAGAAAAACTGCAAAAATTCCAAGGCGGCACTTCAAATTTGGTTTGAAAACTCATTACTGGTGACAATCTTGAATTTATTGTTAAGATCCTGAAAATAAAAGTAAATCGGCTCAAATGGGTCTTTCGAAGAGAACCTAAGCCTACAAAAGTCCAACGAATTTACACAGAGGGTTGCTAGTTTTTTTTCTAAAATGAATCATATTGCTACTATAGTATTAGAATATAGACGTACCGTTACTGCTATTAGTACACAAATGTCTGTTTAGAGCAAATTTTGAAAAAGTTGGTGAAAACATCCAAAAGAAAGAATGATGATACATCATGTCAGCGCATCGTTGCATACAGCAAAAGTAACAACTGAGTATCTGGACGCCTAAAGGTCAGCACCATGGACCCTCCACCACAGCTCTGATCTAGCAACTTGTAATTCTTTTTGTTTCCAAAAATTAAAGATAAAATGTGTGGAATAATTTTTTCTTCACCAGATGAAGCAGTGGAACATTACAAAAACCTGCTTTCTGAATTGCTTTAGGAAGAGTGGCATCACTGCTTTAAGGACTAGTTTCATCGCATACAAAAATGTATTGTTGTTAATGGGGAATATTTTGAAAAACAATAACATAATTTATACTGTTTAAAATAATCCTTGTTTGATTTTTTGAACATTTTCAGTGTTGCCCTCGTATAGTCTCACGATTGCCCAGGGAAAACCATGACATCGTGAGGCAGGTTATTCATGTATGCCAAACCAAAGTAATTATGTGACTAAGTCGTCAACCGAAGAGGTAAACCAGAAAGTTCCGTTTAGGAATGTCCCAAACTGTAAAACTGGAGAATATCTCTAAAGAATTTCGATTCTTAATAAATTCTAGTAAATATTTAAGTTCCGGTAATTAAGTGCGCTTCTCAGTAGCTCATGCAACAATGTTTCAGCGTGGTTTACATTTCGTGGCGTGAGGCGGTGCTGCGGGATGCTTGCTTCAAGAAAACAGTACCCCAGTGGACATTAGAGGGCTACATGGTTGCCTTTTCTGGCAGCTGCAGTACTGCAGTACTACTACTACGGACTTCTGCGCGTTTCTGTGGTTCCTACTGGGAGTTGGTAGCAGCCGCAACAGATGTCTCGTAGGTCGCAGTGTGTAAGGTGCCACCTTCAGTTGTGTACCCTATACCCTAAATAAACCAAAAATGATTAATGAAATGACAAATAAATGTTCGATTAAGCTGATGCCCAAAGAGCTGAGAGTTACCGAATATTTGTCTCCGAGGTTAAGCGAACCTCCCCCCCAACTGAGACTCGCACTAAATTGCATGTACCTCCGCACCATAGAGGGAGACACATTATGTACGTATAAAATGTCACCATCTGCCTAACTCCTCCAGTTAGCACATTAGCACATGTTAACATTGACAGAGCCACCGGGACCCACAGAGTCAAGGAGCCTCATGGTATCTAGTTCCCAATACTACCGTCTCGCGCTGTGTTACAAGGACGAGACTCTTACAAGAATTACTTCAGTTTTCGTATTGGAATGTCATTTCGTAGGGAAAAACGTGATTGACTTAATTTTTTACTTTCTCTACCATTCACCTAGAGGAAGTATTGCATTCCACCCAAAAATTCCATTTCGTGAGTTCACCGAAAATGCATTTTTTCAGGTTCAAGAAAACCTCCTCACCTCAAATTACCTTTTACGTGGCAAAAAAATTTCGTTATTTTTGAGTTTCTGAAAAATGAGTCTAGCGGTTTTGATAAAAATACAAGTTTAAGATGTTTTCATGATAAATAAAATATACGAGGGCTGTTCAATAAAGAATGATCATATTTTTTTCTGACAACATACCTTTACTCAACCTCATCATTTTGGTGGTCCTTCTCAAAATACTCTCGTTTGAATGCGATGCACTTGTCCCAGTATTTCTGCCAGTCTGCAAACACATGCTGAAAACCATTTTTCAAAGGTCCTTCAGAATCGTCTCTGCAGCCTTCACCATTACTTCTGATGAAGGAAAAATGCCTTCCACGAAGACGTTTCTTCAGGTTAAGGAATAGAAAAAGTTTCACGGGGCTAAATCCGGACTTAGGGAGGGATGCACTTCCCGTTGATTTTTGCAAGATTTTCAGTAATAAGATTTGCAATATGCGGCCGTGCATTATCCAGCCTGTTTCACGGATATATGGTCTTTTGCGCCTGATATGGACTTACAAAGTTTTCAGGACATCCCTGTAGTATTGCCCAGGTATTGATGTGTGTGCAGGTACAGCATGCTGATAAATCATTCCATGAATATCAAAAAATGAGATGACCATAACTTTCCCAGCAGAAGCAACCGCTTTTGCTTTTTGGGGGGTTGGTGATGAAGGAGATTCCCACACGTAGCTTTGCTGTTTGCTCTCAGGATCAAAATTATGTAGCCAAGCTTCAACAGTCATTACCTTTGAAAGAAACTCCGGATCTTCCTCTAACATCAGAGCTGCCTATGTTTCATCGCGTGTCACCTCCATTTTTGCGGTAGGCAATACTGAACATGTCTCAGCTTGCCCGCCTCTCACAGGCGGCAAACAGGAGTGAAACTAGTAAGGCGTGTTTGCTACACATTAAGCTAATAGAATATCATAAAATTAAATTCTAGGGCGAGAAATTGTGACCGTAAAAAATTATTATCATTCTTTATTGAACAGCCCTCGTATATCTGGAATGTTCTGGGAATACCTTGTGAAGATCTCTTCATTCTGAAGGAATTTTGTATAACTGGTAAACGTTAGAGATAGACAAAATCTTACTGCACAAGAAATGTAAATCTCGTTAAAGCACACAACTTATGTCAAATATTTTAATTTTTCTATCATTAACCATTTCTAAGATATTTTTGTTATTGGTTTGAATTTACATAACTTATACGGTTTTCAAGTGGTAAGTCGCTATTCTTTCTTTTTTCTCTTGTGATCATGCAAACAGCATGGATTTTATAAAACATCACATAGCGATGGCCTTTTTACTTTCTCTACTACGTATAGTAAGTAGGGGAAGTATTGTATTCCATCCAAAAATTCAATACCGAGGTTTCACCGGAAATACATGTTTTAATCCCCCTAAATCCAAAAAAAAGCATTTTGTGAAACATATCCGTGTGTGTGTCTGTGGGTGTGTGACTGTGAACAGCATAACTCAGAAACGAACAGTCGGATAAATACCAAACTTGGTATTTAGGTTCAGTACCTTCCAGAGATGCGACAGGAAGGTTTTCAAGAAAATCCCCCCCCACCCCAGATTACCCTTTACATGGAACATTTTTCGAAATTTTTAATTTTCTCAAAAATAACTAACGATTTTGATTAAAATATCATATGTTTAAGATATTCTCATGACAAATAAAATGTATATCTCGAATTTTCTGGGAATGCCTCCAAAAGTATTCTTCATTGTGAACGATTTTTGCATAACTGGTAAACCATAAGAGATAGACAAAAGTTTACTACACAAAAAATATAGATCGCGTTAAAATACACAACTTATGTCATATGCATTTTTTTTCTTGAGTGAACCATTTTCGAGATATTGCTTGTTATTCCCTTAAATTTTCCAATACTTATACTTTTTCTCAAATTCGTTATTCTATTTTTTTGTCCTGGTAATGCAAAGAGAATGGAATGCGCCACATAGCAACCAGCTCTTAAAATATTTGACTATCGCTTAAAGCCTACCAATTCCCCTTGCATCTACAAGAAAATTAGCAATAAGATTGACATCTCGATTAACATGAAGCATATGGAGAATAAGCGTTTGTAAAAATAGTTTGTTCAACAGTAGAGAAAGTCATGTGAGTGTAACACATCAGATTTTTCTCTTGTTATCATACAAACAGCATGGATTTTATAAAACATCACGTAGCGATGGTCTTTTTTTTTTAATCTGACTTTCGGTTTACCTAGTGTACAGGGTTCCCAAAATGTCCATGTTCCTGGTCTGCTACAACACAATAACTGCTATAACAGGATAGAATAGGACCTTGCAAAGCCTAATGCAGTTCAACGTGTCATGCAGTCCACCTTCATCACCACCACGCTGTTCCCATCGCCTTGTGGTTGTACGGAACACGTGCCATAAGACGTGAGGGGTTAGATATCAGCAAGCATGCCGCTCTTGTTCTTGTTTCATGCACATCTAGCGCTTTGGTAAAATAAACTCGGTTTTTGATGAGTTAGGTGGAACGGGGAGCCCACATGCGATCCGCCCTTCTTCCGATCCACCGGCTAGGAAAGGTCTCATTCAGCTAGTCCTGCGCAATGTTTGTATAGTGAGTTGGTGCCCAGTCTTGTTGGTAAACGACAGAGGCAAGTATACCATCCTGCCGTAACTGTGCCCTCAGGAACATGTGCCGGTAATTGTCTTGTGTTGACAATCTAGATGTACATGGTAAACTGTACAAGGGGCACTATTTATATTTTGAGCCTTGGCAACCCTGAATGTTGTAGGTGCCATCTGATGTTTCCAATGGAAAGTTTGACATTTTTTACCATAATCCACTTCAAACATTTTGTCAATAGAGCGTCATTTGTTTTGTTTACACTAGCTTGAAAATTGTGTGTCAACAAAAACATGGAATTAACTCGTGGAAATGTTCGCGCAATGATTTATTACGAGTTTCGACGTAGATTATCAACACAAGAGTGCATCGAGCAACTAACTTCCACGTTTGGCGACAAAGCTCCATCCTTTGCCACTGTGAAACGCTGGTATAACGAATTTAATCGTGGCCGCCGTTCGCTCAATGATGAAGTTCGTGAAGGTCGTCCAAAATATATTGATGCTGTGCAAAATCTAATAATGAAAGATCGTCGTGCGACATATTATGAGATTTAGGCAATCCTAGGCATTAGTTCCCCCAGCATATATAAAATATTGCGTGATTATTTAGCCGTAAAAAAGGTTTGCTCTCGTTGGATCCCACATAATTTGACGCAATCTCAAAAAGATGTTCGTGTCGATTGGTGTACCAAAATGCTCAGGAAATACAATGGCGGTGCCCCAAAAGACGTAACAGGTGACGAATTATGCATCTATGCGTATGAGCCGGAACGTAAACAGCAGTCGACTGTATGGGTGTTTCAAGATGAAGCAAATCCAACAAAAGTTGTTCGCACTCGAAGCACTTCGAAGCAAATGGTCGCCTGCTTTTTAAGCAAAACTGGCCATGTGGCAACAGTGCCTTTAGAGGAACGTAAAATTGTCAATGCCGAATGGTACATGACCATTTGTTTGCCGGAAGTCTTCGGTGAAGTAAGGAAAACCAACAAGAACCGTAGGATCGTTCTTCATCAAGACAATGCGAGCGCACACACATCTCGTCTAACAACAGAGTATTTGAAGGCTCAAAAAATCAAATTGATGGGTCATCCACCATAGAGTCCTGATTTGGCACCCAATGACTTCTTTTTGTTTCCGAACATCAAGGATAAATTGCGTGGACAACGATTTTCGTTGGCAGAAGAAGCCGTTGATGTCTTCAAAAACCATGTTTTGGAGGTGTCTCAAGAAGACTGGAATAAATGCCTTGACAAATGGTTGAAACGGATGCAAAAGTGTATTGATCATAAACGAGAATATTTTGAATAGTTTTCAATCAGAAATTACTTTGTTTTAATTATTAGGCTCAAAATATAAATAGTGCCCCTCGTATTAGGCTTTATAAGATCCTACTCCAGCCTAATATAACGTCTACCGTGTTGCAGCAGACTAGGAACATGAAAATGTATTTCCACTTTATGGGGACCCTATATAACGCTTATATCCACAACAAATTGTAAAGAAGGTTTGTCTGAATTAATAAAACGTAGACAGAAGAATAAGCTTTTGTAAAACTAGGTATCGAACAGTGAGTAGAGAAAGTCATGTGAATGACGTCAGATTTTTTTGTCAGTTAATGATTTTCCAATACTAATTTTTACAGACAGAAAACCTAAAGCTGCCAACTGCAACCGAATTAAACCAGGGAATGGTTTAATTGATTCAACCTTCCAGAAGGCCTCTTCCTTGGCAAGCGAAAGGCCACCTGAGCACATGGATCTGGGGGCAACTTGTGATATGATGGTAGTAAAGAATGATGGATGAGGAAGGATCATTATAATGTTTATGTGCTTCATTGGATTTCGTTTGTAAGACTTTTTAATATTTTCTTAAACTTAATATTGTTAAATACTAGATAGTTCTGATGCATTAAGTTGATTTTGCAAAGTATTACTTCTGGTAGAGAGAAGACAGACCGATCACAGTGATGTTGATTAAGCTGTAAAAGATTTCTCTTTAGCTGGGTTCAGTTTTACCGATATACTCTAATTAAATCGAGGATAGCCATACAATCATGATGTTCAAGATGTAAAGGAGTTTCTTTTTAATAAAGTTGATTTCTATAAATAATGATAGTGACAAGATATAGGAGTGCCTGATCAAACGTGCAAAAGTGATCTGTTTGGCTTCTACAAAGAATGATCTGTGGCTAGACACAGCATTTTCTGATCATTGTGATGTTTTTAAGATGAAAAAGGGTTCTGTTTGATTTGTGACTAAACGGGATTCCTTGATCATTGTAATATGTTTAAGATGTAAAATAGTTCTGTTTGATTTCTGCAAAGAATGATCTGTGACTAGACATGGGATTTCCTGATCATTGTGGTATTTTTAAAATGTAAAAGAGTTAGTTTGATTTCTGCAAAGAATGATCTGTGGCTAGACATAGGGTTTACTGATCATTGTGATATCTTTAAAATGTAAAAGAGTTAGTTTGATTTCTGCAAATAATGATCTATGGCTAGACATGGGATTTACTGATCATTGTGATATCTTTAAAATGTAAAATAGTTCTGTTTGATTTCTGCAAAGAATGATCTGTGGCTAGACATAGGGTTTACTGATCATTGTGATATCTTTAAAATGTAAAAGAGTTAGTTTGATTTCTGCAAATAATGATCTATGGCTAGACATGGGATTTACTGATAATTGTGGTATTTTTAAAATGTAAAAGAGTTAGTTTGATTTCTGCAAAGAATGATCTGTGGCTAGACATAGGGTTTACTGATCATTGTGATATCTTTAAAATGTAAAAGAGTTAGTTTGATTTCTGCAAATAATGATCTATGGCTAGACATGGGATTTACTGATCATTGTGATATCTTTAAAATGTAAAAGAGATCTGTTTGATTCCTGCAAAGAATGATCTGAGACTAGAGTTAGGATTTTCTGATTATTATGTTATTTTTAGGATGTAAAAGAGTTAATTTGATTTCTGCAAAGAATGATCTGAGACTAGAGTTAGGATTTTCTGATCATTGTGATATCTTTAAAATGTAAAAGAGATGTGTTTGATTCCTGCAGAGAATGATCTGAGACTAGAGTTAGGATTTCCTGATCATTGTGATATCTTTAAAATGTAAAAGAGATGTGTTTGATTCCTGCAGAGAATGATCTGAGACTAGAGTTAGGATTTCCTGATCATTGTGATATCTTTAAAATGTAAAAGAGATGTGTTTGATTCCTGCAGAGAATGATCTGAGACTAGAGTTAGGATTTCCTGATCATTGTGATATCTTTAAAATGTAAAAGAGATGTGTTTGATTCCTGCAGAGAATGATCTGAGACTAGAGTTAGGATTTCCTGATCATTGTGATAGTTTTAAAATATAAAAGAGATGTGTTTGATTCCTGCAAAGAATGATCTGAGACTAGAGTTAGGATTTCGTGATCATTGTGATATTTTTAAAATGTAAAAGAGATCTGTTTGATTTCTACAAAGAATGATCTGAGACTAGAGTTAGGATTTCCTGATCATTGTGATATTTTTAAAATGTAAAAGAGTTCTGTTTGATTTCTACAAAGAATGATCTGAGACTAGAGTTAGGATTTCCTGATCATTGTGATATTTTTAAAATGTAAAAGAGTTCTGTTTGATTTCTACAAAGAATGAGCTGAGACTAGAGTTAGGATTTCCTGATCATTGTGATATTTTTAAAATGTAAAAGAGTTCTGCTTGATTTCTACAAAGAATGATCTGAGACTAGAGTTAGGATTTCCTGATCATTGTGATATTTTTAAAATGTAAAAGAGTTCTGCTTGATTTCTACAAAGAATGATCTTGCTACTTTTAAGATATAAAATAGCTGTGTGTAATAAATGTTATTTTCAAAACCATGTCCTCTTCTTCCGTTTTGTTTGTGTTAACGGCTTAAAACCAGACGACGGTGTACAAAATGAAGGAAATCACTAAATACATGCGATGATATATCTAAATCAATTATAATAAACTGACTTGAAATAAACACAAGGAATCACCCTTTTGAGTAGACTACTTCAACCTACTATTGCAATTTCCGAAACAATTGGTCAAATACTTTGCATACGCACTTGGGGAAGAAAATACTACATCACCTCTTGCCCATATATGAAAACCTAAACCTTAAAACAATAAATAAATAAATCTACAAAAGAATCTACATTCTAAAGTTTCGACGATAGTGTTTTTTGATCCGCTTTCCCGCAGATTTTTTATATTTTATTACACGTATATGGATGAACTGTATTAAATCCTTTAACTAATCATATTTGATAAATGAATGTTACCATTTTAATGTTACCTTTTGCATGCATATCCTTTGAATTTGTTAATATTTACTGGTACAAAAGATCTGCTTAATGGAGATGCTAAGCCTCCCCCCACGGCTTCTATTCCTATCCTACAGTTGAGGTAGGATGCAAGTGTGGTTATTGCATCATTGGAGAAGAGGGAAACTTTGAGGATACGAGGCTAAGTCGAGTAGCTTCTACTTCTGGGATTTTCCAATACACTTAACACGTGTGTATGGCATTTTTAGACAATGGTGAGTAGTACAAATAGTGCTTATACGAAAATAAAATTAATTGCTAACAACTGTTGAACATGGCGGTGCCAGTAGCAAGGTCACTGACATTAAGGTTGATGTCGAACTGACCATGGATTATCCTCTACTGATTGTTGTCCTTATTAAATCGTATTTCAATGTACTTATACAGTCGTGAATATCAAAGATGCATAGACATAGTCGACAGGTATAATAATTATATATAAATACACAAAATAATTAAAATAAAGCTAGATAAAATTCGCGTGCATGAATTGTTTAAAATATATAGATAAGATTTTAGTAAAACATTCCACAAAGTAAATATTAGGTTTGGACTAGGACTAATTGCGGAGCGGTGAGGTGAGAGGAGACACATGTTGGTCGGACCAGGAGGCACAACAAGGAAGAGGGCAAGGTCCCTATCTTTCACAGATTGAAGCTCCTACTTGGGGGCCCGGGACTTGAAGACCGCCCCCATTCCGGGGGACGAAGGTTTACATAGAGCATCCTTTTCTTCCGCCATGCAACGCCAAGACTACCGCCGACACTTTCAAGCAGATGAAAAGGGAACTGCAATGAGAATGTGGGTGAAATTGAGGGACAAGAAATTTGAGGGATGTAATGAAACTTCCCAGCATTCGCCTAGCGATCCAGAAAAAACATGGGTCAAGAAGTTTGGCCGCGGGAATCGAACCCACGGCCTCCGAATAGGACCACACACGTTACCGCCTGAGCCACCCCCCCTCGGTATCTCAACTGCGGATTGCCTGCGGAAGGAGTTGGTTTCCAAAGACCCTACATCCACTATTAACAATCTAATAGCTTTGACAGCTTCCAATAATATATAGATATTTATTCAGTAGCTGTTGTTTCCTCAAGTTCGAACCAGAATGTACTAAATCCATTAAAAATCAACATATAAAATCATATTTCGTCTGCAACGCTATACTGACGAAACAACTTTAAAAAACATCTGACATGTTACACTCCATGACTTTCTCTAATCTATCGTTTATTACTGGCTATACAAATTATTCTTATGAACGTTTATGTTTCTATCTTCTTCATTTTAATCGAGATAAAACTTTCCACAAGTAGCTACATTACACATTTCGTTATAGGTACAAAGAGAACAGCGATATTCAAATGTTTAGCAACTGGGCGCTATATGCTGGCCTTAAAATTCCATAGGGAAGATGGGGCAAGAGTGCCATATCGGGTAAGAGTGTCACCCCCCTTTAAGTGCAAAAATACGGGCTTAGTGACTTTGTTGCAAGGTTGGGTACACTGAGTTAGATGGCATGTTTGTTGGGCTGTGCATTACAGCAGGTCTAAAAAATTATTGTGTTTGTTGTACAATAAAGTACTTTTTACATAATTGTGATCTTATATTTTCATGACAGGAAACCCAATTTATTCCCATGTAAGGTAGTTTCTGGTATATCTCAGTTATTATGGCTTAACCCCACTTATATGAGAACCCAAGTGCTTGCGAAGAGTTAGTAGTGTATGCAGCCGCCACTCCATGGTGTCACCAGACGTAATCCAGTGCAGCTGGGGGCAAAAGTGTCAGCTGACTCTGGGGCAAGAGTGCCAGAGTGTCACTCTTACCCCGTACTGTGAACATAGTACAAACAATTCATTGTTACAACATTTATAAATCATAAATACAGAGAAAAATGGATAGTGAAAATACCGAAGATTCAAGCATCCTGCCCCTAGAGAACAATAAGAGAAGGAATGCAAAGGAGTTCATTCCTATAGCTTCTACTTCGAGGGAAAGCTTTTACTTCGTTGATGAAAAGGAAGCAGATAAAATTAAACCTGTTTCCAAAACTCCAGCATTGAAACTATTTCCCCACTTCCAATTCATAGAAGACCTTTTCCTAAAACTCCAACCCTAAGAGGAAGAAAACCTGATAAATCGGTTATCCTGACCAGCAGCCCACATAAAAAATGCTTGAAAGCAAACAAGCTTCTACTAATCGCTCAACTACCACAAAGGTTCTGTTAAAATCAAAGATACAGAAGAAGAAACCAAGGTGTGTTACTGCAACGTCACAGAGAACTACTGAAGACCAGAAAAAAGACGATGTCTACTTTTGCTTAATTTACCAAGAAAGGTTATCAGATCCACCTGATGAGCCAATGGTTCAGTGTCAAGAATGCAAAGGAATGTCTCATACAGATTGTACAGACTTTGATGACGTGAAAGAAACCTTTATTTGTGATATTTGTAGGGAATAATGATGTCTCAGTTTGTTCAATGTAGGTGACACTCTTACCCCAGCTTATGGGGCAAGAGTGTCAGCTGATGTTTCTTTATGTAAATCAAAATATCTCAGAATGTTTGGGAGAGTCTGTCTGAATATTTTATCATGTTCTTGTGTAATGATAGCTTATCTTATATACGGAGGAAAAAATACATATGATTCTGTTTAGAGGAAGAAAATAGTGTTTGAACCTTAACATGGCACTCTTACCCCACCTTCCCCTACTGTTTCCATGACATCGCGAGAAATAAAACAATGTTTAAAGGACTTTAAGAGAATGCTCAAGTATTGACGAGTTCGAACCAATAATAACCGATATATCTGAAGTGGCTGATGCAAAAAACGAAAGTTATTTGAAATAAATTATGTGTTTTAAAGAGATCTGCATTTTTTGTGTATTACATTTTCGTCTATCGCTTAACCTTACCAGTTATGCAAGATTATATAAATTTCTTTACGAATGAAGAGGATCTGAGAAGGTATTCCCTGAAAATTCAAGATATAGATTTTATTTTTTATTTAAATATGTTTAATATATAGTATTTTAATAAAAATCGTTAGAAGCATTTTTGAGAAAATCTAAAATTTCGAAAAATGAAAGGGTAATTGGTGATTGTGGATTGACTTGAAAATCTTCATGTCGAAGATATTGAACTTAAATGCACAGTTTTGTTAGCTGTAGTGTTCACAGACACATAGGACATTTTTTTCTAAAAATGCTTTTTTTTCATTCAGAGGACCTCAAAACACGTATTTCTGCTGAAATCTCGTAATCGAATTTTTGGGTGGAATTCAATACCTTCTCCACGTGTTATGTAATGCGGTAGATAGGGTAAAAATCTTTTTGGGGGGGATTCTGGCGTCTCAACGTATTTCCGGTGAAATCTCCGTGTTGAATTTTTGGTTGAAATACAGTACTTCTTCTAATTACTATAGGTAAGCAGCACAGACAGTAAAACATGAAAATTAGTAAATTATATTATTCCGAAGCTAACAAAATGTTAATTACTTAAACACAATGACAGAAGAAGCAACGTTATTTGCTTCTGAACTCGAGAGATGGCAGCACAACGAGGGATGCTATCACGTGACATACGTTACGACGCCAAGTAACGTCCAGTGCAGCACTAGAAATATTAGGTAAGTACAGAATAGGAGAAAGAAGAAAATAAACTTTAAATACCTGTAGAAACCGAGGCTAAGCTCGAGTTGTGAAGTGACCAGACAATGGAAAGCCTCTTAACCTAGACAAGAGAAGCCAGAGAAAGTGGCCCTGAACTGCGCAACTCCGTCTTGTCGATTTACTGCCTCCGTGTATTCTAGTCGGGTGTGCAGATGTTTACAGTCACCTCATTACGTGTTCACCCCTTCAATATTGTTATTATTATCATTAGTAGCAGTAGTAACATCATCATTATCCTCCTCACCGCGACTATTTGCATATTTAATATAATCCAGCGTTTGTCAAACTATGGCCTGCAGGCTGGGTCCGACCTGCGAGCTGCTTTTGTTTGGCACGCCTACAAACTTAAAAAAAATAAAAAGAAAGAATGTGTCTGTATTAGAGTAATTTGGATATACTCCCGTATATGTCATTCGCAACACCCATAATACAGATGCATCTCCATAATTATTTTATTGCATTATATATAGGGTGAATCACCTAAAACTTGCACCGCAAATATTTCGGAAATGGAAAGTGCTATTGATGTGCAGTTTTCACAGCATTGATTGGTAGTCAGGGGCTCGTACACTTAGCCTATAAACAGATTTTAGTAATACTGAGAAAGTGTATTTTTGAGCAAACATGCATTTTTAAATGGAACAATGCCTAGTTACATCAACAAAATAAAGGTGGGGTAAATTAGAATGTCAGTGGTCTTTGTTGCAGGATTATAGTGCAAGTGGTTTACGAGAAATCATATTTTGAAAAGTTTCCACCCCGACAATTGTTTGTCCCATTCAACCTGCTTAATTGTGTCACAGTTCTCAATGGCTTGTGTGATCTTATTTGTTGGGCGCCTCGTGTTTTATTATTTTAAACTTGGATTCTTTGTCCTCCGGCTAGCTATTATAACTCAGTCGAGCACGTGTCTCTGAGCAGGGTGTGTAAACGGAAAGGAGTTGTTACTAAAAGATAACACCGATAACAAAATTTGAATCTAGACTTTTATTGACGTCACACTTAATTAATAATTGACATGTTTAATATTTATACACGCCTTACTGAAACTGTGATATTTCCGAATGTAACTACAGTCGTTTTAGTTGCCGCGCACCAATTACTTCGCGTACTTTACATTTTTGTAATTAACTCTGCGACGTGCACCTCGTGAGATATTCTTCAGAACTGTGCGACACTTCCTTATGGCTCGAGAATATATACTCCTTCACCTCGAATCGCCTAAACATTATAATATAGCTCCTATTGGTTACCAAATTGCGACCACTTTAGCGTCTGTTTTAGTCAGCCAATCACTACTACTAACATATATGCTCTAGGGAAGATATTCCCTCCATTTCTAAAAAAAGGCACGCTACCCTGACGTCATTTGTTTATCTCTTCTTAGTGATAAACAACTCACCCCTTCGGTTTATTGTTACCCACTTCTATTGTCAGTTTCAGTGAGGTCGTGTAAACTTATTTCCTAACTATACTTATGGGTAACAAACATCTAAAATCCTGTACATACAATAATATTAATTTACACTACAATCACTCTGGCATTCACAGCATGTTATGATATAAAATATTGCCTCAGGTGCTAGGTGCGATGTTATGTTTATTTGCATTGTGTTTTCTGTTCAGTTAGTTTGTGTCAGTTCAAGCAGTAAGTCGTGAGTGGAAGATGGGGTTTACTAATGCAGAAAAAGCCGACATGATCATGGTGTATGGAGAGTGTAGGAAGAATGCAGTTGGTTCCTGTACGGTGTATGTGGAAACGTATCCCAATAGACGTCAACCATCTCGGCAATTATTTATCAACCTCTTCAACCAATTACGTGAAAGTGGTACTGTAACACCTAGAAAACGTAACAGAAACAAACAAGTGACTGGAGAAAAGGTAGAAATTAATGTTTTGCTGCCGTTGCAGTAGATCCGCGAATTAGTTCCTGCACAATCGCACGTGGAAGTGGCATAAGTCAGACAAGTGTACTGCGCATTCTCCATCGACATAGGTTCCATCCCTATCACATCTCTCCCCATCGAGAGCTGCATGGAAACGATTTTGAGAATCGTGTTAAATTTGTACATGGGCATTAAGACATGATACTCCAGATTCATCATGTATCTTGTTTAGTGATGAGGCAACATTTACTAATCATGGCCAGGTAAACCGTAGAAACATGCATTATTGGTCTGTTGACAATCCCCGTTAACTTCGTCAGGTGGAACGTCAGCGTCCATGGAGTTTAAACGTGTGATGTGGGGTAGTGAACCATCGGCTCATAGGCCCTTTGTTCATAGAAGGAACAATGAACTCACACAAGTATCGCAGCCTCCTGACAGACCATCTGCCACAGATGCTAGAAGACGTTCCTTTGCAGACTAGGAGGAACCTGTGGTACCAACATGATGGCTATCCAGCCCATAGTGCACAAAGTACTACAGCTTGTCTTAACGGATTGTTTCCAAATCGTTGGATTGGACGAAGAGGACCTGTACCTTGGCCGGCCCGTTCACCGGATCTGACCCCTTTAGACTTTTCTCTGTGGGGAAGGTTGAAACACACTATCTACAAGGATGTGCCAACTACACCAGACGATATGAAACGACGTGTTACTGCTGCCGGCTCTGAAATTTCCGCTGAAATGTTAGAACGTGTGCAGCAATCTTTCCATAGCAGATTGGAAGCGTGTATTGAAGCTGCCGGTGGTCAGTTTGAACACAGCCTTTGAAGGGCTATGTTCTCTTTACTTGTAAGAATACACAGAAGTATTGTAATTCCCTTTTGTTTTTTTTAGTTTGTGCTACCACAGGTTGTACAAGTGTCGGTGCGTAAAAGTTTTCAAAATATGATTTCTCGTAAACCACATGCACTATAACCTTGCAACAAACGCCACTGACATTCTAATTTACCCTATCTTTATTCTGTTGATGTAACTAGGCATTGTTCCAATTAAAAAAATTGAATGTTTGCTCAAAAAATACACTTTCTCAGTATTATTAAAATCTGTTTATATGCTAAATGTATGAGCCCCTGACAACCAATCAATGCTGTTAAAACTGCACATCAATAGCACTATCCATTTCCGAAATATTTGCGGTGCAAGTTTAGGTGATTCACCCTATATATACATTTTACGATACATTAACCAGTAGATAACATATTTTAGTGCATTTATTACAATTATTTACACTTCTGCTCATTATAAACAATTACCCACAGGTATGCCACCCCAGGCATTATGGAAACATTGCTTTCAGTGCCAACATTGGAGTCCGAACATAGCCGAAGGTAAGGAGTGCCTCAATACTTGGGAGAGCCCTAAGCCACAACGCGTATTCGAGGTATGTATTTATCAAGTAGAGGAGCGAAACAGTTTTGGCCGCAACTGCGGAACGCGACAGACTGTAGCAGTAGGATTTGCGAAGTTGAACCCAGAATTATTGACGACATTGATTTACCACCTTTTACGGATTCTTTTAGGGCCTTTTACTATATTCCATCTCAAAATGGCGCCAGTTTCTTCTATAAAACTGCTGTCGCTAAAAAGGGCGGTTGAGTGGGTTAGATGATTTGGTTTGGGCAACTTGCAGTGCTGAACTCGTTCCTTTTCCATTCAGATTATTATGGGTGCAATCTGTCCTCGGTTTCATACGTTTTTATACTGTGAAACAGTGACATATACGGGAGTGGTAATTATTAATTTATTCACGAATATCAAGCAATTAAATAAAATTAGAGTTCATATTACGTTCTCTACTACATATAGTGAGTAGGGAAAGTATTGCATTCCAACCAAAAATTTGATGTCAGATTTCACTGGAAAAATATGTTGTGAGGCCTCCTGAGCCCAAAAACAACATTTTTGGAAAAAGATCCATGTGTGTGTGTGTGTGTCTGCGAACAGCACAACTCAAGGTTGGATAAGAACCAAATTTAGTATTTAAGTTCAATATTTTCCAAGGATGCGACACTAAGTTTTTCAAGAAAAACCCCCAACTCCCAACTATCTTTTACATGCAATATTTTTCGAAAAATTTGATTTTCTAAAAAATGGCACCAACAATTTTGATTAAAATACCATAAATTAAATATATTTACATGACAATTAAAATTTTTATCTTGAATTTTCTGGGAAATACCCTAGGAAGTCTTCTTCATTCGGAAAGAACTTGTATTTCTTGTATAAGCTGCAAACATTAAGCGATAGACGAAAACGTAGCATACAACAAATTTAGATATCTTTAAAGCACAATCTACTTAAAATAAGCTTTTTTGTGGCATAACGCTTCTGAGATATCGCTTTTTAAAGGTTCCAATTCTCCAGTACTTATCATTCTTATAAATTCCAGTCTATTTTCTGTTATTTCTCGCGATGTCATGGAAACAGTTTGTAATTTTAAAGCCAGCGTATAGCGCACAGTTCTAAAAATTTGACAATCGCAGCTCTCTTTGTAGCTGTAATAAAATGTGTAATGTAACTGTTTTTGCAAAGGTTTATTGGTATTAAAATGTAGTAGATAGAAAAGTAAGCCTTAGTAAGAATAGTTTGTGCGCCCACTAATAAAGATAGAGGGTAGAGAAAGTCATGTGAATGTATCACATCAGAATTTTTAAAAATTGATTTAACAGGTGGCCCACACAAGCCGTCCTTAGTTGAACTTGTTTATACCGGATAGCGCGGATGCCAAAAGGTTTGCCTAAGCAGAACTGCAAAGGAGACTCCATAGCGACAGAGAGGAGACTGCTAAATGAAAGACAAATGCTTGAAAACGAACACTTTAACTGCTGCTACTGGTCCCAGAGGTCATTCAGTAGAGAAACTGCCTGCTGTGTGAGGCGTTCGGGGTTCAGTTCTCGGCTGGGCATGAGAAAGTTGTCTTTAAACAAAACATTTTACGGTATGCCCAAAGTCTGGTGTTTGAATATGAGAGCACAGATATGTGTTTTTCCCTTTATTTTCTAGTTTTAAGATATGTGAACAATCTTGTTGGTTTTAGCTGTATTTTATTAGTGAATTAATAAATATAAGAACTTGAAAATAAAACAACACGTCCCGGGGTAAGAAATTAGGTACCGTGACGGAGTATTTTTACATTTTTATTTATTTAGTACCTTTGTGTGTGGGGGGTGTTGTAGGTTATTTAATAACCTTATTAACAAGAAGTCAGGATTGCCGCTTGACGCAAACCTGAGCACACGTGTTAAGTCATTTAGTTCCATGACAGTTAATCTACAATCAGTACAACTATATGGCACCAATTGGTTCCGCAAGGTTAACAAGATTAAACAAAATTATATTTACTTTCTCCACTAGTTATAGTAAGTAGGGGAAGTATCGTATTCCACCCAAAAATTCGATACCGAGATTTCACCAGAGATATATGTTTTGAGACCCCCTGAATCAAAAAAAAAAGCATTTTTGGAAACATGTCCGTGTATGCGTCTGTGTGTGTGTGTGTGTGAACAGCATAACTCAGAAACGAACAGTCGGATAAACACCAAACTTGGTATTTAGGTTCAGTATCTTCCAGAGATGCGACACGAAGGTTTTCAAGAAAATCCCCCTACCCCACACTACCCTTTACATATAACTTTGTTCGAAAATTGTAATTTTCTCAAAAATGCCTCTAACGGTTTTGATTAAAATATCATATGTTTAAGATATTTTCATGACAAATGAAATGTATATCTGGAATTTTCTGGGAATGTCTCCAAAAGTATTCTTCATTGTGAACGACTTTTGCATAACTGGTAAACCATAAGCGATAGATATAATTTTACTACACAAAAAATGTAGATCGTGTTAAAATACACAATTTATGTCCTATACATTTTTTGTGTTGAGTGAATCGTTTTCGAGGTATTGCTTGTTATTCCCTTAAATTTTCCAATGCTTTTTCTCAAATGGGAATTCGTTATTCATTTTTTATGTCCTGGACATGCAAAGAGATTCAAATGCTCCACATAGGAACCGGCTCTTAAAATACTTGACTATCGCTTAAATACTACCATATTCATCTTGCATCTACAAGAAAATTAACAATAAGATTAACAACTCGATTAACATGAAGCATATGGAGAATAAGCGTTTGTAAAAATAGTTTGTACAAGAGTAGAGAAAGTCATGTGAGTGCATCACATCAGATTTTTTTTATTATATTTATGTACGGTTAAAGGTGCGTTAGAATTAAATTATTTTCTTTTAGTGTATTATTCATAATAATCATGTGCAAAAATAAATGTCCGCCTTGGTGGACAAATTGATGTGTCTCTACCTGGAATGACCCATAATTTTCTAATATTATTTCTGTAAGAAAAAAAAGCGTGCACACAAATGAGAAGCCGGGTCTGAAAATGTTCGAGCTTCCGCTGCATTTTGGTGCGTCTCCGCGAAGATCCTAACTGCGTGTTCGTTATTGGTGAACGTTACCTTTTTGTCTGAATGACCTGCCTCGAACTGCATGCGGGCGACCATGCGACGATTATCAGTACGAAACTACTACGTTAACACCTGCAGAAAGCAGCACTACCTCAGTAACCTTACGCTTTGTACCTGCACTGCTCCTTTGAACAGCAGTGATGCGGCAACTTCTTTTGCACCTATGTATGCGGGAAACAAAAAAGTGCAAAGGACGGCTTGTTTGGGCCACCTGGTGCAATGTAATCAGCTATTGAAGGACTAATACAAGGAAGTTAATTTGGTTGACTGTTACAACTGTCTGCCGAGTGACACATTTACTCGTTTGAAACGCTTCTCGAGGACTAATGTCAGTGTTCGCATCGATATATACCTGTCAAAATACAGTTTCAAAAATTAAATATGTCAAATCTTAATATAGGTGTGCATGAGTGATGAACATTTAGAGTTCGTTTTGATGATAGGCAGAACAAAATTAGAAGCACAAATATCTGCAAGTGTATCATATAAAAGTCAATTTCATTCTTCTCGTTGAATATGAACAGGTATTAATGTAAAGTATTTTATGTAACAGGCATTAATATATATTATCTATGTGTTACATTGTCACGAGGCTGTGGATGAAGAACTGATCATCTCTTAAGTATTTAATTACAACAGTTAATAATCTGTAACGGTAAATTTTAGTTCAATAAAACACTGTGATTGAAAACTAATGTGATTTGTGCCTGGGAGTTTATGGTTCCTATCCTACACTTATGTGGCTTTGTCCAGGATTTATTAATGTGGCCCACGTTATGAAACGTTTCCCAGCCTCTGTTATAAACTATAACTCCTAACATGAAGCTAGCTTCTGAATAAAACATTACCGACTACGATTGCTTTTGTAGTCCACTCTCTCTACCACTTACTTGTGCAACCGAGCGAGTTTTTCGTAGCTGTTCCTGGTCGGTACGCGCAAGCTGGGGTGGTTTCTCATCTACCATGATTTTCTTTTCCTTTCATTTCGTTTCCTTCTCATCTTTTCAGGTGTGAAATAAAAATATATATATTTCGTTTGTTAACGACGCTGTCAATTGCCAGGATCATGTCAACGCCATCGGTGTGTCGGAATTTCGTCCCGCGGGAGTTTTTTTATATGCTATTAAATCCACTGATATAGAGCTGTCGCATTTAAGAACACTTAAAAGCATCGATGTAGGCCGGGTTTGAACCCGCGACCTTGAGATCAGAAGACCAGCAACTAACCAACTAAGCCACCCAGACAGACGCCTCTTCTTACACGTGCGTTTCTAGTTTCCTGGAGTATGTCGGTGCCAAACAAATAGTGCGGATGCGTTATCAAAGGTCACTAGGGGGCTGCTTGGTCGACTGGTAGTTCATCGTTCTCTTTAGGCAGCTGTGGCAGTGGGACGGTTCTCCGAGCCTCACACTTATAGGGACTTCTGCGCGTCTCTGTGGCATGTCTGCAGCGGCCTGTAGCCTCCTGTATTTCCTTCACTTCATCCCTTTCTCCTGGTGGTGGTAGACACAATAGATCTATGTAGGTCGCGAGGTGTCCCTCTCTGTTGTATAAGCTATACTGTAGCCTTCTATGATTCCTTCACTTCATCCCTTCCTGCTGGTGGTGGTAGTCACAATAGAGCTACGTAAGTCGCGAGGTGTCCCTCTCTGTTGTATAACCTATACTGTAGTCTCCTGTGTTCCTTCACTTCATCCCTTCCTGCTGGTGGTGGTAGTCACAATAGATGTATGTAGGTCGCGAGGTGTCCCTTTCTGTTGTATAACCAATACTGTAGACTACTGTGTTCCTTCACTTCATCACTTCCCCCTGGTGGTGGTAGTCACAATAGATCTATGTAGGTCGCGAGGTGTTCCTCTCTGTTGTATAACCTATACTGTAGACTCCTGTGTTCCTTCACTTCATCACTTCCTCCTGGTGGTGGTAGTCAGAATAGATCTATGTAGGTCGCGTGGTGTCCCTCTCTGTTATATAACCTATACTGTAGCCTCCTGTGGTTCCTTCACTTCATCCCTTCCTCCTGGTGGTGGTAGTCACAATAGATCTATGTAGGTCGCGAGGTGTCCCTCTCTGTTGTATAACCAATACTGTAGTCTCCTGTGTTCCTTCACTTCATCCCTTCCTGCTGGTGGTGGTAGTCACAATAGATGTATGTAGGTCTCGAGGTGTCCCTCTCTGTTGTATAACCTATACTGTAGACTCCTGTGTTCCTTCACTTCATCACTTCCCCCTGGTGGTGGTGGTCACAATAGATCTATGTAGGTCGCGAGGTGTCCCTCTCTGTTGTATAACCTATACTGTAGTCTCCTGTGTTCCTTCACTTCATCCCTTCTCCTGGTGGTGGTAGTCACAATAGATCTATGTAGGTCGCGAGGTGTCCCTCTCTGTTGTATAACCTATACTGTAGTCTCCTGTGTTTCTTCACTTCATCCCTTCTCCTGGTGGTGGTAGTCACAATAGATCTATGTAGGTCGCGAGGTGTCCCTCTCTGTTGTATAACCTATACTGTAGTCTCCTGTGTTCCTTCACTTCATCACTTCCCCCTGGTGGTGGTAGTCACAATAGATCTATGTAGGTCGCGAGGTGTCCCTCTCTGTTGTATAACCTATACTGTAGTCTCCTGTGTTCCTTCACTTCATCCCTTCTCCTGGTGGTGGTAGTCACAATAGATCTATGTAGGTCGCGAGGTGTCCCTCTCTGTTGTATAACCTATACTGTAGTCTCCTGTGTTCCTTCCTTCATCCCTTCTCCTGGTGGTGGTAGTCACAATAGATCTATGTAGGTCGCGAGGTGTCCCTCTCTGTTGTATAACCTATACTGTAGTCTCCTGTGTTCCTTCACTTCATCCCTTCTCCTGGTGGTGGTAGTCACAATAGATCTATGTAGGTCGCGAGGTGTCCCTCTCTGTTGTATAACCTATACTGTAGCCTCCTGTGGTTCCTTCACTTCATCCCTTCCTCCTGGTGGTGGTAGTCACAATAGATCTATGTAGGTCGCGAGGTGTCCCTCTCTGTTGTGTAACCTATACTGTAGCCTCCTGTGGTTCCTTCACTTCATCCCTTCCTCCTGGTGGTGGTAGTCACAATAGATCTATGTAGGTCGCGAGGTGTCCCTCTCTGTTGTATAACCTATACTGTAGCCTCCTGTGTTCCTTCACTTCATCACTTTCTCCTGGTGGTGGTAGTCACAATAGATCTATGTAGGTCGCGAGGTGTCCCTCTCTGTTGTATAACCTATACTGTAGTCTCCTGTGTTCCTTCACTTCATCACTTCCTCCTGGTGGTGGTAGTCACAATATATCTATGTAGGTCGCGAGGTGTCCCACTCTGTTGTATAACCGATACTGTAGCCTCCTGTGTTCCTTCACTTCATCACTTCCTCCTGGTGGTGGTAGTCACAATAGATCTATGTAGATCGCGAGTTGTCCCTCTGTGTTGTATAACCTATACTGAAGTCTCCTGTGTTCCTTCACATCATCCCTTCCTGCTGGTGGTGGTAGTCACAATAGATGTATGTAGGTCGCGAGGTGTCCCTCTCTGTTATATAACCTATACTGTAGACTCCTGTGTTCCTTCACTTCATCACTTCCTCCTGGTGGTGGTAGTCACAATAGATCTATGTAGGTCGCGAGGTGTCCCTCTCTGTTGTATAACCTATACTGTAGCCTCCTGTGTTCCTTCACTTCATCACTTCCTCCTGGTGGTGGTAGTCACAATAGATCTGTGTAGGTCGCGAGGTGTCCCTCTCTGTTGTATAACCTATACTGTAGCCTCCTGTGTTCCTTCACTTCATCCCTTCCTCCTGGTGGTGGTAGTCACAATAGATCTATGTAGGTCGCGAGGTGTCCCTCTCTGTTGTATAACCTATACTGTAGCCTCCTGTGGTTCCTTCACTTCATCCCTTCCTCCTGGTGGTGGTAGTCACAATAGATCTATGTAGGTCGCGAGGTGTCCCTCTCTGTTGTGTAACCTATACTGTAGCCTCCTGTGGTTCCTTCACTTCATCCCTTCCTCCTGGTGGTGGTAGTCACAATAGATCTATGTAGGTCGCGAGGTGTCCCTCTCTGTTGTATAACCTATACTGTAACCTCCTGTGTTCCTTCACTTCATCACTTTCTCCTGGTGGTGGTAGTCACAATAGATCTATGTAGGTCGCGAGGTGTCCCTCTCTGTTGTATAACCTATACTGTAGTCTCCTGTGTTCCTTCACTTCATCACTTCCTCCTGGTGGTGGTAGTCACAATAGATCTATGTAGGTCGCGAGGTGTCCCACTCTGTTGTATAACCGATACTGTAGCCTCCTGTGTTCCTTCACTTCATCACTTCCTCCTGGTGGTGGTAGTCACAATAGATCTATGTAGATCGCGAGTTGTCCCCTGTGTTGTATAACCTATACTGAAGTCTCCTGTGTTCCTTCACATCATCCCTTCCTGCTGGTGGTGGTAGTCACAATAGATGTATGTAGGTCGCGAGGTGTCCCTCTCTGTTATATAACCTATACTGTAGACTCCTGTGTTCCTTCACTTCATCACTTCCTCCTGGTGGTGGTAGTCACAATAGATCTATGTAGGTCGCGAGGTGTCCCTCTCTGTTGTATAACCTATACTGTAGCCTCCTGTGTTCCTTCACTTCATCACTTCCTCCTGGTGGTGGTAGTCACAATAGATCTGTGTAGGTCACGAGGTGTCCCTCTCTGTTGTATAACCTATACTGTAGCCTCCTGTGTTCCTTCACTTCATCCCTTCCTCCTGGTGGTGGTAGTCACAATAGATCTATGTAGGTCGCGAGGTGTCCCTCTCCGTTGTATATCCTATACTGTAGCATCCTGTGGTTCCTTCACTTCATCCCTTCCTCCTGGTGGTGGTAGTCACAATAGATCTATGTAGGTCGCGAGGTGTCCCTCTCTGTTGTATAACCTATACTGTAGCCTCCTGTGTTCCTTCACTTCATCCCTTCCTCCTGGTGGTGGTAGTCACAATAGATCTATGTAGGTCGCGAGGTGTCCCTCTCTGTTGTATAACCTATACTGTAGCCTCCTGTGTTCCTTCACTTCATCCCTTTCTCCTGGTGGTGGTAGTCACAATAGATCTATGTAGGTCGCGAGGTGTCCCTCTCTGTTGTATAACCTATACTGTAGCCTCCTGTGTTCCTTCACTTCGTCACTTTCTCCTGGTGGTGGTAGTCACAATGGATCTGTGTAGGTCACGAGGTGTCCCTCTCTGTTGTATAACCTATACTATAGCCTCCTGTGTTCCTTCACTTCATCCCTTCCTCCTGGTGGTGGTAGTCACAATAGATCTATGTAGGTCGCGAGGTGTCCCTCTCTGTTGCATAACCTATACTGTAATCTCCTGTGTTCCTTCACTTCATCCCTTCCTCCTGGTGGTGGTAGTCACAATAGATCTATGTAGGTGGCGAGGTGTCCCTCTCTGTTGTATAACCTATACTGTAGTCTCCTGTGTTCCTTCACTTCATCACTTCCTCCTGGTGGTGGTAGTCACAATAGATCTATGTAGGTCGCGAGGTGTCCCTCTCCGTTGTATAACCTATACTGTAGCCTCCTGTGGTTCCTTCACTTCATCCCTTCCTCCTGGTGGTGGTAGTCACAATAGATCTATGTAGGTCGCGAGGTGTCCCTCTCTGTTGTATAACCTATACTGTAGCCTCCTGTGTTCCTTCACTTCATCCCTTCCTCCTGGTGGTGGTAGTCACAATAGATCTATGTAGGGCGCGAGGTGTCCCTCTGTGTTGTATAACCTATACTGTAGTCTCCTGTGTTCCTTCACTTCATCCCTTCCTCCTGGTGGTGGTAGTCACAATAGATCTATGTAGGTCGCGAGGTGTCCCTCTGTGTTGTATAACCTATACTGTAGTCTCCTGTGTTCCTTCACTTCATCCCTTCCTCCTGAGGGTGGTAGTCACAATAGATCTATGTAGGTCGCGAGGTGTCCCTCTCTGTTGTATAACCTATACTGTAGTCTCCTGTGTTCCTTCACTTCATCCCTTCCTCCTGGTGGTAGTCACAATAGATCTATGTAGGTCGCGAGGTGTCCCTCTGTGTTGTATAACCTATACTGTAGTCTCCTGTGTTCCTTCACTTCATCCCTTCCTCCTGGTGGTGGTAGTCACAATAGATCTATGTAGGTCGCGAGGTGTCCCTCTGTGTTGTATAACCTATACTGTAGTCTCCTGTGTTCCTTTACTTCATCCCTTCCTCCTGGTGGTGGTAGTCACAATAGATCTATGTAGGTCGCGAGGTGTCCCTCTCTGTTGTATAACCTATACTGTAGTCTCCTGTGTTCCTTCACTTCATCCCTTCCTCCTGGTGGTGGTAGTCACAATAGATCTATGTAGGTCGCGAGGTGTCCCTCTCTGTTGTATAACCTATACTGTAGTCTCCTGTGTTCCTTCACTTCATCCCTTCCTCCTGGTGGTAGTCACAATAGATCTATGTAGGTCGCGAGGTGTCCCTCTGTGTTGTATAACCTATACTGTAGTCTCCTGTGTTCCTTCACTTCATCCCTTCCTCCTGGTGGTGGTAGTCACAATAGATCTATGTAGGTCGCGAGGTGTCCCTCTGTGTTGTATAACCTATACTGTAGTCTCCTGTGTTCCTTCACTTCGTCACTTCCTCTTGGTGGTGGTAGTCACAATAGATCTATGTAGGTCGCGAGGTGTCTCTCTCTGCTGTATAACCTATACTGTAGTCTCCTGTGTTCCTTCACTTCATCCCTTCCTCCTGGTGGTGGTAGTCACAATAGATCTATGTAGGTCGCGAGGTGTACCTCTGTGTTGTATAACCTATACTGTAGTCTCCTGTGTTCCTTCACTTCATCCCTTCCTCCTGGTGGTGGTAGTCACAATAGATCTATGTAGGTCGCGAGGTGTCCCTCTGTGTTGTATAACCTATACTGTAGTCTCCTGTGTTCCTTCACTTCGTCACTTCCTCTTGGTGGTGGTAGTCACAATAGATCTATGTAGGTCGCGAGGTGTCTCTCTCTGCTGTATAACCTATACTGTGGCCTCCTGTGTTCCTTCACTTCATCACTTCCTCCTGGTGGTGGTAGTCACAATAGATCTATGTAGGTCGCGAGGTGTCTCTCTCTGCTGTATAACCTATACTGTAGTCTCCTGTGTTCCTTCACTTCATCACTTCCTCTTGGTGGTGGTAGTCACAATAGATCTATGTAGGTCGCGAGGTGTCTCTCTCTGCTGTATAACCTATACTGTAGTCTCCTGTGTTCCTTCACTTCATCACTTCCTCCTGGTGGTGGTAGTCACAATAGATCTATGTAGGTCGCGAGGTGTCTCTCTCTGTTGTATAACCTATACTGTGGCCTCCTGTGTTCCTTCACTTCATCACTTCCTCCTGGTGGTGGTAGTCACAATAGATCTATTTAGTTCTCAGTGATTGAGGTGTCCCCCTCCCAAGTATAACCTATATTGTTTTTTTAGCTTTAACCAATTCCGAAACACGTTTTGTTATTGGTTTGAATTTTCAGATACTTATACTTTTTCATGTGATATGACACAATTCGCTTTTTAACGCGGTTATATGAAGTGCATGCAATTTTAAAGCAATCATATAGCAACCTGCTTTTTTAAAATCTAGCTATCGCTTTGGTCTAGTATTTTCTTGTACTTATAAGGAAATATCCAACTAAAGCTTATCTATATTAACAAGTGGATAGAAGTATAAGCTTTGCAGAAGAGCGAGTAGAGAGAGTCATGTGAAGCAACACATCACCTTTTATGACACCAAAAGGAACCCCCAGCATGCTGTACTTAGTAACATCTCTCATTGTGGTCAGTTAAAGATAGCGCAAGAAGTTTGAGTGACCGTTTCCGACACTGAGCTAACATATTTGACGTGTGATGAACAGAAGAGGTTCTTTTGTACTTGATTTGAGTGTGTTGTAAAACGGAACTCTTCCTGTAAGAGGTATTTTAAGCAAATAAGTACACGAATAAGACAGTCTTGGGGTGCGGCGGTGCATTTATTGATTCTAGAGCGCTTTTCGTCTCATAAACTTGAGCTAGCGCCGAATAGACTTGCAAGAACGACCTATAAGCATCCTTTAAGTTATACAGGTGTTTCAGAAATACTTTTAAAAACTTCGGGTATGGGTTCCTTACCACAAGAAGGAAAAAAGTTCATATGAACATATGTCCCATAATCCTTTGTTTTCTCGTTAGGAGGTTTTCAACACAGTGGTACACTTATAACACACAAATGCTCGACATGTCCTCCTCTTGCTTCTATGCATGCCTGTACTCGTCGAATCATGGAATGTCGCACCCTGTCAAAAACTCCGGGATGGTGTCGAATGGTTTCGCAGGCTTCCATGACACGTCGATGAAGCGTTTCTGTATCCGGGATGGCTGTTCCATAAACCAATGATTTAAGATGCCCCCATACGTAAAAATCCACAGGATAGAGGTCGGGAGAACGTGCAGGCCATGGAACTGGTCCTCCTCTGCCTATCCATCGGTCATGGTAGATACCAGTCAGTGCATCTCGAACAATGCGACTAAAATGTGCCGGAGCCCCATCATGCATAAACCATATGTTTTTTTATTATTTGCAGGGGCACATTTTCGTGAAGTAAGTTGGAAGGCAAAGTAAGACAAACGTTGGATGACTCGGTTGTCTTCGGTCTGGAAACGCCATCTGATAGAGCCGTGCAGCCACGCGTCCATTAGCACTCGCGCGAACATACATAAAAATCATGTCTGACTGTTCACGAAATGTATATCCAGCCATGGTGGAACGAAACACGTGCAGTTAACTCACTACATGTACACAATTGAAACGTTGAAGATAGACTAATGACAAATGACAAACGTAAACAAGTCTGCATGGCAACACTTCGCCATCTACCGTATGTAGTACAATGGATCAACGCCTTCTATGAATGCATAGAGAAATGAAGTTTTGAGGTTGGACCCCGAAGGCCGTTGAACTCACACTTTCATTGTGACAGGAATAACGGGATTATGGGACATATGTTCATATGAACTTTTTTTCCTTCTTTTGGTGTGAGGAACCCATACCCGAAGTTTGTAAAAGCATTTCTGAAACACCCGGTATAGGTTGAAATTGTAGCTTCTCGACAAGATGATAAAAATAACCAAAAAGTTTTCCATGTAAAAGATAGTTTGGGGTTGCAGGACTTTCTTGAAGATCTTCGTATTCTATCCTTAGAAGATGCTGAACTTAATACATTTTCTTAATAGTTTTATGTGTGTTGGTTGCTGAGAATGAACACGGTTATTTTGACGTACTTAAACTGCTATTATTTCTTCGCAACTGAGATTTTCTCTACATAGATGGTGTGTCATAAACTTTGTCGGGTTTTAAGCAAAAATTTAAAATGTGTTACTACAGGAAATTATTATAATCTGCAAATAAGACCATTAGATTCTATAGTCTTGAAGCATCTTTCAGCGAGGTTTTCTATCCTGCAACGGTACCAGTTTCTGGTTTTTGATGCGAAGAATTCTTTGATATCCGTTCCAACTGCTTCAATGTTTTCAAAATTCCTTCCACGTAAGAAATGTGCCATGGGATGGTAATCTGATGCCACAAGCTCAAGGCTATATGCTGGATGTGGTAGCAGTTCAATTCCTTCCAAACCCTGGATTATGTCCATTGTTCTTTGAGCAGTATGAGGTCTCACACTGCCCTGCGCAAGGGAACGCTTTCTGTTAAGTAATACCGCTTACCTCTGTCTCTAAACTTGGTGAACTCGTCCCAGTTGTTGAGAATAAAGACCCGCATCGACAGCACATCCATTTGGAACAAATTCAAGGTAAACTGCATTATGTTGGTCTTCAAAAGCGATGAAAGTGATGTCCTAAATCTCCTGCAGATGTCACCCTATGTCATCCTCTAGCTCCAACACAATGCTGGCAACATATGAATAACAAATACCGCCAACGCTCGCAGAATGCGTTTCTAATTACTTTTTACTTCTTACATGGAACATTATTCGAAAATTTTAATTTTCTCAAAAATGCCTCTAACGATTTTTATTAAAATAACACATGTTTAAGATATTTTCATGACAAATGAAATGTATATCTTGAATTTTCTGGGAATATCTCCAAAAGTATTCTTCATTGTGAACGACTTTTGCATAACTGGTAAACCATAAGAGATAGACAATATTTTACTACACAAAAAATGTAGATTGCGTTAAAATACACAATTTATGTCATTTACATTTTTTGTTGTTGAGTGAACCATTTCCGAATTACTGCTTGTTATTCCCTTAAATTTTTCAATACGTATTTTCTCAAATGGGAATTCGTTATTCATTTTTTATGTCCTAGACACGCAAAGAGAATGGAATACTCCACATAGCAATCAGGTCTTAAAATATTTGACTATCGCTTAAAGCCTAGCAATTCCCCTTGCATCTACAAGAAAATTAACAATAAGATTAACATCTCGATTAACATGAAGTAGATGGAGGATCAGCGTTTGTAAAAATAGTTTGTACAAGAGCAGAGAAAGTATGTGAGTGTAACACATCAGATTTGTTATGCCTATACTGTTTTTTAAGGTTGAGATAAGCTATAGTGGCACTACAGTACCTCAGCATAAGGAAAACTTTGTGACCTTGGCATTAAGGAAGGTCGGACCGCAGCGCGTCTATATCATGAAATTCCCCTCTCCTAGCCGATAAGACAGCTTGCAGAGTTACCGAGCCTCTCGTTTCGCACGAGTGTAGGTTAAATGACTTGATTCGTGTGGTGAACGACACACAGTGCCGTGTGTCCAGTGCAGTGGAAATGTGCCAGTTGTCTGTTCTTTGCATCACAGCATACCTTGGTGAGTGTGCTGTTTATTTCACAAAACTGTCTTGTAATAGAATGAAAACATATGGTAACCTTACTTGTTTCATTATCTGCTTTAGCTGCACGACAGTGCACCTTGGGCTTCCGTATCTTATCTTCACAGCTGTTTTTACTGTCTTTACTGATTACCTACGTATTCCACAGCGAAATTTCACTGAAAATATATGCTTTTAGAGTCCCTGAACCAAAAAAAGGCATTTTAGAACAAGGCCCCTGTATGTGTGTGTGTGTGTGTGTGTGTGTGTGTGTGTGTGTGTGTAAAGCATAACTCAAAATGTCCGTTATATATCAAACTTGGTATTTAAGTTCAATATCTTTAAAAAATACGAAGTTCTCAATGTTTTTACCTGAAATTTTTTTGAATTATTCTATAAATCATGACAATTAATTCAAGTGGTTGTTTGCATTGATAGCTTATGTAGTTTGAGTCCGTAAAAATTATTTCGATCAGCAGAAAAAAAATAAAATGTACTCTTAAAACATGTGAATTCATGTACCTTTTTCTCAAATACTACTTGCAATACAGAATCACAGTTTTACATGCTTGTTCTTAGTATAATCAGCTATCTTCTGAATCTCAATTATGTAGTTATGTATATCAGTTCAATAGAAATTGAAAAAAAATTATTTGCAAAGTCCAAAAGGTAAAGATGTAGAAAATTTGCAATGTTGTTGCTTTCTTAACATCATTAATATACATCATAAAATTTTGAGGACAATCCCCTCTTAGAGTATCCCCAACGGCGATGAATATGATGTGTTATATGTCCAACAGATGTTACACTATGTCATACACTAGCTCAATATATGTCACTGTATGTCATACGCTTATGCTGCTGATATATGAAAAATTAATGCCGCCAAAACCCCGCGACTGCGGAAACGACAACAGAGCGTAGCCGAGGGATCTTCTACAACCTTAGGCTTATGAATTTACGGAAGTTTAGGTTAGGGTTTTTTATATAAGCTTACGTTTCTGAATTCACGGAAGGTTAGGTTTAGGTTATATTTTTTATATAAGTTTAGGTTTCTGATTTACTTTTATATATATATATATGTATATATATATATAATCTTGTTTTAAGTTGTTACCAGTGGTTACATCAAAGCACGCGAGCGAAGCGAGTGTGCGTTCCTAAGCTTAGGTTTCCGATTCACGGGAGGTTAGGTTAGTTTTTTTTATATAACCTTGTTTTAATTAGTTACCAGTGGTTACATCAAAGTACGCGAGCGAAGCGAGCCTTAGGTTAGCCTTAGGTTAGGTTTTTTCTCTAAGCTTGCGTTAACTATCTATCACTGCTGCAGTAAAGGAACTTCTTTATTTAATGGAAATAACATATTAAGATAACAAACTTTCACAAAAAGAATACAAAAATTACAGTTTTGATGGATAGTCTTTGTTACTATAAATGCGTTGCGTTTTTTCGTGGAAACTAACGAAGAAGAAGAAGAAATAGTGGTAACAACAGCGCATCGCATTTTTAGCGGATTTCACATTGTCATTTAGGTTGGCAGTACCCACTTTGCATGTCATTTATCGGTAAAATGGCTGCGTTTGTTGTGTTCCTGACGCGATTTGCCCATATAAGTAAAACACCTAAAAGGGACGGGTAGTGGGTACCAGATATAGAAGAGATCACATCCTGTTTTAAACTCACTCCTAAGGTAATTTATTGGCTTTCCTTTTGATTTTATAAGAATTTTCAACGGGGATACTCTAAGAGGGGATTTGCCAATTATGATTGTGGTTCAGAAAGTTTAACTACGTGTTGTATACATGTAGAAAATTTCAGCTCTCTATCTCTCATAGTTTCTGAGAAAAAGGCACATAGGTATCCAAAAATGTTGTTTTGAGAAAACTGAGTTTAAAGTTGATAATTAAAATTCTGATACATTTCAATACATTCGAAGGTTATAATCATCTGCACCTTCATTCCTGGCTTGCCTTCTCTTGGTCCTGACCTCTTTTGTTAATTGCTGAACTGCTCGCTGGGCATGATATAGTCGTTCGTTGTTGAAAGTTACAAAAATGTTCTAAAAGGGGCGTTACCTGACAGTTTTAAAGGAATGCAGACTAGCATTTAAATGTCTTAAAAACCTCTTAACCCCTCAAAACTGCATATTTTCTGAAACTGGAATTAATAGAGATTTTATTAGTGCCTAAAACAAAAAAATGTGATTTTTGACCATTTCAGAGTACCTTGTCCCCTTAAAATACCACCTGTTTAAGACACTTACGTGACAAATAACGTGTATATCTGAATTTTCTGGGAATAAGGGTCAGAAGGGATTTTATATAATTTTATATAACAGCTAAACTGCAACAGATACACAAAAACGTACCAACAAAATATGTAGATTTGTTTAAAATATACCTACTTTATTTTAAATAAACTTTTCTTTGTTTCGTGTTTGTGGCATCTGCCCTTTCCGAGATATTCCTGTTATTGGTTTACATTTTTCAATACTATTATTGTCATTGTTGTTGGCATTCAGCTCTTATGGAAAGGGCGACACGCATTTGAACGCTTCGGCTTCCTATATCCCGAAATGCGTAATGAATTTCTGCAAGCGTTTATATTGATGACATAAAGCAGATATAAAAACAAGGTTTTGTTAAGAACAGTGTAAAGGAGTTATTTAAAAATAAACCATAGTGGGTAGAGAGAGTCATGTGAATGTAACAGGTTTTCGCAATACTTCGATACTGAATTTTGGCCGGTATCACTATATACACACGCATACATTGCATGACGTTTATTGACTGCAACACATTATTACAAGTAATAAAGAACAAATAACATGTGCTTTACTTATTTTCATGAATATATGGCGTATTTTGTCACTTTTGTTCCATTTTACTGACACTCAGAAGTCGCATCGCATGCATCTCACCCGTGGCATCATGGGAACGTTGGTTCCGTTGTCTTTCCGCTGCCAACATTTGAAATCCCAACATAGCTGAAAACACGATTTATGACCCTCAGCCTCAAAGCGTAGGCGAGGGATGGGTTTTAGGGGAGGAGTGTAGCAGTGTGAAGCGACGGCAGGGCGTAGCCGAGGAATCTGTGCGTCTAAAATTCGAATGATTCACGTTGGCAGCAGCTCTTTCCAAAAGACGCCAAAACCCGCCAAAAACGCCTATACAGGGAGAATCACCTAAAACTTGCACCGCAAATATTTCAGAAATGGAAAGTGCTATTGATGTGCAGTTTCCACAGCATAGATTGGTAGTCAGGGGCTCGTACATTTAGCCTATAAACAGATTTTAATAATACTCAGAAAGTGTAGTTATTGAGCAAAAATACAATTTTTAAATGGAGCACTGCCTAGTTACATCAACAGAATAAAGGTGGGGTAAATTAGAATGTTAATGGCCTTTGTTGCGGAATTATAGTGCGAAAAATCGCATTTTGAAAAGTTTCCACCCCGACAATTGTTTGTCCCATTCAACCTGCTTAATTGCTAAGTACGATGTTGTTATGTTTGTTTGCATTGTGTTTTCTGTTCATTGATTGCACTGTGACTTTCTGGTGAGTTAGTTTGTGACAATTCAAGCTGTAAGTCGTGAGTGGAAGATGGGGTTTACTAATGCAGAAAAAGCCGACATGCTCATGGTGTATGGAGAGTGTAGGAAGAATGCAGTTGGTTCCTGTACGGTGTATGCGGAAGTGTATCCCAATAGACGTCAACCATCTCGGCAATTATTTATCAACCTTTTCAACCAAATACGTGAAAGTGGTACTGTAACACCTAGAAAAAGTAACAGAAACAAACAAGTGACTGGAGAAAAGGCAGAGATTAATGTTTTGGCTACCGTTGCAGTAGATCCGCAAATTAGTTCCCGCACAATCGCACGTGGAGGTGACATAAGTCAGCAAGTGAACTGCGCATTCTCCATCGACATAGGTTCCATCCCTATCACATCTCTCTCCATCAAGAGCTGCATGGAAACGATTTTGAGAATCGTGTTAGCTTTTGTACATGGGCATTAAGACATGATACTGCAGATTCATCATGTATCTTGTTTAGTGATGAGGCAACATTTACTAATCATGGCCAGGTAAACAGCAGAAACATGCATTATTGGTCTGTTGACAATCCCCGTTGGCTTCGTCAGGTGGAACGTCAGCGTCCATGGAGTTTAAACGTGTGGGATAGCGAACCATCAGCTCATAGGCCCTTTGTTCATAGAAGGAACAATGAATTCACACAAATATCGCAGCCTCCTGAAAGACCATCTGCCACAGATGCTAGAAGACGTTCCTTTGCAGTGTAGGAGAAACCTGTGGTACCAACATGATGGCTATCCAGCCCATAGTGCACGAAGTACTGCAGCTTGTCTTAATCGTTGGATTGGACGAAGAGGACCTGTACCTTGGCCGGCCCGTTCACCGGATCTGACCCCTTTAGACTTTTTTCTGTGGGAAAGGCTGAAAGACACTGTCTACAAGGATGTACTAACTACACCAGACGATATGAAACGACGTATTACTGCTGCCTGCTCTGAAATTTCCGCAGAAATGCTATAACGTGTGTAGCAGTCTTTCCATAGCAGACTGGAAGCATGTATTGAAGCTGCCGGTGGTCATTTTGAACACAACCTTTGAAGGGCTATGTTCCCTTTACTTGTAAGAATCCACAGAAGTATTGTAATTCGCTTTTGTTTTTCTTTAGTTTGTGCTACCACAGGTTGTACAAGTGTCGGTGCGTAAAAGTTTCAAAATAAGATTTCTCGTAAACCACTTGCACTCGAATCTTGCAACAAACGCTATTGACATTCTAATTTACCCTATCTTTATTCTGTTGATGTAACTAGGCATTTTTCTATTTAAAAATTGTGTGTATGCTCAAAAAATATACTTTCTCAGTATTATTAAAATCCGTTTATAGGCTAAATGCATGAGCCCCTGACTACTAATCAATGCTGTGAAAACTGCACATCAATAGCACTTTCCATTTCCGAAATATTTGTGGTGCAAGTTTTAGGTGATTCATTCTGTATAAGAAAGGCCGCATAAAAGGGTGGGCGGTGGGCAATATATTACCCCCGGAGCAACATCTACTACACCAAAACGTTCCTCATTAACCAAGAATTACTGTGGATAGCAAAAAACCCCGATTTCGTAAGTTAAAAGCTTCTATTTTTACCATAATCCAATATCGAAGTAAGTCAATTTTTTTTTCACTTTCTCTACCACGAATAGTATATGTATATAATACACAGTATACATAAACAGTAGATTTAACTTACATTCAGATCACCAGTTTAGTAGGTTGGACCGTCAGATTTATTTGTCCTCTCCTCTGTTGCTACTTTTTCTGTCTTCATCTTCTTCAGCTGTTGCTTTTCTTCTGCAGAACTTCGCTTCTTACTTTGCATGAAGCTAGTCAAATTGCGTTGTGTTGGAATTTTGTTTTGCTGAGTCTACCATTTCTTTACCTTTGATGTTTTGCTGTAGCTCCATTTATTTAAGGTTATCATTGAAATACTCCAGAGCCATAAGTGTGTTATGTTCATAACACAATATTAGTAAGAAAAGTGAGTATAGAAAAGTTACAAAACAGGTATCACTCTGCTTCTACATGCCCCGTCATCATCCAATCATGCTTGCCACCGATTATTTAACCTGGGTCCACCCCATCCTAAACCACAGGTGTGATAGAGCACTCAGCGGGTTTAGCCACACCCACCAACAGCATATTTACAGCCGTGAAGTAGAGGCTGCATTATCGACAAAGAGCAGTTCGACACGTACCGAACGATTTGCACGTTTCCGCCGGTATATAAGTTGCACAAGCAGAGCAAAATCAATCCGCGAGGGCTGCGAATAGCAATTATAATAAAAATTGTAATTGTGCTGCTGATTTCATAGTAAAGTTAGTTATACTTTTAGCATATAATAATGCAATTAAAACTTTTGGTGGGAGAAAGTACAACTAAAAGAGTAACGACTGTTGAACTGAGTTAACAGCCCATTGTTTCCATGTGTATCTTTGGGGGGTTACTTCAGCTTGAAGAAATACAAAAATGTTTCACCTTTGAGCACGTGTCATATATAGGGATGCTCTCTGTGGGCTTTAGAAACGGCAAAACATGGCGAATAATAATATTTTCTGTTAAAGCTAAAACTTAGCTTTTTTTTAAAAAATGCAACGTTTGCTCAAATTCTTAGAATTTCAGTCATGGGTATTCGTAAGGACTGTATGACAGAGGAACATTAGAAACGAGCCAATCAGAGAAGAGCTGAAATTACAACCACTATTAAAAGAGATAGGAAATTATAGAAATAAATGGGTTGAACATTTCCACCTATGCCGGAAGAAAGAATACCCAAACAAGCCTTTTGTAACGAACCAAGGGGATGAAGATCAATTCAACAACCCCGAAAAAGATGGCTTCAACAAATATGAGACAGGAACATGCAAATACCTGAACCGTGAAAGAAGAATAACAAGAATTTAAAAAAACTAACCGTACAACGTAGGGTAAACCAGCTAGTGGAAAACAAATTGAAAAAGTTTAAACTAATTTAAAAAAGCAAAAATTATCATTTACAATTCAGATACGCAGCTAGGCCTTAAGAGCCAAATGGACAAAACGAAAACTGGTTGTAGCACTAGCTCGAAACACTAATATATGTACATCAATTTTGATTTATTACCGCCCATTAAAAAAGGCACTTTGTCCAACATCCGGGCTCTGATAATAACCCGACAAGGCTGTCATCATTTGTTCTGTGTTCTATTTAAATAAACTAAACACTGTTATTCTTTGTGTGTATTTTTACATTTACAAAGTGTGAGAATGTATCACGAGTTTCGTGACGTACACACGGCGCGTTGGCAGATAGCCACGTTGAACAATTGATCGAGATATTGGCCAGTATGTGCCGAGCCTTAACACAGATCTTCTCTGAACTGAAGGAATAAGGTCAAGAAAGAAACAGATGACAGGCTCAGAGAAGTAATAAAACGTTTTAAGCTCAGCCGCTTCGTTGACTTTTATTAATTGCTAGCGGACTGCCCCACGTCACACCGGTTGTTTTTTCAACTCGAGTGACAATTTAATTAATTTTATTTACCTCCCCTTCCCCCGCTTTTATAGTGAGTCTGTAATTTCGCACACAGCCCCAGAAATTCCTAATAATTGTGCTTTAACGAAATCTACTTTTGCTGTGTTGTAGCATTTTGTGTGTCTCTTACAGTTTACAAATCATTTAAAATGTAGAGAATTCACAGGCTATTTCAACAAAAATTCAATACATTTTATTTATCACGTAAATAATCTTAAAGATATAACATTTTAACCAATATCGTTAGAGCTATTTTTGAGAAAATAAACAATTGCAAAAATGTTTCATGTAAAGCTAGATAGTTTGAAGTAGAAAATTTTCTTTTAAAATTTGGGTGTCGTGCTGTGATACTGAACTTCAATACCAAGTTTGGTATTTATCCGGCGTTTCATTTTTAAAGTTATGCTGTTTACACACACATACACGAACGCATATATTGTGATTTGAGGCAGTATTTTTTATCGCTTAACTGGTATCAGTCTAATTATATAGTATAATAAATCTTATGTGTTACACTCACATGACTTTCTCTACTCTTGTACAAACTATTTTTACAAACGCTTATTCTGCATATGCTTATGTTAATCGAGATGTTAATCTTATTGCTAATTTTCTTGTAGGTGCAAGGGGAATATGGTAGGCTTTAAGCGATAGTCAAATATTTTAAGAGCTGGTTGCTATGTGGAATATTTCATTCTCTTCGAATTACCAGGACAAAAAAATGAATAACGAATTCCCATTTGAGAAAAAAGTAAAAGTATTGGAAAATTTAAGGGAATAACAAGCAATATCTCGAAAATGGTTCACTCAACAAAAAAATGTATATGACATAAATTGTGTATTTTAACGCGGTCTACAGTTTTTGTGTAGTAAAATTTTGATTATCTCTTATGGTTTACCAGTTATGCAAAAGTCGTTCACAATGAAGAATACTTTTGGAGACATTCCAAGAAAATTCGAGATATACAATTCATTTGCCATAAAAATGTCTTAAACTTATGGTATTTTATTCAAAATCGTTAGAGCCATTTTTGAGAAAATTAAAATTTTCGAAAAATGTTCCATGTAAAGGGGTGGGGGGATTTTCTTGAAAACCTTCGTGTCGCATCTCTGGAAGATACTGAACCTAAATACCAAGTTTGGTGTTTATCCGACTGTTCGTTTCTGGGTTACACTGTTCGCAGACACATACAGCCAGACACACAGACGGACATGTTTCCAAAAATACTTTATATGCATTCAGTGCACCTCAAAACATGTATTTCCTGTGAAATCTCGGTATCGAATTTTTGGGTGGAATGCAATACGTCCCCTACTTATTATACGTAGTAGAGAAAGTAAAAAGGCTACCTATAGTACATGGAACAATACCGATGTAGCTTTCAAAACAGTTTGTAAATGGTCACGTGGGTGCAGAAAGCCAGCCAAAGTAAAACTAAAGATATTCTATTGGAGTAGGCTTGGCCAATCAGAAACAAGAAAGATAAAAATGTAAAAATTTAAACTGTAGACGCTAAGAGGTAGCGTGCCCAAGCAGATCAGTTCAGTGGTTGTATGTCAGAGTGTGCAGACGTGAGAATTTAATGCAGTGCGGATAAATATCTCACAGCTCCATATTTAGATACGCCAGTAAATTGTTGTTCAACTGCCGTGAAGGAGTAATAAAGAAGTAAAAACTTAGTTATAATTGGTGTAAAATTATTCTGCAGCCGTACCATCCCTATTTAGAGATACTTGCTCTAACAGATATTACTGACGCAGCCGAGGCATAAATAAATAAATTAAAATAAAAAAATATAATAAGTCATTAAACTTTAAAAAAATATTACACAAAAACTTTATTAACACACTACACCGCCGCAAATTTAGAGCCTAAACGTGGGGTAACCGATGCAGACTGTCCAGTTGTTCAATTCTCACTGTCAGTGTTCTAAGTTCTTAACTGGTTCACGTCGCTCACACTTTCACTTCACTAATGTCAGTTCACTAAGTTGAACTGCTTCAATTTGTCACTTCACTTCCTTGGTGACGTTGCCTCATCACGCCGGACGGTTCACTTCACTCGGGAGTCGCTCCGCAGTAGCGCTAGCTGCACGTCACAACTCGCTCTTGATGTTGCACCAGAAACGTAGCTGTTAACTCGCTCTCACTCGAGTAATTAAAAAACTCGCACTGACTGCTGGGGGTAAGTCTCTTTTCTCTTGATGGACTGTGTAGTTCCATACTCGCTGTCTTCTAGTCTTAATGGTGCTGATAGTTCTATGCAGTTTTGTTGTACATAAGCAGAAGGAGACTGCGCCCCCACGTGACCTAGGGGAGCGAGCTTCATCGAGTGACACTCCCACTCCCGAGAGCTTTTCCTTGAGCCGACACCTGGTTGCCTAAACCGACCCCACCATTACAGGGTGGAAGTGGATAAACCACTTACGCGCGTCAACCCTAGAAAGGGAAGACTACCGAGAACCTCGGTAGGGCCGACAGCAATCTAGCAACTGTCTACCGGCTATCCAGGGCGGTACCGGAGGACCTTGAGGCGTCTCAAAACACCGCCCAGACGTACCCAATCTCCCATGGGTATCAAGAAGCACTGTCCCGTCGAGACCAACCCAACTCGAACAACTCCCTACCGGGAGGGGCTCGAATGTTCGGCCCGACGTACTTCAAGTACCACGAGTGCTCAGGGTCCGCAGCGTCCGCACCCAGGCAGCTTGAGGAGTCGGACCCCCCCTCCCTTTACGGCGAGTTTTGTTGTACAGTGGTAAATAGTTTGTTTTTTTTTTTTTTTATAATTTCTTTGCTCTGGGTCTTCATGGTCCTTGCTAGTTTTGTGATCCGCTGGTCTCTCCATATATGTAGGTTGATGATGGACTTTTTAGTATGATGGATTTATTTATTTTTACAGCTAAATAAACTGCTTCTTGCGAGAGCATTCGCTTATATATTCAGTGGAATGTTTCCAAAAGGTTCTCGAATGTTCTAGAAATATTTTGACAGACTTCCTGGAGGAGGGGGGAAGATAAATCCTCCGGAAGGTTTTGTTTATCTGCCGATACCGCGCCCAGTGTTTACTGTGACCGCCTGCGCCGACCTCCCAATAACCGCTACATCACAATACATACACATGCAAACTTTTCTAAAAATATATTTACTTTCTCGACTACGTATAGTAAGTAGGGGAAGTATTGTATTCCACCCAAAAATTCGATACCGAGATTTCACCGGAAATACATGTTTTGAGACCCCCTGAATCCAAAAAAAGCATTTTTGGAAACATGTCCGTGTGTGTGTGTGTTTGTGAACAGCATAACTCAGAAAAAACACCAAACTTGGTATTTAGGTTCAGTATCTTTCAGAGATGCGACACAAAGGTTTTCAAGAAAATCCCCCCACCCCGGATTACCCTTTACATGTAACATTTTTCGAAAATTTTAATTTTCCCAGAAATGGCCATAACGATTTTGATTAAAATATCACATGTTTAAGATATTTTCATGACAAATGAAATGTATATCTCGAATTTTCTGGGAATCTCTCCAAAAGTATTCCTCAATGTGAACGACTTTTGCACAACTGGTAAACCATAAGAGATAGACAAAATTTTACTACACAAAAAATGTAGATCGCGTTAAAATACACAATTTATGTCACATACATTTTTTGTTGTTGAGTGAACCATTTTCGAGATATTGCTTGTTATTCGCTTAAATTTTCCAATACTTACACTTTTTTTCAAATTCGTTATTCATTTTTTATATCCTGGACATGCAAAGAAAATGTAATGCTCCACATAGCAACCAGCTCTTAAAACATTTGACTATCGCTTAAAACCTACCAATTCTCCTTGCATCTACAAGAAAATTAGCAATAAGATTGACATTTCGATATCTCGGTTAACACGAAGCATATGGAGAATAAGCGTTTGTACAAATAGTTTGTACAAGAGTACAGAAAGTCATGTGAGTGTAACACATCAGAATTTTTTTACTCAAATGCAATTGATAGAGAAAGTAAGAATCTTTTTCCCCTTTTCCGTTTCCTCGGAGCTTAAGGAAAACCACTAACATTTCAAGAAAAGGCAGAAAGTTTCCTCTAAAATATGACTACAGTGCTCTAACCTCACATGGCGGCCACCACTGCTCGAGACTCCTCCGAAACAGTTATAATATCCCCATAACCGCCTCACGTTCTCATAGTTACAGTTACAATGGTAATAACCTCATACCTTATCATAACAGATGTTGTCATTCTTATCCACACATTTCTTACACCTTCTGCGGAAAATTTGGTTCTCACGAGAGTTTTCATTATTCGAAATGGAGTAAATCTCTTGTCTGATGTTTTATTTTAGTTCGTCCAATGTACGGGGTTTGTTGCGTACATCTTATTTTTCAAGTTTCCCCGTAGATGAAAACACACACAGTTAATCACGGGATTAATCCTTTACTAATTACACTACCTTCAAAAGTTTCCGGAATTAAATTTAACGACTAATCATGTGTATGCGCGGTAGCAGAGTCTTGTTGGAAAAATCGAGACTGACATGCAACGTCAGTCAGCTGTTCTAAAAGTGGTGTAAGATATTCCTGTGCCTCTCTACATTTATTGTTTGCTCAGAACATATATATCCTGTTATTCTGTATGTATTTCTACACAGCAATGTCAAGCAAGATAAGCTCGTGTGCAAAATCGGGTTTCTCTGTGCTTCAGTATGCATTATTTTGTGATGAAATATAACCATGTAGATGGAACCACGCTACGTCTGAGGAGAATATTAAGCTTGGGTCAACTACTGTCATTGACATGTTGCAAAACCAAATTAAAGGTATTTTACCTTCTCTGTGGCCCGTATTCGGGAGGCCGCGGCCGACCTTCCTGACGCATGGGTTTCTCCGAGTCTCTGAATGCTGGGAAGGTTCATTACACCTCCCGAATTTTCTGTTCCTCCATTTACACCCATTCTCCTTTCACTTCACCTTTCATCTGCTTGGTCTATTTCAGGGTTAAAAGTGTCAGCGGGAGTCTCTCCGGAATGGGGACGGGTTCGAGTCCCGGGCTCCCCCGGGGATGTGCAAGCCCGCAGGTGGGAAGGGCATCCGGTTGTACCAGCTGCCCCCGGGGAGTTTCAATCTAAAATAGGGACCCTGCCCTCTGCTCTGTCGTGCCTCCTGGTCCGGCCGTCCAGTGTCTCTTCTCTCTCTCTCTCTGTATATGCTACAAATGCCCATCCTTTGGAAGAATTAAAAGAAAACATGAGGCAAGAAATTGACACAATTTCGGTTACTGAATGAAAATTTCCTGAAAGGATGGCAGAAATGTGTGGATAGAAAAGGATGGCATTTCCAGCATCTCTTATGATAAGGTATGTGCTTATTATTTTTGTAATAGTAGCTGTAAATATGAGAAGTGTGGCGGTTGCGGGGATAGTACAGCTGTTTCGGCGGGAGTCCGAGCTGCGGTGGCTCCGTGCGTAGGACGCAGCGTGAGTGAAAAATACTGTATAACTAGCCATAGGGATATCTAAATATTAAGCCAGGATAAAAGGAAATAAGGTTGAACTTTTACTGGACTTTAGGCGGGAATGTTGCAGCTAATAAACCACCCCCATCCCTCGTACAGTCTGTTGGCGTTTTTGCAGAATAGTTGCCTGTCATTTGAGCGCTGTTAGTTACATTCTTCGCATTGACAAGTGGTTTGATTGCAGAGAACTTGAAGCCAAGTGATTAAGAATTCTTATGCCTAACTATAAGATATTAAGTTACACTAAGTCTCCCGCCTTTTATCCGCCGTATTAACTGCGATGATGTTACAGTGACGTCTGTACGTGCCATGATACCGTCAGTGCCGGATTACTTCCCTGAGGTTCAGGGGGACCTCACAGCCGTCACCTGGGCTCATGCTGTCAACTCCCAGGCCAAGCTACACACTGCTCTACAAGGTACGTGTATTTTGTTTACCTGGGAAACTCGCTGTAATTTAAAAAAAAATCTGACGTGTTGCATTCACATGACTATTTACTCCCTATCGTTTATTAGTGGGTATAGAAATTATTCTTACTCAAGCTTATTTTTGTATCTACAACATTTTAATCCAAATCAACCTTTACAGAAACAGTTACATTACACATTTCGTTATAGATACAAAGAGAACAGCGATAGTCAAATGTTTAACAACTGGACGCTATATGCTGCCTTAAAATTCCATACTGTTTCCATGACATCACGAGAAACAAGTGAATGTTGACACGACTTGAGAATGACTAAGAAATGAACAACTCAAGCCTTTAATAACAGATAAGCCACAAAAAAGTTTACTTGAAATAAATTGTGTGTTTTAAAGAGATCTACATTTCTTGTGTAGCACGTTTTCGTCTGTCACTTAACGTTTACCAGTTATACAACGTTATACAAAATTCCTTCCGAATGAAGAGGACTTCACAGGCTATTCCCGGAAAATTCAAGATATGCATTATACTTTATCATGTAAATATCTTTTATATATGCTATTTTAATAAAAATCGTTAGAACCATTTTTTAAAATTAAAGTACTCCAAAAATGTTCCATGTAAAGGGTAGTTGGAGATGGGCATATTTTCTTGAAAATCTTCATATCCCATTCTTGGAAAATACTGAACCTAAATACGAAGTTTGGTACTTCTCCGACTTTTTGTTTTTTAGTTAAACTGTTCACAGACAGACAGACAGATCATATACCGACTTTTTCTATTAATCTGATGTGTTGCACTACCATGACTTTCTCTACTCTATGTCTACAATCGCTTATTCTCCATCTACTTCATGTTAATCGAGATAAACATTTGCAGAAACTATATTACTGCTAATTTTCTTGTAGATGCAAGGGGAATATGGTAGGCTTTAAGCGATAGTCAAATGTTTTAAGAGATGGTTGCTATGTGGCGCATTTCCTTCTCTTTGTATGTCCAGGACATCAAAAAACGAATAACGAATTCCCATTTGAGAGAAAGTGTAAGTATTGGAAAATTCAAACAAATAACAAGGAATATTTCCGAAATGGTTCACTCCAGAAAAAAATGTATATGAGATAAATTATTTGTTTTAACGAGATCTACATTTTATGTAACATTTTATCTATCTCTTACGGTTTACCAGTTTTGCGAAAGTCGTTCAGAATGAAGAGGACTTTTGGGGACATTCCCAGAAAATTCAAGATATACATTTCATTTACGATGAAAATATCTTAAACATATGATATTTTAATCAAAATCGTTAGAGCCATTTTTGAGAAAATTAAAATTTTCGAAAAATGTTCCATGTAAAGAGAGTCTGAGGTGGGGGATTTTCTTGAAAATCTTCGTGTCTAACCTTGGAAGATACAAAACTCAAATACCAAGTTTGATGTTTATCCGACTTTTCGTTTTTGAGTTATGCTCTTCACAGACAGACACCAACAGGGACATGTTTCCAAAAATGCTTTGTTTGAATTCAGGGCATCTCAAAACATGTATTTCTGGTGAAATCTCGGTATCGAAATTTTGGGTGAAATCTCAATAGTTTCTCTACCTACTATGTACGTGGTAGAGAAAGTAAAACTCTGAAGCTTTACATTCATATGACTTTCTCTACTCAACTGAGCAAGATGGCTCTGCGGTAACATGTGAGGCTCGCATTAGGGACTTCCCGGGTTCGATTCCCGGCGAAAGTTAGCAGCTGCCGTGCTGTTGTAACGTTATTCGCAATTGGTCGAAGCGAGCATTTATTTATCATTACTAGTATTACTATGTACTGTTATGAATGTGTACACGCTGCAATAAATGTGCTTTTCCGAACATTGCAGGCCAAAAAATGAAAATAAATTAAACCTTTTTGGTTTTATTTTACCTTATTTTTGATTTTATAAAAATGGCTCTAATGATTTTTATTAGATATAGCTTGTTTAACAATTTACATTGTAAATATATTGATTGTAATAATTTATTTCGCATCTTTATTTCAATCCCGAACCCGACAAACATTTTTCAAATGAATCCAAACCCGGCCGGGCTGTGTCTAGGTCCTAGGCCGTATACACCACATTATGATGCGGGTATAACACACACTGAACCTAAATTCGAAAGCAGGTAACCAAGTACTGCCAATGATGCTTCAGGAACCTCCAAATACAGCGCTTTTCCTTCACACTGTGGCCACCGCTGGGCAGCTCTATGCCGGCCATCTCGGCTCGATCTACCGCTAAAGGAGGCATAACATCCCCACAACCGCCTCACGTTCCCATAGTTACAATTGCAATGATAATAAGCACATACCTTATTATAAGAGATGCTGTCCTTCTCTATCCACACTTTGCTGGCATCTTCTCAGGAAATTTTCATCCAAACTCAAGAGTTAAATATCCGAAATTGATGAATTTCTCGCCTGAGGTTTTCTTTTAGTTCTTACAATGTGTGAAGTTTGTGGCACATACCTTTTTTACTTTCTCTACTACGTATAGTAAGTAGGGGAAGTATTGTATTCCACCCAAAAATTCGATACCGAGATTTCACCGGAAATACATGTTTTGAGACCCACTGAATCCAAAAAATCTGATGTGTTACACTCACAAGACTTTCTCTACTCTTGTACAAACTATTTTTACAAACGCTTATTCTCCATAGGCTTCATGTTAATCGAGACGTTAATCTTATTGCTAATTTTCTTGTAGGTGAAAGGGGAATATGGTAGGCTTTAAGCGATAGTCAAATATTTTAACGCTGGTTGCTATGTGGAGTATTCCATTCTCTTTGTATGTCCAGGACATAAAAAAATGAATAACGAATTTGAGAAAATGTATTAGTAATGGAAAATTTAAGGGAATAACAAGCAATATCTCGAAAACGGTTCACTCAACAAAAAAAATGTATATGACATAGATTATGTATTTTAACGCGATCTACATTTTATGTGTAGTAATATTTTGCTTATCTCTTATGGTTTACCAGTTATACAAAAGTCGTTCACAATAAGAATACTTTTGGAGACATTCCCAGAAAATTCGAGATATACATTTTATTTATCATGAACATATCTTAAACATATGATATTTTAATCAAAATCGTTGGAGCCATTTTTGAGAAAATTAAAATTTTCGAAAAATGTTCCATGTAAAGGGTAGTCTGTGGTGGGGGGATTTTCTTGAAAAGCTTCGTGTCGCATCTCTGGTAGATGCTGAACCTAAATACCAAGTTTGGTGTTTATTCGACTGTTCGTTTCTGAGTTATGCTGTTCACAGACACACAGACACACACACGGACATGTTTCCAAAAATGCTTTTTACTTTCTCTACTACGTATAGTAAGTAGGGGAAGTATTGCATTCCACCCAAAAATTCGATACCGAGATTTCACCGGAAATACATGTTTTGAGACCTCCTGAATCCAAAAAAAGCATTTTTGGAAACATGTCCGTGTGTGTGTGTGTGTGCGTGTCTGTGTGTGTGTGTGTCTGTGAACAACATAACTCAAAAACAAACAGTCGGATAAACACCAAACTTGGTATTTAGGTTCAGTATCTTCCAGAGATGCGACACGAAGGTTTTCAAGAAAATCCCCCCACCCCAGACTACCCTTTACATGGAAAATTTTTCGAAAATTTTAATTTTCTCAAAAATGGCTCTAACGATTTTGATTAAAATATCATATGTTTAAGATAATGTCATGAGAAATGAAATGTATATCTCGAATTTTCTGGGAATGTCTCCAAAAGTATTCTTCATTGTGAACGACTTGTGCATAACTGGTAAACCATAAGAGATAGACAAAATGTTACTACACAAAAAATGTAGATCGCGTTAAAATACACAACTTATGTCATATACATTTCTTTTGTTGAGTGAACCGTTTTCGAGATATTGCTTGTTTTTTCCTTAAATTTTCCAATACTTATACTTTTTCTCAAATTCGTTATTCATTTTTACTTTCTCTACTACGTATAGTAAGTAGGGGAAGTATTGTATTCCACCCAAAATTTCGATACCGATATTTCACCGGAAATACATGTTTTGAGACTCACTGAATCCAAAAAAAGCATTTTTGGAAACATGTCCGTGTGTGTGTCTGTCTGTGTGTCTGTCTGTGTGTCTGTGTGTCTGTCTGTGTGTCTGTGTGTCTGTGAACAGCATAACTCAAAAACGAAGAATCGGACAAACACCAAACTTGGTATTTAGGTTCAGTATCTTCCAGAGATGCGACACGAAGGTTTTCAAGAAAATCCCCCACCCCAGACTACCCTTTACATGGAACATTTTTCGAAAATTTTAATTTTCTCAAAAACGGCACTAACCATTTTGATTAAAATATCATATGTTTAAGATATTGTCATGATAATTAAAATGTATATCTCGAATTTTCTGGGAATGTCTCCAAAAGTATTCTTCATTATGAACGACTTTTTCATAACTGGTAAACCATAAGAGATAGACAAAATTTTACTACACAAAAATGTAGATCGCGTTAAAATACACAATTTATATCATATACATTTCTTTTGTTGAGTGAACCGTTTGCGAGATATTGCTTGTTATTCCCTTAAATTTTCCAATACTTATACTTTTTCTCAAATTCGTTATTCATTTTTTTATGTCCTGGACATGCAAAGAGAATGGAATGCGCCACATAGCAACCAGCGTTAAAATATTTGACTATCGCTTAAAACCTACCATATTCCCCTTGCATCTACAAGAAAATTATCAATAAGATTGACATCTCGATATCTCCATTAACATGAAGCATATGGAGAATAAGCGTTTGTAAAAATAGTTTGTACAAGAGTAGAGAAAGTCATGTGAGTGTAACACATCAGATTTTTTTATGTCCTGGACATGCAAAGAGAATGGAATGCGCCACATAGCAACCAGCGTTAAAATATTTGACCATAGCTTAAAAGCTACCATATTCCCCTTGCATCTACAAGAAAATTACCAATAAGATTGACATCTCGATATCTCGATTAACATGAAGCATATGGAGAATAGGCGTTTGTAAAAATAGATTGTACAAGAGTAGAGAAAGTCATGTGAGTGTAACACATCAGATTTTTTTGGATTCAGGGGGTCTCAAAGCATATATTTCCAGTGAAATCTCGGTATCGAATTTTTGGGTGGAATACAATACTTCCCCTACTTACTATACGTAGTATAGAAAGTAAAAATCATTTATGGAAACATGTCCGTGTGTGTGTGTCTGTGAACAGCATAACTCAGAAACGAACAGTCGGATAAACACCAAACTTGGTATTTAGGATCAGTATCTTCCAGAGATGCGACACGAAGCTTTTCAAGAAAATCCCCTCACCCAAGATTACACTTTATATGGAACATTTTTCGAAAATTTTAATTTTCTAAAAAACGGCTCTAACGATTTTGATTAAAATATCATATGTTTAAGATATTTTCATGGCAAATGAAATGCATATCTCGAATTTTCTGGGAATGTCTGCAAAAGTATTCTTCACTGTGAACAACTTTTGCATAACTGGTTAACCATAAGAGATAGACAAACTTTTACTACCCAAAAAATGTAGATCGCGTTAAAATACACAATTTATGTCATACACATTTTTTTTGTTGAGTGAACCATTTTCTAGATATTGTTTGTTATTCCTTTAAATTTTCGAATACTTATACTTTTTCTCAAATGGGAATTCGTTATTCATTTTTTTCATGTCTTGGACATACAAAGAGAATGGAATGCGCCACATATTTAAATTTAGTTTTTTATTTATGGACGCTCTTTAACTACTATGGTTCTTAGCGTCCCATTCTATATTGGGCGTGAAACACCTGTAATTTTGCTCAGAGGCCTCTTTATCAGGCTTGAGGTTCTTTTACGTGCCGTAAATCTACGACACGGGACCACCGGCTTTACTTCCCTTCCGAAGGAAGCCGTGCTAACGATTTTTACGCCCGAAAAAATCCATCGCCCTCCGCCGGGTTTGAACCCGCGACCTTGGGAACTAGAGGCTAGCACGGTACCACCAGTCCACGGAGGACGACATGCGCCACATAGCAACCAGCTCTTAAAATATTTGACTACCACTTAAAGCCTACCAATTCCCCTTGCATCTACAAGAAAATTAGCAATAAGATTGACATCTCGATTAACATGAAACATATGGAGAATAAGCGTTTGTAAAAATAGTTTGTACAAGAGTAGAGAAAGTTATGTGAGTGTAACACATCAGATTTTTTTCATGTTATCATCAGAGTTGGGTAAACTTCCATAATTGGATTTAGCGAAATGATAAAGTAATTGACCCACGCTTAATATTCTTCTTTGACAAAGCATGGTTCCACTTTGTATATCTATGTTTCGTTGCAAAATAACAGATATTGAAGTACAGAGAAATCCCCCAAAAATTGAGCTTTATTTATGGACACTTTAACTGCTGTGGTCCTTAGTGTCCCATTCTATATTGGGCGTGAAAGACCGGTAGTTTTATTCAGAAGCCTGTTTATCAGGCTTGAGATTCTTTTACGTGCCGTAAATCTACGACACGAGACCACCGGCTTTATTTCCTTTACGAAGAAAGCCATGCCCTCCGCCGGGTTTGAACCCGCGACCTCGGGAACTAGAGGGAAGCACGGTACCTACTACACCATGGAGGACGACTACAGAAAAACCTGATATTCCCTTGCATGACACGAAAATCGGTGTGCAGTAAATGTATACAGAATAATAGGATCTATATTCTTTGAACAAACAATAAATGTCATATTCACACCATTTTTGTGCAGCTGAGCGAGGGTGAAAGTCAGTCTGGATTTTTCCAACAAGACTTTCCTACTGCGCATAAAGCTGATGATACATTAAGTCTAATGTATGAAATTTTTGAAGATAGGGTAATTAGTAAAGAATTCTGGTCCTCACGATCTCGTGATGTGATTTTTATCTAAGACGGGACTTTTAGTATAAGGAGCGTGCAACCAAACCTATACAGTTTATGAACTAAGAGAACTTGACTCAGTTTGGTATATAGAGCTCTGGAGTGTGAATGAATATTTCCTGAGAAAATGCTAGAAGTTTATGGATAGAGAAGGTCAACATTCCCAAATCTCTTACAATAAGGGATGTGCTTGTTATAACTGTAATTGTAACTATGAGTACATAAATAGGTTGTGGGGATATTATACCTCTTTTGGCGGTAGACCTAGCTGAGATAGGCGGCATAGGACCGTCCAGCGGTGGCCACAGTGTGAATGAAAAACACTGTAATATTATTTAATATTGTCACGAACGTGGCTGAGGAGATCCACATTATATTTATTATTTTATATTAATTAACATTATTTTATTAGCCTGTCACAAGTTTCTGAATTCATATAGAGTCATATTCTATATTTCTTAATTCTGCTCAAGTCTTAGTAAACTGTATATATGACAGGAAACAGTGGTTTGCCACTTCCCTTGACATTTCAAAGGAATTTCATATGACATCGTTTCCTTAGGAGTACGTGTCTTTCTGCACGCTCTTAGCTCCACCCTGTGGATCGTATGATCATTGGAAAGTGTTAAGCCTATGCATTTTCCAGACCATATTTGGTAATAGCTGCCACGGTATTACAATGAGCCCCTCTAGGGCATTCAACTCTATATAAGCAAGCGCTTGAGCTCTGCTTGGGGGACTTTGTGTTGTAACTTGATCGGGACCACTATGGTACCCGTCGACGGCCACTGCACGGCCGCTCACCGGATGGTTTCATTTGGCACCACTAGCGGCTTGACAAAGTCGTGCTGAGTATTGGCTCTCCTCATCCACGACGGGACATCTCCTAAGGTAAGAGAACTGTTAATGATAATGTGTACTGTGCTTCCCCTCTCTTTCTGCAAACCCAATTATTGTATAATCCAAGACTAACTTCCAAATATAGTCAGATCGCGTTTTAATGATTGTCTCTATCTCTGCAATCCCTCATTTAGCTATTCCCCCCAGTGTCACAACTTAGCACGTGACAATATATCCAGATGTTGACGCTTCTTGAGCAAAAATCATGAAGCTAATAGACTTGCTAGCTCCAACAATAACTCCACATACTCTTATCTAAATGAATGCGGCTGTGTTACAGAGAAGATCATGATGCTAGAAGCAGATGTTGTCCTGGGAACTCTGGATGGAGATCAGCTTCTTCAACCGATTATGGCGCATCCTCCCAACACCACATCGGATCTCAGTTTAGCTATGTTCCTGGACGGGGTCACGGGGCATCGCTCGGGGATCAAACTGGACTTCAAGAGTTTGGATGCCCTTCTCGCAGCTCTAGGACTTTTGCAAAAAACTCAGGTCTGTAAACACAAAATATATTTTTCGTACTGTCACTAACCGTATTTTGGCACGCATAGTACAAACATGGACATTTTTTAATAAAAACCTGATGTGTTACATTCACACGACTTTCCCTACCCATTCTTCAATGAACTATTAGGTACTACAAAACTTTATTCTTCTATCTACTTAATGTTAATCGAGATAAACGTTTGAAAAAATTATCTTATTGCATATTTCCTTATAGGTACAACAGGATTAGGGGAATAAAGTAGGCTTTAGTGGCAGACAAATCATTTAAGAGCTGGTCGTGTAAAATGTCTTTGAAATTCCGCTCTCTTTGCATGCCCAAGAGAAGAAAACGAATAGCTATTTCCTCTTGACAAAAGTATTTGAAAATCCAAACGTTAAGAGAGAATATCTCGGAAATGGTTAATGCCACCACAAAAATTTTTATTTAATATAAACTGTGTACTTTAATCAGATCTGCATATTTATGCAGTAAGATTTTGTCTATATCTTATGGTTTACCAGTTATGCAAAAGTCATTCTGATTAAGCAACACCTCAGAGGCTATTCGCAAGAAATTCAAGATATGCATTTCATTCTTTGTCAGAATACCATAAAAATATATGGTATTTTAATCAAAATCGTGTGCAATTGTTTTTGAGAAAATTAAAGTTTCCGAAAAATTTTCCATGTAAACGGTAGTTTTGGATGGGGGGATGCTGAACTTGAATACGAAATTTGGTATTCAACAGACTTTTCGTTCTTGAAATGCCGTTCACAGACATACACATACGACCTTTTTCTAAACATGCCTTTTTTGGGCGACCAGGGCCTCAAAACATATATTTCCGATGAAATCTCGGTATCCAATTTTTGGGTGGAATGCAATACTTCCTCTACTTACCATAGGTAAGCAGTAGAGAAAAAGCTTTTTGAGAGAATTTTTGTGTTTTAATTAGCTTTACGCTTTCCTGCAACATGTTGTGATATATTTCGTATTATTTCCCAGTTGTACAAATTTCAGTGAGATTAAGAACACATACTTCATATGCTTTTCTCAGAATACAGTATCTCATATTGTATATTTTAATTGAAACTGTTAGTAAACTTGAGAAACTAGAAAATAAAGGAAATATGTGCGGTTAAAGAATTCTTTGAGGTGAGAAAATTTGCTTTATTCCTTATGTATCTAATTTTACTTTCTCTACTATGTATCTAATACAGAGTAAGCCAAAAGACCCGAGCCGCCTGTCCGCGTCCTCGGCAATCGTTGCCGTCTGCCGCTATCATAGAAAGGCGCGGATGAAACCATACAGCATTTTTATAATTACTTTTAAAGGCTTTACTTAACAACTTTATGAAAGGAGATGCTGAAACTGGCCACCGTCGTTGTCCATACATTTTTGGCACCTCTTTAGGAAACTATCCATCACTCGCCGTAGTTCACGTTGAGAAATTTCCTGGCGGATATTTTGTTTTAATTCTTCCAGGGTGTGTGGGTTTGTCTTGTACACTTTATGTTTCAAGTTACTCCGGAGGGGTATTTTATGAACAATATTACCGGCTGCGCGGTGTTTTTCACTGGGCGTGTGGAAATATGATAAAAACATGATAACGCACTGCTGCTGTAAACAAAGTCACGCTGTTGTGGTTTTGATGTGCAGCGTGAAGTGCAGTTTTGAGTTGACGGTGATGTGATGTAGTTCAGTTATTACGAGTTATTTATTATTTTGTCCTGTACTTAGTCACAAAGTATATTATTGCTTAGTATATGTTTTCTACTGCACAGCGTGTATTTATTTATGATTCGTATGTGTTAACTCGGTCAGCTCGCCAAGTGAAAGTACGATTTGCAGAAAGATTTCCAGGTGTAAAAGTTCCAGGCTGCACAACAATCCATGAACTTTACAGTAAATTTCAGGCCACAGGAAGTGTTCAGGCTAAGAAATCTAAAAGACGGCGTTCGGTTCTTACCGAAGAAACATTAGACGACATCGGTCATCGTTCGGAAAATTCCCCCCAAAAATTCCATACTGGATACTTTCCTAAAGAGGTGCCAAAAATGAATGGACAACGACGGTGGCTAGCAGCAGACGGCAAGGAGCGCCGAGGACGCGGACAGGAAAAACACCGCTCAGGTGGATCGGAGTCTTTTGGCTCACTGTGTAAGTAGAGAAGGTACCTATTCCATTCCACTCAAAAATTCGATACCGAGATTTCACCGGAAAGACACGTTTTGAGGCCCCTTGAATGCAAAAAAGCATTTTTAGAAAGAGATCCGTGTTTGTGTGGTGCGCGTGCGCGTGTGTGAACAGCACGCCTCAAAAACGAAAAGTCGAATAAACACCACACTTAGTATATATGTTCTAAAGATGGGATACAAATATCAAGTAAATCCACCAAAATTTCGTGAAGGGCGCCCAGGAAGTGCCGTTAGATGATAATATTGCTGCTGTTCGAGCAATACTTGAAGAAGATCGACGGACATCTTATGAATTTATTCGGGCAACATTGGGCATTGGTATGAGTCAAATCCAAAACAGTTTTTATCAGCAGTTAGGACGAGAGAAAACATTGTTGTCGATGCTTCCACATAAACTGACTTCCGATCAAAAACAACGCATTGATTGCTTCGGGATATCGTTACTGGCGATGAATCTTGCATTTATTGTTATGATTCTGAAAAGAAAAGTCAATCGGCTCAATGGGTCTTTCGAACAGAATCTAAGTCTACAAACGTTCGACGAATTCGCAGTGCTGGTGAGAAGATGGCTGGTAGTGCGCAAATGTCAGTTGACAGCAAATTTTTGAAAAAGTTCGTGAGAAACGCCCAAAGGGAAAAATAATGTTTTATCATGACAACGCATCGTCACATATCTACCGCAAAACTAACACCTGAGTATTCTGGATGCCCTAATGGTCTGAACCATGGAACCTCCACCATACAGCCCTGACCTAGCACCTCATGATTTCGTTTTGTTTCTAAAAATTAAAGATAAAACGCGTGGAATCACTTTTTGGTCATCAGATGAAGCAGTGGAACATTATAAAACCTGTTTCTGAACTGCCTCAGGAAGAGTGGCATCATGGCTTTAAGAACTGGTTTCATCGAATTCAAAAATGTTAAAGGGGATTATTTTGAAAAACGATAAAATAATTCCAATTTTTTAAAACTAATCACTTTATTTTCTAAAACTTTTCAGTGTCGCCCTCATACTTAGAAATGCCGAGTGCTGTCTATACATTTATTTATCCTCGTGAGCACATTACTGTAATATCATTCAGTGATAGGACGTACCAGTTTCGCAAGACAGTTTAGCCTACGTAGACGTTGGTGCTGCCCTCTAGTAGAGTTAAACAAAACTAGCAGAGAGCTGGCCTCTAGGGATCAATGGGTTTTTCGGCAGACACGATAAAATCTTCTACATTATCTAAGCTGTAAATTTAAGACCTGCACATAGATAATATTGGATGAAGAAAGTAGATTATAAATGGTGTATCTGTTCTTCTTCTACATTTCGTTTTAGGTACAAGAGAGATACGGTACGCTGAAAGGACAGTGAAAATTTTAAAAAGCGGGTTGCTATACGCTTATTTTAAGATTCCATTTCTTTGCATAACTACGAGAAAAACAAATAGCGGCTAGCACTTGAAAAAAAGTGTAAATTATTTTAAAATTCAAATCGATAGCAAATAAGACATTTCGGAAATGGTTAATGCCACACAAATACACTTGACATACTTTTTTTTAACGAGTTTACATTTTTTTGTAATGCTGTTTATCTCTTATGGTTTACCGATTACACAACTGTATGCAAAAATCACTCAGAAGCTATTCCCCAAAAAATACAAGATATACATATTTTATTTCTCATGCAAATATCTAAAACGTACGATATCTTAATGAACATCGTTAGAGATATTTTTGAGAGAATCAATCTGGTGGGGTGTTTTCCCGAAAATCTTGGTGGCAAATCTTTGAAAGATGCTGAATTAAATAGCAAGTTTGGCGTTTAACCGATTTTTCGTTTTTGAATTATATTGTTTAGACGGACACATGGACTGACACACACATACAAATCTTTTTATATTTTTTTGAGTCAGGAATCTCAATACGTGTATTTCCAGAGAAATCTTGGTATGGAGTTTTTGGGATGAATGCAATGCTAATTCCACTACTGACTATAGAGAAAGTATACACCGCCTGGAGTAGCGGCAACTACTTCAGCACCTTAGTACAGCGGGTAGTATATCAACGCGGGGTTTTGAATTGTGAACAATGTCTCATCGATAATAATCATGGTGCTAACACATTTGCGGTTTATATGAATTCATATTAGTCATTGCATTATTCCGCGAATTACACTTTTATTATATCAATGCACCATTTTCTCAGAAACTGTTTTAGATAGCCAAATTAAGTATTAGAATGATAAAAACGCCACTCTAATGCTGTTGTGGATCCACTTTGGTGTAAATAAGACAATTCGTTAGTTTCTTTATTAATATTTTTATGTGTTTCATTCGCGTGGATTTCTGCATGCAGTCTTTTAAGATTATTCTTACAAAAGCTTTTCCCCCTGCCTTTTCTTGTTAACAGAGATAAACTTCTATACACATTTAAATGTCGATATAAGAAGAATGCAGTAGGATACATTTTTAAAAAGTGTGTCGCTCTTTCATAGCTTTTAAATTCCATGCTTTTTGCATGACCACAAAAAAAATTGCGCTTTACCGCTTGAAAAAATATAATATTTGACAATATAACCACATAACAAATATTATCTTGGAAATGGTTAAAGCCACACACAGACAGACACACACACGGACATGTTTCCAAAAATACTTCTTTTTGGTTTCAGGGGGTTACAAAACCTGTATTTCCTGTGAAATCTCGGTATCGAATTTTTGGGTGGAATACAATACTTCCCCTACTTACTATACGTAGTAGAGAAAGTAAAAAGCATTTTTGGAAACATGTCCGTGTGTGTCTGTGTGTGTGTGTGCGTGTGTGTGTGTGTGTGTGTGTGAACAGCATAACTCAGAAACGAACATTCGGATAAACGCCAAACTTGGTATTCAGGTTCAGTATCTTCCAGAGATGCGACACGAAGGTTTTGAAGAAATTCCCTCCACCCCAGATTACCCTTTACGTGGAACATTTTTCGAAAATTTTAATTTTCTCAAAAATGGCTCTAACGATTTTGATTAAAATATCATATGTTTAAGATATTTTCATGACAAATAAAATGTATATCTCGAATTTTATGGGAATGTCTCCAAAAGTATTCTTCATTGTGAACGACTTTTGCATAACTGGTAAACCGTAAGAGAGAGACAAAATTTTACTACACAAAAAATGTAGATCGCTTTAAAATGATCAATATATGTCATACATTTTTTTTGTTGAGTGAACCGTTTTCGAGATATTGCTTGTTATTCCCTTAATTTTTCCAATCCTTATACTTTTTCTCAAATTCGTAATGCATTTTTTTGTCCTGGTAATGCAAAGAGAATGGAATACTCCACATAGCAACCAGCTCTTAAAATATTTGACTATCGCTTAAAGCCTTGTATCTACAAGAAAATTAGCAATAAGATTAACATCTCGATTAACATGAAGCATATGCAGAATAAGCGTTTGTAAAAATAGTTTGTACAAGAGCAGAGAAGATCATGTGAGTGTAACACATCAGATTTTTTTTATTAGGAGGGCCTCAAAACATCTGTTTCTGGTGAAATCTCGGTATCGAATGTTTGGGTGAAATGCAATACCTTCTCTACATACTATGTACGTGGTACAGAAAGTACAAATATATGAGTACTAAAAGGCATATTGATACATCGTGTAAATCAAATGTTGATTCTGATATATTAACTAAATTCTGAGTTAATGAGTCATGAATTTGATAAATTTAGTACTGACAGAATAAAACTTTTAGCCTGCCGTTAATTTAAGTGAGTGTTTACCTTACAGATGACATATCCAGTAATGCTGAATGCTGACATCCTGCCTGGGCCTGTCAACAGTACAGTAAAGCCAGTGGAGGCTGATACGTTCCTACAAAAGTGCAAGGAGCTTTTCCCTGAGAGCACTCTGTCGGTTGGCTGGACAACGAGATATGGCGGCAATATCACCACCGGTGCTTACTCTGATGATAATGTGAGTTCCTGACTGCTGTAAACAAACAGAATTTATACGTAAAAGTGAAGCTAGTGGCAATGAAGCAACCGCAGATATAGTAAACAGTTTCCGGTAGCCTTTGCCCCAAGTTTAAAAAAATATATTAACTTTGTAATTTGACTCTTTCTTTAAATATTCTATATTTGTGTTTGCTCGGCTGCGTCAGTATTATTGTTAGAGACATGTTTCTCTTAGCAGGGTTGTAGTGCAACTGAAGAATGTAGGCTTACACAGATTATAATTTTACTTCACTCCTTTTATTAATACTTGATACGACTTAAATAACACTTCACTGATAGAGAGAGAGAGAGCTGTGAGATTCTTTAATTAATTACTTGCACTTTTTAATAAGTAAAACTATTTTCATCTCACACGAACACGTATTAAATTTCTTGAGTACACTTTTTGCGACTGGTTAGTAACGCTGTCTGCAACCAACTGAACTGATTTCAACCGTCTAAACTTGTAAAATTCTGTATTTCAAGTCTCTCACTGGCTATTCTTAATCCAATAGAATACCTTCATTTAACTAAAGCTTTTTCTGGTTGTTGATTGGCTATTTTTTATAAACTGTCACTAAAATTACATTATTGCTTCCAAGAATCACAAGTAACATTTAAACTCTCAAACTCATTATTGCCTCAAGGTTACCTCATTGTTACCTCATTGTTAGCAACTTTTAACCTATTATTCTCACAGCTCCTACATTATTAAATTACGTAATATAGTCACATAACATAATTACACATGGATACAATAATATAAACTTATACAATGACTGTAATATACACTTTTTATATATTGTTACATACACATATTACTTTAAGGTGGGCAGTTATTAATATTTTGTATTATACACTTAGACTGAAATCATTTAAGTGTTAAAAATACTGCCTCAATTTACGTCGTTACGTTATTGCCGCTAGGTGGTGGCTTGTTCGCTATGGTATTGCCATCTACTGGAAGTAAAACAAATTTGTTGACAGAAGTAGTCGGTGGTTTTTCAAAATTCATTACGCGATCTTTATTCTTCAAAATACACACCATTAAAATCTATTGGTCCATTTAACTGTTTCAATAATTTACGAGTTAAATTTACATTTTAAAAAGATAAGTGAAGAAATGTCGCAAAATATTTATTGTAATATTGTAAGAATGTATACATGTTTAAATATGCGTAATAATAAGAGTAATACTTTATTAAAGCCTTTAAATACAATGTACAATAGGTAAAGTCAGTTTGGTGGGTACATATGGTCAAACTATACAAGGAGATTCTGCAAGTTCATTATTGCTATAAAATGGATTATCACACATCCATGATGTTATTTTCATTCTGTTCTGTTACATAAGGTGGCAATCTACTATAAAATCTGATGCTGTGAATTAAAACTTTCTTTGGTCTCGAATACGGTACTCTAAGTTTGCATATATTATTAGTGCTGTAGTTATGAAGATCAATATTCTGTGAATAATTATAAATATTCTTGTGTACATACAAGAGAAGTTCAAGTATATAATACTTGTATGCTGTTAAAATTCCCTCTTGTTTAAACAGAGGTTTACAAGATGTTCTTTCTTGAAGATATATTCCTAATAGTACGAAAAGCCCTCTTTTGTAACATTAAAATGCCCTTTAATCTAATACTGTAACCTTAAACAATAAACCGTACTTAAACTTGCTTTCAAATAATGCCTAATAAGTTTGTTTCACCACAATTTTATTATAAATACTTCTCAAAAGATATATCACTCGTGATAGTCCTTTGCAAACATGATTTATGTGGTCAGTCCAATTTAATTCTGAGTCTAATACACACATAATAGCTTTACACTTTGATTAATTAAACTTCCTGGAAGTTGTCTATTGTTTGTTTCCTATCTTTGTATACCAAGAACCCATTACAGTAAAACAATATATTTATATAATTCATCGTTTCGTTAAAATAATCGTTATGAATACTAATATCATTATGTGTCGTAATGAAAGTTGGTCATCTGCATATAGCACTATTTTAAGAGGTACATCATTAGGTAAATCATTTATCATAATGAGAAACAGAAACGGTCTCAGAGTGGATCCCTGAGGAACGCTATACTTAATGGGTGTTTCTAAGCTATTCTTACCATTTGCACAAATTACATGAATACGTCCAATTAGGTAAGATAAAACGGCGTTATACTCAATATGTATTATTCTATAGAAATTCAATGTTTTGAGAAGTAAGGTGTGAGATATAGAATCAAAGGCTTTACCTGGATCAAATAATAAATCTAGGGCGTGATCTTTAACTTCGTAAGCCTTATAAATTACTTTAAGAGATCATCACTGTGTTCTTTTCCCGGAGGTATCTCCAAACTGACGCTGTGTACGAATCTTGTTACTAACAAAATGTTCTCTTGGTTGTAATAAGACAATGCTTTCAAAAATCTTACCGAGTATGGTACAATTATAATTGGTCTTTAATTTCTTGGCCTTTCTGTGTCACCTTTTGTACTTCCTCTACTACGTATAGTAAGTAGGGGAAGTACTGTATTCCACCCAAAATCCGATGTCGAGATTCACCGGAAATATATGTTTTGAGGCCTACTGAATAAAACAGCATTTTAGAAAAAGGTTCGCGCGCGTGTATATGTGTGTGAACAACATAACTCAAAAACGAAAAGTACCAAACTTAATTTCAGTATCTTCCAGGGATGCGACACGAATATTTTCAAGAAAATCCCCTAATCCCAACTATTTTGATTTTCTAAAAAAATGGCTCTAACGTTTTCGATTCAAATACCATATATTAAAGAAATTAATGACAAATAAAATGTATGTCTTGAATTTTCTGGAAATAGTCTTTGAAGTTCTCTTTATTCGGAAGGAATTTTGTATAATCTTGTATAACTAGTAAAGGTTAAACGAAAGACGAAAACGTACTACACAAAAAAATGTAGATCTCTTTAAAACACAGAATTTGTTTCAAATACATTTTTTGTGGCTTAAGCCATTTCTCAGATATCTGTTAGTAATGGTTCGAATTGTTCATTACTTGGCCATTCTCTTAAAGTCCTGTCAACATTCAGTTGTTTCTCGCGATGTCATGGAAACATTATGGAATTTTAAGGCAGCATATAGCGTCCAGTTGTTAAACATTTGACTATCCCTGTTCTCTTTGTATCTATAACGAAATGTGTCATGTAGCTGTTTCTGCAAAGGTTTATTTGGATTAAAATGTAATACATAGAAAAATAAGTTTTCGTAAGAATAATTTGTGTACACACTAATAAACGATAGAGGGTAGAGAAAATCATGTGTATGTACCACAACAGGTATTTTTATTTCACTTTTACTTCTCAGTCTTTATTGTTCACCTATGACTTGTGGATCTAACATTTTTCTTATCTTTTTTCACATTATTTTTTATTTTAATGTTTTTGCACCTTAGAGGCTTTCTGGTTTAATTACAGTGTTATGTCTTAATTTTATATGCTTAGACATGTACTTTTTAGTGTATTTATTTCTTTATTATTATTATTATTATTGTTAAATAAGAGTCTGTGTAACAAAGAGTGATAGAATTTATGTGATGCCACAGGTTGAGGCGATGCTGAGGGTCCTGCAGGAACAGGATGTGACGCAGCCAATAACTTTCCCAGTGAGGGCAGGACTTGTGGCCAACTCAAATGATGTGTTGGCAAAACTGAAGGAGTCTGTTGCGAACTGTACCTTTACTATATGGAGTTCTGAGAATGACCACGTAGACGTGCCTGCACTCAGGAGCTTCATTCTGGATACAGTTGGCCGGGACCGTGTCTTCGTGGATGTACCAGCATCCTTAGCTCAAGAACTGAACCTACATCCACATTCGTCTGATACTTTCAAATCAACAGCTCCCATTGTGACTTTCTCAATAATCACTCTAGTTCTGTGTCTTATATTGTAACAAAGTGTGCGTCATGTGATGGTAGAATTGCGGTTAAAACCAGCGGCGGCTCGCGCTAAAGGGAAGTGCCATCTCTTTAATTTTCAACCCTGAATATCTTAGGTTATATTAAGAGGAAACGTGAACACTGCAATCCACCCGCTCTCCGTTTTTAAGACACTTTTCCATACAGGAAATTCAGCGCTAAATGTACTGCCAACCCAAGTATAGGCGTAATCCGCGAAAATAGCGATATGTTTAGCTCTTCTTGTCAACTTATTCGTTAGCAATTCATCTCGATGCATCTTCAAGAAGCCTGACTGTCAAAAGTTCGCTCTCGCCTCTTTTACCGCGCAATTTCTAATATCATGCCCGTTATTTGAAACTATACTATGGTTAGCATGATAACTTCCAAACCCCAGGTCCCGAGTTCGATTCCTGGCTGGAAGGTGGTCATTTTTCTTTAGCCAGTATTAATCCCCATCCTGCATAGAGTCTGGAAGTATGAATGGCAGCGTAGATGCGTGTGTGAATTTAATGCAATGCCACAGCACAGATTGACACCACTGTAAGCGAGTGAACATAATTGCTGATGAGCTTGTTCCAAAGGTTTCGTTTCTGGCTCTCGTACTGAGAGTCTGGGGTTTAGTTCCCGGCTCTGGGGTGACGATTTTGAGTCAGCTCTATCCGCGCCTTCACCTCTGACTTGCTCATGTGAAGTATCCCCAGTCACGGTAAAAGCTCTCATTCCACCGCCATCCTCATCATCACCCTACAATCGGAGGCCGGATGCTTCCACCTCGGAAATTGGCCCAGACATCGCTTGATGGAATGAGGTATCCCCCGAAGGTCATAGTTCATATGGGAAGCGTTAGAAACGACGACCTTAGCCTAACCTCGTGTAAATCTCGAAACTAGAGGACTCTGTCGATTCATACTTGCTTTTTTCGCTTTCTATTTTTCTTGTTGTGTTTAATGACACTCTTGATTATTTATCACATTCATTTATGACTTCCATCTCTCCATGTTTTTCGCTCAAACGTTGGTAGCTCTTGCGTATGAACAGTAGAGCTACAAAGTGCCTGCTACCGGCCAAAGCGTGAAAGAGAAGGTAGAACAAAACCTGTCTCTTCAAATCGTCTCTGGATGAACTGTCAACTCAGAACAACATTATAGAAATTTAGACACATATCCTGAATGTTTCAGCATCTGTATACAGGAGAAGACGGCTTGGTGTGTGTGTGTGTGTGTGTGTGTGTGTGTGTGTGTGTGTGTGTGTGTGTGTGCCAGGTCACATTCTGCTTGTGTCCGACAGAATACTTAGGTTTAAAAGGAGTTGTTATGATGGGCAAGGGCACGCAGACTATGTGGACTTTCCGCACATGCGCAGTGAGCCTGCCCAACCTATCGGAGCAACGTTATTACTTCCTGTTTGCTCTTATGAGGAATGTAAATTACAAGAAACTCTTCCAGTATAAAAGCAGCTCAACTAACGTATCCTTAAATAACACCAGTTTTAGCATTACCATAAGAGTGAATTTGAATGCTCGGTGAGAGATTGAACTTCATCTATAAACACAGAAATTAGTGTTTATTGCATTCTTTACATTTTACTGTTGTGTTAATGCAGTTTAAAACCACCTAATGATGTCACATAGAGTAATTTTGTTTAAATACTGTGGCGATTGTTTTCCTCAGGGTACAAGTTATTGTTTATATTTTCCCATTTTTGCATGTAATTAATATTGTTGAGTGAACGCTACTGCAGATGGTAGGCGCTTGAGTCACTCCTGCCTACAGAGGGTTAGAGGGAGAATTTCGGGGAGAGACTTCTAGGTCGTAGCCATGGGGAATCGGAGTTCAGGTTTCTCTCTCATGAGCATTGGGCCGTTCTGGTCGTAGGGTTTATGTAACTTAGTATCCTGTTCATCGTACTTTGGGTTGTCCTCCGTGGTGTAGTGGTTACCATGCTAGCTCTAGTTCCCGAGGTCGCGGGTTCAAACTCGACGGAGGGCGATGGATTTTTTCGGGCGTAAAAATCCTTAGCATGGCTTCCTTCGGAAGGAAAGTAAAGCCGGTCCCGTGTCGTAGATTTACGGCATGTAAATGAACTTCAAACCTGATAAGTAGGCCTCTGAACAAGATTTTCAGTCTTTCACGTCCAATATAGAAAGGGACGCTAAGGGCCATAGCAGTTAAAGAGTGTCCATAAATAAAAAAACTGAATGAACTAAATCGTACTTTGGTTTTGACAATGTCACACATAACAGTACTGGCTGAATCTGACCGTTCGCAATTGCCGTGCTCGCTTAAGTACGAAGCGCATCCAGAAAGTGACCTTCTTGACTTTGTTTCTTTTAAAGTAAATGTAATTAGCCGTCTATCACGTATGAATGATATGCCGGCCAGACAAGTCCCGCTGGTGCCAGTAGCGCGGCAGCAGTGCCCAGAAATGGCGGCTCTTATTCGTTCTCCCGCGGCCTGCGAGGTTCGATCAGTGATAAACTTCCTTACTGCACAAATGTAGCGCCGATCAAAATTCATCGTCAGGTCTATGGGCTGAACATCATGAGCAAACAGCAGTGCGCGACCGTCCCTCATCAATGATGACCTTGTTGAGTTGGTGCGGCAGCGCATCGTGGAGAACCGTCGCTTCACAATTACGGAGCTCAGCAGCCATTTTCCGCGATCCTTGTTGCACTAAATTGTCACTAAGCACCTGCTGTTCAGGAGATTATGTGCCAGGTGTATCCGAATAACCTGATACCCGAGCCAAAACGAAACTCTTAGGAGCAGCATTCATATTTCTGCAGCGGTATCATGATGACGGCGACGAGTTTATCGACAGGATCTTCACGGGCGATGAAACGTGCATTTCGCACTTTACCCCGGAAATGCATTGCGTCACAGTGGATCTCCGGTCAAGACGAAATTCAAACAAACTGTGTCGGTGCAGAAAGTGATGTGCATGGTGCTCTGAGACAGGAAGGGCATTCTGCTCATTGAGTTCCTGCCCAGAGGTGAAACAGTGAACTCTGACCGTTACTGTGAGACACTGCGGAAATTGTGACGTGCTGTTCAAAACAAAAGGCGTGGAATGTTTGCTGCAGGTGTTGTGCTGCTGCATGACAATGCTCTCCAGATACGACTGGGCGCACAGTAACTATTCTGCAGGAGTTCGGCTGGGAGCTGTTTGATCATCCACCATACAGTCCTGATCATGCTCCCAGCGATTTTCATCTTTTCTTGCACCTCAAGAAATTCTCGTCCCCCTGTCAGCTTTTTGACAACGACGTAAAGCTGAAGACGACTGCCACACGCTGGTTCCATTCACAGGTGGCAGACTTCTACGGCACAGGAATACAAGAGTTGATCCCACGATATGACAAGTGTCTCAATTCTTGTGTTGACTATGTCAAAAGTTAGCTCAAACATTGCTGTATCTGTTGCCAATAAAGTTTTTCATATAACTATGTTTTCTTTGTTTAAAAAAAATAGGGAATCTTATTTTATGGATGTGCCTTGTACATTTGAATAATTGGGGATGGATTTGTAAATGACTAGAGTTCTAGATATTGGGCGTGCCTAACTTTTGTTAGACTTAGAAGGCGAAATTGGGCGTCATAACTGTTGGCAAAACTTTTGGAAACCGTTTGTGTCGGACTTATGTAAAAGAATTGTAGCTGTGCTGTATCCAGGCAACTCTTCTTAAATTCCTAACCTGGGATAAAGTGTTATTCATGTGATCCTCAAATCGAACTGAACATGAACTTTCATCAAGACCTTTGGGTCAGCATTGTAAAATGTTTTTGTGCAGATGCTATATATTTTGTAAATCGGTTTATTCAATACTGTAAATACATACTTGCATCTTGCCGTTTTCTGCTTTGTAGAAACCTCTGATGTTTCTTTACTCTTTTACCTGCTGAATATGCAAGTAATATCTGAAGGGGCGCAGTGCAATATGCAGCTTCATCCTAAATATTATTGTTGACATTAATGCTTGTATGTGGTTTCTGAACAAGTGTACGTAGTGAAACTGTTACAAAAGATTTGAAATAGATGAGAAACTTGAGTGAAGGCGAGTTATTTACTTTAGTGAATATTTTACGTCAAGTAAAAACTGAATATCGCTACATAACATCACTTGCCTATATTTTCGAGAAAAGTGAAAACGTATTTTTTTGCAATGCAATGTGGGTTCTACGCAATGCTATTTTTACTTTCCCTACTAAGTATTTAGAGTAAGTAGAGGAAGTTTTGTATTACAACCAAAAATTCTATGTCGAATTTTCACCGGAAATGTATATTTTGAGGCCCTTAACCCAAAAAAGTATGTTTAGAAAAACGTTCTGTGTGTGGGTGTCAAAAACCAAACTTGGTATTTCAGTTGAGCGTGTTCCAAGGATGTGATACGAGGATTTTCAAGAAGATCCGCTTACCCCGAACTACTCTTTGATGAACCGAGGGGAGTTGTTCACGCGACAACGTCTGTGGTCCGCATTCAGGAGGTCCCGGTTTGATCCCCGGCGACCGCCCAATCTAGCCCATGGGGTGGTTCAACTACTATCACGACTCCCCGTAAGGGGGGGAGTTCCGACCTCTTCAGCTGCCGTGGTGCGGGCACTGCGAACCCTGAGCTAAACCTTCGAGCCCATCCCGAAAGGGAGATGTTCGGATTGGGTTGGACTCGGCTGGGCAGTGGTTCCCGATGCCCATGGGGTTTTTTCCCTATTGGCCTGAGGCGCGTAAGTGGCGTATCCACTTCTGTCCCTGTGTAGCAGGGGATGAGCAGGGCTTGTCCTAGCTCAACCTCGACCACCCAGGGGGGGGGCGGTATATAAAATAGGCACTGTCCCTAATGGAAAGAATCCGTGAGACTTGTCTCCCAGGTTGCGAGGGCGTGGACTCTGAGTAGTCAGACCCGTCCTATGTTTACTATCACGACTGTCCTCTCTCTCATTTCCTGAGCCATCATCTTCCTTGCCATCTGTTTCAGGGTTATAGGACCAGGCGACGGTGGCTTGTGCACTGTGGAGGTTTCTTCCCTGGTGTCGGTCGGTTAGATCTCTCCTCCGAGTATGCTGCGCTCCGGGGACGCTGGAGGTTGCATGCTTGTAAGCAGGATTGGGCTGCGTCAGATGTGTCCAATCTGGAAACATTAAGGACCCCGTCTGTGCTTCACCCGTCGGCATCCGGATCTGGTCGCCCTTCGGGTCTCTCCCCTCATTCCAGCCTGCCTATTTGCAATACTCTGCCCCGGTTCCTGGTTCTTCCCTCCATAATATTTACCTTTACCTATATCCTTTACATAAACAAAACGTTTGTAATTTTTTGCTTTTTTAAAACTGGCTCTATTTTTATTAAAATACAATATCTTTAGGATATTTGCATAACAAATAAAATGTATATCTTCAACTATCTGACACTAGCTCTGAAGTCCTCTTCATTCTGAATGACTTTTGTATAATTGGTAAAACGTAAGCGATAGACAAAATCTTGCTACACAAAAACAGATCTCTTTAAAGCACGCAATTTATGCAAAACCATTTTTGTGGCATTAGCCATTTCCGAGATATTCTTTGATATTGGTTTGAACTTTCAGGCCATTTTGTATCTCATACCTAATACGAAATGTCCAAATATTTAATGAAAGTTTATCTAAGTTCTGCCCCAGCAACTAAAATGTGCTAAAGCCGCCAGTGGTTAAAACTCTGGAACTGTGGCAAACAATCCAATAATTGCTATTAGTTCTCGCTCAAAAAGATTTGTATTTGGAAAAAGATTTGGGTAAAGGTTCTTCGCTGTCTCGGCTCTTTTACTGTGTTTTTCATTAATAAAATTCCACTGCTTCTGTCATATCGTGTATCATACAAGACCTGTCGGCGATGGGCAACTATTTAGAAGGGAACTGAAGTAGACCTTGGAGAAATGCCCAAAACACAAAATTATGCATACCCATATTATTACCGAAAACTTATTTGAATATTTATTGAATAGTGAAGCGAAGTACAGAGTGTATTAAGTTGCAAAATATAATTAAAAAGATTATTTATATTCCACCAAACAAAATATATACAGACATTTAATACATTAAAGGAACATACGGAGAATCATACCTACCTCGTACTCCTTAACCATCCAATGTCTTAATTATTTCACTTTTACACATTTAAACGGTGAATTCCAACAAGAGATGCTGCAAAACTAAATCCCAAAGAATGCATTTCTTTCCCTACTTCTTAACTATAATAAATATTGTATTTCACCCAAAAAATTTGATTCCAAAATTTCATCGCAAATGTACATTTTGATACTCCCTGACTCTGTGTGTGTGTGTGTGTGTGTGTGTGTGTGTGTGTGTGTGTGTGTGTGTGTGTGTGTGTGTGTGTGTGTTAACAGCATAACTCGAAAACAAAAATCTGATGTGGTACATTGACATGACCTCTCTACCTTCTCTCGTTTATTAGTGAGTATACAAACAAGTCTTACAAAAGCGTAGTTTTATACATACTGAATTTTAATCCAGGTAAACCTTTACAGAAACAGCTGCATTACACATTTCGTTATAGATACAAAGAGAACAGCGATAGTCAAATGTTTAACAACTGGACGCTCCATACTGTTTACATGACATCGCGAGAAACAACTGAATGTTGAAAGGACTTTAAAAATATTGAATAATTCGAACCATTAGTAACGATATCTCAGAAATGGCTAATGTTACAAAAATTGTTTGAAATAAATTGTGTGTTTTAAAGAGATATACTTTCCTTGTGTAGTACCATTTCATCTATCGCTTAACATTTACCAGTTATACAAGAATATATAAAATTCCTTCGGAATGAAGAGGACTTCAAAGGCTATTCCAGGAAATTCAAAATATGCATTTTATTTGTCATAAAAATATCCTTAATATGTGGTACATAAATCCAAATCGTGAGCCATTTTTTTGTTAGAAAATTAAAAATGTCGAAAAATGTTTCATTTAAGGAGTAGTTTGGGATGGGGTGATTTTGTTGAAAAGTTTCGTGTCGCATTTTTATATGGTACTGAACTTAAATACCACGTTTGGTGTTGATCCGACTTTTCGTTTTTCAGTTATGCTGTTCATAGACAGACACACGGGCCTTTTTATAAAAATGTTTTTTTTTTTTGTGTGTGTGTGTGTTTGTTCAGCGGGCCTCAAAACACGCTTTCCCAGTGAAATCTTGGTATTGAATTTTTGGGTGGAATGCAATATCTTCTCTCCTACTAGGTACTGCTAGAGACGTAAAAAAGTGGGTTAAATACTCCATTTTCTGTATAATTCAGTATCTTCGGAGGCTGCTACACAAAGATTCTCAAGAAAATCCCCCAATCCAAGCTACTGTTTACATAGCAACCTTGTCGTTATTTTATGTTTTCTCAAAAATGATTCTAACAACTTTGAATTCAAACCCATTATGTTTAAGTATTTGTATAAATAATATGTATATCTTGAATTTTCTAGGAATAGCCTTTGAAGTCCTCTTTATTTGAAAGCAATTTTGTATAATTGCTTAAATGTAAGACAAACTCTACTACACAAAAATTGCAGATCGTGTTAAACCACGCAGTTTATGTCAAATAAAACTTTTTAACCTTTAGCCATTTCCGAGACATTCTTTGTTATTGATTTGAATTTGAAAGCCTTCCATCCGAATATTAGATACCGAGATTTAACCGAAAATACACGTTTGAGGTCCCCTGAATCGAAAAATAAACATTTTTAGAAGAAGGTCCGCTGCGTGCACCCGCTCCCGCGTGTGTGTGTGTTCGTGTGTATGTGTCTCTGTCTGTCTTTGAATATCATAACTCAAAAACGAAAATTCGGTTAAATACCAAACGTGATTTTTCATTTCAGCGTTTTCCGAGGTTGCGATAGGAAGATTTTTAAGAAAATTCCCCACCTTAATTTACCGTTTACCTGGAAAATTCGTTATTAATTTTGGTTTCCTCAAAAGTGGCTCTAAGAATTTGATTAAAAGTACAATGTGTGTAAGATGTTTGATTGCGAAATAAAGTGTATATATTGGAAAAATCCTGAAAAATATTGTGAGTTACTTGCGTAATACTTTAGAAACAACCCCAGTTCACCGTGTTTCAAACTGAGGTAAATGTTGACTCCACATTCCTTCTAATGGACCGCCATCGAAATCAGTGATGTTGCTTGTACATGACTGAGTGAATATTAACAAGTTTATTTATGGATATCAAAAGCCCTCATAACTGTTTACTGTTCTTAAGCGGAAGCATCCAATAAATCCACTCGGGAATGAATGATGCAACAATATAGACAGGAACAGAGGTTACTTCTAATTTGTGAGCACTGAGTGAGCCGCCGAAACTGTGGCAGTTGGTTCTAGGTTGTACCAGTAGATGGTGCAGGACAAGCACATCTAAAGTTCTCCATATACAAAGTACAGCAAAGTTGTAAAACTAAGTTCTCCATATACAAAGTACAGCAAAGTTGAGCACAGCAGCCATGTTGGACTGAAGTCTCGCCTCTCTTTACATATATAAGTAAGCGGAGTGGTTGCACGATCTTAGAAAAGCCCAAACAAAACACAAAAATCAGACACAGGACACCAATACGCTTGTGCTCAACTAACGTATTTCCGGTATTAAAAATATTACTTTACTTATTTTAATTTAATTCTTCATTCATATAAAATGCCAAAACTGCAAATATATAAATATAATAATATGCTAAATGTACAAAACAAAATACTAAAAATCACCACTCCTATGCATAGCCTACAAGTACGCTTTGGCGGTGGAACAATCATCGGTCGGAATGTTCGAGTAATTACTTTCTCTACTACGTATAGTAAGTAGGGGAAGTATTGTATTCAACCCAAAAATTCGATACGGAGATTTCACCGGAAATACATGTTTTGAGGCCCCCTGAATCCAAAAAAAGGATTTTTGGAAATATGTCCGTGTGTGTGTGTCTGTGTGTGTGTATGTGTGTGTGTGTGTGTGTGTGTGTGTGTGTGTGTGTGTGTGTGTGTGTGTGAACAGCATAACTCAGAAACAAACAGTCGAATAAACACCATACTTGTATTTAGGTTCAGTATCTTCCAGAGATGCGACACGAAGGTTTTCAAGAAAATCCCCCACCCTAGAGTACCCTTTACATGGAAGATTTTTCGAAAATTTTAATTTTCTCAAAAATGGCTCTAACGATTTTGATTAAAATATCATGTGTTTAAGATATTTTCATGACAAATAAAATGCATATCTCGAATTTTCTGGGAATGTCTCCAAAAGTATTCTTCATTGTGAAGGACTTTTGCATAACTGGTAAACCAAAAGAGATAGACAAAAATTTACTACACAAAAAATGTAGATCGCGTTAAAATACACAATTTATGTCATATACATTTTTTGTTGTTGAGTGAACCATTTTCGAGATATTACTTGTTATTCCCTTAAATTTTCCAATACTTTTTCTCAAATGGGAATTCGTTATTCATTTTTTTATGTCCTGGACATGCAAAGAGAATGGAATGTGCCACATAGCAACCAGCTCTTAAAACATTTGACTATCGCTTAAAGCTTGCCATATTCCCCTTGCATCTACAAGAAAATTAGCAATAAAATTAACATCTCGATTAACACGAAACATATGGAGAATAAGCGTTTATAAAAATAGTTTGTACAAGAGTAGGGAAAGTCATGTGAGTGTAACACATCAGATTTTTAGTATTGGTATGCATTGGTATCGTAGTATTATAAGCAAATCGGATTCTGTTTTATTTTGCTGGGCCTTCTGCTCTTTTAATTGCTAAATCGTGATCATAATTATTGCTTGGAATGAAACATCGGAGGCATTTGTCTTATTTTACATATATACTCTGTGGAGTAACAAGATCTGTTTTCTACTCCATGCCATTCTCAGATAAAAGTCAACGCCTTCTTCGTAAGTATGTTTTATAAGTCTAATGTGTTGTATTATAGTACAGTGGCATTGTAAATCCTTTTTAGTTTATTAGTATTTTATGAATTGAAATTAGAAGGCATTTTATAGCACAGAAAGATTCGGGCTTTTTAATGGTGAAAAACATATCAAAATAAGTTGAACGGTTTTTGAGGTTATGTTACGTACATAAAAAACTTCTCGCTTTATAATATTAGAATATATTGATCACGGAATCGCACACATATGAACTGGGTTAATTCAGTAGTTTCATTATAATCATTAATCAAGAAAATGAATGCCATTTTGTGCACTACTTTATAAGCTATGTCTGCAGGATTGTTCAAGGGTCTAATAGCGAAGTTGAAACCTGATCATCTCTGTTTGTGCTGGCCTCTGGTGATGGAAAATATAATACTAGAGATGGGACCTCGGTACTGTCGATACCTCGATATTCAGTGGTATCGAAGTGTGTCTAATACTGTGAGATAAACCTTCAATACTTTTAAATGTTTAAGTTTTACATTATTGAAAGTTCTTGCGTTTAAAGGCTAGATAAGGAATCAAAGTAGTCGAGACTTCATGTCACTGCCGCGCACGTTGAGGAAGTATTTTTAACACTTAAATAATTTCAGTCTAATTATATAATATATAAATTCAGTAACAGCCCGCCTTAAAGCAATATGTGTATGTAACAACATATAAAAAGTGTATATTACAGTCGTTGTATATGTTTATATTATTGTATACATGTGTAATAATGTTATCTGAATGTATTACGTAATTTAATAATGTAGGAGCTGTGAGAATAATAGGTTAAAAGTTGCTAACAATGAGGTAACCTTGAGACAATAATGAATTTGAAAGTTTAATAATGCTACTTGTGATTCTTGGAAGCAATAATGTAATTTTTGTGATAGTTTATAAAATAGCCAATCAACAACCAGTAAAAGCTTTAGTTAAATGAAGGTATTCTATTGGACTAGAATTAGCCAACCAGAAACTAAAATGGAGCAAAATTTACAAATTCAGAAGTCAGTTGCTTGTAGACAGTGTTCCTAACTGGACGCGAGATGCGTCCTCGGGAAATTTAATACGTATTCGTGTAAGAAAAAAACAGTTTACGTGTTAAAAAGTGCGAGTGATTAACAAAAGAATCCCACAGCTCTCTATATCAGTGAAGTGGTGTCAAGCATTAATAAAAGGAGTGAAGTTAAAATTATAATCTGTGTAAGCCTACATTCTTCAGTCGCACCACTCCCTGCTAAGACATTCATGTCTCTAAAAAATATAAATATATAATATTTAAAGAAACAGTCAAAATTACAAAGTTAATATTTTTTTAAACATTTTTGGGGCAAAGGCCACCGGAAACCTTTTACCATACGTGCGGTTGCAACTACTTCAAGTGCGGTTCCCCAACAGTTGAAATATAATACACATTCTACAAACTGACTTTCCATACGTAGCAGCAACAAACATTCTTCAACGTGTCCCCAAAGCGTTTCTCGACGATAGTTCTTGATAAATCTTGACTGCGTTTTCTGTGGGTGAATCAATGCTAGATTCCTTAGACTCTTGTATCTAAATGAAAACAAGCAAAGCAATGAGGGAAGGAGTAGAGGTACTTGTGTAACATGCAGCTATAACCGAGTTGTGAATGAAGCTGATTTAGGTGACGCACGTTTCTGCAACAGCCAGGCTTGGTGACTCACTCTCAGCCATTACATTGATCTACTCCTTTGATTAGAATCTGTGAATTCAGCATGAAACAAATCAAAACTTAAGACCTAAGATAATACAGCGCATGGACATATTTGTTCTTTCCTTCCATCCGCTCATATTAGTTTATATTTTCAAGAATGCAGAATAAAGAAGAATTGCTAGTATTTATTTTTCTTTAGAATAGAAATACCTTTAAAAAGAAATTTTTCAGCACAAAGTACAGTTACATAAAAAGGGAAGCATAGAAATTACTATTGTTATTATTATTATTAATCTTGCTTAACAAAAGGGGACAATAACCTCACATGACTTTCTCTACTCTTGTACAGACTATTTTTACAAACGCTTATTCTCCATATGCTTCATGTTAATCGAGATGTTAATCTTATTGCTAATTTTCTTGTAGGTGCAAGGAGAATATGGTAAGCTTTAATTGATAGTCAAATGTTTAAAGAGCGGTTGCTATGTGGAGCATTCCATTCTCTTTGCATTACCAGGACATAAAAAAATCTGATGTGTTACACTCACATGACTTTCTCTACTCTTGTAAATCTATTTTTACAAACGCCTATTCTCCATATGCTTCATATTAATCGAGATATCGAGATGTCAATCTTATTTGTAATTTTCTTGTAGATGCAAGGGGAATATGGTAGCTTTTAAGCGATAGTCAAATATTTTATCACTGGTTGCTATGTGGCGCATTCCATTCTCTTTGCATGTCCAGGACATAAAAAAATGAATAACGAATTTGAGAAAAAGTATAAGTATTGGAAAATTTAAGGAAATAACAAGCAATATCTCGAAAACGGTTCACTCAACAAAAAAAAATGTATATGATATAAGTTGTGTATTTTAACGCGATCTACATTTTTTGTGTAGTAAAATTTTGTCTATCTCTTATGGTTTACCAGTTATGCAAAAGTCGTTCATAACGAAGAATACTTTTGGAGACATTCCCAGAAATTTCGAGATATACATTTCATTTCTCATGACATTATCTTAAACATATGATATTTTCATCAAAATCGTTAGAGCCATTTTTGAGAAAATTAAAATTTTCGAAAAATGTTCCATGTAAAGGGTAGTCTGGGGTGGGGGGATTTTCTTGAAAATCTTCGTGTCGCATCCCTGGAAGATACTGAACGTAAATACCAAGTTTGGTGTTTATCCGACTGTTAGTTTTTGAGTTATGCTGTTCACAGACACACACACAGACACACACACAGACACACACACACACAGACACACACACAGACACACACACGGACATGTTTCCAAAAATGCTTTTTTTGGATTCAGGAGGTCTCAAAACATGTATTTCCGGTGAAATCTCGGTATCGAATTTTTGGGTGGAATGCAATACTTCCCCTACTTACTATACGTAGTAGAGAAAGTAAAAATGAATAACGAATTTGAGAAAAAGTATAAGTATTGGAAAATTTAAGGGCATAACAAGCAATATCTCGAAAATGGTTCACTCTACATTTTTTGTGTAGTAAAATTTTGTCTATTTCTTATGGTTTACCGGTTATGCAAAAGTCGTTCATAATGAAGAATACTTTTGGAGACATTCCCAGAAAATTAACATACAATACCAAATTGGTTACATGAAAACTACTAATAAGAACTAAATTCAAGAACAAGCTATCGTTTTTGCAGTTTTTATAAAGAGGGTATCGATGCTCAAAAATCAGTATCAGTGTCGAGAAGAAGTGATATGGTCCCACCAGTACATAGTAATTTTACTTAAGCAATGCGTTTGTCAGTATTCGGTCCATTTGGAAATGTGTTTGGGTAAAGTGCTAAAACTTATTTGTCAGGTGTGGGGTTCGAACCCACGCTCTCTCTCGAGAACCAGAACTTAAGTCTGGCGCCTTAGACCGCTCGGCCAACCTGACGGTCGAAAGCTTTCACCACCGTCTCTTTTACTGTACATTGCCGAATTAACGATTATCATTTGTTTATTGGTTTTATATAGCCGTGTTCTTTACTTGTGGGTTTATTTCATACTCTCACTCACTGCTCATAAGGCAAAAAGAGGATAAAATATAGTGCACGTATAAGGCTTACAACAGGTTTAAGTTCATATGAGTTTCCCTACTCACACTTCTATAAACTATTCTAGCTACTTTACAAATTATAGTAAGTAGGGGAAGTATTGCATTCCACCCAAAATTCGCCCTGAATCCAAATAAAGCATTTTTGGAAACATGTCCGCGTGTATGTCTGTGAACAGCATTACTCAAAAACGAAAAGTCGGATAAATACAATACCTGATATTTGAGTTTAGTATGTTCTAAGGTTGTGACACGAAGACTTAAAATATCCCCCACCCCAACTATCCTTTACATGGTTCATTTTTCAAAATTGTTCACTTCCCTAAAAGCAGCTCTAACGATTTTGATTGAAACACCATATATGAAAGATATATACATGAGAAATAAAATGTATATCTTGAATTTTCTGGGAATGGCCTAGGAAGTCCTGTTCATTCGGAAGGAATTTCATATAATATTGTATAGCTTTTAAACTTTAAGCGATACACGGAAACGTACCAACAAAAATGTAGAACCCTTGAAAACACGCTTTTACTGAAAATAAGCTCTCTTGTGGCGTAGGCCGTTTTTGAGATATCCGTTATTAAAAGTTCGGATTGATCAATACTTGTCATACTTTTAAGTCCCATCAATTTTCAGTTGTTTCTCGCGATGTCATGGAAACAGTATGGAATTTTAAGGCAGCATATAGCGGCCAGTTGTTAAACATTTGACTATCGCTGTTCTCTTTCTATCTATAACGAAATGTGTAATGTAGCTGTTTCTATAAATGTTTATTTGGATTAAAATATAGTAAATAGAAAAATAAGCTTTAGTAAGAATAGTTTGTATACCCGCTATTAAAGATAGAGGGTAGAGAAATTCATTTGAATGTATCACATTAGATTTTTAAAGAGTGTGTCGTTATGTAGGGGAAGGAGGGGCAAGAGCGTCACCTTCATTTTCTTCCACAATACACATTTTTGGGACCTGGTAAGAGGCTGTCAGTAAGAGCTTTGCTGCCCGGAAGTGTGACAATGGAGAAAGTGACGCTCCAGGAAAAACTGCAGTTTTGGCAGGTAAATATTGTTTTTGGTGATTTTGATGTAAGAACTGCTATTTCTAAGAGCAGGTGTATTGTATTCTAAAAAGTTAATTTCATGGCAGATTTTAATGCAGCTTAAATGGCATTGTTTGAAGCATATTCTGGTGCAGTGGCGTAAGAATACCTAAGGTACCCTCTATGACAGGTACCAATTTATTCCGAGTAGTTGTGGCGGGGCAAGTGAGTCCACTAGAATACTGGCAGTGACGTACTTGCTCCACCATTCGTGTGTGCTAAACTATAAGTCTATATTTAATTTATTTAGAAGATTTAGAACTACTGCCACCTTTTGACAATATAATAAAGAAGTTATGTCTAAAGCATAGTTTAATTATATTGAAACTCGTATTGCAGGTATGGTCCGGAACTATAAAAGGAAAACGGATAGAGGGAAAGGGTGGACAGAAGATGATGCTCAAGTGGCATTAAACGAGATCAGATCTGGTTTAATACCAAGTATCGAAGAGTGGATGCATGAGGAATGCACAGATAATGAAACTGGCTGTAACAGTTTTGTATGTGATACCTGCCGTTAAAACAAGTTGTTATTCTTTTATTTGTCTTTCTTTCCGTGGTTCATGTTATTTTATGCAATGTTTACAACTAAGAACATCAGCAGTCTTGCGAAGTTAATCCAAGTGAATATCTACTGAGCTTAAGATGTGACAATAGCAGTTGAACTATGGACCTCGGTGAATATTTTATTTATAAGTGAACAGTACAAGTTATATTTTATTGGATTAGACTTGCCATGTGTTATAGCTTCAGAAAAAAATTAATTTTAAATAAAAGTCGTTGCATTTCTTTGCTAGATTGTTTAACATGTTTAAAGACTCACTTGCCCCAAGGGGTGTATTACTCGCCCCACTCATTTCTACGTTTATTTTTATATTTTAGGAAATTGTAAACAAGAACAAAATATTTTAACATAGGTATTTAAGATGCTGAATGTATTAGCTGTAATTTAACGTATTCCTAAAACTTAAACTTAAATACCATGTACATTAGAAAGAAAAAACGAAAGGTAGGACTCACTTGCCCCACTCTCCCCTAATGACTTTAAAATTCCGGTCTGTTTGCATGACTACAAGGGGAAAAAACGAATAGCGATATAACAGTAGAGAAATGTAGAAGTAATTGATAAGTCAAGCGAATAACAAGCAATATCTCGCAAACAGTTAAATCCACAACATTTCATTCGGCATAAATTGTGTTTTAAAAAAATCTACATTTCTTTATTATAAGATTTTGTCTATCTCTTACGGTTTACCAGTTATACAAAAGTCATTCAGAATGAAGAGGACTTCACAAGCTGTTCCCAGAAAATTCAAGATACACATTTTATTTGGCATGTAGATGTCTTTAATATATGGTATTTTAATCAAAATCGTTAGAACTACGTTTTAGAAAATCAAAGTTTTCGTAAAATGTTCTTGTAAAGGATAGTTGGGATGGGGCATTTTCTTGAAAATCTTCGTGTCGCGTCCTTCTAAGATACTCAACTTAAATACCAAGTGTGGTACTTATCCGACTTTTCGATTTTGAGTTATGCTGTTCACAGACATACACACACACGGACATGTTTGCTAAAATGATTTATTTGTATTCAGGGTGCCTGAAAACATGTATCTCTACGTACTACGTACGTGGTAAAGAAAGTAAAACTCATTGTGTGTTGTGAACAACAATACTAAAAAACAAAGAGTGCGTTAATTCAGCATTTGTCAAGGATGTGACACTAAGATTTTCAAGAAAATACCCCTCACACCGAACTACCCTTTACATAGAACACGTTTCGTTACTTTTGATTTTCTTAGAAATTTCTCTTAATGTTTTGAATAATATACCACATTTAAAAGATATTTTAATGACAAATACAATGTCTATCTTGAATTCCTTAGGAATATTCTATGAAGTCCTCTGAATAATTTTGTAAAATCAGTAAACTGTAAGAGATAAACAAAATGTTACCGCACAAACAATGTAGATCTCGTTAAAACACACAATTTTTGTGTATATTTTGGGGGCGGGGCGTTAAGCATTACCGATAGGGTAGGACGGGGGAATTCGGATAGCGGAGCTTTTTGGATAATATTAAGTTCTCACGCATGCGCTGCCGCTACTAAACATATCGTATTGTAGTTTCCAGCCTCACAGTTAAGGACGGAGTCTTATTAACGTGTGTGCTTGGTTCTGAATAGATTCTGCTATTAAGAGAGACGCTACGTCAGTTTTTCTAATCAAAGGTAAGGAAGGAATACCTGTGCATTACGTAGCATGTAATATTTTGGTCTGAAAACTTAAGCTTAAGCTAGTACTTGTGTACTAGTTTTCGTACTGGTTTAAGGAGTGAATGCTTCCTTGGTATTTTGCGAACCATTATAGTATATGGTGGCGCTATCTATTGCACAGTCTAAGAATTACGTCGTGACCGGTGACATGTGTTGTGGGGCTATTTCGATAACAATCGCTGGGGTTAATCCGATATCATACATATTTGTTTCTCTGGTATGTAACTATTTCCATTGGGGCTATGTTTTAAAGTAGTTTTTATTGTATTAATTATTCGTTCAAATTTTCAGATGGTACGACATTACAAAAGGAAGAATTTACGGCTACAATTGGACAAAGAAGCTATGGAACAGGCAATCTCATCTGTAATAGAGGATAATCGTTTGAGAGGTCCTTCCTAGCCCTGTAAAGAGTGTGATTAAGAGAAGAGTTCAAACTAAGAAAGGAGCATGCCACAGCACATCACCAGAAAATGTAGCAGTTGTTAAGGTAAAGAGAGAGAGATGAAATTTCGTGGGAAACAAAATCAGTTAAAAAAAGAAGAAAGACAACATTTCAGGAAAAAGAAAAAAAACTAAATCAAAGAAATTCATTGACTTATCGTCTAGTGAAGACGATACTGCTAATGATTCCAACGTAGATGACTACAAAGGTGGAGTCTGCAGTGTCAGCTACTACGAAGTAGTCTGTACTAAGACGTGACTGGATTCGCTGCCAGAAATGCCAGGTTTGGTTTGAAACGGCAACTCTAGGCCGAGCCCGAGAACTGTAATTATAGATAATTTATTAATTAATTTTTATTGATGTTAAATCATACTATGTACATATCTTTTTCTTATACTGCTTGTATAGTTTAAGAAGGGTGATTTAACGATATGTATGTATTTAGGTTACTATTACTAGAGGAGTTATAAATTGTTTAATGTAAATAATTTAAGCGCTATGTTAAAATACTGTCCACAACGAAATGTTTTACCTAGGAATAGTGTAATCGAAGGCAGAAAATCTAGTTTTACGACGTCTCTCTGGTCGCAGGGGTATTGTTCATACAGCGAGGGTGTAGCGCTTTTGTCCCTTTATTTGATAATTCGCCGTGACCAAGTGAGAGAGACAGCTAGCTTAACGGTAAATTTAGGAAAAGCCGCGATTTATGTTAAACTTGGACCAATGAGATCCCTGGAAGTTTATACGAAATAGTGAGACGCGTCGAGGGGCGCTAAAAATGGACCAATAGGAAAGGAAGCAGCCCCAGAATCCTGCGACTATAAATGGATCGGCTAGGAACAAATCAGGGGCATTTAATTTTGGCATTTTGTCATGTGTGGTCAGGGAGAGATGCTGCAGAATGTTTAAGAGATATCGCGTTAAAAGGGAATAGAGACAGTTTTCGAAACAGACATTAGAATCGCTACTAGTAAAGAGATAAGGAGCATATCTAAACTTCGTGTCATATCCGCGCCGTGTTTCAACAGCGGCGGACAGTATTTTAACGGCGGCAATATCAGTGTTGTGTACTACGTGGGTTAGTTAAATAAAAAGAAACGGCAGTGTCATCTTTTCATAACCAAAGCACGTCTATGTCTTCTTATATCACCACCCGAGATCGACGCTTCCTTTACCAAGGATAAGTCCATGCTCCCATATAGTTTAAAGAAAATTACTGCAGCTAGCCGAGGATAAAATTGCAGAGAACCAGCACACTGCGAACTTCTGGAACCAACATGGAAGATGCATCAAGGTAAGCCGCGAGGTGACTGCCACAGGTTCCATGAAAGATGCGTGGGAGCTGAAGGAAGGGAACAATTTATTGGTGGCAAATGCTTCTAAACAGCGTTCAGAACTCAAGAATTGTTAATCCTTACATTTATTAGTTTTTTCAATGCTTCACATTTCATAGGAATTAACTCTTCATAATTCCACATTAATATTTTATAATATAAATATGTATTTAATTTCTAGACTAAATTTGTTTCAGAATCGAAAGCAGAGCCATTATTTACTGTATTCATTGTTATTCAAGTTGCCCCACAGTCATATCCAATTAGCCCCTCGGAATTTCTGCATTTTCAATTCGGCGGGTAATTCTGATAGCTTTATTTCAGCATTAGGATTGTCATTAATGATAGTGATATTATACCCACATGAACCATAATAGTGTACTACTCGTGTGCGTACTTGAATGCTGGGTACATTGTAGGATGTTATTTTCAATCAAGAAGTTACGCTAACCTATCGGAATTACCCCGCCCTACCCTATATTCTTTGTCATTTATTTAAATGTTTAAGTATTTATACTTTTTCAACTGGTAATTGGTTTTTCGTTTTCTTTTCGCGTGGTCATACAGTCAATATGGAGTTTCATACCTCACGTAAGAACAAGCTTCCTAAAAAATCTGACTATCACTCCAGCCTACTGTATTTTTCCTATACATACAACAAAATGTGAAATTAGAGTTTGCCTAGATTAACAAAATGTAAATATCATGGTCTACATTTAAAATACAATAGTGACAACCGCTTTTAAGGAATTTCCTCATCCAAAAAAGGGGAAAACTAATTAGTGTTGGACGTAAATGGTCCACAGATGCATTGAACACCTATTCACTTTCTTCATCCCATTGATCTTGCAGAAGATCACCTGGGAAATGTATATGGAATGTTACGTCAACGGAATTAGATCAGTTTTAAAATTAATAGACAGAGAGAAGGCAATATAAAAGAACAAGCAAGTAGTCAAGTACAGGACAACTTGTATTAAATATTCAAGACACAGCACATCCGTGTTTTGTATTACCTAAGGGACTTAGCAAAGTCTACACGCCCGGCCCTCAAGCACTTTAATGAGTAATCATGTGAGGTCTACTTGTTACAATCAGGTTTCCTGCCCAACAAGGAATATTTATTTTTGATACTTACGTAATCTGATTCTGCCCAACAGATACAAAGAAGATAATCTAGCAAACGTCTATGAGATCAGATAACTGGTCATACCATATTAATGTAATTATATTAGAAAGCGAGAAAATGTATAATCATTTATTTGGGTGTATTGTGTGTAGGGTATACTAAACACCCCTTATGCGCTTTTGATATTTCCTTCGCCATTGAAAAGCCCTGTTATTTCTGACGAATATGTCTATAAAACACCTAATTTCATGTCTTATACGAGGGTCGTCCAATAAGTAAGTTTTCCTAATTTATGAAAAAACATTACACACAATTGATCATGTTGAATTAATTTTATTTAATTAATAAATGAATTGCAACTATCCGGGCTTGTAGGCTGTGGTCTAGAAGGCATCGTGGATACCGACGTTTCGCCAAGTACAGCGCTTGGCATCTTCAGGGTGAAGTGATTCAGTGTTTGCGGTGGTCGGAGTCTAAATGGCGAAACGTCGGTATCTACGATGCCTTCTAGACCACGGCCTACAAGCCCGGATAGTTGTAATTCATTTATTAGTTATGACGCCGGCCGTGAAAGCCTCAGTATGTACATTAATTTTATTTACATTGTACAATCCTTCTGTTACTTTTATACATAGTCAACGCGTTTTTCCAAGTATTTTTGGGGACGTGGCACAAGTTTTTCCAAGCCGTGTTGGGTCCAGTGCTCTCAACCAGCTGTTCACTGATTTGACTTCATCATCGGTGGAACATGTGAACATGTGAAAATCACTTGGGGCGAGCTCCGGTGAATACGGAGGATACGAGAAAACTTCCAAGTTGAATCTTGACCCAGGCGGAGCTAAGAAGATTCAACTGGGAAGTTTCCTCGCATCCTCCATATTCACCAGATCTTTTCACATGTTCCCCTGACTAAAAGGTCATCATGGAGGTAAGCACTTTAACACCGTGACGAAGATGAATCAGAAGTGAACAGCTGGTTGCGAGCACAGGACCCGACCTGGTATAACACTGGCTTAGAAAACCTGTTGTCTATGTAGAAAAGTAACAGAAGGATTGTACAATATAAATCCATTCTTCAACAAACCATTATTACAAAAGCTTATTCTTGTATCTACTTCGTGATAATCGGGACAAACTTTTGCACTAATGGTTTTATTACATATTTCCTTGTAGATGCAATGGGAATAGGGGAATACACTACGCTTAGGCGATAGTCAAATCTTTTAAGAGCTGCTGATAGCTTTGAAATTCCGCTCTCTTTGCTTGAGCACAAGAAAAACAGAGATAGCGATTTTGAAGTCGAAAAAGTGTAAAATATTTGACAATTCAAATATATAATAAAGAAGATCTCGGAAATGGTTAACGCCAGAATAAATTTGATTTGACATAAATTGTGTGACAATGAAATCTACATTTTTTGTGGAGTAAGATTTTATTTATCTCGCACAGTTTGCAAATTATAAAAAATGAAACCGATTTCGTAGGCTATTTCCATAAAATTGAAAATATACATTTTATTTGCTATGTGAATATCTTAAACATTTTGTATTTTAATAAATTTAAAGCAATTTTTAAAAAACAAAAAACAGCGCAGGTATTTTCATGTAAAGGGTAGTTTAGCGTGGGGGATTCTTTTTAAAAATCTTCGTGTCGCATTCTTGGAGGACACTGAACATAAAATGCCAAGTTTGGTGTTTAATCGACTTTTCGTTTATGAAGCATGTTGTTCAAGACACACACATACATGGACTTTTTTTTTCTAAAAAGGTTTATTTTGAAATCATAGGACTTCAAAACGTGTATTTGCAGTGAAATCTGAGTATAGATTTTGGGTGGAATGCAATACTTGCAGAGAAAGTAAAAAGAATTTACAATGCTTACGAAGAAAGCTTTGATTTTTAGTTGAGTATGCCATAGAGTTGCTACTCCATAGAATATGCATTTAAAACAAGACAAATGCCGCGGGTATTGTATATGTGTAAATATGCTCACGATTTAGCAACTTAGAAAAACGAAGACGCAGTGAAACAGAAGAGGGTCGAATCTGTTTACAACGCTACGATACGCACCCGATACCAATGCCAGAATATTTTAATAATCCTCATGTAAACAAGTTTTGCTAGCTAGCTTCCAAATTCAGAGTTCTCGGGTTCAATTCCCGGTGAAGGATAGTAATTTTTCTTTAGCAGGATTACCATCCACCCTAGTGTTTGGAAGTACAAGTGAAAGAGACAGAGAGAGAGAGAGTAAATGTGTATGTGTGTGAATAAATATTATGTGATTAAAAGAAGAACCCAAAGTAAGCAAATCCAAAGATTAACACAACAGTAAAAGGATTCAACACTGTCAACAAGAGCCTACGTATAAATGGAAGGACTGTTTTTACTTTATTTTCATCGCACTTCTGTTGTAACCAAGTTCGTTAGCAGGATAACCTGTATAATTGTATAACGAGAGAAAACTATACTCAGCTAATATAAGAAATCACTCAACAGATATAATATAAACAACAAAGTAGATTATTTTCTCGATGGTCCCAGACAATGTGTCTTTTCCAAAGAGGTTAATTTGGTGGCCTGGGAGAAACGAATCTTTATATTTACCACCTTCATCTCTATTTCGGACTCGTCCGTTAAATAAGAGTTTACCTTAATGATACAGAAAACACCTAGATGCTGACATTTGTCAGTATTTATGGCATACCGACACCAAGAACCGTTCGGCACACCCTTTCCAGAAACTAATGGGAGACGTTAGGCAGGTCTAACCTGTGGTGCAGCGATTAGGTTTAAAGTTTAGGCTAGGCGTAACTAAATTAACAAGTTAATGTTTAGTGTACATAGCTAGTCAGTGTAATTTAGGAACTATATATATAATCATATAGTTAGTTTAATAGTGACAGAAAGCGTGCTGGCTGTATTCCTTTCAGTGATGCAAGATGCAGAATTTGGCTGCCCTGCATTCTTGAATATGGCTACATGCATAGTAATCAAATACATAAATAATTATAAGGGTTAAATTATGTTGATAAAACTTTTCCAACGAATAAATAAACAATTCTAAATACATATTACACCAAAGAATGTGAAGCTGTACTTCGAAAAAATATCCCACACACGTTGGACGTAGAGAAATCTCGCGTCACATGTTGAAAAGTTGAGCCCTTTCTATATGATAAGGGTTTATGTATTATGTGAAAGCTCAAAGAGATTGAACAAAGGTTTAAAATTACACCTGCTGTGAATATCTAAAAGCTCTGGTGTATTACATTCACATGCCTTTCTCTACCCTCTATCGCTTATAAGTGGGTATACAAACTACTCTTGATTGATTGGTGGAATCTGGGAGACTAAACAAAGTGGTCCAATCCAAACTTGCCGCACCGAAGCCAATGACACTTATTGGTTCAGCGAATCTGCCCTCTAAATAGTTTTAGGAGTCCCTGAACTAAATATTTGTTAGATAAGATTTCCTTGGGGCCTGAGCTCCCCAATAAGTTGTATAGTTTATTTTCCAGTGTATCATAGTTTCATCTTCCCTGTTTCACAGCCTGCAATCAGCGGATCCTTTTTTAATCACCATGGTTTGCAAGTGTTTTTTTTAAATTCCCATGACCAGTCATTAGGCTGACCAGGAGTCTCATCTGCTTCCTGTCCAAGTTCAGAATCGCAGTGCTTCTATTTAAACAAGTTAGAGGCATCATAAACTTACCATGTTTTTGTTTGCGAACATTTACCCAGTAATTTGCGTACTGTCTACGGATCCAGTTTAGCAGCTTGGTTCCTATGGTCTTTTTGGTGACTCCCAAGGCAGGTTCAGGTCCAGCAAAAGGGAGTTGTAGCACCTGTCTTGGCTAATTTATCTGTATATCCACTGCCAATAATGCCTGAGTGGCTGGGAACCAATGCCAGGTAACCTTGTTGCATTAACCCAGCCTCTCCATTGCTTCTCGGCAATCTTTAACGAATCCTTGATGCAGATAGAGCTTTCAGCGCTGCCTGACTGTCGGAATAAATGTAGACTCGTCCACTCCTGATTGTCTACATAGATTCTACTCTACGCAGGCCCTGATCGTATACACTTCCGCTTAAAATACTGTGTTTAGTTCCCCTAGAGAGTAGGATTTCTCTAGCCTTAGCTGATCCCCAAATACTCCAGCGCCAGTGTATTGTTCATCTTTGACCCATCAGTAAACGAAATGATGTCCTCTGATTGGTATTGATGTTTGCTTCCCACTGTTCTTTACTTTCGATCTTTATTTCGAAAGATTTATCTGAATAGTGGAAAGGATCCAGTTCAGTAAAGATGTTAGTGTGAGTTCCTGTGTTCCAGTTACTGCCAGCTCTTAGTCTACATGCCCCAGCTGCAGCTTCCATTTTGATAAGGTAAAGATGAGGTATGTATAGCATAGTTTCCATCCCTACTGTAGATGTGCTCTTAATGTGGTCAGTGATAGTCAAACAGGCCAATATCTGTACTCTCTCTAGCTCCTTAAGAGCCATAGTTTGTTCTGTTTTATGCCACCATACCACAGTTCCATAGGAGACTGTGGACCCTACAACAGCATATATAAAATGCTATAATATTTTCACAGTTATGGCATATGTTAACTTACTTCCAGTACTTCCAAGGCCTGATACATCTCTCTTATATAAATAAGGTTCCTGTTCAGTGCCACGTCCACCTCCTGACTTTTCAGAAGTCTGCTCAACGCAGCCGTCCACCCTTAGGTACGGGTTCGGCACCATCAATCTACCTGATGTGTTTTATCACCCTGACCTGCACTTGCGAAAACCCCAAATATAATTTTAGGTCTTGTTCCCACAATGCATTCAGAGACTTTTCATCAACCTCAAGCACAATGATCTGATCATTCTCCTCCATCTTTTGGTTGATGACACGCCAGCTTCCTGTCGAGATTTTCCGGTTCGGAGCCCGGATTTTCTCGAACAGAGTTTTTGGTGCCACATCCTTCAGGAAATTAGGCACCCACATGCATAGTTTTGCGACCTTGAATAGCTCCGCTGCTGTCTTAGCCAACAGCTTGTCCTCTTTCTACGGTGCTATCCTGGATACCATGTCCTTCAGCTATGTTAGCGTCTCTGCACCTTCGAAAACAAAGATCAGAGCACCTTTAGCACTGTTTTGAATTTGGGACTTAGCTTCACATCTTCCCCAATGTTTTCAAATATGGCCATCTGGATAGTTTCCTCCGTTTCAGGACTCAATTTACCAGGGGATATCCTTGTTGAATGACTGCTTTTCGAAAGGTCTGGACTGCAGTACTGTAGGTCCGTTTCCCTACTTCCCGTCTCGGCCTTTTCAAGGTTGGCTTGTCAGCTTGCTAGGAGTTTCATGGGTCATTTCTTCCCTTGATCTTTTGCTCCCATAAAATGTAGAAGGAGAGACGTTCCCTCTACTTTAGAGTTGGACTTCATTGGAGCTTTGGAGGTCTTGGGTTCAAGCGCCATTGTATCCTTCTATTTGTTCTTAGGAAGCCATTCTTTGCTCTACGTAAGTCTTTTATCCCTAAGCAGTTTTCTCCTCTGAGCTCCCGACATAGGCCTTGATCTTCACCAAGTCCAGTTACCCAGTTACATTTTCCACTCTAGTATTTTCTGCAGCCTTTTCCTTCGTAGATATTGAGGTGATTTGCGTTTCCATCAGTGTAGTGTCGATGTTCCAGCTGTAATTTTAGAGGTCTCTGGCACCTCAAGTCCCTTTTCCATGGTTATTTGTTTACTTTCGGTTCCATATTGGTCCCAAGAGTACCGGGAAAAGAATGTCAACACCAGTGCAAGGCTAAAATACTCTGGAAGGTCTCCTGTTATCACCGAGGCTCGTTCGCGACAGGGCCTACCCCTGTGCCACACACCCTCTCGACACGGAACGCAAAACACCTTGGGGCTGGGTGAGTGCTTTGGTTTTCTCCCTCTTGTTCCCTTACATAGATTCAGTGAATTCACCTGATGGTCCAAGTTGAGATATATCCAAAAGGATATATAATAATTTGAGGATAAATGTCCCCTGATAGAGCACTTTTAAGGGGAAACTACTTTTCACAAAAGTTTATTACTTTCTCTACTACGTATAGTAAGTAGGGGAAGTATTGTATTCCATCCAAAAATTCGATACCGAGATTTCAACGGAAATTCATGTTTTGAGACCCCCTGAATCCAAAAAAAAAATTTTGGAAACATGTCCGTGTGTGAGTGTGTGTGTGTGTGTGTGTGTGTGTGTGTGTCTGTGAACAGCATAACTCAGAAACGAACAGTCGGATAAACACCAAACTTGGTATTTAGGTTCAGTATCTTCCAGAGATGAGACACGAAGGTTTTCAAGAGAATCCCCCCACCCCAGATTACCCTTTACATGCAACATTTTTCGAAAATTTTAATTTTCTCAAAAATGGCTCTAACGATGTTGATTAAAATATCATATATTTAAGATACTTTCATGACAAATAAAATGTATATCTTGAATTTTCCGGGAATGTCTCCAAAAGTATTCTTCATTGTGAAGACTTTTGCATAAGTGGTAAACTATAAGAGACAAAATTTTACTACACAAAAAATGCAGATCGCGTTAAAATACACAATTTATGTCATATACAGTTTTATTTTGTTGAGTGAACCATTTCCCAGATATTTCTTGTTATTCCCTTAAATTTTCCGAAACATACTTTTTCTCAAATTCGTTATTCATTTTTTGTCCTGGTAATGCAATATGAATGGAATACTCCACATAGCAACCAGCTCTTAAAATATTTGACTATAGCTTAAAGCCTACCAATTCCCCTTGCATCTACAAGAAAATTAGCAATAAGATTAACATCTCGATTAACATGAAGCATATGGAGAATAAACGTTTGTGAAAAATAGTTTGTACAAGAGTAGAGAAAGTCATGTGAGTGTAACACAAAAGTTTATTTTTCTATCCACTTCATTTTAATCCAAATAAACCTTTCCGGAAACAGCTATTTATAGCACGTTCGTTATAATACAAAGAGAAGAGAGATAGTCAAATGCTTAAGAACTGCTGGCCTTAAAATTCCATACTGTTTCCATAACATCACGAAAAACATTTGAAAATCGGCAGGACTTTAAAACAATGGCTAAGTATTGAACAATTCAAACCATTAATAACGGATACCTCGGAAATGGCTGTTGTCACAAAAAAATATTTGAAATAAATTGTGTGTGCTAAAGAGATCTACATTTCGTCTATCGCTTAACGTTTGCCAGTACTACAAGATTACACAAAATTCCTCTCGAATGAAGACGACTTCAAAGGCTATACCCACAAAATTCAGGATGTATATTTTATTTGCTATGTAAATATCTTTAATATATGCATTAGAGCCATCTTCGTGTCACAACTTTGGAAGGTACTGAATCCAAATACAAAGTTTGGTACTTATCCGACATTTTGGTTGCGAGTTATGCTGTTCACAGACTCAGGGACACAGACATTTTTCTCTTTTTATTCAAGAGACCTCAAAAGATGTGATTCCAGTAACATCTCGATATCGAATTTTTGGGTGGATTGGAATACCTATCTACTAGGAACGTTACAGGGAAAGTAGGTAAATATTTCTCGACTAATGAGGCCGATGATTGTTCCACCGCCAAAGGATGCTTGTAGGTTATAAAGCATTTCGATATGAAATTTTTGTCTGGAATACACTATTTCCTTTACGTACCAGGTAGAGAAAATAAACAATTAATATTTCATATGCAGTTGATTTAGGTGTAGCCTGAAGACAGTGAAGCGGACAGCTTACGCCACTGACTCACACCACCAATTAAGTGGACGCAGTGACAGAGAGCACTCCCCAGTGACACAAGTAATTGAGGCCTGTCTAACATAATCACAATTTATAGATGACACACTTTAGGAAACATGTAATTTACAACGTTGCGGAAGGACGCGCACAATCCAAGTAAATCTTTGGGTGAAGGCCTTAGAAATTGCAGGCACAAGGCTGCAGCACGCGTCCTGGCTATTGTGTGCACGCGCGTGTGTATGGGGCGGGTCTCTTCAGACCAGGGGCGCCTGCCCTCCTACACACAGCGATGTTCTCTTGTCTTGTGCGAAACGTAACAAGCCCTTAGACGTCAGCTGTCAAAAAACCTGAGGAGTGGTGAAACATGGCTTAGTTCGACGAGAGACCAGACCACAGCGACCTGCTGGTCACACACCAAGGGTCATAACGTGTGTCCTAACACAGCTGTCACGTCTTTTTTATTTTCTCTACTAAATTCTTACAGTAAGTAAAGCAACTATTGTGTTCTACCCAAAACTTCGATATGTACTTGAACATAACAAACGAAATCTGTGTTACATTCTGATGCGGTATAGCTTACGTATTCTGTTTTACGTAAATTATTATATCTTGAAGATCTTATAGTTAGCCCCACGTTGTGGTGCCAATTTGCGAGAGAACATATGTGATTGCTTCACGCTAAGCCATCTTGTGTGACGTCATTCGTTGGTCTTGTTCATTTGTTCTGTTTTGTAGATTCCTCTGGCGTAGCAATTTGTATCAGTTTTAAATGTCCACCGGCTAGCTATCATCTGATCTGGGTAGGCATGTTTTTCTTACAGGTTGTGAAGCGGAAAAGGAATCTTTTATCCAAAAATTACTAGTGAAGAAATGTGTTTTATAATGTTTTATTGTCGAACACGTGCACTAACACTTTCACAGATTTATCTAGATAATCGCCATACTGAAACTGTTTATAATAACTTCTTATCACTTTTAACTCACGTACTTCAACTTTGTATATTTAACTGTAGAATATTTTATAAGATTTCTCGTACTTCTGCTGCGTGCAACTTATGACGAAAATGAAGGACTGATTGGCGACATGTACTGCACTGAGAATTCCGTTGAACTGCGGAATCGACGTGGAGTGTACGGAAAATTTTGTATAACTGCGGGGCGATCGACTTCGAGCATGGCTATTTATAGGCTTGCCTTAAGATACACCTAAAGATTATAAATGAACTGCTATTGGCTAATAAAACGCGCCAACATTAGCGTCTATTTTACTATCCAATGAAAACCACTAATACATATTATTTTTAGAGAATGTTCTAGAAGCTTTTTTACCGAAAAGGCGCGAAACATTACGTAACTTCCTGGTTCCCGGTAACGATAAACAACTCACTCCACCTCTGCATTCTTGTGTTATTGTTAACAGTTTCAGTAGAGCCGTATATTATTATTTACCAATAATATTTACAATTATTAACCCTCTGAAATCAATGTTACATAAAAATACATATTCATATTAAAATAATTATTTACATAAAAGTAATTTGTGATACAAATTACCGTCTCATATGCCCCACTAGAAACATAATTATAAACATTTATAACCTGTTTGGAAATTTTATAATTTTGTTTTTAGTCTCCTAAATCTTGTAACACACGCTATCACTTTCACTAAACACTTCACACGCATTTAACACACGACATATGTTTTATCTCGCCACTACTTACTGGCTCTGGTTTAATTAATTTTGACATTAATCTGACGTTACAAACAATTTTTTTATAGCAAATACTTTACCCTAAATTACTTATTTACTGCTACCAAATTGTTTACTTTGAGTTGTTGACAAAAATTTACACATTTAAGATTTTTGTAATTATTATACATATGTACCAAAATATTCACCCTCAACACAAATATTTACATCTCTTAAATCTAGGCACTGTTTCACATGTTCTATTTACTACATAAATATTTGTTTTAATTATGTTTACCATTTTTTTTTTACTTTATCTTAACAATACTCTTGGAATAGTATTTATGTACTTTACTTTAATATAACATCATGCTTTATTTCACATGTTCTGTTACTAGTAAAATGTTATTTTCCTCTCAAACATTTAATCATGTCCAAAATTTATTTCTCCTTTCCTATGACGTACATATTTATTTAACCCTCTTACGTTCCAATACATTGCTCTACATTTCGTCTTTAACTATTCAGCATTTATTATTTATCATCATTGTCTTTTATTTCACCATGATCTTCATGGTTGTATGGTTTAAGCATCTCAATATGAAACTTTCCTATGCTTTTTCGAGTTGTTGGATTACATAACTCATATGTGTTAGTTCCATACACTTCAACAACTTCATATGGTCCATGGTATTTGAGAAACATTCGCCAATAAAGTTTATTTTCTTTGTCCGACAATTTCTTGGTTTTAACCAAAACTAAATCTCCTATTTTGATCCTCCATTCCTTTCTCTTCTTTTCTTCATGTTTCATTTTTCTTTTTATGGCCTTTTTCTTCATCCTCTCAAATGCTTTTCGGAACATCTCTTCTTCTGTTGGTGGTATCGAATGCGCATCTGGAATGGCTCCTGGAATTTTTTTACACATTGTATTGATCTTCTTTCCCAACTTAAGTTCACATGGTTTGTATCCTGTCACATTGTTTATGGTTTCATTTAGTAGGTTCTGAACAAAGTTCACGTATCCATACCATTGGGTGTGTTTTCGATGACATAACACCCTTAAATAATTTGAAATTTCCTTAATTTCCCTCTCCACTGGGTTAGAGTTCGGTCTGTATCTTGACGAGAAATATTGTTTAATGCCATTTTCTTTCAGTCCATCCATAAATTTTTTTCCTGTGAAGTACGAAGCATTATCGCTCAATACAGATTGAATAGGTCCTTCTTCTGTCACATATGACTTGAGTAGTCTATTCAAACATGCTAAACCTGTAGGTTTTCTCAACGGGTAAATTCTTACATATTTGCTGAATATATCATAACAGACAAATATATATTTATTTCCAAATTGACTTGGAGGCATCGGACCATGAATATCAATACTAATTACACATCTCGGCTTATCCCTTATAACCGAATTAGTTTCAAATGCATATGCTGCATTTATTTGCTTTGCCTTCTGACACAGGTTGCAGCACGATATAAATTTCCGAACTTTTTGACGCAATTTGGATATGTATAAATTCTCTAAAATCATAGAAGTTGTTCGGTCCGTCCCTGAGTGTGCTAACCCTTCATGAAAATTCTTAATTAGTTCCTTTTCCATGCTTTTCGGAACCATTACCTTCCAACTAGGCATTTCTTTTCCATGCTTTTTGTATAATGTCCCATCTCGAATTGCTATAATTTCTTTCTTTGCCTCCTCAATCAATGGTGCATTTTTTTTAAGTTCAAATAATTTTGCATCCTCATTTTGAATTTCCCCCATATTTTTCAATTTTCTAATCATTTCTTCGCTTAAAGGAATTTCAATTGTCAATATTTTGACTTCATTTCTAGGCCTTTCAATATTTTCGGGAATTTGTGGGTTGTAGTTCAATCTTGACAGCAAATCACTGAAGGTATTGTTTTTGCCAGGAATGTGGATAATCTCAATATCGAATGCAGATATTGCATGAATGTATCTAGCAAGTTTTCCACTACATAATCTACACCGTTGTATGAAAGTTAAGCTTATGTGGTCTGAATATACTTTCACCTTTTTCTGATAAATATAGGTTTTAAAACGAATTAATGAGAAATATAGTGCTCCAATTTCTAACTGAGTCACTGAAGAATTTCGCTCAATAATTTGTAAGTCCTCTAGAAGCTGTACTGATGACATGAAAGTCATTGTTGATGTCTCGCTGTCCTAAAATTCCGGCGTATCCTTGCATTGATGCGTCGACATAAATTTCATAATCCAAATCTTCTCTGGGCCTCTCGAGTAATATGGACTTAGCAAAGAGTTCCTTTACTCTCTCAAAACATTTTTGATGATCCTCTGTCCATCTCCACTTATTGTTCTTTCGAAGTAGCTGCCGCAGTGGTTCTATTTCAGCCGAATATCTTGGTACGAACTTACTCTTAAAGTTCAATACCCCTAAGAGACGTTTAATTTGTTTTACGTTCCTGGGTGGCGGAATTCTCATTATTGCTTCTATTCTTTTCTGATCAGGTCTTATACCTCGTTCATCCACTACATAACCCAGAAAATTTATTTCCTTGACACAAAATTTTGATTTTAGTATGTTCACAGTCATACCATGTTGTTGTAGTTTATTTAACACATAATGGACATTATTCATGTGTTCTTCAAATGTTTGACTAATGATTAAGAAGTCGTCAATATACTTTATTAAAAAGTCATCTGCAGAATTTCCAAAGATACTGTGAATGGCTCTCAAAAATCCACTTCCCGAGTTTTTTAAACCAAAAGGATTTACACAAAAGCGATACTGGATCCCTGAGTACTGAAATGAAGTGTAATCACGCACTTGCGGATCTAATTCCACTTGCCAATATGATGCAGTGAGGTCGATGGATGTCAAAAATCTTCCTCTTGAAAGTTTTGTAATTAGTTGTTCAACTCCCTCACTTTGAAAATGATCTGGTTTCATATACTTGTTGACATATCTACCGTCTAAAGTTAATCTCAAACTACCATCTCGTTTAATACTCCAGCAGATTGAATTTATATACTGAGAATTACTTTGCTCAATAATCCCATTTTCTAACATGCTATTTATTAATTGTCTAGCTTTGTCTCGAAGACTTATAGGTAAATTGTCATACTTGTGCCTATATGGTGGTACGTCTTCTACTTGAAATGTATGCTGATATACATTACATCTGCCTGGGATATTACTAAATACTGAACTATTGTTCATCAAAACATCATGAAGGATTTGTTTTTGCATTATCGTAAGATTATAAGCTTCTTCACACTTGTGTATTATTTCCTCATTTCTCTTCTCCTTCCAGCTGTTATTTGTCTCGCTCACATGGTCGTCTTTTGTTTGGATTGTAAATTCCTCTACTTTCTCTGGCATTTCTGCTAGCTGTTGAAAATATGGCGTGGTATTCCCTTCATATTCTGTGACTACCTGCTTTATCTGACTATTTCTATCAGTTTCTGTTATTTGCACAAAAAACTCTTGGTCACAAATATTTTTCTCATCCTTTGTCATCTCGATTACAGAAACTTTTTCTTTTATAAATGGTACCCTTATTTCTCTACCTTCTTTTGTTATTTTTAACTCTTCATGTTTAAAGTCTATACATGCTTCATATTCATGTAGGAAGTCACATCCTATAATTATGTCACAAATCAGATGGTTTACAATTAGAAACATAACCTCAAAATTCTCTCCGCCAATAAGTATGCTAAGTAGAGCTTGTGTTTTTATGACCTGTGCAGTTCTTCCAATTGCAACACGACAAACTAAATTACTAGTGGGAAGAGCCATAATCTTGTTACCTTCATTAATTAAATTTATGTAAAATTTCTGTGAGCAAATTGAAGCTGATGAACCAGAATCTATAGTTGCAATGATTTCTTTCTTCGCAATTTCCATTCTAACATGAGGTGACTCAAAATTTTCTCCCTTATCTTTTGTTGCTGTAATCTTATTACAGGGTGTATGTGTAGGCGTATGATTTGTATTGGTAATGGATACTGAATTATTAAAGACGTCCTGAGAACCTACTACACAGGAGTCTGTTAACAGTTTTCCTGGTTATTTCCATGTTCACGTACGGGACTGCCATTCCTAACAGGCGCTAAATCTATCTCAGTGTCACCACCATTGTTTTGAGTTCCCCTTCCTCGAGTTCGAAATCCTCGATTTCTGACATTATGTCCCCTTGGCACGTAATTTTCTTGCCGTTCCTCAGATCTTTCACGGTTATTATTTTCCCTCCAGTGAGTGAAATTTCCCCTCTGTCTAATATACCTCCTTCTATAGTTTTGCCCTCTTTCAGGCAATCTTTCTGTCCTGACATAATTTATTTGTTCCTGCCGCCCTGGTCTCCTATCTATCCTTGATCTTTCAAATTGTGGAACATATGATTGATACCGTTGTCTGGTATTAATTTCATGATGTCTGTCTTGTCCTCTTATTTGTTGATAACTACCTTGGTAATTTCTTCTATCTCGTACATCTAAAAATCTATGTTCCCACTCCCGAGACATATCTTCTTCCTGTTGTTCCAAAGCTGTTATTAATTCTGTCATCTCATAGATGTTCCGTGGTTTTGCAATTAACAAGTAATTTTGTATCCTGATAGGATAATGCCTTGCGAGCAAACTCACAAAATCTTCCTCACTGATTGGAGGTGACAAGTTTCTAACCTGACTTGCATGTTTTAGTAAGTAATCAGTCATCGATATTCCCTCTCGTGGATTAAATTGACCATGACTAAGCATTGCTCGTATTCTTTGCTGTACCGTTACATTCCAAAATCTGTTCATGAATAATCTCTTAAAGGATTCATATGAAATTTCACCCCCTGATACCATTTGTAACCAATCTAAAGTTTTCTGGTCCAAACATCTTTTGACAACTATCATTTTCAATGCTTCAGGTATCTTTTTAATTTGAAAATACTCTGATAATTCTGCAATGAACTGTACTGGACTGGAGTTTTCATTAAATTTTGGAAGTGGAAAATCACTTAAGATATGATTGTAATTTTGCAAATTCCCTGCTCCCATATTTAAATTCTCTAGTGTAACTTGTGTACTCTGAGTTTCAGCATTAGCTATGGATGAAGCTGCCGCATCACTCACATTATTTGTTATACCTGAGGAACTACCTCTATCATTATTTTGTACATCTGACACATGCACATCACATATATTTGCCCTTGAATTCAATTCTAATCTATTTACAGTACCCTGCAGATTTTCTATTGTCTGTTCCAATTTTTTATTATTCTCATTTTGAACAGTTTGGTGTTTGTTAATTTCAGAAGTTAGCTTTTGATTCAAATCTTTAGACAAATCTTTAACTTCATCAGACAATTTATTTCTCTGTTTTTCTGACTCTTTCTGAATTTCAGATATTTCCCCTCTGAAATTAACTTGCACCTGTATTAAATCTGCATTTGTAGCCTCCATCATCCCTTTTAACTCACTTGAAATGCTACTCATTCGGCTACCTAGCTCTGTACATTTTACATTAACCTCATTTTTTTGGTTAGATATTTCCCTGCTCAGGTCTAACATTTTCTTTGAAACCTCGCCTATCTCATTTGCTATCATTTCCTGATTTTCATTTCTCATTCTCATCATACTACTATCTAGCTCCATGAATTTCTTTTCAATTTCTTCCCTGTTTTGATCTATTTTCTTTTCTAATTTCTCATTATTCTTACAAATTTCTTCCCTTAATTGATCTGTAATACTCTTACTAATATCTTCCCTCAATTCTTTATTATTCATTTCCATTTTCTGAGTTAGTTTTTGTTCTAATTTCTCATTACTCTTACTACTATCTTCCCTTAATTCTTCCCTCAATTCTCTCTTATTCTGATCTAGTTTTTGTTCTAAACTCCTATCAATATCTTCTCTCAATTCCCTACTCATATTTCTCAGCATTTCCATCATCACAATAGTATCAAGATTAACATTTCCTGCTATTCTACTCTCACTTTCTGCACTAACATTTTCATCTTCAAACCCCAAAAAATCTGGGCTATTTCCTGTACTTTGTATTGGATCACAGCTAACTGTTACACTATCTCCCTCCATAATTATTTCTTCTGTATTATTGGTAGCCATTGTTTTTATTATCCTACCGCTCCTCATTAACATTGAAAGTTATTTACACTTAAAAAATTAGGATACTCTAACCTTACTAATGCTGTCCGCTGATGTATCTTTGATGTCCAGCGTTCTGCCCCTTTCTCCTAGATTTGTATGTCGCTTCTGCGTTGTTTTATGATGAATCTACGTTGTCTCGATGTTTTTGCGTCCACTTATCCGCGTCGTTTGTCGCTCCTCTTGTTTCTGGAATCTGCGTCTTGTAGATCATTTTACTGCTGCTTTCGTTCCACGTCCTGATTATGCTGATCCTTTCCTGGTCACTTCGCCCCACGTTGGTGGCGCCAATTTGATGCGGTATAGCTTACGTATTCTGTTTTACGTAAATTATTATATCTTGAAGATCTTATAGTTAGCCCCACGTTGTGGTGCCAATTTGCGAGAGAACATATGTGATTGCTTCACGCTAAGCCATCTTGTGTGACGTCATTCGTTGGTCTTGTTCATTTGTTCTGTTTTGTAGATTCCTCTGGCGTAGCAATTTGTATCAGTTTTAAATGTCCACCGGCTAGCTATCATCTGATCTGGGTAGGCATGTTTTTCTTACAGGTTGTGAAGCGGAAAAGGAATCTTTTATCCAAAAATTACTAGTGAAGAAATGTGTTTTATAATGTTTTATTGTCGAACACGTGCACTAACACTTTCACAGATTTATCTAGATAATCGCCATACTGAAACTGTTTATAATAACTTCTTATCACTTTTAACTCACGTACTTCAACTTTGTATATTTAACTGTAGAATATTTTATAAGATTTCTCGTACTTCTGCTGCGTGCAACTTATGACGAAAATGAAGGACTGATTGGCGACATGTACTGCACTGAGAATTCCGTTGAACTGCGGAATCGACGTGGAGTGTACGGAAAATTTTGTATAACTGCGGGGCGATCGACTTCGAGCATGGCTATTTATAGGCTTGCCTTAAGATACACCTAAAGATTATAAATGAACTGCTATTGGCTAATAAAACGCGCCAACATTAGCGTCTATTTTACTATCCAATGAAAACCACTAATACATATTATTTTTAGAGAATGTTCTAGAAGCTTTTTTACCGAAAAGGCGCGAAACATTACGTAACTTCCTGGTTCCCGGTAACGATAAACAACTCACTCCACCTCTGCATTCTTGTGTTATTGTTAACAGTTTCAGTAGAGCCGTATATTATTATTTACCAATAATATTTACAATTATTAACCCTCTGAAATCAATGTTACATAAAAATACATATTCATATTAAAATAATTATTTACATAAAAGTAATTTGTGATACAAATTACCGTCTCATATGCCCCACTAGAAACATAATTATAAACATTTATAACCTGTTTGGAAATTTTATAATTTTGTTTTTAGTCTCCTAAATCTTGTAACACACGCTATCACTTTCACTAAACACTTCACACGCATTTAACACACGACATATGTTTTATCTCGCCACTACTTACTGGCTCTGGTTTAATTAATTTTGACATTAATCTGACGTTACAAACAATTTTTTTATAGCAAATACTTTACCCTAAATTACTTATTTACTGCTACCAAATTGTTTACTTTGAGTTGTTGACAAAAATTTACACATTTAAGATTTTTGTAATTATTATACATATGTACCAAAATATTCACCCTCAACACAAATATTTACATCTCTTAAATCTAGGCACTGTTTCACATGTTCTATTTACTACATAAATATTTGTTTTAATTATGTTTACCATTTTTTTTTTACTTTATCTTAACAATACTCTTGGAATAGTATTTATGTACTTTACTTTAATATAACATCATGCTTTATTTCACATGTTCTGTTACTAGTAAAATGTTATTTTCCTCTCAAACATTTAATCATGTCCAAAATTTATTTCTCCTTTCCTATGACGTACATATTTATTTAACCCTCTTACGTTCCAATACATTGCTCTACATTTCGTCTTTAACTATTCAGCATTTATTATTTATCATCATTGTCTTTTATTTCACCATGATCTTCATGGTTGTATGGTTTAAGCATCTCAATATGAAACTTTCCTATGCTTTTTCGAGTTGTTGGATTACATAACTCATATGTGTTAGTTCCATACACTTCAACAACTTCATATGGTCCATGGTATTTGAGAAACATTCGCCAATAAAGTTTATTTTCTTTGTCCGACAATTTCTTGGTTTTAACCAAAACTAAATCTCCTATTTTGATCCTCCATTCCTTTCTCTTCTTTTCTTCATGTTTCATTTTTCTTTTTATGGCCTTTTTCTTCATCCTCTCAAATGCTTTTCGGAACATCTCTTCTTCTGTTGGTGGTATCGAATGCGCATCTGGAATGGCTCCTGGAATTTTTTTACACATTGTATTGATCTTCTTTCCCAACTTAAGTTCACATGGTTTGTATCCTGTCACATTGTTTATGGTTTCATTTAGTAGGTTCTGAACAAAGTTCACGTATCCATACCATTGGGTGTGTTTTCGATGACATAACACCCTTAAATAATTTGAAATTTCCTTAATTTCCCTCTCCACTGGGTTAGAGTTCGGTCTGTATCTTGACGAGAAATATTGTTTAATGCCATTTTCTTTCAGTCCATCCATAAATTTTTTTCCTGTGAAGTACGAAGCATTATCGCTCAATACAGATTGAATAGGTCCTTCTTCTGTCACATATGACTTGAGTAGTCTATTCAAACATGCTAAACCTGTAGGTTTTCTCAACGGGTAAATTCTTACATATTTGCTGAATATATCATAACAGACAAATATATATTTATTTCCAAATTGACTTGGAGGCATCGGACCATGAATATCAATACTAATTACACATCTCGGCTTATCCCTTATAACCGAATTAGTTTCAAATGCATATGCTGCATTTATTTGCTTTGCCTTCTGACACAGGTTGCAGCACGATATAAATTTCCGAACTTTTTGACGCAATTTGGATATGTATAAATTCTCTAAAATCATAGAAGTTGTTCGGTCCGTCCCTGAGTGTGCTAACCCTTCATGAAAATTCTTAATTAGTTCCTTTTCCATGCTTTTCGGAACCATTACCTTCCAACTAGGCATTTCTTTTCCATGCTTTTTGTATAATGTCCCATCTCGAATTGCTATAATTTCTTTCTTTGCCTCCTCAATCAATGGTGCATTTTTTTTAAGTTCAAATAATTTTGCATCCTCATTTTGAATTTCCCCCATATTTTTCAATTTTCTAATCATTTCTTCGCTTAAAGGAATTTCAATTGTCAATATTTTGACTTCATTTCTAGGCCTTTCAATATTTTCGGGAATTTGTGGGTTGTAGTTCAATCTTGACAGCAAATCACTGAAGGTATTGTTTTTGCCAGGAATGTGGATAATCTCAATATCGAATGCAGATATTGCATGAATGTATCTAGCAAGTTTTCCACTACATAATCTACACCGTTGTATGAAAGTTAAGCTTATGTGGTCTGAATATACTTTCACCTTTTTCTGATAAATATAGGTTTTAAAACGAATTAATGAGAAATATAGTGCTCCAATTTCTAACTGAGTCACTGAAGAATTTCGCTCAATAATTTGTAAGTCCTCTAGAAGCTGTACTGATGACATGAAAGTCATTGTTGATGTCTCGCTGTCCTAAAATTCCGGCGTATCCTTGCATTGATGCGTCGACATAAATTTCATAATCCAAATCTTCTCTGGGCCTCTCGAGTAATATGGACTTAGCAAAGAGTTCCTTTACTCTCTCAAAACATTTTTGATGATCCTCTGTCCATCTCCACTTATTGTTCTTTCGAAGTAGCTGCCGCAGTGGTTCTATTTCAGCCGAATATCTTGGTACGAACTTACTCTTAAAGTTCAATACCCCTAAGAGACGTTTAATTTGTTTTACGTTCCTGGGTGGCGGAATTCTCATTATTGCTTCTATTCTTTTCTGATCAGGTCTTATACCTCGTTCATCCACTACATAACCCAGAAAATTTATTTCCTTGACACAAAATTTTGATTTTAGTATGTTCACAGTCATACCATGTTGTTGTAGTTTATTTAACACATAATGGACATTATTCATGTGTTCTTCAAATGTTTGACTAATGATTAAGAAGTCGTCAATATACTTTATTAAAAAGTCATCTGCAGAATTTCCAAAGATACTGTGAATGGCTCTCAAAAATCCACTTCCCGAGTTTTTTAAACCAAAAGGATTTACACAAAAGCGATACTGGATCCCTGAGTACTGAAATGAAGTGTAATCACGCACTTGCGGATCTAATTCCACTTGCCAATATGATGCAGTGAGGTCGATGGATGTCAAAAATCTTCCTCTTGAAAGTTTTGTAATTAGTTGTTCAACTCCCTCACTTTGAAAATGATCTGGTTTCATATACTTGTTGACATATCTACCGTCTAAAGTTAATCTCAAACTACCATCTCGTTTAATACTCCAGCAGATTGAATTTATATACTGAGAATTACTTTGCTCAATAATCCCATTTTCTAACATGCTATTTATTAATTGTCTAGCTTTGTCTCGAAGACTTATAGGTAAATTGTCATACTTGTGCCTATATGGTGGTACGTCTTCTACTTGAAATGTATGCTGATATACATTACATCTGCCTGGGATATTACTAAATACTGAACTATTGTTCATCAAAACATCATGAAGGATTTGTTTTTGCATTATCGTAAGATTATAAGCTTCTTCACACTTGTGTATTATTTCCTCATTTCTCTTCTCCTTCCAGCTGTTATTTGTCTCGCTCACATGGTCGTCTTTTGTTTGGATTGTAAATTCCTCTACTTTCTCTGGCATTTCTGCTAGCTGTTGAAAATATGGCGTGGTATTCCCTTCATATTCTGTGACTACCTGCTTTATCTGACTATTTCTATCAGTTTCTGTTATTTGCACAAAAAACTCTTGGTCACAAATATTTTTCTCATCCTTTGTCATCTCGATTACAGAAACTTTTTCTTTTATAAATGGTACCCTTATTTCTCTACCTTCTTTTGTTATTTTTAACTCTTCATGTTTAAAGTCTATACATGCTTCATATTCATGTAGGAAGTCACATCCTATAATTATGTCACAAATCAGATGGTTTACAATTAGAAACATAACCTCAAAATTCTCTCCGCCAATAAGTATGCTAAGTAGAGCTTGTGTTTTTATGACCTGTGCAGTTCTTCCAATTGCAACACGACAAACTAAATTACTAGTGGGAAGAGCCATAATCTTGTTACCTTCATTAATTAAATTTATGTAAAATTTCTGTGAGCAAATTGAAGCTGATGAACCAGAATCTATAGTTGCAATGATTTCTTTCTTCGCAATTTCCATTCTAACATGAGGTGACTCAAAATTTTCTCCCTTATCTTTTGTTGCTGTAATCTTATTACAGGGTGTATGTGTAGGCGTATGATTTGTATTGGTAATGGATACTGAATTATTAAAGACGTCCTGAGAACCTACTACACAGGAGTCTGTTAACAGTTTTCCTGGTTATTTCCATGTTCACGTACGGGACTGCCATTCCTAACAGGCGCTAAATCTATCTCAGTGTCACCACCATTGTTTTGAGTTCCCCTTCCTCGAGTTCGAAATCCTCGATTTCTGACATTATGTCCCCTTGGCACGTAATTTTCTTGCCGTTCCTCAGATCTTTCACGGTTATTATTTTCCCTCCAGTGAGTGAAATTTCCCCTCTGTCTAATATACCTCCTTCTATAGTTTTGCCCTCTTTCAGGCAATCTTTCTGTCCTGACATAATTTATTTGTTCCTGCCGCCCTGGTCTCCTATCTATCCTTGATCTTTCAAATTGTGGAACATATGATTGATACCGTTGTCTGGTATTAATTTCATGATGTCTGTCTTGTCCTCTTATTTGTTGATAACTACCTTGGTAATTTCTTCTATCTCGTACATCTAAAAATCTATGTTCCCACTCCCGAGACATATCTTCTTCCTGTTGTTCCAAAGCTGTTATTAATTCTGTCATCTCATAGATGTTCCGTGGTTTTGCAATTAACAAGTAATTTTGTATCCTGATAGGATAATGCCTTGCGAGCAAACTCACAAAATCTTCCTCACTGATTGGAGGTGACAAGTTTCTAACCTGACTTGCATGTTTTAGTAAGTAATCAGTCATCGATATTCCCTCTCGTGGATTAAATTGACCATGACTAAGCATTGCTCGTATTCTTTGCTGTACCGTTACATTCCAAAATCTGTTCATGAATAATCTCTTAAAGGATTCATATGAAATTTCACCCCCTGATACCATTTGTAACCAATCTAAAGTTTTCTGGTCCAAACATCTTTTGACAACTATCATTTTCAATGCTTCAGGTATCTTTTTAATTTGAAAATACTCTGATAATTCTGCAATGAACTGTACTGGACTGGAGTTTTCATTAAATTTTGGAAGTGGAAAATCACTTAAGATATGATTGTAATTTTGCAAATTCCCTGCTCCCATATTTAAATTCTCTAGTGTAACTTGTGTACTCTGAGTTTCAGCATTAGCTATGGATGAAGCTGCCGCATCACTCACATTATTTGTTATACCTGAGGAACTACCTCTATCATTATTTTGTACATCTGACACATGCACATCACATATATTTGCCCTTGAATTCAATTCTAATCTATTTACAGTACCCTGCAGATTTTCTATTGTCTGTTCCAATTTTTTATTATTCTCATTTTGAACAGTTTGGTGTTTGTTAATTTCAGAAGTTAGCTTTTGATTCAAATCTTTAGACAAATCTTTAACTTCATCAGACAATTTATTTCTCTGTTTTTCTGACTCTTTCTGAATTTCAGATATTTCCCCTCTGAAATTAACTTGCACCTGTATTAAATCTGCATTTGTAGCCTCCATCATCCCTTTTAACTCACTTGAAATGCTACTCATTCGGCTACCTAGCTCTGTACATTTTACATTAACCTCATTTTTTTGGTTAGATATTTCCCTGCTCAGGTCTAACATTTTCTTTGAAACCTCGCCTATCTCATTTGCTATCATTTCCTGATTTTCATTTCTCATTCTCATCATACTACTATCTAGCTCCATGAATTTCTTTTCAATTTCTTCCCTGTTTTGATCTATTTTCTTTTCTAATTTCTCATTATTCTTACAAATTTCTTCCCTTAATTGATCTGTAATACTCTTACTAATATCTTCCCTCAATTCTTTATTATTCATTTCCATTTTCTGAGTTAGTTTTTGTTCTAATTTCTCATTACTCTTACTACTATCTTCCCTTAATTCTTCCCTCAATTCTCTCTTATTCTGATCTAGTTTTTGTTCTAAACTCCTATCAATATCTTCTCTCAATTCCCTACTCATATTTCTCAGCATTTCCATCATCACAATAGTATCAAGATTAACATTTCCTGCTATTCTACTCTCACTTTCTGCACTAACATTTTCATCTTCAAACCCCAAAAAATCTGGGCTATTTCCTGTACTTTGTATTGGATCACAGCTAACTGTTACACTATCTCCCTCCATAATTATTTCTTCTGTATTATTGGTAGCCATTGTTTTTATTATCCTACCGCTCCTCATTAACATTGAAAGTTATTTACACTTAAAAAATTAGGATACTCTAACCTTACTAATGCTGTCCGCTGATGTATCTTTGATGTCCAGCGTTCTGCCCCTTTCTCCTAGATTTGTATGTCGCTTCTGCGTTGTTTTATGATGAATCTACGTTGTCTCGATGTTTTTGCGTCCACTTATCCGCGTCGTTTGTCGCTCCTCTTGTTTCTGGAATCTGCGTCTTGTAGATCATTTTACTGCTGCTTTCGTTCCACGTCCTGATTATGCTGATCCTTTCCTGGTCACTTCGCCCCACGTTGGTGGCGCCAATTTGATGCGGTATAGCTTACGTATTCTGTTTTACGTAAATTATTATATCTTGAAGATCTTATAGTTAGCCCCACGTTGTGGTGCCAATTTGCGAGAGAACATATGTGATTGCTTCACGCTAAGCCATCTTGTGTGACGTCATTCGTTGGTCTTGTTCATTTGTTCTGTTTTGTAGATTCCTCTGGCGTAGCAATTTGTATCAGTTTTAAATGTCCACCGGCTAGCTATCATCTGATCTGGGTAGGCATGTTTTTCTTACAGGTTGTGAAGCGGAAAAGGAATCTTTTATCCAAAAATTACTAGTGAAGAAATGTGTTTTATAATGTTTTATTGTCGAACACGTGCACTAACACTTTCACAGATTTATCTAGATAATCGCCATACTGAAACTGTTTATAATAACTTCTTATCACTTTTAACTCACGTACTTCAACTTTGTATATTTAACTTAGAATATTTTATAAGATTTCTCGTACTTCTGCTGCGTGTAACTTATGACGAAAATGAAGGACTGATTGGCGACATGTACTGCACTGAGAATTCCGTTGAACTGCGGAATCGACGTGGAGTGTACGGAAAATTTTGTATAACTGCGGGGCGATCGACTTCGAGCATGGCTATTTATAGGCTTGCCTTAAGATACACCTAAATATTATAAATGAACTGCTATTGGCTAATAAAACGCGCCAACATTAGCGTCTATTTTACTATCCAATGAAAACCACTAATACATATTATTTTTAGAGAATGTTCTAGAAGCTTTTTTACCGAAAAGGCGCGAAACATTACGTAACTTCCTGGTTCCCGGTAACGATAAACAACTCACTCCACCTCTGCATTCTTGTGTTATTGTTAACAGTTTCAGTAGAGCCGTATATTATTATTTACCAATAATATTTACAATTATTAACCCTCTGAAATCAATGTTACATAAAAATACATATTCATATTAAAATAATTATTTACATTAAAGTAATTTGTGATACAAATTACCGTCTCAATTCACATGAGTTTCTCTACGCTCTATCGTTTATTACTGTGTATGCTAATTATTCTTTGGAAGTTTATTGTTTTTTACTTTCTCTACTACGTATAGTAAGTAGGGGAATATTGTATTCCACCCAAAAATTCGATACCGAGATTTCACCGGAAATACATGTTTCATTCATTAGCTGTTTACCCTCCTCTTATGTAGGACTTACACCCCCCAGGACTTACAAGCGGGTGCCTGGAGTCAGAGGCCCGTCGAGGAGCAGACACTCATGGATCAGACAGAGCATCCAGGATGGGATGAAGGAAGTAGATGAAACGAAATGTTGGTGAAATGGATGAAAGGAAAGGTGAAGATGGAGCAGTTGGTGGAATGAATGGCGCGGGAAACCGGAGAACAGGGAGAAAACGCACGCAGACCTCGCTTCGTCCACCACAAATCCCACATGCAAGTCCCTGGGATTGAACCCGGGCCGCCTCGTTGGGAGGCGAGCGGTCTAACCACTCGGCCACGGCGCCGCCTCGGGCCTTTTCCTAAAATGATTTTTTTTTGGATCCAGGGTGCCTCAAAACATGTATTTCCGGTGAAACCTTGGTATCGAATGTTTGGGTGGAATGCAATACCTTCTCTCCTACTAGGTACGTAGTAGAGACAGTAATAATATAAATTTTACACAATTTGTAATAGAGTGACAAGCTTTAGTCCATCTTCCAGGGGAAGTTTTGCCATTATTGTTTTAGGTATGACAGTTTCTGAGTACACACTCAAGTCGTGTGGTTTTTCTTTCTTTACAAATAACATTTTCTGGCAAAAACGACCAGTTTTCTGAGAAAGAATTGGCTGAGAAAGAAATTTTACTGAGATTAAAACTTATTTAAGTGTTGTTCTGGACCTACTGTAGTGTTAGTATGGTTTACTCTAAAACCTGCTGATACATTTTAATAAAAATATGGTATAATTGACGAAATAAAGCCTATCCTCCTTAATAAACAAACGTGTTGTATAAAAGTAGATCAGTGAACGTAGAATGCATCTACATCATGTAAACAATTTCAGACTGATACCTTAATTACCTTCTGAGATAATGTGTCATGAATTTAACGGAATTAACATTGCCGGGGTATGGCCTATAATCTCCCTTAAATCCACTTTCGTTTGTTTATGTTTCACGCGCACGGAGGTTGAATGTTCTAGAGTCGAGCGGATGTCATTTGTTTTTGTTTGTGGCGCTCGTGTCTGGATTACGAGGTTATTATAGCTGGGTGTATCTGCTGCCTCAGCAAATGTCTTGTTGACCAGCTGTGTAACGGTGTACCTGTCCATGTCGTTTGCGAGAGCAAGGGCAAGTCAAATTGGTATGTAGTCATATCCTTGCACTCTATACGGATTTTGGATTTCTCTTTATGTGAATGGTTCATCTGTTCGTCTCATTTATATCAAAACACGGTTATTGTCCAGAAGCGGTGGCGAAATCAACGTCATATATGTTCAAGTAAGTTCTTAATTGCATTGTGAGGGCTAAATTTATATAAGGGTGTCTAAACAGCTTACCCTTAGATGTGTGTATCGAATGTATATTGAAGACCAAAGCAAGAATGAAGTGACTTTAAAGCTCTGAGTACTGTAAGGCAAGATTGACTTCAAGTTATAAATTGCTTTATTTAGGACCGGTTGCAGAAACTCTGAATATATCCGATACTCGAGTGTAAATGAGGTTATGTGTTGTATGACACACTTGTATTCCTTAGATGCCTATTTCAGTGTTAGCAGTTTTAAAACTAATGTTGACTATACTGCGAGTCATTCATGGCCAGCTTGATACGTAAACACGGTTAGTTTGTAAAAATTTGTGTAGCATTTGCATTGTTGTAACAATCAGCTATTCCTAAACTGTTATTATTTCTTACCTACACTGTTCGGTGTACTATGAAATACTTAAGAATGTTCCCAAGCATGTTCGGACGCAAATTCTGCAAGAGCATTATACAAAATACAAGCACGTGGTAGCAAATAGAAACACAGACGCTGTGACTTCTTGCAATAGGGTATGAGTATGGGAGTCGCCTATTGTACGAAGTTATTTCTCGTACTGATATTTACATTAGAAGTTTATGGCATATTTCGTTTTCAATACTTAAAACAGTGGCAAATCTCCTCTTCTTGTATCTCTGTTAAAAATGCTTATAAAAGCGAAAGCAAAGCGAATAAATTACGTTAGGAGTGAATTTTGAAGTAGATGTGATCTCTGCAATAGCTTGTGCCCACCTGCCCCCCCTCTTTTAGGTGTTTTACTTTTATAGTTGAATCGCGTAAGAAAGCAAACGTAGCCATTTTTCGTTGAAGCACATGCAAAGTGGGAACTGCCAACCTAAACTTAAAGGTGAAATCCGCCAGAAATGCGATGCGCTGTTGTTAGTAGTGTGTGAATCAGTCGAGTTTTAGACGCGCAGATCCCTCGGCTACGCCCTGTCGTCGCTTCGCAGAACTTGCTACACTCCTCTCCTTCTAAAAAACATCCCTCGGCTACACTTTGAGGCTGAGGGAATGCCGGCCCCCGTAGCCGTGGTTGCTGGAGTGGTAGCTCCGGCGCTCCGCCAAGCTGAGGGTCGCGGGTTCGAGTCCCGCCACGGGCATGGTGTTTGTGTGTGTATGCGTGTTGCGGAAATAAGCGGCATGAAAATAGTAAAACACAGTAGCATTAACTGGGTACAACAAGGGAACTTTTAAAAAAAAATCTGATCTGTTACACTCGCATAACTTTCTCTACTTTTGTACAAACTTTTTACAAACGCTTATACACCATCTACTTCATGTTAATCGAGATAAACATTTGCAGACACTATCTTATTGCTAATTTTCTTGTAGATGTAAGGGGAATATATATTTACAAAGACAATATAGAAATACAGTAGCCTTTAAGCATATACTTATCTCTTAATAGCTGATTACTAGGTGTAGCACCATTCCCTTTGCCACAGATTAATACTCTTTGCATATAAAAGACAAAAAAATGAATAACGAATTCCCATTTAAAAAAATAAGTATTGAAAAATTTAAGAGAATAACAAGCAATATCTCGAAAATGGTTCACTCAATAAAAAAAATGTATATGACATGAATTGTGTATTTTAACGCGATCTACATTTTTTGTGTAGTAAAATTTTGTCTATCTCTTATGGTTTACCGGTTATGCAAAAGTCGTTTACAATGAAGAACACTTTTGGAGACATTCCCAGAAAATTCAAGATATACATTTTATTTGTCATGAAAATATCTTAAACATATGATATTTTAATCATAATCGTTAGAGCCATTTTTGAGAAAATTAAAATTTTCGAAAAATCTTCCATGTAAAGGGTAATCTGGGGTGGGGGGGATTTTCTTGAAGACCTTCGTGTCGCATCTCTGGAAGATACTAATTACCAAGTTTGCTGTTTATCCGACTGTTCGTTTCTGAGTTATGCTGTTCACAGACACAGACACACACACACACACACACACACACAAACACACGGACATGTTTCCAAAAATACTTTTTTTGGATTCAGGGTGTCTCAAAACATATATTTCCGGTGAAATCTCGGTATCGATTTTTTGGGTGGAATACAATACTTCCCCTACTTACTATATGTAATAGAGAAAGTAATAGAAAGCGACAGAGTCCTGTGGCTTCGAGATTTGCCCCAGGTTAGGTTATTGTATATATAAATTGGATTCAAATAACTGGTATAATATCAGAAACTGCGCAGTAAAGGAGGCGAGAGGAGCTTTAGACGCTTGCTTGAATAAATACATAAAGAAGGTATTTAGAACAGTAGAAATATGGCTATTTCCGGGATTACACTAACAAAAATGGTAGTTTCTTCTGCGCATGCGCAGTAGTAAAGCAAGTAGATACTTCGTTGACATTTTACATATTGTTTCGGTATGAAAGAAAGTGTCTTAAAAAGTGATGATGGGTAGGTTATAGGTCCTTTAAGTGTTCACATTTCTTCTAACAGCTGGTATTATGTCGTTCTTTAAGTCACTATATCTCAGCATATTAACCATAATGTAAATATGGAACAGTAAGCTTTTTCAATTAGAGTTTTGAAAACTACATTTCAAGTGTTGCCGACGTCAGTTTAAGAATAATTGAATCTCTGTACAGGGATCAATACCTAAATCTAGTTGCTAAGCAGGTATTACCGACCAATCAACAAACATATTAGAATGCTGCTTACAAATACGAACCATTCTCGTTACAGCTCTACTTTGTTAATTTTAATACTTAATGCAACAGATAGAAACGCTGAATCAAAGCAACGACAGTGTTTTCTTGTTTCTAATGTCACCCAGCTGCTTTGCGTCGTAGCCAGACAAATGACACTAACGAAAATGAGTGCATCTCGGCAGTGGTTCGGCGTAACTTCACGTTGCAAACACGCACGCCATATAAACTAGCTCTCAAATAATAATTTAAACTTAATCCTAGATTAGACATGGGAGCTCTGAAGGCCTCTAGCGATCTGGTCATCACCAGCACCTTCTCCCCACATCGAGAAACTTGTGTCATTTAGGCTTCGGACATGGCTTTAGGTTAAGTTAACTTCTATTATACTGGTACTTTGTTTATAAGTGAGGGGGGAAGCAGTAGTCTCGCGCGCTACTGAGTTTGTGCTGTGCTGAGTTCTTTGTACGCTATAGGTATATGTGGGCACAGCAGTTGAGTTCTTTGTACGCTATAGGTATATGTGGGCACAGCAGTAAGTAGTAAACCTAAGCTTTTACAAAGTATAAATAAGATACTAAACTGTGGCAGATGAAATAGTCAGTTTCATGTGTGATTTATATGCATGGACAACCATTAATTACAATGGATTACAATATATTTTCTGAATGTATCAAAAGCAAAACCTCTTCTCAAACTCAAAAAGTTTATATCTTGAAGAGCTCCGTTCCACATCACATGTTGATACTAGTGCTAAACGAAACTGAAAAACGTCACACACCTCTGGGAAACGCATGCATTTTCATTATTTAGAAAATTTTTATTAATGTCTAATACGGCACATAATTGCATATCCTGGGTTTTTATCTAAAACACTCTTCAGTTTCTGCTGTGCTATTTAAGCAGCAGAACATTTGCCTACTTCTATAAAGTATTGTGTCAAACTATCGACAAGTTTCAAGAACTCTGGTATTGCCATCTATGACAAATAACATTTGCGTAAAGTAGACTCACAAGGAAATTTCATAGCTGTACATTTCTCCAGAAACGTTTTAAAAACAGAATTTTGCAGCTTATTAAATGGGATATTTGTGCTTACCATCATGTCAGCTTCGGTTTGGCTACCCGAGTTCGTGGTTTCTGATGTGGATAATATATCCTCACCCCCTCACTTCTAGAAAGCAACGTAATATTTTGTAAGTGTGTTTTAGGTTTACAGCGTCTTGCAGTAAAAACCCTTCTCTCTCCTTTGATATCAATCTGGCATACTTTACAAAATATATTTTGCCCTCTTACATCAAAATATTCACGTCCATATTCATTTACAAGTAAGATACTCTTTTTACTGTTTGTTTTTTGCATGTTTTGTCAGCCATCAACGGCCGGACTTCGTAACTTCAGACCAGGCTGTGTATGTACTGATCGCTTGCTTAGAGCGAATGACTGGCAGTGTTTGGGGAGAGGGAGGTCTCAGTGAAACCCGTGCGCACGTAACTGTTTTCCAGTCAAAGTGCAACGAAACAGCAACAGTGTCCGAAGTCTAGTCATTAGCTTTAAGGCTGTTAAACTTGCACATAACCTCCACATACTCATATCGCATAGAGTGGACCAATCATTCAAATTTGTAGTTATGTTACATTTCTAGTTATGTCTATGTGCCTTTTAAAGTATCGAGGTATTTGTGTTTTTTGGATAATAAGATAACCTCGCTCTTTACATCGCTGCGGATTGTACTACTGAGTTCCAACACTGTATTTTGGGTTTATCTTGGGTAGTATTTAACCTCAAAGTTTCCATAAAATTGTGTATTTTGCTGATACTCTTGTTCAAACTATTTTTAGAAACGCTTACTCTCCATCTACCTCATGTTAATCGAGATAAACATTTGCAGAAACTATCTTATTGCTAATTTTCTTGTAGATGCAAGGGGAATTGCTAGGCTTTAAGCGATAGTCAAATATTTTAAGAGCTGGTTGCTATGTGGAGCATTCCATTCTCTTAGGAATAAAAACATAAGGACATAAAAACACGTATAACGAATTCGCATTTGAGTAAAAGTATAAGTATCGGAAAATACAATTCAAACAATAAGGAATGTCTCGGAAATTGTTTACTCGACAAAAAAAGTATGTGACATAAACTCAGTGTTTTAACGAGATTTATATTTTTTGTGTAGTATAAATTTGTCTCTCTCTTACGGTTTACCAGTTTATGCAAAAGTTATTCAGAATGAAGGGGACTTTTGGGGACATTTCCAGAAAATTCAAGGTATTCATTTCATTCGCCATGAAAATATCTTAAACTTATGATATTCTAACTAAAATCGTTGGAGCCATTTTTCAGAAAATCAAAATTTTCGAAAAATGCTCCATGTAAAGGGTAGTCTGGGTGGGGGGATTTTCTTGAAAATCTTCGTGTCGCATCTTTGGAAGATACTGAACTCTAATACCAAGCTTGGTATTTATCCAATTTTTCGTTTTTTAGTTATGCTGTTCAGACACACACACACACGGACATGTTTCCAAAAGTGCTTTATTTGAATTCAGGGCACCTCAAAATACACTGGTGTGCAAGACCTAAGGACGAGATGGGTAAAGTAACATAACAAATGAACTATTGGTGGAAGTAGATGAAGGTGCGGGAGCATGTTGCCAAAGGTCTCTCACACGTACACAGAAAGCTGGACGTCACATGGCGTGAGTGTAGCGAGTCTATAGTGCCAAATGGGTCTGGTCCCGCAACACGAAACAGGACAAGACGGTGTGTGGCAATTAGCGAGCTGTTACGGTGCACTGTAGTGGTGTTCTTCATTGCAACATGAACCGTAGACACCATTTGGATAACTTGACAAGGGGAAGAATCATCGGGAAACTGGAAGAAGTTGGAAGTGTGACGAGTGTTGCTGAGGAGTTTGGAATTGCTCACAGCATTGTTTCACGTGCATGGGGAACCTTCCAAACCACAGGCACTGCTGTCTCAAGGAGAGGTGGTGGTCGACCACGCTCAACTACAGCAGCAGATGACCGCTACATTGTGCAACAGGCAAGAAGGGATCCACGCGAAACAGCGGGTGCAATTGCAACCACATTTAACAGGGCAGCTAGGCACGCAATCTCACGATACACAGTGACACGGCGACTACACAGAGGTGGTCTCTTTGCCCGACCGTCAGTACGTTGTGTTCCATTGACTTCCGCACATCGGCGGCACCGTTTGCGATGGTCCCAAGAGCATCAAAATTGGACCAACGAGGAATGGGGCCGCGTGCTCTTCTCGGATGAGAGCAGATTCAGTCTAAGTAGTGATTCTCGACGTACCCTCATCTGGCGAGAGGTGGGAACACGTAATAAACCCAGGAACATCCTTGAACATGATCGTTTTGGTGGTCCGGGTGTTATGGTTTGGGGAGGCATAATGTTACATGGGCGCACCGACCTCCAAAACTTTGAACCTGGTACACTCACTGGTCAACGTTGTTGTGGTAGTGTACTCCTTTCCCATGTGCGTCTTTTCAGGGGTGCAGTCGGCCCTGACTTCATTTTTATGGATGACAATGCGCGACCGCATCGAACAGCGCAGGTGGAGGATCTCTTGGAACGAGAGGATATTCGCTGAATGGACTGGCCTGCCCGTTCCCCCGATTTAAATATCATCGAACACGTGTGGGATGCTTTGGGGAGACGCATTGCAGCACATCCACATGCACCAACTACCATCCAACAGTTGTCAACAGCCTGGTGGAGGAATGGAACGCCCTACCACAAGAACTGCTTACCAACCTTGTGGCCAACATGGGAGCACGGTGCAGAGCATGCATTGCTGTCCGTGGTGATCATACACCCTTTTAAGCACCATGTATGTGTTTCTATAATTCTAGAGAGCCATCATATGTCGAATTGGCTTTAGTGTAGCTTATGGTCTATGAATAAAAGTGGCATTTCTGTTCGTCTCATTCCATATTTCGTTTAGTTGCCTACTGCAGCAGTTCCCTCTATGTATGATTCATCGAGCTATGTGTCACAGCATGCGAAGATTACTTTCGTCCTTAGGTTTTGGACACCAGTGTATATATTCCTGGGGAAATCTCGGCATTGAATATTGGGTGGAATGCAACACTTTCCCTATTGTCTATACTTAGTAGGGAGACTAATTAGATCCTGAGGTTTCACCGGAAATACACCTTTCCAGTCTCCCTGAAGCTAGAAAAGGATTTTTAGAAAAAGGTGTGTGTGTGTGTGTGTGTGTGAACAGCGTAACTGTAAAACGAAATGCCGGTTAAATACCAAAATTTAAGTCTACCCTCTTCCGAGAATGCGACACGAAGATTCTAAAGAAAATGCCTCACCCCAAACTGCTCTTTACAAGGAAAACTTCGATATTTTTTATTTTCTCAAAACTGACCCTAACCATTTTGTTTCGGGTACCATAAGTTTAAAATATTTGTATGACAAATAAAATGTATATCTTGAATTTTATGGGAATAGCCTGTGAAGTGATCTTCATTCAGAATGGATGTTTTATAACTTGTAAGCCGCAGAGATGGACAAAAGCTAATTATACAAGAATCTGATGTGATGCATTCACATGACTTTCTCTACCCTCTATTTTTATTAGTGGGTGTACAAAATATTCTTACTAAAGCTTATTTCTATATCTGCTACATTTTAATTCAAATAAACCTTTACAGAAACAGCTACATTACACATTACGTTATAGATACAAAGAGAACAGCGATAGTCAAATGTTTAACAACTGGACGCTATATGCTGCCTTAAAATTCCATACTGTTTCCATGACATCGCGAGAAACAACTGAATGTTGACAGGACTTTAAGAGAATGTCCAAGTATTGAACACTTTAACTATTAATGGCGGATACCTCGGAAATAGTTGATGGCACAAAAAACTTATTTGAAATAAATTGTGTGTTTTAAAGAGAACTACATTCCTTGTGTTGTTTACCAGTTATACAAGATTATACGAAATTCCTTCCTAATGAGGAAGACTTCACAGTCTATTCTCGGAAAATTCAAGATAGACATTTTATTTTTAATGTAAATATCTTTAATATATGGCATTTTAATTAAACTTGTTAGAGCCATTTTTATAAAAGGAAAAAAATTGAAAAATGCTCCATTAAAGGGTGCTTTAGGGTAGGGGAATTTTCTTGAAAATCTTCGTGTCGCATCCTTAAACGATACTAAACTTAAATTTCGATTTCGTCTTTGAGTTATGCTGTTCACACACACACACACACACACACACACACAAAATCGCGCGCTTGGACCTTTTTCTAAAAATGCTTTTTATGGATTTAGGGCCATCACACCATCAAAGCATGTATTTCCGGTGAAATCTCGGTATCGAATTTTTGGGTGGAATGCAATATCTTCTCTGCTTACTTTATGTGGTAGAGAAAGTAAAAAAAAAATGCGAATCTCGTTAAATCAGATATTTTGTCAAATAAAAATTGTTGTGGTGTTAACCATTTCCGAGATATTCTTTATTACACCCCTCAAGAAAGCATTCGTCTAGCAGCCAGATTAACGGAGGGAAAAATGTAATTTTTTTACATAAAGATCAAATGTTAACACAGTTTACGTGTTTTGGCTGTTTTTCAGATTGTTCATGTTATCAGTTTTATAAATTTTTGATAAATATACCAAAATTGCAACTCTTTTTTAAGTGAAGTGTTCAAAGTTATCTTACATACGTTCATGGAGAATTTTTGTGTACATTACTTGATTTTGCCGTGAAAATAGGATTTTATTTGACGGAGAAATAAAATAACAAAGTTGAGAATTTTCAACGTTTTTGCCCTAATTCCTCATTTTCGGCTCGCTTTTTACGACTTCACGAATTTATTTCTCCAGCAGTTAAAGTCACATGTTGGTAAAAGTGTGTGGATGTAAGCACAAAAAATGCTCTACTCAATGCATGAAAAATAATTTTGAAAACACAACGTACAAAAAGTAGCAATTTGGGCATATTTTTCAAAAGTGTATAAAACTGATAAACTAATAAAAATTCCGATCTGAAACCCCCAAAACAAGTAAACTGTATTACCATTTGATCTTTGTCATGTTAAAAAAAATTGGATTTTTCCCTCCATTAATTTGGCAGCTAGATTTTTTTTTTTTTTTTAGTGCAGACGAATGATTTGTTGAGGGGGTGTATATGCTTGAAGTCTCAAATAATTTTATACTATTTTCAGCTGCAAAATCCTATTCACTTTTTTCTCGTGATCATGCAAAGAGAAAGGTATTTCAAAGCCATCACATAGCGGTGCGCTCTTAAAAGGTCTGAGTATCTCTTAAAGGCCACCGTATTCCCATTTTAACTACAAGGAAATATGTAATTAATCATTTGTGCAAATGTTTATATCGATTAGCATGAAGTAGATAGGTGGCTTCTGTAAGAATACCTTGTTGAAGAATGCATAGAGAAAGTATTGTGAATGCAACACATCAGATTTTGTTTGCTCATTCAAACACAGTCGCTTCATCACCACATGAAGGGAGCTTTCTTACCACTTCGTCTTAAGTTTGAAATAATACGCCCTATATGAAGCAGAATGGTAAACAAACGAAAGCGTTGTATTTTTGACGGCTTTTGAATTTTCAACCGTTGTAATGTGTGTGTGTGTGTGTGTGTGTGTGTGTGTGTTTTATTATTTCATACTGATATTATTTAATAGTCCTTAAGCATTAATTTGAAACATCCTGTATCAAACCTTCTGCTATTATTTCATCAAACCCTTGATTTCATCTTCCTCTTCATATAAAGTTTAAAGGTTTTAATACTGTGACGCAGCTATGGGCCTCAGTTGTTGCATAATAGGCGCGAACGACCGATCGGCCGACTGGCCGTTTTAAGAATAAGTGCTCTCATCCAACATAAACACCACAAGCGCTATCGGGAGATAACGGGATTGTTCTGGAAACTTCTCCGTGCCTTTTGAACATTCTAGAACTCTGGAAAATTCCAGCGGCTGTCAGTTTTAAGTGTACCAACAAACTTCGGAGGGTGATTTCTGACTGGAAATGGAGCACGAAAGTTCATATCACCTTGTCCGTAAATGCATAGTTTCCGCGGTAGACGGCACTGAAGAACGACATCAAAGAGCCCTGGCACAGGCCTGAATCCCATCCATGTCATAAAAAATGTCCAAAGGGGCCTCTATGGGATGCAATACACGCGTTCACAGTCGTATAATGGATTGCCTCACTCGTTTGAATGTTCCGGGTTGTGTCCTAATATCGTCACAGGCTGTTGAAGGGTCTGAACATCAGGAACAGTCTCAGCGTACACAATGCTTTTTAGATGCCCCCACAGGTAAATATCCAGGGGGTTTAAATCCGGGTGATCGAACAGGCCTCCGCGTCCTACCCAATGTCTGGGGAAGATGTTGAATTGTCGGTAAACATTAATGTGGTCATGGGCTGGCGCTCCATCGTGCTGCAGTCACATTGCCTGTCGTATTGCCAAAGGCACATTCTTCAGCAATGGAGGCAGAGTGTTTTGCAGGAAGTCCAGATACATTCCTTCGTGCAAGTGTTGTGGAAGAACTGCTCCAAGTAGGCGGTCATCAATAATGTCTGCACAAATATTGATACTGAACCGCTGCTGATGAGATGCTTCAACCATCCCGTGAGGATTTTCTGTAGCCGACAGATCACGATTATGCAGCTTAATGATGCCATCTCTACTAACAGTTTATTGGTGAAGAGGACTAAAGACAGAAATCACATAGGTAATGGTGATGGCCCGTAGCACAAACCAGCGACAGAATCTTTCCCGTGGAGGAAAATCCACCGGTGATAATCCCTGCACATGTTGGAGGTGATAGGGATGATAGCGGTTGTCACGTAGGATACAGATAGCCGTTCTTTGGCTTACACCATGTTGGTGGACCAATTGCCTGGAGCTTGTACCAGGGTTGTTCTCAATATCATTGAGAACATGTTCCTTCTCATCTGGTGTACGCATAGTCCGCGACCGTCCTGAACGTTCGTGTGTCTCAAATGACCCATGCTCACACAAACGCCCAAAAATGGCTCGAAATGTTGTGTGATGTGGGTGGTGCTGCCTGTCAGGGCACGTGGCTCGGTACATCCGTGCTGCCTCTCGTGCTTGACCACACACGAACACCATACCAGACCATTGTGCTTCTACGTTGCTTAAATCACACTATCTGCAACACACAAAACGCACACTGCAAGTTATCGGATGTCGTCAGTGCCATCTACCATGGAAACTATACATTTCCTGGCACAAGGTGATATGAACTTTTGTGCTCCATTTTCAGTGAGGAATCGTCCCCTGAAGTTTGTCGGTGGATTTAAAACTCACCTTGTATAAGCAAGCATGATGTTTCAGTTATTAAATGAGATATTGAGTTGTCATTTGTTATTGATGTGGCCTAAAATGCTGGTTATTCAGTGCGCTCTCCGAATGAGGTTGCGACGACAGTTGTGACGTACAGTGAGTGCTACTACTGCGATAGATTGGAGAGGTCTTGCGTTTGATGCTCGAGCGGGTGAAGTGGACGGCAGAAGATGCGACTTGACGTGCGAATCGTTTCACCGCTACGCGCAGTCAGAAAAGTGAAGTGTTGGGGAAAATTGAACTAGGTCACATTAGTGAAGTGATAGAGGCAACTAAATGAAGTGACGGTGAAAACTGGACAAAGTAACAATACTTTTTGTTGTCGAAGTTTCACATAAATATCAACTTTCTCACGCATTTCTTTAGGTCTCCGTATTGCGCAATTAAGATAATTAAGAATTATGAGTTCATGACCTTTCAAGTAATTTCAAGAGTTCTCACGCGCTCTTAAGGCTGCTGAACCGGGAGTAAAGCTAATTCTTTGGATTTTTATCACAGTCTAAGGGCTAAGTGAAAAGAATGGTGGTTGTGCAATAATTGTTCAGTGCAAGTAGTGAAACTTCAAATTTAATACGTTTTTAGTATTCTCCGCTACTTACCTATACAAATAGAGAAAGTATTGCATTCCACCCAAAATTTCTATACCGCCATTTTAACTGAAATGCACGTTTCGATGTCCTAATCAAAGAGTTAATTTTTGGATAAAATGTGCACGTGTGAACATCATTACTAAAAATCTTGTGTGTTGCATTCTCGTGGTTTTCTCATTCTTCTACAAACTATTTTTACAAAACTTTATTCTTCTAGTTGCTTCCTGTTAATCAAGATAAACTTTCGCTGAAAATTTACATAATTCATTGTCGGTATAAGAAGAATACAATAGGCTACAGTCAGAATTTTAAAGAACTGGACGCTATGGATGGCTTTGAAATTCCTGCTCCTTGCATGACCACGAGGGAAAAAAACGAATAGCGACTTATCATTTGAGAAAAGTATACATATTTAAAAATTAAACCCAATAAAAAGAATGGCTCCCAAATGGTTAACGTCACAAAATATTTTATTTGACATAAGTTGTGTGCTTTAACGAGGTCGTCGTCCGCCGTGGTGTAGTGGTTACCTCTAGCTCCCGAGGTCGCGGGTTCAAATCCGGCGGGGGTGATGGATGTTTAAAAATCTGATTTAATATCGGTGTTTGAAAATATGATTGTCGGTTTCGTCTACTGTATCCATCTTATATATAACTTAATGTGTAAATAAATAATGAAGGTTATTAGTTCCCAAGGTCGCGAGCTCTCCTGGCGGAGGATGATGATCTTTTTCGGGCGTAAAAACCCTTAGCATGGCTTCCTTCAGAAGGGAAGTAAAGCCAGGGGTCCCCTGTCGTAGATTTACGCACCGTAAAAGAACTCAAGCCTGATAAAGAGGTCTTTGAGTAAAATTACCGGTCTTTTGCGCCCAATATAGAACCACATAAGTTAAAAAGCGATTAATAAGAAGTAAATAGAAGAATAAGCGTTTTAAAGAATAGTTTGGAAAAGAGTGAGTGGAGAAAGTAATGGGAATATAACAGAATATTATTTTTAAAGTGCTGTTTCTATTCACTTTTATCTGGCGATGTAGTGGAAAGAGTTTTAACTTTAAAGAGCAGCATATGTGACCCGCTTTTAAACTGTCGACTGGCGTTGATCGTCAGTTTTGAAATTGTACCCTTTGCTTCAATATCTGCTATTGATTCTGCTGCCGGCTGCTGCAGTGGTTGGATATGAAATCTTTCTCTCAGGTATGCGTGCGTGTATAACACCAGTTTAGTTAGCTGAGAAATTTTAATGTTGACTAAAATGTTCAGTTTGAGAAGAGTTGGTGACTGTTGAATTTACGAATGACTTACTTCTACAGCAATAATTAAGCGAAGCGTAAGTTGCCGAATGTTGCAGAAATGTTGCTCAGAAGGATCCCTCGCGATTGCCGCTAAATCTTACACTCAAGCGGTCAGTAAGCATTACACTACTTGAAATGAAGCTATCACACGCCTAGTCACAAGGATCGTCTTCACACGATTAACTCTCAAGAGTGAGAGTGTGTGTCTGATTTTAAAATGCGCGCCCTATTGTTAACTTAAGTTCCGCCTACACATTACTCCCCTTCATATGCGCTCCTATACTGAAAACTGTGAACATGTGCGGCAGTCACCCCCTCCGTCCGTTGCTGTAGGCTTACCTTGATGCTTCTCCCGTTGGTTCCAGAAGTTCGCAGTGTGTTGGTTCTCTTCAATTTTATCCTCGGCTAGCTGCAGTAATTTTCCTTAAACTATATGGGAGCATGGACTTATCCTCGGTAAAGGAATCGTTGATCTCGGGTGGTGATATAGGAAGACATAGACGTGCTTTGTTTATGAAAAGATGACACTGCCGTTTCTTTTTATTTGACTAACACTCGTAGGATACAAAACTGGTATTGCCGCTGTAAAATACTGTCCACCGCTGTTAAAATGCGGCGCGGATGTGGCACGAAGTATAAATATGCTTATTGTCTCTTTAAGAGTAGCGGATCTTAGGTGTGTTGCTAAAACTATCTTTATTCTCTTTTTGGCGCGATATCACACACATCCTGTAGCATCTCTCCCTGACCACACATGCCAAACTGAAATACTAAACTGCCATGACAACTGTCTTGCTAAAACTGCCCCGAATTTGCTCCAAACAGATCCATTTATAGTCGCAGGCTTCTGAGGCTGCTTCTTTTCCTATTGGTCCATTTTTTAGCGCCACTCGACGCGTCTAACTATTTCGTATAAACTTCTAGGGATCTCATTGGTCCAAGTTTCATATAAATCGCGGCTTTTCCTACATTTACCGTTATGCTATCTGTCTCTCTCACTTGGTCACGGCGAATTATTAAATAAAGGGACAAAGGCGTTACACCCTCGCTGTAGGAATAATGGCCCTGCGACCAATGAGACGTCATAAACCTAGATTTTCTGCCTTCGAAGGCACTATTCCTGTAGCTAAAACATTTCGTCGTGGACAGTATTTTAACACAGCGCTTAAATTATTTGCATTAAAACATTTATAACTCTCCTAATATCAGAAACCTAGATACATACATAACGTTAAATCACCCTTCTTAAAATATATAAGCAGTATAAGAAAAAAGATATTTACATAGTATGATTTAACATCAATAAAAGTTAATTAATAAATTACCTATAATTACAGTTCTCGGGCTCGGCCTAGAGTTGCCGTTTCAAATTGCCCTGTTCTGGAAAAGAATAAATTTTTCAGCACGTGATATAATTTTCTTTTTCAGAATAATTCCTCTGATTATACATCTTTGTTGGTTTGTTTCGTTTACAGAGACCCTTCGCTATACCTGTTTCTTCACAAGGGTTCTGACAAACCAGTGGTGTTTACACTTGGGTCATTCACTTTTACACTTTGTTATGGTTGACCCCCTCTCCTTTTAAAAACAGGTTTTTCGAGAGGCATTCTGACACACAATACACTTCCACGCACACGAATAACTTGTAACGCAAACAAATACGCTAATACCCAAATTAACTTCTAAAAATTAAATCTATTTACCTACATATTGGTACTTAATAATTATTATGCATTTAGTTACTTCTTTACATCCTTATTTCTCGGGCGTATTACCTTTACTACTTATTCATAGGGTTGCTACCTAATTCCGAGTAAAACTAACCTGATTATTTTCATTACATTCTTCACCCTTCTCATTCTCTAAACATTTGTACGGTCTGAGCAACTGTTTATGATATCTCCCTACGATCTTGGAATTCTTTATTTCTTGTAACTCAAATGTATCCGAGCCAAAAATGTTAATCACCCGGTATGGACCTTTAAATAAATTTTCCATTCTATGATACCTTTTGTTCAGAATGCTAGACTTTTTCTTGTCCCGTACCAATACTAAGTCTCCCAATTCGATCAACCAGTGTTTTCGATTCTTTCGCTTAAACTTTTCTTTTCTTTTCTGCGCCTTATTTGCCATTCTTTCAAAAGCTTTCTTAAACATCTCTTCTTCCGTTAGTGTTTTCGGATCTTTAGCTTCTAGTGTCTGTGGTAATTCCCCTTCAAGTGTTTCCTTTAATTTCCCCTTCATCAGCTCGATGGGCTTATAACCGGTAGTAGGGCTCACACTTTCATTTAAAATACTTTCGATACACTGGTAGTGATTGGCCCAATCACTGTGTTTTTTATTTGCCAAAATTCTCAAATAAACTGAAATGTCCCGTATTATTCTTTCGCAGGGATTGCTTTGTGGGTGGTATTTTGAGCAATAATACAACGTGATTTCGTTTTCTTTTAAGGTGTCTACAAATTTTCGGCTGGTAAATATTGAAGCATTATCACATAAAATTGCCTTCATCTTTCCAAATTGTGGAACATACGACTTCATTATCTTTCTTAGGCATGTTTCACTTGTAATCTTCCTGACTGGGTAAATTTTCACGAATTTTGAAAATACATCTATTAACACTACTATATATCTAAATCCAAATTTACTACAAGGCATCTCACCATGACAGTCCAAGGTCACTAACATGCCTGGTTTTTCTCTTAGTATGGAGTTTGTCTCGTATTCGTATTGTATATTCAATGGCTTTGCTTTTTGACATTGTAAGCATGTCGAAATTATTCTCCTTACTTTATGGTGTAATTTTGGAATATACAGATTTTCTTGGATCATTAAAGCGGTGCGTTCTGAGCCAGAATGTGCTAGAGCTTGATGGAACGTGCTTATGAGTTCATTCTCCATGTTCTTAGGTATATATGTCTTCCACTTCTGTATTTTGCTGCCATGTAGTTTATATAACACGCCCCCTTTTACCCCTATGTTTCCCTTGATATTTTCATCTATTTCTGGGGCCCTTTTTATTAATTTATTTAACTTCTCATCTTGTACCTGCTGGTCCACTATTCCTTTTAATTCTTTTATCAATCTTTTACTCAAGGGTATTTCAATACTCATTAATGTTACTTCATTTTAGGGCGTTCTATTCTCTCCGGTATTTCACTGTTGTTATGTAACCTAGACAGCAAATCGCTAAAAACATTTGTTTTTCCTGGAATGTGTTTCACCTCAACATCATACGAAAGAATCTCATGGATGTACCTAGATAATTTAGTACTCGTAAGCCGACAACGTTTCATAAACGAAAGACTCACATGATCTGTGTATATAGTAACCTTCTGTAGATATATATATATATAGATATATATATATATAGATATATATATATATATGATCTAAATTTCTGTAGTGCGTAATACACAGCACAGATCTCTAATTCGGTGACCGAAGCATTTTTCTCTGTTTGACTTAAACCTCTTGAAGCGGTACTTATCACGTGTAGTTGATCTTCCTCATCTGATTGGGCTAGGACACACCCATATCCGTGTCCTGAAGCATCCACGTAAATTACATATAGTAGGTTGTCCTTGGGTCTCTCTAAGAGAATTGATTTCGCAAATAGTTCTTTTATCTTTTCAAAAGCTTTCTGGTGTACCGCGTCCCATTTCCATCGCACTTTCTTTTTAAGTAGTTCGCGCAAAGGTGCTATTTCTGCGGCGTACCTCAGGATAAATTTGCTCTGATAATTTAGCACTCCAAGAAACGACCTAACCTGCTTAACACTCTTGGGCGCTGGTATTCTTCTCACAGCCGCTACTCTTTCTTCGTTTGGCTTTATTCCTCTATCATTAATTACATAACCTAGAAATTCCACCTCACGGATGCAAAATTTGGATTTATTAATGTTCACCGTCATACCGTTTTCTCTCAGCTTTCTAAGCACATAGTCCACATGTTTAATATGTTCATCAAAGTTTTTCATCAACTATTAGGAAATCGTCGATGTATTGGATCAAAATTCGTCGGCTGAGTCGCCAAATATTTTATCGATGGCTCTTAATAGTCCACTACATGACGTAAGCATACCAAAAGGCATTCTCAAAAATTCGAACTGTTTCCCAATAAATAAAAAAGAAGTATACTTTCTAACATCCTCGTGAAGCTCAATCTGCCAGTATGACGCAGTTAAATCAATAGTGGAGAAATATTTGCCTTTGGTTATTTTTGATAGCAATTTTTCTACACTTTCGCTCCGAAATCTGTGTTTTTCAAATGGGATGATGTTTGTCCTTGAGCGCGGCCAGAGCGGCAACCAATCGGAGTTCCGCTGTGTTGTCATATTGCATTCGCCGTAAGCTAAGCATGACGCGTGCTAAGCGAATGTGTTTCTAATACATATAATTTGCGCTAAGACAAAAATTCAAATTTTGCAAAAAGTAACCCACTAGAAGGTAGGGAGTAATTTTCGTAACACAACCGTAAAAACCACATATTTTTAGCTCAAATAGTTTTCATAATACAAACAAATAAACATTCCCATATGTTATAATATAACCACGTAAGCACTGTAATGGTCACATTATTTGTATGTATGCATTATTGTATACATTATGTATATATATTTGTAATTATACAGAACTACTGACTTGATGGTGATAAAGAATTATGTTGTAAAACCAAGGCGTTTGTTAAAGCTGAAAGAGAGCAAACAGCCCACCAAGCTCACTTGTGTTACTTGTAGAATCTGCAGAACGTGAGCCGTCACATGTTTATGATTGTGTGTTATTTTTAAATCTGGGTTGGAGTTTATTTACCCTACACAGTTAATATCAGTATTCAGTTGTTGTTCAGAGAGCGAGCAGCAAGAGTAAAATAGTGCAATGGCTTATTGTGGTGAATTTAGTGGCGAGTCAAAGAGGCAGGTATTGCGAAGTCAGGCTCGAAGTATTATATTTAGGGTCTACTCGTTTTTTAAAAAATGTAACAATGAGGAACACAGAAATCAACTTGATTTCAAAAATCCTCAACAGCTTACTGCTAAAGCGTGTTGTGTCGGTAAAGCAAGTGTGTCTCGCATTTGCGGAGAGGCAAGAAAATCTGTTCCCAGTGATACTCCAGTGTTTGTATCGCCCAGAAAGCACATTGGACCTCCGAAGAGGATTACAAATTTAACTGACTTTGACAAGGACGTTGTACGCAGAACTGTTTTCGAGTTTTATGACCAAGGTGAATTCCCAACAATACAGAAAATAACTTGTGCCCTTAGAACTAAAATATCATACACTGGTTCAAATTCATCTACTTATAGAATTTTGAGAGGATTAGGGTTCAGGTACAGAAAGACAAATGATGGGCGACAATTTTTAATGGAGAGGAGTGACATTGTTGCGGCAAGAATAAAATTCTTACGCAAAATGCACGAAATTCGCAATTCTTGCGATACGAGACCTATATTTTACTTAGATGAGACATGGGTAAATAAAAACCACACTCAAAATTCAATCTGGCAAGATTCCTCAAAAAAGGGTGGCCTGAAGGTACCTGTTGGAAAAGGCAGTCGACTTATCATTTGTCATGTAGGGTCCGCTAAGACAGGATTTGTACCTGAAAGCAAATGGATTTTTCTGTCCAAAACCACCTCAGATTATCACGAAGAGATGACAGCTGATACGTTTAAAGAATGGTTTTTGAACAGATTCCTAAATTATTTAGAAGAGGGAAGCATAATTATAATGGATAATGCACCATATCATTCGGTTATTGAAAACAAAGTACCGAATACTGCCAGTAGAAAGAACGAAATTGTTGAATGGTTGCAAAAAAAGGGGGTTGAATTTTCGGCAACAGAAACTAAAAATGAGTTACTGCAACGAGTACTTCCATTTAAAAACCAGGGAAAAGTGTATCAGCTGGATCAACTTGCAATGGAAATGGGACACGAGGTAATCCGCCTCCCCCCTTATCACTGCCAGTATAATCCAATTGAGTTAGTATGGGCTCAAATAAAACGAGGGGTTGCAAACAGAAATAACACTTTTAAACTGACTGACGTTGAACGTCTTATTCACGAAGAAATTGACAAGGTAACTCAACAAGACTGGGAAGCCTGCGTGAGACATGCAGAAAAACTACAAGAAGACGACTTTTGGAAAGAAATAGGCCGTGACGATATTTTGGAACCTATCATCATAAATTTGCAAGACTCAGACGATGAAGACAGTGTCAGTGACGAATTGCCTCTTCACGTAACTGATGCCAGTGATACGGATGAGCCACTGGCAGTTCCATTGGATTAAAAGCACAGGTAATTCATATCCTATAATTATATAACACTTAAAAAATACGTACGTAGCATGCGAGTATATTCCCAATTATGAATTTAAACACCAGGAGAATTACAAAAGTTTAGATAATTCAGTTTGGGTTGCTTTACGTCGACCATTCTAGCGACAGGCAGATGTGAGAGTGAGAGGGAAATATGAAAAGAGTGGGGGTAACGAGGTGGCAACGCTGTGCACGCAAATGCATCTTATTCGCTGTAGCTCAGAACTCTTCCCATTTGAAACGAATAGTAGTTGAGTATGTTTATTTATCTTTCGACCATCTATCGTCATCCTAAGTTCGCCATTGCGTTTCGTCACCCAACATAATGGACTGCTGTATGGAGAATTTGACTTTTGTATTATTCGGTCTCTCAACATCTTATCGATCACTTGTTTGGCTCTCTCCCTTAATGCAATCGGATTATCCCGATACTTATGTGTGAAGGGTGCAATATCTTGTACCTTAAAACTGTGTTTGTATGCTTTGCACTTGCCTGGGACGTCCGAAAATACTGTTTTGTTTTCTTGTAACATTCGCCTTAATAGATGCCTTTGTGTCTCTGTGAGGTTCTCGGCAAGGGTCACTTTCTCCTCTACTGCTTCTACCTGGCTGCCGGTCGGCGCTAAAATAGTTTGTCCTTTATTTCGGGCGTAACCATCATCTTTCTCATTGTACTCCGTATATCCTTCGTAAAACCTGTCAGCGAACGCATACATCTCATCGATTTCTTCCCCTTGTACTATAGCAATTAGTTTTTCACTCCTACCTGTTTGTACTAATTGTACGAAAAATCTTTCTTCGGCGATATCTTCTTCTCCTTGGGTTTTGTTATAATTATCTTGCTTCATACCTTCTACAAAAGGGATTTCTAATAGTTTTCTGTTCTTCTCTATTTTCAGAACTTTATCAGCAAAATCAACCCTAGCTCTCAATTCAAACAAAACGTCACACCCAATCAAAATGTCACAAATCAAATTGTTAATTACCAGAAAAATAAACTCAAAATTTTCTTCTCCTATTTTCACGTTCAACATTACTTGCATTTTTATTCGGGTAACCTCTTTGTTGACTGCTACCCGGCATACCGTGTTCCTTATAGGTAATGTCATTAGCTTAATTCCTTTATTTACCAGGTTCTGATATAACCTCAGGCTGCATACACTCACATTGGCTCCAGAGTCTATTAAAGCGTTATATTCTTCATCCAATAATACTACTTTTATGCTAGGGGAATCTGTCAGGTGCTTTTCCGAGTGATTTTGAATAGTAGTTATCAGTTCTCCCAGTATAAAGTCATTTTTGAGCCCTGTTTCACATTTTCTGTTTATTTGAGAATTTTGCGCGCTTAGAATCCGCTCCGAGCTCTTGATTGGATCCTGTCTTAGTTTTCCGGGTTATCGACACTATTTGGTGCTCCGCTAGTCTCTTCCACATTTCCCTCTCTCTGAATTTGCCTATAGTTTCCTCTGCTTCCTCTAAAATGTCCCCGGGAAGGTCTCTCTCTCCTTTCGTTTCTTTCTGGGTAATTTTCGTCATACCTCTCTCCTACATCGCTTTCCCCTCGGTCAGAAAAATAATGTTCCCTGGATCTGTTTTCATTGTTCCTGCCTCTCCTATAGTTAAAACGGCCCCTGTATCTTGGTCTGGTTTGTATAGCATTTATGTGATATTGGTTATCACCTTCCCTCCTGAAACGGTTATTTTGACAGTTTCTGTTCCCGGATTGAGGCACGTCGTTCCAGTATCTCTCTCTGGGGTTATAGTTCCCTCTCGCGTTTCCTCTCCAATTCGCATTCCTTGCATTATCCGGTATTGGTCGAACTGTATGGTTTTGTCCGTAGTTCCTACTACTTGTCTCGAATGATGATACCAACTCAATCAATTCGGGAATAGAATTTGGCTTCGCAATGAGTAGGTAATGGTGTATGCGTTCTGGATAATGGGGTACAATCATGTTGATGAAATCCCTCTCGGTTATGGGTGGCTCGATTAGTCTACTACTCTGTGCTTTAGTTAGTAAATAATCTACCATGCTTAGGTTTCCGCGTTCATCGTACTTGCCATTAACTAGGATAGATCTCACCTGGTTCTGAGTATTAGTACTCCAATACTTATTCAAAAATGCCCTTCTGAAATATTCAAAACTATTATTCTCTCCCAAAGTCAATCTTACCCATTGGAGAACCCTCTGACGTAAACCTTTACGAACGATTAACATCTTTAGCTCGTCCGGAATCTGCTTCAAACGGAAATACTCCTCAAGGTCATTTAGGTATTGTTTAGGATTATCAGCCGAATTTTCCTCGAAAGTAGGTACCCCTATCTCATTTAATAAATGGTAGTTTGCATTGCTTCCATGGTTAGATGTACATTGGTGCCCTGAATTGAAATTATATGGGTCGGCAGCTGGATTTTGACCTCCATTTGCCTCCCTAAAAGTGGTGCTGGTTTCACTGGGTGAGCTATCATCACTCTGTCTCACACTTATCCCTAGTCTACCAATAGGGCGTTTTAACTCCTTTACACAATTTTCATGCTCTTCAACCCTCTTCACAATTTCATGATAATTTGAGAGCTGTTCCGTTATTTTTGACGAAAGTTCATTTATCTTTCCCTGATCCTTTTCTAACACTGTTCTAAATTCTCTGAACTCCCTTTGAATGTTAGATTCTAAGGTACTTTGTTTTTTTTCTAAAGAAACATTTACAGCTCTTAAGTCATCATCCAATTGCTCCTTTATGGCTAAGCTGGTAACACTTAATTCTGTTTCTACATCCTTCCTTAGTTTTTCTACATCGTTTCTTAGACATAGTTGTCCTGCCTGATTTTCTGGCACTACCTTCCCTTGCTTACTGAATTTAGAGTCCAACTGACTTTGTAATCGGGCGACCTGTTCACCTAAATATTCCCTCATCTCCTGAGCTAATTCCCCTCTCATCTTCCTGTTTTCCTCTCTGACATATTCGCCTATCTGTATACTCTGCTCATTTAATTTCCCTTCTAAATTTTTATTTTGTTCACTCAAATTTCTTTCTAATTCCTTACTCTACTCATTTAATTTCCCTTCTAAATTCTTACTTTGTTCACTTAATTTTTCTAAGTTTTTACTCTGCTCACCTAATTTCCCCTCTAAATTCTTATTTTGTTCACTTAAGTCCTTCCTCTGCTCATTTAACTTCCCCTCTAACATCTGACTTCGTCTATCTTTGTGCTCAAGTGTTGAAGGAATATCATCAGCTGGTTCTGACCTGCGTCAATGACCTGCTCAATCGGTGGTTGCCTTTCCAGTCCAACTTCTATGACTGCTTCACCCATATTTTCTCCATCTGGTGTTATGCTGACAATAGCCTCCCCATTCAGTTCTTCCAAATCTTCCCTTGACCTACTCATGGTTCCGTTAGCAAGTTCTACCTCCCTAGTAATGATTTTACCCCCTCTCAATAACATGTCTTCACAAAACTGAGTCACTACTCTGCATGCCTTTTTGTTTGTTTTTGTATAAATGTTCTAACCTGTATTTTCTCCAATGTTAACTGATGCGTTCCGGGTTCGAATCCTGGTGAATTTCTAGAAGCGATGTTCTCAGCTGTTTTGTTGTCCCACGTAGGTAGACTAGAAGTTCGCGTTGTAATTTTGTTCTGCTGTGCCCCTTTCCTCTGAAGATTCTTCCTCTATTCGTTGTTTCCTAGTCCTCCGTCTAAGTTGGTCTTCCCTTCGTGCTGGTCTTCCCTTCGAGCTCCACGTTATGGCGCCAGTTTGCGGCAGTCACCCCCTCCGTCCGTTGCTGTAGGCTTACCTTGATGCTTCTCCCGTTGGTTCCAGAAGTTCGCAGTGTGTTGGTTCTCTTCAATTTTATCCTCGGCTAGCTGCAGTAATTTTCCTTAAACTATATGGGAGCATGGACTTATCCTCGGTAAAGGAATCGTAGATCTCGGGTGGTGATATAGGAAGACATAGACGTGCTTTGTTTATGAAAAGATGACACTGCCGTTTCTTTTTATTTGACTAACACACGTATGATACAAAACTGGTACTGCCGCTGTAAAATACTGTCCACCGCTGTTAAAATGCGGCGCGGATGTGGCACGAAGTATAAATATGCTTATTGTCTCTTTAAGAGTAGCGGATCTTAGGTGTGTTGCTAAAACTATCTTTATTCTCTTTTTGGCGCGATATCACACACATCCTGTAGCATCTCTCCCTGACCACACATACCAAACTGAAATACTAAACTGCCATGACAACTGTCTTGCTAAAACTGCCCCGAATTTGCTCCAAACAGATCCATTTATAGTCGCAGGCTTCTGAGGCTGCTTCTTTTCCTATTGGTCCATTTTTTAGCGCCACTCGACGCGTCTAACTATTTCGTATAAACTTCTAGGGATCTCATTGGTCCAAGTTTCATATAAATCGCGGCTTTTCCTATATTTACCGTTATGCTATCTGTCTCTCTCACTTGGTCACGGCGAATTATCAAATAAAGCGACAACGGCGTTACACCCTCGCTGTAGGAATAATGTCCCTGCGACCAAAGAGACGTCATAAACCTAGATTTTCTGCCTTCGAAGGCACTATTCCTGTAGCTAAAACATTTCGTCGTGGACAGTATTTTAACACAGCGCTTAAATTATTTGCATTAAAACATTTATAACTCTCCTAAAATCAGAAACCTAGATACATACATAACGTTAAATCACCCTTCTTAAAATATATAAGCAGTATAAGAAAAAAGATATTTACATAGTATGATTTAACATCAATAAAAGTTAATTAATAAATTACCTATAATTACAGTTCTCGGGCTCGGCCTAGAGTTGCCGTTTCACATGCTATACCTCCAGAATCCAAGAATTACATTTACCTTTCTATTTTACAGAACTCTGTCTACGTGACTCTGCAGACGTAGTGAACTTAACTCTAAACTGCATTCTAAGAATCTTTATGTTAATGCTATTGCTAATGACTTTGCTTGCTAATTACCTTTTTCTTTCCGGACAAATGCATTCACCTCAAGCTTGTTCGTTATACACTGATTTAATATACGGAAATTATTTCTTTTTACTTTCTCTACTACGTATAGAAAGTAGGGAAGTATTGTATTCCACCCAAAAATTCGATACCAAGATTTCACCAGAAGTATATGTTTTGAGGCCTCCTGAATAAAAAAAAAAGTATTTTTGGAAACATGTCCGTGTGTTTGTGCGTGTGTGTGTGTGTGTCTGTGAACAGCATAACACAGAAACGAACAGTCGTATAAGCACCAAACTTGGTATTTAGGTTCAGTATCTTCCAGAGATGCGACACGAAGGTTTTCAAGAAAATCCCCACCACCCTAGATTACCCTTTACATGGAAAATGTTAATTTTCTCAAAAATGGGTCTTAACGATTTTGATTAAAGTATCATATATTTAAGATACTTTCATGACAAATGAAATGTATATCTTGAATTTTCTGGGAATGTCTCCAAAAGTATTCTTCATTGTGAACGACTTTTGCATAACTGGTAAACCATAAGAGATACACAAAATTTTAGTGCACAAAAATGTAGATCGCGTTAAAATACACAATTTATGCCATACATTTCTTTTATTGAGTTAATCATTTTCACGATATTGCTTGTTATTCCCTTAAATTTTCCAATACTTATACTTTTTCTCAAATGGGAATTCGTTATTCGTTTCTTTCTTGTCCTGGTAGTGCAAAGAGAATGGAATGCGCCACAGAGCAACCAGTTCTTAAAATATTTGACTATCACTTAAAACCTACCATATTCCCCTTACATCTACAAAAAAATTAGCAATAAGATTTAACATCTCGAATGACATGAAGCAGATGGAGAATAAGCGTTTGTAAAAATAGTTTGTCAAGAGTAGAGAAAGTCATGTGAGTGTAATACATAAGATTTTTCTTACTACCATTTCTGTATTTATTTATGTCTTCCTGCCAATGTTACGGTATCAAAACATGTGTCTCTACTGGAATTCTTTACACCGTTTATTTAAGATACTTGTATTTTTACTTTCTCTACTACGTATAGTAAGTAGGGGAAGTATTGCAATCCACCCAAAAATTCGATACCGAGATTTCACCAGAAATACACGTTTTGAGACCTCCTGAATCCAAAAAAAGCATTTTTGGAAACATGTCCGTGTGTGTGTCTGTGTGTGTGTCTGTGTGTGTGTGTGTGTGTGTGTCTGTGTGTGTGTCTGTGAACAGCATAACTCAAAAACGAACAATCGGATAAGCACCAAACTTGGTATTTAGGTTCAGTATCTTCCAGAGATGCGACACGAAGGTTTTCAAGAAAATCCCCCCACCCCAGACTACCCTTTACATGGAAGATTTTTCGAAAATTTTAATTTTCTCAAAAATGGCTCTAACGATTTTGATGAAAATATCATATGTTTAGGGTAATGTCATGAGAAATGAAATGTATATCTCGAATTTTCTGGGAATGTCTCCAAAAGTATTCTTCATTGTGAACGACTTTTGCATAACTTGTAAACCATAAGAGATAGACAAAATTTTACTACACACAAAATGTAGATCGCGTTAAAATACACAACTTATGTCATATACATTTCTTTTGTTGAGCGAACCGTTTTCGAGATATTGCTTGTTATTTCCTTAAATTTTCCAATACTTATACTTTTTCTCAAATGCGTTATTCATTTTTTTTATGTCCTGGACATGCAAAGAGAATGGAATGCGTCACATAGCAACCAGCGTTAAAATATTTGACTATCGCTTAAAAGCTACCATATTTTCCTTGCATCTACAAGAAAATTACCAATAAGATTGACATCTCGATATCTCGATAACATGAAGCATATGGAGAATAGGCGTTTGTAAAATTAGGTTGTACAAGAGTAGAGAAAGTTATGTGAGTGTAACACATCAGATTTTTTTCGTAACTTCCTGTATATTTTCTTCGCTGTTGGTTATAACGTTCTTAAAACGATTCTTTGTCAATATTTCTGCAAAAAGTGGTTCAAGTCTCAACTAATTGCATAAGGAGTAAACAAATCCTCGTTTTGTTGTCCTGTGTACAAATATTTGGCAGACATTCCTGAAATATCTTTCTTCCTTCCACAACAAAAGCTACATGTTGTTGGAGACCTGCAGTAATTCAGTTTTTAGGTTTAGCCATTTTGGAATTTCTCCATGCAGTCGTTTAAGGAGAATCTCACGAGGTTTGGCAGGTGCACGCTGAGAAAATTTACGATCTCATTTTGCGGGTACAGTCGTCGGAGCTTTGGTAATTCTTTTGCAGAATTTTATGGGCAGTAAAATTTTTATCTAGGTTAAATGATCCTTTGTGTTGAGACCGGGTTTGCTTCGGGCTTCCTTTACCTGTATTTCCGAACATCTGGCAGCACTGGGTAGTACGAGTATCACGTACAAGCTTGGTTAACATGAACAAAAGTTTACAAATTAACATTTCTGGCTATTCTTCTTGGTCCATCCTTGCAACACCTTTTTAATTTCTAACCTCATATTCGTTAACTTCTTTGGCTAACGTCACGAAATCTGGGAGGTGTGGCTGTTATTTTTTCTGCTGCTTACTTCTGAGTAGTGGAACTATAGCATTCCAGCCAAAATTTCATGGCGGAGGGCGATGGATTGTTTTTGGGCGTAGACATCCGTAGCACGTCTTCTTTCGGAAGGGAAGGGAAATAAAGCCGGTGGTCCTGCGTGGTAGTTTTACGGCACGTAAAAGAACCTCAAGCCTGATAAAGAGGCCTCTGAGCAAAATTACGTCTTTCACGCCCAATATAGACTGGGACGCTAAGGACCACAGCAGTTAAAGAGCGTTCATAAGTAAAACTCAGCACCTCGCACCTTGACTCAACGTGAATCTTTCGTGTTTGCTGCCCCCAGGAGGAACGGATGAGGTGAGGCAATAGCTGAAGGCTATAGACTGCAGACAGGCCGACAGAGACACGCAGAGGTCCCTAAGGGTCCAAGCTTATGTCGCACATGCGGGCTGCTCATAAAAGGCTTCCCTTTGGCGTAACCGGGGAGAACTCGACTCACCTGAGGCGACTCAGAACCATCTGGCAGGGCCGGGAAGAACTTCCCAACGAGAAATCATTTGCACCATATGTCCGACAGCGTCCAACAGTGCATAGTCCGTAAGTTGAAAGGGAAAGCGAAATTATAGGAAATGAGGGAGAGGAAATTCGTTGTGGAAGAGAAACCTCCAGCATTCGCCTTGCCATCCAGGGAAAACCACGAAAAAAAAGTGGCCGACGAGTAGTCGATCCTAGGATCTCCCGAATGCGAGCCTTACAGCGGAGCATTTTCACTCGGTGACCAAAAGTTCGATATCGAGATTTCACCGGAAGTACCTACGCGTTTTGAGACTCTCTGAATCTAAAAAAAAATATTTTTAGAAAAAGGTGTTGCGTGCGTGCGCGTGTAACAGGGTGCCTCAGAAACGAAAAGTTGAAAATATTATAAACTTGGTATTTCAGTACAGCGTCTGACAAGGATGCGACATGAAGATTTTCAAGAAAATCCCCCTCACCCTAAAAATCCTTTACGTGGAAAATGTTTCATAGTTCCTAAAACTGGCTGTAACAATTTGGCTACTATATCATACGTTTAAGACGTTTGCATTAAATAAAATTAATATCCTGAATCTTCTGCGAATGTGAATTCATTCGGCATTAATTTTGTGTCGTCCTCTGGGTGTAGTGGTTACCATGCTAGCCTCTAATTCCCAAGGTCGCGGGTTCAAACCCGGCGGAGGGCGATGGATTTTATCGGGCGTAAAAATCCTTAGCATAGCTTCTTTCGGAAGGGAAGTAAAGCCGGTGGTACCGTGTCGTAGATTTACGGCACGTAAAAGAACCTCAAGCCTGATAAAGAGGCCTCTGAAAAAATGTCCGGTCGTTCACGCCCAATATAGAATGGGACACTAAGAACCATAGTAATTAAGGAGACGAGGTAGTCTGAACACATGGGAATTACACCTTAAGTGTGTAAAATTACCATTGCTCTTAAAGTTCTCAATGGTTTTTCCTGAAATTTTTATGAAATACTCTATAAATCATTTCAATTATTTAAAGTGATTGTTTGCATTGCTAGCTTATGTAGTTGAATCCTAAAAATTATTTCATTCAGCAGAAAAATAATAAAATTTACTCTTAAAACATGTGAATTCATGTACCTTTTTCTCTGACACTATTTGCAATAAAGAAGCACACTTTTACATGATTGTTCTTAGTATAATTAGTTATCTTCTGAACCTCAATTATTTAGTTACGTATATCAGTTCACTAGAAATTGAAAAACAATTATTTTCAAGGCAAAAAAGCAAAAATGTGAAAAATTTGCAATTTTGTTGCTTCCTTAATATCACTAATATACATTATAAAATTATGATTGTAGTTTAGAAAGTTTAACTATGTGTTGTATACATGTACTGAAAATGTCAGTTCTCTACCGCACATACTTTCTGAGAAAAAGGTACGTAAGTCTCCAAAAATATTGTTTTGAGAAAACTGAATTTAAAGTTAGAACATTAAAATTCTGACACACTTGGCATATTTCAGGGACATAATCTTCTGCACCTTCATTCCTGGATTACTTCAACTTTTCCGATGGCCTTCTCTTGGTCCTGGCCTCTTTTGTTAATTGCTGAACTGCTCGTTGGGCATGATATAGTCGTTCGTTGTTTAAAGGTACAAAAATGTTCTAAAAAGGGGCGCTGTACGACAGCTTTAAAGGAATGCAGACTGACATTTAAATGGTATTTAAATGTCTTAAAACCTCTTAACCCACAAAAAGTATATACTTTCTGAAACTGGAAATAATAGAGATTTTATTAGTGCCTAAAACAAAAATGTGATTTTCGACCATTTCATAGTACCTTGTTCCCTTAAAGAGCTTCCATAAATAAAAACTCAAAAAAAAAATCTGATGTGTTACACTCACATGACTTTCTCTACTCTTGTACAAACTATTTATACAAACGCTTATTCTCCATCTACTTCATGTTAATCAGATAAACATTTGCAGAGTCTATCTTGTTGCTAAGTTTCTTGTAGATGTAAGGGGAATATATATTTACAAGGACAATATACAAATACAGTAGCCTTTAAGCATAGACATATCACTTAATAGCTGGTTGCTAGGTGCAGCACAATTCTCTATGCCACAGATTAATACTCTTTGCATATCCAAGACAAAAAAATGAATAACGAATTCCCATTCGAGAAAATAAGTATCGAAAAATTTAAGGAAATAACAAGCAATATCTCGAAAATGGTTCATTCAATAAAAAAAAATGTATATGACATAAATTGTGTATTTTAACGCGATCAACATTTTTTGTGGTAAAATTTTGTCTATCTCTTATGGTTTACCAGTTATGCAAAAGTCGTTCACAATGAAGAATACTTTTGGAGACATTCCCAGAAAATTCGAGATATAGATTTTATTTGTCATGAAAATATCTTAAACATATGATATTTTAATCAAAATCGTTAGAGCCATTTTTGAGAAAATTAAAATTTTCGAAAAATGTTCCATGTAAAGGGTAATCTGGGGTGGGGGATTTTCTTGAAAACCTTCGTGTCGCATCTCTGGTAATTACTGAACCTAAATACCAAGTTTGGTGTTTATCCGACTGTTCGTTTCTGAGTTATGCTGTTCACAGACAGACACACACGGACATGTTTCCAAAAATGCTTTTTTAGGATTCAGGGGGTCTCAAAACATATATTTCCGATGAAATGTCGGTATCGAATGTTTGGGTGGAATACAATACTTCCCCTACTTACTATACGTAGTAGAGAAAGTAAAATAATGATTTTGCAGTCTTTTGTGTAATTGGTGAACCGTAAGAGGTAGATATAAATATATAAAAATGCAGATTTCCTTAAATCACACATTTTATTGCAAATAGGTTTTTGTGACATCTGCCACCTCCGAGATATTATTCGTTTGAACTTTCAACACTTTGTAATATTCAGTTGCTTCTCGCGACGTTGTGTAAGGAGTATGAAATTTCAAGGCAACACGAGGGCGATACTGAAAATTGTATAATACCATGTTTCTAAAAACAAATGAAATTTATTTCTTCTTGATTTGCGCTAATAGTTTGTTAATTGTCATCGTTTAAAGATTTTGCGTTCTCCCAAACATGAATTTGAATGGAGAACATTTTCGGGCTATAATGTTTTGAGATATTGAGTCGTCATTAATGCGTAAACAATGCGAAGATCGGCTTAGAAATGAATTTGGCGAAGAAGCCTCAACTAAGGCAATACTTTATAATTGGTACAGCGAATGCAAAACAGATGAGTTGTTTCTTAGTGATGAATTTCGTGAAGGACGCCCAATAACTGCTGTTACTGAGGAAAATACTACCGTTGTTTGAGCAATGCTTGAAGATGATCGACGGACATCTTATGAATTTATTCGGGAGACATTGCTCATTGGTATGAATCAAATCCAAAACATTTTACAGCAACAGTTAGACGTGAGAAGACTTTGTTGTCAATGGATTCCACATAAAGTCCCTCCCGACCAAAAACAACAACGCATTGATTGATGCAGAAAAACTCTTGAAAAAATCCAAGGTATCCGGATATCGTTACTGGCGATGAATCTTGGATTTATTATGATGATCCTGAAAAGAAAAGTCAACCGGCTCAATGGGTCTTTTGAACAGAACTAAGCCCACAAATGTCCGATGAATTCGCAGTGCTGGTAGAAGATGGTTGCCAGCTTTTTCTTCCAAAACGGGCTATTGCTATTATAACATTAGAAGATGGACGTACTGTTACTGCCGATTGGTATACAAATGTCTGTTTACAGCAAATGTTTGTAAAAGCTCGTGAAAAACGCCCAAAAGGAAAAATGTTACATCATGACAACATATCGTCGCATACAGCAAAACTATCAACTGAGTATCTGGATGCCCTAAAGGTCAGCACCATGGACCCTCCACCATACAGCCCTGACCTAGCACTTTGTGATTTCTTTTCCTGTCCAAAAATTAAACATAAAATGGGTGGAATCACTTTTTATTTTCTCTACTAAATAAGTAGGGGAAGTATTGTATTCCACTCAAAAATTCGATACCGAGATTTCACCGGAAATACTATATGTTTTGAGACCCCCTGAATTAAAAAAAAAACATTTTTGGAAACATGTCCGTGTGTGTGTGTGAGCAGCATAGCTGAGAAACGAACAGTCGGATAAACACCAAAGTTGGTATTTAGGTTCAGTATCTTCCAGAGATGCGACACGAAGGTTTTCAAGAAAATCCCCCCACCCCAGATTACCCTTTACATGGAACATTTTTCAAAAATTTTAATTTTCTCAAAAATGGCTCTTAACGATTTTGATTAAAATATCATATATTTAAGATACTTTCATGACAAATGAAATGTACATCTTGAATTTCCTGGGAATGTCTCCAAAAGTATTCTTCATTGTGAACGACTTTTGCATAACTGGTAAACCATAAGAGATAGACAAAATTTTACTGCACAAAAATGTAGATCGTGTTAAAATGCACAATTTATGCCATATACGTGTTTTTTGTTGAGTGAACCATTTTTGAGATATTGCTTGTTATTCCCTTAAATTTTCAAATACTTATACTTTTTCTCAAATGGGAATTCGTTATTCTTCTTTTATGTCCTGGACATAAAATAGAATGGAATACTCCACATAGCAACCAGCGTTAAAACATTTGACTATCGCTTAAAACCTACCATATTCCCCTTGCACCTACAAGAAAATTATCAATAAGATTAACATCTCGATTAACATGAGGCATATGGAAAATAAGCATTTGTAAAAATAGTTTGTACAAGAGTAGAGAAAGTCATGTGAGTGTAACACATCAGATTTTGCGTCATCAGATGAAGCAGTGGAACATTATAAAAACTGGTTTCTAAGTGCCTCAGGAAGAGTGGCATCGTTGCTTTAAGTACTGGTGTTTCATTGCAAAAATGTATTGCTGTTAAAGGGGAATATTTTGAAAAACAATAAATCCATTTAAAAGTGTTAAATCTAATCCTTGTTCGATTTTCTATAAAAATTTAGAGTCGCCTCGTACCTAGCAGCAAGTTTTTAAACGATCACTATTAGCGTTGTACCTATAAGGCAATGTGTAATTGAACTATATGTGCATTTATCTCAATTAACTTTACGAGTAAGTAGAATAATCTTTGGCAAGAATAAGTTGTGAACGCTGCATAAAAGTAAAGGTAGTGGGTAGAGAAAGTCTCTTAAATGTAACAAATAAAACTTTTTGAGTGAGTAATTTTGCAGTGCATATTGCCGCCATATAATTTGTGCTTATTGTTGTCATACAAATGTATGATTTGACACATGTGCTCGGGGTTTTATCCAGCGGGCGCAATAGGCCAAAGTGCACTCACATTCACACGCCAAACAAGGTTTACCGACAGAGCGAAGTGGCGCCGCGACACGCATTCGGGAGTCCCCGGTTCGATCCCCAGCGATTGCCCACTCTGATCCATAGGTTTTTGGTGGTTTCCCCGGGTCGGCAGGCGTATGTCGGGATGTCTCCCCTTCTGCCACGGCTTTCCTGTACTCATCATCTCCTTCATTGTCAACTGTTTCAACCAGGCGATGGTGTCGGTGGTGACCCGCCGGGGGTTAGATGTTTTTGGGTGGGATCGGGCGGCGTGGATGAGTTCTATCTGGAAATGTTAGGGATCCCGATCATGCTTATGCCTGTCGTCATCCGGATCTGGTCGCCCTTCCAGTTTCTGTCCTCATCCCTCTGTCACTTTAGAAGCAAAAAGGGCCGTTATGGCCTACGTGCGGTACCCTACCCTGGTTTCGGGCTCCCCTCTGTAGTTTTACTTAGGTTTACCGAGAAGTCGCCTTATTTGAGGAAAACCTGGTGCCCAGTCGGTAATGGAACCCGCGTCCCCTCGCATAGCAGGAAGGCAGTCTATAGAGAGAGCTATGGGACCAATCAGCATTTGCAGGTTCGCATTTGGGAGGTCACACGTTCGATTCCCGTCGTCCGTGCACTCTGACCTTGGGTTTTTCGTGGTTTTCGCTAGTCGGTTGGCGAATACGGAGTGACTACTCATCTACCAGGACTTCCTTTCCAGAATTTCCCTTTCATTCCTGCTTCCTTCTCATCTTGTAGATGTGTTGCTAGGCTTCGTGGCGTATGGTGGTGCCTGACGGACGGCGCGGATGTTTGCTCAAAGGAAGGAGTACTCCCCGTGGACACTTGAAGGCTGCTTGGTCACGGTCGTTCATCTCCCTTTATAGGCAGTTCCAGCAGTGGGACGAGTAGTGAGTAAGGAACTATTAGGGACTTCCGTGCGTCTCTGTGGTCTGTCTGCCTGTAGCCTCCTGTGGCATCTTCAGTTCATCGCTTCCTGCTGGGAGTAGCATAAATTATATAGGTCGCAGTGCGCGAGGGCCTCCTCCGTTGAACAACCCATACCTAACTTCTTGTAAATGACGTGAAAATACCAGTGGTGGAAACACTAACACAATTTCAGTAAAAAGGTGATGGGCATACACGCACACCAGCCCCAAAGCGTGACTCACACGATTTCGTTGCCGATTACCACCTAACTCTGTGTTTGTGTTGGGGCCCATAAACTCTTTGTATCGCTTCCGTATCTAAGATGTGAATGGGAACGTTCGGCCGTCATTGTTCGCAATGAATACTGGGAGTGGCAGCCGTTCATCCCTGTCTGATCCTTTCAAATAAAGATGTGTGATCAGTTTTCTGCTCTCTCTGGGTTAGTTTTTGTTGGACCGTAAACCCTACGCAACTCCGCCAGGGCACAAGGATTTAAATACCCTTAACCGCCAGGCTCTTTCGGGAAGGTAAGTACCACGTATTACGTATATTTATAACGCGTCCTATAGAGTGATTTGAACAAATTGGTGCATTACATTCACATGACTTTCTGTGCCCACTGGCGTTTACCGAGCGAGATGATTCGGGGGGCAACGTCTGTGGCCCTCATTCGGGAGGTCCCGCGTACGATCCCCAGTGACTACTCACTCTGGCTCATTGGATATTATGGTTTCCCCGCGTCGACAGGCGAATGCTGGGGTGGTTCATCTTCCACCACGACTCTCCTCCCTCTCATTTCCTGTACCTACCATCCTCCTTGTCACCTATTTCAGGATTGTAGGATTAGGCGACGGTAGCTGTGCGTTCTGTGGAGGTTTCTTTTCTGACATTGCTGCGGGGAATCTCAATTAGGTCTGTCCTCCGAGTAGGCTCCACCTGGGGGCTTCTGGGCAGGACCGGGCGATGTGGGATGCGTTCAATCTGGAAACATTAGGAACCCCGTCTGTGCTTGCGTCCTTCGCCATCCGGATCTGATCGCCCTTCGGGTTTCTCCCCTCATCCCTCTCTACTAGGAGTCATAGGTAGAAGCACAAGGGGCCGACTGGCCTACGTGAGGTTTCGGGAACCGCTTCCATTCGTTCATAGGTTTACCTTTACCCACTATCGTTAATTTCTGTTAGCTTTCAGAAACGAATGTTTAAACATCTTGTTTTTCTACCTACTTTATGTAAATCGAGATAAAGCATGTGCAATGAAATAGCTTCATTATGTATTTCGTTGTAGGTTCAAGGGGATAGAGTAAGTTGTTTAAAAGCGGGTCGCTACATGCTGGCCTTGAAATTCCATTCTCTTTCCACGCTAGGACGAGAAACAACTGAATGGCGACCACTTCAAAAATGACAAAGTATTGATAGATTCAGACCAGTAACAATGTAATGCTAGCTTCCAAATCCAGAGGTCCCAGCTTCGATTCCCGGCTGCTGGATCGGAACTTTTCTTTAGGCAGGATTATTGCCCATCGTCTCTAGAGTCTGGAAGTATGAGTGTGTGCGTGTGTGTGTGTGTGTGTTGTGTGTGTGTGTGAGAGAAATTAATTTCTAAACAGAAAACATAAAGATACATAATAGTAAATGAGTGAATATTATTGCCAGTGAGCTATTGTTCCAAAGGCAAAAGTCGCTGATATGATCTTAGATGTTAAAGGCGGCATATAAATGCAGCACAACAAGAAAGAAAATAAAATAAAAACAAACCTACCTACATTCCGTACATGCCTGATGTCACAATAAAGTTATTTGAAATCATCTTTTTTAAGGAGATCTACATTTTTTTTGTGCGGGGCACCAGGGTAGCGCAGTGGTTTCGTTTTCAGCTGTGGTATTGAGGGTCCGGAGTTTGATTCCCGGCTCTGGGGTGGCGATTTTAAGTCTGCCCTGTCCTCGCGTTCACCTCTGACTTGCTTATGTGAAGTTTCCCCAAGGCCCAACGTGGTTCGAAGTCCGCCGTAAAAGCTGTAGGTCCTCTCGTCCCACCGTCATCCTCATCACCCTACCATCGGAGGCAACGGATTCCGCCCGCTGGGTGCCTCTACCTCAGAAATGGGCCCAGATATAGGTTGGTGGAATGAAATATACTCCTAAGGTCATAGGCCATATGGGGAGCGTTAGAAACGACGCCGTTTCTTTTGCAATACGTTTTTGTGTATCTCTTAGTGTTTATCAGGTGAATTGCCGTCCAGAAGGAGGTTGTTAATGATGCTGGGACAAGGCAAAGATATTGCATGTGTTGGACCAATTCCCTCTGAAATTTCCAATTTCCCTGCCAAGCACCGTTAACTACCATTTGAACTTTGGAAGAAATGAGGAATACAATCTTGTTAAGTTTTACAAACGTCATTCAAAATGAAGAGGATACCACAGGTTGTTCCCAGAAAGTTCAAGGTATACATTTTGTTGTTATAAAATTAGCTTAAACATACGGTGTGTTAAAATTGTTAGTCATGACACAATCAAAAATAGCGAAATTTTTTCTATGTAAAGAGTGGTTTTGGGTAGTGGATTTTCTTCAAAACCTTCGTGTCGCATCCTTGAAACCTAAACGTAATCACCAAATTTCATATTAAACCGATATTTTGTATTAAGATTGTGCTGCCTACGGACACAGGCAGACATTGATACGCTTATGGAATTTTTTCTAAAAATGATTTTTTATGGGTTCAGGAGACCTCAAAACATGTATTTCCGGCGAAATTTTGGTGGAATGCAATAAAGAAATTAAAAAAGGCAAGTCTATACTGACAGCAAACGCGAAATTTTTTGCTTAAATTATTTCGATGGTTTAACAATTTCTTGATCAGCGTATATCTGGCTATAAATAACGTAATTAACAACGCCAGGGAAAGAAATCACAGCCTCTGGGGTGGAGATTAATGCCAATTGAGAGCTCACTACCCCATTCCGAACAATGACCTCAGAATTGTTTGTTCAGATCTGGGATATCCCCCTTCAATTTATTCCCTAAGATCGTATTCATGACAGCAGGGGACACCTCTAGGGGACGGACTAGGCAGCTGTAAGATTCCCTTATAACATGTGTGATCACTCCTAAATCCACAATACCAGCTTCTCTGTTATTCTAGAGAGGAAACACCTTGATTAAAAGCTTGAAAATCGGATATCTGATGGTCATGCGATTTTCTCTCACCTTATCCAGTACTAGCTACCTTACTCGACGTAGCACGATTAGCTTTCTAAATTCGATTGACGATTTAATTAATTTCACTTACCCCCCGTGCCCCTTTCTTTAGGAAATTTCTGTACAATCATCTAGAGGTTTTTTATGGAGAACTCCGCTTTAGCCCTTATAATTGTAATTTTATACAGCCCCGGCTATTCCTAATAACGGTTAAAAAATTTCCCAATATGTGGTGGAACAATTATCAGTCGGAATGGTAGAATATTATTTTAAATAAACTCAGACGGTGACATTTTAAACGTTTGACCTTCTCTTTGTTGCCATAGTTATTAAATAACACAACAGCTACGTAATATGTTATATATCGGGGTGAGGCCAAAAGGTTTTGCAGCTGGATATTAAATTTAGTTACCCCGGCATAAACATTGGTGGACGTAGACTCAGAGGCAGCGAGAGGACTAGGCATTTAGCTGCACAACTTTAAAGCAGGCGTGGGATATTCATAACATAATACACTTAAATTGACATTTAACACATTACCTGTGGTTTATTAAATAATTGATATGGTGCCACTACATTGTTCACAACAGATTATAGGACAAACATTGGAGGTAGATGCTCCATACACGCTACATTCACTTGCGCTGAAGACACACACAAGACTGACGCTACTAGTCACGCCACCAGACTGAGGAGGTGGGGAGGAAGAAATGTCGCGCCAGACGGAAATTCAAACTCCCAATCAAAATGTTTAGTTCAACAATGTCATTGCTACACAGCGATAATGCGTCCGACGCGACAATGCACACACATACGCTACATCATTCACAAAATCCAGAAACACTTAACACACACAACGAAATACAGCTGAGGCTGGTGAATATGAAGGTTCCTCACTCCCAGGCCACCAAGTTAACCTCTTTGAAAAAGACACATAGTCTCCGAGAAAAGTAATCTCGGTTGCTAATTATGAAATATTGGTTAACGATTTCTAAAGCTAGTAAGTTTCTCTCTGTGCACAATTGTATAGCATGCTCTGCTAACGAAGTTGATTATAACATAAGTACAATAAAAATAAGGAAAACCTTTTTACACGAGGATTATCACAAGGTTTTACGGTCCAGAAACTTCGGTGCGTAATCCATTGAATTACAATCAAGGTTATTCAGAGGTTTTGACACACACACACACACACACACACACACACACACACAATCTGCAGTGTTTCATAACTGATCTTTAGAGTAGAGTAAAGTAGATTGATGTATTTGTTGGTCTTAAACATTTTACATATTTTGAAGAAGTATTTATTAGCCCCATGTATGGACGCCAATTTGAAGAAGATGGTTTCAGTTGCACCACGCTTTGGCCGTCAATTTAAAGTAGGTTGTATTGAAGGAGTTGTATTATACCTCAACTGTTGGGGAGCCGAACTTGAAGTAGTTGCAACCCCACGTGTGGTACCCGGTAGCCTTCGTCTCAAATTTAAAAATATTATTAACTTTGTAATTTGACTGTTTCTCTAAATATTATATATTTATGTTTGCCTCGGCTGCATCAGTATTATTGTTAGAGACATGGATGTCTTGGCAGGGTTGTGGTGCGACTAAGAATGTAGGCTTACACAGATTATAATTTTACTTCACTTCATTTATTAATGCTTGACACGATTTAAATAGCACTTCACTGATATATGTATATATATATATATATATATATATATAGAGAGAGAGAGAGAGAGAGAGAGAGAGAGAGCTGTGAGATGTTTTTACTAAATACTTGCACTTTTTAACACGTAAACTATTTTTTGTTTCACACAAAATACGTATAAAATTTCTCGAGGACGCATCACGCATCCGGTTACAAACACTGTCTGCAGGGAACTGACTTCTGAATTTGTAAAATTTTCTCCTTTGCAGTTTCTGATTGGCTAATCCTACTCCAGTAGAATACCTTCATTTAACTGAAGCTTTTTCTGGTTGTTGTTTGGCTATTTTTATAAACTGTCACTAAAATTACATTATTGCTTCCAAGAATCACAAGTAACATTACTAAACTCTCAAACTCATTATTGCCTCAAGGTTACCTCATTGTTACCTCATTGTTAGCAACTTTTAACCTATTATTCTCATAGCTCCTACATTATTAAATTACGTAATACATTCACATAACATTATTACACATGGATAAAATAATATAAACATATACGATGACTGCAATATACACTTTTTATATATTATTACATACACATATTGCTTTAAGGCGGGATGTTATTGAATTTATATTATATTATACAATTAGACTGAAATCAGTTTAGTGTTAAAAATACTGCCTCAATTTAAACTCATATTTCACACCGGTCAGACAGACCGTATGTGCTTATATAATACACGGTAGTTCACATTTTTCAGACTACATTTATTACACTGAACCTCATAGTTAATAATATTTACAAGAAATGAAAAGGAAAGGAAAAAAACTAACAACAAAAATCACACAAACAAAACTGAAGAAAAAGATAAAAAAAACTTGTTCACAAGCACACGCTATTGTTTACAAAATAAACAAATACCCACCCCTAATCCGTTAACCCTCCCCCTCCCACCCTTGACCCTCTTCCTTACACTCCGAGCTGAGCTGCAAGCCTTTTGTAAAAATGTTCCAATTTATTCCCCCCCTCCCCCTCCCAACCAGCAAGGCCCAACAAGCTTATAACCCTCCTCGAGTTAACAGATTCTTATGGCTTCTTCGTTAATGAATTTGATCGCTCGCCATGATCCCAGTCTAAGCCAAGCAAGCCCTTGTTTGCTGCCTCTATTTCTGGACAAAATACATTGTTCTATACCCAATTCTGTCTTAGTTTCGACTATTAGCTAAATGATACTGTCTTGTTACATTAAATGAACTTAACATACCATTGGTAGCGTGATAAACAAGATCGAGTGTCGCTTTTTAAGCTCTGTCTACTGTTTGCTTAACTATTACATCATGGCCATCTATGTAATGCTTTACCTTCATGCTGTGGCCACCGGCGCGCCGGCCGCCGCATCTCGAACTCCCGCCGAAACACTTACAATATCCGCGTAAACGCCTCACGTCCTCATAGTTACAGTTAATGATAATAAGCCCATACCTTATGATAAGAGATGTTGGAAATGTCCTTCATGTTATCATCAGAGTCAGGTAAATTTCTGTAATTGGATTTTGCGAAATCGTAGAGTAATTTACCAATGGTTAATGTTTTCTGACGAAGCACGGTTCCATTTTCGTCGGAAAAATAACAGATATTGGAGTACAGAGAAACCCGATTTTACACACGATATTCCCTTACAGGATTGAAAAATTGGTGTGCAGTAAATGCATACAGAATAATAGGGCCTATATTTTTTTGAACAAACAATAAATGCAGAGAGGTACAGGAGTGACCTAATCACACAATTGTTTGATTGATGTTGAATGTCTGTCTGGGGTGTTCAAATAAGACTTTGCTACCGCGCATGCAGCTAATGTGTGAGTTAGTTTAAGTCAGAACATTTTTGAAGTTGGGTTAATAGTAAAGAATTATGACCCTCACGTTCTCCTGATTTAACTAAGTTATTTATATCTATGGGGGAACTTTAAAAAAATAGTGTGTATGGAACAAACTCGTACACTGTAAGAACTAAAAGAAAAGATCAGACGAGGGCCAGAAATTCACTCAATTTTGGATATTGAACTCTTCAGTATAAATGAAAATTTCCTGAGAAGATGCCAGAAATATGTGGATAGGGAACAACATTTCCAACATATCTTATGATAAGATATGTGATTATTATCTGTAGCAATGCAAAGCGTGGTTTCAAAATAATTGATAAATTCTCGAGTCAAAGAGTTGCGAGAGAGCTTATCTTGAGGATTTGGAAATTAGAGTGGTATTTGCTAAGACTATTTTATGAATAAAATGAAGCTATTTACTAAAAACTGGCGTTTGTTGTAATAAAATCATAAAATACTTATATTTATTTGCACTATAAGTGGCGTTGCTTTCGAAAATAAGTTAGAATCGTTTGGTCACGTTTTGTTTGTTTGATCAAGCAACTTGATCATATAGCTATTATTTTCTGCCGTCTAGCGTACGGAACTTGCAGTAGGAATTCGCTATTATTTTATTTATGATTGTAAGAATGCTCCTAGTAGAAAAAATATGAAACAAATAAAACCTATATCATGAACATAATAGGTTATGACTTTCTTTACAGAAAAATACTGATAAAAGTTAATTTGTATTAATTCATTGGTTTTTTACGAACATTATTTTAAAACATAATTATCTCGTTGATTTTATAGTGTATCCCTTGTACTCTTCTATGTTTGATTACCTCATATTGATGGTTTAAAACCAATGTAGAATGTCACAAATAAAATGGTACAAGAAATTTATTTTAAGGAATATCGTATAAAGTTCAATCCATTTGAAGACCAGGAGTTCTAAGAGGCGAGAGATGCAAAGCACGCGAAAAGAAAACTGCTCCAAAACTTACCCGGAAAAAAGAAAGGTTAGTGCGATGGTTTTAAAGTCCGAAGAATATGAAACAGTGATGAAGTTCTTCCTTATCGCTGCGCTAGAATGGACATGCCTAATTAATAATCTCGTGTATATCTTCATTTGAAGCGCTGCCAAATCTCGTTTCTGCCATTTTTATGTTTAAAAGTAGCCGCATTGATTGCTGGTAGCGGAGTCACTGGAGAACGATGCTCCAATCTCTTCAGAGTATTAAAAAAACGAGGTGATACAGATATTTGGCTAAATATTGAGTAGAATCATGGCCGTGATTGGTTCAAAAACTACATTCCTTTAAACGTGATTGGGCATATCTCCCATTTGGTGCATGAGTGAAATAGTCATAGTAATTGTAATTATGAGAAACACAGGCGGTTGCGGGGACTTTATAACTGTTTCGGCGGGAGTCCGAGCTGCGGCGGCCGGCGCTCGAGCAGCTATGTAGTGGCCACAGCGAAGGAAAAACACTGTATATTGTAATAAAATGTAACCGACTTTCGTTTCTATACACATTCTCTATGGAGAAAGACTATGGCACTCTAAACGAAGGCTTTGTAAATCCTTCTCGATGTTTTAGTAGTTTATGAATTGAAATTAGTTTATTTATAGCCCATGTCCACCAGAAAGAATAGGGCTTCTCGGTGGTGAAAGAATTATCAAAATGCTGAACGGTTTTTGAGATTACCGTATGTACATAAGAATTTTCTGATTTGTGTGGATTTGGACTAAAAGAACTGCTGTTTTCTATACTCACTCTAAATTATCGCCGATAAATACGTGTATTTAAAGTGAACAATTCAACCGATAATAGGCATTTACTTGCCTATTTACCTAATCCCCTGGCGGGGCACCCCGGGAGGGAGGGATGGGATGAGAGAGGACAGAGGGCGGTCGGATCAGGAGGCGCGACAGGCAAAGGACAGGATCCCTACCGTTTACAGATTCGAACTCTCCGGGTGGTGTGTGATGCAGCCGGCTCCTCTCCCCTCTGTTGGCTTACACATCCCCGGGGGACGAACGTTTACTCAGAGCATCCTTTTCCCCTGCCGTGCACACGCCGAGACCTTCCGCCGACACTTGCAACCCTGAAAGAAACCAAGTAGATGAAAGGTGAAGTAAAATGAGAATGGAGATGAAATGGAGGGACAGGAAAATTCGGGCGATGTAATGATTCTTCCCAGCATTTGCCTGGCGACCCGGGGAAACCCCCGAAAAAGCCATGGGTGAGGAAGGTCGACCACGCGAATCGAGCCCACGACCTCCCGAATGAGAGCCACCGAAGTTACCGCCATCCCACTACTTTCACTTGGGCTTGGTTTTATTAATCAGCCATAACTGGAAGTGGTGCGCCACTTTGAATTTTCAAATGGGAGTGGGGGGGTCAAATTGGGTACTACTAGATAGAGCTCTTCAAAACAAATAAATTTTGTAGGAAAATTTCTACTCTTTCAAGGAGAAAAGCATACGAAAAGACGGTGCACCCGAACCCTAGGTATGCAGATAGCATTGCCATTCCTTTGAGGAATTAATGAAAGCCAGAATGGAAAAGGAAGCTTAAAAAGGAACAACTCCAAATTTAAAAAGAAGGCATAGTTTACGTATTTTCAAAATCCCGAGACTTGGACAATAAGTTGTGGAATGAAAGACCAAGTACTGGGCCGTTTACTGTCAACTCCCTCGAATGTTTTGTGGCTAATGTGTTCCAGTCACAGATTCTGTGTGAACACGGAACTTGTGGAAGGTTGCCAATGTAGCATGTTCTGCGACACAAACTTGGGTTTCTAACGGGGACAGCAAGCTGCCGAAACTTAATGACTGGCTTCTCGTGTTCAGCGATCTGAAGTCGGTAGCAGATTCTGTTCATTGGACTCCTCCTTCTGGAACAGTGGTTCTGCTCGGAGAAACTACCTCGGTCCAGCAGTATGTGTCTGCCACTGTACGGTGGAGAACACAAGAGAGGAGAGGTCCCTGGTTCGATTTTCTTTAACCAGGATCATCCTCCCTAGAGTCGCGATGTATGAATGAGAGTATAAATGTGTGTGTGTGTGTGAATTTAATGTTAATAAAGAAAAGTAAACAAACCCAAAGATTAACACTAAAAGTTAACGAGTGAACATCAATGTCGATGTAGATTTCTCCTGAAGGCAAAGCCGTCGATATGACCTTAGATGTTAAAGGTGGCAAATAAATGGGACATAAATAAGAGTAGTGGAGAGAGGGGAAGATAAGAAAGAAGAGGTGAGGACAACAAGGAAGAAGATAAGCAAAAATAAGAGATGAGAACAGATGAAAAGGGAGGGGAAGAAGAGTAGAGTAGAGGAGATAAGGGAAGAGAAAGGAAGAGAGAAGGGGTGAAGATAAGATAGAAGGCAAGAAGAAAAGAGAGGAGAAGGGAAGGTAAGAGAAGTATATATGTATCAGTTATTAACTCTATAGCATATGCTGATATATAATTTTATTGTTTTAAAGAGAAAAGTCCTTCAAGAAGTAAGCTATTTATTCACAAAATTACTAGATCAACATTTGAAAATATCAGCAAAGGAAACCAAAATTACGGCACACACGGGGAAAGGAGCAAGAGCAGAAATAACAAAAATGACGACCATCTTTTCCAATGTAACCTTTGAACCTGAAGAGAAATCTCCATGGCAATAGCTTTTGTATTTGATTTTGTCCCACGATATTTTGGAGATGTCTAACACATACATGAATTCATTAAACTGTTTTCACTTGTACTAGTCTATGATTGTATGTGTGTCATAGTGGTAGCGTGAAGAAAGTGTTTCTTATATTACTATTTGCAGGATTGTGTTTTCTACGTCTTGCCGATGATATTTACGCGGAAGGAAATTCAGAAAGATGAATTCGTTTCCGAGGAAACCCGTATCTACTGACTGTAATAACATACAATATACACTAGGGTGGAAAGTAAAATACACTTCAAGCCTTAATTTACATGTTTTTAATAATCAGTAAGAACACATTACGATGAATGGCACATTTCGAACAGAATCACTTTGTTATTTCAAACGTTATTGAAAACTAATTAGCTGTAATTAAAGGCGAATGAAAATTTTGTACTTCATTCTAGAGTTTTCAGCAATCAATGACGCGCACCCAATTTTTCGTGCCTCTTCAGTATTTGAGTTTTCTTAATCCACTTCATCTTTTTGAAACACTGAACTTATATTATCGTCCATGTTATTATTTCAAAGAATCCGCTTTGAATCACGGCATCAACCATCAAACAATTAACTCAAAGCCTCCTAAACTATAACATTTTAGTTATTAGTGTTGAATTGGTAGCAGTGTGTTACTGGAAATCCGACGATGGGTAAGTTCAGTAGACTTTTTTACTTTCTCTACTACGTATAGTAAGTAGGGGAAGTATTGCATTCCACCCAAAAATTCGATACCGAGATTTCACCGGAAATACATGTTTTGAGACCTCCTGAATCCAAAAAAAGCATTTTTGGAAACATGTCCGTGTGTGTGTGTGTGTGTCTGTGTGTGTGTCTGTGTGTGTCTGTGTGTGTGTCTGTGTGTGTGTCTGTGTGTGTCTGTGTGTGTGTCTGTGTGTGTCTGTGTGTGTGTGTCTGTGTGTGTGTCTGTGTGTGTGTGTCTGTGTGTGTGTCTGTGTGTGTCTGTGTGTGTGTCTGGTGTGTCTGTGTGTGTGTCTGTGTGTGTGTCTGTGTGTGTCTGTGTGTGTGTGTCTGTGTGTGTCTGTGTGTGTGTCTGTGTGTGTGTCTGTGTGTGTGTCTGTGTGTGTCTGTGTGTGTCTGTGTGTGTGTGTGTGTCTGTGTGTGTGTCTGTGTGTGTCTGTGTGTGTCTGTGTGTGTGTGTCTGTGTGTGTGTCTGTGTGTGTCCGTGTGTGTGTGTGTGTGTCTGTGTGTGTCTGTGTGTGTGTGTCTGTGTGTGTCTGTGTGTGTGTCTGTGTGTGTCTGTGTGTGTGTCTGTGTGTGTGTCTGTGTGTGTCTGTGTGTGTGTGTCTGTGTGTGTGTCTGTGTGTGTCCGTGTGTGTGTGTGTGTGTCTGTGTGTGTGTCTGTGTGTGTCTGTGTGTGTGTCTGTGTGTGTCTGTGTGTGTGTGTCTGTGTGTGTGTCTGTGTGTGTGTCTGTGTGTGTCTGTGTGTGTGTGTCTGTGTGTGTCTGTGTGTGTGTCTGTGTGTGTGTGTCTGTGTGTGTGTCTGTGTGTGTCTGTGTGTGTCTGTGTGTGTGTGTGTGTCTGTGTGTGTCTGTGTGTGTGTCTGTGTGTGTCTGTGTGTGTCTGTGTGTGTGTCTGTGTGTGTCTGTGTGTGTGTGTGTCTGTGTGTGTGTCTGTGTGTGTCTGTGTGTGTGTCTGTGTGTGTCTGTGTGTGTGTCTGTGTGTGTGTCTGTGTGTGTCTGTGTGTGTGTCTGTGTGTGTCTGTGTGTGTGTGTCTGTGTGTGTGTCTGTGTGTGTCTGTGTGTGTGTGTCTGTGTGTGTCTGTGTGTGTGTGTCTGTGTGTGTCTGTGTGTGTGTCTGTGTGTGTCTGTGTGTGTGTCTGTGTGTGTGTCTGTGTGTGTCTGTGTGTGTGTCTGTGTGTGTGTCTGTGTGTGTCTGTGTGTGTGTGTCTGTGTGTGTGTCTGTGTGTGTGTCTGTGTGTGTGTCTGTGTGTGTGTCTGTGTGTGTCTGTGTGTGTGTGTCTGTGTGTGTGTCTGTGTGTGTGTCTGTGTGTGTGTGTGTCTGTGTGTGTCTGTGTGTGTGTGTGTGTCTGTGTGTGTGTCTGTGTGTGTGTCTGTGTGTGTCTGTGTGTGTGTCTGTGTGTGTGTGTCTGTGTGTGTGTGTCTGTGTGTGTCTGTGTGTGTGTCTGTGTGTGTCTGTGTGTGTGTGTGTCTGTGTGTGTCTGTGTGTGTGTGTGTGTGTCTGTGTGTGTGTCTGTGTGTGTGTCTGTGTGTGTGTGTGTCTGTGTGTGTGTCTGTGTGTGTGTGTGTCTGTGTGTGTGTCTGTGTGTGTGTCTGTGTGTGTGTCTGTGTGTGTGTCTGTGTGTGTCTGTGTGTGTGTCTGTGTGTGTCTGTGTGTGTGTCTGTGTGTGTGTCTGTGTGTGTCTGTGTGTGTGTCTGTGTGTGTGTCTGTGTGTGTGTCTGTGTGTGTGTCTGTGTGTGTCTGTGTGTGTGTCTGTGTGTGTGTCTGTGTGTGTGTGTGTCTGTGTGTGTCTGTGTGTGTGTGTCTGTGTGTGTGTCTGTGTGTGTGTCTGTGTGTGTCTGTGTGTGTGTGTCTGTGTGTGTCTGTGTGTGTGTCTGTGTGTGTGTGTCTGTGTGTGTGTCTGTGTGTGTCTGTGTGTGTGTGTGTGTCTGTGTGTGTCTGTGTGTGTGTCTGTGTGTGTCTGTGTGTGTGTCTGTGTGTGTCTGTGTGTGTGTCTGTGTGTGTGTGTGTGTCTGTGTGTGTCTGTGTGTGTGTGTCTGTGTGTGTGTGTCTGTGTGTGTCTGTGTGTGTGTGTGTGTCTGTGTGTGTCTGTGTGTGTGTCTGTGTGTGTGTGTCTGTGTGTGTCTGTGTGTGTCTGTGTGTGTGTGTCTGTGTGTGTCTGTGTGTGTGTGTCTGTGTGTGTGTGTGTCTGTGAACAGCATAACTCAAAAACTAACAGTCGGATAAACACCAAACTTGGTATTTACGTTCAGTATCTTCCAGAGATGCGACACGAAGGTTTTCAAGAAAATCCCCCCACCCCAGACTACCCTTTACATGGAACATTTTTCGAAAATTTTAATTTTCTCAAAAATGGCTCTAACGATTTTGATGAAAATATCATATAATTAAGATAATGTCATGAGAAATGAAATGTATATCTCGAAATTTCTGGGAATGTCTCCAAAAGTATTCTTCATTATGAACGACTTTTGCATAACTGGTAAACCATAAGAGATAGAGAAAATTTTATTACACAAAAAATGTAGATCGCGTTAAAATACACAACTTATATCATATACATTTTTGTTGTTGAGTGAACCGTTTTCGAGATATTGCTTGTTATTTCCTTAAATTTTCCAATACTTATACTTTTTCTCAAATTCGTTATTCATTTTTTTTATGTCCTGGACATGCAAAGAGAATGGAATGCGCCACATAGCAACCAGCGTTAAAATATTTGACTATCGCTTAAATGCTACCATATTCCCCTTGCATCTACAAGAAAATTACAAATAAGATTGACATCTCGATATCTCGATTAATATGAAGCATATGGAGAATAGGCGTTTGTAAAAATAGATTGTACAAGAGTAGAGAAAGTCATGTGAGTGTAACACATCAGATTTTTTTTTATTAATAGTTCATTCAAAATAATGAAACACGTGAATGTGGAAAAAAGTGTGCAATATATACATATCTGTGAAATGCATAACAGAGTCTCGACTTCATCTCGTCTTTTCAAACTATTCCTCGATTATATAATAATTAGGGACATTATTTTAATTCAAATGTATATTCCTTCTCTGCTGTGAGAAAGTGTGTTCACTTGGTATGTAAATTAATTACTAAGTTTCAGACAATTTAAACAGTATTTTATGTTGCATATAATGCATGTTTTGCCTGTTTTGTTGTTTTGTGTATGTATTTTATAAATATATTTTTGTTTTATTAATTTTATCTTCACATTTGATATTTCCGAATAATAGGTGACAGTAGTCAGTCTTGAAACTCAGCAACAATGATCGTAACTCGCATGCAACGCAATAAATAGTTCAAGTCAAACGCTGAATTCCGGCCTTATCTGGTCGTAACCGTTCCCTCACGGTATGAAGGTTATGTTCTCGGAACTGAGTTCAAGTGTGGTGGCTGTATTTATACGTAGTGTTAAATTTAGTTTAAATTGTATCGTTTACTATTCGCACTTAAAAGATATAATCTACTAATTTACACAAACGAAAGCAGGTCAGAAATGTTAAGTTAAATAGTTCCTATAGTTGCCAAATTAGTTTTAGTCACAGAGAGATTATATAAGTTGCCTTAAATGTTTGTTATGTCACTATGATGTGTTAATACTTTTATATGGGCATATTATGGAAGTTTTCAGTGCATGAATGGATGTATTAAAGGGAACATTAAAGCATAAGGTTTCTGTCCCTAGCAGGTAATAGTGTACTTTCCACACTCACATCGCAGTTTGCTGAAAGGGGATCGTTTTAGCCATGTTTTCACACACGTCTGATTGCATAACACGAACTCGTTGTGTTATTGTGAAATATTTGTAGACCGACAACAGCTGCAGATTGGGGGATATTGACTGGTCCCCCAAAACGTAATGTGTTGGCCAGGTGCATGCTGACCCACGAACGGCGCGATATCGACAGATATTTGTCCTGTAAGGCGTGTAATACACAATGCTCTTCTTGTACAAGCGACAGATTTACTGAAGAGGGTCGCAGGCCACGCTCTGTGTCCTGCTGAAAGATTTATCTGTTCCGGAAGACCGTTCTCTTGTTAATCACGTGATGAAGGGCGATGTGGGGCCGCATTGTAAAGGAGAAGAGGTAGCACATATGCAGGAAAGAGACAAGAAGTAGACAGTGGGCAATAGTAAGAAAGAAAGAATCATACATGCCAATAATTCAGTTCACCGCCGTTGAATGTATCTTCTTTAATTTCCGGTTTCAATATTTTGCTTTACCATTTCCTCTCACATTGTCTTTTCTCACAAACAGAAAACCAGTTACAGCATATTGTATGGATTGACTCTTATCCGTATGTTCCCTCCTAATTAGTAACAGGTCTAAATTCTAACAGGACACAAACAGTTACAAAATGAGGGATGGTAGTAATTGTAGTGGTTAGAATAGTAGTTGTGGTAATGGTGGTAGTAGTGGTGCGTGTCTTACTGGTGGTGGTGGTACTATGGTAGTATGTCGATGCTTAAAGGCTACTGTATTTCTATATTGCCCTTGCAAATACAAAACAAGGGGAACATAGTACACCTTAAGCGATAGTCAAATGTTTTTACAACTGGTCGCTATGTGTAAAATGTAAAAATGTTTGACATATATTGTGTGTTTTAACGAAATCTACATTTTTTATGTGGTAATGTTTTGTCTATCTCTTGCGGTTTACCAGTTATGCAACAACTATGCACAAAGCCTAATCTACTAAAGTAGAAAGCGCAACGCCTTGTAACATTTGGTTACTTTGTTAACACAAAAACATTTAGCAATAGTTTTTAATGATGGTGTAATGATTTTTACTTTCCCTACTACGTATAGTAAGTAGGGGAAGTATTGTATTCCACCCAAAAATTCGACACCGAGATTTCACCGGAAATACATGTTTTGAGACCCCTGAATAAAAAAACACATTTTTGGAAATATGTCCGTGTCTGTGAGTGTGTCTGTGTGTGAACAGCATAACTCAGAAACGAACAGTCGGATAAACACCAAACTTGGTATTTAGCTTCAGTATCTTCCAGAGATACGACACGAAGGTTTTCAAGAAAATCCCCCCACCCCAGACTACCCTTTACATGGAACATTTTTCGAAAATTTTAATTTTTTCAAAAATGGCTCTAACGCTTTTGATTAAAATATCATATGTTTAAGATAGTTTCATGACAAATGAAATGTATATCTTGACTTTTCTGGGAATGTCTCCAAAAGTATTCTTCATTGTGAACGACTTTTGCATAACTGGTAAACCATAAGAGAGAGATAAAATTGTACTATACAACAAATGTAGATCGCGTTAAAATACACAATTTATGTCATATACATTTTTTTTGTTGAGTGAACCATTTTCGAGATATTGCTTGTTATTCCCTTAAATTTTCCAATACTTATACTTTTTCTCAAATTCGTTATTCAATTTTTGTCCTGGTAATGCAAAGAGAATGGAATACTCCACATAGCAACCAGTTCTTAAAATATTTGACTATCGCTTAAAGCCTACATATTCCACTTACATCTACAAGAAAATTAGCAATAAGATAGAGTCTGTAAATGTTTATCTCGATTAACATGAGGTAGGTGGAGAATAAGCGTTTGTAAAATAGTTTGTACAAGAGTAGAGAGAGTCATGTGAGGTAACACATCAGATTTTTTCTATAATGTTCTTGTATTTTAAAGCAAGTCAAATAACCAATTGTTGTTCGAACGCCGTAAAATGTTGGGTTCTTGGGCTTTCCTTCAGAGGCTCCATTTCTAATTCCATAACCACGATTATATACTTGTAGGTTAGGCAGTCAACAGTCTATAGAATCACATAAGAAATCGACTATCACAAGTGTTTCTTTCAACTCCTGAGTGCGTTCACGCCATAGTGATGGCATTTAAGCTAAATACGGTCTTAAAGTTTGGTGCACCACTATTTAGAATTAACAACGTAAACATTTTACAGCCGTTTGCTGACGGTTGATATGAATAACGTTGATGCACCTGGTCCTTAGTGTGTGATGTTAACCGTGTCAGTGAAGTAGGCATTATAGCCATTTAGAATGTCCATCCGAATTGCACATCTTTGCCATAGCTTGATTTAACTCAACTTAGGGAATAAAAATAAGCAAATTAAACCAATGTTATATAAAATCCCGGGTTCAATAGCAGCCAGTTTTCATGACATGTACAACTAATTTTAGTTGTGACGAGGCTGTGTTAGATCACCAGATCAATGTTATCTTGTAGAGTTTAACCCAGGTTCATTGGCCTATGATTGTGGACCTTCTATTCGGCTAAACCTAGGGACATATTGTTTGCTTTAAATAACAATTATGTGCGTACAGGCTCGTTCGTCTGCGTGAGCAAGTCAACAAAACTTTTGGTTTCTTTCCTTTTTACCTCCTCTACTTACCTAGAGCAAGTGTTTTTTCCCTACGTGATTATATCGCAGACGGATCTATTAGGAGATACCTCGTGGCTCGATGTGTGGCGGGCAGTTAGCTTTCTAGGTCTCACCCCTGTACCGTTCTGCCTTGCTTCGTTACATGTCCACAGAGGCATGTGTATGGCAACTGTACCTCTACTTTTATACGTGACAGATAGATGGTAGCTTTGTTACGTGTCCACAGAGATCTTAATGCTAGGCAACTGCACTTTTGCTTCTATAGGTGACAGGCAGAAGGCAGCTTCGTCACGTGTCCACAGAGATCTTAGTGCTAGGCAACTGTACCTCTACTTCTATACGTGACAGGTAGATGGGAGCTTCGACACGTGTCCATAGAGATCTTATGCTAGGCAACTGCACTTTTGCCTCTATAGGTGACAGGTAGATGGCAGCTTCGTCACGTGTCCACAGAGACCTTAGTGCTAGGCAACTGCACTTCTGCTTCTATATTTGACAGGTAGATGGCAGCTTCGTCACGTGTCCACACAGACCTTACTGCTGCGCAACTGTAAGTCTGCTTGTATACTTGACGGGAAATGGCAGTTTCGTCAAGTGTCCATAGAGATCTTAGTACTAGGCAACTGTAACTCTGCTTCTATACGTGACAGGTAGATGGGAGCTTCGACACGTGTCCACAGAGATCTTAGTACAAGGCAACTGTAACTCTGCTTCTATACGTGACAGGTAGATGGGAGCTTCGACACGTGTCCACAGAGATCTTAGTACAAGGCAACTGTAACTCTGCTTCTATACGTGACAGGTAGATGGGAGCTTCGTCACGTGTCCACAGAGATCTTAGTACAAGGCAACTGTAACTCTGCTTCTATACGTGACAGGTAGATGGGAGCTTCGACACGTGTCCACAGAGATCTTAGTACAAGGCAACTGTAACTCTGCTTCTATACGTGACAGGTAGATGGGAGCTTCGTCACGTGTCCACAGAGATCTTAGTACAAGGCAACTGTAACTCTGCTTCTATACGTGACAGGTAGATGGGAGCTTCGACACGTGTCCATAGAGATCTTAGTACTAGGCAACTGTAACTCTGCTTCTATACGTGACAGGTAGATGGGAGCTTCGACACGTGTCCACAGAGATCTTAGTACAAGGCAACTGTAACTCTGCTTCTATACGTGACAGGTAGATGGGAGCTTCGACACGTGTCCACAGAGATCTTAGTACAAGGCAACTGTAACTCTGCTTCTATACGTGACAGGTAGATGGGAGCTTCGTCACGTGTCCATAGAGATCTTAGTACAAGGCAACTGTAACTCTGCTTCTATACGTGACAGGTAGATGGGAGCTTCGACACGTGTCCACAGAGATCTTAGTACAAGGCAACTGTAACTCTGCTTCTATACGTGACAGGTAGATGGGAGCTTCGTCACGTGTCCATAGAGATCTTAGTACTAGGCAACTGCACTTCTGCTTCTATATTTGACAGGTAGATGGCAGCTTCGACACGTGTCCACAGAGATCTTAGTACTAGGCAACTGTAACTCTGATTCTATACGTGACAGGTAGATGGGAACTTCGTCACGTGTCCATAGAGATCTTAGTACTAGGCAACTGTAACTCTGCTTCTATACGTGACAGGTAGATGGGAGCTTCGTCACGTGTCCATAGAGATCTTAGTACAAGGCAACTGTAACTCTGCTTCTATACGTGAGAGGTAGATGGGAGCTTCGACACGTGTCCACAGAGATCTTAGTACTAGGCAACTGTAACTCTGCTTCTATACGTGACAGGTAGATGGGAGCTTCGACACGTGTCCATAGAGATCTTAGTACTAGGCAACTGTAACTCTGCTTCTATACGTGACAGGTAGATGGGAGCTTCGTCACGTGTCCATAGAGATCTTAGTACAAGGCAACTGTAACTCTGCTTCTATACGTGACAGGTAGATGGGAGCTTCGTCACGTGTCCATAGAGATCTTAGTACAAGGCAACTGTAACTCTGCTTCTATACGTGACAGGTAGATGGGAGCTTCGACACGTGTCCACAGAGATCTTAGTACTAGGCAACTGTAACTCTGCTTCTATACGTGACAGATAGATGGCAGCTTTGTCACGTGTCCACAGAGACCTTAGTGCTGGGCAACTGTATCTATGCTTCTATACGTGACGATAGATGGCAGCTTTGTCACGTGTCCACAGAGACCTTAGTGCTGGGCAACTGTAAGTCTGCTTGTATACTTGACGGGAAATGGCAGTTTCGTCACGTGTCCACAGAGACCTTAGTGCTGGGCAACTGTAAGTCTGCTTGTATACTTGACGGGAAATGGCAGTTTCGTCACGTGACCACAGAGATCTTAGTACTAGGCAACTGTAATTCTGCTTCTATACGTGATCGGTAGATGGGAGCTTCGACACGTGTCCATAGAGACCGTAGTGTTAGGCAACTGTATCTCTGCGTCTGCTCGTAACGGTCGGATGGCAGCTTCGACACGTATCCACAGAGACCTTAGTGCTGCGCAACTGTAAGTCTTCTTGTATACTTGACGGGAAATGGCAGTTTCGTCATGTGTCCACAGAGATCTTAGTACTAGGCAACTGTATCTATGCTTCTATACGTGACGATAGATGGCAGCTTTGTCACGTGTCCACAGAGACCTTAGTGCTGGGCAACTGTAATTCTGCTTCTATACGTGATCGGTAAATGGGAGCTTCGTCACGTGTCCATAGAGATCTTAGTACAAGGCAACTGTAACTCTGCTTCTATACGTGACAGGTAGATGGGAGCTTCGACACGTGTCCACAGAGATCTTAGTACAAGGCAACTGTAACTCTGCTTCTATACGTGACAGGTAGATGGGAGCTTCGTCACGTGTCCATAGAGATCTTAGTACTAGGCAACTGCACTTCTGCTTCTATATTTGACAGGTAGATGGCAGCTTCGACACGTGTCCACAGAGATCTTAGTACTAGGCAACTGTAACTCTGATTCTATACGTGACAGGTAGATGGGAACTTCGTCACGTGTCCATAGAGATCTTAGTACTAGGCAACTGTAACTCTGCTTCTATACGTGACAGGTAGATGGGAGCTTCGTCACGTGTCCATAGAGATCTTAGTACAAGGCAACTGTAACTCTGCTTCTATACGTGAGAGGTAGATGGGAGCTTCGACACGTGTCCACAGAGATCTTAGTACTAGGCAACTGTAACTCTGCTTCTATACGTGACAGGTAGATGGGAGCTTCGACACGTGTCCATAGAGATCTTAGTACTAGGCAACTGTAACTCTGCTTCTATACGTGACAGGTAGATGGGAGCTTCGTCACGTGTCCATAGAGATCTTAGTACAAGGCAACTGTAACTCTGCTTCTATACGTGACAGGTAGATGGGAGCTTCGTCACGTGTCCATAGAGATCTTAGTACAAGGCAACTGTAACTCTGCTTCTATACGTGACAGGTAGATGGGAGCTTCGACACGTGTCCACAGAGATCTTAGTACTAGGCAACTGTAACTCTGCTTCTATACGTGACAGATAGATGGCAGCTTTGTCACGTGTCCACAGAGACCTTAGTGCTGGGCAACTGTATCTATGCTTCTATACGTGACGATAGATGGCAGCTTTGTCACGTGTCCACAGAGACCTTAGTGCTGGGCAACTGTAAGTCTGCTTGTATACTTGACGGGAAATGGCAGTTTCGTCACGTGTCCACAGAGACCTTAGTGCTGGGCAACTGTAAGTCTGCTTGTATACTTGACGGGAAATGGCAGTTTCGTCACGTGACCACAGAGATCTTAGTACTAGGCAACTGTAATTCTGCTTCTATACGTGATCGGTAGATGGGAGCTTCGACACGTGTCCATAGAGACCGTAGTGTTAGGCAACTGTATCTCTGCGTCTGCTCGTAACGGTCGGATGGCAGCTTCGACACGTATCCACAGAGACCTTAGTGCTGCGCAACTGTAAGTCTTCTTGTATACTTGACGGGAAATGGCAGTTTCGTCATGTGTCCACAGAGATCTTAGTACTAGGCAACTGTATCTATGCTTCTATACGTGACGATAGATGGCAGCTTTGTCACGTGTCCACAGAGACCTTAGTGCTGGGCAACTGTAATTCTGCTTCTATACGTGATCGGTAAATGGGAGCTTCGACACGTGTCCATAGAGACCGTAGTGTTAGGCAACTGTATCTCTGCTTCTGCTCGTAACGGTCGGATGGCAGCTTCGACACGTGTCCATAGAGACCTAGTGCTAGGCAACTGTATCTCTGCTTCTACACTGTCGCGCAGATGGCATTAGGGTGCCGCCCAGTCTACCTAATTTCATTATCTGAAGATAGATGACAGAACATTTCGCTATCGCCACATATTTTCATTTTTACTATTGGTTTTTACTTAAGGCCGTGGATCCAATCCGGCATTTACCTTGGCGACTGAGGAAACCCACGAAAATGCTCCAATCAGACTGGTCGGCCCACGGGATTTGAACCGGGACCTCCGGAATGCGGGCCAGATACGTTAGTGCTTGAACCATTCTGCTAGGTAGGAAATATTTTACTCCACCCAAAAATTAGATACCGAAATTTCACTGAAAATACATGCTTTGGTGTTGTTTTAGAAAAAGGTCCTTGTGAACTCGGTGTCTAAGTTATCACGGTACGACACTTCAAGAAAATCCCACCCAAACCACGCATGGAAAAATTGTTGTTAAATTTTTATTTTGTTAAAAACGGCCCTTAACAATTCTCATTAGGTTGAAGATATTTCTATGACAAAAGGTACATATTAAATTTTCTGGCAAAAGCCTGTGAAGTCCTCTTTATTCTGAACGATTTCGGTACAACTGGTAAACCGTAAGAGAGAGAGACAAAACCTTACCACACACCAAATGTAGATCTCGTTAAAGCACATAATTTAGGTCAAAACATTTTTGTGGCATTTACTACTTCCGAGATATTTCTTGTTATATGTTTGAATTTCCAAACGCTTCTTTTGCTACAAACTTTAAGTCGCTATTCGTTTTCCCTTGTGATCATGCAAAGAACATGGAGTTTCAAAACTATCACATAATATTTCAGAATAAGATTTACGATTTATTAAAATAAAAATATAAAAAACAATTATCCTTAATTCTAAAATAAAGATTAAAGAAAAAAATCTGATGTTACACTCACATGACTTTCTCCACTCTTGTACAAGCTATTTTTACAAGCGCTTATTCTCCATATGCTTCATGTTAATTGAGATCTTAATCTTATTGCTAATTTTCTTGTAGATGCAAGGGGAATTGCTAGGCTTTAAGCTATAGTCAAATATTTTAAGAGCTGGTTGCTATGCGGAGCATTCCATTCTCTTTGTACTACCAGGACAAAAAAAAAATGAATAACGAATTTGAGAAAAATTATGTCTATCTCTTATGGTTTACCAGTTATGCAAAAGTCATTCACAATGAAGAATACTTTTGGAGAATTCCCAGAAAATTCGAGATATACATTTTATTTGTCATCAAAATATCTTAAACATATGATATTTTAATCAAAATCGTTAGAACCGTTTTTGAGAAAATTAAAGTATTCGAAAAATGTTCCATGTAAAGGGTAATCTGGGGTGGGCGGATTTTCTTGAAAACCTTCGTGTCGCATCTCTGGAAGATACTGAACCTAAATACCAAGTTTGGTGTTTATCCGACTGTTCGTTTCTGAGTTATGCTGTTCACAGACACACACACGGACATGTTTCCAAAAATGTTTTTTTTTTTGGATTCAGGGGTCTCAAAACATATATTTCCGGTGAAATCTCGGTATCGAATTTTTGGGTGGAATACAATACTTCCCCTACTTACTATACGTAGTAGAGAAAGTAAAAATCCATAATACGCCCTGCCCTTAAAGCTACGACAAGGTACGCACTAAGAAAATAGGCAATTATAGGCAGTATTATATTAGTATATTTTACTCGGTAAGCATGAAGCATATGTATATATACAAAGCCTACAATTCTAAACAAAAGAGCAAAATAGGCAAATGCCGTATTTAAAACCTGAAAAAGATGAAAACTATAGAGGAATTATGCACCGGCCAAAATTACCACTGCTGGTTTTACTAATGTTAATGCATCTGAAATTAATATAAATCCATATTAACAAATAGGTTAGAAGATCCTTCGGTTTAAACCTGCCTCTCAGGATGACGAAAGCACAGTGCATTTGTCACGATAGTGGGTCATAGAATAAAAAGCAAGTAGTTTCTCAAAGTTAGTACTCATGGGTATGAACACTTTCTGTGATTATATACTCAGCTCAATGAGAGCATACTCGTTTTCATAAGAATAAAAGCCTACTACCTCACACGAGTATATACTCATTCCCACAGTCATCTTATTCACTTAAATGTGAGTGTATACTCGTGTTATTTACACTGTTTGACCATGTACTAGCTTCGTTGAGTGTGTGGTGTGTTGTTTGGCATTCTGAATTAGAGGAGTAGATTTTGTTGTATTTGGTTCTGTCCCACCAAAACTGCTCAGGAATTATCCTGTGTTTTATAACAAGTTTCAGCAGAAATGTTAGAGAAATATTAGGTCCTTCAATAAATGAAAATTAATTGAAGCAACACACATGAAAGCATAGCTGTAAATCAAATTAGCAAAACAACAAATAAAATGAAATAGGCAAAAGTCTATTATCAATAAATCAGGCAAAAAGAAAATATTCATGGATTCTAGAGCCATAATTATAAGGTGCCATATGCAAATTCAAATCAAACTGCTTCTATAATCCTGGGATGTTTAAAACATTTTTCTACGAAACAGTTTTGTTGTAACCTAACTTCTTAAGCAACTGAATTTTGGGATTAGGATTGTATATAGGAAGCTTAATTAATAAATCTTGACTTTCAATTATTCTTTTAGGTTATGTATTTATGCAGCAATACAGGAATTTGAAACTCCTTGAATGTTCATTACAAAATTAGAAAACCAATAAATAAAATGGTTATTAACAAAAAGAAAGGAATAATTGTTAATTGTGGATTGGAAAGTCATAATTAATGAGGTTTTGGATGCACTCATCCGATTGTTTTTAGAATCTCAGAATATTTACACCATTTAGGTATACTATGAAACAGTTTTCTTATAGAGTTATGAGTAGGTATCTGGATTTTGAAGTTAACACTTTGCATAGTAAGATTAATTAATAAAGTTGACTTTCAATGTTATATCTAGGTTATGTTTTTCTGAAACAATGTAGAATTTTGAAAATTCTTTAATACCTATGGCTATGTTTGTAACTTTTCCGTGAGTGCTATTCAGCTCATAAAATGTGCCATTCTCTTCATATTTAACTTTAAGTAAAATATATATATATATATACATACATACATACATACATACATACATACATACATACATACATACTTAGAGGTGAGCATGCATCTAACCATGCTCAACATGAGAGGAGAATGAACTCATAAAACTGAGAATATACTAGCTCTTATTCATACCAAATATGAGTACATACTCTCGTAAGATGGATGCCTGAATATGTCCTACTCTGCTTGCATTACTTGAGTATGTTCTCAAAATGAAGTAGATACTCAGAAGATTTCATTCTTACCAAACTGAGTAGTTACTTGAAAAAGTGAAGCATATACTAAATACTCATTTTTATTCATCTAACCCAGTGTTTTTATCGCCTGACTTTGCATTGGATAGATAGATTTGCTTATCACTCAAAGCTGTACGTTAGCCAATCAAGGGAAAGGGGATGGAAATTGAGTGCAGAAGAATACATATCAGCGCGGCAAAGGTAAACATGTGGCGTAGAAGGTAAAAACTTGTCCATGTTTAACGCGGAAAGCAGTCGCAAGAGTGCCAGTCATTTTATAAGCATGTGCTATAACGTGACACAATAAATGCGAAGCGATGAGCGAGAAGGAAGGAGAATATAGTTGAGAACCTGCTTCTCTCACGAAGAATCGTGGTTGTTCACGATTATACCATAATTTAACGTGACAAATTGCCATAAATCAAACACAAATAGATTCAAAACACCACTTCTTAGCTTTCACAATTATTCAGTTATGTTTCAAGGAGATAAATATCTTGCAAACTGCTTTGCTGCCGAATGAAACAACGGAAGAGATCATTGGTGGTTTAGGAATGATAAATGCGAGGTCGTTATTTCTGCCAGATTACATGCAGGGCAAGATTCTTCTAATTTCAAATGTCTCCAAATTTGAGCCGATTCCTCCTACCAGCTCCTTCCTTTTGAGGCAGTAAATAATTATATACTGTATCTAGCACTTTTCCAGAAACACACAGCTACCACATGTATTTAAACTCGGATGTCCCTCAAAGTAAGGCTAAGAAATGCTAAGACTTGCGTAATATGCCTTTGGATTTACTCAGAGACAGGGAAAATATGACATTACATATTGTAAACCATGATTTTTGTCATTACAGGGACAAGTATTTGTATATTCTGCAGTGTGTAGAATTTGAAAGGGGATATACCACACACGTCTATACCTATCTGGTATATACACTATGTGATCAAAAGTATCCGGACACCCCCACAAACATACGTTTTTGATCTTAGGTGCATTGTGCTGCCACCTACTACATGTACTCATTATCCGCGACCTCAGTAGTCATTAAACATCGTGAAACAGCAGAATGGGACGCTCTGTGGAACTCACGACTTCGAACGTGGTCAGGTGATTGGGTGTCACTTGTGTCAGAAGTCTGTACGAGAGATTTCCACACTCCTAAACATCCCTAGGTCTACTGTTTCTGATGTGATAGTGAAGTGGAAACGTGAAGGGACATGTACAGCACAAAAGCGTACAGGCCAACCTCGTCTGTTGACTGACAAAGACCGCCGACATTTGAAGAGGGTCGTAAAGAGTAATAGGCAGACATCTATCCAGACCATCACACAGGAATTGCAAACTGTATCAGGGTCCACTCTAAATACTATGGCAGTTAGGCGTGAAGTGAGAAACCTTGGATTCCATGGTCCAGCGGCTGCTCATAAGCCACACATCACGCAGGAAAATGCCAAACGACGCCTCGCTTGGTGTAAGGAGCGTCAACATTACACGATTGAACAGTGGAAAAACGTTGTGTGGAGTGACGAATCACGTTACACAATGTGGCGATCCGATGGCAGGGTGTGGGTATGGCGAATGCCCGGTGAACGTCATCTGGCAGCGTGTGTAGTGCCAACAGTGAAATTCGGAGGTGGTGGTGTTATGGTGTGGTCGTGTTTTTCCTGGAGGGGGCTTGCAGCGCTTGTTGTTTTGCGTGGCACGATCACAGCGCAGACCTACATTGATATTTTAAGCACCTTCTTGCTTCCCACTGTTGAAGAGCAATTCGGGGATGGCGATTGCATCTCTCAACACGATCGAGCACCTGTTCATACCTCACGGGCTGTGGCGGAGTTATTACACGACAGTAACATCCCTATAATGGACTGGTATGCACAGAGTCCTGACTTGAATCCTATAGAATACCTTTGGGATGTTTTGGAACGCCGACTTCGTGCCAGGCCTCACCGACCTACATCGATACCTCTCCTCAGTTCCGCACTCTGTGAAGAAAGGGCTGCCATTCCCAAGAAACCCTCCAGCACCTGATTAAACGTATGACTGCGAGAGTGAACGCTGTCATCAAGGCTAAGGTTGGGCCAACGCCATATTGACTTCTAGCATTACTGATGGAGGGCGCCACGAACTTGTACGTGATTTTCAGCCAGGTGTCCGGATACTTTTGATCACGCAGTGTATATATATATATATATATATATATATACATATATGAGTCAGTTGTCCCTAGGTATTCGTATCTATGCAACCCGCAGTTGATAGTCTAATGTGAAAATATTGACCCTTTTAGCAAACAAACTGCTATTGTAGCTCTGCCCTTCTATTCGGTAGTATACGCAATCCCCATTAATGATTAAATGCCTGAATGAGAGCCAAAGAGCTGCGAAAACCTTAAAAAAAAAGACGGCGTTTCATGGATATAAAGCTTGCAAGGATATAGAGGAACGTTTAACCGAAGAGCGGGATAGACTACGTGGGTTCTGGCCGAGTGGTTTAACTGCCGGAATGTGGTGAAGTAAAGGTTAGCTTCGGTAGTTCGAATCTGATACAAACATCAAATTATTTTTTTTTCTCTCTCTCCTTGTGTTTATTTTCTGTATTTTAGTGCACTAACTTATTTATTTTTGTTACTGACTTCTGTGAGCCAAATACTTAAGAATTACTATCAGATAATTGTGTATCATGTTTAGCCTAATAATCTGTACCGTATCTGGTGTTGTAAACCGTGTTACATAGTCAGCTTTCATTCTTTTGGGCGCATATCGACGATATTAAATCTAACAGTTTTTGTTTCATGTTTAAACCTTTTGTTTCACTTCTTCTATTGACAAAGGAGTTGTAAATGTGCTAAGTTCACGGGTAAACAGAATAATAAATTGTTAAAGTGCGTGGATTTCATCACGGAAGTGAATTTCAAAATGACGGCCCCCTTCATCAATGCAAATTTGTGTACGTTGCCGCAGAGACCTTCTTGTATGCCGTAACATGCGCGGTGTAATCTGGCTGCATTCTTCATGTATGACTTCCCGTAGATGATTTGGGCTTTAAGGCTCTTCAGTATAGACCCGTTCCTTTAAACGACCCCACAGAAATAAATCCAGTGGAGTGAGATTAGGTGATCTAGGTGACCATGCGCTTGGGCCACCTCGGCCAATCCATTTTTGGGGATATGTTCTATGTAAGTGATTCCTTACAATCAGTGACCAGTGTGGTGGAGCTCCATCCTCTGGAACTACATTCCTGTCCGTTTCACTAGTGGCACATCTTCTATGAGCAATGTTAATTCTTCTTACAGAAATGCAAGTTACCGTGGTCCTGTGAGGTTGCCTTCAAAAACGTAGGTCCAATTAGCTGGTCTCCTAATATTCCGCACCAGACATTGATGATCCACTGTACCTGGAATGCAGCTTCTCTCATCCAGTGAGGATTGCCTATGCTCCAGTAGTGCACATTATGGCGGTTAACAGTTCCATTATTGTGGAATGTGGCTTCATCACTGAATAGAACGCTTCCTAAAAACTCTGCATCCATTTGCGCTCGCTGCTGTAGCCATTGTGCATATATCACTCGCGCTTGAAAGTCGCGTCCGTGTAGAGCCTGGTGTAGGTGTAGATGGTACGGATGATATTTGTTACGATGCAATGTGCGCATCACTGAGGACTGACTTATGTACAGATCTTCTGTTATGGCTCTTGAACTGGTATGTGGATTGTTTTCTATTGCGTTTCGCACAGCTTCTTCATTGCCTTCAGAGGTTACTGGAGCATCATGAGCAAGTGGTGCTCTTGCAAATGATCCTGTTTCACGAAGGCGTCTTTCAACCTTTCGAAAAGTGTCTGCAGTAGGTGCCCTCCTCTTTGGAAACCGTTCCTCATACAGGCACTTTGCTGACAGTGCATTACACCTTGTTTCTCCATAGATTAACAGCATGTCAACATACTCGTCGTTTGTACATTATGACAGATCCGTGTCTCGTAGAAAGGTTTCAGATGCTGAGTAAAAATGGAGAGAGAGACTTATTTATTCACGCCAAGCATTGGTGCTGGCGCAAATAGCTAAAGCCAATTTGCATGTGGGAAGTGTTTTAAACTTGGTTGAGTGGGTCAAGCTAATACTGATGACAATAAAACACCTACTACGAAGTACAAATGATCCACCTGCATTGTACATACTTATAATGCTATTAAAATGTTATTTATATCATAATATCAAATCATATGCCCAAAGAGATAAAACAAAAGGTAATAAAAAGTTTGAACTTAGCCCGAAAGATTTGATCCCGAATTAAAGTGGCACAGTGTTAAAACAACCATGCTAACATCATTCGGCCAATGCTGCCTTGCGAGCTGAGGTTCCTAAACGAATTAGTAATCGCGGAACTGTACCCCACCTCGAATCTTTACACGCTTTTTTACAGCGTCATACAGTGTTTTGAGCTCGGTTTGGTAGTTTAAATTCAAACAAATAAACTGCATCAGTCATTACAATTACTGTGTGATCTGAGATACGCCATAGTTTGTGAAATAAGAGAAATTATCTACCTAATACTTAGCATTTTTTGACAAGGCTGTACATTGACTAACGGCTTAAATCAATTGGTCGCACTGTGTAGCTCTCCATTTTTTTTCAAATGCTTTTGTCAACTGATGCATGTGATAGGTTGTTCCTTCAGGGGCGTTTTCAAAGGGGTGCATGGATGTATGCTAAAGAATAAAAGTTTTTAAAATTGGCTAAAAGTGCTACTGCAACTCCCAGTGTCAGGGTGGGATGTTTTTTGTATCGACATACATAATGATTGCATTCTGTCCTATAAGCGTTTGTAAAACTAGTTTGTACAAGAGTAGAGAAAGTCATGTGAGTGTAACACATCAGATTTTTATTTACATTTTGGCAAAATTTTCTTCATATTTTGTTTGTAGTTATAAGTAGAGCCCGATGTAATGTAGCTATTTCTGTAAAGGTTTATTTGGATTAAAATGTAGTAGATGGAAAAATAAGCTTTGGTAAGAATAGTTTGTATAGCCAATAATAAAGATAGAGGTTAGAGAAAGTCATGAGAATGTATCACATTAGATTTTTAAACAAAACATTGTTCATTAACTATATTGTGATTGCTTAAGTTTTGTCTGTTTACTTTCTCTACTACCCCTTTACAGTTAAGTAGAGGAGAGATTGCATTCCATACAAAAATTAATTGTCGAGATTTCAACGGAAATACACGTTTTGAGGTCACCTGAAACAAAAGGTCGTTTTAGAGAAAGGTCCGAATGTGTTTGTGTCTGTGAACAGCATAACTCGAAAACGAAAAGTCGATTAAATACGGAAGTTGGTGTTCAAGTTCCGGTTCTCCCAAGGATGCGACACGAAGATTTTGAAGATAAACACACAATCCCAAACTACTATTTACATGGAAAAGTTCCCTAACGATTTTGATTATAATACCATATAGATCTTTATGCTATTTCCATGGCAAATTATATATATATATATAATTATATATAGGTATCTTGAATTTTCTGGGAAGAACCTGTGAAGTTGAATAATTTTTTTATGATTTATAAACTGTAAGATATAGACAAAAGCTTACTACAGAAAATATTTAGATCTCTTTAAAGCACGAAATATATGAGGAATAAAAAGTGATGTGACTATAACCATTTCCGAGATATTCTTTGTTATAGGTTTCAGTTGTCGAGAACTTATACTTTTTGCTAGTGGCAAGTGCGGCGATCAATTTTACATCGGTCGCACCACGTATGGGCGCCAAATTTGCAGCGGTAGGTACCACGTATGGGTACAAAATTTGCTGTGGTCTTTGCCCCACGTTTAGGAACAAAATTGCGGCGGTGTCGTGTATTAATAAACTTTGTGTAATAATGTTTTTAATGTTTATTTATTTATTATTTATGCCTCGGATGCGTCAGTAGTATCTAGTAGAGCAAGCTTCTCTAAATAGGGCTGGTACGGCTACAGAATAATATTTACACACGTACACAAATTATAACTAACTTTTTACTTCTTTATTACTCCTTCACGGCAGTTAAATAACACTTTACTGGCGTATATCTTAATATGCAGCTGTGAGATATTATTCCTAATTACACTTTTAAAAGGTCAACATTTATATATTACCTTCACTGCACTGATTTTTCACGTCTACACTCTCTCACACACGACCACCGAACCGAACTGCTTGGGCACGCTGCTTCCTAGCGTCTATCGTTTAAATTTGTACATTTTTATATTTAAGGTTTCTGATTAGCTAAGCCTACTCCAATAGAATACCTTTATTTTTACTTTGGCTTGCTTTCTGCACCCTCGTGACCATTTACAAACTGTTTTGAACATTACATTGGTATTGTTCTGTGGACTGTTGGTAGCCTTTTTTTTTAACTTTCTAATTTATTGTTGTCTCAAGGTTATCTTATTGTTAGCAACCTTCTACTCTGACTCTGTTTTGCTACGAAAAGCAGCTTGGTTCTATTCTCACAGCTCCTACATTTTTAAACCAAGAAATGCATTCACATAACATTTTATACACATACATAATAAAATAAACATAATACAATGACTGTAATATACACTTTATATATTATAACATACGCAGATTGCTTATAGGCGGGATATTATTTCTTTTATACTATATAATTAAACTGATATCATTTAAACGATAAATATACTGCCTCAGAAGTTGCTATTCTTTTTTCTCGGGGTTTTGTAATTACTATGCAATTTCAAAGCCATCACAAAGCGACACGCTTTTTAAAAATCTGACTATCGCTTGGCCTATTGTATTCCTATACGCAATGCGAAATGCCTACATGTTTTAATGAATGTCTGTCTCAATTAACAAGTAGTACATGGAAGAACAAGTGTTTCTTACAGAATATGCGTAAGAGTATAAGTAGAGAAAGTCATGTGAACGCAGCGCATCATATTTTTATTGTAACAAATGCTTAAATATCCAGGGTATAGTTATAACATTTCACGTAAGCACGGCGATCATTTGTGGAATTCAGTGGTCCTGGGCTATAGCGAGGTCGGTGCCATGGGCGAATACTTGGCCGCCCGCTGAGGAGACTTGTACACGATCCCGACTGCCATAAATGGGATCTGTGGATGACGAAAATGCCTCTACTATGTCTTCTTGTAGCATTTCTGTTTCCACCGAGGTTGTTCCTTCATCATAATCATCTACTACTTACCTGTATTCCACCCAAAAATTTGATTCCAATTTTTATAGCAATTACGCGTTTTGAGGTTCCCTGAATAAATAAAAAGAAATAGAAAAGTGTCTAACTAATAAACGAAAACTCCCATGAATACCAAACTTGGTATTTAAGTTCAACATATTCCAAACATATAACACTGAGATTTTCGAGAAAATTCGTCCACCACAGACTATCCTTTAAATGAAAAATGTTTCAGAATGTTTTTATTTTCTCAAAAAATTCCTCTTAACGAATTTTATTAAAATACGAGGGTCGTTCAATAAGTAATGCCCCACATTGTTTTTCTCAGAACATATTTATTTTTTAGAGTCAGACTTGTGGTGACAATATAAGTCACCACAAGTCCTTTTTCTACGTTATATGGCCTTACGCCAACATTGTGTGAGAGCATGTATTCCCTGACGGTAAAAGCTTTTGTCCTGTACGCGTAGCCATGAATTACACTCTCGTCTTCAAAGTGTGTCCCCCGTAGAGAACCTTTAAGCGCCGAGGGTACCAGGTCTGGACTATAGGATGGTTGAGACAGTGATGTCCAGCCCAATTGGCGATGTGTTCCCGGGTCCTCAGACTTGTGTGTGGGCGTGCATTACCATATTGGAGCAAGGTTTCTGCTGGATTTTTGTCAGACCAAACACGTCGGAAACGATTCCCGAGTTTATTCAGAGTTCTTCACGTATGTGTCTGAATTAATGGTTAACTCTCTTGACATCACAATCCCAGGAGACTGTGATCATGACTTTTCCGGCAGAGGGAGTTGCTTTGAATTTCTCGTTTTATGGTGAATGAGGATGATGCCACTCCAAGGACTGCCCTTTTGTTTCGTCCCCATAATGATCCGTGACAGAAAGGCCTCTCCGTCGGTCTCAAACGCTGCAACAATTCAGATGAAGTGGCCTTTCTTTGAATGTTATGGTCTGCTGTGAGCATTCGTGGAACACACGTCTTTCAATGCTGACTGATAACTGTAGAGCCAATTGTCGAGTTGTGATGTGCCGGTCTACACGAATAATGGCATCTGCGCAGTTCAGCATGTCTGGAGCAGTGGCTGTAGGACGTCCCGAGCATGGCTGATCACAGAGCTCTGTTTCTGCATTTCCTGACACTTTAACTTTCTTTACCCGTCGCCCAACTGTAGTCCCATCAACTGCATCATTACCATACACTACACACAGACGTTTATGGATGTTCATCACGGTTTCTTTTTCCGCACACAAGAATTCAATAACAGCACGTTGCTCGTAACGGGGGTCGTATGTTGACGCCATTTTGGCTCTGGAATCTGCCGGAAGGATTCGAAACATGGCGCGCAGTAGAAACATCAAATGTGAAGCACCTACAAGGACGTTTTTGTGTGTGTATATAATATATATATATATACAGGGACAGCCAAAAAACTACGAACCGGCTGCGGGGTGTTTTTTCCTGTCCGCGTACTCGGCACTCGTCATCTGCTGCTATCACAGAAAGGCGTGGATGAAACCATACAACATTGTTAAAACTACTTTTAAAGGCTTTACTTACCAACTTTATAAAAGGAGATGCTGAAACTGACCGTCGTCGTTGTCCATACATTTTCGTACGAAACTATCCATCACTCGCCGTAGTTCACGTTAAGAAATGCTGGCAATTTCTTGACGGATATTTCGTTTTAATTCTTCCAGGGGTGTGTGGGTTTGCAAATTTCTTTTTAGTCAACAATTCACGCCCGTACGTATGTGAATAAAAATTTTGCTCCCTTTTTTTTTTTTAGAGAATTAACAGCCAGGGAGCGTGATTTTGCCTTTTTTTCAACAAGACTGCCAATATTTCGATGAGAACAATTGAAAGTACGTTTAAGGACAGAATCATTAGTAGATATTTGTGGCCCCCTCGGTCCCCCGACCTAACCTCCTGCGATTTTTATCTCTGGGGTAATTTAAAATAAAGTGTACAAGATAAACCCACATACTCTGGAAGAATTAAAACAAAATATCCGCCAGGAAATTGCCAGCATTTCTCAACGTGAACTACGGCGAGTGATGGATAGTTTCCTAAAGAGGTGCCAAAAATGTATGGACAACGACGGTGGCCAGTTTCAGCATTTCCTTTCATAAAGTTGGTAAGTAAAGCCTTTAAAAAGTAGTTTTAAAAATGTTGTATAGTTTCATCCGCGCCTTTCTATGATAGCGACAGACGGCAATGAGCGCCGAGGACGCGGACAGGAAAAACACCATGCAGCCGGTTCGTAGTTTTTTGCCTCTGTGTGTATGTGTGTGTGTGTATATTAATGCCTTGCTAAAAGAAATATGGGGAATTACATATTGAACGACCCTCGTACTATACATTTAAGCTATTCATCATATCTCCACAAACGAACGTATTTTGTAACCTATGTAGGTGCAGAGTCTCCAGTCAGATCTATCAATGCAGGAGTACCTCAGGGAAGCATACTGCGACCTTTTCTATATCTAATGTACACTTATAATTTACCAAAAACTGGCCATCTATGCATAGCCCGATTTGCAGACGATATAGCTATTATGTACAGACACGTCGCAGGCGAAGACGGTATAACAATAATCAGAATCATCTATTTGAAATAGAATCATGGAACAAAAAATCTGATGTGTTACACTCACATGACTTTCTTTACTCTTGTACGAACTATTTTTACAAACGCTTATTCTCCATAAGTTTCATGTTAATCGAGATGTTAATCTTATTGCTAATTGTCTTGTAGATGCAAGGGGAATATGGTAGACTTTAAGCTATAGTCAAATATTTTAAGAGCTGGTTGCTATGTGGAGTATTCCATTTTCTTTGCATCACCAGGACAAAAAAATTTTAATAACGAATTTGAGAAAAAGTATAAGTATTGGAAAATTTAAGGGAATAACAAGCAATATCTCGAGAATGGTTCACTCAACAAAAAAATGTATATGACATAAAATTGTGTATTTTACGCGATCTACATTTTTTGTGTAGTAAAATTTTGTCTATCTCTTATGGTTTACCAGTTATGCAAAATTCGTTCACAATGAAGAATACTTTTGGAGACATTCCCAGAAAATTCAAGATATACATTTCATTTGTCATGAAAATATCTTAAACATGTGATATTTTAATCAAAATCGTTAGAGCCATTTTTGAGAAAATTAAAATTTTCGGAAAATGTTCCATGTAAAGGATAATCTGGATTGGGGGATTTTCTTGAAAACCTTCGTGTCGCATCTCTGGAAGATACTGAACCTAAATATCAAGTTTGGTGTTTATCCGACTGTGCGTTTCTGAGTTATGCTGTTTACAGACAGACAGACGCACGCACACACACACACACACGCACACGCACACACACAGACAGACAGACACACAGACGGAAATGTTTCCAGAAATGCTTCTTTTGGATTCAGGGGGTCTCAAAACATGTATTTCCGGTGAAATCTCGGTATCGAATTTTTGGGTGGAATGCAATACTTCCCCTACTTACCATACGTAGTAGAGAAAGTAAAAATGGAAAACTGCTAGGAATCGAAGCAGGTCATCTGCTGCTACATTTGACTATCGCTGCTTTCTTTGTATGTAGATATAACAAGTGTGTAAATCAACTGTTTGTAAAGGTTGATCTGGATTAAAATGAAATAGATAGGAAAATGTGCTTTCGTAAGAATACTTTGTATACTCACTAATAAGTTATAGAGGGGCAGAGAAAGTTATAGGACTGCATTTGCCATTTTGTGCTGTGAATTCCGCTCGCTTTACAGAAAAAAATTGGTAATTCCTACACACTGGCCTAACATTCAGGGGGAAGTTTGGCTCTACATCTGGTGGATGTGTTCCTGACATCAAAACAGTAAAAAAAAGTTCATATGAACATGCTTCTGAAAATCATTTATTTCAGAGTTACAACACAAAATCGAAAGTTACAAAAATTGCTCGAAGTGACTCCCTCTTGCTTCGATGCATGCAGTAAGCGTGAGTTCCATGCTCTGATTTTGAAAATTCCTGGTGTGTTCCATATTTGGTCAAATCCAGTTTGGATACGCCCTCTGAAAATGCCAACATCAGGTACAGGAGCCGCATAAACCAAGGACTTCAAATGTCCCCAGACGAAGAAATCCCATTGGATTCAAATCAGGCGATCGAGAAGGCCATACAATGAGTACCCTTCGACCAATCCATCTTTGCGGAAGTCGATCATTCAAAAACTTACGAACTATCATACTGAAATGAGCTGGAACACCTTCATGTAAAAACCATATTCGTTGGATAATGTCCAGAGGCACATTAGCAAAGTGAAACTGGAGATAGGTTTGTCCACTCAGACGCGGAGGGAAGAAGTAGGGACCAATAAGGTGATCATGAATGATTCCATCCCAAACGTTGAGGGAGAACCTCTGTTGATGGATGTCCTGTCGTACTTCATTAGGATTTTCAAATGCCCAGTTATGAGTGTTATGAAAATTGAAGATGCCGTCGCAAGTAAAACCAGCCTCATCCGTGAATAAGACACTGGCTAGGAAATTGATGAACACAGCACACTGCTGTAACAAGCGTTGACAGAAACGTCTTCTTGGCTCAAAGTTCACCTCATTTAATCCTTGCACATGTTGAAGGTGATACGGATACAGAAGCTTTTTATGCATAATTCTCCAGATAGTCATATGAGTAACTCTTTCCCTTACAGCCATACGTTTTGTGCTCTGTGATGGGTCTGCATCCACAGCACGAAGAACTCGTTCTTCAAGCTCAATGCCTCGTACTGCTCTTGTTCTCCCAACATCCCTAGTACTGATGGACCACGAGAAGAAGGCAAGCGAGAGGAATGTGTAACATCAACACTTTCCTGCGTCCGTATCATATTTACACTCGCCGTGTGGATACGATAAGCATGTTGGGAGATTATAAACTACTACACAGTGTTGTTAAGTACTGACTCATGGCTAGAAGTCCAGTAGAAGTCCAGGTTGCTGTTCTACTAGTATCAGATCTGGCAGCATGGGTGGTTCATTTGCACACATAAACACATTTCGTAGTAAACGTAGTAAACAATCGACAGTACGTGAGCAGATGAACAGTTACAGAACCCCGCTCGCCTTCTTCTCGTTATCCAACAGTACTCCTCTCAAATGCGCCATTCACTCTCAACCGTTGGTGAATTCGTGCGAATGTTCTTGTACACGGTAACGGCCTGTCAGGGTACCTTTCTGCATAAGGATCACGTACTCGTGCTGCATTGCCGTCTGCACGGCCATACGTGTAGTGCATATGCGCCTGTTCACTCGTGGAATACATCTTCTTTGACCTATAACAACGAAACGGTTGATTTTCAAACCCATGAACATATGAACTTCTTTTATTGTTTTGATGTCAGGAACACGTTCTCCAAATATATGACAGCAATAAAGATACACTCTGTATATGAGAGTTTACTTAGAACATATTTTTCTATGAATGACATTTTCTGCTATAAATGAGCTGTTTCCTCAGAAACAATTGAAGGTAGTTAAATTATATTTCAGGGTGGTAAAAGCAATCTCTAATTGGTGTTAAGACTAGTGAACGGTGACCAAACGGAGTACGACAAAGTTGAAATACGTATATTTTAATGGAAGCGTTCACAATCGACGGGAAGCTTTCCCGGGCGCCGAAAACGGGAAGCAGGACTTGGCCAAGTTTTAACTTTCTCGTTCTCATTCCCGGGCACGGTATATTGGAACCATTTTGTGCATATTAGACTCTTCACTATAGAGATTATTCTAGGCGGCCGTGACATGAAACCTCCGCTAGTGCTCTCTCTAGTCGCAAGCTGGAAACATGATACTGGATGAAATTATGATAGGTATAACAACTTAGTAAAATCCCTCGGTCTATGGACTGCGCGAGTATTCAGGAGGGATAAATCGCCGCCGCTCTACTTGCCTTTTGCCTTTAGCTACTGAGTTACTCAATGAGGTGTCTTAAAGAGGAAATGGGCTGATACGCGGGAAATAAGTGTCACGTCATTGTTGTGAACACAGCAATTTTATAGGGTGAAACAGTTTAAGAGGACCTTGTTTACATCGTAATAACTCAAAAACTAGCATTCTTATTCCAGTTCTGTGAGAGGTATGTTCAAGATCACAGTTTCGAGATGATGTGTGATTGGTTTCTTTGTAAAAAATTAAAACTGCTAGTTTTCTTTGTGAAACTTCAATTGAAATAATTTGTATTATGGAAATAAATCAGGAGAAACCTTTTTCCTTGAAGAGATAGATGGGGAATGAAGGCTACGAAATGCTCTAGAAAGTGTGAATAAATTTTTGGAAGATATCCCATGATAATACCGCGTGTACTTGAAGTACTATCGCTAGTTATGTGTAAACATTTGTTTTCACACCCACTGTCTTTACGAGGACTGTCGCAGCAAGCTACAAATACAGCATTTTTGTTGCAATGCTCTTGTGTGTTTAGTCCTGCCTCTACAGTTGGATAGTTACAACAGTGGTGTGATAAACGATTTTGTGAGGATAAAGTAAAATAAAACATGGGCTAGGCGAAATTATGGAATGCGCTGCTTAAGCAGGGACTCGGAGGCAGAGTAGGAGAGGTATGCTCGCCCAAGGCAGTTAGAGGAGGGAAATACATGACCAGGCGAGTTACCCCTCCCAAGGTTTTTTTTTTCTAGATCCTGAACTATAGTAGTAGCTATGTGCATCCTAACCTCAGATCATGACACCCGCAGATCATTGAGGGTTGGTTCTTCAAGTGAAAGAGTCTATGCAGTTTGTTTATATGTAACTCAAAGCTGGATATTTCCTCAAAAACAATAGTAAAAACTACAAACAACAATAAAAATAGCTAGAAGTTAACAAAGAACAACTTTAATGTACGTCATTAAATAAAGCAATGAAGGCGTGGTACGACTACAGGAATCGGAAATGTTATGGTACGTATTTAGACAATGTTTACTCTATCAATTTTGACATGGGCTAACCCGTGATTTCAAAGCAGGTGAAAAAATATCCTTGACCAGGAAAAACATAAATCCCAATGCACAAAATCTACTTTCCACTTTGTGACCGACATGATCCTCGATATGCATTCCCGTTCTCGTTATCGGGCTGTTGTGAACCAAAATCTTGTATGCTGCCTTGCTTGCTGTTCTCGTTTCCATTTCTGGTTAGCGTTCTCGGGCTGTTGTGAACGAACCTTTATAGATCAACTTTGGTGTTAATAATATGGTTGGTTATACTAGGGCGGATCGAAAAGCAACGCACAATAATTTTTGTGCCTTGGTATTGCAGCTGCAACGCTGCAATTTCACACAGATATAGTTTGAAGTTTTCACTACAGAGAGTATTTTTTGTTTCATGTACAACTCTGGTGAGAGAAGTGTGAACTATGCAAAAAAAGATGACGCGCATGTTACTGTCGTCCACGTGTGAAGAGCAGAGAGGTGTGGTTCGATATTTGTGGGCCAAAGGGCATAACCGAGTGATATTCACAGGGACATGCGTGGCGTGTATGGGGTGATTGTATAGACCGTAGCAATGTCTCCAGGTGGTGTGCATTCTTCCTAGACGTCCGTGTGAACCTTAGTGATTCGCCAAGCTCACGGAGGCCGGTAACAGCTGCAAACCCGGAGAATGCCAGAGGCATTGAGGCGGCAATTTTGAACGATCGGCGCGTGCAACTGCGAACCTTATCAACATTTCCTATGGTGCAGTGTACGATATTATTCATGAAACGTTGAAATTTCGTAAAGTTAGTGCTCGCTGGGTGCCTGAGAACCTGACAGACAACCACAAGGACCAGCGAATGATGACGAGCTTGGATCACCTAACGCAGTACACCGCAGAAGGGCATGACTTTCTGAAAGGAATCGTCACTGGTGATGAGTCGTGGGCATACCACTACACGCCCGAAACCAAGCAGGCAAGTATGAACTGGAAACATACTGGTTACCCTGTGAAGAAAATGTTCAAAGTGACTCAATCTGATAGGAAAGTGCTTGTGACGGTGTTCTGGGATATGCATGGTGCTGTATTGGTGGACTTTGCTGAACACGGGACCACTGTGGATCCTGCAGCTTACATGAAAGCTTTGGTGAAGTTGCGTCGTGGCTTTCGTGACAAACGCCACAATATGAATGCTGCCGATGTCAAAATTCTTCATGACAATGCTCGCCCCCATGTTGCTGCTGCTGTTCGTTAGAAAATCACCAAATTTGGTTGGCAGGTGCAGTCCGGACCTTGCAACATCGGACTTTCTTCTGTTTGGACCAATGAAGAAATTACTGGCCGGTCAACGCTTTGCGACAGATGCGGAAGTGAAATCAGCAGTCCGCAGATGGCTACACTCCAAGGAACAGGGCTATATTGAAACTGGTATCACGATGGGAGAAATGTGTTGAGAAACTTGGTGTCTATGTCGAAAAGTAAGTAAAAGGTGTAAGTTTATTTGTGATTTTTTGTTGTTTTATTGTGCGTTGTTTTTCCATCCGCCCTCCTATTTTATTTTTAAAAAACTAACTAGTTTCCGGTAAATTTTAACCGTAAAAGGGTATAATTAAGAAAATAATACTATCTTCCTTAATTAAGCATTTTCTGGATACAAGTACATCAGTGAAGTAAGAAGGCATTCGTGTACATCTGTGAAAATTTCAATCTGATGTATTAAATACTTTCGGAGATGATGGGTTATGAGTTTAACAGATTTAGCATTGGCAAGATAGTTTTAATTTCCCCTTAAACCCTTTCATTCGTCTCTCCAAACCAGATGACATTCCAAAGTAGAGAAAATATGTTAGTGTGGCGTGATATAGGACTTAGAGGTCAGGCATGCAGGTGCCTAAGATAAACTTCTGGAAATGAATCTACAGCTGGCTGTGAAAGAATTTGAAGTCAACGACATCTGTATCATTCACGGTTATAGATTGTTTTGGTAAACCAGATTTGGTGATATGTAAAATAGGATGTTTACAGGCAAAGTCCAAGTATTTCTGAAGGCAGATGAGTTATGTCGGCAACACTAAACTCGTGCAAAGGTAGACTTCACCAATGTTTGCGTTTATTCTGTTTTCTCCTCACGGAGCTATCGAGGCAAATGATTGATGCTGCTTAATGAGACGGAGATAAACAGCCCTCTTCAACATTTGCATCGAGTGATCAGCAGCGGCTCCTTCTATACCTTGTTAAAGCGATTATTCCTTAACTGCACAATAGGTGCTTGGGCCGCTATGGTCGCGCGTATGATCCTATTGGCAGATAAAGCGTTTGCTAATTTTTACTTTCTCTACTGCTAACGTAATATAGCAACCGAGCGGTGGCGCCGACGGTGAGGCAGTATTTTAACACTTAAATGGGTTCAGTCAAATTATATATATAAAAAAAATATAATAACAGCCCGCCTTAAAGCAATAGTGTATGTAACAACATATAAAAAGTATATCTTACAGTCATTGTATATGTTTATATTATAGTATACATGTAATAATGTTATGTGAATCTATTACGTAATTTAATAATGTAGGAGCTGTGAGAATATTAGGTTAAAAGTTGCTAACAATGAGGTAACAATGAGGTAGCCTTGAGGCAATAATGAATTTGAAAGTTTAATGCTACTAGTCATTATTGGAGCAACAATAATGTAAATTTTCAGACAGTTTATAAATAGCCAATCAACAACCAGAAAAAGCTTTAGTTAAATGAAGGTATTCTATTGGAGTAGGATTAGCCAATCAGAAACTGAAATATAGCAACATTTACAAATTTAAGCGGTAGATATCAAGTCAGTTGCTTGTAGACAGTGTTCATAACTGGACGCGTTGGTTGTAGACAGTGTTCCTAACCGGACGCGAGATGCATCCTCCAGAAATTTAATACGTATTCGTGTGAGGCGAAAAAAGTTTACGCGTTAAAAAGTGCAAGTAATTAATAAAAGAATCTCACAGCTCTCTATATAAGTGAAGTGTTATTTAAATCGCATCAAGCATTAATAGAAGGAGTGAAGTAAAATTATAATCTGTGTAAGCCTACATTCTTAGCCGCACCACTCCCTGCAAAGAAATCCTTGTCTCTAACAAAAATACTGACGCAGCCAAGGCAAACATAAATATATAATATTTAAAGAAACAGTCAAATTAAAAACTTATTTTTAAATCTGGGACGAAGGCTACCGGGTACACTACTTCAAGTTCGGCTCCCCAACAGTCGAACTACAGTACAGCTCCTACTTCAAATTGGCATTCCATACGTGAAGCAACCATCTACTTCAACGTGTGCAACTCACATTCGGGGTGTCCTGGGTTCGATCCCCGGCGACCGCCCACTTTGAATAATGGGTTTTTCGTGATTTTCCCTGGTCGGTCGGGGTAGTTCCTTTTCTACCACGACTTTCTGTACCCACCTTCATTCATTGTCATCTGTTTCGGAATTGTAGGACCAGGTGACGATGTTCGGCGTAGGTATTGCGGTTGAGCGGCCCGCCACTAGTAGGGACCGCCGGGGATTAGGAGTTCGTGGGCGGGGTCGGGCGACACCAGACACGTACCATTCGGAAACGTTAGGGACCCCGTGCATGCTTGCGCCCTTCGTCTCACTCGGATCTGCTCGCCTTTCGGACCAGGCGGAAGGCGATGAATTTTTTGGAGTGTAAAAATCCTTAGCGTGGCTTCCTTCGGAAGGGAAGTACGGTGGTCCCGTGTCGTAGATTTACGGCACGTAAAAGAACTTCAAGCCTGATAAAGAGGCTCTGAGCAAAATTATCGATCTTTCACGTCCAATATAGAATGAAACTCTAAGGACCACAGCAGTTAAAGGGCGTCCATAAATAAAACTCAATTTAATTTAATTTTTCGCTCTTCGGGTCACTCCTCATCCTTCTCACGTTAGAACCAAAAAGGGCAGTTGCCGCCTACTTGCAGTGCTCTGCCCTAGTTTCGGGGGGAGGTCCTCCGTAGGTAATATGTACCTTTATCTTTAGTAACATGTACTAGGTCGAGGTATTACATTGCACCCAAAAATTCGATATTGGGGTTTCACCGGAAATACCCGTTTTAAAGGTTTATAGAAAGATGACCGTGTTTGCCGGTCTGTCCGTGTGTCTATAAACAGCATAACTGAGAAACGAAAAGTTGAGAAGTTCAAAAGTATGACACGAAGAGTTTCAAGAAAATTGCCCTACTAATACATCTAATATTTGTCATCTAAATATCTTAAACAAGATGTATATCTTGAACTTCCTGGGAATAGCCTGTGAAGTCCTCTTTTTTCTGAATGACTATTGTGTAATAGGTAAACCGTAAGTAATAGACAAGAGCTTACTGTATAAATATGTAGATCTCGTCGAAACACACAATTTATGACAAACAAATTTTTTGTGTTGTTAACTATTTCCCAGATATTCTTTGTTATTGCTTTGAATTTTCGAATACATGTGAGGCTTTTTGCGACTGGTACTGATAGTTTGGGGGGAAGCATTTGAAGGGGTATCTCAATTTAAATACCTGGGGGCACCTGTAGACAACAATAATATTATAAACAAGTGCATAAAAGGGTATTCAGGGTGGAGATGCAGCTTATGCGAATATACAATTAATAAGAAATAGGTTAATTAGTGGGGGTACACAATATAATATCTACATAGAGAGTGAGTCTTAAATCCACCGACAAACCTCTGGGGGGGGGGGTTCCGGACTGGAAATGGAGCACAAAAGCTCATATCACCTTGTGTCCGATGGTAGATGGCACTGACAACCTTCTCTCATAACTTGCAGTGTGCGTTTTGTGTGTTGCAGATAGTGTGATTTAAGCAACGTAGAAGCACAACGGTCTGGTATTCATTCCAAGAAGAAGTCGAGGTGGTGTTCGTGTGTGGCCAAGCAGGTGTAAACGGTCGAGAGGCAGCGCACATGTACAGAGCCACGTACCCTGACAGACAGCATCATCCACATCCACAACATTTGAACCATTTTTCGGCGTTTGTGTGAGCGTGGGTCCTTTGGGATAGACGAATGTTCAGGGCCGCCGCGGACTGTGCGTATACCAGATGTGGAGGAACACGTTCTCCATGATATTGAGAACAACCCTGGTACAAGCTCCAGGCAATTGGCTCGCCAACATGGTGCAAGCCAAAGGACCGTTATCTGTAACCTACATGAAAACCACTATTACCCCATCACCTCCAAAGTTTGCAGGGATTATCACCGGCGGTTTTCCTTCACGGGAAAGATTCTGTTATTGGTTTGTACAACAAGCCATCACCAATACCTATGGAATTTCTGTCTTCAGTCCTCTTCATCAATAAAGTGACCTTTGGTAGAAATGGCACCATTAGCCCTGCATAATCGTCATCTGTGGGCTACAGAAAATCCTCACGGGATGGTTGAAGCGTCTCATCAGCAGCGGTTCAGCATCAATGTTTGGACAGGGATTATTGGCGATCGCCTACAAAACACTCTACCTCCATTGCTGGAGAATGTGCCTTTGGCAATACGACAGGCAATGTGGCTGCAGCAAGATGGAGCGCCAGCCCACTTCCGCATTAATGTTATCCGACATCTCAGCAACATTCCCCAAACGTCGGATTAGACTTGCTTGGCCTGCTCGATTACCGGGTTTAAACCCCCCGGAGTTTTACCTGTGGAGACATCTGAAAATCATTGTGTACGGTAGGCCTGTTTCTGGTGTTCAGACCGTTCAACAGCCTGTGACGATATTAGGACACACCACGGAACATTCGAGGCAATGCATGATGCGATGTGGAACGCGTGCATTGCATCCCATGGAGGTCACTTTGAACATCTGTTGTGGCACGGATGGTGTTCAGGCCATGTACTAGGGCTCTTTATTTGATGTCGTTCTTCAGTGCCATCTACCGTGGTAACTATGAATTTCAGGACACAAGGTGATATGAACTTTTATGCTCCAATTCCACTCAGGAATCGCCCCCCCCGAAGCTTGTCGGTGGACTTTAAACTCGCTCTGTACAAAACATTGATAAGACCAGTCGTAACATATACTACTGAACAACACAGATGTAGAAATACTGCGAATATTTGAAAGGAAAACACTCAGAAGCATCTTTGAACCAGTAACGGTTAAACATCAGTGGAGAATAAGATATAACTATGAATTAGAAGAAGTAATAGAGAAGCTAGACATTGTGAGGTTTATAAAGGCACAAAGGTAGGGCACTTGAGAGAATGATGAATCCCAAAAAGAATATTCAGAGGAGGATTGCACTCACATGACTTTCTCTCTCTTGTACAACAAATTATTTTTACAAACGCTTATTCTCCACCTACTCTATGTTAATCGAGATAAACATGTGCAGAAACTATTTTATTGCTAATTTTCTTGTAGATGCAAGGGGAATATGGTAGGCTTTAAGCGATAGTCAAATATTTTAACGCTGGTTGCTATGTGGAGTATACCATTCTTTTTGTATGTCCAGGACATAGAAATCGAATAACGAATTCCCTTTTGAGAAAAAGTATAAATATTGGAAAATTCAAACAAATAACAAGGAATATCTCGGAAATGGTTCACTCCACACAAAAATGTATATGCCATAAATAATGTGTTTTAACGAGATCTACATTTTTTGTGTAGCAAAATTTTGTCTGTCTCTTACGGTTTGCCAGTTATGCAAAAGTCATTCAAAATGAAGAGGAACTTTTGAAGACATTGCCATAAAATTCAAGAATAGATTTAATTTGTCATAAAAATATCTTAGATGTGATATTATAATCAAAATCGTTATAGTCATTTTTGAGAGAATCAAAATTTTCTAAAAATGTTCTATGTAAAAGGAAGTCTGGGGTGGGGGGATTTGAAAATCTTCGCGTCGCATCTTTGTAAAATAGTGAACCTAAATAGCAATTTTGCTATTTATCCGACTTTTTGCTTTTGAGTTGTGCTGTTCACAGCACACAGACACACACACAGGGACCTTTTTCTAAAATTGCTTTCTTTTATTCAGGGGGACTTAAAATATGTATTTTCTAAATTTTGGGTGGAATGCATTACTTCCCCTACTTATTATACGTAGTAGAGAAGGTAAAAAAAAGGAAGGTCAAAAGCGAAGTGTTTATATGATGTAATAGAAGATTTAAGGAAGACGGATTATAGGGTGGAAAAATACAGCGGGAAGATAGAGATTTGTGGAAGAAGATTGTGAAGGAGGCCAAAGCTCATCAAGGGCTGCAAAGCTAGAAGAGAACAAAAGAGAGAAGATAACACTATTTGTTACCTTCTCTACTACGTATAGTAAGTAGCGGGAAGGATTGTATTCCACCCAAAAATCGATACCGAGATTTCATCAGAAATATATTTTTGAGACTCCCTGAATCAAAAAAAAACATTTTTGAAAACATGTCCGTGTGTGTCTGTGAACAGCATAACTCAAAAACGAACAGTCGGATAAACACCAAACTTGGTATTTAGGTTCAGTATCTTCCAGAGATGCGACACGAAAGTTTTCAAGAAAATCCCCCACCCCAGATTACCCTGTACATGGAACATTTTTCGAAAATTTTAATTTTCTCAAAAATGGCTCTATCGATTTTGATTAGAATATCATATGTTTAAGATATTTTCATGACAAATAAAATGTATATCTTGAATTTTCTGGGAATGTCTCCAAAAGCTTTCTTCATTGTGAACGACTTTTGCATAACTGGTAAACCATAAGAGATAGACAAAATTTTACTACGCAAAAAATGTAGATCGCATTAAAATACACAATTTATGTCATATACATTTTTTTATTGAGTGAACCATTTTCGATATATTTCTTGTTATTCCCTTAAATTTTTCAATACTTATTTTCTCAAATGGGAACTCGTTATTCATTTTTTTTGTCTTGGATATGCAGAAAGTATTAATCTGTGGCAAAAAGAATGGTGTTGAACCTAGCAACCAGCTATTAAGAGATATCTCTCTGCTTAAAGGCATATTTCTATATTGCCCTTGCAAATACAAAACAAGGGGAACATAGTAGGCCTTAAGCGATAGTCAAATATTTTTAGAACTGGTCCCTATGTGTAAAATGTAATTCTCTTTGCATGTCAAAGATCGTTTCTGCAAATGTTTATCTCGATTAATATGAAATAGATGGAGAATAAGATTTTGTAAAAATAGTTTGTACAAGAGTAGGGAAAGTCATGTGAGTGTAACACATCAGATTTTTTTTCTCGTGATCATGCAAAGAGCATGGAATTCATAGCCATCGCATAGAAACTCGCTTTTTAAAATCTGACTAACGCTTTACATAGTATGTGTGTACTTCTTATATCTACAGACGAATATTGTAAATGTGTAGTAAAAGTTTACCTCGATTAACGTTTTTTGGCATGGTTTGTAGAAGAGTGAGTGGAGAAAGTCATCTGAATACAACTCAGATTTTTTAGTTTCTCTCTATACACTTAGTAGGTAGAGAAATATTGCATTTCACCCAAAAATTTGACCGCGAGATTTCATCGAAAATGCATGTTTTGAGGTCCCCTGCATAAAAAAATTTAAAGGAATGTCCGTGTGTGTCTGTCTGTGAACCACATAGCTCAAAAACGAAAAGTCGGATAAATACCAAGTCAACTTTTTTGTGGTATCAGCCGTTTAAGAGATATCCATTATTAATGGTTCGAATTGTTCAATTCTTAGCCATTCTTTTAAAGTCCCGTCTATTTTTAGTTGTTTCTCGCGATGTCATGGAAACAGTATGGAATTTTAAGGCCAGCATATAGCGTCCAGTTGTTAAACATTTGACTATCGCTGTTCTCTTTGTGTCTGTAACGAGGGCACACAAAGTCATGTGAATGCAACACACGAGATTTTTTGGAGTGGTAAGTTAGGCAATGTTGATTACGTTAGTATGTTAATACTTGCCTACTTGATGTTCCGAGAAAACGCAGCATGGTGGTCAGTATGGGATGCAATTACGCAATGTGCAACCTGTACTGCAGGCTGCGGGTAATCTCTGGGTCAATGGCATACCATTCCCTTAGCGAGGCAATACAAGGTGAGGAGGTACTGACTGACTGACTGCCCACTCTGCTGGAATTAATCGACTCAAGTAGAAATGTTACATGATGTTTCTTAAGGTCTTTCTAAGAATATGATGTCTTACATTCACTATCCACTGTCGTTTATTTTTGTATACTTCTCCGGCAGGAAGGCATGTGATAAGATCCGAAGGGTTGTTGCCCGGACTAAGTAGCGATAGGTGCGGTTATTGCTGGGTCTCTAAGAATTCACAGATGGAAACTCTCTTGCAGGAAACTCCTCCCAGCGCTCCTCCTGATGAACAGGTCCAAACTGCCCTGGTTCCACCCCAGAAGAGGATGAAAGAGCGCATATTCACCGCCCACCACATACCAGCAAGCCACCCAGTTAAACTCTGTACCACGAAAGGTGATAGGAAATGAAATGATGGGGATTCAGGGACCAGAAAGAATTCTTGGTATTAAAAAGAGCACTCCAGCATTCACGTGGCGACAAGCGAATACCACGAAAAAAACCAAGTCAGAGTGGGCAGTCGCAAGGAAACGAACGCGGGATCTCCAGAATGCGGGCCACAGACATTGACGCCTGACGTTACAAAACCTATGTTTAAACGAAATAAACGTTCGCAAAAACAGTTACATTACACACTTCATTATAGATACAGCAAACTGAATCTATATTCTCTGTCTTCTTCTTTAATGCATTACCCTCTTCTTTGTAGGACTTACAAGCCAATGCCTTGTGTCAGTAGCAAGCAAATTCTGGATCATAGCATATCCAGGATGTGTGATCAGCTCAATGCCTTTGGTCAGTAGCTTGTCGAGGAGCAAGCACACTCTGGAACATAGCATATCCAGGATGTGTGATCAGCCCAATGTCTTGTGTCAGTGGCCTGTCGAGGAGCAAGCAAACTCCGGATCATAGCATATCCAGGATGTGAGTAGTAATAGTCCCGGATGAGCCAATTGTTTTAACGATAATCCTGCCGCTAGGGGCGCTAGTGTCGCTAGTGTCGCTGCGTGCGACGGCGGCGGCGGTAAGTTTGAAAAGCGCCCTGAGCGTTAGGATTATCGTTAAATCGGTTGGCTCATCCGGGACGAGTTGAAAGAATTGAGGAAGTGACGTGGAGTGTTTTGATTGGTTCGTTAATTTGGGGTGGGAGATGAAGGAAGGAAGATGGAGGAGTATGGAGGTCGCGTGATGGAGAGGAATTGGGTGGCGAGGTGTTGTCTGTGCGGAGGTCGGTACTGAAAGAGGGGTAAAGATGGGGAGCGAGGGATAAAAAGTGTAACAGAAAGTGACGTGTGAAGTTGTGATTGGTGGGAATAAGAAGTGATTTTATTGGTGGAAAGGAACAAATGAGAGTTGTTGATTGGTAGGAATAAGAGGGATTATGATTGGTGGAAAAGAAAAAGTTGTGGGAGTGGGGTATGTTGGAGGTGATGGGAAAGGTAAGTTTTGCTAGCAGCAAGATTTGCAAAAGCCTGTCGTGAACTGATCAGCAATTTTTTTGAACGTTGGATGGTAGTTTTTTCTTGAGTGGATAGAGAGATGGGGGGCGATATGAGATGCGGTGGCGAAAATGGGAACTAAACAAGGTGTTTGAGACAAGAGGTTTAAGGACGAGGAAATTTTGAAGTTAGTGGTGAACATGGCGGTCGCAAGAGGTGGGGGTAAGGAGATGCGGTGGTGAGAATGGGAACTAAAAGAAGATGGCGGTAGCAAGAGGTTAGAAGAGTAGATTTTGAGGTTAAAATAGTGGGAACTAAAAATGGCGGAGGGTCTGCGACAAGGAGATGCGGTGGGAACTAAACAAGATGGCGGTCGCAAGAGGAGGGTAAGGAGATTTGAGGTTACAGTACCAAAGCACGAAAGGATATATTCCTACGCCAAGCAGGTCCGAAAAATAATTATGCGTGTGGTACTTACCTGTTACCGGTGTGGATGCGTCACCAAAAGCGCGGCACGCGACGCGAAAAAATAAAAGCAAACTGTTTTTGAAAATGCTTAACCAGCTTTAAGATCAACCAACATCACTACGCACTGATATACCTAGGTTTTTAAAGCGGTACAGACACCCTTTGCAGAGGCGTAATTTAACTATACCAAAAACCTGGTACTGGACCATCGTGATGGTCGCTAGCGTACGTAGGAGCAGGGTTCTCAAGCCGGTCGAAAGCGGTCAAAAAACGTGTACGACGTAGGTGTTCACCGTAGCTGCTGTCGAGTCAACCGTCGAGGTGTGAATAAACGAGATCTGTTCTCGCCGGCAATCTGGTTCGGAGATGTGAGCAGCGGCGAGGTGTTGTCTGTGCGGAGGTCGGGACTGAAAGAGGGGAAAAGATGGGGAGCGAGGGATAAAAAGTGTAACAGAAAGTGACGTGTGAAGTTGTGATTGGTGGGAATAAGAAGTGATTTTATTGGTGGAAAGGAGCAAATGAAAGTTGTTGATTGGTAAGAATAAGAGAGATTATGATTGGTGGGAAAGAAAAAGGTGTGGGAGTGGGGTATGTTGGAGGTGATGGGAAAGGTAAGTTTTGCTAGCAACAGGATTTGCAAAAGCCTGTGGAGAACTGATCAGCAATTTTTGAACGTTGGATGGTAGTTTTCTTGAGTGGATAGAGAGATGGGGCGATATGAGATGCGGTGGCGAAAATGGGGACTAAATATGATGGTTGAGACAAGAGGTTTAAAGGCGAGGAAATTTGGAGGTTAGTGGTGAATATGGCGGTTGCAAGAGGTGGGGCAAGGAGACGCGGTGGTGAGAATGGGAACTAAAAGAAGATGGCGGTAGCAAGAGGTTAGAAGAGTAGATTTTGAGGTTAAAATAGTGGGAACTAAAAATGGCGGAGGTTCTGCGACAAGGAGATGCGGTGAGAACTAAACAAGATGGTGGACGCAAGAGGAGGGTAAGCAGATTTGAGGTTACAGTACCAAAACACGAAAGGATATATTCCTACGCCAAGCAGGTCCGAAAAATAATTATGCGTGTGGTACTTACCTGTTACCGGTGTGGATGCGTCACCAAAAGCGCGGCACGCGACGCGAAAAAATAAAAGCAAACTGTTTTTGAAAATGCTTAACCAGCTTTAAGATCAACCAACATCACTACGCACTGATATACCTAGGTTTTTAAAGCGGTACAGACACCCTTTGCAGAGGCGTAATTTAACTATACCAAAAACCTGGTACTGGACCATCGTGATGGTCGCTAGCGTACGTAGGAGCAGGGTTCTCATAGCCGGTCGAAAGCGGTCAAAAACGTGTACGACGTAGGTGTTGGCAGTAGCTGCTGCCGAGGCAACCGTCGAGGTGCGAATGAACGAGATCTGTTCTTGCAGGCAATCTGGTTGAGAGATGAGAGGCGCGGTGGTAAAAATGTGAACTAAATAAGATGGCGGAGGCACGAAGTTGAGGTTAAGGAGCGGCGAGGTGTTGACTGTGCGGCGGTTGGGGTCTGAAAGAGGGGGAAAGATGGCGAACGAGGGATAAAAAGTATAACAGAAAGTGACGTGTGAAGTTGTCATTGGTGGGAATAAGAAGTGATGTTATTGGTGGAAAGGAACAAATGAAAGTTGCTGATTGGCGAGAATAAGAGAGATTATGATTGGTGGAAAGAAAAAAGGTGTGGGAGTGGGGTATGTTGGAGGTGATGGAAAAGGCAAGTTTTGCTACCAACAACATTTGCAAAAGCCTATCCAGAACTCATCAGCAATTTTAAATAACTAGTGTTTCGGGGGTTTTCTCTGGTTGGTAGACGAATGCAAGCTGTTTCTACCATACTTATATTATTCGTCTTTTTCCTTTTTTTTAAAAAATAACTAGTTTTTTTTTTATTTTTTTGGGAGTTTTCTGCGGATGGTAAACAAATGCAAGCTCTTTCTGCTTTTTCATAGGTTTTCCCTGGTTGGTAGGCGTTTTCTGTACTGGTTGACGAAGGCGTTTCTAATTTTCGAGGTTTTCTCAGGTTTTTTAGCGGTTGTCCCTGCCCGGTAGGCAAATGATGAAGTTTTACCTTGTCGGCGCACGGATACTAGGCACGTACCCGCGCGCGCACACACACACACACACACACAGAGAGACAGATAGACACACAGACAGGCACACACACACACACGGACATGTTTCCAAAAATGCTTTTTTTTTTTTTTTTGATTCAGGAGGTCTCAAAACGTGTATTTCCGGTGAAATCTCGGTATCGAATTTTTGGGCGGAATGCAATACTTCCCCTACTTACTATACGTAGTAGAGAAAGTAAAAAAGTATTGAAAAATTTAAGGAAATAACAAGCAATATCTCAAAAGTGTACTATCTTGTTTTCAAGGGTTTTCCAGATCGGTAAGCGTTAGAATACTCTTAGAGCTTTTTTCAGGTTTTTTAGCGGTTGTCCCTGGCCGGTAGGCAAATGATAAAGTTTTTCTATAACGTCGTCGTTTTGGCTTGTGGCGCACGGATACTAGGCACGTACTCGCGCGCGCGCACACACACACACACACACACACACACACTAAAATAGTAGCGTATAAAAAAAAACTGATGTGTTACACTCACATGACTTTCTCTACTCTTGTACAATCTAATTGGTAGCTTTTAAGCGATAGTCAAATATTTTAACGCTGGTTGCTATGTGGCGAATTCCATTCTGTTTGCATGTTCAGGACATAAAAAAAATGAATAAACGAATTTGAGAAAAAGTATAAGTATTGGAAAATTTAAGGAAATAACAAGCAATATCTCGAAAACGGTTCACTCAACAAAAGAAACGTATATGACATAAGTTGTGTATTTTAACGCGATCTACATTTTTTGTGTAGTAAAATTTTGTCTATCTCTTATGGTTTACCAGTTATGCAAAAGTCGTTCACAATGAAGAATATTTTTGGAGACATTCCCAGAAAATTCGAGATATACATTTTATTTGACATGACAATATCTTAAACATATGATGTTTTAATCAAAATCGTTAGAGCCGTTTTTGAGAAAATTAAAATTTTCGAAAAATGTTCCATGTAAAGGGTAGTCTGGGGTGGGGGGATTTTCTTGAAAACCTTCGTGTCGCATCTCTGGAAGATACTGAACCTAAATACCAAGTTTGGTGTTTATCCGACTGTTCGTTTTTGAGTTATGCTGTTCACAGACACACAGACACACAGACACACAGACAGACACACACACGGACATGTTTCCAAAAATGCTTTTTTTTTGGATTCAGAGATTCTCAAAACATGTATTTCCAGTGAAATCTCGGTAACGAATTTTTGGGTGGAATGCAATACTTCCCCTACTTACTATACGTAGTAGAGAAAGTAAAAATGAATAACGCATTTGAGAAAAAGTATAAGTATTGGAAAATTTAAGGAAATAACAAGCAATATCTCGAAAATGGTTCACTCAACTAAAAAAAATGTATATGACATAAATTGTGTATTTTAACGCGATCTACATTTTTTGTGTAGTAAAATTTTGGCTATCTCTTATGGTTTACCAGTTATGCATACTGAACCTAAATACCAAGTTTGGTGTTTATCCGACTGTTCGTTTTTGAGTTATGCTGTTCACAGACACACAGACGCACAGACAGACAGACACACAGACACACAGACACACAGACAGACACACACACGGACATGTTTCCAAAAATGCTTTTTTTTTTCTGGATTCAGTGATTCTCAAAACATGTATTTCCAGTGAAATCTCGGTATCGAATTTTTGGGTGGAATGCAATACTTCCCCTACTTACTATACGTAGTAGAGAAAGTAAAAATGAATAACGCATTTGAGAAAAAGTATAAGTATTGGAAAATTTAAAGGAAATAACAAGCAATATCTCGAAAAACGGTTCACTCAACAAAATAAATGTATATGGCATAAGTTGTGTATTTTAACGCGATCTACATTTTTTGTGTAGCAAACTTTTGTCTATCTCTTACGGTTTATCAGTTATGAAAAAGGCGTTCACAATGAAGAATTCTTTTGGAGACATTCCCAGAAAATTCGAGATATACATTTCATTTCTCTCGACATTATCTTAAATATATGATATTTTCATCAAAATCGTTAGAGCCATTTTTTAATACAAAGAGAACGGGATTTCACAAGTGAAACAGTACTGTGATAACGATACCACTGAAACAAAAAAAAAAAATCTGATGTGTAACACTCACATGACTTTCTCAACTCTTGTACAAAGTATTTTTACAAACGCTTATTCCCCATCTAGTTCATGTTAATCGAGATAAACATTTGCAAAATCTATTTTATTGCTAATTTTCTTGTATAAAAAAAATCTGATGTGTAACACTCACATGACGTTCTCTACTCTTGTACAAAGTATTTTTACAAACGCTTATGCTCCATCTAGTTCATGTTAATCGAGATAAACATTTGCAAACTCTATTTTATTGCTAATTTTCTTGTAGATGTAGGGGAAAATATATTTACAAGGGGAATATAGAAAAACAGTAGCCTTTAAGCACATACATATCTCTTAATAGCTGGTTGCTATGTGCAGCACCATTCTTTTTGCCACAGATTAATACTGTTTGCATATCAAAGACAAAAAAAAATGAATAACGAAGTCCCATTTGAGAAAATAAATATTGGAAAATTAACAAACAATATCTCGAAAACGGTTCACTCAACAACAAAAATGTATATTACATAAGATGTGTATTTTAACGCGATCTACATTTTTTGTGTAGTAAAATTTTGTCTATCTCTTACGGTTTTTCAGTTATGAAAAAGACGTTCACAATGAAGAATACTTTTGGAGACATTCCCAGAAAATTCGAGATATACATTTCATTTCTCACGACATTATCTTAAACATACGATATTTTTCATCAAAATCGTTAGAGCCATTTTTTTTAATACAAAGAGAACGGGATTTCACAAGTGAAACAGTACTGTGATAACGATACCAACAAAACTAATTATTATTCACCCACTGAAACACATAAAAAAAATCTGATGTGTAACACTCACATGACTTTTCTCATCTCTTGTACAAAGTATTTTTACAAACGCTTATTCCCCATCTAGTTCATGTTAATCGAGATAAACATTTGCAAACTCTATTTTATTGCTAATTTTCTTGTAGATGTAGGGAAAATATATTTACAAGGGGAATATAGAAAAACAGTAGCCTTTAAGCACATACATATCTCTTAATAGCTGGTTGCTATGTGCAGTACCATTCTTTTTGCCACAGATTAATACTCTTTGCATATGAAAGACAAAAAAAAATGAATAACGAATTCCCATTTGAGAAAATAACTATTGGAAAATTTAAGTAAATAACAAGCAATATCTCGAAAACGTTTCACTCAACAATAAAGATGTATATGACATAAGTTGTGTATTTTAACGCGATCTACATACTTTCGTACTCACCTATAAGATATAGAGGGTAGAGGTCGTACGAACGTAGCACTTTGAGAATTTATATTCAACAGTTGGTGTTACTCCTTAGAAAGGAAGTATCTGCTGATTTTTATTTAATTCTTTACATTTTACATAACACGTATGCACTGGCACAACACAAAAGCACTACACACGATACTCAGTTTTAATATTTGCACTAATAACATCAGGAATAACTGAAGTCTGCAAACAGTCATTTCCCATGTGCAGCCTTACGTACAAAGAACGTGTGTGGCTGATCTATGTGTAAAAAGAGCCTGAGAGCGGATGTACGTCAGCGGTAAAATCTTTTAAATGCATTTTTATTGGCGATGGTAGAAATCGTGCAGTGGTGGATCGTGAAAATTCATATAAATGGATGTATCACCTCATAATAAGCCTCTATATACCAAGAATATTGAGTTTTTAAAAAGTCAGCAACTGTACCTGTGTTTCTATACGTGAACGTCAGATGGCAGCTTCGATACGTGTCCACGGAGACCTTAGTGCTAGGCAACTGTACCTCTGTTTCTATACGTGAACGGCAGATTGCAGCTTCGATACGTGTCCACGGAGACCTTAGTGCTAGGCAACTGTACCTCTGTTTCTATACGTGAACGGCAGATTGCAGCTTCGATACGTGTCCACGGAGACCTTAGTGCTAGGCAACTGCACCTCTGTTTCTATACGTGAACGGCAGATTGCAGCTTCGATACGTGTCCACGGAGACCTTAGCGCTAGGCAACTGCACCTCTGTTTCTATACGTGAACGGCAGATTGCAGCTTCGATACGTGTCCACGGAGACCTTAGTGCTAGGCAACTGTACCTCTGTTTCTATACGTGAACGGCAGATTGCAGCTTCGATACGTGTCCACGGAGACCTTAGTGCTAGGCAACTGTACCTCTGTTTCTATACGTGAACGGCAGATTGCAGCTTCGATACGTGTCCACGGAGACCTTAGTGCTAGGCAACTGCACCTCTGTTTCTATACGTGAACGGCAGATTGCAGCTTCGATACGTATCCACGGAGACCTTAGTGCTAGGCAACTGCACCTCTGTTTCTATACGTGAACGGCAGATTGCAGCTTCAATACGTGTCCACGGAGACCTTAGTGCTAGGCAACTGTACCTCTGTTTCTATACGTGAACGGGAGATTGCAGCTTCGATACGTGTCCACGGAGACCTTAGTGCTAGGCAACTGCACCTCTGTTTCTATACGTGAACGTCAGATTGCAGCTTCGATACGTGTCCACGGAGACCTTAGTGCTAGGCAACTGCACCTCTGTTTCTATACGTGAACGGCAGATTGCAGCTTCGATACGTATCCACGGGGACCTTAGTGCTAGGGAACTGCACCTCTGTTTCTATACGTGAACGGCAGATTACAGCTTCAATACGTGTCCACGGAGACCTTAGTGCTAGGCAGCTGTACCTCTGTTTCTATACGTGAACGGCAGATTGCAGCTTCGATACGTGTCCACGGAGATCTTAGTGCTAGGCAGCTATACCTGTTTCTATACGTCAACGGCAGATTGCAGCTTCGATACGTGTTCACGGAGACCTTAGTGCTAGGCAACTGTACCTGTGTTTCTATACGTGTCCACGGAGACCTTAGTGCTAGACAACTGTACCTCTGTTTCTATACGTGAACGGCAGATTGCAGCTTCAATACGTGTCCACGGAGACCTTAGTGCTAGTGCTAGGCAACTATACCTCTGTTTCTATACGTGAACGGCAGATTGCAGGTTCGATACGTGTCCACGGAGATCTTAGTGCTAGGCAACTATACCTGTTTGTATACGTGAACGGCAGATTGCAGCTTCGATACGTGTCCACGGAGACCTTAGTGCTAGGCAACTGTACCTGTGTTTCTATACGTGAACGTCAGATGGCAGCTTCGATACGTGTCCACGGAGACCTTAGTGTTAGGCAACTGTACCTCTGTTTCTATACGTGAACGGCAGATTGCAGCTTCGATACGTGTCCACGGAGACCTTTCGCTTCAGGTGACAAAATAACACTAGGCACTTGTGTGCCGTGGTGTAAGCCGCAATCACGGTATTGGTAGCGTGGATCTCCTTGGGGCTCTCCTCGGGGTTACCTCAACACCACGTACATGACCTGGTTCGTCACGGGTACGCAGGTCTGCACTACCACTTCCTCGGCGTTGAGCAGGCCCAGGAGGCGATCGTACCGGTACACCAGCTAGCACGTGGACATGTTATCGCGCTGTGGTGTTGCGTGTGCGAGGTATGGAAACTCAAGGACGCAAAACATGCACGACCGAGGGTTAAAAAGCAGAACAAGTAGTGTCGTGGAGCGTTGTGATTGGTGTAAATAAGACGATCTCTGATAGGTGGACAAATTGAAATAACGTGATGTGATAGGCGAAAATAAAATCAAAGGTGATTGGATGAAAAATGACGAGAAGGAATTAGCGGTGAATTTGTGAACTAAGATGGCGAAGATTTTTTTTTTTTAAAAAAAAGGATAATATAAGTACGGCAACTGTAACGGTTTACGGCAAACGCGCGCCGCGCAATGCGTCACGCCCGGGCAATAAAACAAAAATCATATTGAGCAAGATGCCCGGCGTGACGTGGAGCATAAGCGTTTGTAAAAATACTTTGTACAAGAGTAGAGAACGTCATGTGAGTGTTACACATCAGATTTTTTTTTTATACAAGAAAATTAGCAATAAAATAGATTTTGCAAATGTTTATCTCGATTAACATGAACTAGATGGGGAATAAGCGTTTGTAAAAATACTTTGTACAAGAGTTGAGAAAGTCATGTGACTGTTACACATCAGATTTTTTTTTTGTTTCAGTGGTATCGTTATCACAGTACTGTTTCACTTGTGAAATCCCGTTCTCTTTGTATTAAAAAATGGCTCTAACGATTTTGATGAAAATATCATATATTTAAGATAATGTCGAGAGAAATGAAATGTATATCTCGAATTTTCTGGGAATGTCTCCAAAAGAATTCTTCATTGTGAACGCCTTTTTCATAACTGATAAACCGTAAGAGATAGACAAAAGTTTGCTACACAAAAAATGTAGATCGCGTTAAAATACACAACTTATGCCATATACATTTATTTTGTTGAGTGAACCGTTTTTCGAGATATTGCTTGTTATTTCCTTTAAATTTTCCAATACTTATACTTTTTCTCAAATGCGTTATTCATTTTTACTTTCTCTACTACGTATAGTAAGTAGGGGAAGTATTGCATTCCACCCAAAAATTCGATACCGAGATTTCACTGGAAATACATGTTTTGAGAATCACTGAATCCAGAAAAAAAAAAGCATTTTTGGAAACATGTCCGTGTGTGTGTCTGTCTGTGTGTCTGTGTGTCTGTGTGTCTGTCTGTCTGTGCGTCTGTGTGTCTGTGAACAGCATAACTCAAAAACGAACAGTCGGATAAACACCAAACTTGGTATTTAGGTTCAGTATGCATAACTGGTAAACCATAAGAGATAGCCAAAATTTTACTACACAAAAAATGTAGATCGCGTTAAAATACACAATTTATGTCATATACATTTTTTTTAGTTGAGTGAACCATTTTCGAGATATTGCTTGTTATTTCCTTAAATTTTCCAATACTTATACTTTTACTCAAATGCGTTATTCATTTTTACTTTCTCTACTACGTATAGTAAGTAGGGGAAGTATTGCATTCCACCCAAAAATTCGTTACCGAGATTTCACTGGAAATACATGTTTTGAGAATCTCTGAATCCAAAAAAAAAAGCATTTTTGGAAACATGTCCGTGTGTGTGTCTGTCTGTGTGTCTGTGTGTCTGTGTGTCTGTGAACAGCATAACTCAAAAACGAACAGTCGGATAAACACCAAACTTGGTATTTAGGTTCAGTATCTTCCAGAGATGCGACACGAAGGTTTTCAAGAAAATCCCCCCACCCCAGACTACCCTTTACATGGAACATTTTTCGAAAATTTTAATTTTCTCAAAAACGGCTCTAACGATTTTGATTAAAACATCATATGTTTAAGATATTGTCATGTCAAATAAAATGTATATCTCGAATTTTCTGGGAATGTCTCCAAAAATATTCTTCATTGTGAACGACTTTTGCATAACTGGTAAACCATAAGAGATAGACAAAATTTTACTACACAAAAAATGTAGATCGCGTTAAAATACACAACTTATGTCATATACGTTTCTTTTGTTGAGTGAACCGTTTTCGAGATATTGCTTGTTATTTCCTTAAATTTTCCAATACTTATACTTTTTCTCAAATTCGTTTATTCATTTTTTTTATGTCCTGAACATGCAAACAGAATGGAATTCGCCACATAGCAACCAGCGTTAAAATATTTGACTATCGCTTAAAAGCTACCAATTAGATTGTACAAGAGTAGAGAAAGTCATGTGAGTGTAACACATCAGTTTTTTTTTATACGCTACTATTTTAGTGTGTGTGTGTGTGTGTGCGCGCGCGCGCGAGTACGTGCCTAGTATCCGTGCGCCACAAGCCAAAACGACGACGTTATAGAAAAACTTTATCATTTGCCTACCGGCCAGGGACAACCGCTAAAAAACCTGAAAAAAGCTCTAAGAGTATTCTAACGCTTACCGATCTGGAAAACCCTTGAAAACAAGATAGTACACTTTTGAGATATTGCTTGTTATTTCCTTAAATTTTTCAATACTTTTTTACTTTCTCTACTACGTATAGTAAGTAGGGGAAGTATTGCATTCCGCCCAAAAATTCGATACCGAGATTTCACCGGAAATACACGTTTTGAGACCTCCTGAATCAAAAAAAAAAAAAAAAAAAAAAGCATTTTTGGAAACATGTCCGTGTGTGTGTGTGTGCCTGTCTGTGTGTCTATCTGTCTCTCTGTGTGTGTGTGTGTGTGTGTGTGTGCGCGCGCGGGTACGTGCCTAGTATCCGTGCGCCGACAAGGTAAAACTTCATCATTTGCCTACCGGGCAGGGACAACCGCTAAAAAACCTGAGAAAACCTCGAAAATTAGAAACGCCTTCGTTAACCAGTACAGAAAACGCCTACCAACCAGGGAAAACCTATGAAAAAGCAGAAAGAGCTTGCATTTGTTTACCATCCGCAGAAAACTCCCAAAAAAATAAAAAAAAAAAAAAACTAGTTATTTTTTAAAAAAAAGGAAAAAGACGAATAATATAAGTATGGTAGAAACAGCTTGCATTCGTCTACCAACCAGAGAAAACCCCCGAAACACTAGTTATTTAAAATTGCTGATGAGTTCTGGATAGGCTTTTGCAAATGTTGTTGGTAGCAAAACTTGCCTTTTCCATCACCTCCAACATACCCCACTCCCACACCTTTTTTCTTTCCACCAATCATAATCTCTCTTATTCTCGCCAATCAGCAACTTTCGTTTGTTCCTTTCCACCAATAACATCACTTCTTATTCCCACCAATGACAACTTCACACGTCACTTTCTGTTATACTTTTTATCCCTCGTTCGCCATCTTTCCCCCTCTTTCAGACCCCAACCGCCGCACAGTCAACACCTCGCCGCTCCTTAACCTCAACTTCGTGCCTCCGCCATCTTATTTAGTTCACATTTTTACCACCGCGCCTCTCATCTCTCAACCAGATTGCCTGCAAGAACAGATCTCGTTCATTCGCACCTCGACGGTTGCCTCGGCAGCAGCTACTGCCAACACCTACGTCGTACACGTTTTTGACCGCTTTCGACCGGCTATGAGAACCCTGCTCCTACGTACGCTAGCGACCATCACGATGGTCCAGTACCAGGTTTTTGGTATAGTTAAATTACGCCTCTGCAAAGGGTGTCTGTACCGCTTTAAAAACCTAGGTATATCAGTGCGTAGTGATGTTGGTTGATCTTAAAGCTGGTTAAGCATTTTCAAAAACAGTTTGCTTTTATTTTTTCGCGTCGCGTGCCGCGCTTTTGGTGACGCATCCACACCGGTAACAGGTAAGTACCACACGCATAATTATTTTTCGGACCTGCTTGGCGTAGGAATATATCCTTTCGTGTTTTGGTACTGTAACCTCAAATCTCCTTACCCTCCTCTTGCGTCCACCATCTTGTTTAGTTCTCACCGCATCTCCTTGTCGCAGAACCTCCGCCATTTTTAGTTCCCACTATTTTAACCTCAAAATCTACTCTTCTAACCTCTTGCTACCGCCATCTTCTTTTAGTTCCCATTCTCACCACCGCGTCTCCTTGCCCCACCTCTTGCAACCGCCATATTCACCACTAACCTCCAAATTTCCTCGCCTTTAAACCTCTTGTCTCAACCATCATATTTAGTCCCCATTTTCGCCACCGCATCTCATATCGCCCCATCTCTCTATCCACTCAAGAAAACTACCATCCAACGTTCAAAAATTGCTGATCAGTTCTCCACAGGCTTTTGCAAATCCTGTTGCTAGCAAAACTTACCTTTCCCATCACCTCCAACATACCCCACTCCCACACCTTTTTCTTTCCCACCAATCATAATCTCTCTTATTCTTACCAATCAACAACTTTCATTTGCTCCTTTCCACCAATAAAATCACTTCTTATTCCCACCAATCACAACTTCACACGTCACTTTCTGTTACACTTTTTATCCCTCGCTCCCCATCTTTTCCCCTCTTTCAGTCCCGACCTCCGCACAGACAACACCTCGCCGCTGCTCACATCTCCGAACCAGATTGCCGGCGAGAACAGATCTCGTTTATTCACACCTCGACGGTTGACTCGACAGCAGCTACGGTGAACACCTACGTCGTACACGTTTTTTGACCGCTTTCGACCGGCTTGAGAACCCTGCTCCTACGTACGCTAGCGACCATCACGATGGTCCAGTACCAGGTTTTTGGTATAGTTAAATTACGCCTCTGCAAAGGGTGTCTGTACCGCTTTAAAAACCTAGGTATATCAGTGCGTAGTGATGTTGGTTGATCTTAAAGCTGGTTAAGCATTTTCAAAAACAGTTTGCTTTTATTTTTTCGCGTCGCGTGCCGCGCTTTTGGTGACGCATCCACACCGGTAACAGGTAAGTACCACACGCATAATTATTTTTCGGACCTGCTTGGCGTAGGAATATATCCTTTCGTGCTTTGGTACTGTAACCTCAAATCTCCTTACCCTCCTCTTGCGACCGCCATCTTGTTTAGTTCCCACCGCATCTCCTTGTCGCAGACCCTCCGCCATTTTTAGTTCCCACTATTTTAACCTCAAAATCTACTCTTCTAACCTCTTGCTACCGCCATCTTCTTTTAGTTCCCATTCTCACCACCGCATCTCCTTACCCCCACCTCTTGCGACCGCCATGTTCACCACTAACCTCAAAATTTCCTCGTCCTTAAACCTCTTGTCTCAAACACCTTGTTTAGTTCCCATTTTCGCCACCGCATCTCATATCGCCCCCCATCTCTCTATCCACTCAAGAAAAAACTACCATCCAACGTTCAAAAAAAATTGCTGATCAGTTCACGACAGGCTTTTGCAAATCTTGCTGCTAGCAAAACTTACCTTTCCCATCACCTCCAACATACCCCACTCCCACAACTTTTTCTTTTCCACCAATCATAATCCCTCTTATTCCTACCAATCAACAACTCTCATTTGTTCCTTTCCACCAATAAAATCACTTCTTATTCCCACCAATCACAACTTCACACGTCACTTTCTGTTACACTTTTTATCCCTCGCTCCCCATCTTTACCCCTCTTTCAGTACCGACCTCCGCACAGACAACACCTCGCCACCCAATTCCTCTCCATCACGCGACCTCCATACTCCTCCATCTTCCTTCCTTCATCTCCCACCCCAAATTAACGAACCAATCAAAACACTCCACGTCACTTCCTCAATTCTTTCAACTCGTCCCGGATGAGCCAACCGATTTAACGATAATCCTAACGCTCAGGGCGCTTTTCAAACTTACCGCCGCCGCCGCCGTCGCACGCACCGACACTAGCGCCCCTAGCGGCAGGATTATCGTTAAAACAATTGGCTCATCCGGGACTATTACTACTGATGTGTGATCAGCTCAATATCTTGGGTCAGTAGCTTGTTGAAGAGCAAGCACACTCTGGATTATAGCATATCCATGATGGGTGATCAGCCCAATGCCTTGGGTCACTAGCCAGTCGAGGAGCACGAAAACCCGGACCACAGCGTATCCAGGATGAGTGATCAGCCCAATGTCTGGTATGGCGGTGATCAAAAAGGAAGTGTAGTAATGAAATTGATGTAGCAAAATCCGCCGATCAAATTAACTAAGACATCATTCGCCTGGCGACCAAGGAAAACCGCGAAAAATCCCTGGGTCAGATTCATCTATCCCTTTCACTCTTTCTTGATATCGCGAGAAACAATTGAGTAATGAACACTTCTGGAAATACAACGAAACCAATAATGAACATAGCTTTGAAATTGCTCATGATCCACATTGTTTGTGAAGTAAGGTTTTGTTTATCTGTTACACAAAAGTCCTTCCAAATGAAGGGGACTTCACAGACTAAACCCTTAAAATTCAAGACATGCATTTCATTTGTGATAATAACATCTTAAATATATGATATTTTAATCAAAAACATTACAGCTTCGAGAAAATACAAAATTTCCAAACATTTTCTATCTTTAGATGATACTGAACTTAAATACCAAGTTTGGTATTTACGTGACAATTCGTTTTGGGCTATCTTTTTACACACACACACACACACACACACACACACACACACACACACACACACACTCAGACACATTTACTTTCTCTGCCAGGAACACAGTAGATAGAGAAGGTATTGCAATCCATCCAAAAATTCGATACCGAGATTTCAACAGAAATAATGTTTTGAGATCCCCCCGAATTAAAACTTAAATTCAGAAATAGGTGCGCGTGTGTGTGTGTGTCTGACTGTGAGCAGCATAACTCAATTATGAAAAGTCACATAAACACCAAGCTTGGTATTTAAGCTCAATACCTTTCAAAGATGCGACACGAAGATTATAAAGAAGACCCCCCCCGTTCTCCAAACTACCCTAGCGATTTTGATTAAAATATCGTATATCAAAGATATTTGCATGACAAATAGAATGCATATCTTGAACTTTCTAGGAATGACCTGTAAAGTCATCATCATTCGGAAGGAGTGTTATATAATCTTGTAGGTATAACTGGTAAACATTAAGCGATAGACGAAAATGTATTACACAAAAAATCCCATGTGTCACACTCACATGACTTTCTCTACTCTTGTACAAACTATTTTTACAAACGCTTATTCTCCATATGCTTCATGTTAATCGAGATGTTAATCTTATTGCTAATTTTCTTGTAGATGGAAGGGGAATTGGTAGGCTTTAAGCGATAGTCAAATGTTTTAAGAGCTGGTTGCTATGTCGAGTATTCCATTCTCTTTGTATGTCCAGAACATAAAAAAATGAATAACGAATTCCCATTTGAGAAAAAGTATTGGAAAATTTAAGGGAATAACAAGCAATATCTCGAAAATGGTTCACTCAACAAAAAAAAAAAAAAAAAAAATGTATATGACATAAATTGTGTTGTCTATCTTTTATGGTTTACCAGTTATGCAAAAGTCATTCACAATGAAGAATACTTTTGGAGACATTCCCAGAACATTCGAGATATACATTTCATTTGTCATCAAATGATATGTTAATCAAAATCATTAGAGCCATTTTTGAGAAAATTAAAATTTTCGAAAAATGTTCCATGTGAAGGGTAATCTGGGGTGGGGGGATTTTCTTGAAAACCTTCGTGTCGCATCTCTGAAAGATACTGAACCTAAATACTAATTTTGGTGTTTATCCGACTTTTCGTTTCTGAGTTATGCTGTTCACAGACACACACACGGACATATTTCCAAAAATGCTTTTTTGGGATTTAGGGAGTCTCAAAACATGTATTTCCGGTGAAATCTCGGTATCGAATTTTTGGGTGGAATACATACTTCCCCTACTTACTATACGTATTAGAGAAAGTAAAAATTAATATTTCTTTAAAACACACAGTTTATTTTAAATAATTTTTATGGCTTTAGCCATTCTTTTAAGTCCTATCGATTCTTAGCTGTTTCTCGCGATGTCATGGAAACAGTATGGAATTTTAAGACCAGCATATAGCGTCCAGTTGTTAAACATTTGACTATCGCTGTTCTCTTTGTATCTATAACGAAATGTGTAATGTAACTGTTTCTGTAAATGTTTTATGTATTAAAATAATGTAGATAGGAAAATAAGCTTTCGTAAGAATAATTTGTTTACCCACTAATAAACAATAGCGTGTAGAGAAAGTCATGTGAATGTAGGAAATCAGAATTTCTAAAAATGCTTTCTTATTTTCAGAGTGTCTCAAAACATGTATTTGCTGTGAAACATCTATATCGAATGTTTGGATGGAGTACTTCCTCTATTTAGTGTTAGTACGTAACAGAGAAAGAAAACGAAGCTGGTGTGTTGCATTTACATGACTTTCTCTCTTCGCTCTTCTATAGACTATTGTTACAAGCTTATTGTATCTTCTTCTTGTTAATACAGATAAACTTTCGTTACACATCTCCTTCTAGGCATAAGAAGAACACAGTAGGCTAAAGCGACCAGTAAAGTTCCTAATTTAATACCTACTCTTTGAATGACGGCAAGAAAAAAAAGACGAATAGCGACTTACCATTTGTACAATTAAAACACAGAGTATCTCGGAAGTGGTTAACGTGACAAAAAATGTTGACATAAATTGTATGCTTTAACGAGATTTACATTTTTGCGTAGTAAGATTTTGTGTTACCTCTTGCAGGTTAGCAATTATGCAAAAGTCATTCAGAAGAAAGCGGAACTTACACGCTAAATCCAAGTACTTCAAGTGAGGCAGTATTTTTAACACTTAAATGATTCAGTCTAATTATACAATATATAAATTCAATAACAGCTCGCCTAAAAGTTATATGTGTATATAATAATATATAAAAAGTGTATATTACAGTCACTGTATATGTTTATATTATTGTATACATGTTCAATAATATTATGTGAATGTATTACGTAATTTAATAATGCAGGAGCTGTGAGAATAATAGGTTAAAAGTTGCTAACAATGAGGTAACCTTGAGGCAATAATCAATTAGAAGGTTTAATAATGCTACTAGTGATTCTTGGAGCTACAATAATGTAATTTTTGTGACAGTTCATAAAATAGACAATCAACAACCAGAAAAAGCTTTAATTAAATGAAGGTATTCTATTGGACTAGGATTAGCCAATCAGAAACTGAAATATAGCAAAATTTTCAAATTCAGAGTTCAGTTGCTTCTAGATAGTGTTTCTAACCGGACGCGAGATGCGTCCTCGAGAAATTTAATACGTATTTTGTGTGAGACAAAAATATTTTACGTGTTAAAAAGTGCAAGTAATTAATAAAAATCTCACAGTTCTCTCTCCCTCTCTCTCTCTCTCTCTCTCTCTCTCTCTCTCTCTCTATATATATATATATATCGGTGATGTATTATTTAAATCGTAAGCATTAATAAAAGGAGTGAAGTAAAATTATAATCTGTGTAAGCCTACATTCTTCAGTCGCACCACTCCCTGCTAAGACATTCATGTCTCTAAAAAATAAATACTGATGCAGCTGAGGCAAACATAAATATATAATATTTAAAGAAACAGTCAAATTACAAAGTTAATATTTTCAAACATTTTTGGGGCAAAGGCCACCGGAAAGTACATTTTTGGTGCGAAGGCTACCGGAAACTTTTTACCATACGTGCGGTTGCAACTACTTAAAGTTCGGCTACCCAACAGTCGAAATAAAATACAAATCCTCCTAAAACCACCTTCTTCATAATATATACATTTTATTTGTCAAGAAAATATATTAAACGTATGTTATTTCAATCTAAATCCTTAGAAAGTTTTTGGGAAAGTCAGAAACAATGAAAATTATTTCTGTAAAGGATAGTTTGTGGTGTAGGTATTTTCTTGAATATCTTCGTGTCGTATTCTTGGAAGATAGAGAACTTAAATACGAAATTACAGACCACACACACACACACAAAACCTTTTTCTAAAAATGCAACCTAATTTCAAATTCTACACAAACGTTTTACAGGGATTTAGACGATGGTGTTGGGAAAGTTATTCAGAGTTTCCCATGAGGCCAATACCTTGAGTCTAAAAACGCGCCCCCGCTTACGCCTTGATGGAAGTGGATACGCAACTTATGCGCGTCAACCCCGAAGGGAAGACTACCGAGTCTAGCACGCGGACCAGCTCCCCAGGTTGGTGCCGGAGGACAACGAGGTGTCTCACAACCCCTCCTGGGCATCACCGCTCAGACGTACCCAATCACCCATAGGTATCGGGAATCACTGTCCCGTCGAGTTCAACCCAATCTGAACAACTCCCTTCCGAGAGAGGCTCAGATGTTCGGCTCGAGGTACTTCTAGTAATGTTAGGAGTACCACGAGTGCTAGGGATCCGCAGCGTGGATATGGCATGGGTAGAGAAAGCCGTGTGAGAATGGCACATCACATCACATTTGCTTCCTTTAACCACGGCTGAAGACGGGCGGTAATGTGGTTTATCCAAGCCAATGACCGACTTGAGTTAGTTAACACTTCCGTCGACTGTCTTGCTGATTTCAATTCTAATGTGCATTTCCTGTTTAGACGCAGCTTTGCCATATCGCCTCTTATTGCTAACAAGCACAACAAGAAACCCATGTGGTGCATTCACATGGATTTCTATACTCATTCTTCTACAAATTATTATTCTTATAACCTACCACAAAAGTTATTTTTCTGCCTACTTCTGGTTAGTCGAGATAACTGCACATTCGCACATTTCGTATAAGAAGAATACAGTAGGCTAAAGCAACAGTCAGTTTTTCAAAACGCGCTATGACGCCTTTCAAATTCCATGCTCTTTTCATCACCACGAGAAAAAACAGACAGCGACTTAGCAGTTTAAAATACCTTGTGTGCTTACATTTACATGACTTTCACTACCACTATCGTTTATTAGTGGGTATACAAACTATTCTTACCAATTTTTTTTCTATCTAATTCATTTTACTTGAGATAACAGTTCCGGAATTTAGCTAAATTACACATTTCGTTATAGATAGAAAGGGGATACCGATAGTCAAATGTTTAAGAATGGACGCTATATGCTGGCTTTAAAATTCCATACTGTTTCCATGACATCACGAGAAACAACTGAACGTTCACAGGACTTTAACAGAATGGCCAAGAAATGAGCAATTCGAACCTTTAATTACGAATATCTCAGAAACGCCTTATGCCACAAAAAAAACTTATTTTAAATAAATTGTGGTTTTAAAGAGCTGTACATTTTTGTGTTTACGTTTTCGTCTATCGCTTAACGTTTACCAGTTATACAGGGAGAGCCAAAAACCTACGAACCGGCTGCACGGCGTTTTTCCTGTCCGCGTCCTCGGCGCTCATTGCCGTCTGTCGCTATCATAGAAAGGCGCGGATGAAACCATAAAACATTTTTAAAACTACTTTCAAAGGCTTTACTTACCAACTTTATGAAAGGAGATGCTGAAACTGGCCACCGTCGTTATCCATATATTTTTGGCACCTCTTTAGGAAACTATCCATCACTCGCCGTAGTTCACATTGAGAAATACTAGCAATTTCCTGGCGGATATTTTGTTTTAATTGTTCCAGGGTGTGTGGGTTTGTCTTGTACACTTTGTTTTAAGTTACCCCAGAGATAGAAATCACAGGGAGGTTAGGTCGGGGGACGAGGGGGGCCACAAATCTCTACTAATAATTTTGTCCTCAAACACACTTTCATAAATTTGTTAAGTAAAGCCTTTAAAAGTAGTTTTAAAATGTATGGTTTCATCGGCGTCTCTCTATGATAGCAGCAGATGACAACAAGCGCGGAGGACGCGGACAGGAAAAACACTGCGCAGCCGGTCTTAGTCTTTTGGCTCTCCCTGTATAAGATTATATAAAATTCCCTCCGAAAGAAGAGGACTTCATAGACCTTTCCCAGAAAATTTAAGAGATACATTTTATTTGTCATGTAAGTATTTTAATATGTGGGATTTTAATCAAAATCGTTAAAGCCATTTTTTTAGAAAATTAAAACTTTCGGAAAATGTTTCGTGTTAAGTATAATTTGGAGTAAGGGGATTTTGATCCAAATCTTCGTGTCGCATCTTTGGAAGATATTGAACGTAAATGCCAAGTTTAGCATTTATCTGACTTTTCGTTTTTGAGTTATGCTGTTCATAAAAACACGGACATGTTTCGGAAAATGCTTTATTTGGATTCATGACGCCTCAAGGCATATATTTCCAATGAAATCTCGGCATCGAATGTTTGGATGGAATGCAATAGTTTCTCTACTTCCTATAGTAGTAGAGAAAGAAGGAAAAAATTAGAAAAATCTGAAGTGTTACACTCACATGAACTTTCTCTACTCTTGTACAAACTATTTTTACAAACGCTTATTCTCCATATGCTTCATGTTAATCAAGATGTCAATCTTATTGCTAATTTTCTTGTAGATGCAAGGGGAATTGGTAGGCTTTAAGCGATAGTCAAATATTTTAAGAGCTGGTTGCTATGTGGAGTATTCCATTCTCTTTGTATGTCCAGGACATAAAAAAAATGAATAACGAATTTGAAAAAAAGTATAAGTATTGGAAAATTTAAGGGAATAACAAGCAATATCTGGAAAATGGTTCACTCAAAAAAAATGTATATGACATAAATTGTGTATTTTAACGCGATCTACATTTTTTGTGTAGTAAAAGTTTGTCTATCTCTTATGGTTTACCAGTTATGCAAAAGTCGTTCACAATGAAGAATACTTTTGGAGACATTCCCAGAAAATTCGAGATATACATTTTATTTGTCATGAAAATATCTTAAACATATGATATTTTAATCAAAATCGTTAGCCATTTTTGAGAAAATTAAAGTTTTCGAAAAGTGTTCCATGTATTGGGTAATCTGGGGTGAGGGGATTTTCTTGAAATCCTTCGTGTCGCATCTCTGGAAGATACTGAACCTAAATACCAAGTTTGGTGTTTATCCTACTGTTCGTTTCTGAGTTATGCTGTTCACAGACACACACACACACACACTCACACACGGACATGTTTACAAAAATGCTGATTCAGGGTGTCTCAAAACATGTATTTCCTGTGAAATCTCGGTATCGAATTTTTGGGTGGAATACAATACTTCCCCTACTTACTATACGTAGTAGAGAAAGTAAAAAGGTGTGTGTCTGTCTGTAGCAGTATAGCTGAAAAACTGTTAAACACCAAACAGCAGAATTTTTGGGTGGAATGCAATACTTCCTCTACTTGCTATAGGTAAGTAGTAGAGAGAGTAAAAGGCGTAGAGGGTGCCAGTTGGGAATTTTGGGGAGCAGTGAACTAAACACGACCGTTCTTCAGGAAGTAATCACTTAAAATCGATGAAAGTTATTAGCCAAGAGGTGAGCCCAATTATGAAATGAGGTGCATAGTATTAATAAAACAACTAAATCTCGCAGGAATGCAAAACCATCTCGAACCCCTCCCCCTTCGATACGTTCGCCCCGTGAACGTCACTTGTGAATGACCTACCGTTGCCGTTCACCCACAATCTGAAGGTCCTTTCTTCCAACTCATTGACAATTGGGAAGTAAGGACGTCGTGGGCCAATGAGATTCCGAAGCACGTGATGGATGTAGCTGGTGGGGGATGGGTAGCCGGCAGCCGGGCTGGCACGGCTATTCAGTTGCTCCGTCTAGCTCGAGAGAGTTGGCAGTGCTGCGCGGTATCCCTCTAGTTGGCCCTTCGCGTTCGCGATCACATGGTCTGAGCTTAGCAATGAGGAAGCTAATTGCTCCTTGCCGCATTAGCATCTGAGCGTGAAGCCAACTTCCTTCACGTGGGTTCTGAATCGCATCCCAGTTCCAACTGAGTAACTTATTACCAATTAGTAGACGACCCACTGTTCGTCTTTGCTCTCCTGTTTATTTCGACACGTTCTCGTGTATTTTGAATGTTCCTGCAGGCAGAAATATCGCCTCAATGTCGTGTTAACTAATGTACTGTGCGCGTAAAATGTTGTTTGGAATGAAATACATCTGTGACTAAGATATGCAAAATAAAATCTCCTGCAGAATTTCCATCAAGTGTTTCACCTTGAGTGTTCTGCGAAATAGTTGCAATTACATTCGGGCAAGTGTTCTGTGCGATACACAAATTATTTAGGAAGGGAAGCTAGTGTGATGAACACACTTCGTGGGTGCTTCACCGGGTTATAAACAAACATTTTCACACATCGCGGAACCTCAAGAATGGCGGCTACCACAGCAATTGTGACTCTATGGATGTTGCTGCTGTTGCAGTGCGGTGTTGTCCTGACCACATACTACCACCGGTCATCGTCCGAGTCCTCCTCCTCCAGCAGGAGCTACCGGCTCCCGACAGCAGCCTCGTCCTACAGGAGCAAAAACAGCTATTATCAGCAGACACCGCTACGCCAAGCCGCGGTGGACGTTGTCAGCAAATCCAGGATGACACACAACTACAACGACAATAAACTATCACCCTTAGAGGTGCTGTACAACAAACTCGACTCCCAGTCACAATCTTCTTCTTCTTCTTCTTCCTCTAAACAACAAGACTTCTCCCAGAAACACGCTTCTTACTTCAGCAACAACGGTAAACGGGATCATGTTCCGTCCCCGATGTTGAGGTCTGCTCCGGAGCATAGAAGACACGGTCTTCAGCTTAAGAACGAGGACACGTACGACTACGTGGAGGAGGATGAGGACGTGGATGACAACGAAGATGACGAGGACGAAGATGATGAGGACGAAGAGGAAGAAGAAGGGGAGGACACCGATGTAGAGGGCGACCGTCACCCCCTCCGTCATCAGAAACACAACCACCACTCCGAGTCCGTCAAGATATGGGTGAGTATCGAATTTTATTTACTGCTCGGGGTATTCGCCTGTCAGACGAGCAGAATGTCACATCCGATGTGTTGATTCCTCTCTCTACTTCTTGTTAACGGAGTGAAACATTTACACATCTCGTTATAGATGTAATAAGAATGCAATAGACTAAAGCGAAAGTCAAATTTAAAAAAAACAGGTTGATGGCTTTGTATGATCACGAGAAAAAATGAATAACGTTCACTTGAAAAGATCTAACGTGTTACATTCACATGACTTTCTTCCCATATCATTTCTTAGTAGGTATACAAGCTATTATTAACGAAAGCTGATTTTTCTATCTAAATCATTTTATTAGAGATAAACCTTTACAGCTACATTACACATTTCGTTATAGATACAAAGGGAACAGCGATAGTCAAATGTTTAACAACTGGACGCTATATGCTGGCCTTAAAATTCCATACTGTTTCCATGACATCGCGAGAAACAACTGAATGTTGACAGGACTTTAAAAGAACGGCATGTATTGAAGAAATCCAACAATTAACAACGGATATCTCGAAAATGGCTTAAAGCTACAAAAAAGCTATTTGAAATAAATTGCGTGTTTTAAAGATATATAAGTTGTTTGTATATTGCGTTTTCGTCTACCACTTAACGTTTACCGATTGTACAAAATTATACAAAATTCCTTCGGAATGAAGAGGACTTCACAGGCTATTCCCAGAAAATTCAAGATATACATTTTATTTGTCATGTAAATATCTTTAATATATGGTATTTTCATGTAAAGCATTAGTCATTTTTAAGAAAATTAAAAATTTCGTAGGATAGTTGGGGGTCGGGCGTCTTGAAAATATTTCTGTCGCATCCTTGAAATATGCTGAGCTTTTTCGTTTTTGAGTAATGCTGTTCAAACACACACACGGAGCTTTTTCTAAAAAACCTTTTTTTTTGTTCGGGGGGCCTCAAAACATGTATTTCTGATGAAATCTCGATATCAAATTTTTGCGTGAAATGCAATACTTTCCCCATATATACGTGGTAGAGAAAGTAAACAGTGTATAAACATTTGAAAATTCAATCCAATAACAAAGAATATCTCGGAAAGGATTCTCCCCACAAAAATTTTATTTAGCATAAATTGTGTGCTCTAACGAGATCCGCATTTTTTGTGCAGTGAGATTTTGTCTATCTCTTACAATTATACAAAATTCGTTTCCGAATGAAGTTTTGCCACAGGCTATTTGCAGAAAATAGTGTCTTTTTTGAGAAAACCAAAAAAATATGTATTTTTCCGTGTAAAGGACAGTTTGGGGTTGAGGGGATTTGCTTGAAAATCTTCGTGTCTTATTCTTGGAAAACGATGAATTTATATAGCAAATTTGGTGTTAAACGTTGTTTTCGTTTTTATGTTACGAGGTAAAAAACGAAAAAGTTAATTAATTGTAACGTTTATAAGCGTAGACGTTTTCCGTGATTCATTTGTTACAACAAAGCAAAATTTTGCAGTTGGCAGCGCTTGGTTTGTTGGGACATTATTAGGTTAGAAATAAAAACAAGTGAAAGTGGATTTCAAAGCTAGTTCTCGCTCGCATTATCATTTGCATCTCGGTGATGATAGGTGCATATTGGAAAATATGAAGAAGAAATAAAGAACACGCAAACGTTTAGTAAAGCAAGTGCGCACACGTAAAGTAGTAAGAACCGCTAAAGGAAAAAGAAACGTTTTTGCTTACGGAGTTGCGGTTGCAATTATTATGCCTAATAAGTTGGTGAGAAGGTAGGCGGAGAACCGGTGTATCTCTTTCATTCTTGACAGTCACTGGCTTGCCCAAATGTTATCTTTATTTCCCTAGCTATTTATGTAACTGAAGCTGGGGGCAATCTCATTGTTACCACTACCGACTCTGTAATATACTATCGTGTTTTTGCAATAACTGGACATAATATACGAGGGATAATTTAAAAGTAAGATTCGTTTTGCAATAAAATACGAACTACTAAATATTTTCCGATAACTTATTTCAAGCCTTCAAACCTTACACCACTTTACTACCAGTTACCAGTGTTTTTCGAGCATTACTTGTCTTGTCATAAGTTTTTTGAGACCTCGTCGCAGATTTTCGCCGCCAGTTGACCTAGAAAACGTGTAGCTGTTTCTGAGTTAAACATTTTTTCTGTATTTTTACTCTATCTACTACATATAGTAAGTAGGGGAAGAATTGTGTTCCACCCAAAAATTCAATATCGAAATATCACCGAAAATGCATGCTTTGAGGCCCCCTGAATCCAAAAAAACGACATTATGCTCTAGTTGTGGCCCGCACAACGATCCCACTGTCCCACACAGCGATGGCGATTATGTCGTATTAAAGAAGTTGCTTTACCGTAACAGTGGTACATAGTTAACGCAAACTTACATAAAAAAAACCCTAACCTAAGGCTAACCTTCCCTGAATTCAGAAACGTAAGCTTATATAAAAAGAAGTAATCCCAACCTAATGCTACGTTTGTTTTGTTTCGTACGCGATTCGCCTATACAAGTAAAACACCGTCGAGGAACGGGTAGGTGGACACAAGCTATTGAACAGATCACATCTACTTCTAAACTCACTTCACAAGGTAAATTATTCGGTTTTCTTTGTCCAATTTAGGCTACTTCGACGGGCTACAACTACAGCAGATTTGCCCAAAAAATATTTTGATTAAAATATCATATGTTTAAGATATTTTCATGGCAAATGAGTTTTTTGGGAATGTCCCCGAAAGTCCTCTTCATTATGAATGAGTTTTGTAACCGTAAGAGATAGACAAGATTTTACTACGCAAAAAATTTAGAGCTGGTTAAAATACATAATTCTTGTCACATACATTTTTTTTGTGGATGAACCATTTCCGAGACATTCCTTATTATTTCTTTGAAATTTCGAATATTTTTACTTTTTCCCAAATAGGAATTCGTTATTCGTTTTTTTTATGTCCTGGACATGCAAAGAGAATGGAATGCTCCACATAGCAACCAGCTCTTAAAATATTTGACTATCGCTTAAAACCTACCATATTCCCCTTGCACTTACAAGAAAATTAGCAATAAGATTAACATGAAGAAGATGGAGAATAAGTGTTTGTAGACAGAGTAGAGAAAGTCACGTGAGTGCAACACATCAGATATTTTAAAATGAGCTGCTAAAATAATTTGTTAGGGGAATTTGCGGTACAGCTTCTTCAAGGACATAAATAATGAGTTGTCTGGTTTTAGCTAACATAACACCAACTTGCAGATTCACAACTGTTTTCTTGCAGCTATTCTGTGATAATAGATGTGACTTCCGCACCGCTAGTTTGAATCCCTCTTCTCAAACCAAGGATACCACTAAATCAATTTCTTCTGCGATGGAATCGTGGTGCAGAAAAGTGAATCTCGGAAACTATAAGATTGTTTTATGGACTGGTGGCGAGCTTCTATCAGGGGGAGCCACTAAAAGTTATTCTACACCAGAATGAGAATTTAATTGATTGTAAAAACTGTGTCGAAGCTATAAACATTAGAATGAAACAAAATATCTGATACATTCACATCACTTTCTCTACCCCCTATCTTTATTAGTAGCTATACAAACTACTCTTACTTAAGCTTATCTTTCTGTATACTACATTTAATCCAAATAAATCTTTACAGAAACAGCTACATTACACGTTTCGTTATAGATACAAAGAGAACAGCGATAGTCAAATGTTTAACAACTGAACGCTATATGCTGCCTTAAAATTCCATACTGTTCCCATGACATCGCGAGAAACAACTGAAAACCAAAGGGACAATTCGAACCTTTCACAACGGATATCTCAGAAACGGCTTGTGCCAGAAAAACTTATTTTAAGTAAATTGTGTGTTTTAAAGAGATCTACATTTTTTGTATAGTACGTTTACCAATTATACAAGATTTCTTTCGAATGAAGATGACTTCCTAGGCTATTCCTAGAAAATTCAAGATATACATTTTATTTTCGTGTACATATCCGCTTCTTCTGAATGACTTTTGTATAATGGGTAAACCATAAGAGATAGACAAACTCTTACTAATCAAAGGCACCCAAATTATGTAAAATAATGTTTTTTATTGAATTAACCACTTCCGAGAGATTTCTTGTTATTGGTTTGCATTTTAAAATACTTACTTTTGTCAAATGGGATGTCGTTATTGCTTCTCTCTCTCTCGGTCAGGTAAAGAGAACGGAACTTCAAAACCATTACATAGGAAGCTAGTCCTAAAAGTTAGACTATCACTTAAAGCCAACTGTATTCCCCTAATCTCCTTGTGCCTACAGGGAAAGATGTAATAAAGTCATTCTGCATATGTTTATCTCGTTTAACATGAAGTAGATAGACAGATAAGATATTGTAAGAATGATTAGTTGAAGAATAGGGAGAGAAAGTTATGTGAATGTAATACAACCTTTTTGTTTCCTTGTTTTTTTTCTTTAATTGAATTATGAATAACAGTAGTGGTATTCATGCGAGACTCTAAATAGTGCACTAGTTTATTATTTCTGTGTTTTTACTTTCTCTACTACGTATAGTAAGTAGGGGAAATATTGCATTCCACCCAAAAATTCGATACCGAGATTTCACCGGGAATTTATGTTTTGAGACCACCTGAATCCAAAAAAGCACTTTTGGAAACATGTCAGTGTGTGTGTGTGTCTGTGTGTGTGTCTGTGAACAGCATAACTCAGAAACGAACAGTCGGATAAACACCAAACTTGGTATTTAGGTTCAGTATCTTCCAGAGATGCGACACGAAGATTTTCAAGCAAATCGCTCCACCCCGGACTACCCTTTACTTGGAACATTTTTCGAAAATTTTAATTTTCTCAAAAATGGCTCTAACGATTTTGATTAAAATATCACATGTTTAAGATACTTCATGACAAAATGTATATGTGGAATTTTCTGGGAATGTCTCCAAAAGTATTCTTTCCAATATTTATACTTTTTCTCAAATGGGAATTCGTTATTCATTTTTTTTTGTTCTGGTAATACAAAGAGAATGGAATACGCCACATAGCAACCAGCTCTTAAAACATTTGACTATCGCTTAAAGCCTACCATATTCCCCTTGCAACTACAAGAAAATTAGCAATAAGATTAACATCTCGATTAACATGAAGCATATGGAGAATAAGCGTTTGTAAAAATAGTTTGTACAAGAGTAGAGAAAGTCATGTGAGTGTAACACATGGATTTTTTTTCTTATATTAAATAATACATAATTACTATGAGTAATAATCCAATAAAATAGCTTATTTTATTTATACATTATTTTAGCTGTCTGTCTTTGAAAACATATAACTTATTTATTATTATGTAAAATGCTAACAAACGTAAACCCCAAGAAATCTACACATGTTAAGTTGTGCTGAAAAGGCACATAGCTATGAATCGAAAACTGGTGCAGTAAGACGTAGGTACATACCAACCAGACCGGTCTGTTGCGGGCGTATTATTGGTTGTCGTCTCAGAGAATGACCTTTACCAGTCCTGTAGTACGTGTTCAAATATCTAGATAAAACAGACCGGAGTGTCTTCATGAAAATCTTCCTATGCATTTACGTAAAGTCACTAGGCTTCATCCATCGTAAAGAACCAACAAAACGTGATCTTGCTAGCCCGCTTGCTTCCAGGATTTTCACCCTACTAACATAATTAGTGCTCCCTTGAAACAACAACCGTCCAGAGAAGCGACACGAAGATTTTGAAGAAATCCCCCCCCCACACACCAATCTAGGCTTCAAATGGAACATTTTTAGAATTTTTTCATTTTTTCGAAAATACCTCTAATGGTTTTGATTAAAATACCATATATTAAACATATTTACATGATAAATAGATGCATATCTTGAATCGTCTGGGAATAGTCTATGAAGTCCACTTAATTCGGAAGGAAATTTATATAATTTTGCAAAGCTGGTAAACGTTAAATGATAGACGAAAACGTACTACACAAAAATTGCAGATCTCTTTAAAACATACAATTTACTTCAAATAACTTTTTTAGGGCATCAACCATTTCCGAGATATCCGTTATTAATGGTTCGAATTCTTCATTTCTTGGTTATTCTCTTAAAGTACTGTCAACATTCAGTTGTTTCTCGCGATGTCATGGAAACAGTATGGAATTTTAAGGCAGCATATAGCGTTCAGTTGTTAAACATTTGACTATCGCTGTTCTCTTTGTATCTATAACGAAATGTAGTGTAGCTATTTCTGTAAAGGTTTGTTTGTATTGTAATGAAGTACATAGAAAAATAAGGTTTAGTAAGAATAGTTTGTATACCCAGTAATAAACGATAGAGGGTAGATAAAGTCATATGAATGTATCACAGATTTTTAATTATGCTGTTCACAGATACACACACATATGCACAGTGCACACGACCTTTTTCTAAGAATGCTTTTACTGGATTCAGGGTGCCTCAAAACATGCATTTCCGCTGTAATCTCGTAATTGGGTACAGAAAATAAAAAGTAGTAAATATTCGATTATTCAAACCAATAACAAAGAATATCTTGGAATTGGTTAACGCCACAAGAATAAGTTGACATAAATTGTAGATTTTAACGAGATCTACAATTTTTGTGTAGTAATATTTTGTCTATCTCTTACAGTTTATCAATTATGTAAATGTAATTCAGAATGAAGAGGTCATTTGTAGAAACTTGAAGATATACATTTTATTTTGTCATGTAAATATATTAAATATATGGTATTTTAATCAAGACCGGTAATACGTTTTTGAGAAAATAAAAATATATCAACACTTTTTCCATGTAAAGGGTAGTTTGTGTTGGAGGGGACTTTCTTGTCGCATCCTCAGAAGATGCTGTACTTAAATACCAAATTTGATATTTAACCGACTTTTCTTTTTTTATTTATACTGTTCACACAAACACACACGTGGACCTTTTCGTAAAAATTCTCTTTTTGGCTTTAGAGAGCCTGAAAACATGTTTTCGGTGAAATTTCGAATGTTTTGGTGGAGTAAACCCTCGGCTTGGGTTTATAATTTTGATTCGAAACGTCCATTGTACGACATTCCTGTATTATCCACCAGAGCTGACGAAGGATAGCGAGAGTTTACCTTCCTCGGGTGGCCGATAGCCTTCTGCCAGCTATTAACAGCGCCCTTAGGCAAGTATCCTCGGGAAAAGTACTGTTATCCTACACCGTGAAACACTGTAGTGAACAATGACATCACCACATGTGTTATATAACTTCAGAAGGGCACACATTTTGCACAAAATCTTATGTTCCAAAAGGTCGAACCGATAATTCTGCACAAGCTCCCATGCGGACACACTTTCTCTACCACGTAGTACCTAGTAGATATTGTATAACACCAAAAAAAACTCCATTTCGATATTTCACTGCCAGTGCATATTTGGAGGTCCTCTGAATACAAAAGAAGCTTTCTTAGTAAAATATTCGCGCTTGTTTCACGTTGTAGCGTTTTGCCCGCTACTTCGTCGTGGGGTATCTTACGTCGTTCTCGTCTCTGCGTCGTTATATGGTAGACTTCAGGACTCGAAATCGCCGATGTCACTCAGGAAGCAATATCGTCGTCGCATCCCAGGGTCAACTGTCGGCGAATCGGCCTGAAATTCCCTACAGTTGCTGTCAGGATAGGGTTGCGGGATGGTGACACTAGGATATTGTCTTGAAAGAAACACTGTTTTCACTTTTCTCAGTCTTTATGCTAGAAATCGTGCAAGATTCATTGGTATTCCCTAACACGTGTTATTCTTTTAACACTGTCTTCCCACTATTGTCTCTTAGAACACTAAACCTTGCTCCGGCTAGTTATTTAATATCTCGGTGCTCTATCACCGTTCCTTAGATTCGCGCGAACGTGAAATAGTCACTTGACTAACATTAACTCGTTTATAAGCTTGGATATAATTATATCGAAGAATACCGTTAGTACATTATATAAGTATTTCACCTACATCACTTTATAATTGCGCGGCACTTAGCAAATTTCGGAACTTAACATCCTTTTCTGACCCGGAGTGCTACGTGTTACCTTAACGAAGAGTCATGACAAACTGTTTTAAGCCACGCTCGCATTCACATATAACGACTGCTCGTCTCCCAATTTTATACATGTCACTGCGTCTTCCTATCTTTCCATTGGTTCTCACACTTATTCACTGAGTTTATTGGTTCCCTAGTTGAAAATTCAAAGCCTAACTGTAAGAAAAATCCATTGCCTCATAGCGTCTGTTTACTCTTAAAACTTGCCTTATCCCCTCGAACTACAAAAGGTGGTTTCGATTTTTATGACCTCACGCTCGAAAAACATAATGGGCAGCCTGAAACGAAGCTACTCTTATTTTTGCCTAAATCTTGCATTTTTTCTTAGGAATTACGCCTTTATTTATTTGACAATAACATTGAAACTTAAAACATGTTTGCAGCTTCAGAAGGGCTTTCGATTGATACAGATTTGAATCGGATTGCTATAAAATTATGGAAAAGTATCAAATTGTAGGTTAATTAATTATTAATAATTCCTAAATTATAATTATTACAGAGTTCCTTTTCGTGTATGTGTAATCAGGCGGAAATATCGCTACGTGTGTGTGTGTGTGTGTGTGTGTGTGTGTGTGTGTGTGTGTGTGTGAACAGCATAACCCAAAGACTTCGGATATTACTTCCTCTACCACGTATATAGTGGGTAGAGAAGGTATTGCATTCCACCCAAAAATTCGATATCGAGATTTCACCGGAAATATATGCTTTGAGGCCCCCTGAATCCATTTTTAGAAAAAGGTCCGTACGCACCTGTGTGTGTGTGTGTGTGTGTGTGTGTGTCTATGAACAGCAGAACTTGGTATTTATTCAAAGACGCGATACGAAGATTTTCAAGAAAATCTCCCCACCCCAACTACCCTTTACATGGAACATGTTTAGAAAATTTTGATTTTTTAAAAAATGGCTCTAAAGATTTTGGTTAAAATTACATAAAGGTATTTACATTACAAATAAAATGTATAACATTTAACATCTAAGGTCATAGCGTTGGTTTTTTTTAACCTCTGGAACAATTGCTAATCGGCAATGAAGTACGCTCTCTTGCAGTGGTGCTAATCTTTGGGTTATTACATTAAATTAACATTCATACCTCCAGACTGTAGGGAGGAAAGGGAGTAAAAAGTAAAGGAGGCGGCCCCCGAAACCGGGACACAGCACCGCACGCAGGCCCATGAGTCCCTTATGCTTCTACCGCGACCCCCGGGAGGGTAGGGTGTGGGGCGAGACCCGAAGGGCGACTAGATCCGGATGACGATGTGCGTAAACACAGACGGGGTCAATGTTTAAAGCCTCCTACGCCTCCGAGCCCACTCTATTGGGACCCGAGTCTACGGGGGTCCTCCCAAGGAGCTCACGCCCGAGAGCACTCAAGAGGCGGGTTCCAGTCGAGGAGTCCCTAGATGATGTCAGGATGAAACTTCCACAGAGCACAGTCACCGCCCAGTCGCTACCTGCCGAACACGTTGCCTGGCCCTTTAACCCTGAAACAGATTACAAGGACGATTATGGGTACAGAAAACGGGAGTAGAAGATGAACCACTGCAGCATTCGCCTGCCAACCCATAGAAACCACGAAAAATCCATGGGTCCGAGTGGGCAGTCGCCGGGGTTCGAGCCTGGGGCCTCAGCAATTCTGGCTATAGAACAATCCCCACCCTCCAGATTTGGAGCTTGCATGCTAACCATCGGACCACGAGGCTGCCATTCCAATATCTTCCAAAGATGCGACATAAAGATTTTCAAAGACATGCCTCACCTCTAAGTACCCTTTACATGGAAACTGTTTCTTTATTTTTTATTCTCTCAAAATGCCTCTTAACGATTTTGATTAAAATACCACATGCTTAAGATATTTAAATGATAAATGAATATTTTGCGAATAGCCTGTGAAGTCCTCTTCATTCTGAATGTGTTTTGTAGGTATAACCGGTACACCACAGACAAAATCTTACTACACAAAAACTGTACATCTCATTAAAGCACACAATATACTGCCCGACAAAGCAACATGCGGATCGGCAAATATGTGCAACACAACGTTGAGGAAGACAGTACACTCACCGCAGATGCAATCATGTCTAGTGAAGACAAATGTTATTCAATGAGATATAATGTCATAAGAGTTTTGCAATCGAGAAGACTAAAAGAATTGCTGATGCTTATTGGGAAAAGGATGAATTATTGCAACAAGAATTTGGGAGAAATAGAAAGCGAGATAGTAAAATAGTACGGTAGTTTTCAGTGGCAGTTAACGGACACTGCTGATGAAATGTTTGACATTATGCTCTTGCCACTTGAGTAAATCACCTTCCCACAAATTATTCCGGGTGTACAGATTGATTACACTCAGGAAAATTAGTTATATTATCATGCCTTACCTATACTTACAGAAGCTGTTACCTATTTAATAAGAAAAATCTGATGTGTTACGCTCACATGACTTTCTCTACTCTTGTACAAACTATTTTTACAAACGCTTATTCTCCATATGCTTCATGTTAATCGACATAAACATTTGCAGACCCTATCTTATTGCTAATTTTCTTATAGATGTAAGGGGAATATATATTTACAAGGGCAATATAGAAATACAGTAGCCTTTAAGCACATACATATCTCTTAATAGCTGGTTGCTATGTGTAGCACCATTCTCTTTGCCACAGATTAATACTCTTTGCAATATCTCGAAAATGGTTCACTCAACAAAATAAAATGTATATGACATAAATTGTGTATTTTAACGCGATCTACATTTTTTGTGTAGTAAAATTTTCTCCATCTCTTATGGTTTACCGGTTATGCAAAAGTCGTTCACAATGAAGAATACTTTTGGAGACATTCCAGAAAATTCAAGATATACGTTTCATTTGTCATGAAAATATCTTAAACATATGATATTTTAATCAAAGTCGTTAGAGCCGTTTTTGAGAAAATTAAAGTTTTCGAAAAATGTTCCATGTAAAGGCTAGTCTGGGGTGGGGGAATTTTCTTGAAAACCTTCGTGTCGCATCCTTGGAAGATACTGAACCTAAATACCAAGTTTGGTGTTTATCCGACTGTTCGTTTCTGAGTTATGCTGTTCACAGACACACAGACAGACACACACACCGACATGTTTCCAAAAATGTTTTTTTTGGATTCAAGGGGTCTCAAAACATATATTTCCGGTGAAATCTCGGTATGGAATTTTTGGGTGGAATACAATACTTCCCCTACTTACTATACGTAGTAGAGGAAGTAAAAATACAGTGACTAGTTTATTTGCATTCTTTGTTTTTCTTTTTTCTGTTATGGTGAGGCAGTATTTTTAACCCTTAAATGATATCAGTTTAATTATGTAATAAAATATAATAGCAGCCCGCCTTAAAGCTATATATGTATAATATAACATATAGTGTATATTACAATCATTGAATTATGTTTATTTTATTATGTACATGTATAAAAATGTGATGTGAATGTATTACGTAGTTTAACAATATAGGAGCTGTGAGAATATACAAGCAGTATACGAATCATAACTCCTACACACTTTGAAGTAGAGAGGTAAACTTCAGCGCATGCTTTAGGGGAAGTTTTCTAAAACGTGGTACTTCAGTTAAGCGTGACAGCTTATATCTGCTCAAGCCATGCGGTTTGCTTCTTTGCATTTATATGCAAGTTTGTTTTCTCCGTTTCTGCTTTGAAAACCTTTTCCTGTGAATGACATTTTCTGCATAAATAGCCCCCTTGCTCAGGAAAATACCTTCAGTAAATATTATGATGATGAAAGCAACCTCTAAGTGCTGCTGTTCTAATTTTTTGTCATTGGGATGGTTGGTTAATGTTTTAAAAAAATCTGATGTGTTACACTCACATGACTTTCTCTACTCTTGTACACTATTTTTACAAACGTCTATTCTCCATATGCTTCATGTTAATCGAGATATCGAGATGTCAATCTTATTGGTAATTTTCTTGTAGATGCAAGGGGAATATGGTAGCTTTTAAGCGATAGTCAAATATTTTAACGCTGGTTGCTATGTGGCGCATTCCATTCTCTTTGCATGTCCAGGACATAAAAAAAATGAATAACGAATTTGAGAAAAAGTATAAGTATTGGAAAATTTAAGGAAATAACAAGCAATATCTCGAAAACGGTTCACTCAACAAAAGAAATGTATATGACATAAGTTGTGTATTTTAACGCGATCTACATTATTTGTGTAGTAAAATTTTGTCTATCTCTTATGGTTTACCAGTTATGCAAAAGTCGTTCACAATGAAGAATACGTTTGGAGACATTCCCAGAAAATTCGAGATATACATTTCATTTCTCATGACATTATCTTAAACATATGATATTTTCATCAAAATCGTTAGAGCCATTTTTGAGAAAATTAAAATTTTCGAAAAATCTTCCATGTAAAGGGTAGTCTGGGGTAGGGGGATTTTCTTTAAAACCTTCGTGTCGCATCTCTGGATGATACTGAACCTAAATACCAAGTTTGGTGCTTATCCGACTGTTCGTTTTTGAGTTATGCTGTTCACAGACACACAGACAGACACACAGACACACAGACAGACACACACACGGACATGTTTCCAAAAATGCTTTTTTTGGATTCAGGAGGTCTCAAAACATGTATTTCCGGTGAAATCTCGGTATCGAATTTTTGGGTGGAATGCAATACTTCCCCTACTTACTATACGTAGTAGAGAAAGTAAAAATTGCTAACACAATTTTAATGAAAATATTATATAACTGAGGAAGAAAATCCTATCATCCTTAATAAACAAACTTATTGTATAAAACCAGATCAATGAACGTAAAAGGCATTCAACTACATTCTGTAAAAAATTCACTGAGGCATCTTAAATATTTTCTGAGATAATAGGTCATGAATTTAAGGAATTTAACATTGGCAGGATAGGGCTTTTAATCTCCCCTTAAGGAGGTTGTCAGGATATGTCCATTCTGTGTCCGATTTCAAAGAACATCTTCTCTGGAACTATTGGCAACATAACCAAATCGTTATCTATTACGATATACACATTCCTAACGATGTAATACGAGTAGAGGCAATCTTGAAAATCTTCAACAAAGGTTAACCATTTTTATGATTAACATGCATTTGAAGTGAAAACAAGAATATTAATTACCTTATAATGCAAAAAAAAAAAAAAAAAAAAAAAAAAGAACTGCTTAATACAAGCACGCTGCTTTTCGTAGCAAACAGAGTTACAAAGTAAAAGCCGAAAGTTGCTAACAATGAGGTAACCTTGAGACAACAATAAATTAGAAAGTTTAAAAAGGCTACTAATAATTCTTGGAACAATAATAATGTGATATTTAAAACAGTTTATAAATAGCCAATCAAAAACTAGAAAAGCTAAAAGTTAAATAAAGGTATTCTATTGGAGTAGGCATAGCCAATCAGAAACGAACTAGAGAAAATATACAAATTCAAACGGTAGACGCTACAAGAAAGCGTACCCAAGCAGTTCGGTTCGGTACGGGTTCAGTGTGAGACTTGAAAATTCATTGCGGTGAGAATGATATAAAGTTTACCTGTTAAAAGTGCAATTAACAATAATCTCACAGCTCTATAGTAGGATACATCAGTGAAGTGTTACTTAATCGGTGAAGGATTAATAAAAAAAGTACAATACAATTATGATTTGTGTAACCCGTCATTCTTTAGCTGTACCAGCCCTGTTAAGAGATGCGTGCTCTACAAAATATTAATGACGAGGCCGAGGCATATACATATATAATATTTAAATAAATATAAAAAAATGGTTCTTAAACGTGGGGCGAAGACCACCGGAAAGTTTGTACCTGCGTGGGGGCGAACACTCCTAGAAAGAATCTCCCGCAAATTGGCAACCATTACGTGCGTGGTCTAAAACAGCTTCAAATTGGTGCCTATACGTGGTGCAGCTGCTACAACAACAAAACCCCTTCAATGGAAATTGCACAAGATAATATTTAGTTTATCGCAATAAATAATTACATAGATATCTATGTAATGCATTTACCATCATTAAGGCTATTTTTTCCTATTATGTACCTGTGTAATTATAGTTGTGTATAAATTATTAATCGTGTAACCTTTCATACCAAGATATTAGCACCTCTAGAGTGCTCCATTACTTATTGTACGCTTAGTGACTTGTATTTCGCTGTTATAGTAAAAGAATGCAGCGCTCTGACGATCAAGGTCAATACGCCATGTAGTATGTCAAATAACATTCTTTGTGGCGTGAACTATTTCTGACATGTTCTATGTATTAGTTTGAATTTTCAAATAGCTTTTTATCAAGTGGTAAGTTCCTATTGTTACTTTCTCTACTACGTATAGTAAGTAGGGGGAGTATTGCATTCCACCCAAAAATTCCAAACCGAGATTTTACAGGAAATACATGTTTTGAGGTGCACTGATTGCGTATAAAGCATTTTAGGAAACATGTCCGTGTGTGTGTCTGTCTGTGAACACCATTTCTCAGAAACGAACAGTCGGATAAACACCAAACTTGGTATTTAGGTTCAGTATCTTCCAGAGATGCGACACGAAGGTTTTCAAGAAAATCCCCCACCCCAGTTTACCCTTTACATGGAACATTTTTCGAAAATTTTAATTTTCTCTAAAATGGCTTAAACGATTTTGATTAAAATATATGTTTAAGTATTTTCATAACAAATAAAATGTATATCTCGAATTTTCTGGGAATGTCTCCAAAAGTATTCTTCATTGTGAACGACTTTTGCATAACTGGTAAACCATAAGAGATAGACAAAATTTTACTACACAAAAGTGTAGATCGTGTTAAAATACACAATTTATGTCATATACATTTTGTTTGTTGAGTGAACCATTTTCGAGATATTACTTGTTATTCCCTTAAATTTTCCAATACTTATAGTTTTTCTCAAATGGGAATTCGTTAGTAATTTTTTGTTTTGGTAATGCAAAGAGTATGGAATACTCCACATAGCCACCAGCTCTTAAAATATTTGACTATCGCTTAAAGCCTACCAATTCCCCTTGCATCTACAAGAAAATTAGCAATAAGATTAACATCTTGATATCTCGATTAACATGAAGCATATGGAGAATAAGCGTTTGTAAAAATAGTTTGTACAAGAGTAGAGTAGGTCATGTGGGTGTAACACGCCAGAATTTTTTTTTTCTCGCGGTCATGCAAAGAGCATGGAATTTCTAAGCCATCATATAGCGACACGCTCTTTAAAAATGTGACTATCGCTTTGGCCTGCTGTATTCTTGTTACACTTGCGGTGTCTTCTATTTCATTGTTTCACTACAGATCATAGGAAGACGAAGCGATGGCCGCGTGGTTTAATCCTTCTCCTAGGTTTAAATCGGTTCTAGTTTCACGTTTGCAACAGGGACGTGGCACTCTAACGTAACCTAGAAGAACCGGTCGTTTTTTATGAATGATTTACGAGAGAGAAGAGCATGTCTCAGAATTTGTTTGCCAGTCCGAGTTTTGCTTGGCAAATGTAACAGTACCTTATCAAACCGGATTGCTTTCCTCGCCTAATTCAGACTTCACACCGTCTCTGATCGAAATTAATTTCAAGATCTCGTAATTACCTAAGACGAAGATAGATTAACATTTGTGAAGTCAATCTCTGGCAATCTTGCGAGCAGTGATTCCTTAACTGGAGGTGCTCACCCCTGGGGGTCGTGAGAGACAGAACTTACAGTAGTTATTAATGATGCGTTGCTTTCACAGGACTATCTCTACCCATTATCATTCATTTGTATATAACATCTACAAACTATTCTTAGAGGATCCATAAAAACCTACGATGACATAACATCTTATAGGGGGTCTTGATTTATTCCATGCGTTTCCGACTTCTTAGTTGATGTACAGCGGCAGTACAGAACTGTTTTTCGCTTGGACATTTTGTGCGTTCTTGGCTCGCGAGATGGAAGCGACTATCGATCACAGAATTTGCATGGTTGAGTGCTAAACCGATAGATTCTACGCTACTAAAACGGTCTGTTTAACTGAGTTACCTATCAGCATAGAAGCTGTAGCGGGGATTAATGGGTGATGGGTTGGTTCTTGTTGTCGAGTTTGTTATTCGGAAGGATTGATGTTGCTGCCAGCTACTCAGGTAGAGGAATATTGGTTGTGTGACTCTTTTCTCAGGGAGTGTGGATGGGAGATGAATGATGTTCACTGTTCTCCTCTCAAATGGCCCGTTTATTGAAGATCCACACTGCTTTCCTCGTCCGAATATCCTTTCACAGAAGACGAGATTCCGCCTATCATGCTCTGCTATTGTTTACGCGCTTTACCCTTTCTTAAGTACTTTTAGAAGTTGAAACATACTACGATGTTAATTTAATGACTTGATTTCTGTCCTTCCTAGCTACCCTTTACTCACTTTACACTAACTTTCAAATACATAAAGACTTAATTTTAGACATCTACACTGTTTCCCTCTCTGATATGAAATGCTGTGATCTACTCTTCCCCACGGCACTACACGAAGTCACCTACTCTTCCCCACTGTTCGACACGAGTAATGCATCTTACCCACGTCTGAAAATTGCTCTCTGTCATAGATAATTTTTCTATTTCACGCCTCTTTTCTAGTTTCGATCCCTCTTGTTACTACGCACGTGACTTTTATCATTTCTTATTGGTTATTTATCTAAATTTTTCTCCGTTTTCCACTGGCTCGTTATATCGTCGCTCTGGCCTCGTCTGCGTCTGCTATTACCATCTTATGTTCGGTTGACTGAATTTTCTGTGCATTCGATTTCCGTTCCGTTGTTTTCGCTTCCTGTAAGTTCCACCAGATTTCTATAGGACTTCAGCGTTTGCTAATGTTGCTTTTCCTGTCCGTTCCTAAGTCTTCAACCCTTTTTACAGTTTTCGCCAAGTCTCTTCGTTCTATAATACGCGTTTTCTACATTTTATTTCACGTTCTGATTATTTATTCGTATCTGTTCTTTACTTTATTTCTCGCGTTATGATTTTATTCCCCCCTTTTCTAATCCTTAATATTCTCTTTTATTCTTCCATCTTATTGGTATTCCCCTCCTTATTTTTTTGATTATATGCTTATTAATATTCTTATTATGGTTATTATTATTCATATTATTCGGGAGGATTTTATCACTTCAAAGCGAAAGAACTTCCAAATGTAAAGGTACAATGCAAGTTCCATTTGACTAAGGTGTCCTTAAAATTGTTGACATCCACCCCTTTCATTCATCTTTTGCTAGTACTCTCTCAAAGGCACTGGTGGTAAACTCGCTTCAAAGTATTCGTGCCATGTGCAGACAACCGACTGGCGGCAACGCCCGAATAAATCTGAAGAGCCCAGACATCTATGTCTTGTACAAACATTCTCGATCATCACAAACAAATTGTTGACTAACAGCAAGTCTTTTGTTCCCAGTCTCGCTGAGGAACGAGCCAGTTGTCTCAAACTTTCTTACCATGATAAAATGCTGACCTTGTTGGAATACTGCACACAGTGAATTGGCTTGGAAACGCCCGTTGTGTTTTAACCAATGAATTTTGTATCTAACAGTATGTTTTCACAAGAAAAACACAGAAGTTGCTGAATTGAGAAATGCATTAATTACTAATATACAATATTCACAAGGCAACAATAGATGGTAGGGGTACCAACATCAATACCAATATTGCCCGGCTCTGTGGTGTAAGGGTAGCGTGTCTGCCTCACATTCAAAAGGTCCCGAATTGAAATCTTGGTTAGAGTGAGTTAGTCGTAAAAGGTATTCTTTCGGGATTCTTTCTTAACCTGAGAGGATTAATGTCGAGTAGCCTATGCTCTAAGGACCCCGGGATCATTTGAGCATCATTTCACACATTTCATTTATTCATCCTCCGATATGGCCAACAAGTTAAAGGTCGTTAAGTACCAGTATAGATTCTCCCAGGCAGAGAAATAATAGAATTGAATTTAAATGTTTTATTGCTTTTCAGAGGGAAATTTTAAGTCTTTAAAGGTGTTCAGTTTTACATGGTTCGCCCAGTATATCTGTATTAATATTGTTAGAGATTGTCCTTGTTCCAGTACCACATGCCGCCTAAAACATTTAAGGTAATAAAGGGCTTTGATGAAAATAGTTACTAAAGGTCCTTGAAAGGCAGCATGGATTCCTTGAGAAGGGAAGTAAAGCCGGTAGTCCCGTGTCGTAGATTTACGGCATGTAAAAGAACCTCAAGCCTGATAGAGGCCTCCGAGCAAAGTTTCCGGTCTTTCACGCCCAATATAGAATGGGACGCTAAGAACCACAGCAGCTAAAGAGTGTCCATAAAAAGAAAAAGAAGAAAAGAAACTGCCACCCAACCGATTTTGATAATTCTTACGCCATTGAACAGTCCGATTATTTCGGACGGTCTTGGGCTATGACATGCCTTCTAATTTCATTTCATAAATTGCTAGAAACTTAAAAAGGATTTACAAAGCCCTTGTAGGTACTTGAATACGAACACATTCATGCTTGCGAAGAAGGCCTTGACTTTTAGTTGAGAATGCCATGGAGTAGCAAAAATAGGTGTTACTCCAAAGAATATGTATGTAAACTAAAACAAATGCCGCGGATATTTCATTCAAAGCAGTTTACATCTAGATGGTCACGATTTAGCAACCTAAGACACAGAAAAAAGTCTGATGTGTTACACTCACAAGACTTTCCCTACTCTTGTACAGACTATTTTTACAAACTCTTATTCTCCACTTGCTTCATGTTAATGGAGATGTTAATCTTATTGCTAATTTTCTTGTAGATGCAAGGGGAATTGGTAGGCTTTAAGCGATAGTCAAATAATTTAAGAGCTGGTTACTATGTGGTGCATTCCATTCTCTTTGCATTACCGGGACAAAAAAAAAGACAAATGAATAACGAATTTGGGAGAAAGTATAAATATTGGAAAATTTAAGGGAATAACAAGTAATATCTCGAAAATGGTCCACTCAGCCAAAAAAAGTATATGACATAAATTGTGTATTTTAACGCGATCTACATTTTTTGTGTAGTAAAATTTTGTCTATCTCTTATGGTTTATCAGTTATGCAAAAGTCGTTCACAATGAAGAATACTTTTGGAGACATTTCCAGAAAATTCGAGATATACATTTAATTTCTCATAACATTATCTTAAACATATGATATTTTCATCAAAATCGTTAGAGCCATTTTTGAGAAAATTAAAATTTTCGAAAAATGTTCCATGTAAAGGGTAGTATGGGGTGGGGGGAATTTTCTTGAAAACCTTCGTGTCGCATCTCTGGAAGATACTGAACCTAAATACCAAGTTTGGTGTTTATCCGACTGTTCATTTCTGAGTTATGCTGTTCACACACACACACACACACACACACACACACACACACACACACACGGACATGTTTCCAAAAATGTTATTTTTTTGGATTCAGGAGGTCTCAAAGTATATATTTCAGGTGAAATCTCGGTATCGAATTTTTGGGTGGAATGCAATACTTCCCCTATTTACTATACGTAGTGGAGAAGGTAAAAAGACAGAATCGAATGTGTCATTGTGAACATATTTTAATAGCCCTGAAATAATAAAGCTTTGCTTCATTTTCCTTTGTATGTTATAATCAAGATTGTTAGCAGGGCGTGTTGAATAATTGTAGGTATAATGAGAGAAAATTGTGTCCAGCAAACATTAGAAATCGCGTAACGAATATTTTATAATTGACAACTGAGAACATGAAATATATACGTAAGCTTTCACGGCCGTGTCTCTAGCTTTTGCCGTACATACACAATGTAACAGAGCACATACATAAAAGAAACTGCCGCCTAGCCAGCATGTTTTATACCTGTACGACCACTGTATGAAGCTCGACAAAGTAGAGGTTTTAGCTACAACCAAGCAGTATTTTCCCCGTTTGTACAGAGAGGCTATAGAAATTTATGAACATAGTTTCTCAACTCCGTAACATCCATGCATCCAAAAATCTATAACATAACCTTTTCCTTTGACTACCCCCACCGGGCCCCGAGTGTATACACCGGCTCTATTTTAGCATGCTTTTAGTCCAGAGAAAGAAGCGACGGTGACGAGATCTTTGAAGATGTCCCTCACTGTCAGGGACGAAACGCCTGGCCTAAGTATTTTACATTTCCACTTGTGATTATTTAAAAATCTGATGTGTTACACTCACATGACTTTCTCTACTCTTGTGCAAGATATTTTTACAAACGCCTATTCTCCATCTACTTCATGTTAATCGAGATAAACATTTGCAAAAAAGATATGTGGAGCATTCCATTCTCTTTCCATGTCAAGTTATTCACTAAAAAATAATTATATGAGATAATTTTTGTGTTTTAACGAGATCTACGTTTTTTGTAGTACAATTTTATCTGTCTGTTATGGTTTATCAGTTATGCGAAAGTTATTTAGAATAAAGAGGACTTTTGGGGTCATTCTCAGAAAATTCAAAATATACGTTTCATTTGTCATGAAAATATCTTAAACATGCATATTTTAATCAAAATCGTTACAGCTATTTTTGAGAAAATCAAAATTTTCGAAAAATATTTCATCTAAAGAGTATTATGAGGAGGGGGGAACTTTATTGAAAATCTTCGTGTCGTATCCTTGGAAGATGCTAAACTGAAATACCAAGTTTGGTATTTATCGGACTCTTCGTTTTTTGAATTATGCTGTTCACAGATAGACACACACACACACGGGCATGTTTCCAAAAATACTTTATTTGCATTCAGGACACTGAAAGGGGATATATTATACATATATATAAGAATTGTACAGTAATAATTTAATTCACTAACATGTTAAACTATTCAACATCTAACATTTGTACAGAGCTGATTGTAAGACACGGGCGAGCTAGCAGAATTCCAAGAAATCATAAAGACCGTACCTGTCACCGAGCGGTACAACGCTACATGATGGCGTCCAAGCGCACGGATCTGAAGCCACACATTCTCATACATGTCAGAGTAACGCGGCCTGAGGGCCAATAGGAAACGTTAAGTTTTCAAATGCAGAGGTGAGCGTCACTAGGCTCCCGTATATAAGGGCAGACAAAGCCTCAGAGCCCGCTCTTATTCTAACTCATCGAGAAGTCACGTCGACACGAGGTGCTACAGATTCACGTGGGTGCACAAGGGTAGGGTGCGTGTGAATATAGCTAGGTTCCTGACTAACTTAAAGTGGTGGGATTATTATTATTATTATTATTATTATAATGGGAAACGCTAGCTGCCTATAACTATTCAAAGTGCGAAATAAACGCCATTGATTAAGGGAAACTCGCAGTGTATTTCTAACTTGCCTCACCCACTATAACCTGAGATTTAATAATTAGAGATAGTTAGGAATGGAATATTCAACAACCGACGAGCACCAATAGCCGAGGAAGAAGAACACTGCAACAGGCAACAACCACCCAAGGATCATCGATTTCCCGCTACAACACCTAAAACTCTATTTCCGGTGAGATCTGGTACCGAATGTTTGGGTGGAATCAATACACTACTTACTACACGTAGCAGAGAAAATAAAACTTACTCGACCATTCCGACCGATGATTGTTCCACCACCAAAGGTTACTTATAGGCTATGATGAATATTCAGAACTTCGAAGACTGTTGGTGGGAATTTAAGGAAGTCAGACGTTCCGCCGAAGATTCACATCCTTTTGTCTGAATATAAGGACATTTTTCATTCGTTATTAGGAATGACCGGGGCTGTACGAAGTTACAATGATGAGGGGTAAAGGGGAGGATTGACCATAAAAATCTGATGTGTTACACTCACATGACTTTCTCTACTCTTGTACAAACTATTTTACAAACGTTTATTCTCCATATGCTTTATGTTAATCGAGATATCGAGATGTCAATCTTATTGCTAATTTTCTTGTAGATGCAAGGGGAATATGGTAGGTTTCAAGCGATAGTCAAATATTTTAAGAGCTGGTTGCTATGTGGAGTATTCCATTCTCTTTGCATGTCCAGGGCATAAAAAAATGAATAACGAATTTGAGAAAAAGTATTAAGTATTGGAAAATCTAAAGGAATAACAAGCAATATCTCGAAAATGGTTCACTCAACAAAAAAACTGTATATGACATAAATTGTGTATTTTAGCGTGATCTACATTTTATGTGTAGTAAAATATTGTCTATCTCTTATGGTTTACCAATTATGCAAAAGTCGTTCCCAATGAAGAATACTTTTGGAGACATTCCTAGAAAATTCGAGATATACATTTCAATTCTCATGACAATATCTTAAACATATGATATTTTAATCAAAATCGTTAGAGCCATTTTTGAGAAAATTAAAATTTTCCATGTTAAGGGTAGTCTGGGATGGGGGGATTTTCTTGAAAACCTTCGTGTCGCATCTCTGGAAGATACTGAACCTAAATACCAAGTTTGGTGTTTATCCACTGTTCGTGTCTGAGTTATGCTGTTCACAGACACACAGACAGACAGACAGACAGACACACACACACACAGACACACACACGGACATGTTTCCAAAAATGCTTTTTTTGGATTCAGGAGGCTTCAAAACATGTATTTCCGGTGAAATCTCGATATCGAATTTTTGGGTGGAATGCAATACTTCCCCTACTTACTATACGTAGTAGAGAAAGTAAAAAAAGCTACCAGTGCAGCGCCGGCAGTCAGGTAGTAAAATACAATCTTACAGGCCATACTAAAGCTTGGCCTGTGATTGACATGATGGCTCCCTTGAGTCTGCTTAGATTGTATATACTATAGCTAACTATCAACGATGCAAAGTTTAAAATATAAACTGTCTTTGTAAGAAATAAGCATTTTGAGGTTAGAAAACAAAAGCCTTTTTACTGCTGTACATGCGTCAACATTAAATGGAGTCTCCGAATATGGCTTGTGAGGTGTAAACAAGTAGTAACTATTGTACAGTACTGTCGCTGTCCCTAGGTGTGTCTGTTGTGATGGTATGGTAATACAGTCTTATTCAGTACGGTAGGAGGTTAGTTTCTCATTGTGTACCACTATTCATTAGTTGAGCTGTGCTCCTTTTATACTACCTATATCTGCGATCCTATGCTCGTAATCTTAAAATTAACTCGTTTAACCCTATCCAGCCCAACTTATTTTCGGCTGAATTCGGTTTTTGAAACCTGATGGATGGTATATGGGGATACGTGTGTCCTCGTGTGCCTTAATCTGGGATTTTTAGTTCAGTTATGAATATCACTAACCAGGATTTCAAGTCCTTCCTGCGGCGTTACCAAGTATGTGGTGAACGATAGGCTGGATGTACGTAAAATAAACGGTGACTGAAATGTGTGCATGCTGTTATCACTGAAGCTCAATATATGTTTTGAATTTATATTTTAGAAAAGGAAAGGAAAGAAATTTATTTTTTATTTTAGGCTGTATTAATATCAAATTTAAAGACGCATACATCATAAAGATAGAGAATTAGTGAAATTTAACCATTGAGTCAATTTTGTATCCAACTTCCCACAACAACTACGACATATAATGATGCTGTATGGCAGCATTGTGTTGCAAAGGGTTAATAGTGTAGGTTTAGTTAAGTATTTAAAATTTATGTGAGTGAAAAAGCTGAACGAAGTTCCCACGTGTTCTCGTTTTCGCTCTCTCTAGGTCTCGCCAAATGTTCAAATTTTCACACTAATATTGACAGCTTCTTCTGCTCTACAAAGAACAGGCTACATAGCCGCAGGTGTACGTGGCTACAACGTTCGCAAACTGAGACTGGTATTACGGTTTCTGCTACAACGACTTGGCGTGCAGACGACCTCAACGCAACATAATTTATTACTGGCAGTAAATAACCAAAAGAATACTTGACGCTGTCCGTTCTTTCTCTGGGGCAGATTTCACAGCGAGCGTGGTACAGTTTGAGGTCGATTGTGTTATCTCCACATTAGCCATCGGACAAAGGCGCACAATACGTAAACAGAATATTTATATGTAGATAATTAATGCTTTGATGCTGCGTTATGTTATGAGTCGCCACGGTTGCATCTTCCGGAGAGGAGACTGTCTTGTATCATATGGTGTTGTTACCTTTTACTTTCTCTAGCACTCAGTAATATGCGATTTACTACGATTTGATTTGTAAATTCCTACAATTTGATATCTGAACTCCAGCAATTTGATACGTGAATTCCTACAATTTGATATCTGAACTCCAGCAATTTGATACGTGAATTCCTACAATTTGATATCTGAACTCCAGCAATTTGATATGTGACTTCGTACAATTTGATATCTGAACTCCAGCAATTTGATATGTGACTTCGTACAATTTGATATCTGAACTCCAGCAATTTGATACGTGCATTCCTACAATTTGATATCTGAACTCCAGCAATTTGATATGTGACTTCGTACAATTTGATATCTGAACTCCAGCAATTTAATACTGAATTCCTAAAATTTAGTATCTGAACTCCAGCAATTTGATACGTCAATTCCTACAATTTGATATCTGAACTCCAGCAATTTGATACGTGAATTCCTACAATTTGATATATGAACTCCAGCAATTTAATATGTGACTTCGTACAATTTGATATCTGAACTCCAGCAATTTGATACTGAATTCCTACAATTTAGTATCTGAACTCCAGCAATTTGAGACGTGAATTCCTACAATTTGATATCTGAACTCCAGCAATTTGATATGTAAATTCCTACAATTTGATATCTGAACTCCAGCAATTTGATACGTGAATTCCTACAATTTGATATATGAACTCCAGCAATTTAATATGTGACTTCGTACAATTTGATATCTGAACTCCAGCAATTTGATACTGAATTCCTACAATTTAGTATCTGAACTCCAGCAATTTGAGACGTGAATTCCTACAATTTGATATCTGAACTCCAGCAATTTGATATGTAAATTCCTACAATTTGATATCTGAACTCCAGCAATTTGATACGTGAATTCCTACAATTTGATATCTGAACTCCAGAAATTTGATATGTGACTTCGTACAATTTGATATCTGAACTCCAGCAATTTGATATGTGACTTCGTACAATTTGATATCTGAACTCCAGCAATTTGATACGTGAATTTCTACAATTTGAAATCTGAACTCCAGCAATTTGATACGTGAATTCCTACAATTTGATACGTGAATTCCTACAATTTGATGCGTGAATTCGTACAATTTGATACGTGAATTCCTACAATTTGATATCTGAACTCCAGCAATTTGATACGTGAATTCCTACAATTTGAAATTGAATTCCTACAACTTGTTACGTGAATTCCTACAATTTTTACGTGAATTCCCACAATTTGTTACGTGAATTCCTACAACTTGTTACGTGAATTCCTACACATTGATATCTGAAAACTCCAGCAATTTGATACATGAATTCCTACAATTTGTTACGTGAATTCCTACAATTTGTTACGTGAATTCCTACACTTGGCTACCTGAATTTCTACAATTTGTTACCTGAATTCTTACAATTTGTTACGTGAATTCCTACACTTGGCTACCTGAATTTCTACAATTTGTTACCTGAATTCTTACAATTTGTTACGTGAATTCCTACACTTTGTTATGTGAATTCCTATAATTTGCTACCTGAATTCCTATAATTTGCTACCTGAATTCCTACAATTTGTTACGTGAATTCCTACACTTTGTTATGTGAATTCCTATAATTTGTTACCTGAATTCCTACAATTTGCTACCTGAATTCCTACAATTTGATATGTGACTCCCTACAATTAGATATGTGACTTCCTACTATATGATATGTGACTTCTTACAATTTGATATGTGACTTCCTACAATTTGATATGTGACTTCCTACAATTTGATATGTGACTTCGTACAATTTGATGCGTGAATTTCTACAATTTGATGCGTGAATTTCTACAATTTGATGCGTGAATTCCTACAATTTGATATGTGACTTCCTACAATTTGATGCGTGAATTGCTACAATTTGATTTGTGACTTCGTACAATTTGATGCGTGAATTGCTACAATTTGATTTGTGACTTCGTACAATTTGATATGTGACTTCCTACAATTTGATGCGTGAATTGCTACAATTTGATTTGTGACTTCGTACAATTTGATATGTGATTTCCTACAATTTGATGCGTGAATTGCTACAATTTGATTTGTGACTTCGTACAATTTGATGCGTGAATTGCTACAATTTGATATGTGACTTCCTACAATTTGATGCGTGAATTGCTACAATTTGATATGTGACTTCCTACAATTTGATGCGTGAATTGCTACAATTTGATATGTGACTTCCTACAATTTGATGCGTGAATTGCTACAATTTGATTTGTGACTTCCTACAATTTGATGCGTGAATTGCTACAATTTGATATGTGACTTCCTACAATTTGATGCGTGAATTGCTACAATTTGATATGTGACTTCCTACAATTTGATGCGTGAATTCCTACAATTTGATATGTGACTTCCTACAATTTGATGCGTGACTTGCTACAATTTGATTTGTGACTTCGTACAATTTGATATGTGACTTCCTACAATTTGATGCGTGAATTGCTACAATTTGATATGTGACTTCGTACAATTTGATGCGTGAATTGCTACAATTTGATATGTGACTTCCTACAATTTGATGCGTGAATTCCTACAATTGGATATGTGACTTCCTACAATTTGATGCGTGAATTGCTACAATTTGATTTGTGACTTCGTACAATTTGATATGTGACTTCCTACAATTTGATGCGTGAATTGCTACAATTTGATTTGTGACTTCGTACAATTTGATATGTGACTTCCTACAATTTGATGCGTGAATTGCTACAATTTGATATGTGACTTCCTACAATTTGATGCGTGAATTGCTACAATTTGATTTGTGACTTAGTACAATTTGATGCGTGATTTCCTACAAAGACAACATTCCCTCCCGCTTAGCACAGATTTGGGAAGCTGGGACTGAGCAATCTTAATAGAGGCTGGTGTGGTTAAAAGTTTTATCTTTATTCGTTGTTTAAAATAAATATGTTAAGTTATTGCTATTGTGTTTCTGTGGAACACTTCTTGTTTAACATCAAAGTTTAGGCCTACTGGGCTATTCCGGCTCTAGATCAAAATCGGTTTCTCCATCATTTCCTAAATCTCTTGGATTGTACTGTAGTATATTAAAAAGTATGAGGTACGCTTTCATTCTCCATAAATGGTCTTTCCAATTATTTAAGCATCGATTTATAACTTGTATTATGCTGGTTCCTTATATCATCATTTCTCTGAAGATATAATAGAGAATATCCCGTTAAAGGCATTAGCACTCTCATCTCTGAAGCTTCTGTTGCTCAGGCATTGTACACATTTCGGGTACACAGAGTAATGTTTAAAGTGTCATTACCTTGTAAACTTTAAGGACTGACTCTAGTCTAACTCTTCCCATTATTGTACCCAAAGGGGCAGTGGGTGACCTCAGGGGAACTCACTCTGCTGGTGAGTGCGTACCATTAAAACCTGAACAATGTCATGTGTCCCCGCCAAGTGCTATCCATGCATGTCCTCGCCATCATCGCTGGATACATTTGCAGTTAAGCAAAGAAGGACGAAAATGCGAGATTCCAACGCAATAATTAGGACCTACCAGCTGACAGAAAAAACCGCTGCCTTGCGAGGTAGTTGGCACTACAAAGGCCAGAGAGCAAAACCCTGAAAGACAACGTGAAGACAACTTGTCTAAGGAAAGGTAACCTGAAAAACTACTCTGCTGGTCTGAAAGCAGTAAGATGGCAGCCCCATTATCAGCCTTACCATCGAAGGGCCTGCATGGGGAAATAATACAGGATACCCGGCGTATACGTTTAACATTACAAACCTTTATAACTTTAGTTGTATCAGATCCATATAAAAAATCTGATGTGTTACACTCACATGACTTTCTCTACATTTGTACAAACTATTTTTACAAACGCTTATTCTCCGTATGCTTCATGTTAATCGAGATATTAATCTTGTTGCTAATTTTCTTGTAGATGCAAGGGGAATATGGTAGGCTTTAAGCGATAGTCAAATATTTTAAGAGCTGGTTGCTATGTGGAATATTCGATTCTCTTTGTATATCCAGGACAAAAAAAATTCTGATGTGTTACACTCACATGACTTTCTCTACTCTTGTACAAACTATTTTTACAAACACTTATTCTCCATCTACTTCATGTTAATCGAGATAAACATTTGCATACTCTATCGTATTGCTTTTTTGTAGATGTAAAAGGAATATATATTTACAAGGGCAATATAGAAAAACAGTAGGCTTTAAGCATATACATATCTCTTAATAGCTGGTTGCTAGGTGCAGCACCATTCTCTTTGCCACAGATTAATACTATTTGCATATCCAAGACAAAAAAAATGAATAACGAATTCCCATTTGAGAAAATAAGTATCGAAAGATTTAAGGGAATAACACGCAATATCTCGAAAATGGCTCACTCAACAACAAAAAATGTATATGTCATAAATTGTGTACTTTAACGCGATCTACATTTTTTGTGTAGTAAAATTTTATCTATCTCTTATGGTTTACCAGTTATGCAAAAGTCGTTCACAATGAAGAATACTTTTGGAGACATTCCCAGAAAATTCGAGATATGCAATACATTTGCCATAAAAATGTCGTAAATTTATGGTATGTTATTTAAAATCGTTAGAGCCATTTTTGAGAAAATTAAAATTTTCGAAAAATGTTCCATGTAAAGGGTAATCTGGGGTGGGGGGATTATCTTGAAAACCTTCGTGTCGCTTCTCTGGAAGATACTGAACCTAAATACCAAGTTTGGTGTTTATCCGACTGTTCATTTCTGAGTTATACTGTTCACAGACACACGGACATGTTTCCAAAAATAGTTTTTGTTGGATTCAGGAGCCCTCAAAACATGTATTTCCGGTGAAATCTCGGTATCGAATTTTGGGTGGAATGCAATAATTCCTCTACTTACTATATGTAGCAGAGAAAGTAAAAATGGCGTGGACACTACAACACAAGATTTTCTGTATTATTGATCTGGCTGAAACAAAATCTGTGAACCCTGTACAACGAAATTTAAGCTTGGCCGTCACGACGTTGTCGCTTCCGATGTAAGCATTAGGAAATGGGACAGACAGAGAAACTGGTAGTACTTTGTTTACACGTTGTAAGCATAGAAATCTGAGTGTGTCTACGGAAAAGTTGAAATCCGTACGAATCCTTTCCATAAGAAGTCCGAAGAAGTCAATTCGACGCGCCAGTGTAGTAGAACTTGCCATTGCTCGGTCTACGGTTCATGATGTAGTCCACGAAAGATTACGTCTGCGGGCTTACAAGAGTCAGTTACGCCAGCAAATCTATCCCCAGGACAAAAACAAGCGCAAGACGTTCGCCGTAGACGTTTTGGATTAAATTGAAAACGACGGTGCTTTCCTGGATAAAGTGTGCTTCTCTGATGACGCTACTTTCCATGCGAATGGGAAACTAAACGGACATAATTGTGTATCTGGGGTAGTGAAAATCCTCGTGAGGTTGGTGAGCTCGAAAGAGACTCGCCACAATTAAATGTGTGGTGTGCACTATTGAAAACTGCCAGTCCCATTTCATAATGCTTATCTAGGAGGGTGCATCGTCGTGACGGCCAAGGTTAAATATAGAATGCAATAGAGAATAATTTGAAAATATGTAATGATCTTGTCTCTTGTTCGATACAGATTTCTTTCATTGCTCCGGACGCACTTCAGCCTTGAGCTTATTGGGCTACCTGTATCATTTGAAGGCCAATTCTTTATGCCTGCACCCTTTACCAAGGAGTACAGTCTCATAACAGATATGATTTCAAACTCTTCTGGTTCTAAGAACATTTTCCGAAAAGCAATATATTTACTGTGAGCCAAAGCTTCACAGGAGTATATAATATGCTGGGTTGTTTCAGTTTCTTTCTTGAACAATGTGCAATCTAAGTTACTCTGAAATACTCCCATCATGTTAAGATGTTTTTTCACAGCAGCAACTCCTGTGAGAAATGTAATAATTGTTCTTAGCTGAAGTCTGTTACATTTAAGTAACCTTTCAGCTCTTTTCTTACATGGTTTTCTAATAAATGGTTTAACATGTTTGTTTCCTGGAGTTTTAAGCCAGGTTTTATGATCTACTTTGGACAGTTCTGAATGGACTTTCTTACTAAACATTGAGATGCTGCTAGAGGTCCAATAAATTGTGAAGCTGCTCCTTGTATTGCAAGTTCATCAGCTTTTTCATTTTCCACTATGACCCAGCACCCAGATGAGTTGAACTTCATTCTGTTCTGCCAAGCTTGTGGGCATGTTTAGACAGCTTAAAACCAGACCAGACGTTACCTTATGCAGCCAGGCTATGTGAGAACATAAGGATCCGCAATGATCAGATCTAAATTTCCAAAATATTTCTGCATTCATTCTCAAACCTTTGACTCACCTTCGTTATTCATTTTTTACTTTCTCTACTACGTATAGTAAGTAGGGGAAGTATTGTATTCCACCCAAAAATTCGATACCGAGATTTCACCGGAAATATATGTTTTGAGGCCCCCTGAATCCAAAAAATGCATTTTGGAAACATGTCTGTGTGTGTGTGTGTCTGTCTGTGTATCTCTCTGTGAACAGCATAACTCAGAAACGAACAGTCGGATAAACACCAAACTTGGTATTTAGGTTCAGTATCTTCCAGAGATGCGACACGAAGGTTTTCAAGAAAATCCCCCCCACTCCAGATTACCCTTTACATGGATAATTTTTTCGAAAATTTTAGTTTTCTCAAAAATGGCTCTAACGATTTTGATTAAAATATCATATGTTTAAGATATTTTCATGACAAATAAAATGTATATCTTGAATTTTCTGGGAATGTCTCCAAAAGTATTCTTCATTGTGAACGACTTTTGCATAACTGGTAAACCATAAGAGATAGACAAAATTTTGCTACACAAAAAAATGTAGATCGCGTTAAAACACGCAATTTATGCCATATGCAGTTTTTTTGTTGAATGAACCATTTTCGAGATATTCTTTGTTATTCCCTTAAATTTTCCAATACTTATACTTTTTCTTAAATTCGTTATTCATTTGTTTGTTCTGGTAATGCAAAGAAAATGGAATACTCCACATAGCAACCAGCTATTAAGAGATATGTCGATGCTTAAAGGCTACTGTATTTCTATATTGCCCTTGTAAATATATATTCTCTTTACATCTACAAGAAAATTAGCAATAAGATAGTCTGCAAATGTTTATCTGGATTAACATGAAGTAGATGGAGAATAAGCGTTTGTCAAAATAGTTTGTACAACAGTACAGAAAGTCATGTGAGTAACACAGATTTTTTCCGATATTATAGGAATTTACATCTCCCATTCCTCACAGATTTGTAGTTGCTATGTTTTTGTAGGAATTTACAGTGGCCTAGCAGATAGAGGAAGTATTGCATTCCACCAAAAAATTCTATACCGAGATTGTACTGTAAAATTTTACGAATATTTTTAACTTTCTCAACAAATGACTCTAACGATAAACGAAAATTAAGACACTTGCATGATAAATTGAACGCTTATCTTGAATTTTCTGCGAATACTCCGGGAAGTCATCTTCATTCCACGTATTAGATACATAGTAGAGGAAGTAATAACACCCTACAACACCGAGGAGAAAGTATGCATCACGTTTGAAAAATGTAAAGTAAAGTCATCCACAGTAGCAGTAATTTTGGCTTAACATGCCGACACCGAACAGACATGTTACTGGCTGCCTTAATAAAGACAGATTTATTGCAGTCTTAAGAAGTCACTCCATTGCTGCGTACCTACTCTGTATCGGAATTATAGCTTAAACCAAAAGCACAGTAGTAGTTCATTTCTCCCGATGATATTTCGTTCACATTAGCCATGTGAAGGACTGAGTTTGGCTAGCTTTTACTTTCTCTTCTGCTTACCTACAGTAAGTAGGTATTGCATTCCAGCCAAAGATTCGATATCGAGATTTCGCCGGAAATACGTGTTTTAAGAGTCGCCGAATCCAATAAAAATATTTTAATCAAAAGCTCTGTGCGTGTGTGTGTCTATGGACAGCTTAACTCAAAAACGAAAAGTCGGTTAAATACAAAACTTGGTATTTAAGTTAAACAAGTTCTTCCAAACATGACACACGAAGATGTTCAAGAAGATCCTCCCACTCCAAACCGAGCGAGGTGGCGTTGCGGTAACGTGTGCGACTCGATTTCCGGATGTCTCGGGTTCGAACTTCGGCGACTGTCCACTCTGACGCATGGGTTTTTCGTGGTTTCCCTTGGTCGGCAGGTCAATGCTCGGGTGGTTCATCTTCTACCACGACTCTCCTGCCCCTCATTTCCTGTACCTATCATCAACCTTCTTATCTGTTACAGGGTTGGAGGACCAGGCGACGGTGTTCTGTGGGTTGCGTCTTTCCGGTGGCGTGCGCTTTGTAGAGGTTTCTCTAGTTCCCGAGGTCACGGGTTCAAACCCGGCGGAGGGCGATGGATTTCTTCGGGCGTAAGAATCCTTAATATGGCTTCCTTAGGAAGGGAAGTAAAGCTGGTGGTCCCGTGTCAAGTCTGATAAAGAGGCCTCTGAACAAAATTACCGGTCTTTCACGCCCAATATAGAATGAGACGCTAAGGACCACAGCAGTTAAAGAGCGTCCATAAATAAAACTCAATTTTTTTTCTTTGTAGAGGTTTCTTCCCTGGCGTCGCTGCGGGACCGCTCAGTTAAGACCCGCCTCAAGTGGATGCCACCGGAGTTTCGGTGGCTTCTGGGTGGGCCTGGGAGGCTTCAGATGCGTTCGATCTGGAAACGATAAGGGACCCGTTCATGCTTGCGCTCGTCATCGTCCGTATCTGGTCGCCCTTCGGTTCTCTCTCATCACTCCCTCACAGATATCACTTTGGAAGCAAAAAGGGCCGATGTGGCCTACTTGCGGTGCTCTGCGCCGGTTGCGGGGGGCCCCGTCCGTTCTTCCGTGCCTTTACCTCCATCACAAACTAGCCTTTACGTGGGTAATTTTTGGAAATTTTCGACTTTCTAACAATGGCTTTTGAATTTTCTGGGAACACCTTGTGAAATAGTCTTCATTTGGAAGGAATTTTATATAATCTTGTATAACTGGTACACTTAAGAGAGAGAAATAAATCTACTGCACAGTAAACGTACAGTCTTTAAAACACACAATTTATTTCAAATACCTTTTTATGTGGCAGTCATTTCTGAGATATCTATTATTATTGGTTTGAATTTGTCATTTTTCAAAAGTGGTGGTGCTAAGCAATACTTTTCGTGATGTCATGGAAAGAGTATGGAATTTCAAGACCAGCATTTAGTGGCCCGCTTTTAAACATCTAACTATCGTTACGGCTTCGTGTTTCTCCTTAAAATTAAATTGAGTTTTATTTATGGACGCTCTTTAACTGCTGTGGTCCTTAGCGTCCCATTCTATATTGGGCGTGAAAGATCGGTAATTTTGCTCAGAGGCCTCTTTATCAGGCTTGAGGTTCTTTTACGTGCCGAAATCTACGACACGGGACCACCGACTTTACTTCCCTTCCGAAGCCATGCTAAGGATTTTTACGTCCGAAAAAAAAATCCATCGCCCTCCGCCAGGTATGAACCCGCGACCTCGGGAATTACAGTCTAGCATGGTAACCACTACAGCACGGAGGACGACTGGTTTCTCCTTTGCACCTTAAACGAAATGCGTAAGGAGCCTAATCTTGCAAACGTTTAACCTGAAGTAGATAGAAAGAGAAACTTTCCCAAAAATAGTTCATAGAGGCTATATCAAAATAAAAGATAGTGGGAAGAAAAAGTCATGTGTATGTAACAAATCAGAATTGTTTTTACGTATGAATCAATATATATGTATTTAAATATGTATAAGTTAGGCAAAATAAAGCTCTAGGGCAATTTAATGGCCACCACTTTTCGAAAAAAAAAAGCACAGTAGGCTTAAGCAATAGTCAAATCTTTTAAAGAGTTCGTCGCTGTGTGATGCCTTTGAAATTCTATTGTTTGCTTGATCAGGAGAAAGAAAGGAAAAACGATTTACTACTTGAGAAAAGTTAAGTATTTAAAATTGCAAACCAATAACAAAGGATATCTCAAAAAAATTAATTGTTCCTCCACACATGGCGTGTGTAGATTAAAATTGGAAAGTTAGCATCAGACTGATTGACCTAATAGTGGTTAATTATGAAGCACGGGACTTAAAAAGTAATTACGAGATTGTAACTCGCTATTGAGGTATGTAAATTACTGAGCCAGAGGTGATAGTTCTCACGATCTTCAAGTGTTTATCCTTGTTTCCCACACTGGTTAAAAAGTTGTATCTGTTATAAATGTTCTTTGTAATCAGAAAATGACAAGCACTAGTGTTGACCTTAACTGTATTGGTTTTATTTTTGTAAGAGAACCAGGTCTCATTACTATACATTTTGGTGCCGAAAACTTTCATAATAGCGTCAACTCCACTCGAAGAAGATCTCAAGAATGATTAACACGCAGAGATATTCAAACTCTTAGAAAATTGTAAGTAAAACTTCACGTCTTATTTAACATAACCAATACAGCAATCACAGCTACCCATTAGAATTGTAACCTATATACCTGCTAGTATTACTGATTACTGCTAAAGCACAGAAATACTGTTAATTATGTGCAACTAGGGCATTTTATATGTGTCGTGTAGCAACTACAATTAAACAAAAGTATCGCTGTATTGCGCCAACAAAGGTTAGATTTACATTTATTCCACTAGTATTATTGTTAACACACGAGTCCAGGCGCATTTTCATTCCCTCTAATATGACAGATGCACAACCAGACAAACTTCATATCTTGAAACGAAAGCGTACGAAGGAGAGAGCAAACGGTACTCGTTTTACAAACATAACAAACAATTCCGATAATGTTTGGTATTGGAGTATGGCCGGTATCACTATATACAAGCATACACTGCAAGCCTTTTATTGACTTCAACACATTATTACACATAATAAAGAACAAATAACATGGTGCTTTACTTATTTTCATGAATGTATGGCATATTTTGTCGCTTTTGTTCCATATTACTGACACTCAGAAGCCGATCCCATGCATCTCACCCGTGGCATCCTGGGAACGCTGGTTGCGTTCTTTCCGCTGCCAACTTTGAAATCCCAACATAGCTGAAAACACGATTTAGGGCCCTCAGCCTCAAGGCATAGCCGACTCGAATGATTCACGTTGGCAGCAATTCCTTCCAAAAGTCGCCAAAAACGACTATATAAGAACGGCCACATAAAAAAGGAGGGTGGATGGGCCATATATTACCGCCGGAGCAACATCTATTACACCAAAACGTTCCTCATTAACCAAGAATTACTGTGGATAACAAAAAACCCCGATTTCGTAAGTTAAAAGCTTCTATTTTCACCATAATCCAATATCAAAGAAACTCCAATAGTTCTACACATGGGACAACTTTAGAAGACCATCATTATCGTGGCCGACTGTATGACACTTTAGATAAACTTCTGGCCCTTAGACGATTCAATTGAAGATTTGCTTTCGGATCATGAATTCAAAACATACCTTTAAAAATGTGAGGAACATGTGGATCCAGCTTAAACGTGACGCGTCTTGTCGTATTGATGGCAGTTTAGCAAATGCATCTCAAAATGAATCTGGGAACGCGTTGGACGTTTCAGTCTGGTTCTACGGTCCCGGAAATGACTAACCCCATACAAATGTTATTTGACAAATTGTGTGCTTTAACGAGATTACCTATATGTTTTGTGTAGTAAGATTCTGTCTGTCTCTTACGATTTACCAATCATATAAAAAGCATTCAGAATGAAGAGGACTTCACCAGGTTATTCGCAGAAAATTAAATATATACATTTTATTTGTCATGTAAATGTCTTAAACTTATGGTATTTTAAATATAAATCGTTAGAGCTGGTTGAGAAAAAACATATATAAAGAGTAGTTTTGGGTGGTGTTCCTTGAAAATCTTTGTGTCGCATCTTTGGAACCGACTTTTCGTTTTTGAGTTTTGCTGTTCACAGACAGACACACATAGAGCTTTTGCTAAAAATATTTTTTATTGGGTTTGGGGCACCTCAGTACGTGTATTTCCATCGAAATCTCGATATTGAATTTTTGGCTGGACAAAATTGACCACGAGAAGAAGGCAAGCGAGAGGAATGTGTAACATCAACACTTTCCTGCGTCCGTATCATATTTACGCTCGCCGTGTGGATACGATAAGCATGTTAGGAGGTTATAAACTACACAGTGTTGTCAAGTACTCACCCATGGCTAGAAGTCCAGCAGCGGTCGTGCATGATCCAAATCTGAGAAGTCCTCATTTTCGCTGCTGTCGCTGCCGCTCTCCGAATCTTCATCGCTAGACTCCAGGCCTCCAACTGATATAATAAAATTGTCTATTGCATCGTCCACCAGCCCATCCTTTTGCCTGAACTCATCCTCGAGTTTTTTAACGTGCCTGACATAGCCCACCCAATCAAGTGATGTAATAGAGTTCACTGCACTTTCACACACTAGCAGTAGATAGATCTTAAAGATAGATCTCGAGTTACATTACGCTTTATTGCTACCCATGCCAGTTCTATAGCGTTCAGCTCGCACATATAAGGAGGTAACCTAACAACTGTATGCCCATGCCTTTCTATTACTTTGTCGATATGGTATACTTTTTCTTTTGGCTTATGCATTTCAATTAAATCAAACAAGTCGCCCTTCCGCATTGCAGCAGAACATGGAATATTGTTGTTCTCCAACCACTGTATCATTTCCTGCTTTACAGCGTACTTTGATGGAGGCTTATTTGCTTGTACGCTGTGGTGTGGAGCATTATCAAGCACGATGACGCTGTTGGAAGGTATATTAGGTAAAAGTTTCTCCTCCAACCATTTCTGGAAATTTACTTCATTCATTTGACCATGATAATCCCCGCAAGCAAGTCCAGCTTTGAATATCAGAGAGGCTCCGGGTATGAAACCTTCATTGCTGCCTGCATTTACAAGAATCAGGCGGTTCGAAGAGCTGTGTTTGTCGTTATGCCATAGACATCATCACTCTGTCAGCACTTTCCAAACGTCAAGTTATTGTCTACCCAGGACTCATCAATGTAAATGATATTTCTCCCAGCATTTCTATATCTATTTATAGTTCTTAGCTCTCCAGTTAACTATGCCTGGACGTTCAATAAGTACTTTTCTCTTGCTTCCACATCGTTTCCATTGGTAGCCCATACTGCGCAACAGCTTCCGTAGAAAATGTACAGTTTCTCTAATTGCCACAAGTGATTTGGGAATAGTAGGCACTGTTTTTCTAACCAAATAAAAATTTCGAATTAAGTTTTTAATTACTGTTCTATCAAAGTCATCACAATGAAATTTAAATTCCTTGGCACACGATCTCTTTTTCTCCGGAGTATGCAATAGTTTTTCACAAGCTGTAACACCTTCTCTCCTTATTCTTGATACAGTGCGTTCCGATATCCCACAATAATTTGCCACGCGTGAATTACTTTGTGAAATTACACATGTCAATTGTCCTGATTTTGCTTCTTCGTCACATACTTCAAACACTTTTCCCTTGATTCACTGAGGATAGTTTGTCCCTTCTTTCGAATTCCAGCCATATATAAATAATAAAGAAAGAATAAAAGTAAAAAAAATGATATAAGTTGTAGTATTATAGCATATACCGTAACGCGTGTTACCAGCAAGAGCCAATGCGTTAACACCTATTACGGCGGTTGCTGTTCTACTAGTATCAGATCTGGCAGCATGGGTGGTTCATTTGCAAACATAAACACATTTCGTAGTAAACGTAGTAAACAACCGACAGTGCGTGAGCAGATAAACAGTTACAGAACCCCCCTCGCCTTCTTGTTGTCCAATAGTACCTGTTTACTCTGCTTTATAAATGTAAGTAGGATAGGAAGTAAAAATCAGTCATGAGTTCTCCTGCACATGGCTAATGTGATCGAGACATTATCAAGAGAAATGAACCGCTATGGTTATGGTTTAAACCAGAATTCCGGAGTACTAGCAACATTTCAGTGACCTCTTAACATTGTAAACAACTGTTGATTGATGCAGCTAGTAAGACCTCTGGAGCACGGTTGAATCGTTTGTTAGAGTGTTGGCATGTTAAACCAAAGTTACTGCTACTGTGTATTGCTATACTTCGAATTTTTCTAACGTGATTCATACTCTCTGACGGATAACTTGTGTTATTTTAACCTTCCCTACTGGTTGTCTCCGGTAGGTACGAGAATTATTGCGTTTAAAACCAAACATTTGATAACCAGATTTTACGGAGAGTACACGTTTTCAGGCTCCCTAAATCCAAAAACCACATTCTTACTTTTTCTACTACGTACTGCAAGTAGGGTAAGTATAGCATTCTACCCAAAAATTGATACCAAGATTTCACCGGAAATACATGTTTTGAGGAGCACTGAATCCAAATAAAGCATTTTTGGAAACATGCGCGCACGCGTGTCTCTCTGCATGTCTGTGTGTGTGTGTGTGTGTGTGTGTGTGTGTGTGTGTGTGTGTGTGTGTGTGAACACTTAACTCAAAAACGAGAAGTGGGATAAATACCAAACTTGCTACTTGAGTTACTATCTTCCAAGGATGCGACACAAAGATTTTCAAGAAAATCCCCCAGACTACCCTTTACATGGAACATTTACCGAAAATTTTGATTTTCTCAAAAATAACTTTAACGATTTTGGTTAAAATATTATACGTTTAAGATATTTTTACGGAAAATGAAATGTATACCTTGAATTTTCTGGGAATGTCCCCAAAAGTTCTCATCATTGTGAACGACTTTCGCATAACTGGTAAACCATAAGAGATAGACAAAATTTTACTACACAAAAGATGTAGATCGCGCTAAAATACACAATTTATATCATATACATTTTTGTGGAGTGAACCATTTCCGATATATTCCTTGTTATTTGTTTGAATTTTCCAATAATTATACCTTTTCTCGAATAGGAATTCGTTATTCGTTTTTTTATGTCCTGGAAATACTAAGAGAATGGAGTGTTCCACATAGCAACCAGCCGTAAAACATTTGACAATCGCTTAAAGCCTACCATATTCCCCTTGCAAATACAAAATTAGCAATAACATAGTTTCGGTAAAAGTTTATCTCGATTAACATGAATTAGGTGGAGTAAGCGTTTGTAAAAATGGTTAGTACAAGAGTAAAGAAAGTCATGTGAGTGCAACACATCAGATTTATTTTATTAAGGTTTGCATTAGCACGCACGCGTGTCTGAACAGCTTGACTCAAAAATGGGCAAAATTCCAACCTGGTTATGTAAGTTATCTTCCAAAGATGCGATATAACAATTTTCAGGAAAATATCGTTACCACAAACTATGCTTTACATGAAAAAAATTAGGGATATTTTTATTTTCTCAAAAATGGCTAACAGTTTTGTTTAAAATACCACACATTTAACAAATTTACAACATAAACATTTTTTGAGAGAGGAAGGGAATAGCCTGTCAAGCCTTCTTCATTCGCAATTAATTTTGTATAGGTAGAAGTTTATTTTACTGGTAAACAGACAGATAGACAAAACCTTACAACACAAAAAATCGATATATTTTTAAAATACACAACTTATTTCAAGCAACCTTTATATGATATCAGCCATTTCCGACATTTGCGTTATTATTGTTTTCAAATTCTCAGTACTTTTAATTTTTAAGGGACTGTCGCTATTCAATTGTTTCTCGTATTTCGTAGCGTTTAGAATTTAAAGTACAGCTCCCCGCTTTTAAACATCCGACTATCGATTCGGTTTCCTCTGTCCCTCTTGTAGCTTCAGTGAAATGTGTATGAAACCGCTTCTGCGAAGCTTTATCTGAATATGGAGATAGTAAAATAAACTCTTCAAATACCTATAGTTTGTAGACCTTATACATAAAATAAACGATTTCTGTCATGAAAAGGCACAAAGTTATTCCTGTTTGAAAGACATTCCTTTTACAGCCAGGAACATTAGTTTTGCACGATCATGTGTTTTCTACGTCTTCTCGATATTTGCACAGGCGAAAATGCATAATTCCAACACATGATTTCGTTCCCAGGAAACCCGTATCTACTAGCTATACACTAGGGGTGAAGTAAATTACGCTTCAAGTCTTAATTTGCATAGTTTTACTTTCTCTACTACGTATAGTAAGTAGGGGAAGTATTATATTCCACCCAAAAATTCGATATCGAGATTTCACTGGAAATACATGTTTTGAGACCCCCTGTATCAAAAAAAGCATTTTTGGAAACATGTCTGTGTGTGTGTGTGTGTGTGTGTGTGTGTGTGTGTGTGTGTGTGTGTGTGTATCTGTGAACAGCATAACTCAGAAATGAACAGTCGGATAAACGCCAAACGTGGTATTTAGGTCCAGTATCTTCCAGAGATGCGACACGAAGGTTTTCAAGAAAATTTTAATTTTCTCAAAAATGGCTCTGAAGATTTTGATTAAAATATCATATGTTTAAGATACTTTCATGACGAATAAAATGTGTATCTTTAATTTTCTGGGAATGTCTCCAAAAGTATTCCTCATTGTAAACGACTTTTGTATAATTCGTAAACCATAAGAGATAGACAAAATTTTACTACACAAAAATGTAGATCACGTTAAAATACACAATTTATGTCATGTACATTTTTACTTTCTCTACTACGTATAGTAAGTAGGGGAAGTATTGCATTCCACCCAAAAATTCGATACCGAGATTTCACCGGAAATACATGTTTTGAGACCTCCTGAATCCAAAAAAAGGATTTTTGGAAACATGTCCGTGTGTGTGTGTGTGTGTGTGTGTCTGTGTGTGTGTGTGTGTGTGTCTGTGTGTGTGTGTCTGTGAAAAGCATAACTCAAAAACGAACAGTCGGATAAGCACCAAACTTGGTATTTAGGTTCAGTATCTTCCAGAGATGAGACACGAAGGTTTTCAAGAAAATCCCCTCACCCCAGACTACCCTTTACATGGAAGATTTTTCGAAAATTTTAATTTTCTCAAAAATGGCTCTAACGATTTTGATGAAAATATCATATGTTTAAGATAATGTCATGAGAAATGAAATGCATATCTTGAATTTTCTGGGAATGTCTCCAAAAGTATTCTTCATTGTGAACGACTTTTGCATAACTGGTAAACCATACGAGATAGACAAAATGTTACTACACAAAAAATGTAGATCGTGTTAAAATACACAACTTATGTCATATGCATTTCTTTTGCTGAGTGAACCGTTTTCGAGATATTGCTTGTTATTTCCTTAAGTTTTCCAATACTTATACTTTTTCCCAAATTCGTTATTCATTTTTACTTTCTCTACTACGTATAGTAAGTAGGGGAAGTATTGCATTCCACCCAAAAATTCGATACCGAGATTTCACCGGAAATACACGTTTTGAGACCTCCTGAATCCAAAAAAAGCATTTTTGGAAACATGTCCGTGTGTGTGTCTGTGTGTGTGTGTCTGTGTGTCTGTGTGTCTGTGAACAGCATAACTCAAAAACGAACAATCGGATAAGCACCAAACTTGGTATTTAGGTTCAGTATCTTCCAGAGATGCGACACGAAGGTTTTCAAGAAAAGCCCCCCACCCCAGACTACCCTTTACATGGAAGATTTTTCGAAAATTTTAATTTGCTCAAAAATGGCTCTAACGATTTTGATTAAAATATCATATGTTTAGGGTAATGTCATGACAAATGAAATGTATATCTCGAATTTTCTGGGAATGTCTCCAAAAGTATTCTTCATTGTGAACGACTTTTGCATAACTGGTAAACCATAAGAGATAGACAAAATTTTACTACACAAAAAATGTAGATCGCGTTAAAATACACAATTTATGTCATATACATTTCTTTTGTTGAGTGAACCGTTTGCGAGATATTGCTTGTTATTACCTTAAATTTTCCAATACTTGTACTTTTTCTCAAATTCCTTATTCATTTTTTTATGTCCTGGACATGTAAAGAGAATGGAATGCGCCACATAGCAACCAGCGTTAAAATATTTGACTATCGCTTAAAAGCTACCATATTCCCCTGCATCTACATGAATATTACAATAAGATTGACAGCTCGATATCTCGATTAATATGAAGCATATGGAGAATAAGCGTTTGTAAAAATAGTTTGTACAAGAGTAGAGAAAGTCATGTGAGTCTAACACATCAAATTTTTTTACTTTCTCTACTACGTATAGTAAGTAGGGGAAGTATTGCATTCCACCCAAAAATTCGATACCGAGATTTCGCCGGAAATACATGTTTTGAGACCTCCTGAATCCAAAAAAAGCATTTTTGGAAACATGTCCGTGTGTGTGTCTGTGTGTGTGTGTGTGTGTGTGTGTGTGTGTGTGTCTGTGTGTGTGTGTCTGTGTGTCTGTGAACAGCATAACTCAAAAACGAACAGTCGGATAAGCACCAAACTTGGTATTTAGGTTCAGTATCTTCCAGAGATGCGACACGAAGGTTTTCAAGAAAATCCCCCCACCCCAGACTACCCTTTACATGGAAGATTTTTCGAAAATTTTAATTTTCTCAAAAATGGCTCTAACGATTTTGATGAAAATATCATATGTTTAAGATAATGTCATGAGAAATGAAATGTATATCTCGAATTTTCTGGGAATGTCTCCAAAAGTATTCTTCATTGTGAACGACTTTTGCATAACTGGTAAACCATAAGTGATAGACAAAATTTTACTACACAAAAAATGTAGATCGCGTTAAAATACACAACTTATGTCATATACATTTTTTTTGTTGAGTGAACCGTTTTCGAGATATTGCTTGTTATTTCCTTAAATTTTCCAATACTTATACTTTTTCTCAAATGCGTTATTCATTTTTTTTATGTCCTGGACATGCAAAGAGAATGAAATGCGCCACATAGCAACCAGCGTTAAAATACTTGACTATCGCTTAAAAGCTACCATATTTCCCTTGCATCTACAAGAAAATTACCAATAAGATTGACATCTCGATATCTCGATTAACATGAAGCATATGGAGAATAGCCGTTTGTAAAATTAGATTGTACAAGAGTAGAGAAAGTCATGTGAGTGTAACACATCAGATTTTTTATGTCCTGGAAATGCAAAGAGAATGGAATGTGCCACATAGCAACCAGCGATAAAATATTTGACTATCGCTTAAAAGCTACCATATTCCCCTTGCATCTACAAGAAACTTACCAATAAGATTGACATCTCGATTAACATGAAGCATATGGAGAATAGCCGTTTGTAAAATTAGATTGTACAAGAGTAGAGAAAGTCATGTGAGTGTAACACATCATATTTTTTTTGTTGAGTGAACCATTTTCGAGATATTGCTTGTTATTCCCTTAAATTTTCCAATACTTATACTTTTTCTCAAATGGGAATTCATTATTAATTTTTTTTGTCTTGGATATGCAAAGAGTATTAATCTGTGGGAAAGGGAATGGTGCTGCACCTAGCAACCAGCTATTAAGAGATATGTCTATGCTTAAAGGCTACTGTATTTCTATATTGCTCTTGCAAATACAAAACAAGGGGTCGCTAAGTGTAAAATGTAATTCTCTTTGCATGTCAAAAGATCGTTTCCGCAAATATTTATCTCGATTAATATGAAATAGGTGGAGAATAAGCGTTTGTAAAAATAGTTTGTACAAGAGTAGAGAAAGTCATGTGAGTGTAACACATTAGATTTTTAATAATCAGTAATAACACATTACAGTGAATGGCACACTTCGAACAGAACCACTTACGGTATTTCAAACATTATTGAGAACTAATTAACTGTAATTAAAGATGAATGGACATTTCATGCCTCATTACTGATTTTTCAGGAATCAATGACGTGCATCCAATTTTCCACGCCTCTGCAATATCTGCGTCTTCATAATCCACGTCTCCGACTTCTTGAAATACTAAATCTCTGTTCCACTTTGAATCAGGCGTCAACCATAGAAAATTAACTCAAAGCCTTCTAAATTGTAGTATCTTGCTAAGCCATCCTATTAGTTGTAATTGAATTGGCAGCATTGCGTCACCGGAGATACGAGGTGACGATGGGTAAGCTCATTGGAAATTGTGTTGTTTTTTTATCGATTCATTAAAAATAATGAAGCACACGATCGTACAATACATGTGTGTGAACTGCAAAACAGAGACACGATTGACTTGGTCTCGTGTTTTCAAACTATTACTCGATTCTTTAACAATCGCTTTTCACACTCGTATTGGAATATAATATTATGAATTTGGAGAATCCCATCATCTGTTTCATTAATGTAAAACCTGACTTGCCCGTATGAAATAACTTATTTGTAAGCTGGTTCATATTTAGCCACTTCTGGAATTTCTGAGTGTCACTTTTAGCCACTTTATATCACCAGCGGTCATGTGCACCATCCTCGTTCAAAGTTGAGCGCGGTAAACTCGACATTTGAGCGCGTTTAACGCGATTTTTCTATGCATCGACAATGATCGAAGTTAATGGCCATGTGCACTATTCTTGATCAAATCCTTGTTGATCGGGGTCATCGAAACGCGATCAAACTTTGACCACGGTTAAATAACTGTAGATGAGGTGCATCATTGTTAGTTCTTGTTCAACGAACCGCCACCAATTGACCTTGCGCTGGGATGCTGAACGCTCATGATTCTACAAGGATTACTCAAAGGAATGCATCCAACCATGTTCCAGGGAGATTGCAGTGCAATTACAATCTCATTGCCTATATAGCTTCGTTTTTGTTTTGCTTTTGAAATGTATGATTGGACATTCTTTTGGCAGTAAACGAAAATAGAAAACAAAACGTGGGTTCCAAATATTTCTCAGCATGAAATACACATTCTGTTGCAACTAGCTGTCTCATATTCCATTAAAATGCAAGGACTTCTTTTAAAAGACAAGCAGGAAGCATGGATATACTGAGCCATGCATTTAAACATGACAGCAGGCGAGTTGTAAGAAGGAAATAAATAAGTAAATCCCTATTTGTTAAAATAGCGTGAGTCATGATGGGTAAACCTTAAGGATATTAACAAAGTTATTTATAAACTGCATTATATCTAGCATTCTGATAATACTGCAAAATTCCTTAACTAATAATAATTACGTGACGTAAATAATTGTAGGTTAACTAACGTTATTAAAATGACTGAAGTTATAATAAATACTTATGCAATAATAAATGCATATCTACAGTTCCACCACACCCGAAAATCCATCAGATATCTTAATTCTGCCCTCCACTGGAGCGATACAAATCGTGGACAAAGAAGCACATCACTGGTATACCAACACCGTTGTTCGGTTGATGCTAGAAATACATGCAATCACAACATTAAAAGCCTATGATCTTACAGTTGTAAAAACTCTATTGAAGGGCGAAACAGAGTGATTGCTGTTCGGAAACTAACCTCTCGGCATTTAATTTACTTGCTACAACACTGTAACGTTTGAAAGCCGCAATTGCTCTTCAAATTTCCTGTCCCCACGCTCTTCAAGAGCAGTGTCTCTTTTTACAACCATCCGGCTTGGTCCCGATTTAGGTAACTGGGTACATTATCTCCTCTTAAGTATCTTCAAAAAAATCGAAACTTGCAGCCATTTTGTGCATCTTGGCCGCAATCAACGGAATTGATGGGTTCAGCACCCGTGGTCAAAGTTGATTATAATCAACTACCTCGTTTAGCTTCGATCATTGTCGATGCACCGAAAAATCGCGTTGATCGAGAATGGTTCACATGGCCATAAAGAAGGTAACTTGATTATGATCAACTTTGACCACGGGAGCTGGACCGATCAATTCCGTTGATTGCGACCAGGTTGCACAAAATGACTTCCCGTTTCGATTTTATTTAAGGCATTTAGGATGAGATAATGTACCTATATTACTTAAATCGGGACCAACGTCAAAACCGGATAAACAAAGAGGCGATCCTCTTGAAGAGTGAGGCAGTAAATGATTTCAGTCTAATTTTATAATATGTAAATTCAATAACAGCCCCTTTATGTATGTAATAATTTGTAAAATGTATGTAACAGTCATTGCATATGCTTATATTGTTGTAAACATGTTCAATAATGTTATGTGAATATATTACGTAATTTAATAATGTAGGAGCTGTGAGAAATAGGTCAAAAGTTGCTAACAAAGACGTAACAATGAGGTAACCTTGAGGCAATAATGAGTTTGAGAGTTTAAATTTTACTTGTGATTCTTGGAAGCAATAATGTGATTATAGTGACAGTTTATAAAATAGTCAATCAGCAACCGGAGGGGGTTTTAGTTAAATGAAGGTATTCTATTGGAGTAGGATTAGCCAATCAGAGACTTCAAATACAGAAATTTACCAGTTTAGACGGTTAAAATCAATTCAATTGCCTCCAAACAGTGCTAATAACCAGATGTGTTGCCTGCAGCCAGAGTTACCAACCAGACGCAAAAAATGTCCTCAAGAAATATAATATATTTTCGTGTGAGACGAAAAGTAAGTTACGTGTTAAAAAGTGTAATTAATTAATAAAAAGAATCTCACAGCTCTCTATATCAGTGAAGTGTTATTTACATCGTATCAACTATTAATAAAAGGAGTGAAGAAAAACTTATAACCTGTGTAAGCCATCATTCTTGTCGCATCACAACCCTGCCAAGGCATCCATGTCTCTAACAATAATACTGACGCAGCCGAGACAAACATAAATATATAATATTTAAAGAAACAGCCTAATTACAAAGTTAACATTTATAAACTTGGGGCAAAGGCCACCTGAAAGTACATTTGGGGCGAAGGCTACCGCAAACTATACGTGCGGTTGCAACGAATTTTAAATTCGGCTCTCCAACAGTTGAACTATAATACAACTCCTTCAATACAAAATACTTCAAATTGACGCCCAAAGCTGGTGCAAATAACGTAACAAGACACCTTCTTCAAGGGTATGGGATACACGAAATCTAAAGAAGAATTTCGGCTACCAAAGGAAGAGTGTGGTAGGTAGTAAATGAAATGACCGAGAGGTTAGAGTTTACTTCGAACCGCAATCCCCCTGTTTCACCCATGAATACAGTTTTAACAATTTCGAGATCATACCCTGCAGGAGCTTTTAATATTGTGATTAAGGACATTTCTAGACTCCACCAACAACGACGTTGCAGATTATCAATGATATGTCAGATATATGTAGTTGCTTCTGTTTGTCCACGACTTGTTTCTGGGCGACAGAATTGAGAGCTGTGATGGGTTTCTTGCCTCGTGGGAAATATAGACGTGCATTTCTTATTAAATCAGTATTTGTTAAACTTCAGTCATCAGCTTTAATAACGTTAGTCAAGACAATTGAAGCTAAAATAAAAATCTGATGTGTTACACTCACATGACTTTCTCTACTGTTGTACAAACTATCTTTACAAACGCTTATTCTCCATATGCTTCATGTTAATCGAGATGTTAATGTTATTGCTAATTTTCTTGTAGATGCAAGGGGAATTGGTAGGCTTTAAGCGATAGTCAAATATTTTAAGAGCTGGTTGCTATCTGGAGCATTCCATTCTCTTTGCATGTCGAGTACATAAAAAATGAATAACGAATTCCCATTTGAGAAAAAGAATTGGAAAATTTAAGGGAATAACAAGCAATATCTCGAAAATGGTTCACTCAACAAACAAAACAAAAAAAAGTATATGACATAAATTGCGATCTACATTTTTTGTGTAGTAAAAATTTGTCTATCTCTTATGGTTTACCAGTTATGCAAAAGTCGTTCACAATGAAGAATACTTTTGGAGACATTCCCAGAATATTCGAGATATACATTTCATTTTTCATGAAAACATCTTAAACATATGATATTTTAATCAAAATCGTTAGAGCCATTTTTGAGAAAATTAAAATTTTCGACATATTTTCCATGTAAAGGGTAGTCTGGGGTGGGGGGATTTTCTTGAAAACCTTCGTGTCGCATTTCCGGAAGATACTGAACCTAAATACCAAGTTTAGTGTATCCGACTGTTCGTTTCTGAGTTATGCTGTTCACAGGGACACACACACGGACATGTTTCCAAAAATGCTTTTTTTTTTGGATTCAGGGGGTCTCAAAACATATATTTCCGGTGAAATCTCGGTATCGAATTTTTGGGTGGAATACAATACTTCTACTTACTATACGTAGTAGAGAAAGTAAAAATGAACGGTTACATTTATTAACCTCAATTTAAGTCACATGTCAGAGTTAAGGGATTCTGGAGTATTATCGAAATTCTAGATATAATGCAGTTTACAAATAAGTTTTTTAATTTCTTGAAGTTTACACCTCATGACCCACGCTATTTTTGCTAATAGATATTAATTTAGTTGTTTAGTTGTTACAACTTGGCTGGTGTTATATTTAAACGCGTGGCTAAATACATCCATTCCTTCTGTTTATCCTTTAAAGTCTTATTTTCCATTTTATTGGAATATGAGACAGCTAGTTCGAACAAAAGGTTCTAATCTCATGCTGAGAAAAATTTGGAGATCATCTTTGTTTTCCGTTTTCGTTTACCGCCAACAGAATGTCCAACAATACAACATTTCAAAATCAAAACTAAAACAAAGCAATATGCACAAGGATGTTGTAATTCCACTGCAACCTCTTTTGGATGTTTTCCTTTGAGTAATTCTCGTAGAATCATGAGCGTTCAGCAACCTAGCACACGATCGCAGCTAATGGCAGTTGGTTGAACGAGAATTAGCAATGATGCACCGCAGCTAAGTTTAACGGCGGTCAAAGTTTGATCACGTTTTAGTACCCTCGATCAACAAAAATGTGATCAAGAATTGTGCACATGGCCGTAAGATAGCAAGACAGACTGGAGGTGTTGACTTCACAACAGGAACGTTAAGATAGAACACTGTACAGTCTTCAGCGGTCCTCGGAAGTTGCGTGGGCGATATTTATAGTGCAGCTTTCAAGACCGCGCTGCATTGTGGTCATGATTAAGGTCCCTTCTTAACCTTATTGTTGTGTGTGTAGTAGTAATATCCTCTTTGCTGCGGCTCTTTCGGTAAACTGTGGTACAGTTGCAGCTTAGTAATATCATCACTTGGCCTGCTTTCATCGCCGTTTTGGGCGTGGGCCTCGTCAACACTTCGGAGTTCTTTGTGAGACGAGATAGGCCTCCTGTGGGATGATACCAAACAGCAATTCCACTAATGGATTCAAAACTTATTCTGTTCCAAATGTTCTTGAAAGTACAATCTTACTTGTGCTTGATAAACATAATACAAGCTGTCAAATACAAAGTAATGTATCGTTGAGAATCATTCAGATTTTCGGTAATTAATAATAGTAATAATAATAATAATAGTAAGAAGAAGACTGTCCAGTTTTTAACGGTCACTTCGCTAATGTGCTCTAGTTCAAATTTACTCTGACTTCACTTAGTTCACATTATCATTCATTAATGTGATCTAGTTCAACTTTCCTGTGAAAATTCACATAGTTCAAACTGTCACTTCACTGTGATCAAGTTCACACGTCACTTCACTAATATAATCCAGTTTTACTTTCATTGTGACTTCAGTTAACTCACACTGTCACCTCAATAATGTGATCTAGTTCAATTTTCACCGTGACTTCACTTAGTTCACACTGTTACTTCACTAATGTGATACAGTTCAACTTTCACTATGACTTCACTTAATTCACATTGTTGTGATCTAGTTCAAATTTCACTGCGACTTCACTTGGTTCACACTGTCACTTCAGTAAAGTGATCTAGTTCAAGTTTTACTGCGTCTTCAGTGACTTCACTTGGTTCACACTGTCACTTCACTAATGTGATTAGTTCGATTTCCCTGTCACTCCACTTTCCTTCGTGACGTAGCCGCACGACATAACCTCTCCATCGCTTTGGACTCTAACATTAGACCTCTTTAATCTCTTTCAGTAGCAGCACTCACTGTACGTCACAAAGCCTCCCGAAGAACAGAACTTTTTTGGCATCAGAAACGCACTCACTAGCTCACTTACTGACCGACTGACTCGCGAGAAGTCTCGCTTACGTAGCAACTGGTTAGAGTTCCAGAACATTCTAGAAGGGGAAAGTTGCAGAAGGTTCTGGTTATCTCACCATAGCGCTTCCGGTGCTTACGCTGGACGAGCGCGCTACATATCTCTGTTTACCTCCCCATTGTCCTCCGTCGACTCCTCGATAACCTTGAGACGTAGCCCTTTGTCTCAACAACAATAATAACAATAATCTTGAATACACAAGAAACAATTTGTTTTAAATAGATTACATTTTTCTGTGTACTAAACCTACGTGTTACAGTTTAGCAATTATATGGAATGCTTTCAAATGAAGAGGCTTTGTACGCTATTCCCAGAGCATTCAAGACATTTTTATTTGTAATGTAAATAACTTATAGATTAGTTACATTAATGAAAATTGTTAGTCTTTTTTAAGAAAATTAAAGAACCCGAAAAAGTTTAGATGTAAAGGGTAGGTTTGGCTGGGAGATTTATTTAAATCTTGGGAGATGTTGAACTTAACTATCAAGTTGGATATTTATCCGATACTCCATCCTCCCGAATGCGAGTAGCACACGCACCTCGCTCGGTGTGGTGAGGGTAGACGAAGCCAGAATGTTGTGTAAAATAGAGAGGTGGCAACATTATTGCAAACTACATACTGGTGTCTACCTGCAGCTGAATTGGCATTTGTTTAGCTCACAGTAAAGGCTTACCAGCTGAGCTGGCTGGTTATCAAACTCTTGTTTGTCCAGACCTTCTGCTGCCCCACTGACCCAGTAGCCATAAACAACGTGCGTTCTTCGATAAGTGTCAAGTCTGTGTAGGGAATCGTGTACTTTGGAGTTCGCACTTCTGTATACAAAAAGTCCAGCTGCAAAATATCAATGATTTGCTTTTCCTTTCAGCGCTGCTGAGTGGGTACAGTTGTGATTTTATGCTGCTCTTTTCGACGTTATACTTACTTGAAAATTGGCACACTTAATGTGATAAAATAAAGAAATAACTGTGCAAAAGCTCTAAGCTCTAGCTCAAATAGCTCCTCATATAATACAACTAAACGTTTTAAATCAGCGAAAAAAACTGCAAATCTTCTAAAACTGCCTTGTGCATTCAAATTTGTCAGAGAAGTACGATAGTGACATTTTTTGGCAGTGAAAATAAATGTAAGCATCTAATTGAAGTTGGTGTTAGTTGTAGAGAAATAGTTTTTTGGTTTTTATGAAGTTGGTGCTAAAGTTTTACTCGTTTTTCAGTTCAGATTAATGTGTTGTGAGCCAATGAACAAATCAATCATAAAATGCATATTTTAATATTTAGACAGTACACTGTATGGGCTTGTGTTACATAAAGTTTATTTTTAAGGTTCCCACATAGCTGAAAATCATAGGTCCGGGGATCCCGAGGGCCATAATCCTGATGTGTTACACCCACATGACTTTCTGCACTCCTGTACAAAGTATTTTTACAAACGCTTATCCTCCATATGCTTCATGTTAATCTTATTGCTAATTTTCTTGTAGGTGCAAGGGGAATATGGTAGGCTTTAAGAGATGGTCAAATATTTTAAGAGACGGTTGCTATGTGGCGTATTTCACTCTCTTTGTATGTCCAGGACATACAAAAAATGAATAACGAATTCCCATTTGAGAAAAAGTATTGGGAAATTTAAGGGAATAACAAGCAATATCTCGAAAATGATTCACTCAACAAAAAAAAATGTATATGACATAAATTGTGTAGTACTTTTTTGTGTAGTAAAGTTTTGTCTATCTCTTATGGTTTACGAGTTATGCAAAAGACGTTCAGAATGAAGAATACTTTTGGAGACATTCCCAGAAAATTCGAGATATAAATTTCATTTGTCATGAAAATATCTTAATCATATGATATTTTAATCAAAATCGTTAGAGCCATTTTGAGAAAATTAAAATTTTCGAAAAATGTTCCATGTAAAGGATAATCTGGGGTAGGGGGATTTTCTTGAAAACCTTCGTGTCGCATCTCTGGAAGATACTGAACCTAAATATCAAGTTTGGTGTTTATCCGACTGTTCGTTTCTGAGTTATGCTGTTCACAGACACACACACGGACATGTTTCCAAAAATCCTTTCTTTTTTTGGATTCAGGGGTCTCAAAACATGTCTTTCCGGTGAAATCTCGGTATCGAATTTTTCGGTGGAATAGAATACTTCCCCTACTTACTATACGTAGTAGAGAAAGTAAAAATGTCCTAATTAAATTTAACGACTCGTCAGCTGTGACCGCGGTAGCAAAAGTCTTATTGGAAATACACAAACTGACATTCCAAAAAACCAGTGCAAGCCATTCCTGCATCTCTCTGGATATATTATTTGTTCAGAACATTTAATACTCTATGATTTCGTTTGCATTTACTGCACACCACACACCAATTTTCAAGGGATTACCGTGTGTAAAATCGGACTTCTCTGTGATTTAGATGTGATGCTTTACGACAGAACATACCCATATGTATGGAACCACGCTTCATCAGAGAATAATTTTAAGCGTGGGTCAATTACTCTTAACATGGTTTGCAAAATCCAATTACAGAAATTTACCCACTCTGATAATGACGCGCAAAATAAAGTATGCAGCAAACATTGTACGATCTAAAAGAAAACATCGTGCGAGAAATTCACTCAATTTTGGATTTGAACTCTCGAGTGTACATGAAAATTTTCTGGGAAGATGCCAGATATGTGTGGATAGAGAAGGACAGCATTTGCAGCATCTCATGATGAAGTATGTGGTTATTATCATTGTAATTATTGCAAGTGTAACTATGAGAGCGGGTATGATATACCTCTTTTGGCGATAGACCGATGAGGCGGCAGGCGTGCGAGCCGCCGAGCGGTGGCCGAAGTGTGATGGAAAAGCACTGTATATACAGGATTGTTGATACAACTAGTGGCCGGCGGAGCGGCCGACCGAATGGCCCGCAGAGCGCAGTAAGCTGCGCGAGAGAGACCGAATCGTCGAGCTTAAAATCTTTACTGAATGCATTACTGAAAACAATAGCAATATAAATAGCAATAATGGAACACTAAGTTATAAGTGATGACGAAAATGTCATCGATAGCATCTGCGATGAAATTCCCGTTCACTTCCATTAGCTCCTGAGGCGTAATTGCAGCAATTTGTGGTTTGATTCTCAGTTCTGATGCACCTTGTCCTTTAAGTTTCCCCATAAATAAAAGTCACAAGGCGTGAAATTTTTTGAGAGTACTACTGTCGGTGTAAGATATCGAAGGCTCAGCCGATAACGTCTGTGGGCCGCATTCGGGAGGTCGTGGGTTCGATTCCCGTGGCCCACCTTCCTGACCTATGTGATTTTTCGAGGTTTCCCCGGATCGCCAGGCGAATGCTGGGAAGAATAATTACATCCGCCGAATTTCCTGTCCCTCCATTTCATCTCCGTTCTCATTTCACTTCACCTTTCCTCTGCTATGTCTCTTTCAGGGTATCAAGTGTCGGCGGGAGGTCTCGGATGCTGTGTGGAAACCTTCGTCCCTCGGACTACGAGCTGTTGGGTTTGGAGCCTCCTAGAGGATATGTAAGCTCACGGGGGGGGGGAGCCGGCTGCACCACCTCATCCCTCCTTCCTGGGGCGCCCCGTTAGGGGCTTAGGTACTAGAGATCCACGTAGGTCGAGGTGCTAAGTCCCACTCCGCTTCTAGTCCTATCCCACCCTAAGATATCGAAGAGACATTTTAAAGTCTTTCTTCGAACAAATGACAGACATTAAATGCCAGCAGGACTAGGCTGCTGCGCACACCGACGTGATTTGGTTGCCGAGATTTTTGAGGATAATTATCAGCACTGGGTTGTGGCCCGCTCGTAGCCCTGGTTTGACGTCTTGTGATTGAGGATCTAAAGGCAGATATTACACACCAGATTGCTGCAATTACGCCTCAAGAGCTAATGGAAGTGAACGGGAATTTCATGCGCAGGTGTCATCGATGTATTACTGCTGACGGATAACATTTTCAGCATCTCTTATAACACAAGTTATTGTTCCATTATTATTATTATTGTTATTATTATTATTTATTTTCACTAATGCGGTTAGTAAATATTTTACACCCAAAGATTTGCGTCTCTTTCCCACATAACTTACCGCGCTCTGCCGGCCAGTAGTTGTACTAAGAACCGTGTACAGCAGGAACGATGGATTTGTGCCGGTGAAGACTGGGTGCGCAATCGTTTAGAGCCCAGTTGCCGAGCTTATATTCTCGGTCATGCGCAGTATACTGAAATGGCCAGTATCGTGGAGAGCTTTGACCGTGCAACATCCGTCTTCTACCGCTTCGGTGCCAGCACGTTAAGTTTTACAAGTTTTAGAAAGTGATTGTTAATCGCATTCGTGATTAGTGTTTTGTGTCTTGTGTGTGCGCGTGTATATGTATTTGCTTATTTAGACTAAAATGCCTCCCATTCAAAGCAAACTTGGTGGAAAAACACTGCACAGCCAAACACGTGAAGTTGTTAATAACGTCCATTTCTTCATGAAACGGGAAGCAGCTTCTAGCGATATTCTAATTCCATTGAAGAAAGTGCAAGAGAGGGTGAGTGCAGCAACAAAAGTATCTGAGAGGACAATACGTAATATAATTAAAGAAGTGGGAACATGTGAGGAACAGGGAACCTCCTTTGGGACACCTGGAAAGGTACATCGTGTACCAAAATGGATCACAGAAATTGATGACTGATAGGTGTGTGATTCGGCAAACAATTTACAATTTTTATATTCAGGAGAAAACCGTGCCCACTGTCAGAAATCTGCTCCTGAAGCTTAAGGATTCCATTAACTCTAAAGGGGGAAGCACTAGTTTAAATATTATCTTACGTGACATGGGTTTCACGTGGAAGAAAACAAGGAACAATAAGGTGTTGTTACAGGAAAGACATGGGATAAGAGATTGGCGCGTGTCATATTTGCGTACCATTAAAAAGTTTAGAGACGAAGGAAGGCCGATTATATATGAAGATGAAACATACATGATAGTGAGCTGTCAGGTGTTGAATATTTGCCAGATGATTAAATACCTCATTGATAAAACTGTGTGCGAGTGTGTGCGTGTTGGAAAAAAGAGAAACGAGCTGTACCACAATATTTAAAATGGTTTATATTAACCTGGTGTTCTGTGAGGAGTGCAATGCATTGTTCACCCGCCCGTAGCAGCCGTCATTCTAGGAATGGACAACAATACGGTGAGTCACATGATAGTATACTACTTAGTTATTCTTTTGCCGGTTTATTTTCCCGGGTTTTCTGTTTTACTGTTTGTTTACCGTTTCCATACACCACATTTAAAGAGAGCTGCCTGGCGTCAGACATAGACTCGCTTCAGTGCGCGAGGAAGCAAGGTCACCGGCACAGAACTATCGTTTCTACTGTATATACAGAGTGAGCCAGAAGACTCCGAACCGCCTGCGCGATGTTTTTCCTGTTCGCGTCTTCGGCGCTCGTTGCCGTCTATTGCTATGATAGAAAGGCACGGATGAAACCATACAACATTTTTAAAACTACTTTTAAAAGCTTTACTTACAAGCTTTATGAAAGGAAATGCTGAAACTGACCACCGTCGTAGTAGTTAGGGTTACTAGTTACACAAAGGTCATTCAGAATGAAGAGAACTTCAGAAGTTATTCCCAAAAAATGCAAGGTATTTTATTTGCCATGTAGGCAACTTAAACATGTGGTATTTTAATCTGTGGCAGTAATTTGTATCACAACAATGTAAATGCCAGAGTGAGTGTAGTGTAAATAAGCATTATTGTATGACATTGATTTGAGATGTTTGTTAATTATATGCATTGTTAGGAAATAAGTTTACACGGCCTCACTGAAACTGACAATAGGAGCGGGTAACAATGAGCGAGGGGGTGAGTTGTTTATCAATTATTAGAGACAAGCAAATGATGTCAGATTGGCGCGCTTTTCTTAGAAATGGCGGGAATTTCTTCCCTAGAGCAAATGTTTTCGTAATTTTTGATTGGATATAAATATAGACGCTAATGTTGGCGCGTTTTATTAACCAATAGCAGCTCGGTTATAATCTTTAGGCATATCGGGTGAGGGAGTATAAAAAGCTAAAGCCCGAGGCAAGTATTGTCCAGTTCATCAGGATCACTCACGCATTATACGTCGCGCAGTCCAACAAAAACATTCTTGCATTACATAAAGCGTAGTTCATCAGAATCGTTCGCGGGTTACACGTCGCACAGTTCTACAAAATCTCTCGCGTCGTAAAGTTGAAGTACGCGAATTAATAATGTGCAGTGAATATATGAAGATGAAACATACATGATAGTGAGCTGTCAGGTGTTGAATATTTGCCAGATGATTAAATACCTCATTGATAAAACTGTGTGCGAGTGTGTGCGTGTTGGAAAAAAGAGAAACGAGCTGTACCACAATATTTAAAATTGTTTATATTAATCTGGTGTTCTGTGAGGAGTGCAATGCATTGTTCACCCGCCCGTAGCAGCCGTCATTAAGTTATTATAGTAACAGAAAATCTTAACAGTTTCAGTCGGGCGTGTATCAAGAGTCAATATGTGAAATTAAAGAAGTGTGACGGCAATAAAAGTGTAAAAACAAATTATTTTATCAGTGTTATCTTTGAATAACAACTCCTTTCCGTTTACACACCCTGTTCAAGAGATGTGCTCGACCGAGAAATAATAGCTAGCCGGAGGACAATGAACCCAAATTTAAAATTAGTAATACAATAACAGGCGCCCAGCAATAGATAACACGAAGTGACCGCGACAAATTGGCTCCCATACGTGGGGTAGATAAACATGAGTCATCTTCCAACTACTAACAAACCATCGACCACTCCAAATCAAAATCATTAGAACCGATCTTCTGAAAATCAAAAATAAGGAAAATAAATTTGTCAGTGTAAAGGATAGTTTAGAGTGCGGAGTTTTCTTGAAAATCCTTGTTTCACATCCTTGGAAGATACTGAACTTAAATACCGTTTTTGAGTTATGCTGTGTACAGACAGACACGTGCACGAACCTTTTCTATTTGTTTTATTCAGGTAGTCTCAAAACATGTATTTCTGGTGGAATCTCTGTATCGAAATGTTGGGTGGAATGCAATACTTCCTCTTGTTACTATACAGAATGTATCTTTATTGATGTCATATATTTGGGGGACGTGTTTCTGACATCAAAACAGTACATGGGTACATGGGTCTGAAAATCAACCGTTTCGTTGTTATAGGTCAAAGATGTATTCCATGAGTGAACAGAAGGATATGCACTACACGTATAGCCGTGCAGACGGCAATGCAGCACGAGCACGTGAACTTTATGCAGAAAGGTACCCTGACATGTACAAGAATATTCCTAGGAATTCACCAACGCTTGAGAGAGAATGGTGCATTTGAGAGGAGTAATAGGGATGTTGGGAGACCAAGAGCGGTACGAGGCATTGAGCTTGAAGAACGAGTTCTTCGTACTGTAGATGCAGACCCATCACAAAACATAAGACGCATGGCTGTAAGGGATAGAGTTGGTCATATGACTATCTGGAGAATTCTGCATGAAAATGTTCTGTACCCGTATCACCCTCAACTTGTGCAAGGATTAAATCAGGCGGACTTTGAGCCAAGAAGACGTTTCTGTTACAGCAGTGCACTGTGTTCATCAATTTCCTAGCCTGTATCTTATTCACGGATGAGGCTGGTTTTACTCGCGACCGCATCTTCAATTTTCATAGCACTCATAACTGGCCATTTGAAAATCCTAATGAAGTACGACAGGATAACCATCAACAGAGGTTCTCTCTCAACGTTTGGGGTGGAATCATTCATGATCACCATATTGGTCCCTACTTCTTCCCTGCGCGTCTGAATGGACAAACCTCTCTCCAGTTTTTCAGAAATGAGTTGCATCACTTTACTGATAATGTGCCTCTGGACGCCATCCAACGAATGTTTTTTTACAGATGGTGCTCCAGCTTATGATAGTTCGTAAGTTTTTGGATGATCGATTTCCGCAAAGATGGATTGGTCGAGGGGGACCCATTGCATGGCCTGGTCGATCGCGTGATTTGAATCCAATGGATTTCTTCGTCTGGGGATATTTGAAGTCCTTGGTTTATGCGACTCCTGTACTTGATGTTGACATTTTGAGAGGACGTATCCAAACTGAATTTGACCAAATACGAAGCACACCAAGAATTTTCAACAGAGTACACCAGAGTATGGAACGCAGGCTTACCGCATGCATCGAAGCAAGAGGAAGCCACTTCTAGCAATTTTTGTAACTTTAAATTTTATGTTGTGACTGAAGTAAATGATTTTCAGATCCATGTTCATATGAACGTTTTTTTTTCTGTCTTGATGTCGGGAAGACGTCCCCCAAATATATGACACCAATAAAGATACACCCTGTATATAAAGCAAAACTTAATCATGTTGACAATGTTACAAATTTTCGCTAACACAGTGTTGTTCACGCACACTTTGGGCGGCGTCTCTCAGTAGATTTGTGGGGCGAAGGCTACCCGAGCGTGAACCTGTCAACCGCACCAATTTGATTCTCTTCCGCACTCTCTCCAAGGACATTTCGCTTTAGCACATGTTCTCTTTAGACCTCCGCTGTCATAAGAAACCTTCAGAAAAATTAGGTCTATGTATGAAGTCCTATTCCCATAATCATGGAATCGTCAGCGATTCTGGCAAGGTTCCTCCGGATCTTAATTTTGACTTTTTCTGTTGCGTTTTTTGCTGAAAGTACTTCGCAAGAGCTATGTTTAAAGAAAATTTGATTATTTTTCTCTAGTGCTTATCTATACCTAGCTTTCCACCCAACAATTCGATACCAAGATTTCGCTGTAAATACGTTTTGAGGTCTCCTGAAAAAAAGATTTTTTGAAAAAAGTCCGTGTGTGTGTGTGTAAGTGAAGCATAACTCAAAAACGAAAACTCGGTTAAACACCAAACTTGGAAACGATGCGACACGATTCTCAAAAAAAATCCCCCCACCCCAAACTATCCTTTAAATGGAAAAATGTTGGTTATTTTTTATTTTCTCAAAAATTGCTTTAACGACTTTGATTAAAATAGCGTATGTTTAAGATAGTTTCATGATAACTGAAATGTATATTTTGAACCTTCTGGCAATAGCCCCACAAGTCCTCTTCATTCTGAATCGCTTTTGCGTAATGGTAAACTGTAAGACAGAGACAAAATCTTACTACAAAAGGTAATAAGATTACTAATAAAAATAATGTAATGCTAATAATTTTTCCTGGCGGAGGGCGATGGATTTTTTCGGGCATAAAAATCCTTAGCATGGCTTCCTTCGGAAGGGTAATAAAGCCGGTGTTCCCTTGTCGTAGATTTACGGCACGTAAAAGAACCTCAGGTCTGATAACGAGGCTACTGAGCGAAATTACCAGTCTTTCACGCCCAATATAGAATGGGATTCTAAGGACCAGAGCAGTTAAAGAGCGTCCATATATAAAACTCAGTTTCAATTTCTAATAATTTTTTGTGGAGATAACCATTTCCGAGATATTCCTTGTTATTGGTTTGAATTTTCAAATACTTATACTTTTTCCAAATGGGAAGTTGTTTGTTTGTTTCTTTCTTACTTTCTCTCTCTCTTTCTCGCTTTCTTGCTCTTTCTTTCTCTCCTACTCGCTCTTTCCTTCTTTCTCTCTTTCTCGCTCTTTCTTTCTCCCTTTCTCGCTCTTTATTTCTCTCTTTATTTCCACCTTTCTTACTTCCTTCCTTTCTTTCTCTCTCTCTTTCCTTCGGTCTTTCTTTCTTTCTTTCTTCCTTTCTTCCTTTCTCGTAGTCATGCAAAGATGAAGGAATTTCAAAGCCATCACATGGTGACACGCTCTTTAAAAATCTGACTATCACTTTACCTATTGCATTCTGTGAACTGATTCATGTGAACGCAACGCATTAGATTTTCTGAAGTTTTCGTCATCGTTTGTTTCTTCGCGATGTCAGAATAAAAAGTATGAATTTCAAGGCCAACATATAGTGACCCCATCAATTTGGTTTCCTCTATCCTTGAAATGCCCAATGAAACTTTCCTGCAAACGTTTATCTCGATTAATATAAGGTGGATACAAAAGTAAGCGTTTGTAATCGTTTGTAAAGTGGGTAGAGATAGTGATGTGATTGTAATATGAAATTTGTTTTTCACGACACCTGTCTGATATTCAAATGGTTGCTACACCATTTTGGAAGTTGTGAAACCTGCGGGACCAGAATGGGCACTCCTTGTTGGGTATCCCATCATATAATAACTGAAAGTAATTAACCGATTGTATTCAGTAATTACTGTGCGCCTTGTAATTAGTCTTGTGTGCGGTAGACATTGGCGATTCTGCTCACCGATAAGTCTTGTCATGTTGCCATTAAGCGTATATCATTCCCTTCATATCTAATTAACTATTCTTGTCTGAAGATGGGGTAAAGCCAGTGCTCGGAGAATATATAGGCTTTTAGCTGTAGGAATGGGCAAGTAGAAACTGCACTTTTGATGTAGAGAGGGGGTGGGGAACAGCTTATACATACGAGGGGTGATCAGAAACTAAGGTTACAAAGTCTGCAGTGAAACGCTTACATTTTGTCATACAACCAATACAGTGGGATGAGGGAATATTCCCTCCTGGAAAAAAAAATCCTGTGCTTACGTGTTCAGCCACGTTGTCGCGAAGTGTTTCACCTCGTATGAAGCGAATCGTCGGTCTCCTAGGTGCTCCATCAAGTGAAGAAAGAGGTAAAAGTCGCTTGGAGCGAGGTACGAAGTGTAAGGACGGTGATCGATGATGTCCCAGCGAAACCGCTTCAACAGTGTGGTGGTCTTCTGGGCTGTTTGAGGTCGCGCGTTGTTGTGAAAGAAAAATGACGCCCTCGGTGAGAAGTCCTGGCCGTTTTCTCCTGATTACTTCGCGCAATCGTGTCAAGGTCTTGCAGTATCGGTGTGGCCTCTTTCCAAAAACTCCGTGAGAATGACGACCGCGCTGTCCAAAAACACTGTGGCCACCATCTTCCTGGCAGATGCGTCACCTTAAACTTCTTTGTCTTTGGAGAGGAGGGGTGCTTCCACTCCATTGACGACCGCTTACTGCTGGGGGTGTAGTGGTGGATCCATGTTTCGTCACTCGACACAGTGTGGTGAAGAAAGCCGTTCCCTTCCGTGGAGAACCGTTGCAAGGTTGCAGACTTGCCCCCACGCACTTCTGCTTGGGTTGGTTGGACAGATTTCGTGGAACTCATCGGGAACAAACATTACGGTCCTGCAGAATATCGTGAACAATGTGATGAACACTTGGAACGACATTCCATATTCCACCGTCATTTCGTAATGTGATCCTCCTGTTGCCCTAAATCAGCTCTTCCACGCGAGCTGTGTTCAAATCTGTTGATGCTGTGCTGGGTCGGCCACTGCGATCCTCGTCAGTGACATTTTCTCTACCGGTCGCAAACTTTCGTCACCATTCTGAGACTCGCTGATGAGAGATTACAGTCTCTCCGTAAACCTCTACCAATTGAATTTCAGCCGCGATTTCATGTTTCGCCCACGGAAGTCGAATAACGGAGAGGATTTCTTTGCGAGAACAAATTTCCAAACGAGTCGCCATTTGTGTTTACCTCAAATAGGTGGCGGGTGGTTGAAGCTCTGCACAGTTGCCAACCGTTTGTATTAGAATTACCGCACACTACTAATATCTCTATAACGGACGAAACTCAGGAATATAGGCCTTGTAACCTTAGTTTCTGATCACCCCTCGTAAAAGGTAGCTGGGAATATAGCCTAGAATCATGCATATGTTAGCAAAACTACAAGGTAATGTCACCAAGGAGGTGCGCGACTCGCATTCGGGAGGCCCACGTTGGATCCATGGCTAACGCCCATACTCACCCATGGGTTTTTGGTGATTTTCCCGGGTCGGCAGGCGAATGCTTCCTGTTCTACCACGACTTTCTTGCCCCTCATTTCCTGCACTCGTCTCCTTCATTGCCATGTGTCTTTCAGGGTTGTAGTACCAGCGACGGCGTTCGGCGGGTTGCAGCTGGGGTTGGACGTGCGCTTTATAGAGGTTTCTTCCCTGGCGCCGTTGCGGGACCGCTCAGCTAGGACCCACCTAAGAGTGGGCCGCGTGTCTAGAGGCTTGTGGGTGGGCCCGTGCGACGTAGGAGGCGTTTGATCTGGATACGTTAGGGACCCCGTCTATGCTTGCTCCCGTTGTCATCCGGATCTGGTCGCCATTCGAGTCTCTCCCCTCATCCCTCTACGGTCACAGTAGAAGCAAAAAGAGGCAGCTGCGACCTACTTGCGGTGTTCTGCCGCGGTCTCGGGTGTTCCTGCGTTCGTCCGTACCTTTGGCTTTTACAAGACAACTGAGGTTTTCAATGCAAGTTTTGTATGTTAAAGCCTTATCATTTGGAGCAATGAACTAAAGTAAAATCCCGTTTGATCGAGTTAAAGGGGCCAGAATCGTTTCGGATAATCGATGTTAACGATTTTGAACAGCGAAAGGAGGAAAGTAATTTATTTCAAATGCATGCAATAGTGTTTTAATAGAAACTATTTAATATATATTGCAGTATTTACAGAGACTAGTTTAAAACCAGTATTTTGTTTTAACTTTCTTCTCGCAACGCTTGCAAGCAGCAATATCACGTCACCATTTGATAAACATTATATCTGTGGGTGTTGATTCACTGCCTTGTTCCACAAAACGCCAGGTAGCCTAAAATAAAAAATCTGATGTGTTACACTCACATGACTTTCTCTACTCTTGTACAAACTATTTTTACAAACGCTTATTCTCCATATCCTTCATGTTAATCGAGATGTCGAGATGTCAATCTTATTGGTAATTTTCTTGTAGATGCAAGGGGAATATGGTAGGTTTTAAGCGATAGTCAAATCTTTTAAGCGCTGGTTGCTTTGTGGCGCATTCCATTCTCTTTGCAAGTCCAGGACATAAAAAAATGAATAACGAATTTGAGAAAATTGAAGGGAATAACAAGCAATATCTCGAAAACGGTTCACTCAACAAAAGAAATGTATATGACATAAGTTGTGTATTTTAACGAGATCTACATTTTTTGTGTAGTAAAATTTTGTCTATCTCTTATGGTTTACCAGTTATGCAAAAGTCGTTCACAATGAAGAATACTTTTGGAGACATTCCCAGAAAATTCGAGATATACATTTCATTTCTCATGACATTATCTTAAACATATGATATTTTAATCAAAATCGTTAGAGCCATTTTTGAGAAAATTAAAATTTTCGAAAAATCTTCCATGTAAAGGGTAGTCTGGGGTGGGGGTATTTTCTTGAAAACCTTCGTGTCGCATCTCTGGAAGATACTGAACCTAAATACCAAGTTTGGTGTTTATCCGACTGTTCGTTTTTGAGTTATGCTGTTCACAGACACACACACACAGACACACAGACACACACACACAGACACACACACACAGAGACACACAGACACACACACACAGACACACAGACACACACACACACAGACACACACACAGACACACACACGGACATGTTTCCAGAAATGCTTTTTTTGGATTCAGGAGGTTTCAAAACATGTATTTCCGGTGAAATCTCGGTATCGAATTTTTGGGTGGAATGCAATACTTCCCCTACTTACTATACGTAGTAGAGAAAGTAAAAAAAATTGTGTTGTTGATAGTGCCGTAATTCAGTATTTCCAGTTAAGATTTGAATACAATTTGTAGTGTTTCTTACCTCTAATGCTTTGAATCCCTCGGTTTCGAGTTTCTGTTCAATGTTTGTTACACTGACACACTGACCAATACCAACAGGTAAATAACAGTAGGCTTCCGTGTGCAAGTAGTTAAAACTTGTTATAACCGTACAACATTTCTTGGAATGTGAGGATTAACCGCATACGATACCAATTACCTCTACTGAAAGTTAAGGTCTGGGCAAAATAACGTTACCAAAATGTCGCAGCAATATTACGAGCGCGACTTTGAGCATCTAGTATTTTTACTTTCTCTACTACGTATAGTAAGTAGGGGAAGTATTGTATTACACCCAAAAATTCGATACCGAGATTTCACCGGAAATACATGTTTTGAGACAGCTAAATCCAAAAAAAAACATTTTTGGAAACATGTTCCGTTTGTGTGTCTGTGAGCAGCATACTCAGAAACGAACAGTCGGATAAACGCCAAACTTGGTATTTAGGTTCAGTATCTTCCAGAGATGCGACACGAAGGTTTTCAAGAAAATCCCCGCCACCCCAGATTACCCTTTACATGGAACATTTTTCGAAAATTTTAATTTTCTCAAACATGGCTCTAACGATTTTGATTAAAATATCATATATTTAAGATATTTTCATGACAAATGAAATGTATATCTCGAATTTTCTGGGAATGTCTCCAAAAGTATTCATTGTGAACGACTTTTGCATAACTGATAAACCATAAGAGATAGACAAAATTTTACTACACCAAAAATGTAGATCGCTTTAAAATACACAATTTATGTCATATACGTTTTTTTTTGTTGAGTGAACCATTTTCGAGATATTGCTTGTTATTCCCTTAAAGTTTCCAATACTTATACTTTTTCTCAAATTCGTTATTCATTTTTTTGTGCTGGTAATACAAAGAGAATGAAATACTCCACATAGCAACCTTAGCAATAAGATTAACATCTCGATATCTCGATTAACATGAAGCATATGTCATGTGAGTGTAACACATCAGATTTTTTTCTTGATTATTTGTATTTCTTACTCTTCCCTTTCAGAGGGAAGCTGTCAAAAAAACATAATCCAAACAGAAAAAATAGGGTAATAATCAAACTTCATATTTAAGGCCAGCAAATTTTAAAAATACGAGGCTAAGATGACTTACCAAAACCCCGTAAAACAGGATACGCTTGGCATGGAATTTTTACTTTCTGGAAATGTTGCACTTCATCCAAAAACTCGCTACCCAGTTTTCGCCTGAAATACATGTTTTGAGATTCCCCGAATAGAAAATTTTTTTTAGAAAAAAACGTTCATGTGGTAAGAGCATAACTCTCAAAGGAAATCTTCCCACTCCAAACTTTCCTTTACATTTTCGTTATTTTTAGTTTTCTAAAAAATAGCCGTAACGATAAAATACCGTAGGGTTATGTTTAGGAATATTTGCGAATAGCCTGCGAAGTTCTCTTCGTTCTTAATGACCGTTGATGTTTGGTAAACCGTAGGAGAGAGACAAAATGTTACTGACTGGCCCCCTAACTCAGTTGGTAGAGGAACTGCCTGCTTTGCAAGGGGCCCGGGTTCGATTCTCGGCTGGGATGGGAATTTTTCTCTAGCCACGATTAATCCCTATGTTCCCCAGAGTCTGGAAGTATGGAGGAGAAAGTGAATGTGTATATGATCTAATGATTAAAAAACTAAAAGCGCAAGAAACCCAACGACAAGAGCTACACGAGTTAACACTATTGCCAATAGGCCATGAGTTCCAAAGGAAAGGCCGCCGATAAGACCAATGTAGTTAAAGGCGGGCTATAAATGGAACTATTTAAAAAAAAATGTTACTACACTAAAAAGATGTGCATCTCGTTAAAGTACACAATTTAGACAAATAAAATCGTTTGTCTGTCTCTTACGGTTTACCAGTTAAACAAACTCCTTCAGAATGAAGAGGACTTCACTGGCTATTCCCAGAAAATTCAGGATACACATTTCATTGTCATGTAGATGTCCTAAACAGATAATATATTAATCGTCGCTAGAACCATTTTTGAGGTAATAAAATATAACGTAAAATTTTCAATATAAGGGGTAATTTGGGGAGGGAGATTTTACTTCAGAACCTTCGTGTTGCATCTTTAGTAAATTCTGAAGTAAAATACCAAGACTGGCATTTATAGGACTTTTCGTTTTTGAGTTACTCTGTTCACACTGTGGCAGTATTTTTAACACTTAAATGATTTAAGTTAAATTATATAATATAAAATATAATAACAGCCCGCCTTAAAGCAATATGTGTACAATATAATATATAAAATGCATGTAACAGTCATTGTATTAATGCTTATATTATTATGTACATGTTCAATAATGTTATGTGAATGTATTACGTAATTTAATAACGTAGGAGCTGTGAGAATAATAGGTTAAAAGTTGCTAACAATGAGGTAACAATCAGGTAGCCTTGAGGCAATAATCAATAATGAATTAGAAGGTTTAATAATGCTACTAGTCATTCTTGGAAACAATAATGTAATTTTCGAGACAGTTTATAAAATAGCCAATCAGCAACCAGAAATAATCTTAAGTTAAATGAAAGTATTCTATTGGAGTAGGATTAGCCTATCAGAAACTAAAATGGAGCAAAATTTACAAATTCAGTTGCCAGTTGCTAGCAGACAGTGTTTCTAACCGGACGCGAGATGTGTCCTCGAGAAATTTAATGCGTATTTTGTATGAGACAAAAATAGTTTACGTGTTAAAAAGTGCAAGAATTAATAAAAAAATATCACAGCTCTCTCTCTCTCTCTCTCTCTCTCTCTCTATCTCTCTCTCTCCATATCAGTGAAGTGTTATTTAAATCGTGTCAAGCATTAATAAAAGGAGTGAAGTAAAATTATAATGTGTGTAAGCCGACATTCTTCAGTCGCACCACTCCCTGCTAAGACATTCATGTCTCTAAAAAATATAAATACTGACCAACCGAGCAAACTTAAATATATAATATATAAGAAACAGTAAAAAATTACGAAGTTAATATTTTTTAAACATTTTTGGGGCGAAGGCTACTGGAAACCTTTTACTATACGTGCGGTTGCTACTACTTCAAGTTCGGCTCCCCAACAGTCGAAATATAATACATCTTAAAACTGCCTTTCCATGCGTAGCAGCAACAAACCTACTTCAACACACACAGACCTTTTTCTAAAAAATCTTATGTGATACTACACATGACTTTCTCTACCGTCTATCTTTATTAGTGGTATACAAATTTTTCTTACTAAAGCTTATTTTTCTATCTACTACGTTTTAATCCAAATAAACCTTCGCAAAAATAGCTACATTACACATTTCGTTACAGATGCAAGGAAACAGCGATAGTCGAATGTTTAACAACTGGACGCTATATGCTGCCTTAGAATTCCATACTGTTTCCATGGCATCGCGAGAAACAACTGAAAATCGACAAGACATGTATTGAACAATTCGAAGCTTTAGTAACGCATATCCCAGAAACGGCTTACACCACAGAAAAACTTATTTTAAGCAAATTGTGTGTTTTAAAGAGATCTACATTTTTTTGTGTGGTACGTTTTCGTCTATCGTTTACAAGTTATACAAGATTGTACAAAATTCCTTCCAAATGGACAAGGCGTTACAGGCTACTTCCAGAAAATTCAGAATATATATTTTATTTGCCATGTAAATATTTTTAATATAGAATATTTTAATCAAAATCGCTTTGAGCCAATTTTTTTAAAAAAAATCTGATGTGTTACACTCACATGACTTTCTCTACTCTTGTACAATCTATTTTTACAAACGCTTATTCTCCATATGCTTCATGTTAATCGAGATATCGAGATGTCGATCTTATTGGTAATTTTCTTGTAGATGCAAGGGGAATATGGTAGCTTTTAAGCGATAGTCGAATATTTTATCGCTGGTTGCTATGTGGAGCATTCCATTCTCTTTGCATGTCTAGGACACAAAAAATGAATAACGAATTTGAGAAAAAGTATAAGTATTGGAAAATTTAAGGAAATAACAAGCAATATCTCGAAAACGGTTCACTCAACAAAAGAAATGTATATGATATAAGTTGTGTATTTTAACGCGATCTACATTTTTTGTGTAGTAAAATTTTGTCTATCTCTTATGGTTTACCAGTTATGCAAAAGTCGTTCACAATGAAGAATACTTTTGGAGACATTCCCGGAAATTTCGAGATATACATTTCATTTCTCATGACATTATCTTAAACATATGATATTTTCATCAAAATCGTTAGAGCCATTTTTGAGAAAATTAAAATTTTCGAAAAATCTTCCATGTAAAGGGTAGTCTGGGGTGGGCGGATTTTCTTGAAAACCTTCGTGTCGAATCTCTGGAAGATACTGAACCTAAATACCAAGTTTGGTGCTTATCCGACTGTTCGTTTTTGAGTTATGCTGTTCACAGACACACAGACACACACACAGACACACACAGACACACACACAGACATGTTTCCAAAAATGCTTTTTTTGGATTCAGGAGGTCTCAAAACATGTATTTCCGGTGAAATCTCGGTATCGAATTTTTGGGTGGAATGCAATACTTCCCCTACTTACTATACGTAGTAGAGAAAGTAAAAAAACAATATGTTCGAAAAATGTTCCATGTAAAGGATAGTTCGGGATTTTCTTGGAAATCTTCGTGTCGCATCTTCGGAAGGAACTGAATATAAACGCCGAGTGTGGTATGTATCCGATTTTTCGTTTTTGAGTTATGCTGTTCATAGACAAAAGACACACACAGATAGTACACAGACGGAACTGTTTCTAAAAATGCTTTTTTTATTCAGGGGGCTTCAAAACGGTATTTCCGGTGAAATATCCATATGGAATTTTTGGGTGGAATACAATAATTGCCCTATTTACTATATGTAGTAGAGAAAGTAAAAATGCTTTTTGGGGGGGAGTGTTCATGGTGCCTCAAGACATATTCCGGTGAAATCGCGGATCGCATTTTTGGTTGAATACTTTCTCTGCTTACTATTAGTAGAAACCGAGCGACATGGTTCCGTGATAACATGTGAAGCTCGCATTCGGGGAGTCCCGGGTTGGATTTCCGTCGACAGCCCATTCTGACCTTGGGTTTTTCATGAGTTTACCTGGTCGGTAGGCGAATACTGGGGTGGTTTCATCTACCACACTTTTCTGTACTTTATTTCCCTTTCATTCCGCTTGCTTCTTATCTTTAGGGTATGCTTCTAGGTTTCGTGGCGTATGGCTGTGCCGGACAGACGACGATGTATTCTAGAGGGCTGCTTGGTCGACAGGTGATTCATTGCCCCCTCTCGGGTCTTCGAGCCTAGAACTGTCAGGGATTTCCACGCGTCTCTGTGGCCTGTAGTCTCCTGTGGTTCCTTCACTTCATCATGTGGGGGATGGTAGCCACAGTTGATTTCTATAGATCGCAATGTGCGAGCTGTCCCACTCCAACGTATAACCTATATATACGTAGTAGAGAAAATAAATAATAATTTTTACTTTCTAAGGGAAGTATTGCATTCCACCCAAAAATTCTATACCAATATTCCACCGGAAATACACGTTTTGAGGTCCCTCAATTCAAATAAAGCATTATGTAAACGTGTCCGTATGGGTCTATGAACACCATAACTCAAAAACAAAAACCCTGATAAATACCAAACTTGGTATTAAGGTCCAATATCTTCGAAAGATGCGACACGAAAACTTTCCAGAAAATTCCCCACCCCAAAGTACCCTTTACTTGGAACAGTTTTCGAAAATTTTTATTTTCTAAAAAATGTCTAACGATTTTGATTAAAATGCCATATAGGAAACATATTTACATGACAAATAAAATGTATATCTTGAGTAGCCTCTGATGTCCCCTTCATTCGTAAGTTAAATTAAATTAAATTGAATTTTATTTATGGACGCTTTTTAACTGCAATTTTCCTAGCGACCCATTCTATATTGGGCGTGAAAGACCGGTAATTTTGCTCATAGGCCCCTTTATAAGCCTTGAGGTTCTTTCACGTGCCATAAATCTACGACACGGGACCATCAGCTTTACTTTCCTTCCGTAGGAAGCCATGCTAAGGGTTTTTACGCCCAAAAAACCCATCGCCCTCCGCCGGGATTGAACCTGCGACCTCGGGAACTTGATTCATTCGGAAGGAAGTTGTATAATCTTGTATAAGTGGTAAACGTTAAACGATAGACGAAAACGTACTACACAAAAATGTAGATCTGTTTAAAACTCACAAGTTATTTCACATAAGTTTTTTTTGTGGCATAAGCCATTTCTGAGCTACCCTGTATTAAAGGTTCCAATTCATTTCTTGGTCATTCTCTTAAAGTCCTTTCAACATTCAGTTGTTTCTCGCGATGTCATGGAAACAGTATGGAATTTTAAGGCCAGCATATAGCGTCCAGTTGTTAAACATTTGACTATCGCTGTTCTCTTTGTATCTATAACGAAATGTGTAATGTAGCTGTTTCTGTAAAGGTTTATTTGGATTAAAATGTAGTAGATTGAAAAATAATCTTGAGTAAGAAGAATATGCATACCCACTAATAAACGATACAGGGTAGAGAAAGTCATATGAATGTATCACATTAGATGTTTACTTTCTCTAACACTCACCTAGTAGGTAAAGTTATTGCATTCACCCAAATATTCCATACCCAGATTTCACCGAAAGTAAATATTTGAGGCTCCTTGAATAAAAAAAAAACTTTTAGAAAAAGATCCGCGCGCGCGGTGAGAGACAACAGCATAATTCAAAAACGAAAAGTCTGATAAATACCACAGTTTGTGTTTAGGTTCAGCACATTCCAAAGATGCGTTTTCAAGAAAATCTCCCACCCCAGCTACTCTTTACATGGAGCATTTTTGGAAAATTTTGATTTTCTAAAAAGTGACTAACGATGTTCATTAAAACATTATATACTAGTCACCCACAAAACAAGTAAAATCTATATATTGCATTTTCTGGGAATACCTCGTGAATCCTGTTCATTCGGAAACAATTTTGCATAAGTGGTAAACTTTAAGCGATAGACGCAAAACGTACTACAAAGAAAATGTTCATATCTTTAAAACACACAATTTTTTTAAAATAAGTTTTTTTATGGCATAAGCCATTTCTGAGGTATCCTTTATTAATGGTTCGAGTTGTTTATTATTGGTCATTCTCTTGAACTGCTGTCAATTTCTCGCGATGTCATGGAAACAGTATGGAATTTCAAGGCCAGCATATAGCGTCTAGTTCTTAAACATTTGACTAACGCTGTTCGCTTTGTATCTATAACGAAATCTGTAATGCAGCTATCTCTGCAAAGGTTTATTTGGATTAAAATAAGCAGAAAAATGACCTGTTGTAATAATAATAATTTGTATATCCACTAATAAACGATAGTGGGTAGAGAAAGTCATGTGAATGTATCGCGTCAGATTTTTTCCCGTTTAATCTCCTGTTCAAGGCATATATTCCTAAAAGGTGCACGTATCTTTGCCCATTACGGTAATGCAAGACGTGTGTATGCCAGTTTCCATATATAACAATCCTGTATAATGTATTACTCTGTAAACTTTTTCCATTTAGCAGCAAGTTTATACATTTTAATGACCTTACTCTTGCTTGCAATGCGTTAGAACGGTAAACAAGGGATGTAAACTTTTGACTCGGTAACTACCAATGTTTCCCTTTTCAAGCCTGTGTGCTACTAACTTTTAAAACTAATTATTGCGGTGCAGAGAGCCTCACAACTCGTGCGATGTAATATTCATGTGTGCAATTAATTATTAATGTTTTCTAGAGCAAGAATTTTAATGAACCCCCACCTCGCCGTATCCTACAGAATCGCGTCGAAACGGGACTCGCGCCTTTATCCTACAAGTGTCGAGCGAGAAGGCTCCGCGGTAACTGTGAGGTTCGCATTCGGAGGTCTCGGGTTCGATTCCCGGCGACCGCTCACTCTGACCCATGGGTTTTTCGTGGTTTTCTACCCGCATTCTCTGTGGAGTGCGGCAACTAATTGGCTTCTGTTTGTACCCGCATTCTCTGTGGAGTACAGCAACTAACTGGCTTTTGTTTCTACCCGCATTCTCTGTGGAGTACAGCAACTAACTGGCTTTTGTTTCTACCCGCATTCTCTGTGGAGTACAGCAACTAACTGGCTTTTGTTTCTACCCGCATTCTCTGTGGAGTACAGCAACTAACTGACTTTTGTTTCTACCCGCATTCTCTGTGGAGTACAGCAACTAACTGACTTTTGTTTCTACCCGCATTCTCTGTGGAGTACAGCAACTAACTGACTTTTGTTTCTACACGCATTCTCTGTGGAGTACAGCAACTAACTGGCTTTTGTTTCTACCCGCATTCTCTGTGGAGTGCAGCAACTAACTGGCTTTTGTTTCAACCCGCATTCTCTGTGGAGTACAGCAACTAAGTGGCTTTTGTTTCAACCCGCATTCTCTGTGGAGTACAGCATCTAAGTGGCTTCTGTTTCTACACGCATTCTCTGTGGAGTACAGCAACTAAGTGGCTTCTGTTTCTACACGCATTCTCTGTGGAGTACAGCAACTAACAGGCTGTAGATAGGACCTTTAATATTCCCTTAAGCATAGGTGTATGACACTATGGTGTATTTAGGTAGGCGTATTGACCCAAAAATAAGCCGCACTTTTGGCTCAAATTTTCAACAACAAAATGTCGGGTTGTGGCTTATATTCGCTAACTTGACATTTTACATACCTTAGCTCTAACAATCTATGCTCCTTTGCAACAGTAGTGCTAACGTCTGGAGTATAAACTGGCGGTATTTTATTACGCAACAATACAAACTTTTACCGGCGTTTTGGTGTTAACGTTGTGTACATTGTTAAAGGCTACACCCGAATTCAGTTCACATTTAGAGAAATGCTGCGCACTGGTAAGAAAGCTTCGCTTTTTCGCCGTAACTACGCAGGGGTTGCCAAACTTTTCATGACGTGGGCCACATTAATCATCAGAGAATGAATGAATCGCGGGCGAAGCCACAAAATTTTGCGACAATAAACTCACAGGCACGAGGTACACAGACCACGTTAGTTTTCAAACACGGCATTTTATTGAACTAAAATCTACAGTTACATACTAATAGCCGATATAATTAACAAATGGTCAAACTTTAATACATAGCCTGATGACAATGTAACTGATAGGCAATATTACTTAACACGGAGTGTGTTGCGTGTGCTAAAATTGCAGACATTTGTAGTTCTAATTTTGTGCTGCCTATCCTCAAAACGGATTATAAATGTCTTCAGTCATAGCACACATACTTTTGAGTTAACATACCTATTTCATTTTGGAAAATGTATTTTCACCGAGTGAGATGAGACAGTGGTAATGTGTGCAACTTGCATTCGGGAGGTCCGAGTTTCAAACCCCGGTGCGACCGACCTGACCGAAGGCTTCTTCACGATTTTCCTCAGTCGGTAGGCAAATACTGTGATGTATAAATAATTTATTCGCGAATTTTCCTATCATCCATTTCATCACTGCATTTCATTTCGTCCTCCTTCAGCACCATACCAAGCATTGGGATGATCAACATTCCTGGATATTCTATGATCCAGAGTTTGCTTGCTCCTCGACAGGCTACTGACACAAGACATTGGGCTGGTCACCCATCCTGGATATTCTATGATCCAGAGTTTGCTTGCTCCTCGACAGGCTACTGACACAAGACATTGGGCTGGTCACCCATCCTGGATATGCTATGATCCAGAGTTTACTTGCTCCTCGACAGGATACGACACAAGACATTGCGCTGATCACCCATACTGAATATGCTATGATTCACAGTTTGCTTGCTCCTCGACAGACTACTGACACAAGACATTGGGCTGATCACACATCCTGGATATGCTATGATCCAGAGTTTACTTGTTCCTCGACAGACTACTGACACAAGACATTGGACTGATCACCCATCCTGGATATGCTATGATCCAGAGTTTGCTTGCTCCTCGACAGACTACTGACACAAGACATTGGGCTGATCACCCATCCTGGATATGCTATGATCCAGAGTTTGCTTGCTCCTCGACAGGCTACTGACACAAGACATTGGACTGATCACCCATCCTGGATATGCTATGATCCAGAGTTTGCTTGCTCCTCGACAGACTACTGACACAAGACATTGGGCTGATCACCCATCCTGGATATGCTATGATCCAGAGTTTGCTTGCTCCTCGACAGACTACTGACACAAGACATTGGACTGATCACCCATCCTGGATATGCTATGATCCAGAGTTTGCTTGCTCCTCGACAGACTACTGACACAAGACATTGGGCTGATCACCCATCCTGGATATGTTATGATTCAGAGTTTACTTGCTCCTCGACAGATTACTGACACAAGGCATTGGGCTGATCACCCATCCTGGATATGCTATGATCCAGAGTTTGCTTGCTCCTCGACAGGCTACTGATACAAGACATTGGGCTGATCACCCATCCTGGATATGTTATGATTCAGAGTTTACTTGCTCCTCGACAGATTACTGACACAAGACATTGGGCTGATCACCCATCCTGGATATGCTATGATCCAGAGTTTGCTTGCTCCTCGACAGACTACTGACACAAGACATTGGGCTGATCACCCATCCTGGATATGCTATGATCCAGAGTTTGCTTGCTCCTCGACAGACTACTGACACAAGACATTGGGCTGATCACCCATCCTGGATATGTTATGATCCAGAGTTTACTTGCTCCTCGACAGATTACTGACACAAGACATTGGGCTGATCACCCATCCTGGATATGCTATGATCCAGAGTTTACTTGCTACTCGACAGGCTACTGACACAAGACATTGGGCTGATCACCCATCCTGGATATGCTATGATCCAGAGTTTGCTTGCTCCTCGACAGATTACTGACACAAGACATTGGGCTGATCACCCATCCTGGATATGCTATGATCCAGAGTTTGCTTGCTCCTCGACAGATTACTGACACAAGACATTGGGCTGATCACCCATCCTGGATATGCTATGATCCAGAGTTTGCTTGCTCCTCGACAGATTACTGACACAAGACATTGGGCTGATTACCCATCCTGGATATTCTATGATCCAGAGTTTGCTTGCTCCTCGACAGATTACTGACACAAGACATTGGGCTGATTACCCATCCTGGATATGCTATGATCCAGAGTTTGCTTGCTCCTCGACAGATTACTGACACAAGACATTGGGCTGATCACCCATCCTGGATATGCTATGATCCAGAGTTTGCTTGCTCCTCGACAGATTACTGACACAAGACATTGGGCTGATTACCCATCCTGGATATGCTATGATCCAGAGTTTGCTTGCTCCTCGACAGGCTACTCGCCCTAGGCTTTGGGGGTTAAGTCCTGCAGAGAGGAGAGTCATCCATTGAAGAAGAAGGAAATGTATTTTTACTTATTTACGTTGATGCGATCACTGATTTTAGTCCACGTGCGAAGTCTTTGAAAAGAGGAAATGTGTCACTCGGGAGGCAAATTAGCCAAATTAACTTCCATGTATTTGTCCCTCAGTAGCTCATTGCAGTGTGTGTCAATAAAAATTAAGGTAATACGGTAGCACCGTTTTTTTATTTATGTTTTTTTTTAAATTTATTGGCGGGCTAAACCAAAGCAGTTTGTGGTCCAGGTTTGTCCCCCGGGCTGTAATTTGGCAATCCCCAATTTAGAGCAAAACAAGTCAAGGTATTCGGCGTAGTTACGATGCGGGCTTCAAACCTGCAGTTGAAATACAAACACTAGAGAGGCCGGAAGACTGTATGGACTGGACAAATGTATTTTGTGCCAATGTGATGTACTATGTGCATGCTAGGATAAATATAGGTACAAGCTAATAAATCGTTTATATCCATTTTTCTTGCCTCAATCCAGGTGCGGCTAATTTTTGCGTCAACCTTTTTCTCCCGCCCTTTTCTCCTTCGAATTTTACGGCTGCTGCTCATATGCGAGGACGGCTATTTTCGGGCCGATAGGATATTTGTGAAAGTTGTGGGAATTATTCGTACAGGTTATCCAGTTGTCTTTAAGATGACTCAGAGTGCAACCTCAAGCTCGTTGTGACTGTTGGGAGGCAAGGAATCACATTGTGAGCGACGTCTGGTCTTGTGAAAAACTAAATGAGAGATGTCGGCAGGAACAAGGACAGGTCTGTTCGCGAGTGTTACAAGCCATGGCGATGAATTTCGTTAATCGGCTGCATCCAGAGCCGATGACAGGATGCTGGCGGCATTCCTCCCCTCTCCCTCTTCAGCAGAATAACAAGAAGAAAACAGGTGGATGCACTCAGCTGGCATCTGATGGCGAGTCATTGTTACCGGTCAAGGTTCCCTACCCCGCAACATATTGTAATACCCAATAAACATAATAAGTTAGCTATCTGCAACCATTTAATAATGGCTACTTATTCATCATCATATCTCCATGTAATGAATTAATATACAGTTACGTGTCATGTTGAACATTGAAAACGAATCCTGAAAAAGAAACTTGATTATCTATCTCTACATAGTCTTTTAGAAATAAGGAATAATGCAATTAAAGTTAACTGTTTTTTTACAAAATGCTCGGACATGTTAAGTTTAATATTTTGAAAGGAAAATTTTACAAATAGAAACAAAACTTTCAGCCACTATAGTATAGTGTGTCGTCATCAACAAAAACAAGTTAGTTGCATGAAGCATTTCATTGGTAGCATACGAAAGATTTGGTTACTATGTAAACAGATCTCTCTCCGCTTGATTACTTTATATGGGATGTTTGAAATGTAGTATTAGTTACTAGGCCTGCCACTTTGGCAGAGATAACCACCGACAGTGATTGAAAATGTTCAACAAGAATTCGCGCTACCAGATTGTACAGGGAGAGCCAAAAAAAACTACGAACAGGCTACGTGGTGTTTTCCTGTCCGCGTCCTCGGCGCTCCTTGCCGTCTACCGCAGTCATAGAAAGGCGCGAATGAAACCATACAACATTTTAAAACTACTTTTAAAGCTTTTACTTACCAACTTTATGAAAGGAGATGCTGAAACTGACCACCGTCGTTGTCCATACATTTTTGGCACCTCTTTAGGAAACTATCCATCACTCGCCGTACTTCACGTTGAGAAATGTTGGCAATTTCCTGGCGGATATTTTGTTTTAATTCTTCCAGGTTGTATGGGTTTGTCTTGTACACTTTGTTTAAAGTTACCCTCAGAGATAGAAATCGCAGGAGGTTAGGTTGGGGGATAGAGGGGGCCACAAATCTCTACTAATAATTCTGTACTCAAACACACTTTCAATTGTTCTCATAGAAATATTGGCTCTATAAGCTGTTGCAAGTCTTGTGAAAAACGGCAAAATCACGCTTCCTGGTTGTCAATTCTCTAAAAAACTTTTCTGATGTGTTACACTCTCATGACTTTCTCTACTCTTGTACAAACTATTTTTACAAACGCTTATTCTCCATCTACTTCATGTTAATCGAGATAAACATTTGCAGACTCTATCTTATTCCTAATTTTCTTGTAGATGTAGGGGAAAATATATTTACAAGGGCAATATAGAAATACAGTAGCCTTTAAGCACATACATATCTCTTAATAGCTGGTTGCTAGGTGCAGCACCATTCCCTTTGTCACAGATTAATACTCTTTGCATATCCAAGACAAAAAGATGAATAACGAATTCCCATTTGAGAAAATAAGTACTGAGAAATTTAAGGGAATAGCAAGCAATACCTGGAAAATTGTTCACTCAACAAAAAAAATGTATATGACATAAATTGTGAATTTTAATGCGATCTACATTTTTTGTGTAGTAAAATTTTGTCTATCTCTTATGGTTTACCAGTTATGCTAAAGTCGTTCACAATGAAGAATTCTTTTGGAGACATTCCCAGAAAATTCGACATATACATTTTATTTGTCATGAAAATATTTTAAACATATGATATTTTAATCAAAATCGTTAGAGCCATTTTTGAGAAAATTAAAGTTTTTGAAAAATGTTCCATGTAAAGGGTATTCTGGGGTGGGGGGATTTTCTTGAAAACCTTCGTGTCGCATCTCTGGAAGATACTGAACCTAAATACCAAGTTTGGTGTTTATCCGACTGTTCGTTTGTGAGTTATGCTGTTCACGCACACGCACACACACACACACACACACACACACACACACACAGTGACACACGGACATGTTTCCAAAAATGTTTTTTTTTATTCAGGGGGTCTCAAAACATGTATTTCCGGTGAAATCTCGGTATCGAATTTTTGGGTGGAATACAATACTTCCCCTACTTACTACGCGTAGTTGAGAAAGTAAACAAGGGCAATGTAGAAATACAGTAGCCTTTAAGCATATACATATCTCTTAATAGCTGGTTGCTAGGTTCAGCATCATTCCCTTTCCCACAGATTAATACTCTTTGCATATCCAAGACAAAAAATGAATAAGGAATTCCCATTTGAGAAAAGAAGTATTGAAAAATTTAAGGGAATAACAAGTAATTTCTCGAAAATGGTTCACTCAACAAAAAAAAATGTATATGACATAACTTGTGTATTTTACGGCTATCTACATTTTTTGTGTAGTCAAATTTTGTTTATCTCTTATGGTTTACCAGTTATGCAAAAGTCGTTCACAATGAAGAATACTTTTGGAGACATTCCCAGGAAATTCAAGATATACATTTTATTTGTCATAAAAATATCTTAAACATATGATATTTTAATCAAAATCGTTAGAGCCATTTTTGAGAAAATTAAACTTTTCGAAAAATCTTCCATGTAAAGGGTAAACTGGGGTGGGGGGATTTTCTTGAAAACCTTCGTGTCGCATCCTTGGAAGATACTGAACCTAAATATCAAGTTTGGTGTTAATCCGACTGTTCGTTTCTGAGTTATGCTGTTCACAGACAGACACACACACGGACATGTTTCCAAAAATGCTTTTTTTTGGATTCAGGGGGTCTCAAAACATGTATTTCCGATGAAATCTCGGTATCGTATTTTGGGTGGAATACTATACGTAGTAGTGAAAGTAAAAAGGGGGGGGCAAATTTGTATTCACATTGTATTCGTCAGCTGTTGACTTGAAAAAAAAAAATTGGACAACGACGGTGGCCAGTTTCAGCATTTCCTTTCATAAAGTTGGTAAGTAAAGCCTTTAAAAGTAGTTTTAAAATATTGTATGGTTTCATCCACGCCTTTCTATGATAGCGGCGAACGGCGAGGTAGATGACGCGGACAGGAAAAACACCGCGCATCCGATTCGTAGTTTTTTTGGCTCTCTCTGTATATGGGGGTATTTTGACCACCTTATTAAATAATTAGAATTTCATTTGTTACAGTGGTTCTGTAGATTGTGGAGAAAATTGTTGAAACAGGTCAACAATAAGTCTGTTAAACCTATGTAATTACAGAACTCGGCTTTCTTGCAAAACACATTCGAGCAATAATGCTCATATCCCACTAGCTGCATAAAGAACTATAAAATGCGTTAACGTGAACTTAATTGAATACCTCCGTAGGAGAATTAAATAAGGAAGGGTTTTGCGGTGTATTACCTTTTCTACTCCTTGCCTGTATTAACAAGGGAAAGTACTGCATTCCACTCAAAAATTCGATACCGAGATTTCTCCGGAATTATACGCTTTAGGGCTCCTCGTACAAAAACAGAGCATTTTAAAAGAAAAGTCCTGTGTGTGTGTGTGTGTGTGTGTGTGTGTGTGTGTGTGTGTGTGTGTGTGTGTGTGTGTGTGTGTTAACAGCATAGCTCAAAAACCTGGGTTAGGCACCCAACTTGGTATTTAATTTCAACATCTTCCAAAAATGCGACAAGGAGATTTCCGAGAAAATCACCCACCCCAAACTACCCCACATGGAATAGTTTTCGTTATTTTTGACTTTCTAAAAGTGGCTCTGACGATTTTGATTAGAATACAATATTTTTAAGATATTTGCATAGAAAATGAAATGTACATCTTGAGGTTTTTTTGTGAATAGCTTGTGAAGTTGTGTTCATTCTGAATTCCTTCTATATTACTGGTGAACCGTAAGAGATGGATAAAATCTTACCGCACAATGATGGAAATCTGGTTAAGGCACACGATCTATGTCAAATAAAATACCATTTGACAGATGTTCTTTTTTAATTGGGTTGAATGTTTAAATATTTATACTTTTATCAAGAGGTAAGTCGGTATTCGTTTTTTCTCGTGGATATGCAAAAATCATGGAATTTCTAAGGCATAACATAGCGACACTCTTTTTAAAAAATCTGACTATTACTAGCTTACTGTATTCTTCTTACACTTCCAACGAAATCTGTAATGAAAGCAAAAAAATTAGAACACTGCCCTCGTTGGTATTTATACTTGTCGAATTTTAGCAGTATCGATCTGACAAGCCTCCGCTGTATCACCCAATATGATTCGCTACTGTCGGAAGTAGATTCAATTAAAAAAAAAACATAAAATCCACAAAAAACAATGACTATATCGATGTATTTTGTGTCACTGCATTTACGCAAAAATCTTGACGAAAAATGAACTTACAAACGCCTTAGCTCTTTCGCGTAGGCAACCCAGCTCACACAGTTCTAGCTCTGCCTTAACTTTTTAACTGCAACGTACTTCACATACACATAGACCTCGTGGCATTGTCATTGCTCGTCGGTTTTATATATACACACGTAATCGCAGACATGGTGGTCAAATTCTGTGAAAATGTGTGCGACTTGACGTGGAATGGCTAATATGAGAGTGGATGTACTAAAGCGCACAAGTTATTTCAAATAACTTTTTACTTTCTCCACTACGCATAGTAGTACGAGAGGTATTGCATTCCACCTAAGAATTCGATGTCGAGATTTCACCGAAACTATATTGTCTCGAACGTGACTGAGGATATCCATATTATGTTTATTATTTTATATTAATTGACATTATTTTATTAGCCTGTCACAAGTTTATAAATTCATATACAATCATATTTTATATTTATTAATTCTGCTCAAGTCTTAGTAAATTGTATATACGACTGGAAACAGTGGTTTGCCACTTCCTTTGACATTTCAAAGGGATGTTACTATGCCATCATTTCCTTAGGAGTACGTGTCTTTCTGCACGGCTCTTAGCTGCATCCTGTGGATCGCTTGATCCTTGGAAAGTCCTAAGGCTACGCATTTCCAGGGCGTCGGCAGACCATATTTGGTAATAGCTGCCACGGTATTAGAATGAATCCCTCTAGGGTATTCCACTCTATATAAGCAAGCACTCAAGCTCTGCTCGCGGGGACGTTGTGTTGTAACTTGGCCGGGACCACTATGGTACCCGTCGGGCGCTCGCCGGATGGTTTCACTTGGCACCACTAGCGCCTTGACATAGCCGTGTTGAGTATTGGTTCTCATCCAGACGAGGCATCTCCTAAGGTAAGAGAACCGTTAATGATAATGTGTACTGTGCTTCCCCTCTCTTTCTGTAAACCCAATTATTGTATAATCCAAGGCTAACTTCGAATATAGTGAGATCGCTCTAGCCAAACGTTTTAATAATTGTCTCTATCTCTGCAATCCCTCATTTAGTTATCCCCCACCCCAGTGTCACAACTTAGCACGTGACAATATGATTGGAGGCTCCGTGAACCCAAAAATAGCATTTTTACTTTCTCTACTACGTATAGCAAGCAGACGAAGTGTTACATTCTACCAAACATTCGATACCGAGATTTCACCGGAAATATATGTTTTGAGGTGCCGAGAATCCAAATAAAGCATATTTGGAAATATGTCCGTGTGGGTGTCTGTCTGTGAACAGCATAACTCCAAAATGAAAAGTCGTATAAATTCCAAACTTTGTATTTGATTTATTTTTTTGTTAACTAAGGCCCGTCTGCAAAAGCCCCAGTTGCACTGCAGCCTAAAGACTTATTGTGATAACCCTGTAATGGTTGCCACCCCTTCACACTAGTCCTGTATCCCTCACCAGATTACACAGGTCCAATAGTGGGTTGGGGGTAGTAATCCTCTGGTTCCATAGACAGTTTCCCAAAAATCTTATATCTCCTTGATCCTAACGCTTCACAGGAGCATAATATATGATAGGTTGTTGCAGTTTCAGACCTGCACAATCTACAGTACGTGTTGCCCTGAAACCTTCCATTCTCACTGGTGGCAAATCATCTGTTGTTATTGACTGAGACTTACTTCATCTAAGCAGTCTGTCAGATAAAGCTTCGCATGGTTCTTTGATAAACACGTTCCCATGCCGAATTCCTGTAATCCTCTTCGAGGTCAAAGAGTGTTGTTTATTACACCAGTTTGTGATAGTCGCTCTAATGGAACACAGGTGTGCCTAGAGGTGGCTCTGGTTTGGGTTTCAAATGTGTTGATCCTAGCTTAGCAAGTTCGCCAGCTTTGGTATTTGAGTTTAGTATCTTCCAAGGATGCGACACGAAGAGTTTCAAGAAAATCTTCCCCACCCAAGACTACCCTTTACATAGAGTATTTTTCGAAAATTTTGATTTTCTCAAAAATGGCCCCAAGGTTTTTGATTAAAATATCATATATTTAAGATTTTTCTTGGCAAATGAAATATATATGTTGAATTATATGGGAATGTCTCCAAAAGTCCTCTTAATTCTGAATGAATTTTGCATAAGTGGTAAACCGTAAGAGATAGACAAAATTTTACTACACAAAAAGTGCAGATTTCGTTAAAACACACAAGTTATGTCATATACATTTTTTTTGTCAGTGAACCATTTCCGAGATATTCCTTGTTATTTGTTTGAATTTTCCAATAATACTTTTTCTCAAATGGGAATTCGTTATTCGTTTTTTTTTTGTCCTGGACGTACAAAGAGAATGGAATACTCTACATAGCAACCAGCTCTTAAAACATTTGACTATCGCTTAAAGCCTACCATATTCCCCTTGCATACAAGAAAATTAGCAATAAGATTAACACGAAGAAGACGGAGAATAAGCGTTTCTAAAAATAATTTATACAAGAGTAGAGAAAGTTATGCGAGTGCTAGACATCAGATTTTTAGAAAAAGGGCGTCTCTATCTCTCTCTCTCCCCCCTGTATGTGCCTGTGCACAGCATAACTCAAAAAACGAGAAGTCGTATAAACACCAAACTTGGTATTTAAGTTCAGCATCTTACAAAGATGCGACACGAGGACTTTCATAAAAATCTCCCCCCCCAAACTACTGTTTTAATGAAACATCTTTCGAAATGTTTTATTTTATAAAAATGGCTAACGATTTCGATTAAAATACCAAATATTCAAAGATATTTGCATAACAAATAAGGTGTATATCTTGAATTTTCTGTGAATAGCCTCTGAAGTCCACTTCGTTGGCTAGTACTATGGTCTATTTGGACATGTGTCGAAGCTGCCATCTACTCGTCACAGAAACAGAATACAGTTGCCTGGCACTAAGGCCTCTGTAGTACTTGACGAAGCTGCTATTTGCCCGGCACGTATAGAAGCAGAGGTACCGTTGGCTAGTGCTGTGGTCTCTTTGGAAATGTGTCGAAGCTGCCGTCACAGAAGCAGGGATACAGTTGCTTGGCACTAAGGCCTCTGTAGTACTTGACGAAGCTGCTATTTGCCCGGCACGTGTAGAAGCAGAGGTACCGTTGGCTAGTGCTGTGTTCTCTTTGGAAATGTGTCGAAGCTGCCGTCACAGAAGCAGGGATACAGTTGCTTGGCACTAAGGCCTCTGTGAGCACGTGTTGAAGCTATCTGTTCGTCACGTATAGAAGCAGAGGTACGGTTGCCTAACACTAAGACCTTTGGATGCGTGACGAAGCAAGATGGTATGGCACAGGGATGAGACCTAAAAGGCTAACTATCTGCCACATACCGAGCTACGAGGTATCTCGTAACAGATCCGTTGGGACATGATCAGGTAATTAAAGCGACGTCAAGTAAATAGAGAGGGAGATAAAAAGAACTGTTACAGTACACATTTACCAAACGTCGTGTAAGAGAGGAAGTGAATTCTCCACTCCAGGATCCCTTTTAAAGAAAACCAGTCTGCATTAGCATTTGCAATTTGAGAAGATAATTTGATTCCTACTCTTTCGTTATGCAATACTAGGATTAAGGGTGGGGGAAGAACAAGAAATACTAGCAATGAATTTATGTCGGAGTGCTCCTTTTATTATATTAATAATTTAGGTTTAATAGGCCCAGCTTTTGGAAGCTTCTCATCTGGAAGAACCGGTTTCATGCCTCAGCACAAAGAACTTCTTATACTAAAGTAAGCGCTAATGTGCAAGAGGTTTGGTTCTGATCGGCAATTTCAGCACGCAGACCATTATTTTCGCGTCACAACCTGTAACACAAGTTTTACTGCACTTCACATGGCTCTTGTAACGTGATAATACCATTCTTCTTCTTCACAGTAGAGACAGGCGAGATAAAAACGTGTACAGGCTCTGTGCTGCAACAAACAACATGGCCACAACAGTTTACGTGCCAAACAAATACTATAGATTAAGATCATAAATTGTATTGACCTGGAGAAGTTGTATGGTGTACCATAGTATACACACAAGTGTTTTTCTTAAGATTCTAAAGCTTTTTATTGGCTTTGGTTTATAATTTCATATTATATTAACCTTCAAGAAACCAAAGGAGGTGGCGCCGCGGTTACACGTGCGACTCGCATTCGGGAAGTCTTGGGTTCGATTCCCGGCGATGCTCGCTCTGACCAATGGGTTTTTTTAGGGTTTTTCCCGGGTCGTCAGGCGAAAGCTGGAGTGGTTTCTTTCAGTCCCCGGATTCCCTGACCCTCCACTTCGCTCCATTCCTCACCCCGTTAGGTTGTTTCAGGGTTGAAATTGTCTGCGATGGTGTTTCGGTGCGGCGTGGCGGGAAAAAAGATGCTTTCTGGAACTTCCTCCGTCCCTCGAGTGTGCCTGTCCGACTGTTGGGGCGTCTCAATCTGGAAACTGTAGGGACCCTGCCATTGCGCTGCCGTCACTCTTGGTCCTCTTACTCTCTCCCGGGGCGTGCCCTTGTGGTTTAGATATAGTTACAATGCCCTCACTGGAACAGTGCCGCGTCTCCTCCGCGAATCAGAAAGAAAAAACAACCTTTAACAATAAAATACAAGTATGTACAGCTGTTTTATATTTAAAAGTGTTAAAGTTTTGCTGTAAAGTTGTAGGTGTATTTTTAAGAACAATGAATAAAGTGAAATCCATGCAACTGAAGTGAAATGTAACCCCGTCAGCATCCAACCGTGCCGTCACACCGGTTACTTTACTTGGGCCCTCCCCGTCCTTTACCACAGGCACGATTTACTGCAGTCGCTGGGAATCAAACTCGCTACGTTTGGCTTTGAATGGATGGTCAGTACATTTCGTATTGCTTTAACGATCACAGCTAATCGAATCGCTTCAGCTGTGGTGCCTATGAAAGGGAAGTGAGCGCCGGTTTAGAAATCAGAGGAACAGCGGTATATGTAACAAAATAATTCCTTATTGAGGAATGTATTTGTAACATTTGTCTAAACCTTTATCTTTATTAGTGAGTATACTATTCTTACTAAAGCTTATTTTTACTTTCTCTACTACGTATAGTAAGTAGGGGAAGTATTGTATTCCACCCAAAAATTCGATACCAAGATTTCACCTGAAATACATGTTTTGAGACCCCCTGAATCCAAAAAACTATGTTTGGAAACATGTCCGTTTGTGTGTGTGTGTGTGTGTGTGTGTGTGTTAGTGTGTGTGTGTCTGTCTGTCTGCGAACAGCATAACTCAGAAACGAACAGTCGGATAAACACCAAACTTGGTATTACGGTTCAGTATCTTCCAGAGATGCGACACGAAGGTTTTCAAGAAAATACCCCTACCTCAGATTACCCTTTACATGGAACATTTTTTGAAAATTTTAATTTTCTCAGAAATGGCTTTAACGATTTTGATTAAAATATCATATGTTTAAGCTATTTTCATGACAAATAAAATGTATATCTTGAATTTTCTGGGAATGTCTCCAAAAGTATTCTTCATTGAGAACGAGTGTTGCATAACTGCTAAACCATAAGGGTTAGACAAAATTTTACTACACAAAAAATGTAGATCGCGTTAAAATACACAATTGATGTCATATACATTTTTACTTTCTCCACTACGTATAGTAAGTAGGGGAAGTATTGTATTCCACCCAAAAATTTGATACCTAGATTTCACCGGAAATACATGTTTTGAGACTCCCTGAATCCAAAAAAAGCATTTTTGGAAACATGTCCGTGTGTGTGTCTGTGTGTGTGTGTGTCTGTGAACAGCATAACTCAGAAACGAACAGTCGGATAAACACCAAACTTGGTATTACGGTTCAGTATCTTCCAGAGATGCGACACGAAGGTTTTCAAGAAAATACCCCTACCTCAGATTACCCTTTACATGGAACATTTTTTGAAAATTTTAATTTTCTCAGAAATGGCTTTAACGATTTTGATTAAAATATCATATGTTTAAGCTATTTTCATGACAAATAAAATGTATATCTTGAATTTTCTGGGAATGTCTCCAAAAGTATTCTTCATTGAGAACGAGTGTTGCATAACTGCTAAACCATAAGGGTTAGACAAAATTTTACTACACAAAAAATGTAGATCGCGTTAAAATACACAATTGATGTCATATACATTTTTACTTTCTCCACTACGTATAGTAAGTAGGGGAAGTATTGTATTCCACCCAAAAATTTGATACCTAGATTTCACCGGAAATACATGTTTTGAGACTCCCTGAATCCAAAAAAAGCATTTTTGGAAACATGTCCGTGTGTGTGTCTGTCTGTCTGTGAACAGTATAACTCAGAAAGGAACAGTCGGATAAGAACCAAACTTGGTATCTAGGTTCAGTATCTTCCAGAGATGCGACACGAAGGTTTTCAAGAAAATCCTCCCACCTCAGATTACCCTTTACATGGAACATTTTTCGAAAATTTTAATTTTCTCAAAAATGGCTCTAACGATTTTGATTAAAATATCATATGTTTAAGATATTTTCATGACAAATAAAATGTATATTTTGAATTTTCTGGTAATGTCTCCTCGATTAATGTTTATCTCGATTAATATGAAGCATATGGAGAATAAGAGTTTGTAAAAATAGTTTGTACAAGAGTAAAGAAAGTCATGTGAGTGTAACACATCAGATTTTTTTACTAAGGTTTTATCTATCTCTTACGGTTTACCAGTTGTAGAAAATTATGCAAAGTTAATGAGAAAGACTTCACAGGCTATTTCCAGAAGATCGAAGATATACGTTTTATTTCTCATGTAAAGTAGCTTAAGTAGATGGTATACCGTGAGAGGTATCTTTGAGAAAATAAAAAATAACGTAACCTTTGCCATGTGAAGGGTAGTGTGAGTGGGGAGTTGTTTTGAAAACCTTCGTGTTGCATCTTTAGAAGACACCGAGCTGAAATACCAGATAAACACGCGAGTGCACGCATACGCACAGTAAAACCCCGCTTAACCGAAACAGCCAAAGAGGAAGGGGGCGGAGAATAAGTAAAACGAATAAAGGCAAAAAGGCAATATGCTCAAATTCGCGCTAGCAACGTTGCTGGGACAATGTTGTTTTGCCGTAACACTAAATTTCTAGATAGGCACTTGGTACAGGGCAAGAGCCCGGCCAGCGCCACCCGAGTGGCTCTTCAAACCGTGGGGGTTTCCCATGGAGCCAATACCTAGAGTCTAAAAAGCTCCCTCCCCGCTTGCGCGAGGATGGAAGTGGATACGCCACTTACGCGCGTCATCCCGAAAGGGGGACTACCGATAACCTCGGTGGGGTTGACAGCAATCTAGCATGCCGTCTACCGGTTACCCAGGTCGGTACCGGAGGACATTGAGGCGTCTCACAAACCCGCACAGTCGTACCCAAACTCCCACTGCCCCGCCGAGTCCAACCCAATTCCAACAACTTTCTACCGGTAGGGATTCTAGTAACGTCAGAAGTACCACGAGTGCTCAGGGTAGTAGCGCCCGCACCACGGCAGCTGAAGCGGTCGGAACCCCCCCTTACGGAAAGGCACTTGGTACAGTAGGCAATTAATCCTCACCCCCTACCCTACAATCCAAGAAATACCGTAGCTTTACAACAAGTATTAACTGCTTGGACACGGAGCCGCACTGCTATTTTACTGTTGATGTTGGTCAGTGTGGTTTATTTGTGTTTAAGATGTCAGCGAAAAGAAAATATGTTACAATAAACATTGAACAGACACTCAAGCTGACAGTGGACGAGGGGATCAAAACATTAGTGATGAGAAACACTACAAATTCGTATTCAAATCTTAACCGTAAATATTGAATTACAGCTTTAGTTTTTAGGTTGCCTTGCGGAACAGAGCCGTGAATCGACACCAACAGACATCATGTTTATCAAGCTGTGATCTGGTGTAGCTGCTCGCAAGCGTTGCGAGAAGAAAGTTCAAACAAAGAGTTACTGTTTTTATTAAATACTATTACATATATTTGGAATACAAATATTATATTCATTTCGCTATTTAAAATAGATTATCCGAAAAAATGCATTATACCAAAGGCTCTGCCCCGTTTAGTACGGTTAAGCGGGGTAAGTTTTATTCATTCGTCAGAAATGCTTATTTTATAAGAAGTATGATAAACGAAATTCAACTGAGCTTAATGCACTATTATTATTTATTAATAATGAACGAGCCGCTTTTTAAGTTATATTCGTACCTCCAAGTTTCCCAGTGAGTAGTAGACGAATGCAGATATGCCGATGATGAGACACGGTTTGTGGGAGGTTAGTCACCAATGTCCCTCTTCACAATCCTGATTTATGCTCGCAGAGAGAAAGCCTATAATCTTCGCGTAACAGTGACGCAAGATTTCATGACTGAAGTGCAATAATTACTAGTTTCCATAAGTGGATACCAGTATCTAGTTGTTTTTATACTAAGGTAATCGGCTTAGCAGGTACAGATGGCAGCAAAGGTCTCTGTAAAAGGAAAACAAAGTAGTGGAAGAGAAGCATTCAGGAATGTGAATCACACTTGCTGCTCACTATGAAGGGTATCTCAATTCACGGTACGTATTGCGTACCGGTGTTCATCTGTACAGTCAGCCAAGTGAATGTTCTGTGACGTCAGGATTCCCGGCACAGAGATCGGAGCTCACCAAGAAGTGTTATGTCGACGAGGCTTTTAAGCTACAAAGCGAACTGGGTATATCATAATTTTTTTATCTGTAATATTCTTAACAGTCCAGAATAAAGAAGCTTGTATTCATAAGATCAAGATTAACAGGGTCTTAATATGTTTAATAACTTCACGCATCGCTCCTGTTTTACGTGCAGTCAAACAATAGGCAAAAGACTTTTTTTGGACAGCATGGCATAAAAATAGAACTTTTAACACAGTGCACACAATTTTTATACCACTCCATTGTGACCAACTTGGCTTTCAATTCCAATCACATGGCAATTACCCTTTTGCACGTGTTTAATAACTCGACTTGGCTTGATTAGCCTTTACTTTTCATTATGTCTTTTTACATGATTAACTTTTCATGGCAGTCGCAGTATCTGTTCACAATACAAATCGTCATACTTCAATTTATCGCAATTCGTTGTGGAGATAACCTATACCTTATATTGGCAGCCTTGTTCTTTCTTGGATCTAAAACTTTATTCTTTTATCCAGTATAACCGACATAAATGTTAAATAGGGGCAACTAGAATTCAGAAGGGACAGTGAAGTTACAGAAACAGCAGAAAGAATAATACTGGATCTAATTATCCAGAAAGCAATATGATATTGTTATTACCGGGATGAGGCCAAAAGGTTTTGCAGCTAAAATATTAAATTTAGTTACCCGGCACTCCACCAAAAATGTTTATCCCAGGGTAACTAAATTTGATATTTTAGCTGCAAAACCTTTTGCCTCACCCCGGTATATAACATTTTTTGCATTTAATCGCTTCATTGCCTGGTGTAAGGCAAACCATGTTGAAAATGACTGCTAGCAGAACAACAAAATATCTGACATCTCCTGCACACGAGAGTTGATCTCGTTTTTAATATAATTTCTCATGTTTGAAGAAACTCACTATACACGTGAGTTGACCTCGTTCTAAAGGTCATTTCTTTTAGTTTCAGGAACCAATATATCATTTTATTGATATTTTACAATTTTTCAAAACCTAAAAAATAGTGTATGTCATGTATTAAACGTGGTTTTATTTTGCAAGTAGGAATGATATTACTACTCACAAAATAAAACCCTACTTTTAACACTAGACATAATCTACTACTAAAATCTTGGTGATACGAAGAGAAAATCAGTATTTTAGTACGGGACTTGATAATTTTTCACTAGTAAAGTATGACTAACATAAATTCATATCATATACCTATTGGTTACTTGGGTTTTCCTCTCGTGCAGATGATTGTACCAATTGGCATTTCAAGGGCATTATAAATAAGTTGACCATTTAACTCCTAGAATTCTAATAGAAAATCCTTAAATACTAGTATATGCTTCGCTAACACGTTTTACAAGAAAAGAACGTACTAATGTAGACAGCGGCGGCTAGTTCAAATTTTACTTGGTGGTGCATAGCTTAAAAAAGTTTATTTACATTACACATTCATGACTTTCCCTACTCCCTCTTCTACAAGCTATTTTCCCATCTACTTGTTAATACAGATGAACATTCATTTCATATTTACACATTTCGTTGTAGATATGAGAAGGATAAAGCAGGCTAAAGCGATAGTCAGATTATTAAAAAGAGTGTTGCTATGTGTTGATCTAGAAATTCAATGCTCTTTGTAAGACCACGAGAAAAAATGCATAGCGGCTCACCCTTACGAAAAAGTATAGGTAAGTAGTTGAGAATTCCAACCACATGCATAGAATAACTCGGAAATGGTCAACAAAAAATAGTTTGACATAAATTGTGTGACTTAACGAGATCTACAATCTTTTGTGTAGTAAAATTTTGTGTCTTTTAGCAATTATACTAAAGGTAAAGGTGCTGACGAACGGAGAGGCCCCCGAAACCGGAGCAGAGCACCCCATGCAGGCCATCCAGCCCCTTGTGCTTCTACAGGATGCTGGGAGGAAGGGTGACCAGATCCGGGCGCAAGCGTGGACGGGGTACCGAATGTTTCCAGATTGAACGCATCCGATGCCGCCACAAGCCCCTAAACTCCCGGGATACCCCGAAGGGGCGCCGCTCGAGATTACCTGAGCAGTCCCGCAACGATGCCAGGGAAGAAACCTCTACAGAGCGCACGGCCACCGTCGCCTGCTCCTACAACACTGAAACAGTTGACTAGGAAGATGATGGGTACAGGAAAGTCGTGGTAGAAGATGAACCACCCCAGCATTCGCCTGTCGACCAGGAGAAACCACGAAAAACCCATAGGTCTGAGTGGGCGATCGCCGGGGATCGAACCCGGGACCTCCCGAATGCGAGTCGCACACGTTACCGCGGCGCCACCTCTCTCGCTACAAATTATACAAAAGTCATTCAGAATGAAGAGGACTTCATAGGATATTCACAGAATATTTAAGACATGCAAATGTCTTAAACGTTTGGCATTTTAATCGGAAGCCCTCGTCGTCTTGAGAAGATAAATAACGAGCATTTTTGCATGTGAAGGGTGGTGTGGAGTGGAGGATGTTCTTGAAAATCAGCGTGTCGCATCTTTGAAAGATACTGAACTTAAATGCCAAGTTTGGTGTTTAACACACCTTTGTTTTTCGGTTATGGTGTCGAGAGGGTCGCTATCTGATGCCTTGAAATTCCGTTCTCTTTGGATGACCACGTGAAAAACAATAGAGCCCTAACAGCTGAAAAAAGTAATGGAAAAGTCAGACTAATAAAAATAATACCTTGAAATATTGAATGCTCCCCCCCCAAAAAAAAAGTTAACATAAATCGTATGTTTTAACAAGACTTGTAGTTTTTGTGTAGTAAGATTTTGTCTTTCTCTTGCGGTTTAGTACCGTTATACAAAAGTCACTGAGAATAATACACAATATTTTAACCCAGATCGTTAGCCATTTTTGAAAAAATAAAAAATAATGTTTTTTTTCATGCAAAGGGTAGTTTGGCATCGGCGAATTTTTTTGGAAATGTTCTTGTCGCATCCTTGGAAGACAATGCTCTTAAATCACAATTTTTTTATTTATCTGACTTTTCGTTTTTAAGGCATGATGTGCTCATCCATACACGGACACTACAATAATTACTTAATATTTAACATTGAGTTAACTTCTTTGACAAAGCCTACAAATAATTAAAACTGAATAAATAAGGAAGCAAGTCATTGTACCGGGTTTTGAGACAGTATTTTTAACACTTAAATGATATCAGTCTAATTATATAATATAAAATATAATAACAGCCCGTCTTAAAGCAATATGTGTATGTAATATATAAAATGTATGTAACAGTCATTGTATTATGTTTATATTATTATGTACATGTATAATAATGTTAACAATGCAGGAGCTGTGAGAATAGAATCAAGCTGCCTTTTCTAGCAAACAGAATTACAAAGTAGAAGCCGAAAGTTGCTAACAATGAGGTAACCTTGAGACAACAATAAATTAGAAAGTTTAATAATGCTACTAATAATTCTTGGAACAATAATGTAATATTTAAAACAGTTTATAAATAGCCAATCAAAAACTAGAAATGCTTTAAGTTAAAAGTATTTTATTGGAGTAGGATTAGCCAATCAGAGACTTGAAATAGAGGAAATATACAAATTCAAGCGGCAGACGCTACAAGATTGCGTTCCCAAGCAGTCAGTCAGATTTGGTTCGTGTTCAATATGAAACATAAAAATGTATTGCGTTGAGAGTAATATAAAGTTTACCTGTTAAAAAGTGCAAATACCAATAATCTCATAGCTCTATAGTAGGATATATTAGTGAAGTGTTATTTAATCGTGTGAAGGATTAATAAACAAACTACAATACCATTATAATTTGTGTAAGCCTTGTTCTTTAGTCATACCAGCCCTGCTAAGAGGTATAGATACATATATAATATTTAAATAAACATTAAAATACAAAGTTGATTTTTTAAACGTGGGGCGAAAGCCACCGGAAAAGTGACGGTGGGGCGAACACTCCAAGAAACATATCTCCCGCAATACGTGGTGCAATCCCAACAACAATTCAACTACTTCAAGATTGGCGCCCAAAGCGTGGTGCTAATAACGTAAAGTCATTCTACCGTAGTTTGAATCTTTTCGCGCTGAAAATCCGCTTGTTTCGTTCTTTACGGCGAAACATTTCTGTGAAATTGTGTTTTTAGTTCTGAGAAAGGCTTCTAAAGCTGCCAGCAGCCTGTTCGCGTTTGTGCAGCGTTTAATAATTAATGCTGGTTAGGCACAGGAGCAAAGAAATAGGTTAAAAGAAGCGCAGCTGTGGAAAAAGTATTTTTGGCGAAAGGAGGCGATGTTTGCATACAAGACTAGAATGTCCGGGGTTGCTGATTAAACTGGTTAAAACATGTAGCTACCTACATCCTTCAGTATATTGGCTTTTTATTCAACGACTTGCCACTCAAGTATGTAGTTTCCACGTTTGGATTATAGAATGGGCCAAGCTTGTGGCCGTTATACCCACTTGATTGAAATAAATACAACATGTACATGGAATATTGAAATTGAGTCCACTTTCCACATTCGGTACGACTTGTAGATGAGCATTCACTTCGAAATGAAACACAAATCTGTAGCAAAATGTTGAAGCAAACGCAGAGATAGCCAGTAGGTACAGATAAACAATGATCTAGATGGTGTCTTTAAGCCATTTAAGATAATCCTATATAAAACTGGGGAGTAAATCACATGACTTTCTCTACTCTTCTAGAAATTATTCTTACAAAACCTTATTTTTCCAATTACTTCTTGTTAATATAGATAATTTCGGGCGTAAAAACCTTTAGGATAGCTTCCTTCGTAAGGGAAGCAAAGCCGGTGGTCCCGTTGAAGTGATAAGATCCGCTCGATTAGTAATAAGAATAATAACAATAACGATAATAATGTTAATAATCATCATAATAAAAATAATAAGGATGGGAATACTAATAAGAAGAAAGAATAAAAGATAATATTAAGGATTAGAAAAGGGGGAAATAAAATCATAACGAAAGAAATAAGGTAAAGAACAGATACGAATAAATAATCAGTACGTGAAATAAAATGTAGGAAAACGCGTATTTTAGAACGAAGAGACCCATAGTGAAAACTGTAAAAGGTGAAATACTTTAAGAACATACAGGAAAGAAACATTAGCAAACGCTTAAGTACTATAGAAATCTGGTGAAACTCACAGGAAGCGAGAACAACAAAAAGGAAGTCGAATTGCAGTCAACGGCACAGAAAACCTCATCATGCGCTGGTAAGGCGATAATGGTAGACGTGGGCAAGGTCAACTTGAAAATATAACGAACCAATAGAAAACGGCGGAAAATTTAGAAAAATAACCAATGAGAAATTGCAAAAGTCACGTGCATAACAAAAAGGAGGAATGAAACTAGAAAATAGGCGGAGAATAGAAAAATTATCTATGACGGAGAGCAGTTTGAGACGTGTGTAAGATGGATCACTTCGTGTCGTACAGGGAAGCCGTGTAAATGTCGAAATTCAAAGCACTTATGTGTTAAAAGTTAGTGTTGTAGTAGGATATTTTTTTGTAGTTGGAAAATGCTTTATGTTTATCTGCCCCATGTATGGAAGCCAATTTGTCGCGGTCACTTCGTGTTATCTATTGTTGAGCGCCTGTTATTGTATTAATATTTTGCATTTTGGGTTCATTGTGCTCCGGCTAGCTATTATTACGCAGTCGAGCAAATCTCTTAAACAGGGTGTGTAAGCGGAAAGGATTTGTTACTGAAAGATAACACTGATAAAAGAATTTGTTTTTACACTTTTATTACCGTCACAATTAATTAAGTTCACATATTGACTCTTGATACACGCCAGACTGAAACTGTTATATTTTCTAATATCACTATAATCACTTATTTACTGCACATTATTAATTCGCGTATTTCACATTTATAACAAACTTTAAGACGCGAGAGATTCTGTAGAATTGCGTAACGTGTACTTTATGTATGCTTCCGTTGAACTACGCGACGTATAACCCAGGAATACTTATGTTGAACTGATCGACGTATTACACGCGAATGCTTCTGTTGGACTGACGACTTAAGCTTTTTATACTCCCACACCCCGATATGCCTAAAGATTATAACCGAGCTGCTATTGGTTAATAAAACGCGCCAACATTAGCGTCTATTTTTATATCCAATCAAAAATTACGAAAACATATGCTTTAGGGAAGAAATTCCCTCCATTTCTAAGAAAAGCGCGCCAATATGACGTCATTTGTTTGTCTCTTCTAATTAATACTCAACTCACCCCCTCGCTCATTGTTATCCGCTCCTATTGTCAGTTTCAGTGAGGTCGTGTAAACTTATTTCCTAACAATGCTTATAGTTAACAAACATCTCAAATCAATGTCATACAATAATGCTTATTTACACTACAATCACTCTGGCATTTACATTATTGTGGTACAAATTACTGCCACAGTGTTCAGTAAAAGTGAGGAAAAGAAGTCGGCAACAACAATCCTTCCGAATCAGAAACCCGATACCAAGAAACCACCCTTTTTCCCATTAATCCTCGCCTCACCGTGTAGTAGATTTACGGCACGTAAAACAACCTCAAGCCTGATAGAGGCCTCTGTGCAAAATTACCAATCTTTCACACCCAATATAGAATGGGACGCTAAGGACCATAGCAGTTTAAGAGCGTCCATAAATAAAACTCAATTTAATTTAGTTTTTCCACAAAAATTGCGATAAATTGAGGTACGACGATTTGTATTGTGAACAGATAATGCGACCGCCGGGAGAAATCAATCATATAAACACATAATGAGAAGCAAAAATAATCACACCAACTCGAGTCATTAAACATGTGCAAATACAAAGGGTAATTGACATGTGATTGGACTTGAAACCAAAGTTGGTCACGATGGAATGCCATAAAAATGTTGTCACACTAGTGCAATAATGTAAGGTTTTTAGCTCGTGTGCACTATGTCAAAATTATTTTAGGTCATGCTGTCTAAAAAAAATGAGGTGTTACACTCACATGACTTTCTCTACTCTTGTACAAACTATTTTTACAAACGCTTATTCTCCATCTACTTCATGTTAATCGAGATAAACATTTGCAGACTCTATCTTATTGCTAATTTTCTTGTAGATGTAAGGGGAATATATATTTACAAGGGCAATATAGAAATACAGTAGCCTTTAAGCATAGACATATCTCTTAATAGCTGGTTGCTAGGTGCAGCACCATTCCCTTTGCCACAGATTAATACTCTTTTCATATCCAAGACAAAAAAATGAATAACGAATTCCCATTTGAGAAAATAAGTATTGAAAAATTTAAGGGAATAACAAGCAATATCTCGAAAATGGTTCACTCACCAAAAAGAAATGTATATTCATAAATTGTGTATTTTAACGCGATCTACATTTTTTGTGTAGTAAAATTTTGTCATCTCTTATGGTTTACGTTATGCAAAAGTCGTTCACAATGAATAATACTTTTGGAGACATTCCCAGAAAATTCAAGATATACATTTTATTTGTCATCGAAATATCTTAAACATATGATATTTTAAGTAAAATCGTTAGAGCCATTTTTGAGAAAATAAAAAATTTCGAAAAATGTTCCATGTAAAGGGTAATCTGCGGTGGGGAGATTTTCTTGAAAACCTTCGTGTCGCATCTCTGGAAGATACTGAACCTAAATGCCAAGTTTATGCTGTTCACAGACACACACACGGACATGTTTCCAAAAATGCTTTTTACTTTCTCTACTACGTATAGTAAGTAGGGGAACTATTGTATTCCACCCAAAAATTCGATACCGAGATTTCACCGGAAATATATGTTTTGAGACCCCCTGAATCCAAAAAAAGCATTTTTGGAAACATGTCCGTGTGTGTGTCTGTGTGTCTGTCTGTGTGTGTCTGTGAACAACATAACTCAGAAACGAACAGTCGGATAAACACCAAACTTGGTATTTGGGTTCAGTATCTTCCAAGGATGCGACACGAAGGTTTTCAAGAAAATCCCCCCACCCCAGAGTACCCTTTACATGGAAGAGTTTTCGAAAATTTTAATTTTCTCAAAAATGGCTCTAACGATTTTGATTAAAATATCATATGTTTAAGATATTTTTATGACAAATGAAATGTATATCTTGAATTTTCTGGGAATGTCTCCAAAATTATTCTTTATTGTGAACGACTTTTGCATAACTGGTAAACCATAAGAGATAGACAAAAGTTTACTACACAAAAAATGTAGATGGCGTTAAAATACACAATTTATGTCATATACATTTTTTTTGTTGAGTGAACCATTTTGGAGATATTGCTTGTTATTTCCTTAAATTTTCCAATACTTATACTTTTTCTCAAATTCGTTATTCAATTTTTTATGTCCTGGATATGCAAACAGAATAGAATGCGCCACATAGCAACCAGCGCTTAAAAGATTTGACTATCGCTTATAACCTACCATGTTCCCCTTGCACCTACAAGAAAATTAGCAATAAGATTGACATCTCGATTAACATGAAGCATATGGAGAATAAACGTTTGTAAAAATAGTTTGTACAAGAGTAGAGAAAGTCATGTGAGTGTAACACATCAGATTTTTTTGGATTCAGGGGGCCTCAAAACATGTATTTCCGGTGAAATCTCGGTATCGAATTTTTGGGTGTAATACAATACTCCCCCTACTTACTATACGTAGTAAAGAAAGTAAAAAAGCTGCCCTGCGGATTTGAACCGAGGACCTCCCATTTATGAGCCGAAGGCTTACGACCTCGACCACTCTTGTCGATTTTAAGTTTCCTGTGCAAGTGTGAAGTCCTGCTGAGATGCAAGACGCCATCTTTGTGGTGCGGAAGGGACCACACTGGATTCACAGAAACGAGCCACATCTTGGATGGTTTAGACAGGAAGGGTACAGAAAAACAGCAATTTCCGGTGTTGCTGAATCCTCGTGTCTCTGAAGGAGTGTTTTCATCGAACGCGTTAAATGCCGCTGACTGATGACATTCCTTTCAGCAGTTGGAGATTACAGAGCGCTCTGTAAGGCCTGATGCAGATGACAAGAGACACGAGCCGACCTACCAGGAGGGCGTGGTGGATAGGGTGCGCCAGTCGTCTTCGTTACAATAATGTTCATTACACGCGCGCACTCACGTTCCGGGTGGTCCCCATACTTGTTGTCCAGGTTCTGTCTCTTCACATGATTAGGACCGCTTCTCTCCACACACATGAAGCCACAGTTTTGTTGGATTCAGAGACTCTCAAAACGTGTATTTCCCGTGAAATCCCGATGTTGAACTTTTGGGTGGAATGTAACACTTCCTTTTTTTTACTATAGGCAAGAACCAAGCGAGTTGTCTCCGCGGTAATGTGAGAGGCTCGCATTCGGGAGTTTCCGGATTAGATTCCCGTCGACCGCTACTCTGACCTTGGGTTTTTCGTGGTTTTTCTGGTCGGTAGGCGAATGCTGGGATGGTGGTGTGCACCACGGATCTCGTCTCTCTCTCATTTCATCTCCCTCTTTCACGTTACAGGTCAGGTTGACCTCAGGGTTGTGTGTCGTCGGTGGCGGACAGATGGCGCAGGCGCTTGTGCTTTGGATCTCCTTGGCCCCGTCAGATGGCAGCCGTCCGAGCCTCCACTGCTGGGTCGAGCTTCCCCCAGTCTCCATTGGAGGGGAGCCAGTGAGCCACCTTCTGTGGCTTGTGAGAATCGCCGCCGAGGGCTCTCCGGCCGAGTGGTCAAGCCTGTAACTATTAGGGAACTCTGCGAGTATTTTGTGCTATTGGTCGCTTTCAAGATATGCGTTCTTATTGGTTTGAAGTTTTCAGTACCTTTGTGACGTTTAAAATTCTGTCGCTATGCGGTTGTTTCCCTCGATGTCATGAAAGTAGTATGTGAATTTCAAAGCCATCACACTTGACTGTCGCTTTAGTCTACTGTATTCTTCTTATATCTAAAATATTCGTCCTCCATGGACTAATGGTACCGTGCTAGCCTCTAGTTCCCAAGGTCCCGGGTTCAAACCCGGCGGGGGGCGATGGAATTTTTCGGTCGTAAAAATCCTTAGCATTGCTTCCTTCGGTGGTCCCGTGTCGTAGATTTATGGCACGTAAAAGAACCTCAAGCCTGATAAAGAAGCCTCTGAGCAAAATTTCCTGTCTTTCACGCCCAGTATAGAATGGGACGCTAAGGACCATAGTAGTTAAACATAGTCCATAAATAAAACTCAATTTAATTTATATCTACAAATGTAATTTATAAATGGGTAATGAAAGTTTTTCGATTAACAACTCATAGACAGAGGAATACACTTTGTATGAATAGTTTGTAGAAGAGTGAGTAGAAAAAGTCGTGTAAAAGCAACACATCAAATTTTTCTCTTTTAGATTCTTCTACCCAAAATAATATTTTATATTAAGTACAATACATTATGAAGGAGCAAAGGTTTGTGTTGCTAGCTAAGAATGAATGTCTACGGTATTTTCCTACTGAGTGAAATTGTGCTGTGATGATTATGTAAAGAACGGGGTACCTTTTATTTGTTCAAGTTAATATTAGCAGTTATGTGTCATGTGTTCTGCACACTCAGTTACTAGTGTTCAAATAAGCTTCATGTTTGTATGTAGATTTTATAATCATGAGACACATCAGCAAAATAGCCCAAAAATTCCATCTTCCCTCCTCTCAATTTAAATTCTTGTCTCAACAAACAAAATATATCATCTGCATAATTCTTTGGATATGTCACTGTGTTGAAGCATGTTTGCTGCTCAAATTCTTTGAAACTTCAAAGCACTCTGCAAGAAGTGTGTTCTTACAGATAGGTAGATGCCGTAAAGGGGGATCATTTGCAACAGGGGAACAGTGGCCTGCATTGGGGAAATTTTAGCCTGCACTGCTGGGAACATAGGTCTGCTCTGGGGGAACTTTGGCCTCTACTGGGGAATACTCACCTGCACTGGAGAAACTTTGGCCTGCACTGGAGCACATTGGCCTGTACTGGGGAATGCTCGCCTGCACTGGAAATACTTTAACCTGCATTGGGGACATTGGCTTGCTCTGGAGCACTTTGGCCTGCACAGGGGAAACTTTGGCCTGTACTGGGCGAACTTTTGCCTGCAGTGGAGCACTTTGGCCTGCATTGGGGTACATTGACCTGCACTGGGGAAACTTTGACCTGCATTGCGGACATTGAGCTGCACTGGATGAATAAGCAATTAAAGCCTTTATATCAATTTGACATAAACATATTAATCTTACTAAAACCATATAAATCTAATAAACAGTTAAAATACATTATTGAATTTGTTATAAATTATGCTTTTATTTCCCATGAGAGATTGGGAAAACAGGTTGAAGAGAATATTTTGGTGCACAAAATTTATATTTTATTTTAATAGGATAGTTCCATTTGATCCCACAACAGTTATCACAAAAATTGCTGATGTAGAGAGAGAGAGAGAGAGAGAGAGGGGGGGGGAGCATTGGTTACTCGTGAAGATGTTACAAGTAATGAGAGCACAGAAGGAAGTAATTGAGCCTGAACATGACCCAGCAGTACCAGTTTACCGGTCGGTAGCCCTGTGATTGGACCGGACTGGGTTCGCGATATAACATATCTTTTTTTGTGTAAGCGGCAATTGCAATGAAGGAAGTGAAAGCATCAACTGTTGTGATAGAGACTATACCGTTTTCACTATAAGCTGAAAGGAGAAGTAAACAAAACTTAAATGTACTCATGGTAGCACCACGTGGAGGATGACGTGAGAGGAAATTGCTTCCTACAGAATGTGAATACAGTATATTGTGCATCTTAACGATCATTAGCTTTTAAACATTGTATGTCTTATTCCTATTTTTACTTTCTCTACTACGTATAGCAAGTAGGGGAAGTATTGCATTCCACACAAAAATTCGATACCGAGATTTCACCGGAAATATATGTTTTGAGGCCCCCTGAATCCAAAAAAGTATTTTTGGAAACATGTCGCTGTGTGTGTGTGTGTGTGTGTGTGTGTGTGTGTGTGTGTGTGTGTGTGTGTCTGTCTGTGAACAGTATAACTCGGAAACGAACAGTCGGATAAACACCAAACTTGGTATCTAGGTTCAGTATCTTCCAGAGATGCGACACGAAGGTTTTCAAGAAAATCCCCCCACCCCAGATTACCCTTTACATGGAACATTTTTCGAAAATTTTAATTTTCTCAAAAATGGCTCTAACGAGTTTGATTAAGATATTATATATTTAAGATACTTTCATGACAAATAAAATGTATATCTTGAATTCTCTGGAAATGTCTCCAAAGTGTCTCTCATTGTGAACGACGTTTGCATAACTGATAAATCATAAGAGATAGACAAAATGTTACTATACAAAAAATGTAGATCGCGTTAAAGTACACAATTTATGTCATACATTTTTTTTTTTGAGTGAACCATTTTCGAGATATTGCTTGTTATTTCCTTAAATTTTCCAATACTTATACTTTTTCTCAAATGGGAATTCGTTATTCATTATTTTTATGTCCTGGACATGCAAAGAGAATGGAATACTCCACAATGCAACCAGCTCTTAAAACATTTGACTATCGCTTACAGCCTACCAATTCCCCTTGCATTTACAAGAAAATTAGCAATAAGATTAACATCTCGATTAACATGAAGCATATGGAGAATAAGCGTTTGTAAAAATAGTTTGTACAAGAGTAGAGAAAGTCATGTGAGTGTAACACATCAGATTTTTTTGTCTTACATTCTAAACCTCTAACACATAATACTGAGAGTAGACAAATAAAAGTTGTACCTGAACAGTTCGCATCTGTGATTAAAGGTACTGGATTAAACTGTTCTTAACTTCAAGCTTTAGAAATCATTCATTTAATGACTAATATCAGTATACCACCTTTGCTTTAACCTTTTATGAGTCAACAAGTTAAATAACGATTAGTGCTATAGGTTAAAACACAACCGAAAACAAATGCGACCCAAGCTATATGACAATTATTGCTAAACAATGGCCAACTCTTAGAAAGTAGGATTGGGTCGAAATTTGTTGCAGGAAACACCTACCGTATTCAAATCGTTTTGAATACGCCAAAGAGACTATCCTCTACTATACTCGTAACACGCTGCACGCTCGTCATTTTGTTTTTATTAGCGGAAATAGTTAATCACATTTATAATAAAATAGCATGTGATTACTGCCATTAAAGCCACTTTTATCGCTTCCATAATTCGCAATTTATTCTTCTCAAAAACGTTCACTAACCTCAAAACCCGCTTACAATATACAGAAAACAGATTAACATATGTTTAACAGGTTCGGCAACCTAAACACAAGTTGACTAACATAAAATCTTGAATTATTTTATTCTGGAACTTTGTGTATCCAAATCAATCTCAATACGTATTGAATTTGACATGGAAACGCGGATCGTATTCAGTATGGAGTTGAATCGAATCGATTTCAATTCCCAGGGAAACGTAGTGATTTTATCAACACGTTGCAAAAGTACACTGGTGACTCATTCGGAAACCGGAAACGAACTGCAGCGCCTGCACATAGCCTCTTAAACCCTCTGCTATAACGCTTCATTTAGTTGTTGGCGAATCTGAACTGTTACAATAATGAGTTTTTTAAATTTATCTGCACGAGAATAACCACAAAATGTTACGAGGAAGAGACAACATGCTAAGCGGGAAAGGTTGTAGTTTGTCCACCAGCCAATGAGCTGCTCTCTTGTCACGTGGTTTTGTTTACTTCTCCTTTCATCTTATAGTGAAAAAGGTATAAATACATTGAGTGTAGCTAATTTAACATTGTGTACGGCATGTGTACAGATACTGAAAATGTTACTTTGTATTCTGTTCTCTTGTACCAAATATACATACATTTTGAAAACAGTCACTTGCCAAATTTCCTCTATGTTCCGGCTAACATTGGCAAATATTGTTAGTTTTATTATAAAAGCAAGAAAATTACAAAAAAAAATAATTTTCGTATAGTGTTGATGTGGAGGTTATTCGCAAAACATGGGGTATTTAAGTTTAAATGTAAAAACTCTGATGTGTTACATTCGCATGACTTTCTCTACTCTTGTACAAACTATGTTTACAAACGCTTATTCTCCGTATGCTTCATGTTAATCGAGATGTTAATCTTATTGCTAATTTTCTTGTAGATGCAAGGGGAATTGATAGGCTTTAAGCGATAGTTAAATATTTTAAGAGCCGGTTGCTATGTGGAGCTTGCTATTCTGTTTACATGTCCAGGACATAAAAAAAAGTTAATAACGAATTCCCATTTGAGAAAAGGTATAAGTATTGGAAAATTTAAGGGAATAACAAGCAATATCTCGAAAATGGTTCACTCAATAAAAAAAATGTATATGACAAATTGTGTATTTTAACGCGATCTACATTTTTTGTGTACTAACGTTTTGTCTATCTCTTATGGTTTACCAGTTATACAAAAGTCGTTCACAATGAAGAATACTTTTAGAGACATTCCCAGAAAATTCGAGATATATATTTCATTTGTCATGAAAATATCTTAAAAATGTGATATTTTAATCAAAATCGTTAGTCATTTTTGAGAAAATTAAAGTTTTCGAAAAATGTTCCATGTAAAGGGTAATCTAGGGTGGGGGATTTTCTTGAAAACCTTCGTGTCGCATCTCTGGAAGATACTGAACCTAAATACCAAGTTTGGTGTTTATCCGACTGTTCGTTTCTGAGTTATGCTGTTCACAGACACAGACACACACACGGACATGTTTCCAAAAATGCTTTTTTTGGATTCAGGGCGTCTCAAAACATGTATTTCCTGTGAAATCTCGGTATCGAATTTTTGGGTGGAATACAATACTTTCCCTACTTACTATACTAGTAGAGAAAGTAAAAATGTTGTGGAAAGCTTGCTTCTAGTGTCCCCTCCCATTCCACTGTATCCCAACAGAATAATTAAAGACTAAAATTCGTTATGTTTACTATTCTTATTTAAAATACAGAAGTAAAGTAATAATATTAATCATAGCCTCTGTGTTTCAAATTACATTTATTACCAGATATGCCAATATTCCTTGGAATTACTTTAAGCTTTAACAATCCCTGGTTACGATACAGTTTCGATCGCAAAAATCGTAGACTACACGCAAAGCTTTGTGCACTCATTTAATACTTCACTTATGTTTTGACGTTTGTATTAACACTTCAGAAAAAACAGGAGCTTTCTAATTTTCGAAACATAACATTACACTATTCACACAGAGAGGGAAGGAGAGAACGAGAAACGCAGGGTTCCCCTGATTTAACAGTTGCGAAATTTCAGAAAGAAAGGCAAAGCTCGATTTCAAAACGACTGTCGTTGCGACTTAGAAGCGAAGGTGCCATTTGTACTCGGAGCCGATTGGCAGCTGTAAAGAACGCCCGCAGCACAGTGACAGAAATACAGTTGGCACCGTGTAGGGTGACACAATGCAGGATGTAAGAAATAAACAGTAGCAGAGTAACTGACCATACAGTAACCTTCACTTGTCGGCATCTTGCCCACAAGTTAAACAAATGAATGAGCTAACTTCGCCACTAGCAGTTCCAGTGGTAATGTGGAAACTAACCTACCTACTCTATCGCGTACATATTAAAGAAGGTATTGCATTCCAACAAAAAATTCGATGCCGAGATTTCAACGGAAATACATGTTTTGAGACCCCCTGAATAAAAAAAGGCATTTTAGACCAAAGGTGTGTGTGTGTGTGTGTGTGTGTGTGTGTGTGTGTGTGTGTGTGTGTGTGTGTGTGACTGTGAACAGCATAACTAAAAACATCTGACGTGCTGCACTCACATGACTTTCCCTACTCTTGTACAAACTAATTTTACAAACGCTTATTCTCCATCTACTTCATATTAAGCTTATTGCTAATTTTCTTGCAGGTGCAGGGGGAATATGGTAGACATTAAGCGATAGTCAAATGTTTTAAGAGCTGGTTGCTATGTGGAGCATTCCATTCTCTGGTCGTCCTCCGTGGTGTAGTGGTTACCATGCTAGCCTCTAGTTTCCGAGGTCGCGGGTTCAAACCCGGCGGAGGTCGATGGATTTTTTTCGGGCGTAAAAATCCTTAGCAAGGCTTCCTTCGGAAGGGAAGTAAAGCCGGTGGTCCCTTGTTGTAGATTTACGGCACGTAAAAGAACCTCGAGCCTGATAAAAATTTCCGATGTTTCACGCCCAATATAATGGGACGCTAAGGACCACAGTAGTTAAAGAGCGTCCATAAATAAAACTCAGTTTCTTTAAATTTCTCCCAGATGGTGTACTAGCACAGCAGTCACCACAAACTGCTCGGAGAATCGCACTTGATGTCGCACGGGAAACTCACCTGCCAACTCGCTCGCTCACTGACTGACCGACATAACTGAATTTCACTGACACCGACTGCTCTCGCGAGAACGCTCGCTTATATAGGTAGTGGAAACTTCCACAGAACATTCTAGAGCTGTTTTGACACGCTTCTGGAAGAGGGAGAGGGGAAGGAACTTCCAGGTTCCTGATTGTTTGCCGATAACGCGCCTGGTGTTTACACTGGCGAGCGGTACTTATTATTGTTTACTCCGACTGCCCGGAGCCGACCACCCAATAAACTTGAGCCATAGCCGCTGCCTCACTATATAATTAGTTAAAATTTCTCAGCCGACACATGCTGTGTATTCATTGAGAGTTTCAGGCTAAACTATTGGAAAACAAAGTTTTGCAATATAATTATTATTAATTTTCCCTTTTCTCTCCCTTACGTACCCTGAGATATTATAACCTACATCGAACATGAAAGAATTTTGCACCACTTCACACAAAAATATCATAACTTGTGCATATTTTGGAAGAGTGGTAAAATTTAGCTTATACTTTTAGAGGAGGAGTACGAGGGGCCCCCGAAATTGGGGCAGAACACCGCAAGTAGGCCAGAGTTTCCCTTTTCTGCTTCTAACGTGACCTCTAGGAGGGAGGGACTCGGGGGAAGATCCGAAGGGCAAGCAGATCCGGGTGACGATGTGCACATAGTACGCACCGGTACGTCGGCCAGCCCTGCCCACAATCCCCGAACTCCCGGGTGCCCGCAGAAAGCGGTTCGGTCAACAGTTCAACCTTGCCAAAGCACAGCTCCACTGTCCAGCCGCAACACACGGAACGCCGTCGCCAAGTCCTACAACCCTGAAAAATATGATAGGAAATTCGTGGTAGAAGAGGGACCGCCTCAATCGACCCGATAACGACGAAAAACCCCATGCTCAGAGTAACCAGCTGATGGGAATCGAACCCGGTTGCGAGCCTCACGCGATACCGCGGAACCATCCTATCGGTATCTTTTGGTGGAAGTTTTGTCCTAAAAATTGGTACTAGTGTTAGGCATGACAGTTTGAGGTAGTGCATCTTACTTTGAATGGAAAACTATAGTGAATGTGTGATGGTTAAGTAATCAATAAATGAAAAGTGAAAAACAAGTGGAAATGGGACACGAAAAAAACTGAAAAAAAGAGCAAGATAATTTATTGACAAGAAATTGTAAAATGTAAATAAATTGTAGTGGTTGTCTACTGAATGAGTGACCAGGGTCAAAGTGCAGTAGACAATCACATTTGTAAAACTCTTAGCACAATAAATACTATACAGTTTGTGTGCTCAAGCCACGTGGCTTCTTTCTTTGCAAATATGCAAGACTTTGTTTACTCCATTTAAATTCTGAACGGTGTTTACTGTGAATGAAATTTTCTAGTATAGATGACCCATTTGTTTTTCTCAGAAATTATTGAAGATGGCTAAATTAAATTTTAGGATGATAAAAACAACCTCAAAATGTTAATGCGGATCTACTTTGGTGTTAGTAACATGTTTGGTTATTTGTGTTAAAATAACTGCTGAGAAATATTGATAAAAGTATAATTATAATAGAAAGATAATAAGGACAATAAAAATATAATTCAGAAAAAATTTTATTGACTGAAAAGTAGATCAGATAACTTAGAAGACATCTACTTCCTGTAAAAACATTCAATCGATATATTAAATAGTGTAGCGGGAATACCGGCATTAATGTAAATAATATTATATAAGTGTGGAATATTTTATATTCATTCATTCATTCATTCATTCATTCATTATCTGTTTACCCTCCTCTTATGTAGGACTTACAGGCGGGTGCCTGGGGTCAGAGGCCCGTCGAGGAGCAGACACTCATGGATCAGACAGAACATCCAGGATGGGTGATCAGCCCGATGCCTGGTATGGGATGAAGGAAGTAGGTGAAACGAAATGACTGCGAAATGGATGAAAGGAAAGGTGATGATGGAGCAGTTGGTGGAATGAGTGGCGGGGGAAACCGGAGAACCCGGAGAAAACCCGCCCAGACGCCGCTTCGTCCACCGCAAATCACACATGCAGGTCCCTGGGATTGAACCCGGTCCGCCTCGGTGGGAGGCGAGCGGTCTAACCACTCGGCCACGGCGCCGCCGAATATGTTATATGATAAATATAAAGGAAGCTAGCTAGCTGTGCAAGGTTTTAATTTAGGTGTCTGAAGCCACACGGTACCAGGTGGATATATCTCCAGGCTTGTCCAAAGCACAGGAAATCGGCTAAATATGACAAACAGAGACTTTTGAGTGAGAGAGAGGCTGGAACAGATACGGGAAGTCCGAATCCTTCATGGAACAGAAGTTTGGAAGATGCGAGAGCACATGTTCTCATACGACGCCATTGTGATTAGCCAATCACAATATTGCTTTAAGATACGGCTGACAAAATAGCGTGTTTAGCTGGCAGTATTAATAAGGCGGATTCCTGCAATCGTACGATTGCATACATTTTCTTCGGGAGGTGAAATTCATGCCACTAAGATAGCCGAGCGTGTGACAAAGCTATTTGCAATTTAGAAGGTTGGTAAGTATATGATCATATACTAGGCCCCCATAATCTAGTCAAATAATTGTGGGATAATAATTCACGGCTAACTGCAATCAAGTGTAAAAATAGTGAACCTCAAGTTTTTCATTTCGTCTCTTGTGACCACTCCTGAGATAAGAGTTAAAAGCATAGGCCAACACAGAAGTGTTGTAGGGCGATCTTTTACAGCAATTTATCAGCACATCAGAAGGAAGACGGAGAGAGGAGCTTCCGTCGCAATAGTTTGACACAGAGGTTCATGAAAATAGAGATTTAAGATCTAATATTGGTGAGATCGGGCTTTTAATCTCCCTGAAGTTGTATCTGTCTTGCATAAAATAAGAAAGCAACTCTGAACGGTGTCGTTTTTCATGTAATGTCTTCCACTCAATTACAACTTTCATTATATGCGCTGAACAACCACGAAAATTCTTTTAGAAAGAAATGTGATAACGTGTTGCTGTTTAGAGTAATTATTAGTTAAAGCAATGTAGTAATATGCACAAGGTTTTGAAAATAGACTTGCAGTACAAAAAGTGAGGTAACTCGCCTCGCCCTGATATTTAACCTGTCTTAATGTTAAAACGCCAGACTGCTGATTGCTTTGCTTGCTGATAAATTGCTGCTTCTTTAACCTAAGTAGTGTTCAGAAGCGTATCATTTGCAATGGGGTACAGAAAAGGAACAATTTTTGTGGTTCCCTAAATATGGACCATTTGAGTGCGTTATATTAAGGCTGTTAACAAAAACAATACATTCTGACCGCAAAACCTTCGAGACATTGGCGAAACAAAAGCTATTAGGAGGAACATGAAACAATGAGGCCAATTTGGACAGGCCAAACCAAACATCTACACAATATAGCTTCATTTTCTTTTATTGTAAGAAAGTAGAGAGGCCGCGGTGAGGAATGGTCTAATTACTGGGATCTGTGCCCTATTTCGGTTAATGGTGCAGACTTCCAAATTTGGAAGCTTGGTGCTCGTAGCAGGTGCATGATTATCTGCCACAGCGGGGAATTCTGCGCGCAGGAGGATCTCTCCCCCTCCCTTCTTGGCCGAGTGCCAGAGCAAAATTTTACAAAACCAACAAGTAACAGCTCCTGTTCGTGATGATGCCTTTATACAGACTCAACCCCTGCAGCAGTAGTTGTGGGGTGCACAAACATGAAGTAGACACAAGCGTGTATTTAAGTGCATAGCAAATTAGTTCAGTCGAATGTGTTATATTAACGTGACATTCTCTACCCACGATCGTTTATCATGGGTATAAAACTATTCTTACGAAAGTTTGATTTTCCATCTACTTCATTTTAATCCAGAGAAATCGTTGCAGAAATTTCTACATACACATTTCCATATAGGTACATTAACGTCAATAAAAAGTGGCCCATTCCCCTAGATCGTAATAGTATGCAGCTTCAAGTAACTGACCTCTGATTCCACCCTGCCGGTATGTTACTGGTCTGAAAAGCAATCCACAGACACAAAAATTAAACAAGAAACAATGTTATCAATGTGGAATGAAGGGGTGTTTCGGATACCACCTCTATCAAAGAGTTTTGCTACATTGGTGCACAAGGAAATGCTAGACCAATAGGTATGTCATAATTCGGCCTCCTAGAGGAAGGGTTCAATTATTTACATGTGTGGTTGAACTGAATGACAGCTACCACATTTACATATATGAGAGCTTTCATCAGCGACATGGAGACGAAGGTTAAAGCTGTTGCCATTACGAGGGGTGTCCCAGAAATACCCGAACTAACAAACATCAAATTTTTGGGAAAAAAAACATCTTTATTTCTCTACATAGTCTCCTTTCAGCTCGATACACTTTTCCCAGCGTTGATCAATCGCTTCGATACCCTGTTTAAGTGAGAACCGTCGAGTTCTGCAAAATAGCCATCAACTGCAGACTCCACCTCTTCATTGTTGACAAATCTTAAACACCAAGCCATTTCTGCAACTTTGGAAACAGAAAATAATCAGAGGGGGCTAAGTCTAGCGAATAGGGTGTATGAGGAAGCAATTCAACTCTGACTCGTTGATTTTGGCCATGGCGATAATGGATGTGTGAACTGGTGCATTGTCTGGATGAAATAGAACTTTCTTTTTCGCTAAATCCGATACGATTTTGCTTGATTTCATCATTCAAACGCTACAACAAGTTTGCATAATACTCACCATTGATTGCTTTTCCTTTTGGAAGATAATCGATGAAAATTATCCCACACGCATCCTAAAAAACTGACGCCATGACCTTGCCTGCAGATGGAACTGTCTCACCTTCTTTGGAGCCAATTATCCCCTTTCAGTCCACTGTTTTGACTGTTCCTTCGTCTCAGGTGTGAAGTGATGGACCCATGTTTCATCCAGAGTTGTGAATGGACGCAAAAACTCGGCTTTATTGCAGCGAAACATCACCAAACATTCGACTGAAACATCCTCACGATGCTGCTTTTGTTCCATTGTGAGTAAACGCGGCACGTATCTTGCGCTCAGCTTTCTCACGTCTAAATTTTCAGTTAGTGTGCGATGTACAGCACTTTTTGAAATGCCTACGATGCCTGCTAGCTCGCGCACTTTCAGTCGACGGTCATCCAATACCATTTTGTGGATTTCCTTCACAATTTCTGGCATGGTCCCCTCATTTGGTTGACCACTGCAGTGTTCGTCATGGCAGCTCGTACGGCCTCGCTTAAACTCTGCCACCCAATATTTTACTGCTGTAAACGAAGGAGCAGACTCCCCCAGAGTAGAATCTAGCTCAGCTTTAATATTAGTTGGACTAAGACCTTTCAAATGAAAGTATTGTATCACATAACGATGGCCAGTTTTATCCATGTTTACAAATTCGCTGAGAGGGTTCACTATTATAGGCTGCCAAACAATTACTAACAACGAAGCATCGTCAAACTTCAAACTTAAGTTTTATAAGGGTGGTACTTACTACCATAGTCATTTGTTTGAAACGCAACCCTATATATACGTCAGGTTGGGTACTTCTGGGACTGCCCTCGTACTAAACGGCGATAAGAAAATGGTAGTGTAGTAAGAAAATATAAAATTTAAGTTGTAATGCTATCTTTCTGCAGTTTGGTCATACTTTGGGGAAGGTAAAGTACTCAATCCAGTGGCTAGAATTATGCTAGAAAATCAGAGGTGGTTACGTTGGTAAGAGTGGGGCTAGATTTTGTCATTACCACTATAAACAGGTCCTTTCCATTATGGGCCACATTTTATGCACGTCAGTATACATAAAGGGAATGGCGAATTATTGGATCCAATTATAATGGGTAGGTATCTCGAAAATGGCTTATGCCACAAAAAAAGTTATTTGAAATAAATTGTGTTTTAGAGAGATCCACATTTTTTGTGTAGTACTTTTTCGTCTATCGATTAACATTTACTAGTTATACAAGATTATATAAAATTCCTTCCGAATGAAGAGGACTTCACAGGCTATTCCCAGAAAGTTTAACATATATATTTTATTTGACATATATGGCATTTTAATAAAAATCGTTACAGCCATTTTTAAGAAAATATTCATTCATTCATTATCTGTGTACCCTCCTCTTATGTAGGACTTACACCCCCCAGGACTTACAAGCGGGTGCCTGGGGTCAGAGGCCCGTCGAGGAGCAGACACTCATGGATCAGACAGAGCATCCAGGATGGGTGATCAGCCCGATGCCTGGTATGGGATGAAGGAAGTAGATGAAACGAAATGTTGGTGAAATGGATGAAACGAAAGATGATGATGGAGCAGTTGGTGGAATGAATGGCGGGCGAAACCGGAGAACCCGGAGAAAACTCGCCCAGACGCCGCTTCGTCCACCAAAAATCCCACATGCAATCCCTGGGATTGAACCCGGGTCGCCTCGGTGGGAGGCGAGCGGTCTAACCACTCGGCCACGGCGCCGCCTTTTAAGAAAATAAAATGTCGAAAAATGTTCCATCTTTGGAAGATACTGAACTTAAATACCAACTTTTTTAGTTACGCTGTTCACAGACACACTGACAAAAAGGCACACAGACACATACACAAGGACATTTTTCCAAAAATGTTTTTTTTTGTAATTTATTTATTCCGTGAACCTCAAAATATGCATCCCGGTGAAATCTCAATATCGAATTTTTGGGTGCAATGCAATACCTGCTATGCACGTGGTAGAGAAAGTAAGAACTGCAAGATTTAGAAATTTCACCTATGGGTAACCTCAAGTTAAAGAATTTGGCAACTGTTCTCAAGAATGTTTTCCTCAAGGATGCTGCTGATATATGTTCTTGATCAGTGTAATCGATAAACGTGTTCATTGCACCGATTGTTTTAAGAGCAGTGCCCATTACGTCAGATATTTCACAGCTTCCTGCTGCATTTTGTTGGTGATGTAAGGCCACGGAAGTCCTTGCGGTCAAAGACAAAAGCGTACGTGACATCGCAATGTTCGGCTCGGTACACAACATACTGCTCGTCAAAAACCACAAGCTAACAAATCTCATTCTGTCCTTGGCCTTTACATTAAGCTGGAAATTAAGCCATACTTCTTTCTTTTCCCTGTTCCGTAAGGCTATGTATCGTTGAAATTTGATAAAGAATCTGACGTGTTGCATTCACATGACTTTCTCTACCCTCCATCGTTTATTAGGGGTATACAAATTATTTTTACCAAAGTTTATTTTTCTATCTACTCCATTTTAATCCAGATAAACCTTCTCGGAAAGTGTGTTTGCGGACAGAATTATTAGTAGAGATTTGTGCCCCCGTCGGTCCCCCGACTTAACCCCCTGCGATTTCTATCTCCGGGTTAACTTAAAACAAAGTATACGAGACAAACCCACATACCCTGGAAAAATTAAAACAAAATATCCGCCAGGAAATTTCTCAACGTGAACTACGGCGAGTGATGGATAGTTTCCTAAAGAGATTCCAGAAATGTATGGACAACGACGGTGACCAGTTTCAGCATCTCTTTTCATAAAGTTGGCAAATAAAGCCTTTAAAAGTAGTTTTAAAAATGTTATATGGTGCCATCCGCGCCTTTCTATGATAGCGGCAGACGGCAACGAGCGCCGAGGACGCGGACAGAAAAAACACCGCGCAGCTGGTTGTAGTTTTTTGGTTCTCTCTGTAGCTACGTTACACATTTCGTTATAAATACAAAGGGAATAGCGATAGTCAAATGTTTAACAACTGGACGCTATATGCTGCCTTAAAATTCCATACTGTTTCCATGACATCACGAGAAACAACTGAAACAGCTACATTACACATTTGTTATAGATACAAAGGGAGTAGCGATAGTCAAATGTTTAACAACTGGACGCTATATGCTGGCCTTAAAATTACATACTGTTTCCATGACATCGCGAAAAACAACTGAATGTCCACAGGACTTTAAAAGAATGGTTAAGTATTGAACAATTCAAATAATTAATAACGGATATATCGGAAATGGATGGTGCCACTAAAAAGTTGTTTGATATAAATTGTGTGTTTTAAAGAGATCTACATTTCTTGTGTAGTACATTTCGTCTATCGCTTGCCGTTTACCCAGTTGTGGAAGAATGTATAAAATCTCTTACGAATGACGCAGACCTCACAGGCTATTCCAACATATGCATTTTATTTGTCATGTAAATATCTCTAATATTCATTCATTCACTGTTTATCCTCATCTTATGTAGGACTTACACTCCCCAGGACCTACAGGCAGGTGCCTGGGGTCAGAGGCCCGTCGAGGAGCAGACACTCATGGATCAGACAGGATGTCCAGGATGGGTGATCAGCCCGATGCCTGGTATGGGATGAAGGAAGTAGATGAAACGAAATCACTGCGAAATGGATGAAAGGAACGGTGATGATGGAGCAGTTGGAATGAATAGCGGGGGAAACCGGAGAACCCGAGAAAACCCGCCCAGACGCCGCTTCGTCCACCACAAATCCCACATGCGGGTTCCTGGGTTTGAACCCGGGCTACCTCGGTGAGCGGTCTAACCACTCGGCCACGGCGCCGCCAAATATCTCTAATATATGGTATTTTAATCAAAATCGTTAGAGCTAGATTTGAGCAAATCGAAAATTTCGAAAAATGTTCCAAGTAATGGGAGTTTGGTTGTAGGAGGATTTTCTTGAAAATCTTTGTGTCGCATCTTTGGAAGGCAGTGAGCCTAAATACCAAGTTTCGTCTTTATACAAGTTTTCATTTTTGAGTTATGGATTCAGGGGTTTTAAAACGTGTATTTCCGATGAAAGCTTGGCATCAAATGCAAGTTCGCTACCTACTATGCACCTGGTAGGAAAAGTAAAAACTCAAAGCAATCAATAAAAATGTACATTTTTGGATTTTCACAGATACATTGCCCAGAAATGACATGTTGCAGTCAAGTTGAATTCACTCTCAAGCTTAAGGGGTCATTTACAATGAAAATTAAGCATTAACTTTAACGTAAAACTTAACCTTAAGCTAAACGCGATATGTTGTCATTCAAACGACAAACGCATACACAAACAGCAGCCCGCAACACTACACACGACAGAAGAGATATTATATACAGGGTTATTCAAAAAGAAGGAACGGATTTTAAATATTCATTTCTAATGAACGACAATAGATAGCGACACATACGAAACATCATTGAATAGAAGAAAGTTCAAAGTTTTAAGCCCCACCTATTAGTTCCATTCAGTGCCTACAGCGGCGCTGTGTTTACGATAAAATGGCAGCGCTACAGGAAAAGTCGTTTTGTGTGCTGCATTATGCAAAGAGTGAATCCATTGTTTCATTGCAGCGTGCATTTCGTTGTAAGTTCAACAACGATCCGCCTCGTCATAAACATTTTTACAACTGATACAATAAATTCGTAGAAGATGGTTGCGTACGCAAGCGAAATACCACTGGTTGTCCTCACATAATTAATGGTGCTCATTTTTAATACATAAAATACAATTTTAAAGTTTTCTCTATTCAGTGATGTATCGCATTTGTCGCCATCTATTGTAGTTCATTAGAAATAAATATTGGAAGTCTGTTCCTTCTTTTTGAATAACCCTGTACACTGTCGTGCATAAAAAGTGGCGCATTCCTGTAGATCGCCATAGTGTTTTTCCTTCCGTAAGGTTTCCACTTTCAGGTAATCAATTTTTGACTCCACCCAGCCTATATGTTTAAAGTTACAAACTTTTATAGCTTTAGTAGTATCAGATAGAGATAAAAAAAATAATTGGCATATGATTAATAGGTCTCTTACCATTTATGATGGTACAACAGTGATTACATTGGAACACAAACACATTAAAAGTACTAATAAAAGTGAAGTTAAAACATTTTTCTGTTTATTAGGTCAACTTATTAACATAACTCCGCTCGCGTCAAGAGAGCACTTGACGCGGTTGAAGTTGTGTTAACATGTCGTGTCAAGGAATATGAATGATCACATTGTTAGGTTAGATTAGAACGTGAGAGTGTTATTGTTTAATTGTTGGAAAGTCAAACTTGGAGTTGTTTTATTGCTGCTGTTTGCACCACGTATTGCGGGAGATATGTTTCTTGGAGTATTCGCCCCAAAGTTCACTTTTCCGATGGCCTTCGGCCCAAAGTTCACTTTTCCGGTGACCTTTGCCCCACGTTCACGAATAAATTTTTTATTTTAAATATTTATTTAAATACTATATATGTATGCCTCGGCTGCGTCAGTAGTAATTTGCAGAAACACGCATCTCTTAGTAGGGGTAGTACGGCTAAAGAACAAGGCTTACACAAATTATAATTGTATTGTACTTTGTTTATTAATCCTTCACGCGATTAAATAACACTTCACTGATATATCCTACTATAGAAATATGAGATTATTTTTATTTACACTTTTTAAACACGTAAACGTTATATTATTCTCGCCGTAATGAACTTTCATGTCTCACACTGAATACGTATAAGGTCGAACTGCTCGGGAACGCGCCTTGTAGCGTCTGTATATTTACTCTATTTCAAGTCTCTGATTGGCTAATTCTACTCCAATAGAATACTTTATTTAACTTAAAGCTTTTCTAGTTGTTGATTGGCTATTTATAAACTGTTAAATATTACATTATTGTTCCAAGAATTATTAGTAGCATTATTAAACTTTCTGATTTATTGTTGTCTCAAGGTTACCTCATTGTTAGCAACTTTCGGCTTCTACTTTGTAATTCTGTTTGCTACAAAAGGTGCTTCTATTCTCACAGCTCCTACATTGTTACATTACGTAATACATTCACATAATATTATTATACAAGTACATAAATAATATAAACATAATACAATGACTGTTACATACACTTTTTTATATATTATAGTATACACATATTGCTTTAAGGCGGGCTGTTATTATATTTTATAATTAGACTGATATTATTTAAGTGTTAAAAAATACTGCGTCAAATGTGCGAAGATGACGACATGGACATCACAACAGAAGGTTTTTCTATGTTCTTGGACTGGCTGAAACAAAAGTCTGTGAAAGTGTACAACAAAATTTTCGCCGTGAGTTTGAACTTGGCCGTAACGACGATGTCCCTTCCTATATAAGCATTCTGGAATGCGAATAGTTCGTAGAAGAGTGCGTAAAGAAAGTCGTGTGAATGCAACATATCAGATTGTTTTCTAATGTTAGGAACCTATCTCAGCAAACAAATTGAGCAGGTGAGTAGTGCGAAATACGGGGAGGGTAGGTATACATGTTTTTTTCCGCCCGCTGTGTGTAGTGATGTTTTAATTGAACAAGCGTCAAGGGGTATCAAGAGTGGTAGCGGTGACTAAGCGGAAACTGATCACTTTGTAGCAGAAACAAAGCGCCAGTCACTCCAGTAGACCACACGCAAACCTGTCTCATTGGTAACGCCCACATTCCTTGATCTACACACGTGGCGGGGGTGCCATATGGCAAATCTGCATAGTGGGATTAGGTACTTTCTGTCGCTTATTACTTTCTCTACTACGTATAGTCGAGGTTTCACAGGAAATATATGTTTTGAGGCCCCCTGATTGCCCCCAAAAATTCTGATGTGTTACACTCTCACGACTTTCTCTACTCTTGTACAGACTATTTTTACAAACGCTTATTCTCCATATGCTTCATGTTAATCGAGATGTTAATCTTATTGCTAATTTTCTTGCAGATGCAGGGGGAATTGCTAGGCTTTAAGCGATAGTCAAATATTTTAAGAGCTGGTTGCTATGTGGAGTATTCCATTCTCTTTGTATTACCAGGACTAAAAAATGAATAACGAATTCCTATAAAAGTATAAGTATTGGAAAATTTAAGGGAATAACAAGCAATATCTGGGAAATGGTTCACTCAACAAAAAAACTGTATATGACATAAATTGTGTATTTTAACGCGATCTACATTTTTTGTGTAGTAAAATTTTGTCTATCTCTTATGGTTTACCAGTTATGCAAAAGTCGTTCACAATGAAGAATACTTTTGGAGACATTCCCAGGAAATTCATTTGTCATAAAAATATCTTAAACATATGATATTTTATTCAAAATCGTTAGAGCCGTTTTAGAGAAAATTAAAATTTTCGAAAAAATGTTCCATGTAAAGGGTAACCTGGGGTGGGGGGATTTCCTTGAAAACCTTCGTGTCGCATCTCTGGAAGATACTGAACCTAAGTACCAAGTTTGGTGTTTATCCGACTGTTCGTTTTTGAGTTATGCTGTTCACAGACACACACACGGACAGGGGGTCTCAAAACATGTATTTCCAGTGAAATCTCGGTATCGAATTTTTGGGTGGAATACAATACTTCCCCTACTTACTATACGTAGTAGAGAAAGTAAAAATGCGCAAAACACATTAGAAGTGCTAGGCATTACTGTACAGACATGACGTAAAAACAGTTCTTGGACCTACAACTATGATTGCTCAATTGATTTATATTAATTACTGTAAAACGTATGAAATCAGACTTTTAACTAGAAAAGTGTGGAATTGGAATTGTAACCTCTACTGTGGATTTGCTTTAATACCAGTGGCAAAGCATCAGATTCTGATTTTGATTTTTAGACTTCCGTGACATTTAACTATAAATAGTGTGATTTATTGCAAATAAATAACTTGTGTCTAATTATTATACACTGAAGAATAGATATTTCGCTCCCCCTACACAAAGCTGTCCCTCTCGGAGACATTTCCTTATTTGTCTACTCTGCTTCTGATAAACTAAATCGACAAAGTAATATGTAGTTGTACTTCTATCCTGAAATTCCATTCTCACACTCTCAAAAACCATGGTATTTAAAGTCCGGTCGAAAATAAAACTATTGAACAAGTGACAAAATTAAATTTCCTGGGTTTTGAAATAGCATATGGAACTGTCATTTATATAAATAAAACATTGAACTTACTTACGTATCAGGTACAGTAAAAAGAAAATTAAAGAATAAGACTGCAAAATAGGTACAGGTAAAGGTACGTACCACGAAGGGGCCCCCGGAACCGGGGCAGAGCACCGCACACAGACTAGTCGGCCCATTGTGCTTCCAACGTGACCCCTGGTAGGGAAGGATGAGGGAAGAGATCCGAAGGGCGCAAGCATGGACAGGGTCCCTAACGTTAGAACGCATCCGAAGGCGCACGGTCCCAGCCCACAAGCCACCAACCTCAGGGTCCCCCGGAGCGGAGCCCCACGCTGAGGAGAGACCTAACTGAGCGGTACCGCAGCGACGCCTGGGAAGAAACCTTACACCGTCGCCTGGTCCTACAACTCTGAAACAGATTACAAGGAAGGTGATGGGTACAGGAAATGAGAGGAAGGAGAGTCGTGATAGAAGATGAACCACCCCAGCATTCGTATGGCGACCCAGGGAGACCACGAAAGACATATGGGCCAGAGTGGGCAGTCGCCGAGGATCGATCCCGGGACCTCCAGAATGCGGGTCACAGACATAACCGCCTGAGCCATCCTCTCGGTCTGGAAAGTGGTAATAAAATTATGTAAAGCAATTCCTATCCCAATCATAACTTATAGATGAGAAACATGAACAACACAAAAGGAGTATACAGACAGCAAAAATGAAACTTGTTAGTCCCATAGCTGGTTATACGAGACTAGACAAGAACAACAAAGCAATGAAATAAGACATCTAATCGTAGAATAATTAAATAGGACAATATTGGGATATAGAACAAACTGGAAAAGGCATTTAAACAGAATAGTAGAACATAGGATACCAAAGGCAGCATATTCCTACCAACCAGAAGGACGAGGAGGCGCAGATGACCCAGAAAAACATAGAAAGAGGAAGGCTTTTGAGCCGGAACAGGCTATACAGCCTAAATCGGGTTGGATAAGAACTGCTAACTTCACTTTCCTTCCGCAACCGGCTTCTAGTACCTCTTGGATAGACCTTGTCATTATGGCCACCTTCAGGAGTGTTCAAGATACTGCTGCGCATGCCGTCTTTACTCCACTCCTCATGTTCTCAGTCAGTCTTTGACCTGCCAAGGTAGGCACGTCTATAGGCGACCATTTCGTGTTATGTATATCGCCCACTGACACAATGTGTGAGTAGATATGCTAGTGTATCTGTGACTTTTAAAGCTGTAAATTAATACAATTAAAACATGGTGAGTTTAATACGGACACTAAAACTTTCCACTTCGTTCTGTTTTAATAAAACTTTCGCTATCAAAATGAGCTTTCAAATGAAAAATCTGATTTGGTTAATTCACACGACTTTCTCTACCCTCTGTCTTTATTAGTGGTATACAAAACTATTCTTACTGAATCTTATTTTTCTATAAATTACATGCAATTCAAATAAACCTTTGTAGAAATAGCTACATTACACATATCGTTATAGATACAAAGGGAACAGCGATAGTCAAATGTTTAACAACTGGACGCTATATGCTGGCCTTAAAATTCCATACTGTTTCCATGCAATCGCAAGAAACCAGTGAAAATCGATTGGGAATTAAAAAAATAATGACAAGTATTGAACAGTTCGGACCTTTAACATCGGATATCTCTGAAACGCCTTATGCCACAAAACACCTATATTAACTAAATTGTGTGTTTTAAAGAAATCTACATTTTTTGTATGGTATCTTTACGTCTATGGCTTAACGTATATAAATTATACAAGCTTACACAAAGTTCCTTCCGAATTAACAGAACTTCCTGGGACCCTTTCATATATGTTATTTTAATAAAAATTGTTAGAGCCAGTTTTTAGAAAATAAAAAATTTCGAAATATTTTCTACGTAAAAGATATTTTGGGTTCAGCAGATTTTGTGGAAAATCTTTGTGTCGCATCTTTGGAAGATATTGAACATAAATACCAAACTTTTCATTTTTCAGTTATGCCGTTCACAGACAAGACAGAGACCCACAGATACACACACGGAATGCTCCCACATTTTTTATTGTGATTCAGGGGATCTCAAAACATGTATTTCCGGTGTAATCTCTGTATCGAATTTTTTGTTGGAATGCAATACTTCCCCTACTTGCTATACGTAGCAGAGAAAGTAAAAGTAGGATATGTATTTAAAAAAAATACCTCGACGCGTCCTAAATCCTTTTCAGAAAGACGTAAAATTGACAAAAAATTCCAAAGTAATTGTTACGTAAAGTACAGATGACTTAGTCCTAAGAAAGTATCTGTCTGTTACTACTGTGACAGTGAAGTGTCATGGAGAGTCAGTAAAAGTGACAAAGTAATTGTTACCTAAAGTATAGGTGACTTAGTTCTAAGAAAATACTTGACTGTTACTACCGTGACAGTGAAGTGTCATGGAGAGTCAGTAAAAGACAGCCCACTGGAGCAGAAGGTCATATTTAAACTGCAGTTGTAATTTTTATGTTAGGAAGAAGCAGGATTGAGTATTATTATTTGTCTGAAACCTCTCTCTCTGTCTGTCTCTCTCTTTCGGGCAAGCAATAAATCAATGAAAATGTGACTGTTGATCGAGGATATTTATCAGCAAAGGATACATGTGTTGAGAGAAAATATCTACCCAAAATTTGAAGAATTATTGATTTTAAGCAGCAGAATCTAAAGCCGCAACGGCACTTGCTACTTGTATTTCTAGAGCGGTGCAGTTTCATGATTCCTTGAAATCTTGACCAAACGTTTGTGTCGATGCGGCAGGTGTTTCAAATTGCCGCTTGGAGCGTGTGTGACCATCGATGCATAAGCCGCTAGAGAGGCAGGGAAGGGTATTGATTACACGTTCATTTGTTCCGGTGCGTGTTAACTGATGAGTAACATTCTGCGGTTCCGGAGAAACCAGTTCCGCCAACTTAACTATCGCACTTGCTACTGGTCCTTCATCACTTTGAATGTCACGGTGAAGTCGAGAAATGTCCCCGACGAGCTTTTGGTTCAAACGTTTGTGGTATCTGACCCGGCTTTAAACGTATTATGGGAAACTCTTTGATAACTCTCTCTGAAATGTTTTCATTACTGTTTATCCGTTTCATGGAAGCAAGCTTAGTTATAAATGTTTCCTAGAATTACTTCCCCAATTTTATTACCAACTCGAAAACCAATGGAAAAACTGCAGTTACCTCTAAAAATATTTGGAGAGACTTCCAGGCAAATGCCTCGAGGGAACCATAACACGCCTTCCGCGCCATCCGAGATCCGCTTTTCGTAGCGACAGTTCTAGTATCTTCTGCCTTTCCAAGACTCATTTAACTTACAGTTCGTTACAAGATCAACGGATATAACGACAATAGTTGGACCTACACCCTTCAATGCTAAATTATAATATAAACTGAAGAAGATATTGTCTTTACGTTGTTTATTTATTTATTTCTCTCCACGTATGGACGTAAATTCTTAAGCAGGGCGAGGTGCGACAAGAATGTAGACTTACACAGATTTTAAGTTTAAATTCACTTCTTTTTATTAATCCTTGATACAAATTAAATAGCACTACACTGATATTAAGAGCTGTGAGATTCTTTTAATTTAATACTTGTGCTTTGTTAACACGTATATATAATTTTCGTTTCACACAAATACGTAATATTTCTTTAGAGAACACATCTTCCATCCGGTCACTACCAAGGTCTGCAGGCAAGTGAACATCTTTCAACCGTATAAACTTTTAACCTTTTGTATTTCAAGTCTCTGATTGGCTAATCCTAGTCCAATAGAATACCTGCATTTTACTAAAGCTTTTTCTTGCTGTTGATTGGCTTATGCTTTAAATTGTCACAAAATTTACGTTATTGCTTCCCTAATTATGACTAGTAGCATTCAAACTCTCAAACTCATTATTGCCTCAAGGTTACCTCATTGTTACCACATTGTTAGCAACGTTAAACTTATTATTCTCACAGCTCTTACATTATTAAATTACGTAATGCATTCACATAACATTATTGAACATGTTTACAATAATATAGGCATATGCAATAACTATTACATACATTTTTACAAATTATTATATACAAATTGCTTCAAGGCGGGCTGTTATTGAATTTACATATTATATAATTTAATTAATATTATTCAAGTGTTAAAATACTGCCTCAAAACTAATAAGACCCCCTATACGCTACAATAGGAACGAGAGTTTTTTCAGGACGATAAGATGCTCAGGCATCAAAACAAATCCTGAAAACAACCACTTTCTTGTAGTTATGTACAATATTTTGTTTCATGCCTTGTCGAAATACGTTATACAGAGAGAGTCAAAACACTACGAACCAGCTGCGCGGTGTTTTTCCTGTCCGCGTCCTCGGCGCTCGTTGCCGTCTGGCGCTATCATAGAAAGGCGCGGATGAAAGCATACAACATTTTTAAAACTAATTTTGAAGGCTTTACTTACCAACTTTGTGAAAGGAGATGCTGAAACCGGCGACCGTCGTACATATATTTTTGGAAACTATCCATCACTCGCCGTAGTTCACGTTGAGAAATGCTGGCAATTTCCTGGCGGATATTTTCTTTTTAATCCTTCCAGGGTGTGTGGATTTCTTGTACACTTTGTTTTAAGTTACCCCAGAGATAGAAATCGTAGAGGGTTAGGTCGGGGGACTGAGGGGCCCCACAAATCTCTACTAATAATTCTGTCCTCAAACACACTTTCATGAACTTGTTAAGTAAAGCCTTTAAAAGTAGTTTTAAAAGTTGTATGGTTTTATCCGCTCCTTTCCATGATAGCGGCAGACGGCAATGAGCGCCGAGGACGCGGACAGGAAAAACACCGCGCAGACAGTTTGTAGTATTTTGGCTCTCCCTGTATATTGGTTAAATATTGTACTACGTAATATGCCGGACACGGACGCAGTCATATGTTTCAGTTAAGTTGTTGATTACACAGTATCAGGAGATACTATAATGTTGGTGTAAGTGCACGGAAAAGTTCAATATCCCGTACTGGTTTGGATAAGGAAAAACATGAAATTTTGATACTATGAAACAAGATAATTTTAAAGTTTCCTCTTTCTCGTATTTGTCTTATTGGCTGTACAATGCAAACGGCAGAAGCGCAAATGCATCTTTTCGGACCTCCTCTTTTACAATCTGAACCACTTTAGCAAAGCGAAGCCCCAGTTCTATGAGCTCCTGTTTTTGGAGGAGAGTCAACAATTGACCACCGAAGGAGTTAAAAATTCCAGTTAAAACCAGGAAAAGTCACACAGACGCAGATAATTGCCTCTCTCTCTCTCTCAAATAGAAAATATAATTTAGAGAAGACGTTATCCAGGAAAAGCATCAACATAAATAGTTTTAGTTGTTGAACATTTCGCTCCCACCTCTTGTGTCAAAAATAACGGTGACCATGTTTAATTTATTAGTATCTAATAAAGTGCTCTCAGCATGCCATATTTTTACTTTCTCTACTACGTATAGTAAGTAGGGGAAGTATTGTATTCCACCCAAAAATTCGATACCAAGATTTCACCCGAAATATATGTTTTGAGGCCCCCTGAATCCAAAAAAAGCATTTTTGGAAACATGTGTTTCTGTGAACAGCATAAATCAGAAACGGACAGCCGGATAAACACCAAACTTGGTATTTAGGTTCAGTATCTTCCAGAGATGCGACACGAAGGTTTTCAAGAAAATTCTCCTCACCCCAGATTACCCTTTACATGGAACATTTTTCGAAAATTTTAATTTTCTCAAAAATTGCTCTAACGATTTTAATTATAATATCATATGTTTAAGATATTTTCATGACAAATGAAATGTATATCTCGAATTTTCTGGGAATGTCTACAAAAGTATTCTTCATTGTGAACGATAACTGGTGAACCATAAGAGATAGACAAAATTTTACTACACAAAAAATGTAGATTGCGTTAAAATCCACGATTTATTTCATATACATTTTTTGTTGTTGAGTGACCATTTTCGAGATATTGCTTGTTATTCCCTTAAATTTTCCAATACTTATTTTTTTTTCTCAAATTCGTTATTCATTTTTTTTGTCCTAGTAATGCAAAGAGAATGGAATACTCCACATAGCAACCAGCTCTTAAAATATTTGACTATCGCTTAAAACCTACCAATTCCCCTTGCATCTACAAGAAAATTAGCAATAAGATTAACATTTCGATTAACATGAAGCATATGGAGAATAAGCGTGTGTAAAAGTAGCTTGTACAAGAGTAGAGAAAGGCATGTGAGTGTAACACATCGAAATTTTTTTTGTGCTTGTGCATCAGAGATAAATTGCAGCTTAGAAAATTCTAAAAAAAAGCTGATATTTAGCGTCCTTTAACCTGGTAGCCCATATCGGAGATGGATAAATGAAATGATGCTCAAATGAGCCCAGGGTCCTTCAGAGTTTAATGTGACCCGAGATTTCAAGCTTTAGGATGAGCGAAAACGCCGGAAATAATCCTTTTATTGTTATTACGCAAGATATGTTAGTAAAACATGTTTTAGGGAACAGCCTTTTCGTTCTTTAGTGGCTAAGTCTAAGCAACATATTATATAATCTAATTATAGAAGTTTATTTGCGTTGAATTGTGAGCGGCAACACTGCCCCCTAACTCTTCTATTTTTTACCCGGTGTAAATGTTTCACCGTTTCGATGTTTTACCCGTGCGCTCGCTCTTCTTTCTTAATACTCTCTGGTGCACGCCCACCTTCTGCACATTACTTCTTATGTTTTACCGTTAGAATCTTTGGCATAGTAGCTGTTGGCCAACCTGTTTTCTGTAGCGTCTGTTTACAGGTAGAGTTAAATGAGCAATTAAAACGTTCTGACATAAAATAAAATAAAGATTTGCAAACGTAGAGAAAAGATAGGAATTGACATCAACATTAGAGATGATATGGAGTGTGTGTGTGCGCGTTTAGAACTCAAGAAGTTTTGTTATCCACGGTAAGATTATAATTCCAGCACATGTGTTGATTTAGTGTGTGTGCGATGGCATTCACGTCTTTATAATTCTGACGGTGTAACAAAAACGAAGAGAAACATTTTGTCTTGTGCTTCTGACGTGTGCTTTATAATTGTGTCATTGTGTGAAACGATTGGAACGATTAAGAACACCAAGAAATAGTGGGAAAATGACTAAGAAAGAAGGTTTAGCTGTTTACAACAGGATCAAATCTAACAACCCATGATCTTCTAGTGATGCTTTGTGCAATCTGGTAAGTGTAGTAGTAATAGTAATGAGAAGGGTTCTAAGTCTACAAATGCAGCCATAGCAGCTTTTTGGCAATTATTTACTTTAGCACCCACTGACCCATATCCATACCCATATATTATCTTATAGTGTGCCCGTAGAAAATGCTTATAAAATCAAAAGGAAAGCGAATAAATTACCTTAAGAGTGAGCTTAGAACACGATGTGGTCTCGTCTATAGCTGGTGCCCACCTACCCGCCCGGTTAAGGTATTTTAGTTATATAGAAAAATCGCGTCAGGAAGTAAACAAACGTAGCCATTTTGCAAAAAATTACATGCAAATTGGGTACTGCCAACGTAAATAAAAATGTGAAATCGGCTAAAAATGCGATGCGCTGTTGTTACCGCTATTTGTTGTTGTTCTACGATTTTGTTGAAACGCAACGCGTGCAAATTAACAGTGCGTATTTAATATAAAGCAAAATGGTTTGCACGGGATGTGAGAATACTGTCCTTAGCATTCTAACTCAACACGTGCTATGCTTATATAAAAAAAACTAACCTAAACCTAACTTTTCGTTAATTGAGAAACGTAAGCTTATATAAAAAAACTAACCTAAATCTAACCTTTCGTGAATTCAGAAACGTAAGCTTATATAAAAAAAACTAACCTAAACGTAACCTTCCGTGAATCCATAAATGTAAGCTTATATAAAAAAAAAACTAACCTAAACCTAACCTTCCGTGAATCCATAAATGTAAGCTTATATAAAAAAAACTAACCTAAACCTAACCTTTCATGAATTCAGAAACGTAAGCTTATATAAAAAAAACCAACCTTTAGTGAATTCAAACGTAAGCTTATATAAAAAAAACCTAACCTAAACCTAACCTTCCGTGAATCCATAAACGTAAGCTTATATAAAAAAAACTAAACCTAACCTCCCGTGAATTAGAAACGTAAGCTTAGGAACGCACGCTCGCTTCGCTCGCGTGCTTTGATGTAACCAATGGTAACAAATTAAAACAAGGATATATATATATATATATATATATAAAGGTAATTCAGAAACCTATGCTTATATAAAAAAAACTAACCTAAAGCTAACCTTAACCTTTCGTGAATTCAGAAACATAAGCTTATATAAAAAAACTAACCTAAACCTAACCTTTCGTGAATTCAGAAACGTAAGCTTATATAAAAAAACTAACCTAAACCTAACCTTCCGTGAATCCATAAATGTAAGCTTATATAAAAAAACTAACCTAAACCTAACCTTTCATGAATTCAGAAAAGTAAGCTTATATAAAAAAAACAACCTTTAGTGAATTCAAACGTAAGCTTATATTAAAAAAAAAACCTAACCTAAACCTAACCTTCCGTGAATCCATAAACGTAAGCTTATATAAAAAAAACTAAACCTAACCTCCCGTGAATTAGAAACGTAAGCTTAGGAACGCACGCTCGCTTCGCTCGCGTGCTTTGATGTAGCCAATGGTAACAAATTAAAACAAGGATATATATATATAAAGGTAATTCAGAAACCTATGCTTATATAAAAAAACTAACCTAAACCTAACCTTAACCTTTCGTGAATTCAGAAACATAAGCTTATATAAAAAAACTAACCTAAACCTAAACTTTCGTGAATTCAGAAACGTAAGCTTATATAAAAAACTAACCTAAACCTAACCTTTCCTGAATTCAGAAACGTAAGCTTATATAAAAAAACTAACCTAAACCTAACCTTTCGTGAATTCAGAAACGTAAGCTTATATAAAAAAACTAACCTAAACCTAACCTTTCGAAAGCTTACATAAATAAAAAATCTAACGTAAGCGTAACCTTCCGTTAATTCATAAAGCACAGGTTGTCTAAGATCCCTGGGCTACACTCTGTGGTCGTTTCCGCATTCGCGGCATTAATTTTCGTTTTGGCGGTATTAATTTGTTATATGTTGGCAGCATAAACATATGACATACGTGACATGTGTTGAGCTAATGCATGGCATAGTGTGACATCTGTTGGACAATATAACACATCATATTCATCGCCGTGGGGCACACTGTAAGATGATATTGTCCACCGATTTGCTTGACCTCTTTTAATATGCGGTTAAATAATGGGGTAAATTGTCATACTTGCACCGACCTATATTAGGTATAAGGAAGTGAATAAATTACCTTAGGACTGAGTTTAGAACATGATGTGGTCTCTTCTATATCTGGTACCCACCTGTCCTCCCGTTTGAGGTGTTTTACTTATATAGCAAATCGCGTCAAAAACACAAGAAACATAGCCGTTTTCCCGATAAATCACATGCAAAATGGGTACTGCCAACCTAAATAAATAGTGAAATGCACTAGATATGTGATGTGCTGCTGTTTCTCGAACGTGAATCATTCGAGTTTTAGACGCGCAGATCCCTCGGCTACGCCTTGTCGTCGCTTCGCATCGGCCGCAACTTGCTACACTCCTCTCCTTTTAAAAAACATCCCTCGGCTACGCTTTGAGGCTGAGGACCCTCAATCTCTTGGCTACGCCTTGAGACTGAGTATCTTACCGGCTTCGGTGGCATTATTCATATGCTGCCAGCATTGCGTTAAAGTCAGAGAATGAGATAGTGCCATCTGTAGGACACCCAGGGACATATGTTTGACATCTAAGACCACTTCGGTCGCTAATTCCGGTGCAAGTAAGGCAATTTACGCAAATAATGCCCTAAAGATGTCTGGGTTACCTTTTTACTTTCTCTACTACGTATAGTAAGTACGGGAAGTATTGAATTCCACCCAAAAATTCGATACCGAGATTTTACAGGAAATACATGTTTTGAGATCCCCTGAATCCAAAAAAAGCATTTTTGGAAACATGTCCGTGTGTGTGTCTGTCTGTCTGTGTGTCTCTCTGTCTGTGAACAGCATAACTCAGAAACGAACAGTCGGATAAACACCAAAGTTGGTATTTAGGTTCAGTATCTTCCAGAGATGCGACACGAAGGTTTTCAAGAAAATCCCCCCACCCCAAACTACCCTTTACATGGAACATTTTTCGAAAAGTTTAACTTTCTGAAAAATGGCTCTAACGATTTTTATTAAAATATCATATGTTTAAGATATTTTCATGAAAAATGAAATGTATATCTTGAATTTTCTGGGAATGTCTCCAAAAGTATTCTTTATTGTGAACGACTTTTGCATAACTGGTAAACCATAAGAGATAGACGAAATTTTACTCACAAAAAATGTAGATCGCGTTAAAATACACAATTTAGGTCATATTCATTTTTTTTTTTTGTTGAGTGAACCATTTTCGAGATATTGCTTGTTATTCCCTTAAACTTTTCAATACTTATTTTCTCAAATGGGAATTCGTTATTCATTTTTTACTTTCTCTACTACGTATAGTAAGTAGGGGAAGTATTGTATTCCACCCAAAATTTCGATACCGAGATTTCACCGGGAATACATGTTTTGAGACTCACTGAATCCAAAAAAAGCATTTTTGGAAACATGTCCGTGTGTGTGTCTGTCTGTGTGTTTGTGTGTCTGTGTGACTGTGAACAGCATAACTCAAAAAACGAAGAGTCGGATAAACACCAAACTTGTTATTTAGGTTCAGTATCTTCCAGAGGTGCGACACGAAGGTTTTCAAGAAAATCCCCCCACCTCAGATTACCCTTTACATGGAACATTTTTCGAAAATTTTAATTTTCTCAAAAATGGCTCTCACGATTTTTATTAAAATATCATATGTTTAAGATATGTTCATGACAAATGAAATGTATATCTCGAATTTTCTGGGAATGTCTCCAAAGGTATTCTTCATTGTGAACGACTTTTGCATAACTGGTAAACCATAAGAGATTTTACTACACAAAAAATGTAGATCGCGTTAAAATATACAATTTATGTCGTATACATTTTTTGTTGTTGAGTGAACCATTTTCGAGATATTGCTTGTTATTCCCTTAAATTTTCCAATACTTATACTTTTTCTCAAATTCGTTATTCAATTTTTTTATCTCCTGGACATGTAAAGAGAATGGAATGCGCCACATAGCAACCAGCTCTTAAAACATTTGACTATGGCTTAAAACCTACCAATTCCCCTTGCATCTACAAGAAAATTAGCAATAAGATTAACATCTCGATTAACATGAAGCATATGGAGAATAGGCGTTTGTAAAAATAGTTTGCACAAGAGTAGAGAAAGTCATGTGCGTGTAACACATCAGATTTTTTTTTGTCTTGGATATGCAAAGAGTATTAATCTGTGGCAAAGAGAATGGTGCTGCACCTAGCAACCAGCTATTAAGATATATGTCTATGCTTAAAGGCTACTGTATTTCTATATTGCCCTTGCAAATATAGCACAAGGGGAACATAGTACGCCTTAAGCGATAGTCAAATGTTTTTAGAACTGGTCGCTATGTGTAAAATGTAATTCTCTTTGCATGTAAAAAGATCGTTTCTGCAAATGTTTATCTCGATTAATATGAAATAGATGGAGAATAACAGTTTGTAAAAATAGTTTGTACAAGAGTAGAGAAAGTCATGTGAGTGTAACACATCAAATTTTGTTAGAATGTTATGCTGTATAAGTGATTAAACTCTTACCTTAGTTACGTGAAATGTTAATGAAATTCATTTCACACGAATCACAACTCAGTTTCATTTGAAATGGTCAACATGAAGTTAACATTAGTATCGATATTCTTTCGTGTGCACCTTCGGTTTGTTTTACAAATTATTATATGCGTTCAAATTAATATTTTCTCACAGAATTAAGTTTAACATAAAGGATTTGAACCGCAGAGGTGAAATGCAATTGGAAGATTAGGATTGCAACGTGACGAAACGGCCGAGATTTCTAAGAACTGGACAACGACGATCGTTCGTGAAATGTTAGGAACATCTACACGAGTGTTTTAATACAATGAACCTTGGTTAGTGGGCGAAATACACGCGCCACTATTACTGGGAGATGGTGGACTATAGACATGTCTACCCTGGCTAGACAAAAGATAGTCACCGAGCATAAGGAGTGGGGTAAAGAGAGCATGCGCAGCAGCATTCGGACGATACTGTTTTTTAATTTGCTTCGCGTTCATGCTGTCATGGTGGAAAATTGAATTTTCTGCATTCAGTGCTGGTAACCTAACCTACCTGCGTGTTTTGGTTAATCTACTGCACGTATGTGCACGAACTGTAGATATTAAATCCTCTAACATTTGATAATTCAATTTGTTTTATTTCTGGAGCCCACTTTAACTTCTTTGGTCACATCAGGGATTTTTGGCTTGAGATACAATGATGGTGTTACTGCTCGCTGAACTATAGGTTTTCTTAATCTTGGTTTTATCAGTACTCTCTGTTTAGCGACATTTAATTAGGGGGTGGAGTGGCTCATATCTAGGTAAAGCTTTAGCTATTTGAGTTTGAGTCGGAAAATATTAATTCACATCACATAAATGCGCTAGTTGTTACCGTAGGAGCGCTTTCGAGAGATTTGTTTCTCTCATCTTCAGCTGAGACCCAACTAACTGGATCTCCCTCACCCCTTACCCCTAGAAATGTTTCATTGGACGTTATTTCTGCTCTCTGTTGAGAAAAATTGGAACCTGGTGATATTGCTGCCATCTGCGTTGTCGGTTGGTCATTCATCATACTTCTTTCTTCTATCTTGTAATCTAATTGGTCTGCATTCTGTTGAGGAGAGTTGGAAACACTTGATCTTGAATTTGTTGCCATCTGTGGAGAGCGTTGGGAACTTCTATTTTCTCTCTTGTTACTTGATTGGATCAACTGCATTAAGTGGTCTGTCGGTGGTATTTCAAAAGTCAAAGCATTCTTAATGTTGAAATGGATGAAGATCTTTTCCCATATTTCTAAATGTGAAGGTATCTGAATGAATTTAAGTAGTTTTATCTCTTGTCCAATTTCATGATTACTATTCCAAAAGTGGTTAACTACTGCTGATCTGTCTTTTTGTTTCAGTTTTATATATTTTTATATTTCAACATTAAGAATGCTTTGAATTTTGAAAAAAAGCGCATTTATCTGATGTTAATTAATGTTTTCCAACTCAAACTCAAATATCATACAACATCACAATAAACAATACTTCTGGTTTATTATAAAAAAGCTTTAGCTGGTGGGCAGGCTACACAGTATGATGAACTCATGCCGCGCGTGACGCGTACAGTAGAAAACAGCCACCAGTCTTTTCTCTGTTATGCGTCTTTACCCCTCACTTGCCTCAGACCAAGTAAACACTACCTCCTTCCAGTAGCAACCCCTGCCTGCTTGGAAGGGCTCCCACGCCGTAGCTACAACGACTGAACAGAGAGTACACACTCACATTCATTCCCACATTAATACTTCCGGACTCTGTGGGGGATAGGGAATGATTCTGGTTAAATAAAAATCCCCCACCCCAGCCGGGAATCGAACCCGAGACTTCTAGATACTTGTTATTGTACACATGATATATAATCATGTTTGCAAGTTGAATTTTACCGTTTACATCTTACCTTGACCAATACTTCCTGTTTATTCTTAGTATTTACACAGCAGCTATACGTTTTTCACTATAAGCTGAAAGGAGAAGTAAACAAAACCACGTGACAAGACAGCACCTCATTGGCTGGTGGACAAACTACAACCTTTCCCGCTTAGCATGTTGTCTCTTCCTCAAAAAAAAAAAAAAATAAACAAAATTAAATAAAAAAGAGTTCGGTTCAGATCGTAACTTTTGTGGTTATTCTCGTGCAGAGAAATTTAAAAAACTCGTTATTGTAACAGTTCAATTTATGAAACTAAATGTGTTTGTTTAGGTTCACCTATAACTAAATGAAGCGTTATAGTAGAGGGTTTAAGAGGCTATGTGCAGCCGCTGCAGTTCGTTTCCGGCTGAGAATCTTCTGCCACTGTGGAAAACACAAACGTGGGAAATGGAATGAAGACAATTGTGTTAAATGCTTTTAATAAATTCTGTGAAAAGTACCCACCTTTAATCAACAATGAATATGGTTGACCATTGTTTAGCAATAATTGAACTTCTTTGTTAGTGATGCAGAATTGTTGCACGGATAGCTTGGGTCGCGTTTGTTTTCTGTTGAGTTTTAACCTATAGTGCTCATCGTTATTTAACTTGTTGACTCATAAAAGGTTAAAACAAAGGTGGTATACTGATATTAGTCGTTAAATGAATGATTTCTAAAGCCTGAAGTTAAGAACAGTTTAATCCAGTAGCTTTAATCACAGATGCAGAACTGTTCAGGCACAACTTTTATTTGTCTACTCTTAGTATTATGTGTTAGAAGTTTAAAATGTAAGGCAAAATATAGGAATAAGACACAATGTTTAAAAGCTAATGATTCCAGAGCTGCCAATATACTGTATTCGCATTCTGTATGAATCACGTGTCTTAGTTCCCGTCATCCTCCACGTGCTTCAGCCATGTGCTCGGCGGAGTGATACATTTAAGTTTTGTTTACTTCTTCTTTCAGCTTATAGTGGAAAACGTATAGGTAACCACCATGCGCAACAGCTGTTAGTAAGTTATTAATATTATTTTAGATACTACTACTATTATTCAATATCGTCGAAAAAAAATAGTATGCAATACACATGCGTTAAATGCACTGGAGAAAACCTCGCAATACTCGACTTCGTTTTGTATTTTCAAACTCTTCCTCGTTCTCCAATGATGCACTTACCGTACTTCTGTCTTAATGTACCTACTGCTGTCGCTTTGTTTTATCAGAAGCAGACACATAAGGAAATGTCTATCCGTGAGAAAAGATATTTTACATTGTTAATTTATTAGCACCACGCTTTGGGCGTCAATTAGAGAAAGGTGTTGTGTTGAAGGAGTTGTATTATATTTCAACTGTTGGGGAGCCGAACTTGTAGTAGTTGCAACAGCACGTATAGTAAATAGTTTACGGTAGCCTTCGCCCCAAATGTACTTTTCAGGTGGCCTTTGTCCCAAGTTTAAAAATAATAACTTTGTAATTGAACTATTTCTTTAAATATTATATATTTATGTTTGCCTCGGCTGCGTCAGTATTATTGTTAGAGACATGGATAACTTAGCAGGGCGTGATGCGACAAGAATGTAGGCTTACACAGATTTTAAGTTTTAATTCACTCCTTTTTATTGATCCTTGACACAAATTAAATAGCACTTCACTGATATCGAGAGCAGTGACATTCTTTTATTTAATACTTGCACTTTTTTAACACGTATACTATTTTCGTCTCACAGGAATACGTATTATATTTCTCTAGAGGACGCATCTTGCATCCGGTTACTATCACTGTCTGTAGGCAACTGAATAGATTTCAACCGTCTAAACTTGTAAATCTCTGTATTTCAAGTCTCTGATTGGCTAATCCTACTCAAATAGAATACCTTCATTTAACTAAAGCTTTTTCTGGCTGTTGATTGGCTATTTTTAAATTGTCTCAAAATTTACATTATTGTTGCTCTAATAATGAGTAGTAGCATTTAAACTCTCAAACTCATTATTGCCTCAAGGTTACCTCATTGTTAGCAACGTTAAACTTATTATTCTCACAGCTGCTACATTATTAAATTACGTAATGCACTCACATAACATTATTGAACATGTTTACAATAATATAAGCGTATGCAATGACTGTTACATACATTTTATATATTGTTACATACACATATTGCTTTAAGGCGGGCTGTTATTGAATTTACATATTATATAATTTGACTAAAATCATTTAAGTGTTAAAAATACTGCCTCATCCGAGAAGGACAGTTTTGTGCATAAGTTATTTATGTAGAATAAAATGCACTAGCTTTACTTAAATGTGAAGGAAGTCTAAAAACCAAAATGAACAAAAAACTGTGTATTTAAAAACTTAGGCTAGACACAGTTCTCCCTGTTTCCCCCGACGTTATGTAAGTTCTCTCCACAGGTTTCCTACAATGTTTATTAATTACCTTAGACATTTGACCAAAACTGCGGAAAATTTAAAAAAAAATTAGATTTTTCGTAATAAAAAAATATGATGTGTTGCACTCACATGACTTTCTCTACTCTTGTACAAACTATTTTTACAAACGCTTATTCTCCATATGCTTCATGTTAATCGAGATGTCAATCTTATTGCTAATTTTCTTGTAGATGCAAGGGGAATATGGTAGGTTTTAAGCGATAGTCAAATATTTTAAGTGCTGGTTGCTATGTGGCGCATTCCATTCTCTTTGCACGTCCAGGACATAAAAAAATGAATAACGAATATGAGAAAAAGTTTAAGTATTGGAAAATTTAAGGGAATAACAAGCAATATCTCGAAAACCGTTCACTCAACAAAAAAATGTATATGACATAAATTGTATATTTTAACGCGGTCTACATTTTTTGTGTAGTAAAATTTTGTCTATCTCTTATGGTTTACCAGTTATGCAAAAGTCGTTCACAATGAAGAATACTTTGGAGACATTCCCAGAAAATTGGAGATACACATTTCATTTCTGATGACATTACCTTAAACATAGGATATTTTAATCAAAATCGTTAGAGCCATTTTTGAGAAAATTAAAATTTTCGAAAAATGTTCCAAGTAAAGGGTAGTCTGGGGTGGGGGGATTTTCTTGAAAACCTTCGTGTCGCATCTCTGGAAGATACTGAACCTAAATACCAAGTTTGGTGTTTATCCGACTATTCGTTTTTGAGTTATGCTGTTCACAGACACACACACACACACACACACACACACACACACACACACACACACAGACACACACACGGACATGTTTCCAAAAATGCTTTTTTTGGATTCAGGAGGTCTCAAAACGTATATTTCCTGTGAAATCTCGGTATCGAATTTTTGGGTGGAATACAATACTTTCCCTACTTACTATACGTAGTAGAGATAGTAAAAAAATCTGATGTGCTACACTCACATGACTTTCTCTACGCTTGTACAATATAATTTTACAAACGTCTATTCTCCATGTGCTTCAAGTTAATCGAGATATCGAGATGTCAATCTTATTGGTAATTTTCTTGTAGATGCAAGGGAAATATCGTAGCTTTTAAGCGATAGTCAAATATTTTAACGCTGGTTGCTATGTGGCGCATTCCATTCTCTTTGCATGTCCAGGACATAAAAAAATGAATAACGAATTAGAGAAAAAGTATAAGTATTGGAAAATTTAAGGGAATAACAAGCAATATCTCGAAAATGGTTCACTCAACAAAACAAATGTATATGACATAAATTGTGTATTTTAACGCGATCTACATTTTTGTGTAGTAAAATTGTGTCTATCTCTTATGGTTTACCAGTTATGCAAAAGTCGTTCACAATGAAGAATACTTTTGGAGACATTCCCAGAAAATTCAAGATATGCATTTCATTTGTCATAAAAATATCATATGATATTTTAATCAAAATCGTTAGAGCAATTTTTGAGAAAATTAAAATTTTCGAAAAATGTTCCATGTAAAGGGTAGTCTGGGATGGGGGGATTTTCTTGAAAACCTTCGTGTCGCATCTCTGGAAGATACTGAACCTAAATACCAAGTTTGGTGTTTATCCGACTGTTCGTTTCTGAGTTATGCTGCACACAGACAGACACACAGGGACATGTTTCGAAAAATGCTTTTTTTGGATTCAGGGGGTCTCAAAACATATATTTCCGGTGAAATCTCGGTATCGAATTTTTGGGTGGAATACAATACTTCCCCTACTTACTATACGTAGTAGAGAAAGTAAAAATGTTATTTCTTCAAAACACGCAATTTATTTCAAATAGCATTTTCTTTTCTTTGTGTGTGTGTGTGTGTGTGTGTGTGGGGGGGGGGGGTAAAGCCACTTCTGGCATATCCGTTTATAAAGTTTCGAATTGTTCATTACTTGGCCATTCTCTTAAAGTCCTGTCAACATTCAGTTGTTTCTCGCGATGTCATGGAAACAGTATGGAATTTTAAGGCCAGCATATAGCGTCCAGTTGTTAAACATTTGACTATCGCTGTTCCCTTTGTATCTATAACGAAATGTGTAATGTAGCTATTTCTGCAAAAATTTATTTGAATTAAAATGTTGTAGATAGAAAAATAAGATTTAGTAAGAACACTGTTTATACCCACTAATAAACGAGAGAGGGTAAAGTAACTCATGGGAATGTAACATATCAGATTTGTATTAATAGGCACACCCAAATTTTAACCGTATTTTCTCGCAAAGATTCTTTTTCAGCAATATTCAATACTCAAAATGCATCACACGATGGAATTATTCACTAATTTGTTTCAAACTTTGTGTAATAGTGCTCCAACTCTGAGAAATAAACTGATAAATTTTAAGAAATCAAGTATTTTGGAAAGTGGATAGGCAACACTTTTCAATTATAGTTAGAGGTTAATATAAAACATCTGATATGATAGATCTTTTTGTAAACTCATTTACTGTAAAACCAGAATTTTTTATGTGAATATTTTTTTAAATTCATTGCGTGGAGTATTTTTATGGAACAATGAATTGACACTACAAAAATTAATATTTAAATAACCATGCAAGTTAGACTTTTGAAACATAGTAGAAACATTACTGTTATTGCGTGTACTAAATAAATTTTAAAAAATCTTACATTATGTGGATTTTTCGAGTTTCACAGGTGCATTACCTATGGCTTGTTTTCGGCTCGGAGGGTACTAATCCTGCCAGAATAAGTAAAATAGAATGGTAACAAAAAAGGCATTAAATATAATTTGATTAGGAAGGCCGTAATTTATGTTTTCATTACGTTAGAAGCTACAAGACTTGGGAGTAGAATTTTGTTTCTTTTTTGTTATCCTCGTGTTTTAATTTCGTGTAGTGGAAAGGGGGGAGAGGTTTAGACACGGTACACATGCACTAGAGGATAATTTACAAGTAAACGTAAGTCACGGTCGAGCCCTAAGGACCACCTCCGTAGTTTCCACATCATTGGCGTGATCAGTGTCCAAGAGCGGGCCAACCACTTTCTTGTAGTAGGGTGTCGGATATCTCCGTCTTGTTTACCTGATGCTAAAGGTCAGGTCATGTCATGTCCTAATTATGTAAAGCTGTCATAACGTCTCTTTGATGTTGGGCGAAGTGCTACAGTAGAAAACGATCTCGATAAAAACAAAAAAGAGACTGCACTGCACACATTCACTACAATTACTTTTTTGCACACTCGTATGTCTGTTTTTTTAAGTTTTATTTAGGGTCGTTTTAACCTTCTTAGGTTTTATCACGACCTTTCACGTACAGTTGTTTACATTATTGGATTACAGTATAATACTTACACATTATGTATACACACAGGTTACGATTTGGTTAAATGTATTGATGGATATTAATTAATTTAAGAAAAATTTATTTTCTGGATGAAAGTTGCATCACTGAGTGCTGCAGAAATACAGAGCGGTCCTTCAGCTATCCGGCAGGTAGTCGTGATGCGTGTTCCGCGCACTGTATTCAGTGTATGTTTATTATTCTCATTATTGATACTGATACCATATTAATACTGATTCTATGATGCTTATTACGATATATTGATCACCTATTGAACAAACATAATTACTTTTTATTTTATCAGTACTAACCTTTTTCACAATCGGTGTTGAATGTGGTGTCCTTCGGTAGATAAACATTCCTGGCACCTTCTGATGAAATTACCATTCACACGCATAAGTTCTTGTTGCGTAATTTCTGTTCTTATATTGTTTTTAAGATCGTCTATGGTGCGAGGATTATTCCTATAGGCTCTATTTTTGAGAGTTCCCCACAGGTAAATGCCACACACAGTAATTTCAAAAGTTTCGTAGACCCATGTACTGAGGGTTTTGAAACACTGACTTGTTGTGGTACACGTCGTAAAGATTTATTCGGAGACCGTTCAAATGCTTTGCCAGTTTCATCAAGCTTTTCTTCCGTTAGAACCCTTCGTTTATTTTTACAACTTACAACATTAAATGATCCAGTTCTCTTTACTTTATTCACTAGATATCTGTTTCTCTACTCGGAACTGGAAAACACCAGGAAATTTATCGTGAAATTGCCTACACACCTGCCTACATGAGTCGGTTTACACATACATGTCATACATAAAAAGTCTTTGTTCAAGCGAAAATATGAGTACCATTTCTGGGTTGTAATAATCCGATAATTCAATCACACACAAATACGCACGCGTCTCGCGTCTATACATAAGAAGCAATAACAGCTGACTGAAGCCCGCTGCCACATGTCCGATAAGTGGAAGAGCCCATGGCCTTGAGTTCATTCAGACGTGTCGCACAAGACTGCCGTGCAATTCCCGGCCAGAGCGCTAAGGGAGCGCGCTGTATTTTTGGGCATACCAACCTGATTAACTACTGTTAATGCTGTTTTACATGTTTCACAAATTGGTGGAGAGCTTATATTTAACAAATAAGAGTGTGTCAGTTTAATATGCGCAATTCGTAGTCGGGATATTACAATTTTGTTTCGCCGCTGTAGCTGTCTTATTGGATATTCTTGAGTTGAAGTTCCACGTACATCATCATCCAGCTGGTCAGCCATTTTTGTGTACTTTCTTCTTGAAGTGTGTGACTGCATCTTGGAGAGGTATTTTGATATCAGTATCTTGTGTTGGTAGTTCTGTAGCTTGTTTTGCTGCTCTTTCATTACCGGGTATGTTTTTATGAGTTGGTATCCACATGAAATTGAGTGTCTCTTCTAAATTATAAAGGGTGGTAACAAGATTATGTATTTCGTTTACAATACTATTGGTAGAGAACGTGTCTTGTATTGCGTTTAAGGCTGATAGAGAGTCACTGTGTGCAGTTTCCAGAGCGTATTCTAGTGCCTTTTTAATAGCATATAATTCACAACTATATATAGAGAACAATGATGGTAACTTGTATTGGAGGACGATATCTCCACATATCACAGCACATCCATTGCCTTTTTCAGTTTTAGAACCATCCGTATATATGCAGAGTTTGGATGTGTATTTTTCTAGCTTTTCTTTAAATAACTGCTGGTAGATTAGTTGGTTGATATTTATCCAATTTTACTTGCTTAAATCTATATCAATGGGTGGTACTTTCTTCTTCCAGGGTGAATGATCCGACTGTAGTTGCCTTGAGGAGATATTAGGAATTGTGGTGTTCATTTCTTTGAGATATGTGTTTATTCTGATTTGAAATGACAATGAATGTGATTGTTGTGTGGGGAAAGTATCAGAAAGATTTGAGAAAATCAGTGAGTACATTCTAGATTTCGGCGTTGCTACTATTTTAAGAGTGTAGGTAGTGTTTCATTGTTTAATACGGCATTGTAATGGAGTTTCATTGGCTTCTATTGGTATGCTATCTACAGGACTAGTGCGATAAGCACCTATTGCAATCTGAATAGCTGAAGTCTGTATTGAATTAAGTATTTTTATAATTGATGGTTTAGCACTACTGTATACTATGGAACCATATTCCATTTTAGAGCGTATAAAGGCTTTATAACTTCACATTAGGACATGATAGTCGGCTCCCCAATTCTGCGCTGCTAGTACTTTTAAGATGTTCGTATGTCTTCTACGTGTTTCTGATGATGTTTACACAAAAGAAAACTTAGAATTTCAACTCGTGAATCCGTTTCCAAGGAAGCTCATACTCATACCTACCAACATAACATACGATGTAGGCTATGGCGGAAATTAAAATACAGTTGAAGTCTTAAATTATATCTTGTTAAAACACACTACAGTGAAGGTACACTTTGAACTTATGGTATTTGAAGCATTATTGAAAACTAATTAACTGTAATTAAAGGAGAATTAATATTTCATACCTAATTCTAGAGTTTTCAGAAATTTGTCATGTCTCTTCAACATCTGTGTCTTCATAATCCACTTCAAATTCTTCTTGAAATACTGAATCCCTATTATCAACACTATTATTTTCAAACAACCCGCTTTGAGTCTAGGCATCAACCGTCAACCATTTGAATCAAAGCTTCCCAAATTATAGTATCTTACTGTGCCATGGTATTAGTTGTAGCTGTTGAATCGGCAGCATTACGTTAGCGGAAATCCGAGGTGACGATGGATAATCGTGCAAAAATAGTATGCAATAGATGTGTATGAAGTGCGTTACAGAATCTCGACTTCGTCTCATCTTTTCAAACTATTTCTCGATTCTTTAATAATGCACTTCCCACACTCATATCGTAATATGCTATAACTTTCTTATTTGCAGCTTATCTGTACGCTAGTTGGCTACCCGACGTTGCAAGGGTAGACTTTTAAACCCGAATGACGACTTAATTAATTTTATTTTTCGTGCTGTTTTGATACTCTTCCCTTTCATGCTGTCATGGTGGCAAGCTGAATTTCCTGCATTGGTACTCGAAATCTAACCTACCTACGTGTTTGCTATATATTACTGCACGTATGTCATGGACTATAAGAAATCCTCCAACTTTTGATGTATTTGTCATTACAGACGTGGAAAATAATCGTATTGATACGAGAAAATCAAACAAGGACTAGTTTTAAAAAACTTAACCGATTTTTTTTTCAAACTATTCCCCTTTAACATCAATACATTTTTGCATTCGATGAAAGCAGTCCTTAAAGCAATGATGCCACTGTTCTTGAGGCAGTTCAGAAACCAGGTTTTTATAATGTTCCACTGCTTCCTCTGATGACGAAAAAGTGATTGCACGCATTTTATCTTTAATTTTTGGAAACAAAGAGAAATCGCAAGGTGCAAGGTCAGGCCTGTATGGTGCTGACCTTTAGGGCATCCAGATACTCAGTTGTTAGTTTTGCTGTATGTGACGATGCGTTGTCATGATGTAACATTATTCTTCCTTTTGGGCCTTTTTCACAAATTTGCACTAAACGGACATTGTGTACCGATGACAGTAACGGTAGATCCATCTTCTAATGCTGCAGTAGCAATATGGCCAGTTTTAGAAAAGAACAACTAGCAATCATCTTCTTGCCAACACTGCGAATTTGCCGGACTTTTATAGGCTTAGATTCTGTTCGAAAGACCCATTGAGCGGATTGACTTTTCTTTTCAGAATCATAGCAATAAATCCGAGATTCATCACCAGAAACGATATTCCAAACCAAGTTTTTGGAATTTTTTTCAGTGCTTTTCTGCACAAATCAATGCGAGTCAGTTAATGTGAAATCCATCGTCAACAAAGTTTTCTCACGTCTAACTTTTGAAGCTAAATATTTTGGATTTGACTGATACCAATGCCCAATGTCGTCCGGATAAATTCATAAGATGTCCGTCAATGTTGTTCAAGCATTGCTCGAACTGTGGCAATATTTTCATCAGTAACAACAGTTCGTGGGCGTCCTTCACATGACTTTCTCTACTATTGTACAAACTATTTTTACAAACGCTTATTCTCCATATGCTTCATGTTAACCGAGATAAACATTTGCAGACTCTATCTTATTGCTAATTTTCTTGTAGATGTAAGGGGAATATATATTTACAAGGGCAATATAGAAATACAGTAGCCTTTAAGCACATACATATCTCTTAATAGCTGGTTGCTAGGTGCAGCACCATTCCCTTTGCCACAGATTAATACTCTTTGCATATCCAAGACAAAAAAATGAATATATATGACATAAATTGTGTATTTTAACGCGATCTACAGTTTTTGTGTAGTAACATTTTGTCTATCTCTTATGGTTTACCAGTTATGCAAAAGTCGTTCACAATGAAGAATACTTTTGGAGACATTCCCAGAAAATTCAAGAGATACATTTTATTTGTCATAAAAATATCTTAAACATATGATATTTTAATCAAATTCTTTAGAGCCATTTTTGAGAAAATTAAAATTTTCGAAAAATGTTCCATGTAAAGGGTAATCTGGGGTGGAGGGATTTTCTTGAAAACCTTCCTGTCGCGTCTCTGGAAGATACTGAACCTAAATACCAAGTTTGGTGTTTATCCGACTGTTCGTTTCGAAGTTATGCTGTTCACAGTCACACACACACACACACGTACATGTTTCCAAAAAGGCTTTTTTGGATTCAGGGGGTCTCAAAACATGTATTTCCGGTGAAATCTCGGTATCGAATTTTTGGGTGGAATACAATACTTCCCCTACTTACTATACGTAGTAGAGAAAGTAAATAAAGTAGTCTTCTTTAAGGAAAAATAAATTACTAGAACTTACTTTTGGAATTGCCCTCTAATGTTGTTATAAGGGACTGAACAGATGTGTTACAAGAACAGAATAATTTAACTCAAGGTCGTGTTTACGCCTGATATTAAGCTTGACTTGCATGTCCCATAGCTGCAAGTTGCGAGGGTAAATGGGAGTGAATATTGTGGGACAGTGCAGTCAGTCCCTGACGGCGATGACATTCCTAGGGGTACGGAACTGGACGGACCACATATTCTCAGGTCTCCTTAGCAGTATCACTTTTGTTGAGTTTTTGTGTGCACCCACCTCTGTTATCCAAACAATGTGCATCTGACGGAATGTGTCTTATGATAACTTACCCCCCAGGTGTACCATATGCTTTGTATACATCAATACGTTTCACGCTTACTGGAGTGAAGTATACCAATCTTATAGTGCCTATAATTGCCTATTTTTCTTTTAATCAGAACATTTATCAAGGATTTTTCCTATCATAATATCATTATTTTCGTTATTGGCATTATTAACCTTAGTATTGCAGTTAGTACCGTGAGGTCATTTCAAGATGAGGCTGAAACTGGCCCCGTCGTTGTCCCGTAGTTCACGTTGAGAAATGCTGGCAATTTCCTGGCGGATATTTTGTTTAAAGAGGTGCCAAAGGTGTATGGACAACGACGGTGGCTAGTTGCAGCATCTCCTTTCATAAAGTTGGTAAGTAAAGCCTTTAAAAGTAGTTTTAAAAATGTTGTATGGTTTCATCCGCACCTTTCTATGATAGCGGCAGACGGCAACGAGCGCCGTGGACGCGGACTGGGAAAACACCGCGCAGCCGGTTCGTAGTTTTTTGACTCTGCCTGTACAAGATGATAGAAAATCCCTTCCGAATGAAGAGGGCTTCAAAGACTATTGACAGAGAATTCCAAATATACATTTTATTTATTATGTAAATATCTTTAATGTGCGGTATTTTAATCAAAATCGTTAGTCATTTTTTATAACGCACCTTTTTTTAAAATAATCTTTGTGTTTTGGATTCAGGTGTCTCCAGGTGTATTTGTGGTGAAATCCCGATATCGAATTTTTGGGTAGAATGGAATACCTTCACCACCTATCATTGTACGTAGTAGAGAAACTAAAAATGTAACCACAGCAGCCTGTTGTAAGGTTGCCCAGTACCAAGTCTGTGTTAAGCTGAAGTGACAATTTGGTGTTTGTAGAAATTCACATATCAGCATTCGTACAAACCACAAGGTTGTAGGAATTCCCAGAACCCGGGCTGAGGGAAACCTGGAAAAAACCTCAGTCAGGGTGGGTGGTCCTGGCGGGATTTGAAGTAAATGATATCGACTTTATATATCTACTGTAAGAGAGGAAGTAAAGCAACGGTTTGTTCAGATACTTTGGCTATAAAATGTAGATCTGTAACTATGATATGTTTCATAATCCTGTCTATCAAGTACTCTCTAGAAGCGAAACAGCACCAACCTTGTACACCCCTATGTGTACCTATATAAAAGGTCATGATGTGGTCCAGAAATTTGTCTACGTGTCTAATTTACTGTCGGATATTGCCATGGCAAACGACCGGCCCTGTCATTTTTGGACAAGGCCTCGTCACAAAAGGCTCACCGCAGTATTCCGTCAATCCATTTCCCCTTTCCGTTTTTTTTATGGAGGAGGGTTGCTTTTTATTGAGAATAGCGGAATAAAGAATTAGGACAAGAACAGGAAGAGGGGAGAGGAACACGGTTCCGAGGCTCTTGTTACAAGCCGTTTTTTTAATGGTCCTCTTTGTTTTTGAGCATGTTCGCTTCTCTGCCATGTTCCTGCATTCCCTTTATTATGGACCTACATCACTCCTGTGAGGATTGACGATTGAAAATGCTTCCAGTCCTATCAAATGTACACTTTAAAATATCTATACTAATATTATAAAGAAAGGAAATGGGTGTGTTGTGTGTGCGCGCGCGTGTGTGTATGTCCGGTAATTCTTTCACCACTGAAAAGCCCAATTCTTCTGCCGAACATGGGGATATAAATCAACTTCTAATTTCATTTCATAAATTACTAAAAGATTAAAAAGGATTTACAAAGCCCTTGTACTTGATTATGAGTACATTGGAGGTATAAAAGAACATCCTTACAAAGAAATCTTGACTTTTAGTTGAGAATGCCATGAAATAGAAGAAAAGTAGTTGTTTTTACTCCACAGAATATAACTAATTGCTTATCTCCGCAGAGTATAAAAACAAAAGCCAGTTACATTTTATCGCAAGGAATATACATAGTTGGCCATTATGTGACACTTCAACAAACAGAAGAAGAGTTTAAAAAGCGACAATCGATCCTGTTATATTTGTTTCCTGAATTATCATTTATCACATACTGCAGATGTGTATGTAATGAAACCTCTGAATAGCCTTTATGTCATTCTATAGATGCCCATAAATAATAATAATAAACAAACTAAAAAACTCGATGGTAGCAGACTGTCTTTCCCAAAGAGGTTAACTTGGTGACCTGGGAGTGTGGAATCTTGTTTCGATGTATATTTTAAGAGTTTCTGCATTATGTGAAACTTATGTAGCTTTTATTATATTCCGTGCTAGCCTCTAGTTCCCAAGGTCGCGGGTTCAAACCCGGCGGAGGGCGATGGATTTTTTCGGGCGTAAAAATCCTTAGCATGGCTTCCTTTGGAAGGGAAGTAAAGCCGGTGGTACCGTGTCGTAGATTTACAGCATGTAAAAGAACCTCAAGCCTGATAAAGAGGCCTCTGAGCAAAATTACCGATCTTTCACGCCCAATATAGAATGGAACGCTAAGAACCATAGTAGTTAAAGAGCGTCCATAAATAAAACTCAATTTAATTTTTTTATTTTATTAAATATCTATGGAACGAAAAAGAAAGTACAAAGGATTAGATTGTAATTTTCTATAATAATCTAAAAAAATCTGATGTGTTACACTCACATGACTTTCTCTACTCTTGTACAAAGTATTTATACAAACTCTTATTCTCCATCTACTTCATATTAATCGAGATAAACATTTGCAGAGTCTATCTTATTGCTAAGTTTCTTGTAGATGTAAGGGGAATATATATTTACAAGGGCAATTTGGAAATACAGTAGCCTTTAAGCACATACATATATCTTAATAGCTGGTTGCTAGGTGCAGCACCATTCCCTTTGCCACAGATAAATACTCTTTGCATATCCAAGACAAAAAAAATGAATATCGAATTCTCATTTGAGAAAATAAGTATTGAAAAATTTAAGGGAATACCAAGCAATATCTCGAAAATGGTTCACTCAACAAAATAAATGTATATGACATAAATTGTGTAGTACATTTTTTGTGTAGTAAAATTTTGTCTATCTCTTATGGTTTACCAGTTATGCAAAAGTCGTTCACAATGAAGAATACTTTTGGAGACATTCCCAGGAAATTCAAGATATACATTTTATTTGTCATAAAAATATCTTAAACATATGATATTTTAATCAAAATCGTTAGAGCCATTTTTGAGGAAATTCAAATTTTCGAAAAATCTTCCATGTAAAGGGTAATCTGGGGTGGGAGGATTTTCTTGAAAACCTTCGTGTCGCATTCTTGGAAGATACTGAACCTAAATACCAAGTTTGGTGATTATCCGACTGTTCGTTTCTGAGTTATGCTGTTCACAGACAGACACACACACACACACACACACACACACACACACAGACACACATTCACACGGACATGTTTTCAAAAATGCTTTTTTTATTCAGGGGGTCTCAAAACATGTATTTCCGGTGAAATCTCGGTATCGAATTTTTGGGTGGAATACAATACTTCCCCTGCTTACTATACGTAGTAGAGAAAGTAAAAATTAGTTGACAATTTCGACCGAGGATACACTGTCAAAGCGCCCTTATAGCCTGTGCAGCATTTTCAGAATTTCGAAGAAGAATCTGAAATCTGATACGTCGTATTCACACGACCTTCTCTTATTACTTTTCTACAAACTATTCTAGAAAAGCTTATACCTGTATGCACTTCTTGTTAATCGAGATAAACTTTCATTATACATTTACACGTTTCGTTGCAGATATAAGAAGAATACAGTAGGCTAAAGTTATAGTCAAATTTTTAAAAACCGTATCGCTATGTGATGGCTTTGAAATACCATGCTCCGTGCATGAACAGGAGATTAAACGAATATCGACTTACCACTTGAATCAATTATAAATATGGGGCGTGTTTTTAAAGTAAGTACCGATAAATTTTTAAAAAATAACAGAACATTAATTTACAAATACTTTATTATTTATTACCTTACACTACTTCTCCACACAATCAGCGCCGTTATTCAGGCATTTGTAACGGGAAATCACTTTTTGTATGCCTTTGTCAAAGAATTATGTCGTCTGTGATGAAAGCAAAGTCTGCATTTCTTGTTTGACATCATCGTCGTTGAAATATTTTTCCACCAACCAATTCCTTCAGATGAAAATCGCTTGGTGCCAAATCCGGACTATAGAGAGAGTGATCGAATTGCGATCAGATCTTGAGTTTGCTTGGCTGTGTGTGGCTGGGCATTGTCATGAACCAAAAGGATTCCACGCGAAAGCATTCCAGGTCTTTTGTTCTGTGTTGCACAACGGAGCTTTCGTAGTGTCTCACAATAGACATCCTGTTTCCTGGAAAAGAATTTAACCAGAAAAACACCTTGTCTGTCCCATAAAACCGTGTACATGATCTTGTGAGTGGATACGGTCTGTTTGAATTTCTTCTTCACGGGATAAGTTGTGTGCCTCCATTCCGTGGATTGTTGCTTTGATTCAGGAGCGATGTGAGACACGCATGTCTCATCACCTGTAATGATGTGCGTCAGCAAATCCTCGCTTTCCTCAGCATATCTCGTGAGAAAACTCGGTGCAGCGGCAGATCCCTTGTTCTTGTGCTCACCAGTAAGCTTTTTGAGCACCCATCTGGAGCACAATTTCCGAAATCCTAATCGTTCTGTCACAATGTTGTAGAGGACTGGTTTTGATACTTGTGGAAAATGCGAAGAGAACGCCGATATGGTGAAATGTCTGTCCTCGCGAATGCTTTCTTCCACAGCTTTCACCAATCATCCGTGATTTTTTTTCCGAGTGGAGGAGAAAATGATTTAATCACTAACCCCACCCCGATAGGAGTCGGGACTGAGAGTGTGGGACTCGCCAATAGTTGGCATACCCACAAAAACTCCTCCACCGGAAGGAAAATGGAAGAAGGAAAAGTGGATTAGAGCGTGGCTTTGTGCGGTCCCGCATAGCACCCGCGTTAGTAAGTGAAAGCTGGTGGCTGCCGCCCTATGGGTAAAGGTAGTAGCTGGGGTGCAGCCATGAAACCTGACTGCAACACTAGTGAGAATAGCGAAGATTTAGAAGGAAATGTATAGGAAAGAATGTTTAAGATGATTTACTTGACGGTTGTCAGTGAATTTCCCGGTTAAGGTACTCTTCGGCGAATTTGGTGATTACTGGAGGTCTCAGCTGTGGATGGCTGCTGTAAGTGATATCTGGGATGACTCGATTGCCGTGCCAGAGCTCTGAGACTCACCTCTATGTTGTGGAGATGCTTCGTGTCTGAAGTTGTAGATGATGTCCTGATGAATTCGTCGATGCTGTTGAATCTGGATGTGATGGTGTAAGACTGCCCAGCTAGAAAAATCTGCTGAGCAGCTGATGTGGCTTGAAATTCCGTGATGAGGTCCTCCAGGGCTGTCAGCTTCATCGTCATGTTCAGGAACTCCGCGTGGAGATCCTGAACGGCGTCGCATAGGCCCTGGACTTCCTCGATGATCGGTGTTGGTCATGGTTGTGGTGTCGGTGAATGTGGAGTGGTCGTCTGCGGCGAGGATGGTGCTGGTGGCTTCAGCGGTGCCTTCCTGCGGGGATGCAGGGGGCAGAACGCTTGGCCGGTGAAATGGTTCGAACCTCCACAGGTTGCGCAGTAGCGGGGCGGCGGCGCAAGTTGTGCTGCTTGCAAGTAGCAGTGGTGTTGAGAGCGCCACAATAGTGGCACCTTGGTTTCGCCGTGCAGGATGTCTCTTCGTGCCCATAGGCACAGCAGCGTCGGCAGGGCACCTGGCGTTCCACTCGGCTGGCCTCGATGCGTAAGCACCGCCCTAATAAGGGCAGGCCCGCCCTCAAGGCCGCTTCGTGGTCGCCAGGTCTGCAATTGTGGGTTCCTGTGCTCCGTAGATCCTTCAAGGCTGAAGGCCACTGCTGGTGTACTGCGCTGATGAGGAACCTGACTGACAGGTCCCTCGGTACCCTTCAAATATCAGCACTGTACCTCCCATGATGCACAGGCTGGATCAGCGCAGGCTGGGAAGCTCCCAGCATCGACGGCGTGATCCCCGGTAAAGGTGGCGGCAACTGTGAAGGCAGTCGCGGCGAAGCGGCGGTCGAGGCATAAGTAGCCCCGGGCTGCGGCGGCTGCGTAGGTTTCTCCTCGGCGGGTGCCGGAGGAGAAGAAGGTCCTGCCTTAGCAGGCTCGGCGACTCTTATGTTGCTTCTTCTTCGCCATCTCGGAGCTGAGTGTGGTGGTCCGTGATCACAGACGGTGGACCACTCCGCGGCTCCTCATACACATTTTCACGAACTTCGTTAAACTGACTAATCTATTTCCTCACCTTTATTCTTTCCCCATAAACCTCGCACAATTGGCGATGAATGTTTGTTGGCGTAATATTTCTTGCATTCAAAAAACGAATCACTGATCTGGATGATCGTTCGATTGTTTTGAACGTTTTAACAACAGGAAAACACAACGTGACGATCGATCACAGCTGCGTCTGGCTTCCTGATGAATGGAGGAAGTGATCGCGCATACTGAAAATCGCGACTGCAGCGGCAAAATATTAAAACGTTACTTATTTTAAAAACATACCTCGTATTTGAAAATTCAAACCAATAACGAAGAATATCTCGGAAATGTTTCCGCCACAAAAGTTTTTTTTTTCGACGACAGTGTCTTAATGCACTTCCTGGCCATGCTATCATGCGTGGGAGGTTGAAATTCCTGCACTTCGTGCGTTTTGCATGTTTACCGCAGGAGTTAATGAAATGTATTTAATTCTCTATTACTATGTATATTTATTGCTGCAGACATGCAATAAAGCAACATTTGATAGTTGAATTTTATCATTTAAATCTCCCCACCTGTACTTCCCTTTATTTGCTAAGATTTACTTACGATTTAAATAATGCAACATTTAAATATGAGTATTTCGGGGCCAGCAGCCATGTCACCTTCAGTTGTGACTTGGTCAACTCTACCAGACGTGACTAATGGATCAGCAGTTCGCAGCGTGGTTGACCTGGATACTGCTTTTGAACAGCTGACAGTAATTAGTTTTGTTTTCATTTAAGCATCTCTATTATTCGTCCTGCGCTATGGCGATGTGGGCTAGAGCGTGGAGCTCTGGTTCATTCCCAGAGAATGCGCCGGGTTCAATCCCACACATGCCTGATGCTGACCACATCACCTCCCCATCGGTTGAATGATCGCCCACCTCTGCCGCGCGTACGTGGGCGTGAGGACGGCAGTCGGGTTGGTTGATCTAAGCCCTTCATGGGCTTTAGCCTGACGGTTTATTATTATTATTATTATTATTATTATTATTACAATTACAGTATTCAGTACACATGCGTTATATGCTTTGTAGAAACTCGGAAGTGACTCGACTTCATCTTGTATCTTCAAACTTGTTCCTCTTCTGCAAATATGCACTTACCTCACTTGCACTACAGTATCTGTTATTTGACGTACATTGTGGGCTTTAACGAGATCTACATCTATTGTGTAGTAAGACTTTGTCTATCTCTTACAGGTGATTAGCTGTTCTACCACACAAGAGTGCATAGGACGAGGTTGGAAAAGTAGACTCAGACGGCTGAACAATTTAGTGCCATATACGGGATTTGAACCGCGGTTCTTCCGGTTTCCGACCGGTTACTTTAACCAACTGAGCTACATTGGCAACATGTGGTAGTTTTGAGAAAATAAAAAGCAACTTAACATTTTTCCACGTAAAGGGTAGTTTGGAGTGGGGGATTTCATTGAAAATCATCGTGTAGCATCCTTAGAAGATGGTGAACCTAAATACGAAATTTGGCATTTCACTGACTTTTATTATTTTTGAGTTGTTCATACAAACACGTGGGCCTTTTTCTTACTTTTTCTATTCAGGGATCTCAAAACGTATATTTCCGAAGAAATCTCAACATCGAATTTTTGGGTGTAATGCAATAAAAAAGTAAAAAGTACCAAATTAAGGTCATTCATTTTGTACACAAACCACTTTGCTGTTATATAATACGTAGTAATTATGATAATTAATAGTGAAAGTTCTCAGTACAGTTGTGTCCGTGGAGTAGAGCCAGTGGACAGGGGGCACTCGAACCCACTCCCTTCTGGGTCTTTGGAGCAGCATACTAATGTAAAAGCTCAAGCAACTTCACCGTGTTAATTGAAGTAGCCGTTTTAACTGTGTTTACAGTTCGGTAAATGAGTGGAAACGTTCCTGATTTAAGAACGCTTCTCTGTGTACCGTAGCGACTGGTAAGGTTCACTGGTCTCGTGTCACCAAGTCAGGATATACAATCGTAATACTTTTAGCTCTCCTGTCTGGGACATCGCCACGGAGCAGGTGGGCAACAACCTGTTTTTCTTTTTACGAAAACAGGACCAGAGAGGAATTTCTTGGGGTTAATTAACATTCAAAACTTACTCTGGCTCTAATCCTCTCCAGAAAATAAGATCAAAAAGAAAGTCTCGCGGGTATTCAAGGTCAATTAATTCCGATGCACAGGTTTGTTCCGAATCTTCTTACCTCCAGTTTCATTATTTTCCTGCATCTTGAGGATTCACTCATTACATCAATGTGTTTAGTTTTTCATTAAATTAATTGATACTTGAAGAAAAAAAATGCTCTAAAGACTATAATGTTTATTTATGCAGTGGGGTATGGACATCATCGCCGCTCGAATCTGTTTTGCAGGAACGAGGCGTAAACCGAGTTCTGTAATTACTTGAGAGCGGTAATTATCATCATTCAGTAAATATTGTGATACTCTGTGATTCATTGCAAATCAAAGCCCCAGTTTATATTCCGTTGATCGAAGTAAAGCTTATCTATAAACAAAAGAACTAATATAACGATAACAAATTATTTATGATAATAAAAATCTGATGTGATACATTCATATAACTTTCCCTACCCTCTATAGTTTATTAGTGGGTATACAAACTATTTTTACTAAAGCTTATTTTCTATTTACTACATTTATCCAAATAAACCTTTACAGAAATATCTACATTACAATTTTCGTTATAGATACAAAGAGAACAGCGATAGTCAAATGTTTAACAACTGAACGCTATATCCTGGCCTTAAAATTCCATACTGTTTCCATGACATCGCGAGAAACAACTGAATGTTGACAGGACTTAGAGTGCCCAATAAATTAACAATTCGAACCTTTAATAACTGATATCTAAGAAATAGCTTATACCACAAAACACTTATTTGAAATAAAGTGTGTGTTTTAGAGAGATGTACATTTGTTGTGTATACGTTTTCGTCTATTGCTTTAACGTGTACCAGTTCTATAAGATTATACAAAACACCTTCCGAGTGAAGAGGACTTCATGGGCTGTTCTCAGAAACTTCAAGATATAAATTTTGTTTGTCATGTAAATATGTCATATGTGGTATTTTAGTTAAAATCATTACAACCATTTTTATAAAATAAAAATTTTGAAACATTTTTCATGAAAGGGTAGTTTAGGATGTGGGATTTTCTTGAAAATATTCTTGTCGCATCTTTGAAAACTATTGAGCTTAAATACCAAGTTTGATATTTATCGATTTTCGGTTTTGTTATGCTGTTTATAGACAGATGCACACGAAGGTTTTCAAGAAAATCCCCCACCTCAGATTACCCTTTACATGGAACATTTTTCGAAAATTTTAATTTTCTCAAAAATGGCTCTAACGATTTGATTAAAATATCATATGTTTAAGATATTTTCATGACAAATAAACTGTATATCTAGAATTTTCTGGGAATGTCTCCAAAAGTATTCTTCTTTGTGAACGACTTTTGCATAACTGGTAAACCATAAGAGATAGACAAAATTTTACTACACGAAAAATGTAGATCGTGTTAAAATACACAATTTATGTCATATACATTTTTTTTTGTTGAGGAACCATTTTCGAGATAGTGCTTGTTATTCCCTTAAATTTTTCAATACTTATTTTCTAAAATGGGAATTCGTTATTCATTTTTTTGTCTTGGATATGCAAAGAGTTATAATCTGTGGCAAAGAGAATGGTGCTTCACCTAGCAACCAGCTATTAAGAGATATGTATGTGCTTAAAGGCTACTGTATTTCTATATTGCCCTTGCAAATACAAAACAAGGGGAACATAGTACGCCTTAAGCGATAGTCAAATATTTTTAGAACTGGTTGCTATGTCTAAAATGTAATTCTCTTTGCATGTCAAAAGATCGTTTCTGCAAATGTTTATCTCGATTAATATGAAGCATATGGAGAATAAGAGTTTGTAAAAATAGTTTGTACAAGAGTAGAGAAAGTCATGTGAGTGTAACCCATCGCATTTTTTTTTGGGTGGAAAGCCATACCTTCTGTATCTACTATGTATGTGGTAGAAAAACTAAAAAACAAGATATAGATTATCTGGAATCAAGGAAAAACGTTTTTTTTTCGTTCATCTTGAAGAAAGTCCTCCTTTCACATGTTGAAGTAGCAGCTTCGACAGTTGTTGCATTCGTTTTGATGTTCAGCATGAGATCTAACTGTATTAATTCATTACCATGGTGTAACGGCGATGGATAAGTAACCATTACTGCATGGTAAAATTGAGTTTTATTTATGGACGCTCTTTAACTACTATGGATTTTAGCGTCCCATTCTATATTGAGCGTGAAAGACTGGTAATTTTGCTCAGAGGCCTGGTAATCAGGCTTGAGGTTCTGTTACGTGCCGTAAATTTACGACACGGGACCACCGGCTTTACTTTCCATCCGAAGGAAGCCATGCTAAGGATTTTTACGCCCGAAAAAATCGATCGCCCTCCGCCGGGCTTGAACACGCGACGTTGGGAACTAGAGGCTAGCACGGTACCACTAGTCCACGGAGGACGACATTACTGGTAATAGCAGATTATTTTAGGAGGGGTAAAATAAAGCCACTTTTAACACGTGTGGCACATACTGTATTTTAGACAGCGCTCGAATCTGTAAAATAACTATAATATCGTGTTGATTTCTGAAACTAAGAGAAATTACGTTTAGAATGCAGTTTTTGGATACAAGAGAAATGGCGTTAAAAACGCGAGAAGTCAGATGTTTTGTTGTTTTGTTGATTGGGTAGCAGTCATTTTCACTGAAATTATTTTCCACATGTTTTGTCCGACACCAGGCAATGGGGCGGTTAAATGTTGCATCAAGTTACTGTGCGGATCGTTTGGGTAAGATTGTGAACAGATAATGTGAGCGCCTTGAGAAACTAATCATGTAAAAATACTAATGTAAAGTAAAACCTAATAAACCAAGTGGAGTTATCAAACATGTGCAAATACAGTGGGTAATTACTATGTGATTGTACACAATGCAGATTATCGCAGTAGTGCAATGTGCACTGTGTTAGAAGTTCTACTTTTAGGCTTGCTGTCTAGAAAATATTATACACCAAAATGACACATCCAAACCCGGTTTGAAAGCGAACCCTCCAAAGTTAAATGTAAAGAAGCTTGTTCGAGTCTTGTTTAAGCTAACGGTACAACTTGATTATGAGAGTACCGGTCAAGAATCCTCTACCTTAGTTATGTTTTTATCTTAAGTGATGTAACGCAAGGTAAATCGCGAGCGACTGCATGTCGTGGGTGATTTTGTCTAAGGAAAGACACAAGCTCGCGTTAGATTTGGTTTGGCTATTTTGAAGTGCTTATTTAAGGTCACAGAACTCAATGTGTTTTTGTTTTTTTTGCTACCACAATACTGTAGCAATAAAATACATTAGACATACAAATCAATACTGGAGCAACAAAGACTATTACTAGAACATACATGGAATATCACAGGTAATTTACAGTTGCATGACGTATAATTAAGGAATACAAAGTAAAGTGTTATAATTTAAATTGATTTATACATAGAAGTATCTTTATAGTAAGAGATAGTATTATGAAAGAACTTCGGATTATTCAGAGCTGTAGTAATTTCCGATATTCTGTAAGGATGTGCTTTACTGTTAGGAGTGTTCTTCTGGAGCGAATACTGGGGGCTCTTCTTTGGATATCAGATAGGAACGACTTAGTTTGGCGTGTCCAATTCTCAATCTAGAGAATAATACAAGAGTATAAGCTAGAAATGAATAAAAACTAACTACTTACGGAAGATATTTAACAACCTTAGTTGTATTTTTGCCATGCAAGGCCTTCTGAAGTTTACCGGGTTTTTATAAATGGCATGATGTGGCGTGTATATGTGTGTATTGTCGCGCCAGACACATTATTGCGTCGTTGGTGACAGTAATGTTGGCGTAATTCTTTCGGCTTGGACTTTGAAGTTCGTTTGGCGTGGCGAGGGTTAGAGTGGGGGAAGTAAGCGTGATTCCTTTGTGTGCTGTGTGTTCTGGTCGAGTGTCCGGTGTGGAAGGTCTGTGTGAATGTAACCGCGTGTGTGTAGCATCTCACTTCAATTTCTTCCTTTTAATCTTTTGTGTGAGATGTAGGAGCACCGTGCTTATATTGAATAAACCACAGGTAATGTGATTAATATGAAATGCTGTGTATTTTGTGATAACTATCCCACGCCTGCTCCGGAATGCGTAGCTAAAGCTTCTGGTCCTCTCGCTACCTCTGATGCTATGCCTCCCAATGTATATGCCGGGGTAAGTAAAACTTAATATCTAGCTACAAACCTTTTGGTTTCACCCCGGTATATAACAGTATGTTTCCTGATAAATGTCTTTGCATGGCAATAAACAATCAAGGTTATGTAATCCGTAGGTAGTTCATTTTTTTATTCATTTTTAGCTTCTGCTCTTGTGTTATTCGCTAAAACAACGAAATGAGGCTTCATTGAACAAAATTTAATGGGGAGTTTGAAATTGCACAATTATTAAAATTAAACCTTGATGTAGTTTCTTTCTTGTTGCAAACAACACATGTGCTGTTATCAGAGATTGAGGTGGAAGATATTGATGTATATTCCCTTTTAGGCTCTGGATTCTGCGATTTGTTGATTATTTTCGCTGTTCATTAATTGCTACTATAACGATAGTTTGGTCAAAGAATTTGTTTGCGAAAATATGCTTCATTGCGAATTTTAACACTGAAACCGGCAACTAAATTTATGTTGGCAACACTGAACGGAGGCCTTGGGCTATCAGCAGCAAGTCTTGATTATCAGGACCATGACTAAACAGTCATTTACAATCTATAAATACAAATAAACAGAGGCAAAATAAACTCTAATATACAAGTTAAAGCGAGGAGTGTCCTTGACGGTGAAATATAAAACATGATAGGATTCTTATAGGTCGGCTATTTGACGCATTTCACCTTAAGTATGTTCCTATACTTTTGAACATGTTTTGGAAGGCTTTCCTCTCAAGTAATAGTTTATTCAATAAAATATTCAAACTGTATTTATTCTGTGCAGTCACTTTTATTCCATGAGGCTTAAACATGGTCTCAATTTTTTATATACCCAGGGATGATAAGTACATGTTTTTAAATTTGGAAGAAACATCTAAAAAATCTAGGCGTGAATCTTCGTCCACGCAGCCATTTCTTCAGCTTTGGTAATAAAAAGTAATCACTGGATTCAAAACTTGCGAATATGGCGATGTGAATGCATTTGGAACTGACAACTGCAGCAACAACTCCAGGCGTGTGTGAGGACACATTTTCTTGATGAAAGAGAACCATCTTTTGCGCATGCTGTGGACGTTTGGTCCGAATTGCATCCTTCAATAGGTTCAGTAGCGAAGCGCAATATTCGCCGATGATGCTTCTGTCCTTCTGAAACACCACACCATAGGAATCCCAGAAAACCGTAGCCATAGCTTCTCCTGCAGACCGAATCGTTTTTACTTTCTTTAGCGCACTTTCACCTGTTGCTACCCACTGTTTGTACTCCCTCTTCGTCTTCGACATGTAATGATGAATCTGTATTGCATTTACTGTTTTGAAATCGGAGTATCTCGCTGGAATTGCATGTAAACCGGTTTAAACATTCTTGAGCAATTTTCATTCGAATGCGTTTTTGGACCGTTGTTAACAAACGTGACACCCATCAAGTGGAAAGTTTTCTCATAACCAAAACTTGATGTAAAATGTAGTCGACACGGCCTATCGAGGTCTTCGCACTGTCAACCAACGTTAAATCGGCGATCACTGAGTACGGCATTTGAATTTGTATCACAATTTGTAGGACGTTGAGTGCTCGCATTCTTGAATGGATGTACAACCACGCATAAATTAGCAGCGCACGTTTTAACCGCCCAAAGCGAAGGAAAAAGAATCCTTTTAATGTCGAATTTCACTGTATTTCTGTTGCAGTTAAAACGCTTTCAATGTTATCCATTTTGTAGAAAATGTTAACACTAGATTGTTTACAGGATCGTCACAAACAAGTGACTAATACGTATCTGAAATCTTACAGGGTGCCATCTAAAGGATCCCGTGTTTACAAGGCCCGCGCGTGTGTGCAACATAACTTAAAAACTAAAAATCCCTTACACACCAAACTGCGACATAGGTTAAGTAACTTCCTAGGATACGACACCAGGATTTTTAAGAAAACACCCTCCTTCCCAATCCAAATTATCATTTACATGGAAAAGTTTTCGTTCTTTTGTATAACTGGCAAACCGTAAGAGAGAAACCAAATCTTACTACACAAAAGTGTACGTTTTATTTAGGCATACAATTTATGCTAATTAAATTGCTTGTGGCGTTAACAATTGGTGTCAATTTTCAAATACTTTTTGCTACTGGGAAGTCGGTATTAATTACTTTCTCTACTACGTATAGTAAGTAGGGGAAGTATTGTATTCCACCCAAAAATTCGATACCGAGATTTCACCGCAAATACATGTTTTGAGACACCTTGAATGCAAAAAAAAAAGCATTTTTGGAAACATGTCCGTGTGTGTGTGTGGTGTTTGTGTGTGTGTGTAAACAGCATAACTCAAAAACGAACAGTCGGATAAACACCAAACTTGGTAGTTAGGTTCAGTATCTTCCAGAGATGCGACACGAAGGTTTTGAAGAAAATCCCCTCACCCCAGATTACCCTTTACATGGAAAATTTTTCGAAAATTTTAATTTTCTCAAAAATGGCTCTAACGATTTTGATTAAAATATATGTTTAAGATCTTTTCATGACAAATGAAATGCATATCTCGAATTTTCTGGGAATGTCTCCAAAAGTATTCTTCATTGTGAACGACTTTTGCATAACTGGTAAACCATAAGAGATAGACAAAATTTTACTGCACAAAAACTGTATATCGGTTAAAATACACAATTTAGGTCATTTACATTTTTTTGTTGAGTGAACCATTTTCGAGATATTGCTTGTTATTCCCTTAAATTTTCCAATGCTTGTACTGTTTCTCAAATTCGTTATTCATTTTTTTTTGTCCTGGTAATGCAAAGAGAATGGAATGCTCCACATAGCAACCAGTCTTTAAACTATTGGACTATAGCTTAAAGTCTACCAATTGCCCTTGCATGTACAAGAAAATTAGCAATAAGATTAACATCTCGATTAACATGGAATTTCAAAGCCATCACGTAGTGATCCAGCGTTTAAAAATCTGACTATCGCACTATCTACTGTATTCTTTTTATATCTACAACGATTTTTTTTATTATTCGATAAAATTGTTGTACGTTTTACTATAATTTTGTTAACATAGTGATATTTACATGGTCATAGAGCTCGTTCTGAAAATTCCATCCATTGATGTTCCTCAATCAATCAGTAGGTCTGAGTGTCTTTTTCTCTTGAGACGGCCTTGTGGCTGTTCTATTGGTATTCGATGTAGTAAAGTGTTAGTGTGCGCTGAGAACGTTGAATATAGGCCATTATAGGATGAGTGGGGAGCTGTCGTTAGGTATACTCAGATCTAGATGGAGAGTTTCATTTCTTACGTTCTGGAATGTCTGAAAACTTTTGGTTTGGGAGCTAGAAGCAGAACATGCATAAGGAGCATGCCTATTGCTATATTAGTTTGAGAACCATTGTGTAAACACATATCTTCTTAGAAATTGAAGAGGGTTGCGTTTTTATGCAGTGAAGGTCTTAGCTGTCGAAATCTATTTCTTAATTCTTTTTTTAATGTGATCAATGTGCTTCTTCCATGTCAAGCAGGTGTCGAGGATAAGACCAAGGTATCTCACGTCGTCTGTTTGTGGTAAGGCTGTGTTGTTCAAGAATACAGGAGGTGAAAGTAACAGATGACTTGCTTGGATTTATAGCAGTTTTCCATTTTTTTGTTCCAGGATTCTATTTCAAATCGGTGATTCCGTATATGTGTTGTAAGGTCTTCGCCTGTGTCGCCTCTCCACGTAATAGCTATATTGTCTGCAAATTGGGCTATGCATAGGTGGTCAGTTTTCTGTAAATCATGCGCAAGTATTAGATATAGAAAAGGTCCCAGTATGCTTCCCTGAGGTACTCTGCATTGATAGGTCTGATGGAAGACACTGCACCTTCATAGACTACAGAATACGTTCGTTTCTAGAGATATGATTGAATGAGACGATATTATGTGCCAGGACGGTGTTTTTAAATTTTAATATAAGACCATCATGTCAAACTTTGTCGAATGCTTTTTCGGTGTCAAGAAATAGACTTAAACAGATTTGCTTATTTTCATAAGTATTCGGTGTTTTTTCATCTATAATCCTGTGCAACTACCAGGAAATTGGGTTAAATGAAATAGAAGCACATGCCTTTTTAAGAACAGTTTGTAAAAGAGTGAGTAGAAAAAACCTTGTGATGCAACACATCGAGCTCTTTGTTTTTAATTTGGGGTCTTTAAAATGCGCTTTTCCGCTGAGATGTTTAGTATTTATATACGTACATTTTAGGTTGAATGTAATACCTACTCTACTTCAAATATATTAACGTGAAAAAGGTTCTTTTATAACAATGAAATAACGATAAATGACTTAGTAACGCAAGTCTGATATGTTTAATTAATTAATACTACCTCATAATCCACTCCTCCCTTCTCTTGTACATGCGTAGGCGTTAAGCCCTATACTAATGAAGCGGCAGTGAATAAAATTATATCTCAAGCGTCAACATAATTTACAACTCCTCCACTGCATAACAGCGGAACGAATTTTCTTCTTGGAGTCCTTTAAACCGACAGAGTAGCGTAAACAAAGGAGCAATGGCGTATTGCCTTTGTTTTCCAGTTTATTGTATTTAAATTTAAAATATGATATGTTGCATATGCATGGCTTTGCCACTCTTCTACAAACTCTTCTTATAAAACCTTATCCTTCTATCTACTTCTTGTTAATCGAGATAAACGTTTGCAGAAATGGCTATATTACGCATTGCAGGTTATGTTATGTTTTATTCACCGTTTGATTTCAATACAGAAATATTGGCTTCGTCAACAATACAATTATTAGTACCAAAAGAATAGGTCTAATTAGATGTAATACACAAATACAAAAATCCTAATTTATTACATGAGTACGTACCTAACTAAATTTTGGAATTATAAACATAGTATATTCCATAAGAAAGCTTATAAACTAATTCATTTCTAGATATTCTTCCACTGAATAAAAACAACTCTGTATTAGGAATTTTTTCAAATATTTTTTGAAGGCTGTTAGGGTTTTAACCTTTTTTAAATGCGTGGGGAGTTTATTAAACAATTGAATGCCATTATAATATAAACTTTTTTCGTATATGATTCTTTTATGGCCTGTAATGTGCAGTTTAGATTTATTTCTTGCATTATAGTCATGAATATCAGCATTCCTCTTAAAACTATTTGAAAATCTGGTAACAATGCTTATACATTGTTACCAGAGTTTCAAAAATGTATAGTGAAGGAACAGTCAAGATATTTAACAGTATGAAGTAAGGTTTGCAGCTTGTGTTGCTGCAAAGCTTTAACATTATTCTGATTGCCCTTTTTACTTTCTCTACTACGTATAGTAAGTAGGGGAAGTATTGTATTCCACCCAAAAATTCATTACCGAGATTTCACCGGAAATACATGTTTTGAGACCCCCTGAATCCAATAAAAGCATTTTTGGAAACATGTCCGTGTGTGTGTCTGTGAACAGCATAACTCAGAAACGAACAGTCGGATAAACACCAAACTTGGTATTTAGGTTCAGTATCTTCCAGAGATACGACACGAAGGTTTTCAAGAAAATCCCCCCACCCCAGATTACCCTTTACATGGAACATTTTTCGAAAATTTTAATTTTCTCAAAAGTGGCTCTAACGATTTTGATTAAAATATCATATGTTTAAGATATTTTCATGACAAATGAAGTGTATATCTTGAATTTTCTGGGAATGTCTCCAAAAGTATTCTTCATTGTGAACGACTTTTGCATAACTGGTAAACCATAAGAGATAGACAAAATTTTACTACACAAAAAATGTAGATCGCGTTAAAATACACAATTTATGTCATATACATTTTTTGTTGTTGAGTGAACCATTTTCAAGATATTGCTTGTTATTCCCTTAAATTTTCCAATACTTGTACTTTTTCTCAAATTCGGTATTCATTTTTTTGTGCCGGTAATGCAAAGGAATTGTATACTCCACATAGTAACCAGCTCTTAAAACATTTGACTATCGCTTAAAGCCTACCAATTCCCCTTGCATCTACAAGAAAATTAGCAATAAGATTGACATCTCGATTAACATGAAGCATATGGAGAATAAGCGTTTGTAAAAATAGTTTGTACAGGAGTAGAGAAAGTCATGTGAGTGTAACACATTATATTTTTTGTATCATAAAGATTGTATTTTTATAATATTATACCAGAATATTATACCATATGATAAATGACTATGGAAATATGCAAAGTAGGCCATTTTAAGTATGTCAAGATTAACTGAAGTTTTAAGGGTATATAGTGCAAAACATGTTTGGGATAATTTTTTAGATAGTACATCAATGTGGATTCCCCAGTTCAAGGTTACTATCAACCCAGATTCCAAGAAATTTAATTCTATTAGACATTGTTATTAATTCATTTTGTAAATAAACTTCCGCAAAATTTAAGTTTTTGTTAACTTTATGGTAGAACCCAAAGCAGCACTTTTATTGTATTAATGACAAGCCTGCTGTTACTAAACAAATTTACTACACAATCGGTTGCCATGTCGATGTTTACTTTAAGTTCTTGTTTATCTGTACCAGAAATTAAAAGGCTTGTCATCTGCAAAAAGACTACATTTAGCGTTAGGGAAGTTATTTTTTATGGCCAGGTCATTAATATATGGTAAAAAATAGTAAGGGGCCCAGTATCGAGCCCTGAGGTACTCCATATTTAACATTTTCCAAACCAGAACGTGAAGCTTTAATTTCTTTTGAATTTCTTATTTCAGATTTGATTTCAGTTAGGCGTCTGCTATTGCTAAGATATAATTCAAACCACTTTAATGGAATTTCCCTTATACCATAATAGCACAATTTGTAAATTAATATACCATGGTCAAGGTACATTCGCTTCCATTTATGCCGTCACCACAGCTTCGGGAGGCATTTTACCAACCTTCTCAGCGGGCGGTACGTAGCAGAGAGGATGTGTCTGTAGCGTTCTGGCTTTGATGTTCGACCAAGTAGTGGTGTGTGTTAACTGTAGCTCACGCGATGCCTGTAAATATTTCCGAGGTGCACCGGGGAAGAATTGTGGGTATGTGGGAAGCCATTTTCACACTTGAAGACATTTTCTAGGGCAATTCCATGCAGCATTCACATGGACAGACTATTAAAATAATGTGTAGTAAATGTGTCCTCTTTGAGAGTATAATGTAGTTATGTTTTACATTATATTGTCATTAACAATTTTTCGTGGAGATATTGTACATAACAGGGTTTTATTAGTATATACTTAAACATGGCTAGTATAAGCGATATGGAGTAAAGCTATTGCTCAAAGTTATATATCCATATGTGAATAGTCTAGAATTGTACACATAAAACAGAACGTCACTACCTGCGCAAAAAGGTAAACAGATACACGTACCACCTCTTTGCTATATATAGCATACTCCACCTGTGAAGGCCAGTAGAATGCCTCCTAAAGCTACGGCGACGGTATAAATGAAAGCTAGTGTACATGGGGAACACAGTAGGCTTAAACGATAGTCAAATCCTTTAAAAGGGCTTTGAAATTTCATGCTCTTTGCATGGCCACGAGAAAAAGCAAGTAGCGACTTACCAGTTGAAAAAAGTAGAAGTATTTAGAAATCCGACAGGAAGGCATATCGGAAATGGTAAAAATAAAAAAAAGTTTTTACTAGACATAAATTGTGTGCTTTAAGCGATGAAGTATTTTTGTCTAGTAAGATTCTGTTTCCTACGGTATACCAGTTGTACAAAAGTCATTCAGAGCTAAGAGGACTTCACAGGATATTCCCAGAAAATTGAAGGTGTATGTACATTTTGTTTTTCATGTAAATAAAATAAATATATGATTTTTAATCCAAATATTTAGCGCCATTTTTGAGAAAATAAAAATCTTTGAAAAATGATTCATGTAAAGGATTCATGTTGCATACTTGCTGAAATTAAATATCACGTTTAGTATTTAACAGTCTTTTCATTTTTGACTTAGCTGTGCAGCTCACGCACACATACGCGCGCACACACGGAACTTCTATTTTTTTTATTTTGATTTAGGGGGTTTCAAAACGTGTATTTGTGGTGAAATCTCGGTGTAGAATTTTTCCGTGGTATGCAATACTTCCTCTGCTTACTACAGGTAAATAGTGTCATAGAGAAGGTAAAAAAGTATAAGCATTTGAAAATTCAAAGCTATAACAAAGAATACCTCGGAAATGGTTAATGCCACAAAAGGAATTATATAATTGGTGTGTTTTAACGAGATCCACACTTTTTGAGGCTGTAAGCTTTTGTGAATCTCTTACGGTTCACAAGTTATACAAAATTGATTCAGAATGATGAAGACTCTAGAGGTTTCTTTTCGAAGAAAATTCAAGATATACATTTTAGTTGTCAAGCGAATATCTTAAACATATGGTATTTTTAATTAAATTCGTTAGACGAAATTTTGAAAAACATGGAAAATAACAACTTTTCCATGTGTAAGGAGTTTGAAGTGGAGGGATTTTCTTGAAATTCTTCGTGTCGGATCTTTGGAAAATGCTGAACTTAAGTACCAAATTTGGCATTTATTCGATTTTTCGTTTTTTTTTATCTATGCTGTTCACAGACGCACAACAAGTCTTTTTCTAAAAATGCTTTTTCCTTTTGGATTCAGAGGGGACCTCAAAACGTGTATTTAGGGTAAAATCTCAGTATCAATTTTTGGGTGGAATACAATACTTCCTCCAATTACTATAGGTAAGTTAAAATGATGAACCGTGTTCTCGTTAAAACATAATCTAAACAATAACAGTTGAATTTCAAAGAGAATCATTTCACTGTTTTCCCATTGTTAGGAGAACGTGCCATACAAAAGCTGAATGATGGTCGTGGCACATTGTTTTCCTACTGAACTAAATTAGAAAAGCAAAACCAAGTCGGCACATAGAACCTTCATTATCCCTAATATGGGTGACAGTTACGTCAGTCAGGCTGTGTTAACGTTGGCATCGCGGATTGTAGTCACAGTAAATGATAAGGCCAAGGCTGCTTAACGAGCAGAGCATCCCGGATCAATGAAGTAAAGGGTATTATAGGCCTTACTGACGTGACTCACCTTGTCTTGCTTCGATAGTAATATTGTATTACTGGAGCCTGGATGTTTAGGCATTTATAACAATCTAAATAGACAAAAATAAAAGTCGCGGTACAACACATCGGTGTTAGGTTCACATGACTTTTTCTACACCGTATCGTCTATTTTTATATAGATTCTACAAACTATTCGTACGAAAGCCTCTTTTTTATGTATTTCAAATTAATCCAGGAAAACATTTGCAAAACTACTTACATTACATATTGATTTTCTGAATACAATTGTATACTGGCCTTTAAATTCCATATATTCTTGCCATGACATTCCGAGAAATAACTGAATAGCGACAGCACTTTAAGGAAAAATGACAGCGTAGAAAAATTCCAATCAGTAATAACGGATACGTTGGAAATGGTCATGCCAGAAAAAACTTTTTGGAATGATTTGTATGTTTTAAAGAGGTCTACATTTTTTGTGTATTACGTTTTTGTCAATCTCTTAACGTTTTGTAGTTAATCAAAATTATACAAAATTTGCTTCAGGTGAGGATTTCACAGTTTATTACAAAAAGTTCAAGACATACATATTTGTCGTGAAAATATGTTAAATATGTAGTATTTTAATTTAAATCGTTATAACCGTTTTTGGGGAAAAGAATATGTTGTATGTAATGTTAGATTGGGTGTCGCATCCTTGCTGGCAAGTGCTAAGTTGTGTATTCAACCGGCTTTTCATTTTTGGGTTATTGTGTTCGCATACAGACATGTTCACGCACCCACTTACACCACGGACCTTTTTATAAAAATCTGATGTGTTACACTCACATGACTTTCTCTACTCTTGTATAAACTATTTTTATAAACGCTTATTCTCCATATGCTTCATGTTAATCGAGATGTTAATCTTATTGCTAATTTTCTTGTAGATGCAAGGGGAATATGCGATAGTCAAATATTTTAAGAGCTGGTTGCTATGTGGAGTATTCCAATCTCTTTGCATTACCAGGACAAAAAAATAAATGAATAACGAATTCCCATTTGAGAAAAAGTATAAGTATTAGAAAGTTTAAGCGAATAACAAGCAATATCTCGAAAATGGTTCACTCAACAATAAAAAATGTATATGACTTAAATTGTGTATTTTAACGCGATCTACATTTTGTGTGTAGTAAACTTTTGTCTATCTCTCATGGTTTACCGTTATGCAAAAGTAGTTCGCAATGAAGAATACTTTTGGAGACATTCGCAGAAAATTCGAGATATACATTTCATTTGTCATGAAAGCCATTTTTGAGAAAATTAAAATTTTCGAAAAATGTTCTATGTAAAGGGTAATCTGGTGTGGGGGGGATTTTCTTGAAAACCTTCGTTTCGCATCTCTGGAAAATACTGAACCTAAATACCAAGTTTGATGTTTAACCAACTGTTCGTTTCTGAGTTATGCTGTTCACAGATACACACACGGACATTTTTCCAAAAATGCTTTTTTTTTGGATTCAGGGGATCTCGAAACATGTATTTCCGGTGAAATCTTGGTATCGAATTTTTGGGTGGAATACAATACTTCCCCTAATTACTATACGTAGTGGAGAAACTAAAAATGATCTTTTTATCTTCAGGAGACCTCAAAAAGTATATTTTCCGGGTAATCTTGATATCGAATTGTTAGGTGGAATGCAATACTTCCTCTGTTCTAGGCAGGTGGTAAAGAAGATACGGTAACTTTTGATTCATTGTCTGTTGAATAACACTGAGATATCCGTGGTGACATCAAGCTGGTTGTATGAGGAGTTCTACACTGGAAGCTGTGGCAAATGGTTTTCTCCTGTTGACGAATGCGATTCATATTTAAGACGTATCATGACTCAAATGACTTTCTTGTCAAGAGCACCATTTAGCGAGGGACCTCAGAAAAAAAGAAAATGCTTCCTGTGTAGCGATTCGATGATATAATGCTTCCTTTTCACATCGATGTTCTCAATGCGCTCCAAAGTTCAGCTTTTTCCTCGCTATCTAGTCTAGATTCACCATGCCAGTTAAATGTTCCACACACGCTGATCATTCTTTTAGTATAGGCATGCTTGAACCTCTATATCATATGCTTACAGAAGTATTTTTATCGTACAAGTGGCTTGAAGATTGGTTCAATTTTCATCTGCATGCTTCACTAGCTTGCACTAGTGCAAGATAAACTGAACGCAGGATTGCCAACCCGTAACATAATTGTGGGGGCCTACGGTAATATAAGATACCGACTAACGATAATATCCCTGTCGTTTTTGTCATCACAACGAAAGGAGACGGACCTGACAACACTACCTTCTTCTTCATGCCGACATTGTGTAAAAGGACGGATCGAAAAGTAACGCGCAATAATTTTTTTTACAAAAAAGCACAATAGTTGAACCAACAACAAAAATCACAAATGAACTTATACCTTTTACCTACTTTTCGACATAGTCACCAAGTTTCTCAACACATTTCTCCCATCGTGATACCAATTTCAATATGCCTTATTCGTAGAAGTCCGTTTCCTTGGAGTATAGCCATCTGCGGACTGCTGATTTCACTTCCGCATCTGTCGCAAAGCGTTGGCCGGCCAGGAATTTCCCCATGTGACCAAACAGATGAAAGTCCCACGGTGCAAGGTCCGGACTGTATGGTGGACGCTGGAGCACCTCCCAACCAAATCTGGTGATTTTCTGAGGAACAGCAGCAACATGGGGACGAGCATTCTCATGAAGAATTTTTACATCGTCGGCATTCATGTTGTGGCGTTTGTCACGAAGGGCAGGACGCAACTTCACAAAAGTTTTCATGTAGGCTGCAGCATTCACAGTGGTCCCGTGTTCAGCAAAGTCCACCAGTACAACACCATGCATATCCCAGAACACCGTCAAGCACTTTCCCAGCAGATTGAGTCACTTGGAATTTTTTCTTTACTGAGGAACCAGCATGTTTCCACTCCATACTTGCCTGCATGGTTTCGGGCGTGTAGTGGTATACCCACGACAAATCACCAGTGGCGATTCCTTTCAGAAAGTAATAACCCTTATGCAGTGTACCGCGTTAGGTGATCCAAGCTGGTCACAATTCGCACCCATCGAGCACTAACTTTACGAAATTTCAACGTATTATGAACAAAATCGTACACTGCACCATAGGAAATGTTGAACTGATGCGATAAGGTTCGCAGTTGCACACGCCGGTCGTTCAAAGTTGCCGCCTCAATGCCTCTGACATTCAGCGGGGTTGCAGCTGTTACCGGCCTCCCGGAGCGTGGTGAAACACTAAGGTTCTCACGGCCCTCTAAGAAGAATACAGACCTCCTGGAGGCGTTGCCGCGGTCCATACAATCATTCCCATACACGCCACGCATGTCCCTGTGAATATCACTCGGTTTATGCCCTTTGGCCCACAAATATCGAACCACACAGCTCTGTTCTTCACACGTGGACGACAGAAACATGTGCGCCATCTTTGTTGCGTAGTTCACGCTTCTCTCGCTAGAGCTGTACATGAAACAAAAAATACTCTCTGTAGTGAAAACTTCAAACTATAAATTGCAACATTCCAGCTGCAATACCAAGGCAGAAAAAAATTATCGTGCGTTACTTTTCGATCCGCCCTCCTGACTCCTATCTGACATTTTGCGCTCATGGTCTGTCTCCGTCCCTCTAATCTAGAGAATCCACCACAAAACCTGCTTCCCGTTTTTCTCTCATTGGCAGTTTACCTAAGAGGTATTAATCTCGGTGTATAAGTACTGTCCAAAAAAGTGATGATCAATGGAGAAAACTCGGAATAACTGAAATTCCCTGCGAAGTAAAGAACCTGTTTCTGGAGTGCTATTAAAAACATATGTGGCCTTGGGGGAAGTAATAATTTCAATGAACTGTAGTGACGGTGATATCGTTGCTCTATAGCAACCTTCTTATGAACGAGGATTTTCTAAAATGGGTTTAATAAAATCTAAAATTCGGAATAGACTGGCGTTAGATACGGTAAATTGGCTCATTCCGTCATCCCAGTTTGTGAGAGCATGCGATGGATCCGAAAACTTGCAGGTCACCAAGAGTTAGTTAATCTCTATGAACACGACAAGCTTGTATGCTCCTGCAGCGGTTAAGAGCGAAGATGATGGGCTTTTTGATCAGTAGATCGAGAAACACGTGCTAATTGTAGTCATCGATATGACTTATGGCCAGGATACGGTCACTTCGCATCTCGGCCCAAGGCTGAACTTTTGGGCTCACCACCCTCAAGAGGAACGGATGCGCTGAAGGAACAGCAGGCAGGCATGCCAGCCGACAGAGACGCGCATAGGTCCCCAGCGATACCAAGCTTGACTTCTCGGTCTCAACTGCTCGCTGCTCGCAAGAGGCTTCCCTCTGGCGGAACCTGAGAGAACTGGACCCACCTGTAACGGTTACCAGTAACGATTAGCTGTAACTACGTATCAATATGAACGATGTCGATACAGACTTACTTTGTTATTTGATGCAATCAAAAAAGAAGTTTCTCTGGCTGTGCCAACACTTTCATTAGTACGGTGGTTTATAATCGCGAAATGCTTTCGCACTTGCTTCTACATTCCTGCACATTTAAACAGTTTGTACAGTTGAACTGAGCTATATGGGATCATACATATAAACATGACGTGATGTACATATAGCAAAGGAAAATGAATCACTGTTGCCAACATCGACATGGCTGAAGTTAAGCATATAAGGGTCATATGAATAAAAATCTGATGTGTTACACTCACATGACTTTCTCTACTCTTGTGCAAACTATTTTTATAAACGCTTATTCTCCTTATGCTTCATGTTAATCGAGATGTTAATCCAATTGCTAATTTTCTTGTAGATGCAAGGGGAATTGCTAGGCTTTAAGCGATAGTCAAATATTTTAAGGGCTGGTTGCTATGTGGAGTATTCCATTCTCTTTGCATTACCAGGACAAAAAAAACTGAATAACGAATTTGAGAAAAAGTATAAGTATTGGAAAAGTTAAGGGAATAACCAGCAATATCTGGAAAATGGTTCACTCAACAACAAAAATGTATATGACATAAATTGTGTATTTTAACGCGATCTACATTGTTTGTGTAGTAAAATTTTGTCTGTCTCTTATGGTTTACCAGTTATGCAAAAGTCGTTAACAATGAAGAATATCTTTGGAGACATTCCCAGAAAATTCGAGATATACATTTCATTTGTCATGAAAATATCTTAAACATATATTTTAATCAAAATCGTTAGAGCCGTTTTTGAGAAAATTAAAATTTTCGAAAAATCTTCCATGTAAAGGGTAATCTGCGGTGGGGGGATTTTCTTGAGAACCTTCGTGTCGCATCTCTGGAAGATACTGAACCTAAAAACCAAGTTTGGTGTTTATCTGACTGCTCGTTTCTGAGTTATGCTGTTCACAGACCCACACACACGGACATGTTTCCAAAAATGCTTTTTTACTTTCTCTACTACGTATAGTAAGTAGGAAAAGTATGGTATTCCACCCAAAAATTCGATACCGAGATTTCACCGGAAATACGTGTTTTGAGACCCCCTGAATCCAAAAAAAGCATTTTTGGAAACATGTCCGTGTGTGTGTCTGTGAACAGCATAACTCAGAAACGAACAGTCGGATAAACACCAAACTTGGTATTCAGGTTCAGTATGTTCCAGAGATGCGACACGAAGGTTTTCAAGAAAATCCCCGCACCCCAGATTACACTTTACATGGAACATTTTTCGAAAATTTTAATTTTCTCAAAAATGGCCCTAACGATTTTGATTTAAATATCATATGTTTTAAGATATTTTCATGACAAATGAAATGTATATCTCGAATTTTCTGGGAATGTCTCCAAAAGTGTTCTTCATTTTGAACGACTTTTGCATAACTGGTAAACCATAAGAGATAGACAAAATTTTACTACACAAAAAATGTAGATCGCGTTAAAATACAGAATTTATGCCATATCCATTTTTTTGTTGAGTGAACCATTTTCGAGATATTGCTTGTTATTCCCTTAATTTTTTCAATACTTATTTTCTCAAATGGGAATTCGTTATTCCATTTTTACTTTCTCTACTACGTATAGTAAGTAGGGGAAGTATTGCATTCCACCCAAAAATTCGATACCGAGATTTCACCGGAAATACATGTTTTGAGACCTCCTGAATCCAAAAAAAGAATTTTTGGAAACATGTCCGTGTGTGTGTCTGTGTGTGTGTGTGTCTGTGTGTGTGTCTGTGTGTGTGTGAACAGCATAACTCAAAAACGAACAGTCGGATAAGCACCAAACTTGGTATTTAGGTTCAGTATCTTCCAGAGATGCGACACGAAGGTTTTCAAGAAAATCCCCCCACCCCAAACTACCCTTTACATGGAAGATTTTTCGAAAATTTTAATTTTCTCAAAAATGGCTCTAACGATTTTGATGAAAATATCATATGTTTAAGATAATGTCATGGGAAATGAAATGTATATCTCGAATTTTCTGGGAATGTCTCCAAAAGTATTCTTTATTGTGAACAACTTTTGCATAACTGGTAAACCATAAGAGATACACAAAATGTTACTACACAAAAAGTGTAGATCGCGTTAAAATACACAACTTATGTCATATACATTTATTTTGTTGAGTGAACCGTTTTGGAGATATTGCTTGTTATTTCCTTAAATTTTCCAATACTTATACTTTTTCTCAAATTCGTTATTCATTTTTTTTATGTCCTGGACATGCAAAGAGAATGGAATGCACCACATAGCAACCAGCGTTAAAATATTTGACTATCGCTTAAAAGCTACCATATTCCCCTTGCATCTACAAGAAAATTACCAATAAGATTGACATATCGATATCTCGATTAACATGAAGCATATGGAGAATAGGCGTTTTTTAAAAATAGTGTGTACAAGAGTAGAGAAAGTCATGTGAGTGTAACACATCAGATTTTTTTCTTGGATATGCAAAGAGTATTAATCTGTGGGGAAGGGAATGGTGCTGCACCTAGCAACCAGCCATTAAGAGATATGTATATGCTTAAAGGCTACTGTATTTCTATATTGCCCTTGCAAATACAAAACAAGGGGAACATAGTACGCCTTAAGCGATAGTCAAATATTTTTGGAACTGGTCGCTATGTGTAAAATGTAACTCTCTTTGCGTGTTAGAAGATCGTTTCTGCAAACGCTTATCTCGATTAATATGAAATAATGGAGCATAAGTGTTTGTAAAAATAGTTTGTACAAGAGTAGAGAAAGTCATGTGAGTGTAACACATCAGAGTTTTTTGGATTCAGGGGTCTCAAAACATGTATTTCCGGTGAAATCTCGGTATGGAATTTTTGGGTGGAATACAATACTTCCCCTACTTGCTATACGTAGTAGAGAAAGTAATAAAGGATATATACTCAGAAGTGAGTATGCATCTAAGTATGCTCAACATGAGAAGAGAATGAACTCATAAAACTGAGAATATACTATCTTTTATTCATACCAAATATTAGTACATACTCTAGTAAGTTGGATGCCTGAGTATGTTCTACTCTGCTTCCATTACTTGAGTATGTTCTCAAAATGAAGTGGATACTCGGAAGGTTTTATTCTTATTAAACTGTATTTACTTAAAAAAGTGAAGCATATACTACATACTCGTTTATATTTATATAAGCCAACAACTTAAATTTTCTCGTAAAACATTAGATAAAATATGGTAATGATGGCGCTCTAAAAGGCCATGTTACTAGTGAAGGGATACATTAACGGCCAAACACAGATTGCCTAACGTCACAAAATATGCTGATAATCTCAGCTGGTTACATATATGTAGCAACACGGATAACAAGTGAAGAAGGTTTGTTGCTGCTACGTATGTAAAGCCAGTTTGAAGAAGATGTATTATATTTCGACTGTTGGGGAGCCGAACTTGAAGTAGTTGCAACCGCACTTATGGTAAAAAGGTTTCCGGTAGCCCTCGCCCTAAATGTACTTTCCGGTGTCATTTGCCCCAAACAATGTTTAAAAAATATTAACTTTGTAATTTTGACTGTTTCATTAAATATTATATATTTATTTTTGCCTCGGCTGTCAGTATATATATATATATATATATATATATATATATATTTAGAGGCATGAATGTCTTAGCAGGGAGTGGTGTGACTGAAGAATGTAAGCTTACACAAATTTTTAGTTTTTCTTCACTGCATTTATTAATTCTTGACACGATTGAAATAACACTTCACTGATATAGAGAGCTGTGAGCTGTAAGATTGTTTTAATTACTTGCACTTTTTAACACGTAAAACTATTTTTGTCTCACGCGAATACGTATTAAATTTCTCGAGGACGCATCTCGCGTCCGGTTAGGAACACTTGTCTACAACCAACTAACTTCTGAATTTGTAAATTTTGCTATATTTCAGTTTTTGATTGGCTAATCCCACTCCAATAGAATACCTTCATTTAACTAAAGCTTTTTCTGGTTGTTGATTGGCTATTTATAAACTGTCTCAAAATTTACATTATTGTTGCTCCAATAATGACTAGTAGCATTATTAACCTTTCTTACTCATTATTGCCTCAAGGTTACCTAATTGTTACCTCATTGTTAGCAACTTTTAACCTATTATTCTCACAGCTCTTACATTATTAAATTACGTAATACATTCACATATCATTATTACACATGTATACAATAATATAACACATACAATGACTGTAATATACACTTTTTATATCTTGTTATATACACATATTGCTTTAAGGCGGGCTGTTATTGAATTTATATATTATATAATTAGACTGAAATCATTTAAGTGTTAAAAATACTGCCTCACAAGCAAGCATTTTCCTCGCTAAATGGTATATTAGTTCGACAATACCACTCGTCTCCTGCGAAGTAGATTGATACTGTTTAACGAGTTAAAGGTAACTAGTTCCTGATAAGCGCTGCCAATGCACAAGCAGTGAATGATGTCATCCAGACTCGGTAACCGTCTCCGTTACTTCAGTAACCGTTAATGGGATAACTAGTTACTGTCTGTCTCCATTACTTTCGTAACCGTTACGTTATATTCTGCCCATCACTATCACAACTAACATAAGCTATTCATTCCAAATTGAAAATTAGCATAATGATTTTAGTTTATATTATAAGCATGTTATTATTACTACATATATTTGTACCAATAAGTTTTAACTGTATTTTTCCTTTGTTTCAGGTAAGTACTACACATTGACTCCCTTCTGCTACAGCACTTCTTGATGCTGCCTGCAGACATGTAAGTGTATCCAATATCGTCAGCATGAGCACATAAAAGAGCGTTATGTCAGGCATATTTTCTTTAGATAGAACAGTTGAAGATGCTACATGTGAGCATTTGATATTTGTGTAATCGGTTCGTTATTGATCATTGATCAGAAAACAATAATGGGATCACACTAGATGGTTGGTGTGTGAATCTTTGGCCCACTTCAATCGCAAGGTATCGCAACAGCAGGTTCTGAGGTAGGCTGGCAACTTGACCGAATCATTTGTATTTTTGTTGTTGGAGACACTTGTGTGTATAGTAGGTATGAACTACAAGAGTTCATCTTCATGCTGTAATACTGTATAGAGAGTTTGTATGACTTACTTTTGTTTTGTATACTCATGTGTTTTCTGCGTCTTCACAATAATATTTACACAGATGGAAATTTAGAATTACAGAACTTGAATTCGCTTCCAAGGAAACCCATATCTACTGGCTGTAATATGCAGGCTGATTTATGAAGAACTCACACATTTGTTTCTTTAATTATTCTGTTCGAAATTCACTCAATGCCCCAATTTTAGCACCAAATTAAGCAGAATGTTCTAGAGTTTCGATTGCCTTTCACTAGATGCGCAGATGTTCATGTTTTATTCGTAATTGTTAGTTGTATTGTCGACAACTGTTCTAGTCAACGTGAAAATGGAGTACACATTAAATGAATGACTCTTCCTTGTAAAGCAACACTGCATAACGAATTCAATTACAGCTACTCAATGGGCATACCAGAGAGAATTTGATGTTCGGAATTTTCCCCAGAGAAACACAATACTGGGACTGGTAAACAAATCGGAAACAACAGATCTCTGGTGAGTGAAAAAGGCAAAACTCGTTCATCTAGGCTTCCCACGGTTGTTGACGTAAGAGCATGACTGGACCAGTCACCAAAACAATCATTAAGACGTTTGTCGCAGGAGACAGGATACAGCTACTCAATGTGTCAGAGAGCAGTGAAAAGTGCAGGCCTAAAGCCGTATAGGTTGTCCATCAGTTACAGAAACCAGATAAGGATAGACGACTGAATTATTGTCGTTGGTTTAAGGTGTTCGTTGTGCAAAATCACATGGTTCACAGATGAAGCATGGCTCCATTTATCCAGCTATGTGAACTCAAATATGCACCCGGTTAAAATCTGAGTTTGGTGCGCAATATCCGCATAGTGGGACCAATATTTTTTAAAACAATGTGAACACTGCAGAGTACCGACGGAATTTCATGGAGTTTGCTGAGCAACTAGACGATGTAGAGCTGAGTCAAGGACGGCGCTACATGCCATACATCAAATGAATCCATGGCACTAATTGCAAGTTTCTTTGACGACCGGATAATTTCCAAGAACCTGTGGCCACCAAGATCTCCGGATTTGACATCGCCGGACCTCTTTCTATGGGGTTACTTAAAAGACAGGGTGTATGCCACCCGTCCCCAGAAACTGGACGATCTGAAGCACAACATTACACAGGAGATTCAAGCTATTGACAACAGAGTCCTCCAACAAGTGGCCAGTAACATGGAACGACGTGTTGAGTTGTGCCCTATGTAGGATGGAGGACATTTTTAACATTTGCTTAATAGATAAATAATCTCCTAAAATTCCTTTGCATTTCAGGTATAATTAGTTGTCGCTAGCATAATCCGTTTTGAAACAATTAACGACAAAAACGTGTCACTTCTTCATAAATCACCCTGAATAATATACACCAGAGTGGAAAGTAAAATACACATGAAGCCTTAATTTACATCTTTTTAATAAACAGTAATAACACATTACAGTAGATTGCAAGTCATTTGATACGAGTCGAACTGCTCTTTGCCGTTAATAAAACCTCTATTTCACGGCTGGAAATATACGTTGGTGGAGTGTGGCTAGACCCGCTGGGTGCTGTATCTCGCCTGTGATTTAGGATGGGGTGGACCCAGGTTAAATAATCGGTGGTACGGCACACCTGGATGATGACGGGCAAGTAGAAGCACCCAGTGTGTTTTGTAAATTTTCTAAACGCATTAACTATACTAACTTTTTAAACTAATATTGCATTATAAACATTAAAAACTTATGGCTCTGGAGTATTTTAACGGTGGCCTTAAATAAATGGTGCTACAGCAAAATATCAGAGGTAAAACAATGGCAGTAAGGAAAACTTGAACACAACGCAATTGTACTCGCATCATGCAAAGTAAGAAGCGAAGTTCTGCAGAAGAAAAGCAACAACAAAAGAAGAAAAGAAATCAGAGTCCAACCTACCAACCTAGTGATTTGAATGTGAGTTATGCATTCAAAGCTTAAATAGCTGTTTTCTCCTTACTGATATTTTCAGCATTTTTCTTCCTATAAAATTCTCCTTGTAGAACACTTTTTGTGATGGAGGAATACACTTTGGCACACAGTTTCACAGAAGCACAATGAATAAGAATTGTCCTGGGGGTTTTAATGAGATACATTTAATTATATATTTTTTGTAGTTTTCAAACACACAAATTCCAAATTTTTGGGCACAAAATACATTGGAAATTTTTAAAAATGTTGGAGCCCAAACTAAATCAGGTGCTGAAAAACCTAAGGTAAAATAACAAACAAATGTATCCATACATACATTTTAAACCACTACAGCAAAATAAATGAAATTTTGGATTTAACATATTTGCCTTAAAGTACATCTATGGTATAAATTTCAGAAGGCTAGCATTGCTAGTTTAGAATTTAAAAATTTCAGATAGGTATCCTTAAGGTGAATGAACATTCCATACTTCATTCTAGATTTTTCAGGAGTCAATGACGCGCACCAAATTTTTCATGCTTCTTTACTATCTGGGTCTTTATAATCCACGTCTCCAATTTCAAATTCTTCTTGAAATATGAATCTCTATTATGGTGGAAACAACCCGCTTTGAGTAACGGCATCAACCATCAAAGAATTGATTCAAGGCCTCCTAAATTATGGTATTTACTGAAGTGGGATATTTGTTAGTAGTGGGAAGATGCTTCATGTTTATATGCACAATGTATGGGAGCCAATTTGTCGCGGTTACTTCGTGTTATCTTTTGCTGGGTGCCTGTTATTGTATTACTACTTTGAATGTTGGGTTCATTGTCCTCCGGCTAGCTATTATTTCTCGGTCAAGCAAATCTCTTGAACAGGGTGTGTAAACGGAAAGGATTTGTTACTCACAGATAACACTGATAAAAGAATTTGTTTTTACACTTTTATTACCGTCACAATTAATTAAGTTCACATATTGGCTCTTGATACACGCCAGACTGAAACTGTTATATTTTCTAATATCGCTATAATCACTTATTTACTGCACTTTATTAATTCGCGTATTTCACATTTATAACTAGCTTTACGACGCGAGAGATTCTGTAGAATTGCGTAACGTGTACTTTATGTATGCTTCCGTTGAACTACGCGACGTATAACTCACGAATACGTATGTTGAACTGATCGACGTATTACACGCGAATGCTTCTTCTGGACTGAGCGACGTGTTACCCGCGAATGCTTCTGTTGGACTGACGAAATCTGCCTCTGACTTTAGCTTTTTATACTCGCACACCCCGATATGCCTAAAGATTATAACCGAGCTGCTATTGGTTAATAAAACGCGCCAACATTAGCGTCTATTTTTTACATCCAATCAAAATTACGAACACAAATGCTCTAGCGAAAATATTCCCGCTATTTCTAAGAAAAGCGCGCCAATCTGACGTCATTTGTTTGTCTCTTCTAATTAATATTCAACTCACCCCCTCGCTCATTGTTACTCACTCTTATTATAATTAACAAACATCTCAAATCAATGTCATACAATAATGCTTATTTACACTACAATCACTCTGGCATTTACATTATTGTGATACAAATTACTGCCACATTACTAAGCCGTCAGTGATTTAAAATAATAAAACAAACGAATTGTGCAAAAAATATTGGAACTTCGTCTCGTCTTTTCAAACTGTTCCTCTTTTGTTGTAATATGGCACTTCCCACACTCAGCTATTGGGAATAGGGTCGAATTCAACACTGTACATGTTTGAGCAAGTGTTGTGCATCCTTCGAGTAGGCCATGCACCGAGCATTAAAGCGGAAGTGTGGGGCTGCAGAGAAAGGAGAACCTTGAGGCTGCAGCGAACACCTTTGCTTTATCGGTCTGTCCATCTCCATTCAGCTGCACACAAATCATAGACGATGACTCATTGCTGCATTCAGAACGTGGTTCCTTGGACGGGGAAGCGAATTTTGTTCTCATGAGGGTTTTAAGTAACAGTGCATTGCCTAGTTCCTCAGTCTGTGGCTTTAACGGTCAAGAATTAACATTTACGGTCTATAAACCTGAGATCAATGTCAAATACACAGGGTTATTCAAAAAGAAGGAACAGACTTTACATATTAAATTATAATGAACGACAATAGATGGAGACACATGTCATACATCACTGAATAGAGAAAAGTTCAAAGTTTTGTTTTATGTGTTCAAAATAAGCACCATTTGTTGTGCGAGGAGGACCAGTGCTTTTCTGTGCAACTATTTTCTGCGAATTTATTGTATCAGTTGTAAATTTTTATGACGAGGCGGCTCGATGATGAAGTTACAACGAAATGCACGCTGCAATGAAACAATGGATTCAATCTTTGCATAATGCAGCACACAAAACTACTTTTCCATGGCGTCGCCATTTTCTCGTAAATAAACACAGCGCCGCTGTAGGCACTGAATGGAACTAATAGGTGGGGCTTAGAACTTTGAACTTTCCTCTATTTGATGATGTGTTCTATGTGTCGTTTCCTATTGCCGTTCATTAGAAATAAATATGTGAAGTCTGTTCCTTGTTTTTCAATAACCCTGTATAAGCAAAACTGGGACCTGCCCATTTTCTGTGTTATAATTAGTTATATTATAATTTTATTTACATTCTATTTTGTTGTATGATAAAGGTAGTTTACATCTTGAAAAAAATGCTATTGTTTTCGGGAAATTTGCTTACTACTACATTTTAGGTTATCATATAAATGGTTTATTTCTGAAATAAGTTTCAGTGCTTTAACTTCGTTTACTATCCCCCTGTTATTTATGCAATTATTGCAGCATGATATAGAAGATTTTTATGGTCAGTCCTCCGTGGTGTTGTGGTTACCAGCTAGCCTCTAGTTCCCGAGGTCGTGGGTTCAAACCCGGCGGAGGACGATGGATTTCTTCGGGCGTAAAAATCCTTGGGAAGGGAAGTAAAGCCGGTGGTCCCGTGTCATAGATTTACGGCAGGTAAAAGAACCTCAAGCCTGATAAAGAGGCCTCTGAGCAAAATTACCGGTCTTTTACGTCCAATATAAAATGGGACTCTAAGGACCGCAGCAGTAAAAGAGTGTCCATAAATAAATCTCAGTTTAATTTAACTCCTCTTTAGCCTTTATAATTGTAATTTCGTACAGACCCAGCTATTCTAATAACGGATGAAAAATCTGATACCTGCACAAAAGGATGTGAAACATCGGCAGAACATCTGACTTCTTTAACTTCCCCCCGACAGTCTTCCAAGTTCTGGAAATGCTGCACGCTCTATAACTACCCTTTGGTGGTAGAACAATCACCGGTCTTAACGTTCAAGTAATTTTTTCTTTCTTTTTTACTTTCTCTACTACGTATAGAGTACCGAGATTTCGCCAGGTATACATATTTTGAGGCGTCCTAAATCCAAATAAAGCATTTTCCCTAACATGTCCGTGTGCGTATCTGTGAATAGCATAACTCAAAGACGAAAAGTCTGATAAATACCTAAGTTGGTATTTAGGTTTAATATCTTCCAACACGAGAATTTTAAACAAAATCCCCCCATCCCAAGCTACCCTTTACATGGAATATTTTGCGAAATTTTTTATTTCCTAAAAATGGCTCTAACGATTGATTAAAATACCGTATATTAAAGGTATTTACGTAACAAATAAAATGTATATCTTGAATTTCCGGGGAAGAGCCTGTGAAGTCCTCTGCATCCAGAGGGAATTTTGTGTAATCTTGTATAGCTGGTAGACGTTAAGCGGTAGATGAAAACATACTAAACAAAAAATGTAGATCTCTTTAAAACACTCAATTTATTTAAAATAAGTTTTTTGTCTAAATAATTTGACTTTCGCTATTCCCTTTGTATCTATAACGAAATGTGTAATGTAACTACTTCTGCTACATTTGGATTAAAACGTAGTAGCCAGGAAAATAAGCTTGAGTAAGAACAATATTTGTATCTACTAATAAACGATGGAGGGTAGAGAAAGTATGTGAGTATATCTCATAAGACTTTTAGATGGCTTCAACAGGTGGCCTTTTAAATATTTGTACCATCTCGTTGGTCACATGGTTATTTTATAACTTAAAAGCTACACAGTTTTCACATAATACATAGACCCTTAACGTGTACAACGAAATAGAAGTAAAACTGCTGAAAATTAAGATTCCGCAACCCCAGGCCACCGAGTTAACCACTTTGAAAAAGATGCACCGAGAAAAATAATCTTCTCAGTTAATTATAAAATATCGGTTATCTGAACATACATGTCTCTCTTTATACAACTATTTAACATACCTTGCTAACCAGTTAGCGGCTGCTGTATAAGAGCACGCGAACACTTTTAACGTTGACATTCCTGCAGATTTATTGATTTCTTTTCACTACTATTAAACGTAACATATGTGCGATAATTTAAAATCTACGGCGTTTAAATCTACCGCGCTTCTCCCCTAAACTCGATGAAAACATGGCAACAGGGTCGCTAGCACATGTTGACTTGTCCACGTTTTAAGGATCTTTTGCGCATGCGCAATTGGTACTTTATGGGCTAAATACATACGCGCGTGCACACTTGAAGGCGTGTACTAGCGCGATAAGCTTCTCACGCGCCCTGTTTCCATACTGTGACTACAATTTTACATCAGTGCCACTAGGTAGTAGCACACTACGGCAAAAGTTAGTCACTGCAGAAGTAGGAGACGTGCACAAGGTGGGAGAGGTCTCCCGGTTTCTCTAGATCATTCTTAATCTCAGTACTTACACAGCATTTCGCTCTTGCACTAACACGGTGTGCTTCATTATTTACACAACCTCGAACATAAAAAAATCTGATGTGTTACACTCACATGACTTTCTCTACTCTTGTACAAACTGTTTTTACAAACGCTTATTCTCCATATGCTTCATGTTAATCGAGATATCGAGATGTCAATCTTATTGCTAATTTTCTTGTAGATGCAAGGGGAATATGGTAGGTTTTAAGGGATAGTCAAATATTTTAACGCTGGTTGCTATGTGGCGCATTCCATTCTCTTTGCATGTCCAGGACATAAAAAAAATGAATAACTAATTTGAGAAAAAGTACAAGTATTCGAAAATTTAAGGGAATAACAAGCAATATCTAAAAAACGGTTCACTCCACAAAAGAAATGCATATGACATAAATTGTGTATTTTAACGCGATCTACATTTTTTGTGTAGTAAAATTTTGTCTCTCTCTTATTGTTTACCAGTTATGCAAAAGTCGTTCACAATGAAGAATACTTTTGGAGACATTCCCAGAAAATTCGAGATATACATTTCACTTCTCATGACAATATCTTAAACATATGATATTTTAATGAAAATCGTTAGAGCCATTTTTGAGATAATTAAAATTTTTGAAAAATGTTCCGCGTAAAGGGTAGTCTGGGGTGGGGGGATTTTCTTGAAAACCTTGGTGTCGCATCTCTGGAAGATACTGAACCTAAATACCAAGTTTGGTGTTTATCCGACTGTTCGTTTCTGAGTTATGCTGTTCACAGACAGACAGACACACGGACAGACAGACACACAAACACACACACGGACATGTTTCCAAAAATGCTTTTTTTGGATTCAGGGGGTCTCAAAACATATATTTCCGTTGAAATCTCGGTATCGAATTTTTGGGTGAAATACAATACTTCCCCTACTTACTGTACGTAGTAGAGAAAGTAAAAAACAAAAAAAAGTCCTTTCTTTCGTCAAACAATTTATGTATTATTATTATTGTTAGGAGCGTTTTCTTTATTTTTTTCTTATTTATTTATGGACGCTCTTTAACGGCTGTGGTCCATGCTAAGGATTTTTACGCCCGAAAAAAATCCATCGCCCTCCGTTGGGTTTGAACCGGTGACCTTGGGAACTAGAGGCTAGCACGGTACATTGTTAGGAGCGGCTGCAATAATATTGTAGCGTGATTACTTTACTAAAGCCTGTAGTATTGGCGTAATTATAATGCTACTTGGAGAGAATGGGGGAAATGAGCGAAGCATTCTCTCTCTCTGTAGATCTAGTGTCGACTCCTTGGGCATCTGACACTAACTCAGAAACAGGTGAATCCTGAGTGCGCCTACGTCTACTTTTCATTTAGAAATAGAGGGAAACCAGTATGGATCTAAAGTTGCCTATAAAGGAAGAGTGAAAATAGCGCTAGCATAAATCCAAAACACACACATTTATTCCTTTACCTTACATATTTCGCATCGTGATCCTCTGGTCACCGAGGACGCGTCGTTTTCGGTACCTAATCACCGTTCGGTAGTTGGTTCGCAACTCGGCTGATACCCACACTTAGCCAGACACGTCACTGTTACCGCTCATATATTACAACGCTAATTAGCGTACAATAGTTCCCGGCTAGTCTGGCCTCACAACAATGTTTATAACAATAAGTAACACTACAATATCAACTTATTCATAATCATAGGTAATATAATGCATCAAAACTTTCGTGAACACCGAGAGGGTATGCTCTCGAGCCGCTACTGTTGCTAACGTCCTTGTTTATGACATACAAAGGAAACTGAGGCAAAGCTTTCTTACACGAGGGATTTTAGAATATTTTGGCATCGGTATCTTGAGGTTAGGGTAGATTCGATTTTCCTTTGTTTTCTGCGTCTTAGTTGCTAAATCGTGACCATCTACATGCACAATATTGCTTGCAATGATATCACGGAATTTGTGTTATTTTACATGCATATTCTGTGGAGTAACAACGATTTACTACTCCATGATGTTATTAACGAACATCAAGGCCTTCTTCTACCTCTTTTTAAACTTTCTAATGACATTAGAAGATGTTTTATAAGAAGAATTGGGCTTTTCAATCGTGACAGAATTATCAAGATCGGTTAGTGGATGGTTTTTGAGATTACCCTACATACACACATTTTCTCTGTTTATAATATTAATTTAGATCAGCTCATGAAGAACCACAGGCTCGCAACCGCACCCCAGTCGGCTGGTGCACATCCTCGGGCAGTACGGACTCCCAGAAAAGGCATAAGCTACTACCTGCCCTGAGTTCGTAACTTGTCGCTTCTCCCATCCATACACCATCGGGCTTGGAGCTGTAAGCCTGCCCGCTGCTTTGCCTGGCACTTCACGCTACCATAAATACCTGCTTCCATTGTGTTTCTCGCTAGCTGGCAGCTGCTTTACTTAAGCGGTCAGATAAGTTAAGCATCATCAGGCGTGGTCACAGCTTGGACCGGTAACGTCACAAGTCTCGCGAAACAAATCTGTTATCTTTTATATCGCGCAGGTAAAGGCAAAGATGCTGACGAACGGAGGGGCCCCCGAAACCGAGGCAGAGCACCGCACGGAGAGGTGGGAGGGACGAGGTGAGAGACCCAATGGGCGACATATTCGGATGTCTACGGGCGCAAGCATGGACAGGGTCGCTAATGTTTCCAAATTTAACTCATCCAACGCCTATTGGGCCCGGAGCGTCCTCGAAAGAGCGCTGTCCGAAAGCGCCCGGAGGCGGTTTCTAACCGAGCTGTCCTCGGAACAACGTCAGGAAGAAACCTGTACAGAGCGCACAGCCCCTGCAACCCGTCGAACACCGTCGCCCGGCTCTACAATCCTGAAACATACGATAACGAAGATGATGGACACAGGAAATGAGGGGCAAGAGAGTCGAGATAGGTGAACCACCTCAGCATTCGTCTGTCGACCCGGGGAAACCACGAAAAACCCGGGACCTCCGGAATGCGAGTCGCACAGGTTACCTAGCTCGGTATATCGCACAGTAAGTCCGTACTAAATTCATAGGTTCTGTAGGATTTACCTACCGAGCGAGGTAACCCGGTCGCCTTGAATTTGCTCCTAGCTCCAATGGACCTTACCGTTGAGCTGAACCCCAGTGCCTGAGCGGTATTATTCACAAGAGAACAGAGACTAACAGCTAATTAGACAGGACAATTCATTTGGCTGTAAATGTAGTATAGGTATTAGAAAAGCGTAACAAAAAATATTGGGTAGACATTTTCACAGTACATATGTATACCTGCACTATTTCTGACCAATATCCTCGATTAACACGTCACACTTTCTGCTGCCCTGCTTCTTCCTAACATATAAAGTATATCTGCATTTTAAATAAGGCCTTCTCTTACGGCGAGTTTCATGGTTTTAGCTCCAATGTTTTACTGACTCTCCATGGCTCTTCGCCGCAGTAGTAACAGCCAAATATTTTCTTAGGACTACAGCCTTTAAGTCATCTATGCTTAAGGTAACAATTACTTTGTAATTTTCTTGTAACCTTTAAGTCTTTCTGAACGGGTCGAGATCGTACCTTTAGATTTTAAATACGTCGTATATTAATAAGTACATTTTGATGAACGTGTAATTAAAACAAAATGGAGTCGAAATTTCTACTGTCCGTATTAAGGGGACTAGGTACTCTGAAATGGTAAAAAATCACATTTTGTGTTTTAGGCACCTATAAAATCCACATTATTTCCAGTTTCAGAAATAATTTTTTTTTCGAGGGTTAAGAGGTTTATAATACATTTAAACACCATTTAAATTCTAGTCTGCATTCCTTTAAAGCTGTAATGCAACGTCCCATTTTAGAATATTTTTGTATCTTTCAAAAACGAACAGCTATATCATGCCTAGCGAGTAGTTCAGCAATTAACAAAAGAGGTCAGGACTAAGAGATGACAATCAGAAAAGTTGAAGCAATCCAGGAATGAAGGTGCAGATGATTATGACCCTGGAAAGTACTGAAGTGCGTCAGAATTTTAATGTTCAAACTTTAAATTCAGTTTTCTCAAAACAACATTTTTGGATACTTACGTACCTTTTTCTCAAAGTATGAAAGGTAGAGAGGTGAAATTTTTAGTATATGTATACATCACATAGTTAAACTTTCTGAACCACGATCATAATTTTATAATATATATTAGTGATATTAAGAAGGCAACAACATTGCAAATTTTCCAATTTTTACTTTTTTGACTTTACAAATAACTTTTTTTTCAATTTCTAGTAAACGGATATACATAACTACATAATTGAGGTTCAGAGGCTAGCTGATTATACTAAGAGCAAGCATACGTAGTGCGACTTTGTATTGGAAATACTATCAGAGATAAAGGTACATGAATTCACGTGCTTTAAGAGTAACTTTTATTATTTTTCTGATCAATGAAATAATTTTTACGGACTGAACTACATAAGCTATCAATGCAAACAACCACTTTGAATAATTGTCATGATTTATAGAGTAATTCATAAAAATTTCAGGAAAAACCATTGAGAACTTTAAGAGCAGTGTTAATTTAACACACTTAAGGTGCAATTTCCATGTGTTCAGACCACCTTGTCCCTTAAACGCACCAGAACATGCCATACGAGGCGTGTTTTTAAAGCACGGATGATTTTTAAAAAAGTAACACATTATTTTCCAAATACTTTTATTATCATTCATTACCTTCCACTACTTAACCACATAGTCACCGCCGTTATTCAGGCACTTGTAACGGGAAACCAGTTTTTGTATGCCTTCGTCAAAGAACGATGCCGCCTGTGATGAAAATCAAGTCTGCACTTCTTGTTTCACATCATCGTCGTTGAAATGTTTTCCAATCAGGTAATTTCTTCAGATGAAGAAACAGATGAAAGTCGCTTGGTGGCAAATCCAGACTATAGGAGGAGTGGTCGAATTGTTCCCAACCAAATGATGCGATCAGATCTTGCGTGTGGCTGTGTGTGTCCTGGCATAGTCACTCATTGTTTTCTCATGAACCTCACACAATTGCCGTTGCATGGCGATCACTGATCTGACTTCACAGTCGGCGGGCCGTTGGATTGTTTTGAACATTTCAAAATGCTCTAACAACAGGAAAACACAAAGTGCTGATCGCTCACAGCTCTGTCTGGCTTTCTAATGTACGGAGGAAGGTGATCGTGCATGGCCAAAATGGCGACTGCAGCGGAAATATTAAAACGTACTTACTTTTAAAATACACTTCTTATTTAATTGTATTAATGCACAACTTTTAAAAGTCACAAACGCTCACACACTCAGAAGAAATATAGCATTATGTCATTCAGCGATATACACGCACGGAGATGGCGAAGATAAATGCAAATGAAAGTTATCCAACTATAGACATGTCTACCCTGGCTGGTCCAAGGTTGAGGAGTGGGGTAAAGAGAGCATGCGCAGCAGCATTCTGAGCATTGCTGGAGGTAGACATATGCGAAGGTGTCTTTCCAAGAGGTGCTAGAAGGTAGCAGTACAATCACATATTATTTTGTCGTTTTGCTTTATTAGAAGCATAGTGCACACAAAGAAATGTCTATTCGAGGAATAGCTTGATACAAGAGAGAAATATCTATTTTAAATATACATAACTTTTGCACTACAATAAAATACACTCCTTGTATTTAAATGTGAAGCATAAAAACAAAAATAAGGAACACCAGTTTTTGTTTCAAAATTTAGGGTAGACACTGCCTACCTGTTTCTCCTGACGCTAAGCCACTGCATGTCGGTAGAGAAATCCGTTGTGGCTCCTGTCGGAGAGGTGCATTATAAGTACACAGGTTTCATTTCGACGCCTGGTCATATTACGGGGCATTGCTTGCCTGCAACGCGTTTTTTCTAATCGTATCTATTCTCTCTGCGTGTGGCTGCTAATCAGTTGACGCGAAGTCTGTGCTATTCAGAGGTTGATATACAGGAGAGCCAAAAGACTACGAACCGACTGCGCGGTGTTTTTCCTGTCCGAGTCCTCTGCGCTCATTGCCATCTACCGCTATCATAGAAAGGCGCGGATGAAACCATACAACATTTTTAAAACTACTTTTAAAGGTTTTAGTTACCAAGTTTATGAAAGTATGTTTGAGGACAGAATTTATAGTAGAGATTTGTGCTCCCCTCGGTCCCCCGACCTAACCTCCTGCGATTTCTATGTCTGAGGTAACTTAAAACAAAGTGTACAAGACAAACCCACACACCCTGGAAGAGTTAAAACAAAATATCCGCCAGGAAATTTCTCAACGTGAACTACGGCGAGTGATGGATAGTTTCCTAAAGAGGTGCCAAAAATGTGTGGACAACGTCGGTGGCCAGTTTCACCATCTCCTTTCATAAAGTTGGTAAGTAAAGCCTTTAAAAGTAGTTTTAAAAATGTTGTATGCTTTCATCCGCACCTTTCTATGAGAGCGGCTGATGGCAACGAGCGCCGAGGACGCGGACAGCAAAATCACCGCGCAGGTGGTTCGTAGTTTTTTGGCTCTCTCTCTATAGTATGTTAGTGCTGTTATAATGCCAAAAATTCGTAGAATCTTCATGCACGAGTCCTATGTGACAACAAACTCTTGTAGAGATGTGTGACGGTGATTTATAGAAAGATTCCCTGTCGTTCGTGCGCCTCACAGAGAAACGGTTTGTAATCTTGTGAGTGTATTTAGGGAAACGGGATCTATTCTTGATAAGAAACCGAAAGTAAATCGCGTGTTCTTACAGAGGAAAACCTCGAGGATGTCGGAGCAAAGTTAGAACGAAGTCCAAAGAAATCTCTGAAAAAGCTTGCACAGGAATCGGAAATTTCACAAACCTCGGCTTAATGCTGTTAATGATCGCTCTATTGACCCACTTTACGGACGAAGCGTGGTTTTATTTACATGCTCATGAAGAATCAATGATTGTTAATACGAATCTTGTTAAGATGTGAGAGGTGTGTGAACGATACAAGGTTCACTTTATTTCCAACAGCTTCTGTGAGGAAGGTATGAGGTTACTGTAGTTATAATTTGCATGATATATTATACTGAATTTAAGCGCCTACGAATATCTGACTCTGGCGACAAACAGCGTGCTTGCTGGCGCCAAGAACATTTCTGTTAGGCGGCCATGTATCCAAATGAGGGCAGTGTGTAACCGTGTGGATCACGAAGACTTTAATGCATCAGATAGTTCCTCTTTGGGAGCCTATAACGACAGGAAGCAGGACCCAAAAAGGAAGGAACAGCTTGAAATTTCCTCAAGTGTTCCCAATTTTTGCTTCGTCACACCTGAGCAAGGGAGTTCATACAAGGACGAGTTATCTCATTGAGATTCAAGGCGGACAAAATTGAACTCGCTTGTGAGAGAAACACGCTTTTGTGTTGCTCTTTTGTGACACTGCATCTTCATCACACAATCTCTTGTTCCGCTCATTCGTACACCATGTTCCTCACTATCTCGATCGCAGAGTACGGTTTGGTTTTGCGTGACGAAGCATCAGGCAGTTAGCTACCGAACTGTCGTGTGTCCCCAAACTTCTTCAGACGAGGGTTTGACTATCACTGCTTGTCATCTTTCTCACACTGCCTCTTTCTTTAGGAAAGATGGAAAATTTTATTCGGATTACAAGTATTTGGGCAGTTTCAGTACCTAAATTATGTCTCAAAATAGGGTGTTATCTAAAACTTGCTCCACAAATATCTCTGAAACAAATGTAAGAACTCAAAAACGACTTTCACAGGCATGAAGTTACGGAGTGGCTCATCAAAGTAGATTACATGGACCATTCAAAAATGTAAGCAAATATTATTTTCAGCATAAACCTATATTTTTTAACGGAAACCCCATATTTTTGACGCGATTAATAACCTTCCAAATAGCGTTAAGAATGTCTTTTGTTACATAGCAAAAGGTAAATAATTCAATTACAGCCCTAGAAATTGTAACGTAAAGTTGACGCTTATTTATCTTCTTTGTGTGTGTGTGTGTGTGTGTGTGTGTGTGTGTGTGTGTGTGTGTGTGTGTTGGAGACATTCCAGCGCAGCTGATAACAGCGAAAATGACACAAAGAACAGTTTTTGTCGCATTGTAATAGCGTGAATCACATGGTGATTAACCGCAACATGAAGTTCACGCTTGAGACTCATTGACGCGGTTGAGTGTGTTTCAGTGTTTAATTTGTGAGGGACTGGCGAGCATAGAGCAAAAACAGGTTCCTTCTCAAACATGTCAGGATGTTATAGGTTATATACAACGGAGGGGACCCCTCGCGCACTGCGACTTAAATAGATCTATTGTGGCTACCACCCCCAGGAGGAAGGGATGAAGTGAAGGAACCACAGGAGGCTACAGTATAGGTTATACAGGGGAGGGAGACATCTCGCACACTGCGACATACATAGATCTATTGTGGCTACCACCCCCAGGAGGAAGGGATGAAGTGAAGAAACTACAGGAGGGTATAGTATAGGTCATACAAGGGAGGGGGACACCTCGCACACTGCGACCTACATAGATCTATTGTGGCTACCACCCCCAGGAGGAAGGGATGAAGTGAAGGAACTACAGGAGTCTACAGTATAGGTTATACAACGGAGAGGGACACCTCGCGCATTGGGACCTACGTAGATCTATTGTGACTACCACCCGCAGGAGGAAGGGGTGAAGTGAAGGAACCAAGGAGACTACAGGCCGCAGGTACACATGTCACAGAGACGCGCAGAAGTCCCTATAGTTTGTGGCTCGAAGACTCGTCGCGCAACTGGAGGGGCCTGGAGAGGCTGATGAACACCCGTCGATCAAGCAGCCCTATAGTGATCACGGGGTGTACTCTTTCCTGCGAGCAAGAATCCGCGCCATCTGCCCGGCACCATCATACGCTACGAAATCTAGAAGTCGTCCGAAAGATGAGAAGAAAACGGAATGAAAGTAAAGTGACGGAAAGGAAATGTGGTAGATGAGAAACCACTCCAGCATTCACCTATCGACAGGAGAAACCACAAAAATCCAGAGTGGGGGTTGATGGGAATCGAACCCGGGACCTCATGAGCCCACTTGGTTTGTCAGGGTATTTATTGGTCACGAAATTCTAAACGATAATGGTATTAAGCAGGTAACAATGTAATCTACCCGTTTTCTTTCTTCCTGAGCCCCCTCAAGGAAGGCAAGTCAAACTTTAATCACTTTAATGTTAAATATTGTGCCCTGAAGACAGTTGGCGGACGAGTTAATTCCGCTTCTGCAGCAATCCTTATAACGTCATCCATATATTACTTTTCCGCCTTCTCTGTGTAGCCCGATGCCGACAGTTGACTGTCATGCATGCATAGACAATATGCCTAACCGGTCGCTTCGCTTGTGTTTACTTTCTCTACCGCGTGCTTATAGCTTGTCTCAACCTTAAAAGACAATATGGAGGTAATTGGGATATATCTGTTTCCATCTAACGCATGCTTTCTATTCTCGCGCTGTCGCCAAGCTCCTAATAACTTGGTGTAAATATTCAGTTATTATAATTTTCAGCTTTGAGCATAATACCCTATGCAGAATATTTCTCTCTATGAGATTAAATAATTTTTAGAGCCTTTATAGATTCCTGTGGGGCCCAAATTTGTAAATAAAACGTGTTTTGTAGTAAAAGTTCGATATTTGCTGTTTCTATGCTTATCAAGCACTAATAACTAATAAACTAAAGGGTAGAACGCCACAATATTTTTTATTAGCTAGTTTATACCAGAATACTGATACTTTGCAGTTTGAATTCTCGTCCTTTAATAAGTTGAGCGTTTTAAAATTTTAAATTAAATATTTTCGGAAAACTGTACCTATCTGGTATAAAAGTCAGCCAGCGAAAAACATTTTTGTTATTGGGTTTACAACGGGGACCAAGAGAGAGAAAATGTTGAGGAGGGTTGGCGACAGTTTTTAAAAGAAGCTGCAATCCTGTAACTTCTTGCATTCATTGTTTATGGAAATAATGGTCACCCGTAAGCTTAATATCAGTTGCAAGGAATTGTGTTCATTTATACACTCTGAAGCGTTATGTATGTTATTTATTTAAAATTTTACGTAAATATTTATAGTTTTGGAGGGGGAAGCTAGGAAGAAACGAAATGTTGGTAAACTAAGAAGAAACAAAGTAATAATGAAGGTGTTTATTCAAGTAAACTGAGTGTTAGTAAGGCAGTAAAAGAAACAGCTAAGGCTAGCGCATATTCAGAAACAGTAAAGTATAGAATAAAAAAGGACCGAATGAAAGGACCTCTAGGGACGTTATCAAAACATAAAGCAAAAAGAGTGGGGAAAACAAAAATACGCTAGGTTAACGCACTATGATGGAGTAAAGCAAAGTGGAGGTCGGCGCGTCGTTCATGTTTTGCTGTTTAAAAAATTTCTATCCAGGTTGAACGTAATTTTGTCAAGGGTAAACATTGATAAGTCTCTAACAATTTAAAGCTTTCATCATTTTATATATCCATATTTCTTTGATAATGTATATTTTTACTTTCTCAACTACGTGTAGTAAGTAGGGGAAGTATTGTATTCCACCCAAAAATTCGATACCGAGATTTCACCGGAAATATATGTTTTGAGATCCCCTGAATCCAAAAAAAAAAGCATTTTTGGAAACATGTCCGTGTATGTCTGTGAACAACATAACTCAAAAACGAACAGTCGGATAAACGCTAATCTTGGTATTTAGGTTCAGTATCTTCCAGAGATGCAACACGAAGGTTTTCAAGAAAATTCCCCCACCCCAGATTACCCTTTACGTGGAACATTTTTCGAAAATTTTAATTTTCTCAAAAATGGCTCTATCGATTTTGATTAAAATATCATATGTTTAAGATATTTTCATGACAAATGAAATGTATATCTTGAATTTTCTGGGAATGTCTCTTAAAGTATTCTTCATTGTGAACGACTTTTGCATAACTGGTAAACCACAAGAGATAGACAAAATTTTACAACACCAAAACTGTAGATCGCGTTAAAATACATAATTTATGTCATATGCGTTTCTTTTGTTGAGTGAACCATTTCCGAGATATTGCTTGTTATTCCCTTAAATTTTCCAATACTTTTTCTCAAATGGAAATTCGTTATTCATTTTTTTGTCCTGGTAATGCAAAGAGAATGGAATACTCCACATAACAACCAGCTTTTAAAATATTTGACTATCGCTTAAAGCCTACCAATTCCCCTTGCATCTACAAGAAAAATAGCAATAAGATTAACATCTCAATATCTCGATTAACATGAAGCATATGGAGAATAAGTGTTTGTAAAACTGGTTTGTAGAAGGGTAAAGAAAGTCATGTGAGTGTAACACATCAGATTTTTATGTCTGAAAATTGTTTTTCTAAGTAGTAAAAATATAAAGAGGAGAGAGAAATTGCAGGTGAGAATTGAATGTCTTAGAATAGCCATAAGTAGCAGAACAGGTATTTCACTATTTGGCCATTAGTCATTCGTAAGATGACATTAAATTGGTAGATCGATCGCAATGAGAGCGTAGTATAAGTAGTACACGTGGCAATAGTGCGCCCCATTTAACCTGTACTGCCTTTTAAGCTTCGATGTAGTAGATAGAGGAAATAGGTATTCCTCGTATACTCAAACATTCAATATCGAATATCCCGTTCCGACATTTACAGAAGGAGTTGCAGCTGAGTTCTGGAACCCCCTTGTCGTAAGCGGCCTATTTACCACGTGCCGTCCCTATTACTGCACGCAGCCCAGGATGTCCTGGATGTGGGTGGACGGGTGAGACGGAGTTTGCAGCTTCGTGCTGTTGTAATGTCATCCACAATTGGCCCAAGCGAACATTTGTGAATTATTACTGCTGCTGTTGCTGCTATGGATGTGTGAATGCTGCAATAATTGTGCAGTTTCGGGTATCTCGACATCGCGAACCAAAAAGTGTGATAAATTATTTTTTTCGTCTTTATTTTCCCTTCACATGGAAAAGTTTTGGTTAGTTTTCATTTTCTGAAAAATACCGTTAGTGATTTTGATTAAAATATATTTGCATGACAAATAAAATGCTACACTGAATATGATAAATTAATTAGTCTTAGTCTTTATTTTCAAGCCCGAACCCGACAAGCACTTTTCAAATTAAGCTCGAACACGTGCAGTCCTCTAGCGGCTATGGCTCGAGTTTATTTGGAGGAAGGCGACCGATGGTCTCTCCGGTTGAAGAGTCAACACCCAGCGTCAACACCAGAAGTCTTATTGAGAGAGAACGGGATTGTTTTGGGACTTTGTTTCTCCCCACCTTCCGAACATTCTAGAACCTCTCGAAAACTCCAGTCGTAATATATGCGAGCGTGATCCCAGTGGGCGATAGCGAGTTGTTCTGGTGCGATTCAAGAGAGTGCTACTGTGAGAGATTAGAGAGATCTTGTGTTCGATACCCCACCGAGGAAAGCTGACAAAAGAAGAGGCGACTTAGCGTGTTTCATTTCACCTCTACGCGCAGTCACAAAAGTGAAGTAACAGTGAAACTGAGCTGAATCACATCGGTGAAGTGGCAGTGAGAACTGAATTAATCACGTTAGTGAAGTGACCGTGAAACGCGGACAAAATCACAACACATACTGGCTTTGTCCGGTTTTTCAACTGTCACTCTCTGAGGTCCGTCACTGTTTCGTTTTTATGTAGTTCACTTTTACTGGGACTTCAATAAGCGAACTATAGTTCAGCAACATAGAAAAAGCCCTTGGGAGGGGTAACTCACCTTGTCAGGTATCCCCTCTCTTAACTGCCTTGAGCGGGCATGCCTCTTCTACTCTGTGAGTTGCTGCTTAAGCACTACACGCCATAATTTCGCCTAGCCCGTGTTTTATTTTATTTTATTCTCACAAAATCGTTTATCACACAACTGTTGTAACTATCCAACTGTAGAGGCAGGACTAAAGACACAAGAGCATTGCAGCAAAACTGCTGTATTTGTAGATTGCTGTGTCAGGCCACGTGCAGCGGTGTGAAAACAAATGTTTGCATGTAACTAGCGATAGCATTCCACATACATGCGGTATTCCAAAAGTTAATTCACACTTTTTAGGATATTTCATAGCTCTCCCATCTGTCTCTTCAAGGAAAAACGTTCCTTGCAGATTGATTTTCATAATACAAATTATTTCAATTGAAGTGTTACAAAGAAAATTAGCGGCTTTAATTTCTTTACAGGGAGACCAATCACATCATCATTTCGAAACTGTGCTCTTTAACATACCCCTTACAAAACTGGAATAACGAGCTTAGTTTTTGAGTTATCAGATGTAAACAAGATCCTATTAAAGTTTTACTTTCTCTACTACGTATAGTAAGTAGGGGAAGTATTGTATTCCACCCAAAAATTCGATACCGAGATTTGACCGGAAATACATGTTTTGAGACCCCCTGAATCCAATAAAAGCATTTTCGGAAACATGTCTGTGTGTGTGTCTGTGAACAGCACAACTCAGAAACGAACAGTCGGATAAACACCAAACTTGGTATTTAGGTTCAGTATCTTCCAGAGATGCGACACGAAGGTTTTCAGGAAAATCCCCCCACCCCAGATTACCCTTTACATGGAACATTTTTGAAAATTTTAATTTTCTCAAAAATGGCTCTAACGATTTTGATTACAATATCATATGTTTAAGATATTTTCATGACAAATAAAATGTATATCTTGAATTTTCTGAGAATGTCTTCAAAAGTATTCTTCATTGTGAACGACTTTTGCATAACTGGTAAACCATAAGAGATAGACAAAATTTTACTTCACAAGAAATGTAGATCGCGTTAAAATACACAATTTATGTCATATAATTTTTGTTGTTGGGTGAACCATTTTCGAGATATTGCTTGTTGTTCCCTTAAATTTTTCAATTATTTTGTCAAATGGGAATTCCTTATTCCATTTTTTGTCTTGGATATTGAAGTGATAAGATCCGCGAGCACAATAATCATAGCAAGAATAAAAGTTTAAGACTAATCCGCTAATCAAACAAAATAAGAAGGAGATAAAAGAGAATATTAAAGATTAAGAAAAGGGGGAAATAAACATTATTATGGATGAAATAAAATAAAGTAGAGATGAAATAAAATAAAGTAGAGATGAAATAAAATAGAGTAGAGACACGTATAAATAAAGCAGAAAGGAAAAGAATGTGAAAGGAAACAGAAACAGGAAAGGCTAGCAGGAGAAACAGTTAGGTTCTATTGAAATCGCCGAGAGCTCGCCGGCGAGCAAAACAATGAAACGGATGTGCTAGTCACTCATGCGGACAGAAAATCAAATCAGCCGTGAATAACGAGAAACAGAAGAGACGCTAGCTAAGCATAAGTTTGTTGAAATTGAACCAATGGGAGAAAAAGCGCACAGGAGCTAAAGAACCAATAAGGAAGAATAAATGTCACGTGAATAGTAACACCAGGGAACAAAACTAGAAAAGAGGCGTGAAATAGATTTTTGTCTAGGAGCAGGAGCGAGTTTTCGACACGCGAAAGATGGACAACTTCGTGTCGGGGAGAGCTATGAGGAGGACGTGAAAACTTCGTGTCGGGAAGAGCTATGAATAGGATGTAAAACTTCGTGTCGGGAAGAGCTATGAATAGGATGTAAAACTTCGTGTCGGGAAGAGCTATGAATAGGACGTAAAAACTTCGTGTCGGGAAGAGCTATGAATAGGATGTAAAACTTCGTGTCGGGAAGAGCTATGAATAGGACGTAAAAACTTCGTGTCGGGAAGAGCTATGAATAGGATGTAAAACTTCGTGTCGGGAAGAGCTATGAATAGGATGTAAAACTTCGTGTCGGGAAGAGCTATGAGTAGGATGTAAAACTTCGTGTCGAGAAAAGCTAGGAGGAGGACGTAGAAACTTCGTGTCGAGAAGAGATGGGAAGAGGACGTGAAATTTTGTGTTAAAATTTTGTATCGGGAAGAGAGATAGGGTAGCTAGGGATGACAAAAGTCATATTGTGAGTAACTCAGAAATAGAATAAAATCAAGGGTAGAAGCACGGAGACAGTAACGGGGGAAAACAGATAGGAATGCGTCTTGTGTGAAGGGCCTTAAGTACGACTACAAGTGTGGATCTTCATAATAAGTGGGCCATTGAGAGGAGTCGTGAGTATAATTCACCTCCCATCCACACAATCCCTGAGATAAGACTCTCGCAACCCACCATCCTCTACCTGAGTAGCCGGCAATCACCTGAAGTTTTACGTCCTCCTCCTAGCTTTTCTCGACACGAAGTTTTACATCCTACTCATAGCTCTTCCCGACACGAAGTTTTACATCCTACTCATAGCTCTTCCCGACACGAAGTTTTACATCCTACTCATAGCTCTTCCCGACACGAAGTTTTTACGTCCTCCTCATAGCTCTCCCCGACACGAAGTGTTCCATTTTTCGCGTGTCGAAAACTCGCTCCTGCTCCTAGACAAAAATCTATTTCACGCCTCTTTTCTAGTTTTGTTCCCTCGTGTTACTATTCACGTGACATTTATTCTTCCTTATTGGTTCTTTAGCTCCTGTGCGCTTTTTCTCCCATTGGTTCAATTTCAACAAACTTATGCTTAGCTAGCGTCTCTTCTGTTTCTCGTTATTCACGGCTGATTTGATTTTCTGTCCGCATGAGTGACTAGCACATCCGTTTCATTGTTTTGCTCGCCGGCGAGCTCTCGGCGATTTCAATAGAACCTAACTGTTTCTCCTGCTAGCCTTTCCTGTTTCTGTTTCCTTTCACATTCTTTTCCTTTCTGCTTTATTTATACGTGTCTCTACTTTATTTTATTTCATCTCTACTTTATTTTATTTCATCCATAATAATGTTTATTCCCCCCTTTTCTTAATCTTTAATATTCTCTTTTATCTCCTTCTTATTTTGTTTGATTAGCGGATTAGTCTTAAACTTTTATTCTTGCTATGATTATTGTGCTCGCGGATCTTATCACTTCAAAATGCAAAGAGTATTAATCTGTGGCAAAGAGAATGGTGCTGCACCTAGCAACCAGCTATTAAGAGATATGTCTATGCTTAAAGGGTACTGTATTTCTATATTGCCCTTGCAATTACAAAACAAGGGGAACATAGTACGCCTTAAGCGATAGTCAAATATTTTTAGAACTGGTCGCTATGTGTAAAATGTAATTCTCTTTGCATGTCAAAAGATCGTTTCTGCAAATGTTTATCTCGTTTAATATGAAATATATGGAGAATAAGAGTTTGTAAAAATATTTTGTACAAGAGTAGAGAAAGTCATGGAAGTAACACATCAGAATTTTTCTACACTATAATATTGCTGTGTTCACAACAATGACGTAACACTTGTATCAGCCCACTTCCTGTTTTAAGACACCTCATTTGATAACTCAGTAGCTAAACAAAGAACAAGTAGAGTGGGGGCTCCTGAATACTCGCGCTGTCCATAGACCGAGGGGTTTTACTAAGTTGTTATACTGTAGTGTAATTCTCCGTCACTTCACGCCGGACGGTTGACTTTACTGGGAAGTCGAACGCAAGAATTCCACAACCGAACACAGTAGCACTCGTTGCGCGTCACATCTGTCAACAACTCGCTCGCACTCGACTCCGGACTGACTGAACTGCGAGACAAAACACTCGGTTATATAGTCAGTGGAAACTTTCAATAAGGTTCTCGAACGTTCTAGACCTATTTCGACACACGTTCTGGAGGAGGGGGGCGATGAAGCTTGTAGTAGATTCTGTTTATCCGCCGATACCGCGCCCATGTTTATACTGGCGAGCGGCTGTTATAGTTGTTTACTCGGACCGCGCGGCGCCGACTTTCCAATAACCTTGGACCATAGCCGCTGCGTCACAATACAAACATAAATGACATTGAAATATAATGTAACTATTAAAGTATTCTCAGTTTCTATAACTTTGCATTAAAGCGCCAGTGTAAGAGTGATTCCAAGACTATCTGAGAGTTCATTTTGTTTTGTGACTCTTAGGAACGTTTACGCAAAACCTTAATACTTTAAATCGATTTTGTTTCGGGACATTTTTAATCAACAATAAATAACTACCTGTAACTTAATTTCAAAATAAACATATTTTTTCCTCCAATCATTCAATCTATTTACAAACCTGTTTTTACGAAAAACGGTTTAATATGTTCCTTCCTGCAAATAAATCTATCTAGACGCAGGTGGCGTAGAAATAAATTAGAAGCCGAAGGTTCCTTGGAAACAATCGAACAAGTGTGAAATAAATGACTGGCGCCTAAGTATTAATCCCTGTGATTTGTGCCCGGAGGTAAATAACGGATTGTGTTCCAAGATGAGATATGGTGCAACTTCGAGTAGCCGTGAAGGCCGAGCAGGAAGCGCGAAAACCCATTCTTCTGGTTCTATAGTTCCTTCAAGGAAGTTGTCTTTAACTACAGGTTAATCGTGCTAGGTTTTTTTGTAACGACCTGCTACGAACACAAACTAGAAGTTTTGGATTTTAGAAATTCCAAAGCATAAATATAATGTTGTACAGAAACGTCATTTAGTGTTCCTGAATGGGCGGGGGACCGAGCAAGATAGATCCGTTGTAATGTGTACGGCTTGCATTCGAGAGGTCGCGGGTTCCATTCTCGGCTGCTGGATATTCAATTCATGAACAGGCGGACATGATTTTTATATATGGTCGCGCGAATGGTAATGGACGCGAGGCTGCACGGCTCTATCAGATGGAGTTTCCAGACCGAAGACAACCGAGTCATCCAACCTTTGTCGTTGTTTTTCGTCGCCTTGCTGATAAATTTGATAAATGCCTGGCTCCGGCACATTTTAGTCGCATTGTTCGAGATGCACTGACTGGTATCTACCATGACCGATGGATAGGCAGAGGAGGACCAGTTCCATGGCCTGCACGTTCTCCCGACCTCAATCCTGTGGAGTTTTACCTCTGGGGGCATCTTAAATCATTGGTTTATGGAGCAGCCATCCCGGATGCAGAAACGCTTCATCGACGTGTCATGGAAGCCTGCGAAACCATTCGACACCATACCGGAGTTTTTGACAGGGTGCGACATTCCATGATTCGACGAGTACAGGCATGCATAGAAGCAAGAGGAGGGCATTTCGAGCATTTGTGTGTTATAAGTGTACCACTGTGTTGAACACCTCCAAACGAGAAAACAAAGGCTTATGGGACATATGTTCATATGAACTTTTTTCCTTCTTGTGGTGTAAGGAACCCATACCCGAAGTTTGTAAAAGTATTTCTGAAATGTGTTATGAAAACCCGAAAATTACACTAAAATGCTATACGAAATGTGCTGCAGTTCATTAACGTTCTTTTCAAATGAAAATGCTAAAAACAAACTGAAAACATTTTATGAATGTCTGCTTGCAACAAAGGTTTGAAGCAAGCATGGAAGACTAAACGTTTTCTTTTTTTTCCCAAGAGGTTGGTAAACTTTTTACTCCTGTCACGGCTGTCCGGGAATTGTCAATAGATTTGAAATTTCAAGTGGAAGTAAATTAAAGATCCGTTATTTTCGAGATGTTAATATGGACATATATATCATTGCCAACTGACAGTGCAAACTATGGAAGCAAATAAACATATAGGGTGCCTGCAATGTATTTGGGATCCTACCTGTAGCGTAGATGCTGCTAAATATATCACAAAGTGCAATGACACAACAAAATGTTGAAGTGTGTTCCATGACTTCAACAGTGTGACTGATTTTGAGCTTACATGATAAGTTAATTTTGCGTATTTTCTTTTTATCATATATTCTTGTTTTGCATTAGATATCTTTCTATGTGTTACTTTAACCTATATTAACTTTAAAAATATGCGAAATTTACTTTATGCAGTTTTACTTTCTCTACCACGTATATAGTACGTAAAGGAAAATTCGATACCGAGATTTCACCGGAAATACATGTTTTGAGGCCTCCTGAATCTCCCCCAAAAAAACATATTTAGAAAAATTTCTGTCTGTGTGTGCGTCAGTGAACTACATAACTAAAAAACGAAAGGTCATGTAAATACCAAACTTGGTATACAAGTTCAGTATCTTCCAAAGATGCGACGCGAAGATTTTCAATACAATCCTTCTACCCCAAACTACTCTTTATGTGAAATATTTTTCGAAATGTTTTTCTCTAAAAATGGCTCTAGCGATTGTGGTTAAAATACCATATATTAAACATATTTACGTGGCAAAGAAAACGTATGTCTTCAATTTTCTGGGAATAGCCTGTAAAGACCTCTTCATTTGGAAGGAATTTTGAATAATCTTGTATAACTGGTAAATGTTAAGCGATAAACGAAAATCTACTACACAAAAAGTCTCTTTAAAACACACAATTTGTTTCATACAACCCCATTTCCGAGATATCCGTAATTAATGGCTTGAATTGTTCAATTGTTTTATCTGTAACGAAATGTGTATTTCCTAAACGATTTATATCGATTAAACGAAGAGGTAGGAAGATAAACTTTCCTAACAATAATTTGTATAAGCAATAGGGGGAGGAGAAAGTCATGTGAATGTAGCACAAGAATTTTTATTGTGCTTTATGATGGTGAAGCATTTTCAGTTAGCTCTCTCTTAAAAATGTATTGTTCATTATCTTCCGTATGTGTTTTGGTTCCCTGCCAAAATTCTCGAAAGACTAAGGACGCTTATTGATGTCTAGAAATACTAATGTACGAGAGCGTACAACTATGTCCGCAACTTGCAGAGGTGATCCTACAGCGTAGCGCAACTCCATGTCTATGGTCTGATTGGCTGAATGACATCATCAGTAATTATCTTTATTTTCAGTTTAATAACGTTAGGTGTCCTTAAGCATCTGAAAGTATTATCAAGGATTTCCATTCACTGATAATAATGCAGCACTTCAAAGCTTTAGACATGCACAAGGCTTCTAATAAGGGAAGCGCCATACCCTTAATGCTGAAACCTGTCTTGAAGCTCTTGTGGAATAAGAAGGCTGCATCCAGACACTTACCTGCTGTTAACTTGAACTACAAGCTTTCGAAATCGAAGCCGGAGTATTGAAATGGCAAAGCGGTGGTGAAGTGGAAGGGAGCGATTCTTTCGCCTATATTACATTTGCCTTACACGCAGGCAGTCGAGGGCTTTCAATCCAGCTAGTACTCGTAAAGTACAATGTTGGTTCGCTAAGGTTTAAGTTCGCTAAGGTTAAGTTTAAGTTAAGGTTTAAGGTTTTAGTCCTATCCCGCGAATGCTAAATTCATGACAAATTATCTCAGAAAATATTTAATATAAGGACGGAATTTTTTACAGAATGTAGATGTATGTCTTCTAAGTTTACTGATATGCTTTTATATAATAAGTTTGTTTAATAATGAAGGTAGCATATTTTTTTTAATTATACCAAGTTTTGATTAAATGTTATCAGCAATTATTTTTAAAAATAACCAACCATGTTATTATCACCGAAGTAGATCCAAAACAGCACTTAGAGGTTGTTTTTATCATCCTAAAATGCCACTTAGCTATCTTCAATATCTGTCCTGCGTCATGGAGCTGTGGGCCATAGCTATGGAATGCACCGGGTTCGATCCCACCCATGGGTATGCGGATTTTAGGTCCTGCGTATAGGACCAGCATCATGAGGAAAGTGAGGAGCTGCAATAGGTAGTGGTCCTGAACTCGTGAGCCAACTTTCCGGCTGGGGATGCCGTGGGTCATTGGGCGTGAGGCCTGCAGTCGGGTTGGCAGGCCCAGGCCCCACGCAGGCTGTAACGCCACAGGGTTTATATATTATCTTTATGTCTTCAACAGTTTCTGTCATTTATACTAGAGAACGTTGTTCAAAGCAAAACTGGAGAAAACAAACTCGCATATATTTGCAAAGAAAGAAAGCAGATGGATTGAGCCCACATATTTAATTAGTAATACTAGTTTGTAATGAAAAGCTTTTTCTAAAAGAGGGATAATGTTTACCTCTCTACTCCAAAGTGTGGAGTTATGATTTGTTTTGTTTTCTTTCTGTGACGTTGTGCAGCATTCGCAGCAAAAAATGACAGATGCAGTACCATATTTAAAATATAAGTATTGTGCCTAATGTGATTAAATATGTATCAAATTTTAGAGGAAATTCCAATTAACAAACCTGCACAAAAGCTAACAATTTTTTTTTCTTTTAATAGTCGGTACAATTTTTTATTTCCCTGCAATGTACATAGTAGGGCATTCCACACAAAATGCTATATCGACATTTCACCGGAAATGTGTGTTTTGACGCCTCCTGAATAAAAGAAAGCATTTTTTAATAAAATGTTCTGCGTATATATGTCTGTGTGTGCGTGAACAACGTTTAACTGGTTTAAATAACGAGGGCAGTCCCAAAAGTACCCGACCTGACGTATATATAGCGGTGGTTGTTGTTTCAAACAAATGACTATGGTATAAAGTACCACCCTTACAAAGATAAAGTTTGAGGTTTGACAATGCTACGTTGTTTAGTAATTGTTTGGCAGCCATTAACAGTGAACTCTCTCAGCGAATTTGTAAACTTGGATAAAAGTGGCCATCGTTATGTGATACAATACTTTCTAGCTGAGCTACATTCTACTCTGGGGATGTCTGCTCTTTCATTTACAACAGTAAAATATTGGGTGGCATAGTTTAATCTAGGCCGTATAAGCTGCCAAGACGAACATCGCAGTGGTCGACCAAATGAGGTGGCCACGCCAGAAATTGTGAGGAAAATCCACAAAATGGTATTGGATGACTGTGGACTGAAAGTGCGCGAGCTAGCAGACATCGTAAGCATTTCAAAAAGTGCTGTACATCGCACACTAACTGAAAATTTAGACATGAGAAAGCTGTGCGCAAGATGGGTGCCGCGTTTACTCACAATGGAACTAAACAGCGCCGTGAGGATATTTCAGTCGAGTGTTTGAGGATGTTTCGCTGCAATAAAGGCGAGTTTTTGCGTCGATTCATAACCATGGACGAACCATGGGTCCATAACTTCACACCTGAGACGAAGGAACAGTCAAAACAGTGGATTGAAAGGGGAGAATCGGCTCCAAAGAAGACAAAGACAGTTCCAGCTGCAGGCAAGGTCATGACGTCATTTTTTGGGGGGATGCGCGTGGGATAATTGTCATTGATTATCTTCAAAAAGGAAAAGCAATCAATGCAATGTATTATGCAAACTTATTGCAGTGTTTGAATTACGAAATCAAGCAAAAACGGCCGCATTTAGCGAAAAAGGAAGTTCTGTTTCATCAAGACAATGCACCAGTTGACACATCCATTATCGTCATGGCCAAAATCAATGAGTTAAATTTTGAATTGCTTCCTCATGCACCCTATTCGCCAGACTTAGCCCCCTCTGATTATTTTCTGTTTCCAAAGCTGAAGAAATGTCTTGGTGATAAAAGATTTGCCAACAATGAAGAGGTGGAGTCTGCAGTTGATGGCTATTTTGCAGAACTCGACGGTTCTCACTATAAACAGAGTATCGAAGCTATTGAACATCGCTGGGAAAAGTGTATCGAGCTGAAAGGAGACTTTGTAGAGAAATAAAAATGTTTTTTTCCCAAAATGTTTGTGTTTTCTTTGTTAAGTCGGGTACTTCTGGGACAGCCCTGATACTTGGTATTAGTTCAGCATCTTTCAAAAAATGCGACATGAAGATTTTGAAGAAACGTTCGCATCCCAAACCGCCCTATTCGCGAATAATGTTTCGTTAGTTTTTATTTTCTCAAAAACGGCTCTGAGATTTTCATTAAAATGTCACATATTTAAGGTATTTACATGACAAAATGTGTATCTTGAATTTCCTGCGAATAGATACTGAAGTCCTCTCATTCTGAAAGTATTTGGTATAATTTTGTATAACTAGTAGAATACAAGAAATAAAACAAAAACTTACTACACAAAAATGTAGATCTGTTTAAAACATACAACTTATTCCAAATAACGTTTCTTGTAGCATCAGCCATTTCGGAGATATCCGTTGTTATTGGTTTAATTACTTTCTCTACTACGTATAGTAAGTAGGGGAAGTATTGTATTCCACCCAAAATTTCGATACCGAGATTTCACCAGAAATACATGTTTTGAGACCCACTGAATCCAAAAAAAGCATTTTTGGAAACATGTCCGTGTGTGTGTGTGTGTGTGTGTGTGTGTGTGTCTGTCTGTGAACAGCATAACTCAGAAACGAACAGTCGGATAAACACCAAACTTGGTATTTAGGTTCAGTATCTTCCAGAGATGCGACACGAAGGTTTTCAAGAAAATCCCCCACCCCACATTACCCTTAACATGAAACATTTTACGAAAATTTTAGTTTTCTCAAAAATGGCTCTAACGATTTTGATTAAACTATCATATGTTTAAGATATTTTCATGACAAATAAAATGTATATCTTGAATTTTCTGGGAATGTCTCCAAAAGTATTCTTTATTGTGAACGACTTTTGCATAACTGGTAAACCATAAGAGATAGACAAAATTTTACTACACAAAAATGTGGATCGCGTTAAAATACACAATTTATGTCAAATACATTTTTTTGTTGAGTGAACCATTTTCAAGATATTGCTTGTTATTCCCTTAAATTTTTCAATACTTATTTTCTCAAATGGGAATTCGTTATTCACTTTTTGTCTTGGATATGCAAAGAGTATTAATCTGTGGCAAAGGGAATGGTGCTGCACCTAGCAACTAGCTATTAAGAGATATGTATGTGCTTAAAGGCTACTGTATTTCTATATTGCCCTTGTAAATATATATTCCCCTTACATCTACAAGAAAATTAGCAATAAGATAAGAGTCTTCAAATGTTTATCTCGATTAACATGAAGTAGATGGAGAATAAGCGTTTGTAAAAATAGTTTGTACAAGTGTAGAGAAAGTCATGTGAGTGTAACACATCAGATTTTTTTTCATTACTTTGTAGTCGCTATTCATGGAATGAGTATGGAATTTAAAAGTCAGCATATAGCGATCGGCTTTTATTTCTTTTCTTTCCATCGCAAGACCTTGTTAGCACAAATAAACAAGGGAATACTGTTTCCGTGTGTTCTAACTAAGCAGGTCTTGCCTTAATTTGAAATTACTCCTAAGCGTATAATATCTTGAGTAACGTAAGGTGGTTAGAAAGATCTCTTTGTGTATGAATGACATAATATATAACTTGTGTATGTGAACATTTCGTTCGTATAGAAAGTGAAGTAGATATATCTTTACGTTATTTGCCTCGCGTTTTGGGCGTCAATTTGAAGTAGGTTGTATTGGAAGAGTTGTATTCTATTTCAACTGTTGGGAGCCGAACTTGAAGTTCTTTGCAACCGCACGTATAGTACCCGCTTTCCGGTAGCCTTTGCCCCCACTCCCGAAAAAATGTTTAAAAATATTAACTTTGTAGTTGACTGTTTCTTTAAATATTATATTTATGTTTGCCTCGGCTGCGTCAGTATTATTGTTAGAGACATGTTTCTCTTTGCATGGCGTAGTGCGGCTAAGAATGTAGGCTTACACAGATTATTAATGTTTACTTCACTACATATATTAATCCTTGACACAATTTAAATAACACTTCACTGATATAGAGAGCTGTGAGATTCTTTTGTTAATTACTTGCTCTTTTTAACACGTAAACTATTTTTCGTCTCACACGAATACCTATTAAATTTATCGAGGACACATCTTGCGTCCGGTTAGGAACACTGTCTAAAACCAACACGTCCAGTTATGAGCACTGTCTACAAGCAACTGACATGATTTATACCGCCTAAATTTGTAAATTTCTGTATTTCAAGTCTCTGATTGGCTATTCCTAATCCAATAGAATACTTTTATTTAACTTAAGCTTTTCCTGGTTGTAGATTGGCTATTTTATAAACTATCACAAAAATTACATTATTGTTGCTCCAAGAATCGCTAGTAGTATTATTAAACGTTCTAATTCATTATTACCTCATTGTTACCTCATTGTTAGCAACTTTTAACCAATTATTCTCACAGCTCCTACATTATTATTTTACGTAATACATTCAGATAACATTATTACGTGTATACAATAATATAAACATATACAATGACTGTAATATACTTTTTATATATTGTTACATACACATATTGCTTTAAGGCGGGCTGTTATTATATTTTATATTATATAATTTGACTGAAATCATTTAAGTGTTAAAAATACAGCCTTAAAAGTCATGTGAATGTATCGCATTAGATTTTCTCAATTGCTGTTACATGGACTTGTTTCTTGCGATGTCATGGAGATAATATAGTATTTGAAGGCATATTCCTCTATTTCCCCTTGCATCTACAACGAAATGTATAACAAATATATTTCTGCAAAGGTTTACCTTCATTAACATGAAGTAACAGAAAAAAATCTGATGTGTTACTCTCATCTATCGGTTATTAGTGACTATATAAATTATTCTTACAAAAGTTTATTTTCCTATCTACTTCATTTTAATCGAGATAAACCCTTGCAGAAACAGCTAGATTACACATTTCGTTATAGACACAAAGGGAACAGCGATAGTCAAATGTTTAACAACTGGACGCTATATGCTGCCTTAAAACTCCATACTGTTTCCATGCCATCGCGAGAAACAACCGAATGTTGAAGGGATTTAAGAGAGGGACTAATTGTTGATTAATTCCAACAATTTATAATGGATGTATCGGAAATGGCTGATGCCACAAAAAGTTATTTGAAATCAATTGTGTGTTTTAAAGATCTACATTTTTACTTTCTCTACTACGTATAGTAAGTAGGGGAAGTATTGTATTCCACCCAAAAATTCGATACCGAGATTTCACCGGAAATACATGTTTTGAGACCCCCTGAATCCAAAAGCATTTTTGGAAACATGTCCGTCTGTGTGTGTGTGTGTGTGTGTGTGTGTGTGTGTGTCTGTCTGTGAACAGCATAACTCAGAAACGAACAGTCGGATAAACACCAAACTTGATATATAGGTTCAGTATCTTCCAGAGATGCGACACGAAGGTTTTCAAGAAAATCCCCCCACCCCAGAGTACCCTTTACATGAAACATTTAACGAAAATTTTAATTTTCTCAAAAATGGCTCTAACGATTTTGATTAAAATATCATATGTTTAACATATTTTCATGATAAATGAAATGTATATCTTGAATTTTCTGGGAATGTCTCCAAAAGTATTCTTCATTGTGAACGACTTTTGCATAACTGGTAAACCATAAGAGATAGACAAAATGTTGCTACACAAAAAATACACAATTTATGTCATATACATTTTTTTGTTGAATGAACCATTTTCGAGATATTGCTTGTTATTCCCTTAAATTTTTCAATACTTATTTTCTCAAATGGGAATTCGTTATTCATTGTTTTGTCTTGGATATGCAAAGAGTATTAATCTGTGGAAAGGGAATGGTGCTGCACCTAGCAACCAGCTATTAAGAGTAATGTCTATGCTTAAAGGCTACTGTATTTCTATATTTCCGTTGCAAATATACATTCCCCTTACATCTACAAGAAAATTAGCAATAAGATAGAGTCTGAAAATGTTTATCTCGATTAACATGAAGTAGATGGAGAATAAGCGAATGTATAAATAGTTTGTACAGGAGTAGAGAAAGTCATGTGAGTGTAACACATCAGATTCTTTTTTGTGTAGTACGTTTTTGTCTATCTCTTAACGTTTACTAGTTATGCAAGGTTATACAAAATTCGTTTCAAATGAAGAGGACTTCGCAGGTTATTCTAGAAAATTCAAGATATACATTTTGCCATGTAAATATCTTTAATATACGGTATTTTATCAATATCGCTAGAGCCATTTTTTAGAAAATAAAAGTTTTCGAGATGTGTTCCATGTAAAGAAGTTTGGGGTAAGGGATCTTCTTGAAAATCTTCCGTGTCGCATCTTTGGAAGATATTGAACTTAAATACCAAATGTGGTATTTATCCGACTTTTCGTGTTTGAGTTATACTGCTCACATACACGCACACGGACGTTTTTCTGAAAATACTTTTTTTATTCTAGGTGCCTCAAAACGTGTATTTTCTGGTGAAATCTGCTGGGTTTTTATTGTTGCAGCGGTTGCACCACGTTAAGGCACCAATTTGAAGCAGTATAATTGTTTTAGACCGCACACGTAATGGATGCCAATTTACGGGAGATTGTTTCTGGGTGTCTTCGCCCCACGTTTACTTTATGTGTAATAACTATTTTAATGTTATATATGCCTCCGCTTCGTTAGTAGTAATTTGCAGAACACGTATCTCTTAACAGGGCTGGTACGGCTAAAGAACAAGGCTTACACAAATTATAATTTTATTGTGCTTTTTTTATTAATCCTTCACACGGTTAAATAACACTTCACTTATATATCCTACCGTAGAGCTGTGAGATTATTGTTAAATACACTTTTAACAGTTAGATTTTATATATTTTTCTCACCGCAATGAATTTTCAAGTCTCACACTGAACCCGTACCGAACCGAACTGCTTGGGTACGCTTTCTTGTAGGGTCTACGGTTTGAATTTGTATATTTTCTCTAGTTCGTTTCTGATTGGCTATGCCTACTCCAATAGAATACCTTTATTTAACTTTTAGCTTTTCTAGTTTTTGATTGGCTATTTATAAACTGTTTTATATATTACATTATTATTGTTCCAAGAATTATTAGTAGCTTTTCTAATTTATGTTGTCTCAAGGTTACATCATTATTAGCAACTTTCAGCTTCTACTTTGTAATTCTGTTTGCTACGGAAAGCAGCTTGCTTCTATTCTCACAACCCCTACATTGTTAAACTACGTAATACATTCACATAACATTTTTATACATGTACATAATAAAATAAACAATACAATGACTGTAATATACACTTTATATATTATATTATACACATACTGCTTTAAGGCGGGCTGTTATTTTTTATTATATAATTAGACTGATATCATCTAAGTTATAAAAAATACTGCCTCAAATCTCGGTATCGAATGTTTGGGTTAAATGCAGTACCTCTCTATCTATAGGTACGTGGCAGAGAAAGGAAAAGAGCTTTCGTGAAAATAGCTGTGGAAGACAGATAAAAATAAATGATAGTGGGTAGAAAAAATCGTGTGAATACAACACATCAGATTTTTCAGTTTAGGAATGTGGTTTACAATTTGGTGACAACTTCCTAACTCTCTCACTCTTCGGTTATTAATTACACCTCTCTTTAGTATCCGCAGCATTTAGGAAGAAATGCTATGGCAACTTTTGCAAGGCATGCAAACTATTTAGTCTAATTTATAACATGTTTCTGAGGACCTCTGCAGTAAGACAGCTGTATAACCAGTTTCAGGAATGAAGGTACATTCCAGTTTGTCATTATGAATAATTTAAGTATGTGAATACCCTCGTATCGTTGATAAAACCTTCATAACGGTAGATAAAGCTGTAGGAGGGAGTCGAGCTGATGGATAATTAACTTTTTAATAGTAGACACACATTTTGGGTGTTCATATTGCTTGAAAATGTGAAATAGTATGTGCTGCATGATATGGTTATGAACAAATTGATACAATAATAACACTGCATATCTTGTCTTAACGAAAGAAGGGGTTGCTTTTGAGAATTTTGTTATTGTGTACGTAATTAAGTACAGTATTTGATGGCAAGAACGAGGTAATGCGTAAATTACGAGGGCAAATCAAAAAGCCTTTGACCCTATTTTTTTCTGGTAATATAATATGCATACAGCCAACTAAACATGTAGATATTATTCATTGTACCTTTCACTATTTTTTCACATAGTTCCCGTGCCAGTTCAGACATTTGTCCAATCGCAGCACTAATTTTGCGATGCCGCTGCGGTAGAAGTCGGCCGTCTGACTACGGAACCACTGTCGCACTGTTGTCTTGACTTCGTAGTCGCAAGTGAGTCGCTGTCCTGCCAGGAACTTCTTCAGCGGACTGAAAAGATGTAAGTCACTAGAGGCAAGAACCGGGCTGTATGGTGGATGCTCTAGAAACTCCCAGTGAAAGTTCCTTAGCTTGTCGACGGTCTTGTTTGCCACATGTGGTCTCGCATTGTCGTGGAGGATGATCACGTTGTCAACATCGAGAATCCCGCGGCGCTTCCTTCCGATCGCAGCCCGCAGAAGTGACAGTGTGGAATAATATCTGTCGGCATTGATGGTGGTACCTCGCGGCATGAAATCCAGCAGGAGCGGTCCACGGCAATCCCAGAATGCCGTTAATGTCAGTTTGTGATGTGCGGTCTCCCCACACGCTCATTGTTATGCAGATTTGCGCGGCCATTTTCGAACTCAGAACACCAGCATCTCACACTTCTCAAAGCAAGACACCTTTCCCCATATGATGGCTGCATTTCCCTGTGGATCTCGATGGTCGTTTGTCCCTTACTCCATAGAAAACGGATCACACTTCCTTGCAAGTGAGCTGTGGACGTGTTAAGCACATCTGCCATTTTGAATGCACTGACAGCAGCGCTGCCACCGGCAGCAGCTGGAAACTATGAGGACCGGCCCATGAAATGTCCACTACTTCAAATGTTTATGTTGGTTTTTGTTTTACATTCGTAATTTGGCCAAAAAAAGGGGTAAAGACTTTTTGATTTGCCCTCGTGTATTGAAGTTGAATGTATGGGTGGTAAGAAGAAACTGGGAGATGTTTCCACTCTCGTGCACGTAGTGAGCTACTATAACTGGCGCAACAGTTCTAGACACGTGAAAATCTTAATGACAGCTATGAAGCGAGTTACATACCAGATCAGGAGGTGACCGGTCGTTTGCATGCTGCAGGAGTGCGTGGGACAGTCATTGTCAAATATCCGCACACCGGTTATGCACTGCACTACACGATAAACTTATAGTCATATACTGTATATTTAAATCCACCGCTGTAAAATGCCCTTAATATAAAAACACTGTCAACCATCTGCCTCCAGTTCTCCCACACCTGACAGCCCTTCTCTTCTACGGAATCACTCACATCATTGCCGCCATTACTGCTGTCGCTACTTTCTGCACCATTATCCTGGATGAGAGTTTTTTCTAATTGATTTTCTGCAATTCCGAATTTTTTGAAATAATGATTCTCAATTTATTCAACATGTCGATATACATTTTCCCATTGGCCTTCCAATTTCTGCAAATCGCTGGCGACATAACTGCTCCACATCTTTTAGTTTAAAAGTCATATTTCTGCAGGCCACCCAGTTTTTGACATCAGCCCAGATTAATTCGATTGGGTTTAGATCTGGGTGATACGGTGGCAGTCTAAGTACATTATGGCGATGTTGTATTAATATCTGGCCAAGTATTATGAGTTATGACTTCTGAAGGGATTTGTTGCTTTAACTAAGTTATATTTGTTTTACTCATGCTTTCATCAAAAGCTATATTATGCCTAAGCAAACAGGTTTTTATTTCTTCTTTCAAGGAATTTGAGGTAGGTTGTTTGTCAATTTGAGTGTTACCACATTGTGAAGCATTGTCGATAACCAGAATAGACCCAGCAGGCATATTAGGTATCAACATTGTGTTGATCCACTTCATGTAATTTTCTGTAGGTATTCATTTCTTGATGAAAATCTCCTGTTTTTTGTTGCGACTTGTAAAAGAAGGGCATTTGGAACGAACAGCATGAACGATAATAAGTATTTGTCCTTTGGCAACAGGTGCCTGAAAACCTAATTCGCTATCGTCACTTCAACTTTTAGATGTATGACTGCTGTGTATGTACGACTCATCTTCATACACTATAGTTTGACCCTCTAATTTGTACCTCTGAGTAAGGTACTCTTCCAGCAGAGATCATATGTCGTGCTTTTCTATTAGAAATCTATTTGGTTTCGTTTTCTTCTACTTAAACCCTAAATCTTTTATAATGTTTCTGAGATTTGTAGCAGCATCTTGAAAATTTATGCTGATATAAGTACATATAAAATTATAGTCATTTGGAAAGTTAGTATCAGACTGCAAAATGCAGTGCCATAGCCGGGATTTGAGACTTGTAGCATCACCTTGAACATTTATGACATCTTTCAGATTGATGAGCAATCTGCTTATTTTATTTGGCACAGTTTTTTCTTCCACACAGAAATTGTGAATCGTGCACCGAATGACGCATTTGTCGAAATCGTCTATTTCTGTAATACGTTTAGGGACCTTATGTTTCTTCACAGGTGTGCCAAATGGTACTCTTTCATCCATATGGTTTTTCTTATCTTTGAGAAATCTGGAAACGGAACTCAGTGAAACAACAGTTGCTTTGGCTAGTCTTTCTTTCACTCTCTTAAGGCTTTTGTGGAACTCGGGTAAACATATATTTTCTTCCTTCATCTCTGCTTCTATCTTCATGAAGTCGAGGACATTTGCAATTATTTCCCTGCTTTGAATACGTAATACCTTACCATTTAACTTTGAAAACGTAGGAGCCATGGGTATAAATATAACAAATATAAAATAAGCGCTATTTACGTACTGATCTCTCTGAAATTACAAGATGCGGACACTTTCTATGCAGACTGTATGTGTTACGCACTGTGAGTAAGCAAAGGTATTATATAGCTTTTGTTGATTAAGCTAAATATAAACCATTTCTAGGCTCGGAAGCTGGGGTGGTAATCAAGGTCACGATTCCAGAAGTTTTGCGGCAGTTATACCTGCATTAACGGGTGCAGGACCCTTATGTATTTGAACCATATAGAGTTGCGCAGGCGCAGAAGCAAGTTCAAATGTGCTAGCGATCCTGTTGCCATGTTCCTTGATTTTAGTTGACTAGTGCGGTAGATTTAAATGCCGTGGATCTTAAATGGCCGCATATAGTTACAATTAATAGCATTCAAAGGAAACAAAAAAAAAAAACAATAAATCCGCAAACTATCTAAAGTTAGGATGCTCACGTACTCTTATGTGGCTTTTTAATACACTGGTGCCGATAAACATTGTGCAGAAAATTGCGGAGTAAAAAGGTATTACCAAAATAAGCATTTATAGGTTAGGTACCAGAATCCTTTTTAGTATACTACATGCGTCAACATTAATTTACACACTGCCTCTGGGAATCCCGGATTCGATTCCCGGCTGGAGGTGGGAATTTTTCCTTAGCCAGGATTATTCCCAATCCTCTCTTGAGTCTGAAAGTATGAAAGAGAGTGTGAATGTGTGTGCGCATTTAAAGACAAGTTTATGATCAAGGTCTACTGAAGCTCCCCTCCTAAGACCAGAGAAAGGTACCAACCGAATGGCTCTCCTCTTCGCGGGTGTTTCCACTAGTCCAATACCTGATTTCCTAAAAAATGCTCTCGGTCCCGCTTTTGCAGGGACGGAAGTGGATAGCACGTCAACCTTAGAGAGGAAGCTCGATAGGTCTGAGAATGAACTAACACACCTCGCCCACCTCTCCAGAGTGGTAGCGTCGGGCATTGAGGTGTCTCGCAACGGCCATGGGTTTCGGGAACCACTACCGCGCCGAGTCCAACCCAATACGAACAACTCCCTTTCGGGAGAGGCTTAGTAGTTCGACCCGAGTATTTCTGGTAACATCTGAAGGACCACGAGTGGTAGGGTTCTGCAGCGTTCGTAACACGACAGCATAAGGGGTCGAAACCCCCCTCCTCTTTGGGGACGCATTTAAAGACAACCCAGTGTAAACGAGAGAACGCCAGTGAGCAATTGTTCCAAGGGCAAATGGCCGCCGGTGCTACCTAAGATGTTAAAGGCGGCATATAAATAGTACAAAAACAAACATTAAATCAGAGTATATTGTATTATGAAACCTGTTTGTAACGTGTCAGATGTAAACTAAACGCACTGTCGCTACGGTCGTCCTCCGTGGTCTAGGGGTACCTCTAGTTTCCGAAGTCGCGGGTTCAAATCCGGCGGGGGCAGTGGAGTTTTTGGGCGTAAAAATCCTTAGCGTGGCTTCCTTCGGAAGGGAAGTAAAGCGGTGGTCCCGTATCGTAGATTTACGGCACGTAAAAGAACATCAAGCCTGATAAAGAGGCCTCCGGTGTTTCACGCCCAATATAGAATGGGGCGCTAAGGACTGTAGTGGTTAAGGGGCGTCCATAAATAAAACTCAATTTTACCGTCGCTGGGTGTGGCTGATGTGATGGTACGGTAATACGATCTTGTTCAGTACAGTTGAGACAGAACGTACTCACTTGTCGTGTGAGTTGTATTTAATTCTGTTCATGCAGCTGCGATCTGCAACCCCGTGCTATTGCCTTTCTACTCTACAATTTGTTGTCACACCAGGTATATAAAAGTCAATGTTTATGTATACTTCTTATGGAGGCCCTTGCACCGATTTCGATAAATAATTTGTTGTGGCACCAGTCGTTTCCTAGATATTCGTTGTTAGGGCCTGAATTTACCAATACTTTGCCATTTTTCTAAGTGCGATATCGTGCAAGGAACCTGAAATTTCACAACCAGTATACGGTGAAGTTGGAGTATTATCTTTACGTCGTTTATAAGCCCCACGCTTTGGGAGCCAATTTGAAGTACGTTATTGCTTCACGTATGGAAAACCAGTTTGAAGAAGATGTATTATATTTCGACTGTTGGGGAGCCGAACTTGAAGTAGTTGCAACCGCAGGTATGGTAAAGAAGTTTCCGGTAGCCTTCGCCCCAAAAATGTTAAAACAATACTCACTTTGTAATTTTGACTGTTTCTGTAAATATTATATATTTATGTTTGCCTCGGCTGCGTCAGTATTTACGTTTTTAGAGACATGAATGTCTTAAACGGCGTGGTGCGCCTGAAGAATGTAGGCTTACACAGATTATAATTTGTACTTCACTCCATTTATTAATTCTTTAAACGATTAAAATAACACTTCACTTATATAGAGAGAGAGCTGTGAGATTTTTTTTTATTAATTACTTGCACTTTTTAACACGTAAACTATTTTCGTCTCACACTGAAAACGTATTAAACTTCTCCAGGACCATCTCAGGAACACTGTCTACAACCAACACGTCCAGTTATGAGCGCTGTTTACTAGCAACCGACTTGATTTCTACCGCCTAAATTTGTAAATTTCTGTATTTCAAGTCTCTGATTGGCTAATCCTAGTCCAATAGAATATCTTCATTTGACTAAAGCTTTTTCTGGTTGTTGATTGGCTATTTTATACACTGTCACAAAAATTACATTATTGTTGCTCCAAGAATGACTAGTAGCATTATTACACTTTCTTACTCATTATTGCCTCAAGGTTACCTCATTGTTAGCAACTTCTAACTTATTATTTTCACAGCTCCTACATTATTAGATTACGTAATACATTCACATAACATTATTGAACATGTATACATTAATATAAACATTTACAATCACTGTAGTATACACTTTTTATATATTGTTACATACAGATATTGCTTTAAGGCGGGCTGTTATTGAAATTATATATTATATAATTAGACTGAAATCATAAGTGTTAAAAATACTGCCTCCCTGGTTATCGCTTCTGCATGTTGTATCTACAACACACTCTGTAGTGAATGTTACATACTTGTGTAAATGTTTATCTGGATTAACATGAAGTAAAAAGAAAAATAAGCTTTTGCAAGAATAGATTGCAGAAGATAAACGATATGTAGGTAACACAACCTTTCTTGTCTTGGATTTTATACCTGGTTATATTTTCTGTTCATTTATGCTAAAGTCATTTTATTTATTTAAACTCTGTGTTCCTAGACATATATTGTATTTTGGAACAACGTTGATCTAACATATTAAATGCTTCCGGCCTTTGCTATACTTCAGCACTTCAGAATAGGAATTGTGAACAAAAATCTGAAACGTTGCATTCACATGTATTCTCTACTCACTCTTCTACAAACTATTGTTACAATCTTTGTTAATTCAGATAAAACTTCACTTCGATTAACATATTTCGTTGTACCATGCAGTAGACTAAAGCGATAGTCAGATTTTTAAAGAGCGTGTCGCTATGTGGTGTCTGAAATTCCATACTCGTGCATGACTACGAGGGAAAAAAAATCTGATGTGTTACACTCATATGACTTTCTCTACTCTTGTACAAACTATTTTTACAAACGCTTATTCTCCATCTACTTCAGGTTAATCGAGATAAACATTTGCAGACTCTATCTTATTGCTAATTTTCTTGTAGATGTAAGGGGAATATATATTTACAAGGGCAATATAGCAATACAGTAGCCTTTAAGCATAGACATCTCTCCTAATAGCTGGTTGCTAGGTGCAGCACCATTCCCTTTGCCACAGATTAATACTCTTTGCGTATCCAAGACAAAAAATGAATAACGAATTCCATTTGAGAAAATAAGTATTGAAAAATTTAAGGGAATAACAAGCAATATCTCGAAAATGGTTCACTCAGCAAAATAAATGTATATGACATAAATTGTGTATTTTAACGCGATCTACATTTTTTGTGTAGTAAAATTTTGTGTATCTCTTATGGTTTACCAGTTATACAAAAGTCGTTCACAATGAAGAATACTTTTGGAGACATTCCCAGAAAATTCGAGATATATATTTTATTTGTCATGAAAATTTCTTAAACATATGATATTTTAATCAAAATCGTTAGCCATTTTTGAGAAAATTAAAATTTTCGAAAAATGTTCCATGTAAAGGGTAATCTGGGGTGGGGGGATTTTCTTGAAAACCTTCGTGTCGCATCTCTGGAAGATACTGAACCCAAATACCAAGTTTGGTGTTTATCCGCTGTTCGTTTCTGAGTTATGCTGTTCACAGACACACACGGACATGCTTCCAAAAATGCTTTTTTTGGATTCAGGGGGTCTCAAAACATGTATTTCCGGTGAAATCTCGGTATAGAATTTTTGGGTGGAATACAATACTTCCCCTACTTACTATACGTAGTAGAGAAAGTTAAAAAGAGGAAAACGTAATTATTTGAAAAGTCCAACCAATAACGAGGAATATCTCGGTAGTAGTCGTCTCTCAAGCTCCGCACGTATAGCCTAAGACCTCCGGGTGACACCTCATTCCACCAAGCGTTGACTGGACCCATTTCTGAGGTGGAAGTACCAGAGGGCGGAGTCCATTACCTCCGATGGTAGGGTAATGAGAATGGCGGTGGAATGAGTGGGCCTACAGTTTTTACCGTGGACTTCGAACCACGCTGGACCTTGATATTCCACATGAGCAAGTCAGAAGTGAAGGCGTGGATGGGGAATTGAACCCCGGACCCTCAGTACGAGAGCCGGAAACGAAACCATCGCGCTACCTCGGTGCTGTCTCGGAAATAGCTAACTCAAAAAAACCAACAACAACAACTATTTGTCAAATTGTATACTTTAACGAAATTTACATTTTTTGTGTACTATGATTTTGTCCGTCTCTTACGTTCACCGGTTATTTAAAAGTCATTTAGAAAGTTTAAGATATACATTTCATTTCTCAGGAAAATATCTTAAACATATGTTATTTTAACCAAAATCGTTAGAGCTATTTTTAAGAAAATAAAAAAGTAACGAAAACTGTTCCATGTGAAGGGCAGTTTGGGGTGGGGGGTTTTCTTGACAACCTTTGTAAGGCGCTATACTTAAATTTAAAGCTTTGTATTTATCCAACATTTCGTTTTTAGTTATACTGTTCAAACACACACACACACACACCTTGGACTCGTGTCTTCAAAGACGTATTTCCGGTGGAATGTAGATATAGAATTTATGAGTCGAATACGTATAACACTTTCTTTACTTCAGGAACATTGTAGGAGAAAATAATAAAAAGGGAGATTATTTCTCTATCACTTGGTTTTGAAAATAAGAACTAAATTGTAGGCTTCTGCAACAGCTTGCTAATACAATTGTTCCGTTATAAAGGCACTAAACTTTTATGCTTATTGTCTTGCATTACCTTTCAGGTATGAGTCATCATTACAGTCTAGGTACCTGCAAGGCTATAATTCTTTCATCTAGTTATCGGTCGGCCAAGTAAGTCACGTTTTCCGGCATGGTGGCCGTCAGCACATCCTGACGTGATAGGGCACTTTCTTCCCCTGCACGTGTTTCTCACAGCGTATCTGTTATTATGATACATAGACTCACTCCCGAAAGTTCGGAAGAAACATTTCTTCAAAACTTTTGTTATTCGTGGAAACTAACAGAACAATATTTTTCCTCTCCAGTCTTTCTTTCTTGCTCAGAACTTTGCACCTCCTTTGCTGTATTTTTCTTCTTCCTCGTACGTTTTATCTCTGTCAATTTCTCAAAACGTAAACTTGCGTTGTAATGATAGCATCAGTAATGAAAATATTCAACACTACGTGGCTTACCTGACATTACACGGGTACTTTTTAAACTCTAGTGACGAAATAATTTCATTTACCTCCCCCGTTCTTCATTAAGTTGTTATACAATGATCTAGAGGGTTTTTATGGTTAATCCCCCTTTTACCTTTCATAATTGTAATTTCGTCCAGTCCTGGCTATTCCAAATAACAGGTGAAAAATCCCCCACAAAGTGATCTGAAACGTCTGGCTTTCTTAAACTTCCCCCGACAGTCTTCCAAGTTCTGAAAATGCTGGATAGCATATACGAGGTGTGATCAAAAAGTTTCCGGAATGACGTCATAAATACTACACAACAGTTTGTCTAATCTGCACTGTCACCCTCGAAGTAGTCTCCTTGGGAGTTGATACACTTCTCCCAGCGCTTCTGCCACTGCTGGAAGCACCTCTGGAAGTCCTCTTCTTTCAACATGTTCAGAGCCTTCTGGGATTTGCGATGGATGACATCAATGTCCTCAAAACGGTGTTCTCGGAGCCGCATTTTAAGTGGCGGGAAAAGAAAATAGTTCGCTGGTGCCAAATCTAGAGAATAGACGGGATGGGGAACAGTATTCATCCTATTTTTAGCAAAGCATTGGCGAACAGTAAGGGCTTTGTGCGCAGGCGCATTATCATGATGCAGGAACATGTCCAAATTGTCTTTCAAAATGCTTTGAACACTTCCAATGGAGAGTCCTAATGAGTCAGAAAGTTCTCTTATTGTAATGTGCTTATAATTTAAGACCATTTCCCTCAACTGATTGGTATTTTCATCAGTTTTGCTGGAACAGGGTCGCCCCGAACGATCTGCATCTTTAACTGATGTCACATCACTTTTAAATTTCGAAAACCACTCAAATGCTTGAGTTTTGTCAATAACTTCCTCTCCATAAGCTGTTCTTAACATTTCACAGGCTTCTATTGCAGTTTTACCAAGTTTAAAGCAAAATTTGATGTCCCTTCTTTGCTTTTCCTAATCTGACATTTTTGCTACGCTGAAAAATCGCAGCACATGCAAAACACGTGTTCGCTTCAGAGCGTCTACCTCGTCACTGCATGGTCACAGGAAATCACGTGAACTCTCATTTTTATCGGGAAGGAACGCTGCATGTACAGTCTGGGTGAGAATTAAAGATATCTCAGCGTCAGAATTGTTGTGAAGCCATTCCGGAAACTTTTTGATCACACCTAGTACGTAACTTTTAGCTGTGGATGAATCATCGGTCGAGTAATTTTTATATAATTGTAGTAGGTTAAATTTTAAACCTTTGTACCTTTTTGTAGTCCCATAGTTATTTAATAACTAGAGACCGGAAGTTTATGCATTATAAATCATTAAATAGGCACTCGAAAGTTACTTACCCTTATCCGAACTTACTAGCTACTTTACTAACAATGTCGCATTGAAATCTGAAAGAAAGAGAAATTTGGAACAATTATGAAACCACGTTTTAGCTCGATCACAAATTTTTGCTTTTGAAGTAGGTACGTACGATCGGATAGGAAGCCAAATAAACACAAGCGATAGTTAAAACCCTACAGTTACCATCTGGTAGTTGTAAATCAGATACAGGCTAGAGAATGTTGCAAGTAAGAGGCGCCATAAAATGTTGAATGGGGTTTTATGGAGCAGAGTTATATGTGCAAAAAATCTGATGTGTTACACTCACATGACTTTCTCTACTCTTGTACAAACTATTTTTACAAACTCTTATTCTCTATCTATTTCATATTAATCGAGATAAAATTTGCAGAAAGAACTTTTGACATGCAAAGAGAATTACATTTTACACATAGCGACCAGTTCTAAAATATTTGAATATCGCTTAAGGCGTACTATGTTCCCCTTGTTTTGTAATTGCAAGGGCAATTCAGAAATACAGTAACCTTTAAGCATAGACATATATCTTAGTAGCTGGTTGCTAGGTGCAGCACCATTCTCTTTGCCACAGATTAATACTCTTTGCATATCCAAGACAAAAAAAAATGAATAACGAATTCCCATTTGAGAAGATTATTGAAAAATGTAAGGGAATAACAAGCAATATCTCGAAAATGGTTCACTCAACAACAAAAAAATGTATCTGACATAAATTGTGTATTTTAACGCGATCTACATTTTTTGTGTAGTAAAATTTTGTCTATCTCTTATGGTTTACCAGTTATGCAAAAGTCGTTCACAGTGAAGAATACTTTTAGAGACATTCCCAGTATATTCCAGATATACATTTCATTTGACATGGGAATATCTTAAGCATGAGTTATTTTAATCAAAAATCGTTAGAGCCATTTTTGAGAAAATTAAAATTTTCGAAAAATGTTCCATGTAAAGAGTAATCTGGGGTGTGGAATTTTATTGAAAACCTTCGTGTCGTATCTCTGGAAGATACTGAACCTAAATACCAAGTTTGGTGTTTATCTGACTGTTCGTTTCTGAGTTATGCTGTTCACAGACACACACACACACACACACACACACACACACACACACACACACACACACACACACACACGGATATGTTTCCATAAATGATTTTTTTTGGATTCAAGGGGTCTCAAAACATGTATTTCCGGTGAAATCTCGGTATCGAATTTTTGGGTGGAATACAATACTTCCCCTACTTACTATACGTAGTAGAGAAAGTAAAAATGAGAGCATTGAATATTTCAAACAAATAATAATGGATAGTTCTGAGAAAGCTGATGCCTCAGCAAAAGTTATTTGAAATAAATTGTGTGTTTTTGTGTAGTACGTTTTTATCTACGCCTTATGTTTTAGAGATAAACAAAATTAATGCAAAATGCTTACCGAATGAAGAGGATTGCGCACGCTATTACCTGAAAGTTCAAGATATACATTTTGTTCGTCGTAATAAGATATAAGGTTATGGAGATGGAGGGGTACACCTCGCGCGCTGTCCTCCGAGGTGTAGTTTATTATTATTACTATTATTATTATTTTATTTATTTATGGACGCTCTAGCTGCTGTGGTCTTTAGCGTCCCTTTCTATATTGGGCGTGAAAGAACGGTAATTTGCTCAGAGGGCTCTTTATCAGGCTTGAGGTTCTTTTACGTGCCGTAAATCTACGACACGGGACCACCGGCTTTACTTCCCTTCCGAAGCAAGCCATGCTAAGGATTTTTACGCCCTCCGTGGTGCACTGGTTACCATGCTAGCCTCCAGTTCCCGAGGTCGCGGGTTCAAACGCAGCGGAGGGCGATGCATTTTTTCAGGCGTAAAAAGTGTTAGCATGGTTTCCTTCGGAAAGGATGTAAAGCTTGTGCTCCCGTGTCGTAGATTTACGTAAGTAAAGAACGTCAAGCCTGATAAAGAGGTCTCTGAGCAAAATTACCGATCATTCACGCCCAATATAGAATGGGACGCTAAGGACCACAGTAGTTAAAGAGCGTCCATAAATAAAACTCAATTTAATTTACACCTTGCGCATTGTAACTTGCGGGAGATATACTATGGCAGCCACCTCCCAGGAGGAAGGGAAGACATGATGGAACAACAGGAGGTTACAGGCCACAGAGGCGCGCGGAAGAACACTTCCTGGCTCGAAGACCCGACATACTACTGGAACTGCAAAGAGAGGGCGATGAACGACCCGTGCAACCAGATAGACCTCTGCTGTCCGCGGAGAATACTCCTTTCTTGGAACAGGCATCCGCCTCACGCCACGAAACCTAGAAGCACAGCTGAAAGATGAGAAGATAAAGGAATGTAAGGAAATCGTGTTGGTTAGGAAACCATCCCAGCATTAGCCTAACGACCATGCAAGACACCAAGAAACCCAAGGTTATACTTGGCGGTCGACAGGAATCGAACCCGGGACCACACGTTACCGCGGAGCCATCTCACCCGGTATTATTCATAAAGGTATCTTTATAAATATCATTCTGATTAAAATCGTTACAGTATTTTTTTAGAAAATGAAGAATATTTAAACTATTTCCATATAAAGTTTGGGGCGGGTGGAGCACTTTCTTGAAAATCTTCATGTCGCATCCTTGGAGGATACTGAACTTAAACACCAAGTTTGGTGTTTATCAAACTAGTGATTTTTTGAGTTATGCTGTTCACAGCACATTTTCTAAGGATGCTTTTATTCGGGTCCAGAGCATGTCGAGAGATACTGCATTACTCCATGCTAAGAAGTGAGCAGCGAAACGCCAGCATGATAAACCAGCTGGTCTTGACGCAGGCAAAACAACTCGGTAGACGAGCTTTGACAGCCGTATAATCAGCAGGCTGTTCCCGACAAAACGACCTGCACGTTCGCAGAGTCTCTCTTCTGCGGTTATACGACCTGTGGGGCTTTCCTTCACCTGTGGCATTTCTCATCATGTTCACGGTTTCTTCCAAGCCCTCGAATAGAATGTCCTTGTAAGAGTAAAGCCACAAGAATTAAATATAAATCTGGAATAACTTTAAAGATTGAATGTACCTATTTCCGCTTTACTTTCTCTACCACTGACCTATTGTAACTACAGAAAATGGAAACAAAAGAAAAATTAACAAATCTGGTTGTTCAAAGTACAACTTTGTATGGTTCAGAAATATGACAATTCAAAAATGCCTACAAACAAAACTTTTTGCGATTGGAAATGGATCATTGAAGGCGCTCAGTTCGAACATCTAGAAGAGAGAAAATTAGGAGTGAGAAAATAAGACAGGAAAAATATATATTATACGATATTTCAACCACACAATTACGAGGGGCACTATTTATATTTTGAGCCTTCGCAACCCTGAATGTTGTAGGTGCCATCTGACCTTTCCAATGGAAAGTTTGACATTTTTACTTTCTCTACTACGTATAGTAAGTAGGGGGAGTATTGTATTCCACTCAAAAATTCGATACCGAGATTTCACCGGAAATACATGTTTTGAGATCCCCTGAATCCAAAAAAAGCATTTTTGGAAACATGTCCGTGTGTGTGTCTGTGTGTCTGTCTGTGTGTCTGCCTGTCTGTGAACAGAAACGAACATTCGGATAAACACAAAACTTGGTATTTAGGTTCAGTATCTTCCAGGGAAGCGACAGGAAGGTTTTCAAGAAAATCCCCCCACCCCAGGATACCGTTTACATGGAAGATTTTTCGAAAATTTTTATTTTCTCAAAAACGGCTCTAACGATTTTGATTAAAATATCAAATGTTTAAGATATTTTCATGACAAATAAAACGTACATCTTGAATTTTCTGGGAATGTCTCCAAAAGTGTTCTTCATTGTGAACGACTTTTGCATAACCGGTAAACCATAAGAGATAGAGAAAATTTTACTACACAAAAAATGTACATCGCGTTAAAATACACAATTTATGTCATATACATTTTTGTTGTTGAGTGAACCATTTTCGAGATATTGCTTGTTATTACCTTAAATACATCAATATTTATTTTCTCAAATGGGAATTCGTTATTTATTTTTTTGTCTTGTGTATGCAAAGAGCATTAATCTGTGGCAAAGAGAATGGTGCTGCACATAGCAACCAGCCATTAAGATATATGTCTATGCTTAAAGGCTACTGTATTTCTATATTGCCCTTGTAAATATATATTCCCCTTACATCTACAAGAAAATTAGCAATAAGATGGAGTTGGCAAATGTTTATCTCGATTAACATAAAGTAGATGGAGAATAAGCGTTTGTAAAAATAGTTTGTACAAGAGTAGAGAAAGTCATGTGAGTGTAACACATCAGATTTTTTACCATAATCTACTTCCAACATTTTGTCAATAGAGCGTCATTTGTTTTGTTTACACTAACTTGAAAATTGTGTGTCAACAAAAACATGGAATTAACTCGTTAAAATGTTCGTGCAATGATTTATTATGACTTTCGACGTTGGTTATCAAGACAAGAGTGCATCGATCAACTAACTTCCACAGTTGGCGACGAAGCTCCATCCTTTGCCACTGTGAAACGCTGGTATAACGAATTTAATCGTGACCGCCGTTCGCTCAATGATGAAGTTCGTGAAGGTCGTCCAAAATCAGTTGTGCCAGAAAGAAACATTGATGCTGTGCAAAAACTAATAATGAAAGATCGTCATGCGACATATTGTGAGATGGAGGCAACCCTAGGCATTAGTTCCACCAGCATATATGAAATATTGCATGATTATTTAGCCGTGAAAAAGGTTTGATATCGTTGGATCCCACATAATTTGACGCAATCTCAAAAAGATGCTCTCGTCTCGATTAGTGTACAAAAATGCTCAAGAAATACAATGGCGGTGCCTCAAAAGACGTACATAAAATTGTAACAGGTGACGAATCATGGATCTGTGCGTATGAGCCGGAACGTAAACAGCAGTCGACTGTATGGGTGTTTCAAGATAAAGCAAATCCAACAAAAGTTGTTCGCACTCAAAGCAAATGGTCGCCTGCTTTTTCAGCAAAACTGGCCATGTGGCAACAGTGCCTTTAGAGGAACGTAAAACGGACAATGCCGTACACAACCATTTGTTTGCCGGAAGTCTTCGGTGAAGTAAGGAAAACCAACAAGAACCGTAGGATCGTTCTTCATTAAGACAATGCGAGCGCGCACACATCTCGTCTAACAACAGAGTATTTGAAGGCTCAAAAATCGAATTGATGGGTCATCCGTAATACAGTCCTGATTTGGCACCCAATGACTTCTTTTTGTTCGCGAACATCAAGAATAAATTGCGTGGACAACGATTTTGGTTTGCAGAAGAAGCCGTTGATCCTTTCAAAAACCATGTTTTGGAGGTGTCTCAAGAAGACTGGAATAAATGCCTTGACAAATGGTTCAAACGGATGCAAAAGTGTATTGATCATAAAGGAGAATATTTTGAAAAAACAAAGCAGTGCCCCTCGTAATATGGTATTAATGTGTGATGCGTATGGAGCAAGATACGTTACCGAAGATTGCTTTTGAATGGATGCCATCAAGCAGACGAGAGAGCAACCTTCAAGAACATGGAAGAATACAGTTATGGAAACCATGGATATACGAGGGCAGAATGATTTTTGGGATTGTTAGTTTAATGTGTATTTGGCTGTCAGAAGATCTAAACATTGTAAAAAGTTAACATATTATTATTATTATTATTATTATTATTATTATTATTATTAGCTATAGGAAGTATTCTATTCCACCCAAAAAATTCGATACCGAAATCTCACGGGAAATACACGTTTTGAGGTTACCTGTATAAAAAGATTAGAAAAATATCAATGTATGTGAACAGCACAACTCAAAAGCGAAAAGTCGTCCCTATAAAAGTAAACGAAGTGTTAGAGAAAGTCATGTGGATGTAACACATTGGATATCTATTTGTAGAGTTTTTTTTTTTTTAGAAATATATGCGAACTGACATTATTGATGATTCCAGAGAGCAGCCTTTAAGATAACATTCCACATTGCAACAGAATAGAAGACAGTGGTTTCCCTTGCAAACCCTGACAACTAACGAGTGATATTACAGGATTTGTATGTAACCCACAACTCTGGGTTTTCTACAGAATTTTTATAATCATTTTGCATTGTTTATATATGCACTCTGTAGGGCCAAGAAATAGTGCAATCTTGCAAGGAGTAGAAGAAGAGTTATTAACGTCTACAGGATACAGAAAAGAAATATTTTTTAGAAATATCAGGTTTGAACTTAGTATTGTGACCACGTGCGCGAAGTTAGCTGCCGCCAGCGGTAGGCGCATCCTGGCCCGGCACCTGGGTGGACCGGCCTTCAGAACAATAGCCCAATTTGTGCTGCTTCCTCGCTCTAGAGGATTCCTTTGGGCAGTTCGAGTAGATTCCCTTTCTAGAACATTCAGGTTTATATGTAGCGTCCATATAAGGGGATACTCTTGCCCATGTGTGGAGTTCAGTTAGTTAAGAAGTTACGAAGTTAGGTGCAGTCAAGATGTCGAAGCGTGTGTAAAGTGCCGAGTGCACTTCAGTTTAGAGTTGTGACTCGATTCAACGGTTCAGTTGTATTCTGTTGTGAGTATGTGTTAGAAGTGTCCCAAGTGTAAAGTTGGTGCTACGCTGAACACCTGAGTGACAAAGTGTGTTCACCAACAACTGGTGTTCTTGGCTGTTACAGCAAGTAGTTAAGATGGTGATGGTTGTGATGATATAAGAACTGCTTTGAATAGCCATAGATAATAAACAGACTTCGAGTAATATTTACACAGCATGGAGCTGGGAGAGACAAATGACTCTTGCTGGGAGAATGGGCCAAGCCTTGAGGATGATCTAAACTTAATTAGGGTGTGCGAGTGAGCAAATGTCGCTTTAGAACGGTTTCCCTGGAAACGGATGACCTCACTTACTCCAGACGTGACGTCACTGAATAAATCTCTTTCATCTCCCTGATTCGGAAATTCCAAACAGAATGATATGACTGCGATGATTGAGGACCTCGTAATGCTTCCATATACAAGGACAACTTTGCTTGTTTTTATTTGCATCGATTAGCAGGCAATTTGTGTTTCTAGGTATTCTCAAATTAAGTGTGACTCAGAAGACAAGCTTATTTCCGATGAAACAAAAAGTGTCAATGCACCTCTTAAACCGAACAGTCGTTGTCTACCTTGGTAGCCAAACCCAGTGTCAGAAATCGTGTCACAAAGTGAAACTTGCACTAACACTTCAATTTATGACTTGTGAGATTAACTACTGTCCTTAGAAAATATGAGCACAACATTTACTTTCATTTTTTAGATATTATTATATTTTATGGCGAATTCCCCCTTTACCCCTTATAACTGTAATTTCGTACATCCGCGGCTGTTCCTAATAACGGATAAAAAAAACCTTGATATTCACGCAAACAGATGTGAAACAGCGGTGGAACGTCGGACTTCCTTAACCTCTCCCCGATAGTCTTCCAAGTCCTGCAAATGCTGCAATAGCCTATAAGTACTCTTTGGCGGTGAAAGAATCATCGCTCGGAATGGTGGTGTAACTTTAGATAAAATACAGTAGCTGAAATTGTAAATCTCTGTACATTCTCTTTGGCTCCATGGTTATTTAATAACATAAACGCTACGTAGTTTTCGCATAATACAGAATCCCTTAACATATACAGCGAAATAGAGACGAAATTGGTGGATATGAGATTCCACATTCCCAGGCCACCAAGTTAGCCTCTTTGGAAAAGAGCTTGCGGTTGACTGATTTCAAATGTTAGCTGGACACAGTTTTCTCTCTTTATAAAATTATTTAGATGTCCTGCTAACGATTTTGTTTACAACATACAAAGGCAATAAAGTAACCCTTTCTTATATGAGGTTTACTAAAATATTTTGGCATATTGCATGTGTATCGTACCATTATAAGCAGAATCGATCTCTTTTGTTTTACTGCGCCTAATGATGGAGTTAATTGTTCTTCTACACAAGCCGTGTGTTGGACAAGATTGGAGAGGTAGAATCAGACGACTGAAAAATTCAGTGCCATAGCCGGGATTTGAACCAGGATCTCCCGGTTACCGTCCGGTTGCTCTAACCACTAGGCTATCATGTCAACTTGCCGGTACGACATTACATTCCAAAACAGATTCGCATATTTCCCGGTAAACCACAAGGAGATCCCAAATTGTATTGAGATGACATACCTACCTCATTAATTGACCTAATACTGGTTGAAACTATGAAGACTGGGACTTAAAGTACTTGCAACATTGTAAGTCGCTGGGATACGTCATCTCAATACAATTTGTGATCTCCTTGTGGTTTAACGGGAAAAATGTAAATCAGTTGGTGAATTTAATGTCGTACCGGATGTTGCCATGGTAGCTCAGTGGTTAAGAGCAACCGGGCGGAAACTGAGAGTTCCGTGGTTCAAATCCCGGCGATGGCATTGATTTTTTCAGTCGTGTGATTCTACCTTTCATATATATAGTTTGAAATGAAATATCGGCGGCATATCTTATTTTACATGCATTTTCTATGAAGTACTAACACCTACTTTCTACCCATGGCAATCTGAACGCACATTCAAAGCCTACTTATCTTTTTTTTATAGCTCTAAATGTTTTCTTGTTCTAATACATAGGCTTTGGAATTCCTTTTTTTCTTTTAGGAATTTATGAATTGAAATTAGAAAGTAGCCCACGTCCGTCAGAAAGAATAGAGGTTTTACATGGTGGAAGAATTATCAATATCGGTTAAGTTGTTTTTGAGACTTCCATAATACATTTATAATATTCTCCCTTTCTGCTCTTCATTTTGCCCACCGACCAAGGAGTTTCTATTCTATTATCACTGCGTCGCCGTAAAGTCCGATCACTCCCAACACACGCAATTGGAGGGAGAACGGAGGAATGGTATGACTGCTCTAGGTCCTGTGTGTAAGTGCACGCGTTAATCAGTCATTTTCGCAACATGTTCCGTGTAAAGTGCAGTTTCGGGTAGAGGATTTTCTTTAAAATGTTCATGGAAGGCAGTGAACTTAAATATAAAGTTTGGTGTTTATCCGCCTTTTTGTTTTTGAGTTATGCTGTTCATATACACTCACACCTACTTATGGACCTTTTCCTGAACGTCACTTTCTCTACTACGTATAGTAAGTAGGGGAAGTATTGTATTCCACCCAAAAATTCGATACCGAAATTTCACCGGAAATACATGTTTTGAGACACCCTGAATCCAAAAAAAGCATTTTTGGAAACATGTCCGTGTGTATGTCTGTGTGTCTGTGAACAGCATAACTCAGAAACGAACAGTCAGATAAACATCAAACTTGGTATTTAGGTTCAGCATCTTCCAGAGATGCGACACGAAGGTTTTCAAGAAAATCCCCCCACCCCGGAATACCCTTTATATGGAACATTTTTCGAAAATTTTAATTTTCTCAAAAATGACTAACTATTTTGATTAAAATATCATATGTTTGAGATACTTTCATGACAAATAAAATGCATATCTCGAATTTTCTGGGAATGTCTCCCAAAGTATTCTTCATTGTGAACGACTTTTGCATAACTGGTAAACCATAAGAGATAGACAAAATTTTACTACACAAAAATGTAGATCGCATTAAAATACACAATTTATGTCATGTACATTTTTGTTGTTGAGTGAACCATTTTCGAAGTATTGCTTGTTATTCCCTTAAATTTTTGAGTACTTATTTTCTCAAATGTGAATACGTTATTCATTTTATTATGTCCTGGACATACAAAGAGAATGGAATGCTCCACATAGCAACCAGCTCTTAAAACATTTGACTATCGCTTAAAGCCTACCAATTCCCCTTGCATCTACAAGAAAATTAGCAATAAGATTAACATCTCGATATCTCGATTAACATGAAGCATACGTAGAATAATCGTTTGTAAAAATAGTTTGTGCAAGAGTAGAGAAAGTCATGTGAGTGTAACACATCAGATTTTTTATTCAGGGACACTCAAAATATGCATTTCCGGTGAAATCTTGGTATCGAAGTTTAGGGTAGAATGCAATATCTTCTCTACCTTCTAGTATGTGATAGAGAAAATAAAAAGAAAAAGTCGGTTAAATTCGAAACTTTGTATTCAAGTTCAGCATCTGCACGAGCATTTTCAAGAAAATCCCCCATTCTGTATTGCCCTTTAGGAAAAATGACTGATGATTTTGATTACAATACCATACGTTTAAGATGCCTGTCAAATAAAATGTATATGTTGAGTTTTCTTGGAATAGCCTCTTCATTCTGAATAACCTTTGTATAACTGGTAAATAGAGAAAATCTTACTGAATAAAAAAGTAGATCTGGTTAAAGGACACAATTTATGTCAACTTATATTCTTTGTGTGTCTAAAACCATTTCAGAGATATTCTTTGTTATTAGTTTGAATTTGCAATTACACTTTTTTTCTTCAAGTGGTGAGTCGCTATTCGTTTTTTCTCATGGAATTCAAAGTCATCACATTGCTAACCTATTTTATTAAAAATCTGAATTCAGTCTACTGCATACTTCTTATACATACAACGAAAGTGTAAAAGTGGAAAATTTATCTGTATTAAAAAGAAGTAGACCGAAGAATAAGCTTTTTAGGAATAATTTGTAGACTGAGTAGACAAAGAACAGATATGAGTATTATTATTAATCCATTTTTTCCCATTTAACAAGATATTAGCAATAAAAGTTGAAGCTTTTCTAACTACCTAATTTTGTAACATCCCTCAATCATATTTAATGAGAATTAAGCTATAAATCATAATCGAGAGTTAACAGTTACTTCATGTTTCAGCAGCTGTTCACGCATGAGGGGTTTATAATCCTAAACGACCTTGTTTTCAATAGCTTCCATAAATCTCTTATTAGTGGGGCTTGAAGGGAGCTTCTGATTCCTATAGCTGTGGTTATCCCACCTGTGTTTAACGTAATTCAGCTTTTGACAAGTCCTAATAATTTATACGAACCGCCTCGTCTTCATGACCTTCGGCAAACTCTTCCTAGTGGACAACCTTGAGCTAGATTTCGAACAGCTATGGATAGCTTTGGAATGTGTTTTGAATTCCTAATACCCACCAATGGCAGCGCAATTCATAACCTGTATGCATAAATATGTAGTATGGATAGAAAGAAATTATAAAAAGAGAAGTCTGGTTTGTAATACAGTATCCGCTGATTGTGGCTGTGCGTTCATTTGTTTATGTGGAAAGCACTGCAGGAATACATTTCATAATGTTTTATTATGCCAATTTGTAAACAAAAGAAGCATGGTTAATTCTGCCATGAAGCATCTCGTGGTACATATGTCATTCATTTTGACTTATTACCTCATTCTTATACAGGGAGCCCGGCCTGTACGTTTAACATTACAAACTTTTATAGCTTCACTTCTATCAGATCCAGTTAAAAAAAAAATTGACATGTGATTATTTAGTCTCTTGACATATATGACAGCAACAATGACAATGACAAATGATCACATTAAAGTTAGATTAGAATGTGCAAAATGGCGGCGTGGTCACTACAACAGAAGGCTTTCTCTGTTCTTGGACCGGCTGAAACAAAATCTGTGTTGGGTGTTGCGGTGGTATGTCCATTCTGGGGTACGGGATTTGTAGGAATCGTCCCGGGTTCGGTACTAGCTCAGGATTCATTGCATGGATCTTGGATCTCGGGCTAGTGGTGAATACTACTGTTTGTTTTCCTGCTCGTTTATTTCCCGTCACCGTTTTAACACTTGATTCCTGCTATTACTTCGACACACACGCGCGCGCTTTCTTATTTGTTACACTTCATATCATTGCGTCTATCCGCTGTCTTCTAAACTTTTCTGACAACCATCTCTAAGGAACTACAACGACCAAGTGTGTATTCTAAACTTTCCTACACATTTTCCTAACAAACATCTCCAAGTAGCTACAACGACCAAGTGTGTATTCTAAACTTTCCTAGACATTTTCCTAACAAACATCTCCAAGGAACTACCACCACCAATTGTGTATTCTAAACTTTCCTACACATTTTCCTAACAAACATCTCCAAGTAGCTACAACGACCAAGTGTGTATTCTAAACTTTCCTACACATTTTCATAACAAACATCTCTAAGGAACAACCACGACCAAGTGTGTATTCTAAACTTTCCTACACATTTTCCTAACAAACATCTCCAAGGAACTACCACCACCAAGTGTGTATTCTAAACTTTCCTACACATTTTCCTAACAAACATCTCCAAGGAACTACCACCACCAATTGTGTATTCTAAACTTTCCTACACATTTTCCTAACAAACATCTCCATGGAACTATCACGACCAAGTGTGTATTCTAAACTTTCCTACACATTTTCCTAACAAACATCTCCATGGAACTACCACGGCCAAGTGTGTATTCTAAACTTTCCTACACGTTTTCCTAACAAACATCTCCAAGGAGCTACAACGACCAAGTGTGTATTCTAAACTTTCCTACACATTTTCTAACAAACATCTCCAAAGAGCTATCACGACCAAGTGTGTATTCTAAACTTTCCTACACATTTTCCTAACAAACATCTTTAAGGAACAACCACGACCAAGTGTGTATTCTAAACTTTCCTACACATTTTCCTAACAAACATCTCCATGGAACTACCACGACCAATTGTGTATTCTAAACTTTCCTACACATTTTCCTAACAAACATCTCCATGGAACTACCACGGCCAAGTGTGTATTTTAAACTTTCCTACACATTTTCTAACAAACATCTCCAAAGAGCTATCACGACCAAGTGTGTATTCTAAACTTTCCTACACATTTTCCTAACAAACATCTCCATGGAACTATCACGACCAAGTGTGTATTCTAAACTTTCCTACACATTTTCCTAACAAACATCTCCATGGAACTACCACGGCCAAGTGTGTATTTTAAACTTTCCTACACATTTTCTAACAAACAGCTCCAAGGAACTACCACCACCAAGTGTGTGTTCTAAACTTTCCTACACTTTTTCCTAACAAACATCTCCAAGGAGCTACAACGACCAAGTGTGTATTCTAAACATTCCTACACATTTTCCTAAGAAACATCTCTAAGGGGCTACCACGACCAAGTGTGTATTCTAAACTTTCCTACACATTTTCTAACAAACATCTCCAAGGAGCTATCACGACCAAGTGTGTATTCTAAACTTTCTTACATATTTTCTAACAAACATCTCCAAGGAGCTATCACGACCAAGTGTGTATTCTAAACTTTCTTACATATTTTCTAACAAACATCTCCAAGGAGCTACAACGACCAAGTGTGTATTCTAAACTTTCCTACACATTTTCCTAAGAAATATCTCTAAGGGGCTACCACGACCAAGTGTGTATTCTAAACTTTTCTACACATTTTCTAACAAACATCTCCAAGGAACTACCCTCACCAGGTGTGTATTCTAAACTTTCCTAGACATTTTCCTAACAAACATCTCCAAGGAGCTACAACGACCAAGTGTGTATTCTAAACTTTCCTACACATTTTCCTAACAAACATCTCCAAGGAGCTACCACGGCCAAGTGTGTATTCTAAACTGTTCTGACAACCATCTCCAAGGAACTACCACGACCAAGTGTGTATTCTAAACTTTCCTACACATTTTCTAACAAACATATCCAAGGAGCTACAACGGCCAAGTGTGTATTCTAAACTCTCCTGTTTCTCTATTTAAAACGGTCTATATCTCCCCATTCCACTATCGCCTGATTTTTAGCTTCTTTCATTGGAGGCCTAAGGCTATCTGTCGTTTGGCGAACATTGGCCCTTTTCTACACCTCTGCGTTCCAGCACCCTAACGGGACACTTAACAATAGAGGTAAAAACCACCCGTTTCCGGCCCCTGATGCCACTGCCTCTCTCAACCCTTATTTCCACTTACAGTAACATTCGCTTTCCAGTTTTATTTAACAGTATCCTTACTGTTATCCATACTTATTTTCCCTATGTTTATAATTTTATTTTACTACTCAAAACATACTGCTTCAGTGTACAACAAATTTTCACCGTGAATTAACCATGGCCGTCGCGACGATGTCCCTTCCTATGTAAGCGTTATGAAATGGGACAGACAGGAGAAACCGTTAGTGTATTGTCTACACGGGGAAAGCATGGAAAATGGAAAGGAAAGGATTGGTACAGCCTTCGTAAGAAGTGGAAATCAATTGGACGCGCCACTGTATAACTTGCCATTGCTCGGTCTACGGTTCATGATGTAGTCCACAAAAGATTACTTCTGCGGGCCTACAAGAGTCAGTTACCCCAGGACAAAACCATTCGCCACAGACGTTTTGGATAAAATTGAAGAGGACGGTCCTTTCTGGATAAGTGTACTTCTCTGATGAAGCAACTTTCCATGTGAATGGGAAACTTAACAGACATAGTTGCCGTATGTGGGGTAGTGAAAATCCTCGTGAGGTTGAAAGAGACTCTTCAAAATTAAATGTGTGGTGTGCACTAAAGAAAACTGTCTGTCCCATTTCATAATGCTTACATAGGAAGGGACATAGTCGTGATGGCCAAGGTTAAATTCATGGCGAAGTTTTCATTGTAGTTTTCAGCCAATTCCAAGAACACAGAAAACCTTCTGTTGTAGTGCCCACGTCACCACCGTGGTACATTATAATCTAACCTAATAATGTGATCCTTTTTACTTTCTCTACTACGTATAGTAAGTAGGGGAAGTATTATATTCCACCCAAAAATTAGTTACAGAGATTTCACCGGAAATACATGTTTTAAGATCCCCTGAATCCAAAAGAAAGCATTTTTGGAAACATGTCCGTGTGTGTCTGTCTGTGAACAGCATAACTCAGAAACGAACAGTCGGATAAACACCAAACTTGGTATTTAGGTTCAGTATCTTCCAGAGATGCGACACGAAGGTTTTCAAGAAAATCCCCCCACCCCAGATTACCCTTTACATAGAACATTTTTCGAAAATTTTAATTTTCCCAAAAATGGTTCTAAAATTTTGATTAAAATATCATATGTTTAACATATTTTCATGACAAATGAAGTGTATATCTCGAATTTTCTGGGAATGTCTCCAAAAGTGTTCTTCATTGTGAACGACTTGCATAACTGGTAAACCATAAGAGATAGACAAAATTTTACTGCACAAAAAATGTAGATTGCGTTAAAATACACAATTTATGTCGTATACATTTTTTTGTAGAGTGAACCATTTTCGAGATATTGCTTGTTACTCCCTTAAATTTTCCAATACTTATACTTTGTCTCAAATTCGTTATTCATTTTTTTATGTCCTGGACATGCAAAGAGATTGGAATGCGCCACATAGCAACCAACTCTTAAAACATTTGACTATCGCTTAAAACCTAGCAATTCCCCTTGCATCTACAAGAAAATTAACAAAAAGATTAACATCTCGATTAACATGAAGCATATGGAGAACAAGCATTTGTAAAAATAGTTTGTACAACAGTAGAGAAAGTCATGTGAGTGTAACACATCAGATTTTTTTGTATCTACTTTATTTTAATTGAGATAAACCTTTGCAGAAATATCAAGGTTTTGTTATAGATACATAGGAATAGCGATTGGTCGGATGTTTAAGAACTGGACGCCACATGCTGGCCTTAAAAATCCATACTGTTTTAATGGAATCGCGAGAAACAACCGAATGTCGACAGGACTTTAAAAGAGTGACAGAGTTTTGAGCAATTCGGGCTAAACGAATATGGCGGAAATGGCATATGCCGCAAAGGAATTGTTTGAAATAAATTGAGTTTTAAAGAGATCCACGTTTTTTGTGTAGTATATCTTACGCTTAATGTTTACCACTTATGCAAAATAATACAAGATTCCCTCCGAATGAAGTGAACTTCACAGGCAATTACCCAGAAAATTCAAGATTACATTGGGTGTGTTCAGCGGGCCAGGCGCTTTATGCAGCGGTTCATTCAGAGGGCCTGTTGCAGCGCACCGCTGGAGCAGCGAAGAAATACTTATTAATAAAAATATTATTTTAAATAAATGTTGTGTTTTAAGGAAATCTGCATTTTTTGAACAGCAGGTTTTCGCCTATCCAGTTGTACAAAAATATACAAAATACTTTCGGGATGAAGAGGATTTTACAGGCTATTCCCCCCAAAAAATCAACGTATACACATTGTCATGCAAGTATCCTTATTATATGCTAATTTAATAACAGTTGTCAGTTTGTTATTTTTGAAAAATCAAGATATTCCTCCTAAAGGATAGTTTAGGTTTGGGGGATTTTCTTGAACATCGTATCGCATCCTCGGAATATGCTGAACAAATACCAAGTTTGGCATGTGTCACACTTTTTGTTTTTGAGTTATGATGTTCAGACACAAGAACCTTTTTCGAATTTTTGGGTGGAATGCAATACCTTCTCTACCTCCTATGTACGTGTAGAGAATGAATCGTAATTTGAACCTATTTCTGCTGTTGCTCGTGACTCATCTAAAGGTTATTGCGGTACCATTTTCTCAAAGCAATTCAGGTTTCTTACAGGAACTGTCCTATTACCTTCTCCGTTTTCTTTATAAGCGATGTCCATAAAGTTGGCATGCTCAAGTGGAATTACTTCATAAACAACATCGTTGACATATTCCACTATCTGCAAACACAAATCTAAAATGTCTTGTTTTATCCATATTCCAAAATAAACGTACATGTTTTCATGTGCTTTCACCGCAAGGAATCAAAGCATAAGCGGTCCGGAAAACAAATTACGAAATTCCCACTTTGGTTTGCGGCAGTGCATTCAACAAATCCTGCAGCGCTGTGTGCAGCGAGGGCATTACGTCCTGCTACACCGCCTGGCCCGCTGAATGTACCCAGTTTACTTTTCATGTATATATCTATAATATGTTGTACAGGGTGATTTATGAAGAACTGACAATTTATTTCTTTAATTGTTTCAAAACGAGTTATGCTAGCGGCAACTTATTATACCGGAAACGCAGAGGAATTTTGGGAATTATTTACCTCTATAGCAAATGTTGAAAATGTCCTCCATCCTGCATAAGGCACAACTCAACACGTCGTTCCATGTTACTGGCCACTCGTTGGAGGGCTCTGTTGTCAATAGCTTGAATCTCCTGTGTAATGTTGTGCTTCAGATCGTCAATGTCTGGGGACGTGTGGCATAAACCTGGTCTTTTAAGTAACCCCACAGAAAGAAGTCCGACGATGTCAAATCTGGAGATCTCGGTGGCCACAGGTTCTTAGAAATTATCCGGTCGTCGAAGTAACTTGCAATTAGCGCCATGGATTCATTTGATGTATGGCATGTAGCGCCGTCCTTGAGTCAGCTCTACATCAAACTCCATGAAAATCCGTCGGTACTCTGCAGTGTTCACATTGTTTAAAAAAATTGATCCCACTATTCCCTCTGCGGATATTGCTCACCAAACTCTGATTTTAACCGGGTGCATAGGTGCATAGATGGATAAATGGAACCATGCTTCATCTGTGAACCATGTGATGGACAATATGACAGGATTTTGCACAATGAACGCCTGAAACCAACGACAATAATTCAGTCGTCTGCCCTTATCTGGTTCCTGTAACTGATGGACAACCGTAATCCTATACGGCTTTAGGCCTGCACTTTTCACATCTCTCTGACACATTTGAGTAGCTGTACCCGTCTTCTGCGACAAACGTCGCAATTATTTTTTGGGTGACTGATCCAGTCGTGCACTTTCAATAACCGTGGAAAGTCTAAATGAACGAGTTTTGTCTTTTTCACTCATCAGAGACACAGTTGTTTACAATTTGTTTACGAGTCCCAGTATTGTGTTTCTTTGGGGAGGATTCCGAACATCAAATTCTCTCTGGTATGCCCTTTGAGTAGGTGTAATTGAATTTGTAATCCAGTATTGCTTTACAAGGAAGAGTCATTCATTTAATGTGTACTCCATTTTCACGTTGACTAGAACAGTTGTCGACAATAAAACTAACAATTACGAATTTGCGCATCTAGTGACAGGCAACCGAAACTCTACAATATTCCGCTTAATTTGGTGTAAAATTGGGACATTGAGTGAATTTCGAACAGAATAATTAAAGAAAGAAATGTGTCAGTTCTTCATAAATGACTTTGTATTTTAATCAAAATCGTTTGAGCCATTCTTTTAGAAAATAAAAACTTTAGAAGCATCTTCCATGTAAAAGCTAGTTCGTGGTAGGGGGATTTTCTCTTAAAAATCTTCGTGTCGCGTCTTTGGAATATCAAGTTTGGTATTTATTCGACTTTTGATTTTTGTGTTATGCTGTTCACAGTCACACGTACATACACGGACCTTTTTCTAAAAATGCTTGTTTTGGATTCAGGGAGCCTCAAAACATATATTTCAGGTGAAATCTTGATATCGAATTTTTGGGTAGAATGGCACACTCTGGTCTAACAACTGAAAGAGACGCCTTTGAGAAAAAAAGCTTACAAAAGTGTTGGAATTGAAGATATCTTAAAGGCCAGCATTAAATTTCATTTTGTAAACCGCTTTATGCTCTGCATGAAAGGCACTTTAACAGCTTATAGGAAAATTACAAAATTGGGTCATGTAGGAAAGAAAATGGTATCAACTTTAGTTTTATTTAAAAAAAAAAACCGACTGGTTCACTCATTCCCCCATTAAAGACAGGCAGTTAATCTGACAAGAAAGTCGCATAATTTTGCATATTTTGGATCCTAATTTGCATGTGATTCGGTGATTATTTGCGTATAAATTGTGCCCATGCTCATTAAATTTCAATATGCGGTGACAAACGTGTTGCTAATACATTTTAAACGCTAGCGTCTACCTTCAGCAAAGACTAACATGTGTAATACCTTGTAATGCTTTTAGTGCATTAAGGTTTATATGCCGGTACAACTTATTAAGTCGCAATGGTCGTTACAGTGCGAGGTCAGCCTTCAAGTCTTGTTAAGACCACGATTTATCAGATATAAACCTTACGAGGAAAACTGTAATTACCGTGAATAAATTTGACAAACTACTGCGCTAATTTAAGGCATAATGATGCATTCTTCCGCCATCTGTCATCGAGTCACGGAAGGTGATAGACTCGCCACTCTGCCGTATCATTAAGCAAATATGCTTATTTATCGCGTGTGAGAGCCACTTGACTTGAGTGACAGCTCCCAACTTGCTAAATAATATGTAATTAGGTGCGGTTTAGGACGGCTTGCCAAGGGCGCGGATCCGATTAACCATGCTAAACCGTAATGGCTACAAAATCTGCATGCCATTTAGCCAGCAACCGTCAATTGTCAGGTAGGAACAGGGCGGATTCTGTCTAGAAACAAATGCCTGTAGATCGCGCGTTATGCTAGCGAGAGTCTTCCATTCAGATGCTTATTTCAGCGGTATTAAAATTAAAATTCTTTGTTGAACAGATGTTAAAAGATGTACCCATTGGTACCCATTGAGCCCTCGCCTCAGGTTCGAAGCGCAGTATGAGGTATTTACCGGAGGGGGACACCTCATCACTGCGACCAAATAGTCCTATTGTGACTACACTCCCCGGAAGCCAGGGATGAAGTGAAGAAGCCGCAGGAGCTCACAGAAACATAGAGACGCATGGAAGTTGAAAGGGGATATACCATACGTATATAAGAATTGTACATAATAATAATAGTAGTAGTAATAATAATAATAATAATAGTAATAATATAATTCACCAAGAAACATGTTAAAATATTTAACAACCAAGAATTGTACAAAGCAGATTGTAAGAAACGGGCGAGCTAGCAAATTCCAGGTAAAAGATAATTCTAAGTAGAGCCCACCTTTCACCAAGCTAATGAACAAAGAGCCGGTAATGGTAAGGAGAAATAGAAAGAGACAGATAGAGAAAAGAAAGAGACGGAGATATTGAACACGCTTCCCGACGCGGAGTAGAATATTCTCATATATGTTAAGGTAACGCGGTCTGAAGACCAATTAGAAATGTCGTTATATTTTGAAACGCAGAGGTGAGCGTCATAGGCTCAGGTATATAAAGACGAAAAAGGCCCCAGATTTTCACTCTCTCTTCCAGAATTTGGCCCACACAAAGTGTTACGCTCTTGACAAATGCACGTGTGCATATGGGTGGGATTGCGTGTGCAGTTAGTTTAGGCTCCTGATTTATTCACATGGTGGGATTGGTATAATGGGAAAAGCTAGCCGCCCATAAATATCTAAATTGTTAATAAACTAGATTTATTGAGGGAAATGCAGTGTACTTTTAATTTGCCTCACCCACGGTAACCCTGAGAACCAAGAAAGGTTAGACGAGAACACCGCAGCAGATAGCTTCAACCCAGGGATCAACGCTTTCCAGATGCTACTGACCAACGATTTCTCGCTACACATGTCGCCCAACAACCGTTTCCCGCTACAAAGTCTCTAATATTTCCAAGTTGAGTCGAACCCCGCGGGAAGGCGACGAAGCTATCCTAGCAAGCGGGCCTATGCACCCTGGCGTGTTATGGGGAGAAATCCTTTGCAAAACTTAGCAGCCATGTTATACTATATCAAAAGTATCCGGACACCCCCACAAACCTACGTTTTTCATCTTAGTTGCATTGTGCTGCCACCCACTGCCTGGTACTCATTATCCGCGACCTCAGTAGTCATTAGACATTGTGAAACAGCAGAATGGGACGCCCGTGGAACTCACGGACTTCTAACGTGGTCAGGTGATTGGGTGTCACTTGTGTCAGAAGTCTGTACGCAGGATTTCCACACTCCTAAACATCCCTAGGTCTACTGTTTCTGATGTGATAGTGAAGTGGAAACGTGAAGGGACATGTACAGCACAAAAACGTACAGGCCGACCTCGTCTGTTGACTGACAGAGACCGCCGACATCTGAAGAGGGTCGTAAAGAGTAATAGACAGACATCTATCCAGACCATCACACAAGAATTCCAAACTGCATCAGGATCCACTCCAAGTACTACGACAGTTAGGCGTGAGGTGAGAAACCTTGGATTCCATGGTCGAGCGGCTGCTCATAAGCCACACATCACGCAGGAAAATGCCAAACGACGCCTCGCTTGGTGTAAGGAGCGTCAACATTACACGATTGAACAGTGGCATAGCGAACGCCCGCTGAACGTATCTGCCAGCGTGTGCAGTGCCAACAGTAAAATTCGGAGGTGGTGGTGTTATGGTGTGGTCGTGTGGAGGGGCTTGCACCCTTGTTGTTTTGCGTGGCACGATCACAGCGCAGACCTACATTGATATTTTAAGCACCTTCTTTCTTCCCACTGTTGAAGAGCAATTCGGGGATGGTGATTGCATCTTTCAACACGATCGAGCACCTGTTCATACTGCACGGGCTGTGGCGGAGTGGTTACACACAATAACATCCCTGTAATGGACTGGCCTGCACAGAGTCCTGACTTGAATCCTACAGAACACCTTTGGGATGTTTTGGAACCCCGACTTTGTGCCAGGCCTCACCGACCTACATCGATACCCCTCCTCAGTTCCGCACTCCGTGAAGAATGGGCTGCCATTCCCCAAGAAACCTTCCAGCACCTGATTGAAAGTATGCCTGCAAGAGTGAACGCTGTCATCAAGGCTAAGGGTGGGCCAATACCATATTGACTTCCAGCATTACCGATGGAGGGCGCCACGCACTTGTACGTCATTTTCAGCCAGGTGTCCGGATACTTTTGATCACGTAGTGTATATACCCGACACTAGCCGCACTACAGAACCCGAAGACACTTCCTGAAGGATAAAATGACAGGAAATGTGAGAATGGAGAAATCGTGGTAGAATACACCATCCCATGGTCAGTGTGCGGCCACCGGAAGTTGAATGCAGGTCACAAACGTTATCGCCTGAGCCATCCCGCTCGGTGAAGTACAGTATATAAACCTTACTAAAAACAATAATTGCTTGCGAGAAAGACGCAGATTCAATGCGATTAGTGAATGGGTGCAATAGACTCTGGTCAGCAAGAAGAAATTAAAATGCAGTAACCTCAGAAAACAGGCTGATGTTTTACATTCACGTGCCTTTCTCCACCTACCCGTTTACAAGCCATTCCTACACAAGCATTTTCTTCTATCTACTTCGAGATAGCCGTTTGCAGAAATGCCCTTGGTAAGGATTTCCTTGTAGTTACAAGAGGGTTACAGCAGGTTGAAGATAAATCCAAATCTTTAAAAAGCAGGTCGCTATGTCTGACTCTGAAGTTCCTTCTTTGCATGGCCACTAGAGACAGAAAAAACGAATATCGACTTATACTCGAAAAAATATATAAAGTATTTGAATATTCAAACCAATAATAATGCATATCTCGGAATTGCTGGTGTCAAAAAGGTTATTTGAAATAAATTGAACGACATTATTTTTTGTGGTAAGTTTTTTGTATATTATTTATGGTTTACTAGTTACTCAGACTCCCTTCCGAATCAAGAAAACTTTACAATCCATTCCCAGAAAATTCAAAATATACATTTTATTTATTTATATATATATAAATAATTTAAATATGTACCGGGTGTTTTAATCAAAATTATTTCCATTTTTGAGCAAATCAATAATATCGAAAAAATTTTAATGTTCAGGGTAGTTTGGGGGGGGGGAGATGATATTCTTGAAAATCTTCGTGTCACATCTTTGGTATACGCTAAACTTAAACAGTAAGTTTGATATTTAACCTGTCTTTCTTTTTTGTGTTTTCCAGATCACAGAAACACACACACACACATACCTTTCTAAAAAATCCTTCTTTTTATTGAGGCTCCTCAAAACATGTATTTACGGTGAAACCTCGTTATGGAACTTTTGGGTGGAATGCAATGCATTGTAGTAGAGAAGGTGAAACTGACAAGTAATGAAAATGCAAACCAATAACATCGGATATCTGGGAAATGGCTCATGCCATGAAAAAGGTGTTTGAAGAAAACTGTGTTTTAAGAGATCTGCATTTTTAGACAGTAAGTTTTTGTCTCTTCCGTGCGTTTTACCAGTTATACCAAACTATACAAAATTGATTTCAAACATCACATATTATTCCCAGAAATTCAAGTATAAATATTACTTGTTGTGCAAATGTCTTTAAGTATATGGAAGGTTATTTAAATACAAAGTTTAGTGTTTATCGAACACATGGATTCCAGGGTGCTCAAAATATGTATTTTTGGTGAAATCTCAACATCTATTTTTGGGTGGAATACAACACTTCGTCTTACCTACCATAGGAAGGTAACAGAGAGTATGCTAACCTATAGTTCCGGAGGTCGCGAGTTCAAACCCGACGGAGGGCGATGGATTTTTTCGGGCGTAAAAATCCTTAGCATGGCTTCCTTGGAAGGGAAGTAAAGCCGGTGGTCCCGTGTTGTTGATTTACGGCACGTAAAAGAACCTCAAGCCTGATAAAGAGACCTCTAAGCAAAATTTCTGATCTTTCACACTCAATATACAGGATGATTTATGAAGAACTGACATTTATTTCTTTAATTGTTCAAAGCGAGTTATGCTAGCGACAACTTATTATACCTGAAATGCAGAGGAATTTTGGGAAATTATTCACCTCTATAGCAAATGTTGTAAATGTCATCCATCCTGCATAAGGCACAACTCAACACGTCGTTCCATGTTACTAGCCACTCGTTGCAGAACTCTGTTGTCAATAGCTTGAATCTCCTCTGTAATGTTGCACTTCAGATCGTCTGGGGACGTGTGGCATAAACCTTGTCTTTTAAGTAACCCCATAGAAAGAAGTCCGGCGATGTGAAATCCTGAGATCTCGGTTGCCACAGGTTCTTGGAAATTATCCGGTCGTCAAAGAAACTTGCAATTAGTGCCATTGATTCATTTGATGTATGGCATGTAGCGCCATCCTGCTGAAAATATCCTTGACTCACCTCTACATCTTTAGTTGCTCAGTAAACTCCATGAAAATCCGTCGGTGCTCTACAGTGTTCACATTGTTTAAAAAAAATTGGTCCCACTATTCTCTGTGCGGATATTGCACACCAATCTCCGATTTTAAATGGGTGCATAGGTGCTTCATGAATAACATGTGGGTTTTCGCTGGCCCAGTAGCGTGAGTTATTCGAGTTCACATAACCGGATAAATGGAACCATGTTTCATATGTGAACCATGTGATGGACAATATTGCAGAATTTTACACAATGAACGCCTGAAACCAATGACAATAATAATTCAGTCGTCTATCCTTATCTGGTTCCTGTAACTGATGGACAACCGTAATCCTATACGGCTTTAGGCCTGCACTTTTCACAGCTCTCTGACACATTGAGTAGCTGTACCCTATCTCCTGCAACAAACGTGTTAATGGTTCTTTGGTTAACTGATCCAGTCGTGCTCTTACGTGAACAACAACCGTGGGGAGCCTAGATGAACGAGTTTTGCCTTTTTCACTCACCAGAGATCCAGTAGTTTCCAATTTATTTACCAGTCCCAGTATTGTGTTTCTATGGGGAGGATTCCGAACTCCAAATTCTCTCTGGTATGCCCTTTGAGTAGCTGTAATTGAATTCGTAATCCAGTCTTGCTTTACAAGGAAGAGTCGTTCATTTAATGTGTACTCCATTTTCACGTTGACGAGAACAAAATCTCAAAAACACTTGCCGACAATAAAACCAACAATTACAGGCATTCGAAATTCCAGAATATTGCACTTAATTTGATGCTAAAATTGGGGCAGTGAGTGAATTTCGAACAGAATAATTAAAGAAAGAAATGTGTGCGTTCTTCGTAAACCCCCCTGTGTTATGGGACACTAGAAACAATAGCAGTTAAAGAGCGTCCATAAATAAAACTCAATTATTTTTTGCAGAGAAAGTAAAAAGCTGGCTTGCTTAGTAAAAATGTTTGGGTTATTTATAATAATAACAATAACACATTAATCCTCAACTGTGTCAGAACTCGTGGAAGAAGATGAATTAGCAAGGCTGCCATGCTCGTGTTTGTTGAATTGACGCTCCGAAGGCGTAATTCGTTGAGACAGATGTGTATAATTTAACTGTGCGGCTGTCATGTCGCTAATGTACGCCTGTATATCTCCCTGCTGACATGTGCTAGTTTCAATGTAGGTGTGTATTTTTTAACACTGTGTCAATGGGAGCTATTAACATTTTTTGGATTTGTGGATATAAAGCAAAACAGCTAGAATTTGAAGATGGAATGCACATTCTGATGGTATGTAAAGGAGCAATTTATGACAGAAATGGCTGGAAAATAATAGCGCTGTCAAATAAATAAAATGTTTTTAGATCGGTATTAGGTTTAGGAGAATTTTCGTGGTATGTGAAAAGGAGATGGAAATGTGAATTTTAGAGAAGTTGAAAAGTAATGAAAAGAGGGAGAGTGATGGAGGTTGTAGAATTGAAGAATAGAGTTACAAATCAGAACGTAATATTGGAGGCCTGGGGAAGAGGTGGTCAAGGTCAATCCCAGCAGACCCCGAATGTGTAAACAAGTTAGTACAACTGAGCGGGATGGCTCAGGCGGTAAAGTCTGCGGGCCGCATTCGGGAGATCTCGGGTTCAAATCCTGTGGGCCGACCAATCTGTCTGAGGTTTTATCGTGGTTTTCCTCAGTCGCCAAGGTAAATACCGTATTGGATGTTTAATACCACGATCCAAAGTTCCATATTAAGTCTAAAACAATAGTAAAATGAAAAATAAGTGGTAATAGCGAATACTATGCCAACTATCTACAAGCAATGTAAGCAGTTAGACTGACCGACACCCTAACGCCATCTGCACGGCACGAAGCAGAAGATTCGGCTGTCATGCGCTGGGGTCACGTGACGAAGCAAGGTGACATTTCCACGGATGAGACCTAGAAGACTAACTGTCCGCCTTTCTGCGAGGGCGCCGGTTGGACTGGACGGCACCCTAATGCCATCTGCATGACATGAAACAGGTGGTTACAGGGATGAGACCTAGAAGGCTGACTGTCCGCCTTTATATAGGAGTAGCGGTTGGACTGGATGGCACCCTAATGCCGTCTGTACGGCACGAAGCAGAAGATTCGGCTGTCATGCGCTGGGGTCACGTGACGAAGCAAGGTGACATTTCCACGGATGAGACCTAGAAGACTAACTGTCCGCCTTTATATAGGAGTAGCGGTTGGACTGGATGGCACCCTAATGCCGTCTGTACGGCACGAAGCAGAAGATTCGCTAGCTATGCGCTAGGGTCTCTGTGACACGTGACGGAGCGGGTGCTTACCGGGATGAGATCTAGAAGGCTAACTGTCCATCACATATCGTTCTAAGAGTTATCCACTAACAGATCCTTCGCGATATGATCAAGGAGTTAAAGCGACGTAAAGTAAAATAGAAAAAAAAAGTTAACACAAGTAAATAAATAAAACAGTTTATTTTGAGGTAGTTTTTTGTGACATCAGCCATTTTTAGCAATCCGTTATTGATTTGAATTTTGCAACACTTTCGTCATTTTTTGAATTAATTGTTATTCAGATGATTCTCGCCATGTGATGGAAAGAGTATTTTAAGGTCAGTTTACTCCGTGAACTACATTTTCAGAAAAAAACTTGCAGGCACAATTTGGACTCGGACCCACGATTCAGTCAAGAACCGATCAGGCTAACAAGCATAGCTTGTAGCTTGGCTTTTATAGCTTTAGTTGGTATTAACGTAAACTAAGACTGCATTAAAAACTAGAAACATGTACTTTAGATGCTTAGCCTCGATAAATGCTGGGAGGACGTTCCATAAAAACGTCTGATGAGGAGATAACGCGCATCATTTCCTCACTTAAACACAGTTCGGTTCTCCGAGGTTCTGGAGGATTCCCCATCTTCAAGCGACACGAAATAAACCCCCATTGTGTTCTACTTGTAATCGGCCAAACACAGTATACAAACGACAATAGATACATACAACGATGGCTCTTTGTACAAAATAAAATATGGAAAATTGGAAGCCAACTAAACAATTATTTTGATGTGCTGTAAAATAAAACGGTGTTTTTAAAATTGTATATTTGGAACCTCTACCCCTACTGAAACTGTGAAAACTGGAGAGAAAAGCATACAATATGACCCCCTCCAAGGCATCGGGGGAAGTTATAAACAATAAACTTAAATATGAAGTAATGTTCCTTTTCCCAATTGAAATGCTTTAAATGTGTTTTAAGTATTCTATGATTTACTGATTATTTTGGAATCTGAAGATTTTCATTCGCAATTCAGGCGGACACGATGTTTTAGAGGAGAGCCCCATAAACGAGCTTGAAAAAATTAGGCAACTTGTGTTTCATTTTGAGTTAACTCATTTGTAAAAATAAAAAAATCCAGAAAAAATATCTGCCTAAACTGTTCATCGATAGCTTAGTGTAATTATGATTTCTACAATAATCCCACAATCTTTAGATCCTTACCTCGGTTAATTTACGTTCTAAAAGTTCTCGTCCTGGCTCGGAGATATCATGAAAATGGCCAAATTGTTGTGATAGTTAATGGGTATCATTCTTCAGATGGTGCGCTGTAAGTTTCAGACGCGTAAGTGTGGTCACTTATTTATAACATGGTATAAACAAACTATTTAACATTTTATACTAAACTAAATGCGAGCTGAGATAAAGTATTCGCTTTGAAAGGTTTAACCCTAACAGGAATACAAAAGAAGTGAGATTCGAAATGCAGGATTCACATTTTTCGTTTTTGTGATTAAAAAGTGAGCTGCTGAATTTAAGAGTGGTCGCGCAACCATTCGAGATGAGCGCTCAGGACCTCCCAAAGCCGTACTCAGTGATCGCCGATAGAAGGTAGGCGAATTGGCTAACATTGTAAAGATCTCGATGTGACGTATACCATATTTTGTCTGAAGTTTTGCGATATGCGAAAGTTTTCTGTTCGACGAGTGCCGCGTTTGTTAACAATGGACTAAAATCGCATTCGAATGAACATTTTGCAACATTGTTTACACTTGCTTAAACGCAATTTTAGTGAGTTTCTCCTACGTTTCATAGCATTAGTGCACGCCAGAGACGAAGTAGCAATCCAAACAACGGGTGAAAATGTACCAAAGAAAGCAAAACCGGTTTTATCTGTAGAACAAAAGCCATGGCGACGATTTTATGGGATTCTCATGGTGTAGCGTTCGTAGACTACCTTCAGAAGGACAGAACCATTACCGGAGAGTATTACACTTTACTACTGGACCAATTGAAGGATGCTATTCAGGCTAAACGTCCACACCTTGCGAAAAAGAAAGTTGTTTTTCATTACGATAATGCGCACGTCTGGACGTGTTGCTGCAAAGCTGCGTGATTTTCACTTCCAAGTGGCTCCACATATAGTACTTTAACCAAATTTCTTAGAGCCATTTTTAAGAAAATAAAAATTATCGAAAACATTTTCGTGTAAAGGGTAGTTTGGGGTGAGGAGATTTCCGTGAAAATGTTCGTGTCGCATCTTTGGAATATCCTGAACTTAAAACAACCAAGTTTGGTATTTATCCAACTTTTAGTTTTAGTTATGCTGTTTAGACGCATAATGGCCTGTTCATAAAAATGTTTTTTAAATTTATTCAGTGAGTCTCAAAACGTGTACATTCATTCACTGTTTATCCTCACCTTATGTAGGACTTACACCCCCCCAGGGCTTACAGGCGGGTCCCTGGGGTCAGAGGCCCGTCGGGGAGCAGACACACTCATGGATCAGACAGAATGTCCAGGATAGGTGATCAGCCCGATGCCTGGTATGGGATGAAGGAAGTAGATGAAACGAAATGACGACGAAATGGATGAAAGGAAAGGTGATGATGGAGCAGTTGGTGGAATGAGTGGCGGGGGAAACCGGAGAACTCGGAGAAAACCCGCCCAGACGCCGCTTCGTCCACCACAAATCCCACATGCGGGTACCTGGGATTGAACCCGGGCCGCCTCGGTGAGAGGCGAGCGGTCTAACCACTCAGCCACGGCGCCGCCCCCAAAACGTGTACTTCCGGTAAAATAGGCAGGTGGCAAGAAAGTAATACGCAGCATTAATTTTCATATTTCTCTGTTTATTTTAAAGAAACGTCTATGCCTTTATCATCCATTTAGTTGCATTGAGAACAGAAACTGATGTGATTCTTGATACGAAAAAAAAAGCTTCTGATGTTTAGCAGCTTTTAACAAGCGCCATAGATGTATTGCATCAGAATGGAAATAATATCTTTGGAATATCATGATATTTGGCATAGGTGCGCCCATCAGAGAATGACAAGTGATAAGCTACACTGTTGCTGAGTTCGGTAGAACAGAACCATGGATAAACAAAAGCTGGCCATGAGCAGGTTGCTATGTTACTGGTAATTTTCGGCTATGACCGCCACAAACTACCACCTTGCTATAGCGATTATTTCGCTATCAAGTCAATATCTGCGCGCGTGACGGCAGATAATGATGGCCTTGCAGTTATTCAAGGGGGAGGAGCCCACCAGAGATTGGATGCAGCACCGCAGTTTGCACTTTTCTTTCTTCCTCGAGATGACTTTGAATTCGCCACACATTTCTTTGTACCTTGTAATATAACGGCCTTGGGCGGGGGTAATTTATGGGTACAGGTGCGAATAATGAAATTAAAGCAATGAAGTAATGCTAACGGTGCAGAAACGCTGTTTTCCTTGAGCGATTACATCTCCAGACAGCAATAAATACAGATATATTGATTTAGATGCTGTTTGCAGATGATCAGGCGATTATCTGAAGAAGAACTACAGAAGGCTGCGTGTGAATTGCAATCCGTAGTGGGAAATGTAATAAAATATAAAAAACAATGGCTTTCTTAGGATCAGAACATCTAAGAACCAAAATAGTAATAAATAATAGCATTCTGGAACATATATCAACATTTAATTACCCAGGCTGAGGGGTTTCTTATGTGAGAGATCAAGATCTATATACTAAACTCGACAGATTTCAACAGATGAGTGGAGCAATACGGCGCATTGAAGGTGTTATATTGGAGTTGTTTATTTATTTAGCTCCACGTATGGACGCCAATTTGAAGTAGATATTGTCTTTACGTTGTTTGCTGCTACGTATGAAAAGCCGATTTGAAGTAGTTTGTATTGAAGGAGTTGTATCGTATTTCAACTGTTGGGGAGCCGAACTTGAAATTCGTTGCAACCACACATACAGTAAACTGTTTCCGGTAGCCTTCGCCCCAAAAAATTATTTTCAGTTGGCCTTTGCCCCAAGTTTAAAAAATATTAACTTTGTAATTAAACTGTTTCTTTAAGTATTGAAAACTTATGTTCGCCTCGGCTGCGTCAGTATTATTGTTAGAGATATGGAAGCCTTGGCAGGGTTTTGATGTAACAAGAATGTAGGCTTACACAGATTTTAAGTTTTAATTCACTCCTTTTTATTAATCCTTGACACAAATTAAATAGCACTTCACTGATATCGAGAGCTATGAGATTCTTTTATTTAATACTTGCACTTTTTAATACGTATACTATTTTCGTCTCACACGAATACGTATTTAATTTCTCGAGAGGATTCACGGTCTGCAGGCAACTGATTAGATTTCAACCGTCTAAACTTGTAAATTCTGTATTTAAAGTCTCTGATTGGCTATTTTCACACCAATAGAATACCTGCATTTAACTAAAGCTTTTTCTGGTTGTTGATTGGCTATTTTTACTTTCTCTACTACGTACAGTAAGTAGAGGAAGTATTGTATTCCACCCAAAAATTCGATACCGAGATTTCACCGGAAATACATGTTTTGAGACCCCCTGAATCCAAAAATAGTATTTTTGGAAACATGTCCGTGTGTGTGTGTGTCTGTCTGTCTGTGTGTCTGTCTGTGAACAGCATAACTCAGAAACGAACAGTCGGATAAACACCAAACTGTATTTAGGTTCAGTATCTTCCAGAGATGCGACACGAAGGTTTTCAAGAAAATCCCCTCACCCCATATTACCCTTTACATGGAAGATTTTTCGAAAGTTTTAATTTTCTCAAAAATGGCTCTAACGATTTTGATTAAAATATCCTATGTTTAAGATATTATCATGACAAATAAAATGTATATCTTGAATTTTCTGGGAATGTCTCCAAAAGTATTCTTCATTGTGAACGACTTTTGCATAACTGGTAAACCATAAGAGATAGACAAACTTTTACTACACAAAAAAATGTAGATCGCGTTAAAATACAGAATTTATGCCATATACATTTTTTGGTTGAGTGAACCATTTTCGAGATATTGCTTGTTATTCCCTTAAATTTTTCAATACTTATTTTCTAAAATGGGAATTCGTTATTCATTTTTTTTGTCTTGGATATGCAAGGAGTTGTAATCTCTGGCAAAGGGTATGGTGCTGCACATAGCAACCAGCTATTAAGAGATATGTATGTGCTTAAGGGCTACTGTATTTCTATATTGCCCTTGTAAATATATATATTCCCCTTACAGCTACAAGAAAATTAGCAATAAGATAGATTCTGCAAATGTTTATCTCGATTAACATGAAGTAGATGGAGAATAAGCGTTTGTAAAAATAGTTTTTACAAGAGTAGAGAAATTCATGTGAGTGTAACACATCAGATTTTTTATAAACTGTCACTAAAATTACATTAATGCTTCCAAGAATCACAAATAACATTTAAAGTCTCAAACTCATTATTGCCTCAAGCTTACCTCATTGTTAGCAACGTGTAACTTATTATTCTCACAGCTCCTACATTATTAAATTACGCAATGCATTCACATAACATTATTACACATGTATACAATAATATAAGCATATGCAATGACTGTTATATACCTTTTACAAATTATTACATACATATATTGCTTCAAGGCGGGCTGTTATTGAATTTATATACTATATAATTGGACTGAAATTATGTAAGTGTTAAAAATAGTGCCTCAGCATTCCTAAGAATAAAGCACATAGAACAACGCAATTAAAATTCTACAAAACAATGGCCATACCTCTGTTGATTGAGAATAATCTTTGGACTTGGAATCGAGCAAGGAAGAGCAAGTGAATGAGGTTCCTCAGAAGTGTTGCAGGTTATTGGACCATTAAAAAATGAGAGCTCTCGCCAAGAATTAGATATTTTGAATCTTTCAGATAGAATTAATCAACAAAAACAAGATCGGTACAAACATAAATAACAAAAATGCAGAACAGTAGTTGCCTAAAAAAAAATTAAATTATGCTCCAACAGGAAAAGAAATGTTGAAGGAAGGGACTTTAAAGACGGTATTGAACAAATAGGCCTAATCTTTGCAGATGAAAAGTACTGATGTTATTCCTTAGTGTTGTTGGTCAACATCCATACCTAGTAGGAAGCTATTGTATAATCTCTTCTTCTCCCTCTCTCCACAGATAGGTACAATATTCTCCATTTTCTTGCTACTGCAAAATGCTTTCAACTTCCTCATTTTAAAGTAATTACATTTTTACTTTCTCTACTACGTATGGTAAGTAGGGGAAGTATTGCATTCCAACCAAATATTCTATACCGAGATTTCATCGGAAATACGTGTTTTGAGGCACCATGATTCCAAAAAGAGCACTTTTAGAAAAAGGTGCATGTGTGTGAACAGCATAAAACGAAAAGTCAGATAGATATCAAACTTGGTATTTAGGTTCAGTACCTTTCAAAGGTGCTACATGAAGATTTTCAAGAAAATACCCCACTCCAAACTAGCCTTTACATGGAACATTTTTCGAAAATTTTGATTTTCTCAAAAATCGGCTTAAGGGTTTTCATTAAAATACATATTTAAGATATTTTCATGACAAATAAAATATATATCCTGAATTTTCTGAGAATTTCCCCAAAAGTCTTCTTTCTGAATGGCGTTTTGCATAACTGGTAAATCGTAATACAAGACAAAAATTTTCTACACAAAAAATGTAGACCTTGTTAAAACACACAATTTATGTCATACTTTTTGTCGAGTGAACCATTTCCGAGATATTTCTTGTTATTTGTTTGAATTTTCCAATACTTATACTTTTTCTCAAATGGGAATTCGTTAATCGTTTTTTTATGTCCTGGACATGCAAAGAGAATGGAATGCTCCACATAGCAACCAGCTCTTAAAACATTTGAATATCGCTTAAAGCACCTACAAGAAAATTAGCAATAAGATTAACATGAAGTAGATGGAGAATAAGCATTTGTAAAAATAGTTTGTACAAGAGTAGAGAAAGTCATGTAAGTGTAACACATCATACAGTTTCTCTGCTACGTCTTGGTAGGTAGAAGAATATTGCAGTCCACCCAAAAATTCGATATCGAGATTTCAACGAAAACATGTTTTGAGGGTCCCTGAACCCAGGAGAAAAGCATTTTTAGAAATGGGTGCGTGTTTGCTTGTGAAGAGCACAACTCAAGAACGAAATGTTGGATAAAAATCCAAATTGGTAATTAAGTTCAGTATCTTGCTGAAGCCGTTCGTGGTGCGAAAACTTTGATGCCGCTCCCTGCTTCAAAGTTTTATAACATTTAATATTACGTGCTGTGTTAATAAGTTTTATGATGTCATGTCGTAGCTCCTTCTGCGTTGTCTCGTGAGCCAGTTGCTCTAGAGATATAGCTATGAGTTCTTTATTTGTTGAATTTAGGAATTGATTACTTGTGTACAAAAATTAAGCGAAGCGTCATTTGCCGTAAGTCGCAGAAATATTACTCGGAAGGACCCCTCGCAATAGCCGCTAAATCTTTCTTACTCAAATACGCTAAACAACTTGAAATAACACACAAGTAGTCACAATAGTTGTCACCCGAGTAAGATATAGACTAAGTGAATAAATGACTCTGATTTAGAATGCACTCCTTTTCTTAACTTAAGCTGCGCCTACCTATCGCTACCTTCTCTTGCGTGGCCCAATCTTAAAACTCCAAGTATGCGTATCAGACACTGTTTCTGTGTGGAACCTCACCGAATTTCAATCCCTTTCTAATTTACAGAATTTCTGGATATGTGATGAACGTATTGAACCCAATCTCTAACTGCATTCCAGGAACCTTTATACTAATGTCTTTCTTACTATGACTCGCTAATTACCATTTTCTTTCCAGACAAGCCTTTCAACTGCTTCTTACATTATACATTGATTTAATGTACGGAAATTATTTATTACAATCATTTCTCTATATTACTGTTATTTATTTATTTAATTATTTGTAGGTATATTCCCGTCAATAATAATTACGGTATCATTCCGAAGATGCGGCACGAAAAATTTCAAGAAAATCGTTCTGACGGTTTTTATTAAAACATTACATATTTAAGATATTTGCAGAGAAATAAAATGTATATCTTGAGTTTTTCGGGAATAGCCTGTTCATTATTCTTCTTTCGGAAGGAATTTTCTATAACTTTATATAAGGGGTAAACCATGAGATGCAGGCAGAAACTTACTGCACGGAAAATGCAAATTTCTTTAAAACAAGCAATTTATTTCAAATAGCTAAAATGTTATGGCTTCAGCCATTTCTAAGATATCTGTTATTATTGATTTGAAATTTTTGGTACTTACTGGACTTTAGGCAGTGACAGGTTTCAAAATACCCCAACCGCTCTTAAAGTCTGCTAGCATTTGCAGATCGTGTTAACCTGCCCATCAGTGACTCAGTCTGTAGATAACTTGAAGCCAACTGCTTACGAATTTCTATCGTTTTTTGAAGTGGTCATCATTCCGTTGTTTCTCGGATTGTTATCGAAAAAGTAAGGAATTTAAAGGCTAGCATATAGCGACCCGTTTTAAAACACCTATCTCCTATCCTGTATTCCTCTTGTGTCTACAACGAGGTATGTTAATTTTTGTAGCAAAAGTTTAAAGAAGAGAGATGAAATTCATAGGGGATCACCTACTCCATATCAATATGCACAAGTGATTATAAAGAATCTAATCACAGGTGTGTTAATAAACAATAGGGAAAAAGAAAATAAGTAAGAAAGGAGAACAGAGGTAAATAGAGATATTGTAAATGAAATTGTATATAGCATTTAATATTAAACATGAACTTATGTATGGAACATCGTAAAAGAAACTTGGACCGGAAAAGCAGCTAGCATTCAAAACAATTAGCATCTCTGCTTTAGCAGCATAGGGAGCTGGTAAAAGCAGCGCTTGTATGAGAGAGAGGACCAACGACAGAAGCAGACAGAGATAGATTGGAGTTGGAAAAAAGTGACAGTTCGAAATTTATTAATTTTAAAAAGAGATTGTGTTTTGATTTGATTTTAAAATAAAAGTTAAGAGAGAGGAGCGACGAAAGAAAGAGACGAGATAACCCGGAATTCCCAAAAATGCCAGCAGAACTCAACTCTCAAATAACGCTATGTGAAGCACCGATCAAAATAGATATTACAATAATTAGCGCGAATGTGCGCCTCGGACATTTTCATATAAAAAGGGGAGTTTTGTTCAAGTAGCAGCGAGATGGTGAACGTTATGTGGAGGTTGGGAGAGATATCGTGTGACGACAACGAGTTAGCTTCCCATAAATTAATACAAAAAGCGGGTATCGGGAAAAAGAGAAAAGCGTGAACATGTGAATAAGGGAAATAACCTTGTTATCCGCGTTTAATCTTTACATCTACAAAGAGAGAGAGAGCCAAAAACTACGAACCGGCTGCGCGGTGTTTTTCCTGTCCGCGTGATCGGCGCTGGATACCATCTGCCCCATCATAGAAAGGCGCGGATGAAACCATACAACATTTTTAAAACTACTTTTAAAGGCTTTACTTACCAACTTTATGAACGGAGATGCTGAAACTGGCCACCGTCGTTGTCCATACATTTTTGGCACCTCTTTAGAAAACTATCCATCACTCGCCGTAGTTCACGTTGAGAAATGCTGGCAATTTCGTGGCGGATATTTTGTTTTAATTCTTCCAGGGTGTGTGGGTTTGTCTTGTACACTTTGTTTTAAGTGACCCCAGAAATAGAAATCGCAGGGGCCCACAAATCTCTGCTAATAATTCTCTCCTCAAACACAGTTTTATAAAGTTGTTAAGTGAAGTCTTTAAAAGTAGTTTTAAAAATGTTGTATGGTATCATCCGCGCCTTTCTATGATAGCGGCAGACGGCAACGAGCGCCGAGGACGCGGATAGGAAAAACACCACGCAGCCGGTTCGTAGTCTTTTGGATCTCCCTGTAGAATAAAGCCCATCTAATAATTGAACACGTCGTTATGCCATTGTCTTCACCACTCCTGAGGCAAAAGTTGATAGGGATAGGCTTAACTTACAGCATCTTCCAACACGAGATAGCAGTCGGCGGACTTCGAACCAGAGACCACCGGAAGGCCAGGTAAGCGCCTACGCTGAACTTGGCGTAGCCTGAGCAGCATCGTTTTCGATTCACTACAAATTAAGTAATAGTGGGTAGAGAAGACCATATAAGTGTAGCACAATGTTTTGTTATGCGTATGAAAACCAAGAAATACCACTTTATACCTTGTTTTATGCTTGAAGAATCTAAGGGGTTTAGGGAGACGCCAACGGTAGCTCAAGTGGTAAGAGTATTGGTAAGGAGAGCCGAAGATCCGTGGTTCGAACCCGAACTTGAATTGCAGTTTTCATATAAAGGAAAAGGTTGCATACTTACGATAAGAGAGATGGCGACTCCCTCCTTCCCTCTACCGTGACAGTTTACCTGCGCATTCGTGCGTAAAAGGGAGATGGCTTGAACCGAGTCCCTAAAAGGGAACCGCGGGAAGAGGAAGAATTGGTCCCGTGTTGGAAGAAGTAGATCACGACTAATTCTGCTTCTAACAATTCTGTTTATACAGAATCTCATACTTCCTAACGAGAGAGCACAAGGTTGTACATGAGGCAAGTATAGCCTGCCTGGTTAGGCTGCACGCACGGTACAACACCGAGTAAGCTAGCACAAGCACCTGCTGGTTACATTTACTGAAGCAGGTACAACTTTGTGGGATAAGTCACTAGAATCTGGTGATATTTCAGTTGCCATGTACCATCCATAACCTGTTACATGTATTGCGAACGATAGTTATAATTTACTGTTAGGTTGGCGTCCTTTAATAGAGTCACAGTCGACCGTTTGACCACTAAAGCTTGACTACCCCATCTATAGGGCCACTATAATGTGCCACAATTATTATAGGTAGAGAAGCTTGCAAGAACAGTGAACGTGTGTTGTATGTATTTATTTGTAATTTTATACCTATCGTAAATTCAAAGAATTGGTCGTGCATGATAGAGCAGTCGTTGATGCCCCGTGTCTTGCTTGTTTTAGGCGGTTATAGGTCGCATTCTAGAGGTCTCGGGTACAAATTCTGTACACCGGCCAATCTGCTTGGAATCCTTTTATGATTTTTAACTAAACATGGAGTTGGATACTTTAGTATCGCAACTCCTATACGACACCTACAGTCGTATACGCAACCTTCAATAGATGGTGCAGGAAGGAGACTACAAAACTAAGGCCATTTGTCTGACAAACTGACATGCATGCATAAAGATTAAAAATACGCCAAAGGACATTCTGTAGAAAAACCAAATACGTCAGAAGGCGTGCTGTAGAAAAAAAATCTGATGTGTTACACTCACATGACTTTCTCTACTCTTGTACAAACTATTTTTACAAACGCTTATTCTCCATCTACTTCATGTTAATCGAGATAAACATTTGCAGACTCTATCTTATTGCTAATTTTCTTGTAGATGTTAGGGGATAATATATTTATATGGGCCATTTGGAAAAACAGTAGCCTTTAAGCACATACATATCTCTTAATAACTGGTTGCTATGTGCAGCACCAATCCCTTTCCCACAGATTAATACTCTTTGCATGTCCAAGACAAAAAAAATGAATAACGAATTCCAATTTGAGGAAATAAGTACTGAAAAATTTAAGGGAATAACAAGCAATATCTCGAAAATGGTTCACTTAACAAGAAAAAGTATATGACATAAGTTGTGTATTTTAACGCGATCTACATTTTTGTGTAGTAAAATTTTGTCTATCTCTTATGGTTTACCAGTTATGCAAAAGTCGTTCACAATGAAGAATACTTTTGGAGATATTCCCAGAAAATTCAAGATATACATTTCATTTGTCATGAAAATATCTTAAACATATGATGTTTTAATCAAAATCGATAGAGCCATTTTCAGAAAATTAAAATTTTCGAAAAAAAATTAAATGTAAAGGGTAATCTGCGGTGGGGGTTTTTTCTTGAAAACCTTCGTGTCGCATCTCTGGAAGATACTGAACCTAAATACCAAGTTTGGTGTTTATCCGACTGTTCGTTTCTGAGTTATGCTGTTCACAGACACACACACACACACACACGGACATGTTTCCAAAAATGCTTTTTTTCATTCAGGGGGTCTCAAAACATGTATTTCCGGTGAACTCTCGGTGTCGAAGTTTTGGATGGAATAAATACCCTACTTACTATACGTAGTAGAGAAAGTAAAAATATGTTTATATATAAATAGTAATAATAAATATATATTTCAACCAAAAAAATTTCTTTGCGAAGGCGTAGTATAGTAAGTAGGGGAAGTATTGTATTCCACCAAAAATTCGATACCGAGATTTCACCGGAAATACATGTTTTGAGACCCCCTGAATCCAAAAAAAACATTTTTGGAAACGTACGTGTGTGTGTGTGTATGTGTGTCTGCGAACAGCATAACTCAGAAACGAACAGTCAGATAAACACCAAACTTGGTATTTAGGGTCAGTATCTTCCAGAGATGCAACACGAAGGTTTTCAGGAAAATACCACCACCCCAGATTACCCTTTACATGGAACATTTTTCGAAAATTTAATTTTTTTCAAAAATGGCTATAACGATTTTGATTAAAATGTCATATGTTTAATATATTTTCATGACAAATAAATTGTAGATCTTGAATTTTCTGGGAATGTCTCCAAAAGTATGCTTCGTTGTGAACGACTTTTCCATAACTGGTAAACCATAAGAGATATTGCTAGTTTTTCCCTTAAATTTTCCAATACTTACACTTTTTCTCAAATAGGAATTCGTTATTCATTTTTATGTCCTGGAGATACAAAGAGAATGGAATGCTCCACATAGCAACCAGCTCTTAAAACATTTGACTGTCGCTTAAAGCCTACCATATTCCCCTTGTATCTACGAGAAAATTGTCAATAAGATTGACATGAAGTAGATGGAGAATAAGCGTTTGTAAAAATAGTTTGTACAAGAGTAGAGAAAGTCATGTGAATGTAACACATCAGATTGCTTTTGAGCAGAATAGAATACTTCCTCTACTTACTGTAGGTAAGCAGTAGAGGATATCGCATTGATGTCCCAGTTCTTGGTAACGACAGTGTTGTAACCATTTGTTAAAACACTGTGCAGAACCTTCTGTTGCTCATTGGAGTGCATACACACGATGCAACTGTTTGTGTGTCTGGTGTGCATTCATCGCTGATTAATGAAGTACTTTGAAATTTAATTGCCTCCCAACGGAATTTCCGTCTCAATGCAATTTGTGTTACATGCTGAATATGGGGCGGATATTGCCTTCCTTTCGGTAATGGGCTTGGCGTTCCTTACATCCCGGGCGGCAACATAAACATCAAGATTAATTAGTGCCGCGAAACGAGACGTGGAAAACCAGTTGATTTATCACTTGTGCATGCAGTTTGTATGGAAATTCCGCATGCTCCAGTTACTGCACGTTAAAACAGTTTCCTTACTAGAAACAAAAGATAAAAATGTGTGTTACATTCACTACCCTCTATCGTTTATTAGTGGGTATATACATTATTCGTTATAGATACAAAGAGAACAGCGATAGTCAAATGTTTAACAACTGGACGCTATATGCTGGCCTTAAAATTCCTTACTGTTTCCATGACATCGCGAGAAACAGCTAAATATTGACAAGACTTTTAAAAGAATGGCTAAGTATCGAACAATTCGAGCGATTAATAACGGATATCTCGGAAATGGCTGATGCCACAAAAAAGGTATTTGAAATAAATTGTGTTTTAAAGAGATCTACATTTTTTTGTGTAGTACGTTTTCGCCTGTCGCTTAACGTTTACCAGTTATACAACATTATACAAAATTCCTTCGGAATGAAGAGGACTTCACAGGCTATTCTCAGAAAATTCAAGTTATACATTTTTTCACGTAAATATCTTTAATATGGTATTTTAATCACAATCGTTAGTCACTTTTATAAACTAAAAAATTTCGAAAAATGTTCCAGTAAAGAGTAGTTTGAGGATGGGGAATTTTCTTGAAAGTCTTTGTGTCGCATCTTTGGAAGCTTAAATACCAAGTTTGGTATTTGTCTGACTTTTCGTTTTTTGAGTTATGCTCTTCACACATGAACCTTATTTCTAAAATGCGTATCTGGGTTCAAGGGACCTCAAAACTTATATTTCCGGTGAACTTTCTGTATCGAATTTTTGGGTGAAATGCAGTACCTTCTTTACAGACCTGGATGGCTCAGGCGGCAACGTCGGCGGCCGCCCACTCTGATCATGGGGATTTTCGTGGTCTCCTAGGCGAATGCTGGAATGGTGTATTCTACCACGATTCCTACTTTCCCTCATTTCATTTTTCAGGAAGTTCTGTAGTGCGGCTAGTGTAGGGCAGATGGCATGGTTGCTACGCTTTGTAAAGGATTTCTCCAGGAAAACGCCAGAGTGCGTTGGCCCGCATACTAGAGTCGCTTCGTCGTGAGATTCTTCGACACTGCTGGTGGCGGCGGGTGTTTCCACTTGGAAATATGAGGCAGTATTTTTAACATTTAAATGATGTCAGTCAAATTACATAAAACATAAATTTGAATAACAGCCCGCCTTAAAGCAACATGTGTATGTAACAATATAAAACAAGTGTATGTAACAGTCATTGTGTATGTTTATATTATTGTATACAAGTTCAATAATGTTATCTGAATGTATTACGTAATTAAATAATGTAGGAGCTGTGAGAATAATAAGTTTAACGTTGCTAACATTGAGGTAAGAATGAGGTAACCTTGAGTCAATAATGAGTTTGAGAGTTTAAATGTTATTTGTGATTCTTGGAAGCATTAATGCAATTTCAGTGACAGTTTATAAAAATAGCCAATTAACAACCAGAAAAAGCTTTAGTTAAATGCAGGTATTCTATTGCAGTAGCATTAGCCAATCAGAGACTTGAAATACAGAAATTTACAAGTTTAGACGGTTGAAATCAAATCAGTTGCCTGCAGACAGTGGTAGTAACCGGTTGCAAGATGCGTCCTCGAGAAATTTAATACGTATTCGTGTGAGACGAAAAATAGTTTTACATGGTAAAAAGTGCAAGTATTAAATAAAAGAATCTCATAGCTCTCGATATCAGTGAAGTGCTATTTAATTTGTGTCAAGGATTAATATAAATCTGATGTGTTACACTCACATGACTTTCTCTACTCTTGTACAAACTATTTTTACAAACGCTTATTCTCCATATGTTTCATGTTAATGGAGATATCGAGATGTCAATCTTATTGATAATTTTCTTGTAGATGCAAGGGGAATATGGTAGGTTTTAAGCGATAGTCAAATATTTTAACGCTGGTTGCTATGTGGCGCATTCCATTCTCTTTGCATGTCCAGGACATAAAAAAATGAATAACGAATTTGAGAAAAAGTATAAGTATTGGAAAATTTAAGGGAATAACAAGCAATATCTCGCAAACGGTTCACTCAACAAAAGAAGTGTATATGACATAAATTGTGTATTTTAACGCGATCTACCTTTTTCCTGTAGTAAAATTTTGTCTATCTCTTATGGTTTACCAGTTATGAAAAAGTCGTTCATAACGAAGAATACTTTTGGAGACATTCCCAGAAAATTCGATATATACATTTTATTTGTCATGACAATATCTTAAACATATGATATTTTAATCAAAATCGTTAGAGCCGTTTTTGAGAAAATTAAAATTTTCGAAAAATGTTCCATGTAAAGGGTAGTCTGGGGTGGGGGGATTTTCTTGAAAACCTTCGTGTCGCATCTCTGGAAGATACTGAATCTAAAGACCAAGTTTGGTGTTTATCCGACTCTTCGTTTTTGAGTTATGCTGTTCACAGACACACAGACAGACACACAGACACACAGACAGACACACAGACAGACACACACACGGACATGTTTCCAAAAATGCTTTTTTTGGATTCAGTGAGTCTCAAAACATGTATTTCCGGTGAAATCTCGGTATCAAAATTTTGGGTGGAATACAATACTTCCCCTACTTACTATACGTAGTAGAGAAAGTAAAAAAGGAGTGAATTAAAACTTAAAATCTGCGTAAGCCTACGTTCTTGTCGCATCACGCCCTGCCAAGACTTCCATGTCTCTATCAATAATACTGACGCAGCCGAGTCAAACATAAATATTATATCTAAAGAAACAGTCAAATTACAAAGCTAATATTTTTTTTAAACTTGGAGGAAAGGCTATCGGAAAGCGGGTACTATACGTGTGGGTGCAACTGCTACAAATTCGGTTCCCCCAACAGTTGAAATACGATACAACTCCTTCAATACAAACTTTTTATACGTAGGTGCAAACAACGTAAAGACAATAACTTCTTCAAATATTAGGGACTCCCGTGCATCTTCTGCGGCTTCTTCATTGCCTACCGGGGGTTGTAGTTACAATAGACGCAGTGACGAGGTGTACCACTCCGGGAAATACCTCATATATGTGGTAGAGAAGGTAACAACATGTGTTTCATTCTCTGCCCAATGTTATGTATTACTTTCTCTACTACGTATAGTAAGTAGGGGAAGTATTGTATTCCACCCAAAAATTCGATACCGAGATTTCACCGGAAATATATGTTCCGAGACCCCTGAATCCAAAAAAAGCATTTTTGGAAGCATGTCCGTGTGTGTGTGTGTGTGTGTGTCTGTGAACAGCATAACTCAGAAACGAACAGTCGGATAAACACCAAACTTGGTATTTAGGTTCAGTATCTTCCAGAGATGCGACACGAAGTGAATGATGCATTCATGAAATAAACCAATTGTTAAGATTAATAAGAATATAATTCTAGTAGATATCCAAGATGTTATTTTTGATGTGAGAGGAATAATAGTTTTCAAGAAAATCCCCCCACCCCAGATTACCCTTTACATGGAAGATTTTTCGAAAAGTTTAATTTTCTCAAAAATGGCTAACGATTTTGATTAAAATATCATATGTTTAAGATATTTTCATGACAAATAAAATGTATATCTTGAATTTTCTGGGAATGTCTCCAAAAGTGTTCTTCATTGTGAAAGACTTTTGCATAACTGGTAAACCATAAGAGATAGACAAAATTTTATTACACAAAAAATGTAGATCGCGTTAAAATACACAATTTATGTGATATACATTTTTTTTGTTGAGTGAACCATTTTCGAGATATTGCTTGTTATTCCCTTAAATTTTTCAATACTTATTTTCTCAAATGGGAATTCGTTATTCATTTTTTTACTTTCTCTACTACGTATAGTAAGTAGGGGAAGTATTGCATTCCACCCAAAAATTCGATACCGAGATTTCACCGGAAATACATGTTTTGAGACCTCCTGAATCCAAAAAAAGCATTTTTGGAAACATGTCCGTGTGTGTGTCTGTGTGTGTGTGTGTGTCTGTGTGTGTGTGTGTCTGTGAACAGCATAACTCAAAAACGAACAGTCGGATAAGCACCAAACTTGGTATTTAGGTTCAGTATCTTCCAGAGATGCGACACGAAGGTTTTCAAGAAAATCCCCCCACTCCAGACTACCCTTTACATGGAAGATTTTTTGAAAATTTTAATTTTCTCAAAAATGGCTCTAACGATTTTGATGAAAATATCATATGTTTTTGATAATGTCATGAGAAATGAAATGTATATCTCGAATTTTCCAGGAATGTCTCCAAAAGTATTCTTCATTGTGAACGACTTTTGCATAACTGGTAAACCATAAGAGATAGACAAAATGTTACTACACAAAAAATGTAGATCGCGTTAAAATACACAACTTATGTCATATACATTTCTTTTGATGAGTGAACCGTTTTCGAGATATTGCTTGTTATTTCCTTAAATTTTCCAATACTTATACTTTTTCTCAAATTCGTTATGCATTTTTTTATGTCCTGGACATGCAAAGAGAATGGAATACTCCACATAGCAACCAGCGTTAAAATATTTGACTTCGCTTAAAAGCTACCATATTCCCCTTGCATCTACAAGAAAATTAGCAATAAGATTGACATCTCGATATCTCGAATAACATGAAGCATATGGAGAATAAGCGTTTGTAAAATTAGATTGTAGAAGAGTAGAGAAAGTCATGTGAGTGTAACACATCAGATTTTTTTGTCTTGGATATGCAAAGAGTATTAATCTGTGGGAAAGGGAATGGTGCTGCACCTAGCAACCAGCTATTAAGAGATATGTATGTGCTTAAAGGCTACTGTATTTCTATATTGCCCTCGCAAATACAAAAGAAGGGGAACATAGTACGCCTTAAGCGATGGTCAAATATTTTTAGAACTGGTCGCTATGTGTAAAATGTAATTCTCTTTGCATGTCAAAATATCGTTTCTGCAAATGTTTATCTCGATTAATATGAAATAGATGGAGAATAAGAGTTTGTACAAGAGTAGAGAAAGTCATGTGAGTGTAACACATCCGAATTTTTTTATATAGCTTCTTCAAGCTATTCCTGCAAAAGCTTGTTCTTCTCTCTACTTCAAGCTAATTAACATAAATGTTTGTATAAGTAGTTACCTTACTAAGCCTCAGAAGTTGAGGAAAAAACATGTAGATCGCCTCAGGTCAGAAGTGGTCTGAGGGTAAAATGGTAGCCTCTAGTTCCCGAGGTCGCGGGTTTAACCCCGGCGGAGGGCAATGGATTTTTTGGGGAGTAAAAATCCTTAGCATGGCTTCCTTATAAAGGGAAATAAAGCCAATGGTCCCGTGTCGTAGATTTACGGCACGTAAAAGAACCTCAAGCCTGATAAGGAGGCCTCTGAGCAAATTGCCGATCTTTTACGCCCAATATAGAATGGGACGCTGAGGAGTACAGCAGTTAAAGAGCATCCATAAATAAAAGGGAAGTGTCGGATAATTAAACTAGCATATTTTAGTTAAGTTACAGAATGACGTGAACTCGGAGTGAAATTGAACTACATAAAAACGAAAAGTGACAGTTGAAAAACCGGACAGAGTCGCAATATGATACGACAATGACTCACAATACTAGCAGAACCAAAAATATGTTTTAGGAAGACAAAGTCGGTTTGGGGAGATATGTTAGAAGAAATTGACATGAGGAATATTTGGCTATTATATATAAACAGTCACAGTGGATTTTGGAAAGAAGTGAAAACGAGGGTGGAAGACAGAGAAACAACAGATATGGACTAGTTTCGAGGACAAAAGTTCGTTGACTTTGTGTAAATTAGTTAAGAGAAATTGGGTGAGGGAGCAGTATGTACGAGACATATGCAATCAATTTGGGAGAATAGGAGAGGAAATATTGCTCGGGGAGACGTACTATGTGTGACAAATTGAGTGGTATTTTCCATTGGCTAGTAGGATGTGAAAAGGTTAAAAGATGGAGAGATGATATATGGAATAAAAAATGGGATAAGCTGAATAAAGAAATAGTAGCAATCAAAATGTTGCCAAGTCCAAAAGCAGAGACGATTAAAATGGTGGGGACACTTTTAGGAAATGTAAGAGGTAAGTGGACAAGGAACCTAGGAAAGGAGCAACAGAATGGTTTCAGCTTGGAAAGTGAAGATATGGTACAGTAGCTTTATCTCATACACAAACTAGTTTATAGAAGCACTAGTTTAATAAAAAAGTTCTTAGTTGTAAGTTTCATTTGTAACACTACATCAAAGAAAGGTGGAAATAAAATATGCGTTCATATTCACACTAGCAGAAGCGTCTTTCGTAAATATGTAGGTTATCTGGTTATACAGAGAGAGCCAAAAAACTACGAATCCGCTGCGCGGCGTTTTTCCTGCCCGCGTCCTCGGCGCTCGTTGCCGTCTGCCGCTATTATAGAAAGACGCCGATGAAAACATACAACGTTTTTAAAAATACTTTTAAAGGCTTTACTTACCAGAATTTCCTTACTAAGAGTTATAGGGCCAATTTTCTTTCGAGTCAACAGTTGATGCCCGTACATATCTGAATACAATCTTGCCCCCTTTTTAGAGAATTAACAGCCAAGGAGCGTGGTTTTTGCCTTTTTTACAACAAGACTCCCCAACAGCTTATATGGCCAATATTTTCATGAGAGCAATTGAAAGTTTGTTTGAGGACAGAATTATTAGTAGAGATTTGTGGCCCCCTCGGTCCCACGACCTAACCCCCTGCAATTTCTATCTCTGGGGTAACTTAAAACATAAAGCGTACAAGACAAAACCACACACCCTGGAAGAATTAAAACAAAATATCCACCAGGAAGTTACAGGCATTTCTCAACATGAACTACGGCGAGTGATGGATAGTTTCCTAAAGAGGTACCAAAAATGTATGGACAACGACGGTGGCCAGTTTCAGCATCTCCTTTCATAAAGTTCGTAAGTAAAGCCTTTAAAAGTAGTTTTAAAAATGTTGTATGGTTTCATCCGCGCCTTTCTATGATAGCGGCAGACGGCAATGAGCGCCGAGGACGCGGACAGGAAAAACACACCGCAACTAGTTCGTAGTTTTTTGGCTCTCTCTGTGTATCCAGTAACTCGATCCTATTACGTTGGCCGCCCTGACATGCGGCACTAGCCAACTTTGTTTTTTAGTAGCGTGATTTAGGGTGCGTTTGGGTGTTACGTGATAAATTAAGTGAATCAATCTCTCACTGCAATATGCATTTATTAATCTATATCAAGAGACCATAATTAACACTATTTGGGGGAAATGACACACATTATCTTTTAGCAATGGCTGATGTAATGATGTTGATACCTAATGTGAAACCTTATATTCATTATTTGATAGTGTAATTAAAATTGAAACTATGAAAAATATTAGTTATTTTGGGTGTATTAAGGAAATTTATAGTGTTCAATTTCCGAACCCTATTCATTACATACGAGTATATATCAAGAGGTGCAAAGGAAATAGGGACAGTAAAATGTTTACAGAGTGGTTGCTAAGGTAGGCAGAACAAATATTCATGTTTTTCACCCAAAATTTCAATACTGATATTTCTAGAAATAGATGTTTTGAAGTCCCCCTGAACGCAGAAATATTTAGTGTGAAAGGTCAGAGAGAGTGTACAGGATACATCAAATAGAGAAGTCAATTTAATACTAAACTTCATATTTAAATCCCGCACATTTGAAAGATGCAATACGAGGATTCCCACAAAATTTCCCATTCCAGACAATCCTTTACATGGAAAACTTTTCACTATTTTTATTTTCTCAAAAAGATCTCTTAACAATTTTAGTTATCTCTCTAGCCAAATACAATAAAATTGATACAGATATTACCCATTACCAGCGAATGTTTCACGAAATTTGTGGCATGCACCAAAACTTCATATCTATATATACTGATGGATCTAAAATGAATGGGAGTAGTGGTTGTGCTGTGGTACATCCTGAACATACAATTTCTTACGTCTTCCGAATTGCCTCTCTATATTCTCCTATGAACGTTTTGCCATAAGATTTTTGCTGGAATACATAATGAAAGCTGAACAACGTTGTTATCTCATCTTCACTGACTCATGAGCGCAAGTCCAGCTCTACAACAGAAGTCATCCAGAAACTCTTTAGTGCAGAACATTTTACAGCTGTATAATGAGATAAAAGCCAGCAATAAATGTGTGACGCTGGCATGGATACCATCTCACATGGACATACCTGGAAATGAAAAAGCTGATGAAGCAGCTAAAGAAACAACATCTGGCCGACCTCAAGGTTCCGCATCACGACTTGAAACGGCAACTCTAGGCCGGGCCCGAGAACTGTAATTATAGATAATTTATTAATTAACTTTTATTGATGTTAAATCGTACTATAAATATCTTTTTCTCATACTGCTTGTATATTTTAAGAAGGGTGATTTAACGTTATGTATCTATCTAGGTTACTAATATTAGTAGAGTTATAAATGGTTTAATGTAAATAATTTAAGCGCTATGTTAAAATACTGTCCACGACGAAATGTTTTAGCTACAGGAATAGTGCTTTCGAAGGCAGAAAACCTAGTTTTATGACCTCTCTTCGGTCGCAGTGCCATTATTCCTACAGCGAGGGTGTAACGCCTTTGTCCCTTTATTTGATAATTCGCCGTGACCAAGAGAGAGATAGATAGCTTAACGGTAAATGAAGGAAAAGCCGCGATTTATATTAAACTTGGACCAATGAGATCCCTGGAAGTTTATTCGAAATAGTTAGACGCGTCGAGTGGCGCTAAAAATGGACCAATAGGAAAGGAAGTAGCCCCAGAAGCCTGAGACTATAAATGGATCTGTTTGGAGCAAATTCGGGGCAGTTTTGTCATGAAGTTTTAGCATTGCAGTTTGTCAGGCAGTTTTAGCAAGGCAGTTTTGTCAAGGCAGTTTTAGTAAGACAGTTTTGTCATGTCAGTTTAGCATTGCAGTTTGTTTGACAGTTTTTGTCATGTGTGGTCAGGGAGAGATGCTGCAGGATGTGTGAGACATCGCGCCAAAAAGGGAATCAAGACAGTTTTAGAAACACACCTAAGATCCGCTACTCGTAAAGGGATAATAAGCATATTTAAACTTCGTGTCATATCCGCGCCGTAGTTTAACAGCGGTGGACAGTATTTTACGGCGGCAATACCAGTTTTGTATCCTACGTGTGTTAGTCAAATAAAAAGAAACGGCAGTGTCATCTTTTCATAAACAAAGCACGTCTATGTCTTCCTATATCACCACCCGAGATCTACGATTCCTTTACCAAGGATAAGTCCATGCTCCCATATAGGTTAAGGAAAATTACTGCAGCTAGCCGAGGATAAAATTGAAGAGAACCAACACACTGCGAACTTCTGGAACCAACGGGAGAAGCATCAAGGTAAGCCAACAGCAACGGACGGAGGGGGTGACTGCCGCAGACTTCCAAACTTTCCTAAAGTATGAAATATGTAAGAAATGGAAGCTACACTGGAGTTCCACATCCAATAGCAAACTAATCGCCTTAAGCTCCAATCCTAGTTTCAATTACCCAATAAAACATCTAGTTCGTCGTGACCAGGCTACGTATCGGATAAAGTGCAATTACCCACTCATATCTCCTTGGAAAAGATCATCAGCCTTCATGCAAGCACTGTCACTCCATTCTCACAGTTCAGCATATACAGAGTGAGCCATAAACGCCGAACCGGCTGCGCGGTGTTTTTGTTGTCCCAGTCCTTGGCACTCTGCCGCTATAATAGAAAGGCGCGGATGAAACCATACAACATTTTTAAAACTACTTTTAAAGGCTTTACTTACCAACTTTATGAAAGGAGATGCTTAAACTGGCCACCGTCGTTGTCCATACATTTTGGCACCTCTTTAGGAAACTATCCATCACTCACCGTAGTTCACGTTGAGAAATTTTCTGGCGGGTATTTTGTTTTAATTGTTCCAGTGAGTGTGGGTTTGTCTTGTACACGTTATGTTTTAATTTACCCCCGAGGGGTATTTTATGAACAATATTACAGGCTGCGCGGTGTTTTTCCACTGAGCGTGTGAAAATATGATAAGAACATGATAACGCACTGCTGCTATAAACAAAGTCACGCTGTTGTGGTTTTGATGTGCAGTGTGAAGTGCAGTTTTGAGTTGACGGTGATGTGATGTAGTTCAGTTATTACGAGTTATTTGTTATTCTGTCCTGTGCTTAGTCACAAAGTATACAAAGTATATGTTTTCTACTGCACAGCGTGTATTTATTTATGATTCGTATGTGTTAACTCGGTCAGCTCGCCAAGTGAAAACATGATTTGTAGAAAGATTTCCAGGTGTAAAAGTTCCAGGTCGTACAACAATCCACGAACTTTACAGTAAATTTCAGGCCACAGGAAGTGTTCAGGCTAAGAAATCTAAAAGACTGCGTTCGGTTCTTACCGAAGAAACATTAGACGACATCGGTCATGTTTGGAAAATTCCCCCCAAAAATTCCATGCTGGATAGTTTCCTAAAGAGGTGCCAAAAATGTATGGACAACGACGGTGGCCAGTTTCAGCATCTCCTTTCATAAAGTTGGTAAGTAAAGCCTTTAAAAGTAGTTTTAAAAATATTATATGGTTTCGTCCGCGCCTTTCTATGATAGCAGCAGACGGCAACGAGCGCCGAGCCCGCGCAGGCGGTTCGGAGTCTTTTGGCTCACCCTGTAGTTGTAGAGTGCCATCTACGATGTTCATCGGCTTCAGTGTGGTATTCCTGCTAACCTCTCGGTGGCCTTGGGTGATCCAACCATCTGTCATAACATAGTGAAGTTTTTAAAAGAAATAAAATTGTATAATGTTATATAATCAAAGTTGTAATTTGTTTTGAAAATATTGTAGTTATTAAAATTTATTGTAGTCGCGTAATGACTATTGTTAAAGCAACAATAATAAATTAAAACAAAAAAATTAGTTAAAATGACATATGTGTGAGATATTGACAATGCACAGTGTATATTTTAATATTTCTGGGTATAGCCACCTCTGAAGTCTTCTTCTTTTCTGAATGACCTGAATTATTAGTAAACCATATACAAATCCTTACCATACATACAAATTTGGATCTTGTTAAAACACAGGCTTTATACAGGGTTATTCTAAATTAGTTACCTGATAATAAAGCTAAATTATACATAGTTATCTTATGTGGTTTATTTCTATTTCCATTACATACATTGACATTAACATTAAGTTTTATTTGCAATGTTTACAAATGTTCAATGCGACTTCCCTTTTGTCACTCGGCAGATATCCCACCTGTACGACAGTTCATCCCAGATACGCGCGATCATGTCTGCATATACCCGAGCTACCGCTACGTTAATTCGTTGATGAAGCTCATCGAGATTGGTCGGCAGTGGAGGGTTGTACACGTTATCTTTAATGTAACCCCACAGACTAAAATCCAGCGGTGTTAAATCGGGAGATCGTGGAGGCCAAGCAATGTTCCTGCCATGTCCAATCCAAGCGGTAGTGGTGTGGGATAGGTACGTAGTGACCTCATGGTGGTAATGAGGAGGTGCTCCATCTTGTTGTAAAATGAAATTATTCTCATATCTTCTTGCAGCTGTGGCATCAGGTAGTTTTCTAACATATCTAGATATGTAATGCCAGTCACAGTCTTCTCATAAAAAAGAATGGTCCATACACATTCACGGAGCTAGTGCACAAAACACATTCAGTTTTGGTGAGTCACGTGTATGTTCCAGGCATTCCGTCGGTTTCTGTGTACCCCATATCCTTACATTGTGGCGATTAACTCTACCACTAAGGTGAAAAGTTGCCTCGTCACTGAACACAATCTTATTAAGAAAACTATCGTCTTCTTCCATCGTGTTCAGCATGTCCGCACAGGACTCATAACCTTTAAGCTTGTCATTAGCACTCAATGCCTGAACCAGTTGCAACTTGTACCCCTTACACTGCAGTTGTCGTCGTAAAATTCTCCATACCATAGGTTGTGGAATGGTCAGCTCCAAACTTGCTCTAGTTGTAGACTTCTTTGGACTTCGTGCATAAGTTCTTCTCACGGCTTCCACAACGTGGCCTGCTACAGGAGGGCGTCCCTGTCCTTTCTCTCGGTGTCCCACACAACCTGTTTCTACGAATCGATCATACCATGTTTTGATAGTTTTCACCTGCGGGGGAGTATTTTGATACTTTGTACGAAAATGTCTTTGTGTGGTAATTTGCTATTTCATGAAACCACAGACAACACTGCGCGCGCTACGCACCACTGTAAGACTCCATGGCGACTGCTTACTAGGCTCCAGGTGTTGCGAGTGCTTCACATTTTCCCCGCCAGACGAGGGAGCGAGTGCATGTAGCGAAGTCTGCCGACCATGTTTAAAACTTGATGATATGACATAAGGTTTGATGAACATCGGAATAAATTTCCGCCAACAGTTACGAGATAATTCATTCACACTTTCAGGTAACTAATTTAGAATAACCCTGTATTTCGGTGTTAACAATTTCCGATATATTCATTGTTATTGGTTTTGAATTTATAAATACTTGAAACGCTTTTCGCTTCTTCTCATAGCCATGCAAAGGGCACGGAATTTGAAAGCCATCACACAGCGATCAGCTTCATTATCATCTGACTAACGCTTATACCCACAACGAAATGCTAAATGTGTTTATCTGTGTTAACAGAATGCAAAGTGAAGAATAAGCAACATAGATTCTCTTTCATACCATCTCGCGGGATTAGATCGTTGTAAGTGGCGAAAGCTCAGTTGAAATAACTCAAACTTGATGGTAATAATGGTTCCCGTTTCGACATTTATAATATGCAAATGATGTGTTGAACAGTGAGAGTCTTAAAACTGGTTTCACAGCCTTCCTGAGATCACGGACCATTGAATTACCTCAGGGCCAAACTCAACACATATCAATAATTCTTGTTTGTCAAAATTATTTGCATTTTTATATTAAATTCCCATTAAATAAATAGTAAAAAATTAAGTGTTGTCTTATTGTGAATAGCAGCAATAAATGCTTGTGACATGATTAAAATTTAAACTTTAAATTCAAAATTTCCCATGTATTACATGGAGGCTTAATGAAGCTTGTATAATTCCCCTAGGCAAATATTAGATAATTATTTTTTTTCTATTACCATATCCATCTTTCAGTTCCATTAATTTTAATGAATTATTGGAACACTCAACAGGATGTCTAGCACTTAATTTGTTTTTCTAATGGTTGTTTGAGAAAACCACAATATAGTCAGCAATTTTTTTTCAATTATATTATTAATCAACTAACATGGAGGTTTAAGATGGACCATTGAAGACTCTTCGTCATATACTTGAATCAAGCACGTACCAGATCATTAATTTCAACTATATTTTGAAACTTACAGTAAATTTTTAATTAAATTTTGAAATAGGTTCTCCTTGCAATGGTTATTAACAGGGTCGGGATTCTAATGAAGTCATACTTTAATTGCTAACATGCACATAAATCCTTATTATGGCTTCCATATATTAACATTTATATTTATTATGCCTTTTTGGGCCATTTTCTGGTCCTTTGCGTCTTTATTTACTCCGTTTTTTGCATTTATATTGAATATATAATGCACTGGCTGTGTTGGTACTTGACTACTTCCCGTACAACATGCAAGCTTTAAAGTCCGTGGATGGAACCTACGTATGAAAGATGAGCACATGCAAAGGAAAGCTGGGAAATTCGAATAAAACACCTTCTTCAAGATTGAATAATTTACTTTCAATTGTCAAAGTACACAGGTGTTTTCTTTTAACGTGATATAGTTCTTGTTTGCTTCCTAAACTGTCTCTGGATAAACAGTTAAATAAACCATACGTTAATTCATTGTTCTGATGATGTTCGCTATAAAATTTAAGAATGCTTGGGCTTCTACGAAACAAACGTGCCCAAAGATCACTATGGCTGATTTATATGTTCACTCTATTTAACAATAAGTATACAACTAGGATAATCTTCAGTCAATTTAACGTTAATTTAAACTTTGAAAATTTTAACAAAGGTAAGCTTTAAAACTGTAACATGAGATAAACCTTAAACACTTTCCAAAATAACATCATTACATTAAATTGAAAGCTTACATAACCTTTAACGGTTCTCTTTCTTCCTTACTTTAAGGAATTGCAAAAGTTAGCCAATGCATCATGGGAAAGGAAATTACTTGTGTGTTTTGAAACTCCTGAACGGATATCTCTAAAAGTGCATACTCTGTTTAGAATTTCTGAACAATTATTACCAGAAGGGAATTTAGATGAATACTCATCGAAAGAAATTTAGATAGCGAATTTAAAGCCGAAAAGGAATTTTGAAGTATTGACTCATTCGTACCCTACACGTTCGTCTCTCCAGTCGCGACCTGTCAGCCCGACGCACTTTTCCTTTCTTGTTCATGTTGCCACTCGCCACGCCGTGAGTCGACTGAACGCAGCTTGCAGTTTTCGCCGTTAGGGTACTTGTTACATCACAGGGCTACCGTATCCACCGTAGAAGAGCGGCAGTTGCTACCACGTGACCAGGCTACACATGGAGATACCGCCTCTCTCGGCATCTAGTGGTCTGGTAGATTAATCCATGGTAACCTTTCGGAGTTGGGGGAGCCGAAATGGTGCAATAAACAAATCTATATTTCTGACATTTTACATAAGGATAACTTTTCAAACATTAGAAATTTCAATATTCAAATTAGAAATAAGATTAAATTTGTATATCCTTTACTCGCATTCTTGGGAGGGAAAAGAAAATCACGTTCATATTTAATGGTTATTCTGGAGGGGCTTGCTTGCCGATGGAGAGGTGGAGCAGGTACGTATCCTCAATGTTATGAATTAACAGGAATGAGATAGGTCAGTGTTACCCTTTTTCGCGTTAATGAGTCCCTACAGTCAGGTTGCTATTAATCTCTTTTGCATAATCGTAGAATTCGAGAGGGTTAATGCTACAGTTTTGCAAGACCTACTTCAAAAACAATTTTCTTAATTTTCTTTTCAGATTCTTCAAACAAGAACATGGAACAAATACATCTTGTAATTAATAATCTAAATTATCTCACCGTTCTTATACCTCCTTTTCTACTTGGATAGCAGTTATATTCATGTATAAATAAATTACAGTTTTCTGTAGGGTAATTTTAACAAATTACATAACACTTTTAGCCCATTTTTACTTTCTCTACTACGTACTTAGTAGGGAAAGAAGATATTGAATTCAATCTAAAGATGCGATATCGAGATTTCACCGGAAATACATTTTTAAGGCCCCTTGAGTCCAAAAAGTATCATTTTTAGGAAAAGATCCGTGTGTGTCTGTAGATAGCATAACTCAAAAAACGAAAAGTCGGATAAATAACAAACTTGGCATTTAGGTCACCACCTTCCAAAAATGGAACACAAAGATTTTCAAGAAAATCCCCCAACCCCCAAACTACGCTTTACATAGCACATTTTTCGAAAATTTTGATTTTATAAAAAAATCACGCTTAACGATTTTGATTAAAACACCATATATTAAAGATATTTACTGAAAAATAAAATCCATATCTCGAATTTTCTGGGAATACCTTTGAAGTCCTCTTCATTGGGAAGGAATTTTGTATAATCTTGTATAACCGGTAAACGTTAAGCGATAGACGAAAACGTACTACGCAAAAGGTGTAGATCTCTTTAAAACGCACAGTTTATTTCAAATAACTTTTTTGTGGCCTGAGCCACCTCCGAGATATCCGTTATTAATGGTTCGATTTGTTCAATACTGTGATGCTTTTCAAGTCCGGTCGGCTTTCAGTTGTTTCTCCTGATTACATTGAAACAGTATGGAATTTTAAGGCCATCAAATAGCGTCCAGTTGTTAAACATTTGACTATCGCTGTTCTCTTTGTATCTATAACGAAATATGTAATGTAGCTGTTTCCGGAAAGGTTTATCTCGATTAAGATGTAGTAGACAGGAAATAAATTTTCGTAAGGATCATTTCTATATCCACTAATAAGCGACAGAGGATAGGGAAAGTCATGTGAATGTAAGACATCAGCTTTTGATAAAGCTTAGTAATTTTAGTTATTTTTCAAATATTTTTACGACCTGTAATCAACATTTGAAATGATTTCGCAGTTCACGTGCATATCTTGCAATGGAATTATTTCTTAAACGAATTAAAGCAATTGAAATGGTGATGGGAAAAAAATCTGATGTGTTACACTCACATGACTTTCTCTACTCTTGTACAAACTATTTTTACAAACGCTTATTCTCCATATGCTTCATGTAAATCGAGATATCGAGATGTTAACCTTTTTGCTAATTTTCTTGTAGATGCAAGGGGAATTGCTAGGCTTTAAGCTATAGTCAAATGTTTTAAGAGCTGGTTGCTATGTGGCGCATTCCATTCTGTTTTTATGTCCAGGACATAAAAAAAATTAATAACGAATTCCCATTTGAGAAAAAGTATTGGAAAATTTAAGGGAATAACAAGCAATATCTCTAAAATGGTTCACTCAACAACAAAAAATGTATGACATAAATTGTGTATTTTAACGCGATCTACATTTTTTGTGTAGTAACATTTTGTCCATCTCTTATGGTTTACCAGTTATGCAAAAGTCGTTCACAATGAAGAATACTTCCCAGAAAATTCGAGATAGACATTTCATTTTTCATGAACATATCTTAAACATATGATATTTTAATCAAAATCGTTAGAGCCATTTTTGAGAAAATTAAAAATTTCGAAAAATTTTGGATGTAAAGGGTAATCTGGGGTGGGGGGATTTTCTTGAAAACCTTCGTGTCGCATCTCTGGAAGATACTGAACCTAAATACCAAGTTCGGTGTTTATCCAACTGTTCGTTTCTGAGTTATGTTGTTCACAGACGGATATGTTTCCAAAAATGTTTTTTTTTTGGATTCAGGGGGTCTCAAAACATATATTTCCGGTGAAATCTCGGTTTCGAATTTTTGTGTGGAATACAATACTTCCCTACTTACTATACGTCAGTAGAGAAAGTAAAAATCCGGAGTTAAATTTAATAACTCATCAATTGTATGCGCAGTATCAAGGTCTTGTTGAAAATTCCATACTGATAATCAACGTCGGTCGGCTGTTCAAAAATAGTGTAAGTCATTCCTGCACCTCTCTTCATTTATTGTTTGTTAAAAAACATAGGTCCTTTAATTTTGTATGCACTTACTGGACACCAATTTTCGCGTCATGCAAGGGAACCTCGTGTGTAAAATCGGGTTACTCTGTACTCCAATATCTGTTATTTTGCGATGAAATATAGCCATGTAAATAGAACCATGCTTCGTCAGAGAAGAATATCAACTCTTATCATTGACATTTCGCAAAATACAATTACATAAATTTAACCCACTCACGTGGAAAATAAGGTGTACGCAACAAGCCTCCATAAATTGTAAGAACTGGAAGAAAACATCAGGTGGAAAATTCACTCAATCTTGGAAACTGAACTCTCGAACTATGAATGAAAATTTCCTCAGAAGATTCCAGAAGTATGCGGATAGAGGACAACGTTTCCAACATCTCTTTTGATAAGGTAGGTATGTGTTCATTGTAGCTGTAAATATAGAAAGTGAGACACTTGCGGGAATATTATAACTGTTTCGACGGACTACCAAGCTGTGTCGGCCGGCGCACGAACAGCGGCCACAGTGTGAAGGAAAGGCACTGTATAATCTATGAGTGCTGCGATGTCTTCAGTAAGTTGCAGGATTGAAAATGACAGCTAGGAAACCCCGTTCTATAAGCGAAATATTTTAAACGTTCCGTTAGAGATGAAAGATAATTGATGAACTGTTAATGCTTCACTGATAACTAGCATTCCTTACGTGAAAACCAGTGATTGTGATTTCTTGATTTGCGCAACATCACGATCTCCGTTCGTGAAATATCACGTTTTGTTGAATGTCCGTGTTGCCAAGAAAGTTTGCAGCTACATAAATCAATGATTTCTTCTAAGAGGCTGTAGTAATTCTACCTAATTATTAGTTTCGTTTATTTAAAAATTGTAGATAGGAGTTGTGCAATGTGCTTATGTACACTGCGATATGAGTGTGGAAAGTATATTATTACAGATTCCAGATTCTGCCATGCGTTTCACACACATCTATTGCACACTATTTTTCTCCAGGATCATATGTTTTATTATTTTGAATGAATTATTAATAAAAAATAAATTTCTAATGCATGCACCTATCGCCCCCCTCGGATTTCTGGTAACGCAGTGCTGACAGTACAACAGCTATAACAGTGGCTTAGTAAGATGCTATAATTTAGGAGGCTTTGAGTCAGTTGTTTGATGGTTGATGCCGTGGCTCAAAGCGGGTTGTTTGGACGATAATAGAGATTCAGTGTTTCAAGAAGTTGAAGTGGATTGTGAAGGCGCAGACATGGAAGAGGCGTGAAAAAGTGTTACTTTCTCTACTACGTACCTAGTAGAGAATGTATTCCATTCCAACTACTTCACCGGAAATGTACACTGCCGTTTGTGAAAATTGCAACACCAAGAAAGAATTTTCCGAATAACTCCAAACTTGGTGGAAGTGTAGAAGAGTGTGCAAGCAATAAGTGATTAGGTTTGCAGAGAGATGGGGTACACGTAGACCGACAAGGTCAGTGTTGCGCCCAGTGCAGAGCTATCAAACAAGGTGGAAACGATAAAGGGAGCCCGTGAGTTCGAACGGGGCAGAATGATCGGTCTTTATCATACCGTGACATTTCGGCTCGTACAGGGCATGCTGCTACGACAGTGATGCGTGTGTGGAAGCAGTGGATAGATGAAGGTCGTACGCAGCGAAGAGCGGGTACTGGACCACAGCACGGGATGACCGTCATCTTGTCCACATGGCCATAACGGACCGTACAGCTTCATCCACAGTGTTGGCTCGATGCTGGAGCACTGCAACAGATGTGAAGTTGTCTGCATCAACCGTGCTGCAGGTTGGGGTGGTTGCATGCATGCCATTACGTCGGCTTCCATTGTCCATAAAGCACAAGCTCCTCCGACTGCAATGGGCACTGATCACCGTCACTGGGGTGCTGAGTGGCAAAATATAACCTTTTCGTATCCTACAGTGATGGCCGCATACGTGTTCGGCGGTACCTGAAGGGCTGCATTGTTGAGGGGCATAGCGGGCAAACACCAGGTGTGATGGTTTGGGGCGCCATTGGTTGCAACATCCTATCTCGCCTCCTGCCAGTTGAGGGCATTTTGAACAGCAACCGGTACCTAACGGTGGTTGTATAGCCTGAGGTACTCCCCCTGCTTCAGGCATCTCAACAGGACAATGCCCGGCCACATATTGCGAGGAATGTACAAACCTTCTTCGAAGAGCGACGGGTACCATTGCTTCCCTGGCCTGCACGTTCGCCTGACATGTCGCCCATCGAACATGTCTGGGATATGGTTGGTGCGTCACGGTCCCCCAGTAACCAGTGACACGGATTTGTGGGCTCGCATACAAACTGCGTTGAGAGAAATCCCTCAGGAATTTATTCAGAACCTTTTTGATTCAATGCCGCGGCGTATAGCAGCTCTAATTGCAGCGCATGGAGGCCACACCAAATACTGAATATTAGGGCTTAAAGGTCATGTATAGATTTGATAAGTTTTATCATTTGTTGCCCGTCATTTACCTAACTTCTGGTATTAAATTCATTGAATTCATGAGTTACAACTTTCACAAAGGGTAGTGTATGTTTTGAGGTCCACCGAATAAATAAATAAATAAACATTTTATAAAAAGGTCCGTATGTGTCTGTGAATACCATAAATCAAAATTTTGATAAATACGAAACCGGCATTTAAGTTCAGTATCTTCTAAAGACGCAACACGAAGATTTTCAAGAAAATCTCTCCACCCCTTTTTACCCGTTACATGGAAAATGTTTAATCTGTTTTGTTTTCTCAAAAAACGGCTTTAAAATACCACATACGAGTATTTAAGATATTTATATTGCAAACTAAATGTCTATCTTGAATTTTCTGGGAATACCTTGTGAAGTCCTCTTTATTCGGAAAGAAACTTCTATAATGACAAATGTTAAAGGATGAACTGTAGATTTCTTTAAACCAAACAATTTCCCAATAACTGTTTCGTGGCATCAACCATTTCCGAGATACTCCTTATTATTGGTGTGAAGTTTTGTCATTTTTTAAAAGTGCTGTAGCTTTTCCGTTGTTTGCGATGTCATGGAAAGAGTATGTATTTCTAAGGCCAGTATATAGACTCGAGTTTAAACATCTGACTATGGATTCACTTTCCTCTATTCCGCTTGCATCCAAAACGAAACGTATAACGAAACTATTTCTGCAAAGGTTTATCTCGATTAAGATGAAGTAGGTAGAAAAGTAAGATTTTGTGGGACTAGTTTGTAGAAGCTGTATCAAAAAAATCTGATGTGTTACACTCACATGACTTCCTCTACTCTTGTACAAACTATTTTTACAGACGCTTATTGTCCATCTACTTCATGTTAATCGAGATAAACATTTGCAGACTCTATCTTATTGCTAATTTTCTTGTAGATGTAAGGGGAATATATATTTACAAGGGCAATATAGAAATACAGCAGCCCTTAAGCACATACATATCTCTTAATAGCTGGTTGCTAGGTGCAGCACCATTCCCTTTCCCACACATTAATACTCTTTGCATATCCAAGACAAAAACATGAATAACGAATTCCCATTTGAGAAAATAAGTATTGAAAAATTTAAGGGAATAACAAGCAATATCCCGAAAATGGTTCACTCAACAAAAAAGATGTATATGACATAAATTGTGTATTTTAACGCGATCCACATTTTTTGTGTAGTAAAATTTTGTCTATCTCTTATGGTTTACCAGTTATGAAAAAGTCGTTCACAATGAAGAATACTTTTGGAGACATTCCCAGGAAATTCAAGATATACATATTATTTGTCATGAAAATATCTTAAACATATGATATTTTAATCAAAATCGTTAGAGCCATTTTTAAGAAAATTAAAATTTTCGAAAAATGTTCCATGTAAAGGGTAGTTTTGGGGTGGGGGATTTTCTTGAAAACCTTCGTGTCGCATCTCTGGAAGATACTGAACGTAAATACCAAGTTTGGTGTTTATCCGACTGTTCGATTCTGAATTATGCTGTTCACAGACAGACACACACACACAGACATGTTTCCAAAAATGTTTTTTACTTTCTCTACTACGTATAATAAGTAGGGGAAGTATTGTATTCCACCCAAAAATTAGATACCGAGATTTCACCGGAAATACATGTTTTGAGACTCCCTGAATCCAAAAAAAGCATTTTTGGAAACGTGTGTCTGTGTGTCTGTGAACAGCATAACTCAGAAACGAACAGTGGGATAAACACCAAACTTGGTATTTAGGTTTAGTATCTTCCAGAGATGCGACACGAAGGTTTTCAAGAAAATCCCCCCACCCCAGACTACCCTTTACATGAAACATTTTTCGAAAGTTTTAATTTTCTCAAAAACGGCTCTAACGATTTTGATTAAAATATCATACGTTTAAGATAATGTCATGACAAATGAAATGTATATCTCGAATTTTTTGGGAATGTCTCCAAAAGTATTCTTCATTGTGAACGACTTTTTCATAACTGGTAAACCATAAGAGATAGACAAAATTTTACTACACAAAAATGTAGATCGCGTTAAAATACATAATTTATGTCATATACATTTCTTTTGTTGAGTGAACCGTTTTCGAGATATTGCTTGTTATTCCCTTAAATTTTCCAATACATATACTTTTTCTCCAATTCGTTATTCAGGTTTTTTATGTCCTGGACATGCAAAGAGAATGGAATGCGCAACATAGCAATCAGCGTTAAAATATTTGACTATCGCTTAAAACCTACCATATTCCCCTTGCATGTACAAGAAAATTAGCAATAAGATTGACATCTCTATATCTCGATTAACATGAAGCATATGGAGAATAAGCGCTTGTAAAAATATTTTGTACAAGAGTAGAGAAAGTCATGTGAGTGTAACACATCAGATTTTTTTGGATTCAGGGGGTCTCAAAACATATATTTCCGGTGAAATCTCGGTATCGAATTTTTGGGTGGAATGCAATATTTCCCTACTTACTATACGTAGTAGAGAAGGTAATAAATGAGTGGTTAGAGAAAGTCATTTTGATTAACACATCAGGTTTCTTTTACATCCTACCCTAGTGTATATTGTATGTTGTTACAACTAGTGTGTGGTTTCCTTGAAAACTAATTCACGTGCTGAAATTCTGCATAAATGTTCGTGCAAAATGTAGTTGCAATTTAAATGACTTCTTCATTTCCAAGGATATGTGGAACTGCATATTGAAATAACTCTTCATTAGGTTGGCACCTGTGAAAAGTTGCGCTCTTCAAGGACAGGATGCAAAATGTGTCTCTTTGTTCACTCGGTGGAGGAAAAAAATGGCCATCTCCGGGTCGTGATTGGTCACAGATGACACCAGTTTTGCAGCCGGCTTGAAAGCTAGACGAGTTATGATCGGTGATAATGAGTGGTATTCCTTTCCCGGATGCTGGAGAGCCGCCCATTGCCGTAGCCGCCCCGCAGAAAACACTCGTGATCGCTCGGCCGTAAAGGGCGGTATTGCTAAAAGATTTGATTGCATGGAAATTCCCGATAATACTTCTTGAATATTTTTGTTGTGTAGTTTAACATGCGGCAAGTATCTGATGTTGATGAGTGTCACATTGGAACTTTGTACTATACGTTTGTACTTTTTCCTCATCTAAAAAATCATTCCGGATTTTGAAACAAGGAAAATCCCGCGCGTTATAATTAGCTGAATATGTTGTCTGTTTTCCTCTGAATTACTGTATTATTTTATTTCATTTATAAATACAGCACCTTTCTTTCACATTGTGGCCGCCGCAGCTCGGACTCCCGCGGAAACAGTAATACCCCCGCAACCGCCCCACTTTCTCATAGTTGCAATTACAGTGATAATAATAAAGTTGTTTATTACGTTATTTATTTGCACCACGTATGGACGCCAATTTGAGAAAGATTTTTTACGTTGTTACGTTATTGTTATTTGCAACACGCTTTGGGCGTCAATTTGAAGTAGTTTGTATTGAAGGAGTTGTATTATATTTCAACTGTTGGGAAGCCGAACTTGTAGTAGTTGCAGCCGCACGTACATTAAACAGTTTCAGATGGCCTTTGCCCCAAGTTTAAAATATGTTAACTTTATAATTTTTTCTGTTTGTTTTAAATATTTAATATTTATGTTTGCCTCGGCTGCGTCAGTATTTATTTCAGAGACATGGATATCTTGGCAGGGTTGTGATGCGACAAGAATGTAGGCTTACACAGACTATAATTTTACTTCACTCCTTTTATTAATGCTTGACACGATTTATATAACACTTCACTGATATAGAGACCTGTGAGATTCTTTTATTAATTAATTACTTGTACATTTTAACACGTAAACTTATTTTTTGTCTCACACGAATACTTATTATATTTCTTGAGGACAGTTTTTGTGTCTGGTTAATAACTCTGCAGGCAACTGACTTCCAGATTTGTAAATTTTGTTATATTTCAGTTTCTGGTTGGCTAATCCTACTCCAATAGAATACCTTCATTTAACTAAACCTTTTTCTGGTTGTTGATTGGCTATTTTCTAAACTGTCACTAAAATCACAATATTGTTACTCCAAGAATCACAAGCAGTACTGTTAAACTTTCTTACTCATTGACTCAAGGTTACCTCATTGTTACTTCATTGTTAGCAACTTTTAACTCATTATTCTCACAGCTCCTACATTACTAAATTACGTAATACATTCATATAACATTATTACACATGTATACAATAATATAAGCATATGCAATGACTGTTACATACATTTTACAAATTATTGCATACACATATTGCTTCAAGGCGGGCTGTTATTGAATTTACATATTATATAATTAGACTGAGATTGTTTAAGTGTTAAAAATACTGCCTGAATAAACATACACCTTATCATAAGAGGTGTTGTCCTTTTCTATCCACACATTTCTGACATATTCTCAGGAGATTTTCATTCACACTGCAGAGTTTAATATCTGAAATTGAGTGAATTTCTCGCCTGATGCTTTCTTTTAGTTCTTCAAATGTATGGGGATTTGTTGTATACAATTTATTTTTCAATCCCCCCCCGCAGATAAAAATAGCATACAGTTAAACTGGGGGATCGCCAGGGTCATAATCCTTTACTAATTACCCTATCTTCAAAAATTTCCAGAATTAAACTTAATGGCACATCAGCTGTATGCACAGTAGCAAAAGTCTTTTGGAAATACCCAGACTGACATTTAATGTCTGTTAGCTAGTCAAAAAAATATGTAAGCCATTACTGTATCTCTCTACATTTGTTATTTGTTTAGAAAATGATTCTGTATGCATTTACCGCACAGCACACACCAATTTTTGCGTCATACATGCGAAACTCTTGTGTAAAATCGGGTTTCTCTGTGCTTCAGTATCTGTTATTTTACGACCAAGCATAACCATGCTTCATCAGAGAAGAATATTAAGCGTGGGCCAATTACTCTATCATTGACATTTCGCAAAATCCAATTACAGAAATTTACCCAACTCTGATGTACACATGAAAAAAAATCTGATATGTTACACTCACATGACTTTCTCTACAAACTATTTTTACAAACGCTTATTCTCCATATGCTTCATGTTAATCGAGATATTAATCTTATTGCTAATTTTCTTGTAGGTACAAGGGGAATATGGTAGGCTTTAGGCGATAGTCAAATGTTTTAAGAACTTGTTGCTATGTGGAGTATTCCACCCTCTTTGCATGTCCAGGACACAAAAATAACCAATTCCCATTTAAGAAAAAGTATAAATATTGGAAAATTTAAGGGAATAACAAGCAATATCTCTAAAATGGTTCACTCAACAACAAAAATGTATATGACATAAATTGTGTATTTTAACTCGATCTACGTTTTTTGTGTAGTAAACCTTTGTCTGTCTCTTATGGTTTACCAGTTATGCAAAAGTCGTTCACAATGAAGAATACTTTTGGAGACATTCACAGAAAATTCGAGATATACATTTCATTTGTCATGAAAATATCTTAAACATATGATATTTTAATCAATATCGTTAGAGCCATTTTTGAAAAAATTAAAATTTTCGAAAAATGTTCTATGTAAAGGGTAATCTGGGGTGGGGGATTTTCTTGAAAAGCTTCGTGTCGCATCTCTGGAAGATACTGAACCTAAGTATCAAGTTTGGTATTTATCCGACTGTTCGTTTCTGAGTTATGCTGTTCACAGACAGTCACACACACGGACATGTTTCCAAAAATGCTTTTTTTTATTCAGGGGTCTCAAATCATGTATTTCCGGTGAAATCCCGGTATCGAATTTTTGGGTGGAATACAATACTTCCCCTACCTACTATACGTAGTAGAGAAAGTAAAAAATTGCATGCAGCAAGCTCCATACATTGGAGGAACTAAAAGAGTACATCAGGCGAGAAATTCACTCAGTTTCAGATATTGAACTCTGGAGTGTAAATGAAACTTCTCTGAGAAGAAGCCAGAAATGTGTGGATAGAGAAGGACAACATTTCCAACCTCTCTTATGATAAGTTATGTGGTATTATCATGCAATTGTAACTATGGGAACGTGAGTCGGTTGCTTGGATAGTATATTAGAGTGTCTTCTCTAAATGCTGAGATAAACATTATCTTAAGTGTTCTGTCACATTTAAGTATAATTAATGTGATGCAGAGGAAGGTATTTCAAAATTGAAACCAACAACAAAGAATATCTCGGAAATGGTTAAAGCCACAACCTTTGACATAAATTAGGTACTTTAACGAGAGCTATGTTGTTTGTGTAGAAGATTTTGTTTACGTCTTACGGTTTACCAGCTACACAAGAGTCATTCAGAATGAAGATGACTTCGCAGGCTGTTCCCAGAAAACTCAATATACACATTTTGTCATAGAATGTCTTAATCATGTGGTATTTTAATCAAAATCGTTAGCTATTTTTGAAATAACAAAACATTTTCCATGCAAAGAATAGTTTGGGGCGGGGAGAATTTTCTTGAAAATCAAACGAGATTACTTGAGCATCACTTTAGGTTACTCATCCTAACGGCACGCTGTAGCAGGAAGGAAATAAATTCCAGAGCTTCTCCCATATGCTGTGAATCAAAATGACGCAAGAAAGGTTGGTCGATGAGTCATTAAACCCTCTGGGAAACCCTTAAATTAGTGTGAACACAGACTTATTATTGATAGCCCTGGTATCATCAATGGGAGAAGTTTAATTTGATGTATTTTCAGGTTAGCTAATCATAATGCATTAATTGAAAGCTTCCGCGTCAAAATAAACAAGAACCCAGGCCCAACCCTAGGCAGGAGGCTGATGTATGCAATAAACAACAGCGATCTGGTTATTAACCGTGCCGGAAACCCTAGAACGCGTGGGCACGTTGTGGCAGCACCTGTGCTGCAGCGCCGTGTAATCGCCCTCTGGCCACTTCGGAACGAATCAACCGCGCCGGAGAATGCGGGTTACATAACTTGATTAGCGTCAGACAGCATCTTGCAGTGAAAACCCGTGTTCGTATTCATGTCTCGTTATAGCAGCGCTTGCGTACTCAAAACTCAATTAAAATGTCTGAGGAATGCCACAGCTGCTGAACGTACCCAACAATTGCGGAAAATATGCTGTTCAAGTAAGTGAGGTTATGTTTGTGGAAGGAAAACTTGACGAATCTACAACAGTATTATAAAGAGAGAAAGTGTGTGTGTGTGTGTGTGTGTGTGTGTGTGCGCGTGTGTGCGCGCGCGCGCTCGCTTATAATCTAAAAGCCCTCTCGATCAATTTGCATAATTCTTCCACAGTTGAAAAGCCCTATTCTCTCAGATGGACCTGCGCTACAAAATAGCTTCTAATTTCAGTTCATAAATTACTAGAACGTTGAAAAGGATCTACAAAGCCTTCGTTGAGTATGCCATGGAGTAGAAAATATTTGCTATCCTCCATAGTCTATAACAACAAAGGCCGGTTACATTTTATTCCAAGCAGTATACATACAAGGGCGAAATGATAGGTCAGTGACTTTCTAAAGAAAATAGCAATTTTTTTCAAAAAGTCAATTTTATTTCTCAATATAGTCTCCTTTCATTTCAATACACATTGTTCAATGTATCTCCAATTTTTTTAACCCTTCCAGAAATATGATTTATCGAACATTGCAAAATATGAGGTTCTTTCTGCCCTGATGTGTTCACTGGAGGCGAATTTCTTCCCAGCGAGCCAATTTTTCAGGTTTGTGAAGAGAAAGAAGTCGCTCGGATACAAATCAGGAGAATATGTTGGGTGAGGTAACAGTTCGTAGCCCAATTGCACAAACTTTGCGTTGGCTTGTGTGCGGGTGCATTATCCTATTATCTTGATGAAAGAGAACCTTTTTCTTCACCAAATAGGGTCGTTTCATTAACAATTCGTTGTGAAACTAATCCGGCATTGGGGCATAATATGAACCTGTGATCGTTTTACCCTTTTCCGGATAGTGGATGCCTATTACCCCAAAAGACAGCTGCCGGCGGAATAGTTTTCGCTTTCTCTGGAGCAGTTTCGCCGAAGGAAATCGAACGGTTTGATTGTTGTTTTGGTTTCAGGTTGATAGCAATGGATCCAAGTTTCATCAACCGTGATGTAACACCCCAAAAACTCATTTGGTTTGCGCTGAAACATGCTGGAACATCCCTGTGAAATGGTCACAGGATTCCGCTTGTTCTCAACTGTGAGCAGTCGCGGCACTCATCTTGCTGACAGCTTTCTCATACCCAAAAATTCGTGCAGAATGTTATACACCCGTTCAGTCGAGATGTTTACGGTCTTGGCTATCTCACGGATTTTCACTCGGCAGTCTTCCAACACAATATCGTGAACTTTGTTCACAATTTCTTCTGTTGTGGGCTCAACCGGCCGTCCTGTGCGCTCGGCATCTCTTGTATTCGAACGGCCACATTGAAATTCTGTGTCTCCATAATACTTGTTCAGCTTTTCTTCCGTTTTCTTCACCGTCTTAACCACGAAAAAAGTAGTGCTTTATCACAACACAAAATTCACTTTTCTCTACTTTCTACGAAGCATCACACATCTGCTTATTTTAGACGCTCTCAACAATGTTCTAAGAAACAAATGACGACGAATTTCTGCGATTATACCCAAAATAGACGTAAGCCTTGGGTGCAAACAATAAACCTGTGATTAGAACGCTATCTCTCGTCAAAGTCATAAACTTATCAATCCGCGCTCGTAGATGTCCGTGATGCAACAATTACTAAACAGAAGACAGAATTAAAAAGCGACAATCAACCCTGTTTATAACGGCATGAACTGTAGGTTATATTCATTATATAACTGCAATTTAACAAATACTGCGTATGTGTGTATAATTGAAATAGTGACATCTCTGTATGATTAACCTTATTTCTAACTCTATAGTTGTATGCGCTGAAGTTTCTGGATGCCAAAATCTACTAATAACCTTGATGTAAGAAAGTTTTATTTACTTTCTTTCATGTTATGTTCAAGTTCGACAGCAGGGCCTGCTGAATAATTGCACAGAGAGAGAGAGAATTGCCAACATTAGAAATCAGCGAACTCATATTTTATAATTAACAACTGAGAAGATAATTTTTCTCAATAGTCGCAGACTATGCGCCTTTCCAAAGAGGTTAACTTGGTGGCTCGGGAGTGCCGAATCTGCATATTTACCAGCTTCCTTTGATAAGGGTCTATGTATTATGTGAAAGTGTGTAGATTTTATTTTATCAAGTATTGGACCAAAGAGAAGGTACAAAGGTTTAAAATTCCAACTACCCTGATTATCTAAAATATTACTCGAGCATTCTGACCGATGATTGTTCCATCGCCGAAGGATACTTATAGGCTATGCAGCGTTTCAAGAACTTGGGAGACTGTCCCAGGGAGATTGAGGAAGCCAGGGATTCCTCTGGGTCATTGTACAACAATCTCGTAAGGTACGGGGGGAGGAGGTAATGAAATTAATTAAATTGTCATTAATTTTTACTTTCTCTACTACGTATAGTAAGTAGGGGAAGTATTGCATTCCATCCAAAAATTCAATACCGAGATTTCACCGGAAATACATGTTTTGAGATCCCCTGAATCCAAAAAAGAAGCATTTTTGGAAACATGTCCGTGTGTGTGTCTGTGAACAGCATAACTCAGAAACGAACAGTTGGATAAACACCAAACTTGGTATTTAGGTTCAGTATCTTACAGAAATGCGACACGAAGGTTTTCAAGAAAATCCCCCACCCCAGATTACCCTTTACATGGAGCATTTTTCGAAAATTTTAGTTTTCTCAAAAATGGCTCTAACGATTTGGATTAAAATGTTTAAGATATTTTCATGACAAATAAAATATACCTATATCTTGAATTTTCTGGGAATGTCTCCAAAATTATTCTTCATTGTGAACGACTTTTGCATAACTGGTAAACCATAAGAGATAGACAAAATTTTACTACACAAAAAAACGTAGATCGCGTTAAAATACAATTTATGCCATATACAATTTTTTTTTGAGTGAACCATTTTCGAGATATTGCTTGTTATTCTCTTAAATTTTTCAATACTTATTTTCTCAAATGGGAATTCATTATTCATTTTTTTTTGTCTTGTATATGCAAAGAGTATTAATCTGTGGCAAAGGGAATGGTGCTGCACCTAGCAACCAGCTATTAATAGATATGCATGTGCTTAAAGGCTACTGTATTTGTATATTGCCCTTGTAAATATATATTCCCCTTGCATCTACAAGAAAATTAGCAATAAGATAGAGTCTGCAAATATTTATCTCGATTAACATGAAGTAGATGGAGAATAAGCGTCTGTAAAAATAGTTTGTAGAACAGTAGGGAAAGTCATGTGAGTGTAACACATCAGATGTTTTAGAATTTAACCGTGCAAAGTCAGGCAGCCCGCTAATATAGAATAATTTAAGATCTGAATTTATGAATGATTCATAAATGATTATGAATGACTTACCATGCTATGCTGTTAATAGGCTACTTCACAGTCCATAACACCTGCTTACTTCTCTCCCAGGAGGGGTCGTTGCTTGTGTAACGGTCCAACACGTCAGATGATAACAAACGTAATGCAGGCAGAAATTAAAATTAAATTGCGTTTTAATTTATGGACGCTCTTTAACTACTGTGGTCCTTAGCGTCCCATTCTATATTGGGCGTGAAAGACCGGTAATTTTGCTCAGAGGCCTCTTTATCAGGCTTGAGGTTCTCTTACGTGCCGTACATCTACGACATTGAACCCGCGAACTCGGGAAGGAGGCTAACATGGTACCACGGAGGACGAAGGCGGAGAATCTGTGTCAGCTATGGTTACCGAATCATTTAATCCAATACAATCGAGAATTAACAGGCTGAGGGCAGCCCGAAGGAGTGTGTTAAGTGTACCTACACTTGTTAGGATTTAACACAGTCTTATGGACAGTATGGGGGATAGCAGGCTGACGGGTGTAATTGAGATTTTTGGGGGTGATGGGAGGCAGAAGGATTTGCTCCTGACGGCTACAAGTCAGAGTTTAGTGGACCTTGTGCACCGCTGTTGTAAGGTTAATTCCTAAAAGATTTTATTCAGGGATAATATTTCTATTTTGAATTATTCAGCATCTCTTGTAGGACTGTAAAGCAGCTCAGCATTAGCATGTGTCTGGAATTGCTCCTGTGTTACCGGGTGACGGCTCAAGCGCGTTGTCTGGGCTTATAATCCCCAAGAGACGCTTAACTTCGTTTTCCACGTATAGAAGAGATGAGATTTCGTGAAGTAGTCTCACGGGGAAGGCGCGGCAAGCAGAATAGATAGTCGAATGCCCCTGTTCTGTACCCGCTGCAGTCATAGCAGATATGCCCCAGATCTGGTAGGGCAAGGAAGGAAGGAAGGTGAATATAAGAGCTTGGAAAAGGACAGACATCCCGGACCCTAGCATGAGGAACAAGTAGGCCCTGATTGCTCCCCAAAAGTTAGGATATTGCATTTATCCACTCAATCCTACCTCTGAGATACGTAAATGTGGAAAAGTTGGCGAAGAAATTATTTAATAATTTATTTTCCAAAATTTATAATCCTAATGTCGTGTCCACCTCGTGACAATGTTCAAGATTTTCTACTTGTTGCACAAATTACTGTCACTACCGTTTTATGTAGGAAGGCATCTATTTCTGTACTGGTAAAGGTAAAACCTGTATATATGTATTTATTTCCATAATGCTATACAAAATTCTTACAATTTTTAATACATTACTTCGAGTTGTCATTTTTACTTTCTCTACTACGTATAGTAAGTAGGGGAAGTATTGTATTCTACCCAAAAATTCGATACTGAGATTTCACCGGAAATATATGTTTTGAGACCCCCTGAATCCAAAAAAACCATTTTCGGAAACATGTCCGATGTGTGTGTATGTGTGTGTGTGTGTCTGTAAACAGTATAACTCAGAAACGAACAGTCGGATAAACACCAAACTTGGTATTTAGGTTCAGTATCTTCCAGAGATGTGACACGAAGGTTTTCAAGAAAATCCCCCACCACAGATTACCCTTTACATGGAAGATTTTACGAAAATTTTAATTTTCTCAGAAATGGCTCTAACGATTTTGATTAAAATATCATATGTTTAAGATATTTTCACGACAAATGAAATGTATATCTCGAATTTTCTGGGAATGTCTCCAAAAGTATTCTTCATTGTGAACGACTTTTGCATAACTGGTAAACCATAAGAGATAGACAAAATTTTACTACACAAAAAATGTAGATCGGCTTAAAATATACACTTTATGTCATATACATTTTTGTTGTTGAGTGAACCATTTTCGAGATATTGCTTGCTATTTCCTTAAATTTTCCACTACTTATAATTTTTCTTAAATTCGTTATTCATTTCTTTTTGTCTTGGTAATGCAAAGAGAATGGAATACTCTACATAGCAACCAGCTCTTAAAATATTTGACTATCGCTTAAAGCCTACCAATTCCCCTTGCATCTACAAGAAATTTAGCAATAAGATTAACATCTCGATATCTAGATTAACATGAAGCATATGGGGAATAAGCGTTTGTAAAAATAGTTTGTACAAGAGTAGAGAAAGTCATGTGAGTGTAACACATCAGATTTTTTTCTTTAGTCCATCATGCATTTTAACACCGTGGTTATTTATGCATGGTGGGTCATAACAAATTCATATTGTTTTATTTTTCTAAACCATTTTTCTCTTGCTCTCCCCATGTATTATCCTATTCTTTTTATATCCCTCTTCTTTTGTATTTTCATTATCCTAACTTTTATTACTTCTTTGTTAACATTCTCCCATTCTTTAGGTAAAAACTGATCTCTCTACAACTTAGTTTCTTCACATTCAATTATATAATGCAAATCATTATCTGCCTCTCCACAAAGAGGACACCTATTCAAATTCGCTCCCTTCCTATCTCCCCTTAGACTATGTGCACTTAATCTAGACCAGGCCCACCCTTCTCTCACTAACCTATTACCTACATCCACATACTTCTCCCTTCCCCAGTCCACCTTTAATTGTCTATATAGTTCCAAACTTTTCTTTCCTTCCAGACTTTGAAATAATTCTTGTTTCTCTATAACTTCTACTCTGTTCCTCACTTCTTTCTAGAAACCTTGAACTAACCCCTCTCTCTCCTCCCATAAGATACCCATTCCTATTTCCTGTAAAATTCTCCTTATTCCTTGAGCCCAGTTCATCCCATCGCTGGATTTTTCTTGTATTATTAAACATTGCCTCAATATATTATGCTCGTACAATGATTTCTATCTATGCCAATATTTAAGTATCCTTTCTACTATCGTACCCTTGCTACCTACTCTTCCCAACTCCAACATTGCTGTTCCAGATAAACCTAACATACATTTACAGAACGATCTACGTACTTTATCAATCATCTCCCATCCTTTGTCACTTCCCCAAATCTCTGATTCATAGAACATTTTTGCTTTTAAAGCCCGTAAGATAAGTACGAAATAACTCGTGTTGTTTTTCTCTGTTCTCAAGCTTGTTTTATTTGATTGGTGAGAGTACCAAGGAAATGAATTGAAATGTTTAGGATGCATGTAGCATCATGACACGTTATCGGCGCCCCCTCGCTTCATTGATACAAGTGAAGAACTAAGTTAATAGAACCGGATCTGAAACCACATCCGATGTAAGTGGACTACAGATCTTCGTCTTCCTTCTACTCTTCCAGTATCTTAAAACAAATGACTACGTAACAGCCTACAGCAATATCAGGGTAAACCTATTTTCGTACACAACCCTCCACTTTCTCTGCCACACATGGTAGAGGAACTATCGCATTCCTTCCAAAAATTCGATATCAAGATTTCGCGCCAAATGCATTTTTTGAGGTGGTACCCTGAATACAAATAAACCATTTTTGAAAACATTTCCGTGTGTCTGTCCATGAACAGCATAACTCAAAATCGAAAAGTCGAATAAATACCAAACTTGGTATTTGAGTTTAATATCTTTCAAGCATGCCACACGAAGATCTTCAAGAAAATCCCTCCACCCCAGACTACCCTTTACATGGAGCATTTTTCGAAAATTTTAATTTTCTCAAAACCGGCTAATGATTTTGATTAAAATTTTTAAGATATGTTCATGGCAAATGAAAAGTATATCTTGAACTTTCTGGGAATGTCCCCAAAAGTACTTCATTTTGAATGACTTTCGCATAACTGGTAAACCGTAAGAGATAGATAAGCTTTTACTACATAACATAGTAGATCTCCTTAAAACACAATTTATGTCACATAGATACCTTTTTTTGTCGAGTAGATCATTTCTGAGATATTCCTTGTTATTTGTTTGAATTTTCCAATACTTATACTTTTTCTCAAATGGGAATTCGTTATTCGTTTTTTTTTTTTTTACTTTCTCTACTACGTATAGTTAGTAGGGGAAGTATTGTATTTCACTCAAAATTTCAATACCGAGATTTCACCGGAAATATATGTTTTGAGGCCCCCTGAATCCAAAAAATGCATTTTTGGAATAATGTCAGTGGGGGTGTCTGTGAACAGCATAACTCAAAAACGAACAGTCGGATAAACACCAAATTTGGTATTTAGGTTCAGTATCTTCCAGAGATGCGACACGAAGGTTTTCAAGAAAATCCCCCCACCCCAGGTTACCCTTTACATGGAACATTTTTCGAAAATTTTAGTTTTCTCAAAAATGGCCCTAACGATTTTGATTACAATATCATATATTTAAGATATTTTGATGACAAATGAAATGTATATCTCGAATATTGTGGGAATGTCTCCAAAAGTATTCTTCATTGTGAACGACTTTTGCATAACTGGTAAACCATAAGAGATACAAAATTTTACTACACAAAAAATGTAGATCGCGTTAAAATACACAATATATGTCATATACATTTTTTTGTGGAGTGAATCATTTCCGAGATATTCCAAGGTGTTCGTTTGAATTTTCCAATACTTATACTTTTGCTCAAATGGGAATTCGTTATTCATTTTTTTATGTCCTGGACATACAGAGAGAATGGAATGCGCCACATAGCAACCAGCTCTTAACATATTTGACTATCGCTTAAAGCCTACCACATTCCCTTTGCGTCTACAAGAAAATTAGCAAGTCCGATAATACCAAACTTGGTATTCAAGTTGAATATCCTGCAAATATACGAAACGAAGATCTTAAAGAAAATCTCCCCGTATTCGATCCCACCAATGGAGCTGCGGATTTTAAATCCCCTGGTGCCACACTGCGTATTGTGTGGAAATTGAAGGGTTGCGCTAGGCAGCGATGCTGACTACGAAAGTCAACATTCCAGCTGGGGGATGCGTGCGTGGGCGCGTGGCCGACAGTCGGGTTGGTCGGCACAGTCCCCATCCGGGTGTTTGCGTCATGTGATATGATTATTATTTGAAAATCAAACCAATAACAAAGAATAGCTCGGAAATGGTTATCACCGCAAACATTGTGTGCTTAACGAAATGTACATTTTTTAGCAAGATTTTGTCTATCTCTTACGTTTTACCAGTTATACAAAAATCATTCAGATTGAAGAGGACTTCACAGCTTATTCACAGAAAATGAAGGATAGGTATACATTTTATTTCTCATGTAAATATCTTAAAATCTTCGTGTCACCCTTAGAAGACGTTGAACCCCAACTTTGAGTCTCGGAACGTGTATTTCCGTATGTATTTGGAGGAATACAATACTTTATCTACTTTCTATAGATAAATACCAGAGAAAATAATAAACCATTGTGGGCGGAGAATGCCATCATGGTTTTGTTTGTGACAAGTGTGACTGAAAGCGCGTGCCGGTTCATGGTAACCCATTTTTATAAATCACTGTCAAATTAGCTTGCCCGTCACGTTCCGATAGCACGAGTATTCATGAAGTTGAAACTGACGCACTAATTAAATAATTACGCTCTCTCAGATGTTGGTATCAGTGCTGGAATACTCACTAATGAGAGAGCGATGCAATACCACAAGTTCAACTTGCTGAGTGGTTACGTCGCAGCGCTGTTCCCAGAAATGTTGTGACGGTATTTAACATTCAGTAATCGCACGCTAACATTACGTGATCAGCAGGTACCGAAGTGCATCTTGCTATTTTCACCGACGTGAGACGTGCCGGCAAGTATTGTATTTCATACCAGATTTCACCGGAAATACACGTTTTGAGACGTTCAGCATCTTCCAAGAATTTCCAAGAAAATGCCCCCACTCAAAAAACTACCCTTTACATGGAATAGTGCAAAATAGCTCTAATGATTTTAATTTAAACACAATATGTCCTGCAATTTGTGCAGTACATTTTTGCTACATTCTGTATAAGTTGTAAGAGAAACTTCCCATTGTTGAAATCTTTTTTTTTTTTTTAAAAGGAATCTCTTTTGAAATTAATGAAAGAGCGCGAAAGAGTAATTTGTTTACAACGTTCTGATAGCCCTGATTTACATTTACATTTGGCTTTTATACTGTTCCTGTCAGAATCCATCTGAAAATAACTTTCATATACAACACCTACAAAATTAAACATAATGCAACGTAAATAGAAGGAATTTTACTTTGATTTTAACAGAATAAGGTCGCTGGCTGGCACTTGTTTTCCGTAAACACTTGCCGGATATATCTTATCCTAATTTGTTCATCACGTCAAATATATGTTGACTGATTTGAAGATTTGTGTCTTTTTTCAAAGTGGAAGGCTTGAAATATTTTATTTCCGAAACCCAACACATATTGCACTTGATCCTAGGTTTCAGAAGCCATATCTCAGCTTTGTGCAATGTCTGCATAGAAGCAACGAATGTGTCACTAAAATGTACGCGGTATTGCACATAGACGCAGTACCCTCTCCCGGAAATTATTTTCCGCTCTTTCCCCTAGAGGCGCTTGCAGTCGAAATCGCTGCACTAGCACGAGCCCCATAGCCTGTGAAGACCTTTTCGCAAAATCTTACAAGATAAAAATATCTTGTTAAAGCGTACAATTTATGTCAAACTAAATCTTTTTGGGGCGTTAATGATTCCCTTTATTATTGTTTGAATTTGTAAATATTTATACATTTTGCAAGTGGTAACTCTCCATTTTTACTTTCTCTACTATGTATAGTAAGTAGGGGAAGTATTGTATTCCATCCAAAAATTTGATACCGAGATTTCACTGCAAATATATATTTTGAGACACCCTGAATCCAAAAAAAAGTATTGTTGGAAACGTCGTGTGTGTGTGTGTGTGTGTGTGTGTGTGTGTGTGTGTGTGTGTGTGTCTGTCTGTCTGTCTGTGAACAGCATAACTCAGAAACGAACAGTCGGATAAACACCAAACTTGGTATTTAGGTTCAGTATCTTCCAGAGATGCGACACGAAGGTTTTCAAGAAAATTCCCCCACCCCAGATTACACTTTACATGGAACATTTTTCGAAACTTTTAATTTTCTCAAAAATGGCTCTAACGATTTTGATTAACGATATTTTCATGACAAATGAAATGTATATCTCGAATTTTCTCAGAATGTCTCCAAAAGTATTCTACATTTTGAACGACTTTTGCATAACTGGTAAACCATAAGAGATAGACCAAATTTTACTGCGCAAAAATGTAGATCGCGTTAAAATACACAATTTATGTCATATACATTTTTTTGTTGAGTGAACCATTTTCGAGATATTGCTTGTTATTCTCTTAAATTTTTCAATACTTATTTTCTTAAAAGGGAATTCGTTATTCATTTTTTTGTCTTGGATATGCAAAGAGTATTAATCTGTGGGAAAGGGAATGGTGCTGCACCTAGCAACCAGCTATTAAGAGATATGTATGTGCTTAAAGGCTACTGTATTTCTATATTGCCCTTGTAAATATATTTTCCCCTTACATCTACAAGAAAATTAGCAATAAGATAAGAGTATGCAAATGTTTATCTCGATTAACATGAAGTAGATTGAGAATAAGCGTTTGTAAAAATAGTTTGTACAAGAGTAGAGAAAGTCATGTGAGTGTAACACATCAGATTTTTTAATGTCCTGGACATGCAAAGAGAATGGAATGCGCTACATAGCAACCAGCTCTTAAAACATTTAACTATCGCTTAAAGGCTACCATATTCCCCTTGCATCTACAAGAAAATTAGCAATAAGATTAACATCTCGATTAACATGAAGTAGATGGAGAATAAGCGTTTGTAAAAATAGTTTGTACAAGAGTAGATAGTCATGTGAGTGTAACACATCAGCTTTCTTTTTGTTATGGTTGTGCAAGTACTATGGAATTTCATTTAGCGACCACGTTTTTAAAAATCTGACTATCTCTTTAGCTCTGCATCCTTGTTATACCTGCAACGAAATGTGTAATAAAAGTATATATTAACAAGAAGACAGAAAAGTAGGATTTTGTAAACATTGTTTGTAGAAGAGTGAGTAGCGAAAGTCATTTAAATGATACACACCATATTTTTAAAATTGTATTTAAAATATGAGTATTGTGTCTACAGTAATAAAATGTAGCTAAATTACATTACATAGGAAATTCCAGATAATAAGATTACACAAAGAGAGTAAAACTGTCATTTTTGGAAATTTGTCCATTTAGTCTTCATTTAAAGCGACTTAAATAAACCTAGAAATTCAAGTTTGAAAAAATTACAGAACACTCTTTGAAGTGGTATACTGTTATTTATATTTAACATTATTGTAGCCCCACGTTGTGGTAGCCAATTTGGGATGGTAAATTTATAATATTATTTGTGTATGTGTGTTTACTTCACACGGTGAAGCCATTTTGTGACGTGATTCTTTGTTAGGTTTGTAGCTCCATCTGGTGTTAGCAATTTGCGGCAGTATTAGTTTTTGTTTGAAAGAATGCTACTTTTATTTTATTTAATTTTGTTTCACTGTCCTCCGGCTAGCTATGATCTTTTGGTCAAGCACTTCTCTTTATACAGGTTGTGTAAACGGAAAGGAATCTTTTATCCAAAGATAACACTGATGAAGGAATTTGTTTTACACTTTTATTGTCGAACACATTTACTTTCACATTTACACATTGATCTTGACACTCGCCAAACTGAAACTGTTATAACAACTTCTTACTGATCACTCTTAATTCGCGTACTTCAACTTTTTGTATAATTAACTTTACAACACTTTAGATTTTTCATAATTCTGCTACGTGTAACTTGTGAATCGATAGCCGACGTCTAATATTTCTGCTGGACTGAAGGCGACGTGTATCATACAAATATTTTGGACGAACTGACGGACTGAAGCCGACGTGTACTTTTCAAATATTTTCGATGAACTGACGGGGTCTTTACCTCTAACCTACCTTTTATACTCCTACACCCCGATATGCCTAAAGATTATAACTGAGCTGCAATTGGCTAATAAAACGCGCCAACATTAGCGTATATTTTAATATCCAATGAAAATTATGAATACATATGCTCTAGGGAAATGTTCCAGCAATTTCTACAGAAAAACGCGCCAACATTACGTAACTTCCTCGTTTCCAATAATGATAAACAGCTCACCCCCTCGCTGCATTATTGCACGCTATTATTGTCAGTTTCAGTAAGGCATTAAAAACTTACTTCTCAACAATAATTACAATAAACAAATATCTCAAATTAATGTCACACAAAAATGCATATTCATACTATAATCACTCTTTACATTTAAATAATTTGTGATACAAATTACTGCATCATCTTGAAAACATATTTTGTCAGCACTCGACGAAGCCAACTTGAATTCAAATAAACTCGAGTTATCTACTGATGAGGTCAAGAGAAGGTGCGATGAATCCGCATTCAAGTATCGGCATCCCGTCGTATTATTATTTATTTATTTATTTATTATTAACCATGAAATTGGGAAACATTGACAGCTTTGTACATATCTTTTTTTACATTTAAAGTATGAAACGTGCTCTTTTGACCCAAGAGAAAATGGATTAAGTTGGGAATAATGGCAGATTCCTACTTGAAAATATATTCCATAAATTAACAAGCCGAATTTCTTCCATTTAATAAACTCGCACTTCAATAACATAGATAATTACAATTTACAAAACCCTTATGTTCATCATTCTTACGGCTTCAATGCTTTAAATTAAATTACAATAATTACAGAATTGCTTCCTGCTCTCACATTTATCGATATATTTCTAAATTAACAGCAATAAGTCTATAGTTCAGACGATCAATCTTTTCCCAGTGAAGAATTACTAAATTTTGAATATGTTAAGCCAAAAATGAATTTAGAAATACCGTCCAGAATGCCTTCTATCTAAACGTTGTCCTGTTGTTTTCCTCGTAACCTAGCTCGCCGTCGAAGAAAGACTGATCAGCCACGTGGACAGGACGTTGAAGAAAGCTGGAACTGATCCGGCGCCTGCGCAGTCGATGACGACAATTGCCTGACGTAATGCGTGAGTCAAAATAACTGCGTCCTTTCTTCTTGTTGTCGTCTGCTTGAGAACCACTACCATAGTCGTTTCACTTCTGTTCCCGTACATGTCAACCTTCCTTTAGTACAGCCCAGTCGCCTAAAGTAGATTTCTCCGGGGAGGGTCAATTTGGCACAAGTATGTCTATTTATTTCTTCAAATTAATTTCATCATGGCATTCAGATTTTTGCCTTACTTGTATCAAAATTGATTTTCTATAATTTTCTTGTTTTTATGGTACAAATAAAATATGTTCGAATTGCCAATGTTACCCCGTACATGGGGTAAGTTTAATATGTCACATATTAATGCTGTTTGTACAAAGTTGTGTCTTACTGGACTTACTTTGGTATGCGACTTTCTTTTAAAAGTATACCTGTGTTTGGTACGAGACGACTTGAGAATACAATACAAAATAACATTTGTTGCATATCATATTTTTCCTCCTCCAAACCAGTACATCAAACTGAGCTTTCCCGTTCACTTATTTTCCGTACTCCAACACAAACTTACATAATGATAAATCTACTACGAGAATAAATTATCATAAGCATTTTTATTTCTATTTCATTGTTTCATGTTTCTATATTAATTTTAAAATTTGAATATTACTTAATAAGTCTACCTTAATTGATTTACTTACAGCGATAATTATTTTCACAATACTACTGAACTTCTGCAGTCCCACTCAAGAATGTGTTGGGATAGTTGATACTTATTCCGACAACAGCGCCACTGCACAAGCTCCAAGGTTACCAACATGTATGACATCAACTACAATGAGCATGTGACACCGTCCAAGTCCAACATAACATGGAATACAGTATTTAGGCAGTATATAAAGTGTTTCGACTTATATGATACAAAATATTTTACATAGCTGTATAGGCAAGAGAATTTTTGCAGGACTCGTTTCGATATTCTTGTTCTAACATCTTACTCGTCCTAAAAAAAAACCCACTTTCCAATGCAGTTATGTAAAAATTACGAGGGTGGATCGAAAAGTAACGCAAAACAATTTTTTTCTCCCTTGGTATTGCAGCTGGAATGTTGCAATTTCACACAGATATAGTTTGAAGTTTTCACTAGAGAGGGTATTTTTTGTTTCATGTGCAACTCTAGCGAGAGAAGCGTTACCTACGCAACAAAGATGACGCGCATGTTACTGTCGTCCACGTGTGAAGAGCAGTGAGGTTTGGTTCGATATTTGTGGGCCAAAGGGCATAAACTGATATTTATAGGGACATGCATGGCGTGTATGGGGATGGTTGTAGGGACCGTAGCAATATCTCCAGGTGGTGTGCATTCTTCCTAGAGGGCCGTGTGAACTTTAGTGATTCGCCACGCTCCGGGAGGCCATTAACAGCTGCAACCCCGCAGAATGTCAGAGGCATTGAGGCGGCAATTTTGAACGACCGGCGTGTGCAACTGCGAATCTTATCGCAACATTTCCTAAGGTGCAGTGTACGATATTGTTCATGATACGTTGAAATTTCGTAAAGTTAGTGCTCGCTGGGTGTCTAAAAACCTGACAGACAACCACAAGGGCCAGCGAATGATGACAAGCTGGGATCACCTAGATTTTACATCAACACAATGTAAAATAACTACACTCAATGCATCTAATCACAATCTCAGCGGTTGATGCGTACAGTTCCTTATACAAAAGAGACATTATGCACCGTGAACCCAGTCTGGTCTAATCTCATGGCTATCGGTAACATTGCACTGGTAGTGTTCAGACTCAATGCTTCCTTCTGTCCTCTTATTTCTTGTAGCGTCTCCACGAGCGACCAATGGTTACGTCGCCGCCCGCATCAGGAATCTTTGCGATCAAATAGAAGTATCCATGTTAACCAATGTTACCCCATTACGAAGAGCAATAAAATAGCAAATTCCGCCGCTGACTTTGAAACCGAAATGTTGAATATGAAAGAAAAGCAGCCGGGAGATTGGTACACCAAGATTCACTTTGTTGTTTGAACGCTTCATTGCAGTCTGCTTGCTATGCACATGCATAGAGCGCAACTTGCGGGATTCATGATCTAATTATCATAAATGAGTCTCGCAGGATCAATTTGCAGAGCACAGGTCACGTCTCAGCAGACAACATTTGAATTTACTCCATGTACTGTTGACACCAGTGGGTAATTTAGCATTCTAACGCATACATTAGCAAAACAATAGCTTCTCTATCTCTGTATTCTCGCAGTGCCATGAGGGGGTTTTGATGTGCTACATTCATTTAGCTTTCTTTACCCGCTATCGTTTATTAGTGGGTATACAAACTATTCTTTCCAAAAATACTTTCTCTTTAATCCATTTTAATGGCGATAAAGCTTTGCAGAACCACCTACATTATAGATTTCGTTACACATGCAAAGGGAACATTATGATAGACGCTATACACTGGCCTTAAAATTTCATACTGTTTCCATCCAGTCGCGAGAAACAACTGAACATAGACAGGACTTGAAAAGAATGACAAAAGTATTGAAAAAATCCAACTATTAATAACGGATATCTCAGAAATGGCTTATGCCACAAATAAGTTATTTGAAATGAATTGTGTGTTTTAAAGATATTTACATTTTTGTGTAGTACGCTTTCGTCTGGATATACATTCAAGACTCACATTTTATTTCTACTATAACTATCGTTAATATATTATGTCTTAATTAAAATCGTTCGAAACATGTTCCATGTAAAGGGTAGTTTCGGATGGGGGGATTTTCTTGAAAATCTGCTTGTCGCATCTTTGGAAAGCACTAAACTTAAATACCAAGTTTGGTATTTATGCGACTTTTCGTTTTTGAGTTATGCTGTTCAGACACACACACACACGCATACACAGACCACTTTCGAAAAATAGTTTCTTTGTGTTCAAGGGGCCTCAAAACATGTAATTGTGGTGAAATCTCACATCAAATTTTTGGTGCAATACAATACTTCCCCTGCTTACTATACTTAGTAGAGAAAGTAAAAAGGTCTCTGTGTGTTTGTGTGTAGATGCTAACGGCATAACTAAAAAACGAAAAGTCGGTTAAATACCAAACTTGGGGATTAAGTTCAGGGTCTTCCAAAAATGCGACGAAGATTTAAAAGAAAATCCCCCCCCACACAATACTACCCTTTACATGGGAAAATGTTCGTTACTTTTTATTTTCTCAAAAATGACTGTAAGCATTTTAATTAAATTTACAATATGTTTTAAATATTTACGTGACAAAAATGAAATTTATATCTTGAATTTTCTGGGAATAGCCTGTGAAGTCCTCTTCTGAATGACTTTTGTACAATTGGCAAACCGAAAAATACAGACAAAAATCTTACTATACACAAAATGCAGGTCTCCTTAAAGGGCACAATTTACCTATGTAAAATAAAATTTACATTAACAATTTCCGAGATATTCTTTGTTATTAGTTTGAAATTTCAAATACTTCCACTGTTTTTTTTTTCAAGTGGTAGTTCATGGAATTTCAAAGGTATCACATAGCATCTGCTTTTTAAAAAACCTGTCTATCGCGTTAGCCTACTGTATCCTTGTATCTACACGAATGTGTAAATGTGTTTTGGACGTTTATCTCGATTAACAAGTAATGGATAGAAGAATAAGCTTTTGTAAGAATATCTAGTAGAAGCTCGAGAAGAGCAAGTCATGGACTGCAAGACTCAGATTTTTCTTACAATTAACAATTTGTGTTCATTAATTCACAGTTTACATCCATAACAATCCATTTCCTCCTAAATTTATTGTATTATGTATAATACTCGCATGCATGTTTCCTACCACCATACGAAAAATCTGCTCTCATTCTGTGCACACCTTATTAGTTCCGAAAATACCAACTGACTTAAGGGCACTATTATTTGCTGGTTAACACGCCAAGTCAGTTTTAAGATCAAACGTTTTGTTCCATTGTAAAATTACCACAATTCAGTGAGAACAAATTTAGACTCCCCGATGTATTACTTTCACACGAATTTCGCTATCCATGGGCATTCTACCGCTTTTTCATACAAAAGCGCATTGTTCAAGCTACTTACTGTAAATAATTTATTGCACGATCGTGTGTTTTCTACGTCTATCCGATGACATTTACACAGAAGGAAATTAACATACAATGTGCAATATACACTTGAAGCTTAGTTTACATATTTTTTAATAATCAGTGATGGCACATAACAGTGAATGGTAAACTTCGAACATAATAACTTATGTTATTTCAAACGTTACTGAAAACTAAATTAACTATAATTAAAGCTGAATGAAAATTTCATAGGTACCTCATTCTAAATTTTTCAGGAATCAATGACGCAGAACTCTTCAATATCTACGTCTATATAATCCACGTCTACGACTTCAAATTCTTGTTGAAATATTGAATCTCTATAGTCATTCGAACAACCTGCTTTGAGTCACTGCATCAACCATCAAGCTATTGACCCAAAGCCTCCTAAATTATAGTGTCTTACTAAGCCTTGAGCTTTCGTATTAGTTACAGCTGTTGGAAATGGCAGCATTGAGGTGATGATCTGTAAGTTAATCAATATGTGTTAATTATTCATTCAAAATAATAAAATACGAACGTGAAAGAAAAGTGTGCAGTCTATGAGTGTGACGCGCATAACAGAATGTCGACTTCGTATTGTCTTTTCAAACTTTTCCTCGATTCTGATAATGCACTTCCCATGTTCATATCTCAATATGATATTAAATATTCACCAGAAATGTTTCTGATGGAAATATTGCGGTGATGCATATTGTGTTGCGAGTACATATGAAGCTAAGATTTCATTCAGCTAGGTCCGTATTCTTTGGCATGGAGGATCTTTATGTGATAAAAACCCTTGTAGAGAAGTAAACGATGATTTATAGACAGATTCACTGATGCTAGTTAGTCTCACAGAAAAGCAGTTCTTAATCTTGTGAATCGATTTAGGGGAACAGGATCTATTCTTGATAAGAAACTGAAAGTAATCGCCGTGTTCTTACTCAAGAAAAACGCGATGACATCTGAGAAAGTTGGAACGAAGTCCAAAAAATGACTGAGAAGTATTGCGCAGGAATCAGGAATTCCGCAAACCTCGCCTTGGAATGCCACCAAGGTTTTAAAATTAAAACACTATAAAATAACTGTTGCTCAGGCATAGTAATCAGGTGATAATGTAAGTAGAGCTAATTTTTGCAATTAGGTGTTGGATAATGTTAATGCTCGTTCCATTAACCCGCATGGTTTTATTTACGAGGGCGGATCGAAAAGTAACACACAATTTTTTACAAAAAGGTTTAATAGTTAAAACAACAACAAAAATCAGAACTGAACTTCACCTTTTACCTACTTTTCGACATAGTCAGCAAGTTTCTCAACACATTTCTCCCATCGTGATACCAGTTTCAATATGCACCGTTTCCTTGGAGTATAGCCATCTGGGGACTGTTGATTTCACTGTCGCATCTGTCGCAAAGCGTTGGCCGGCCAGCAATTTCTTCATGGGACCAAACAGATGAAAGTCCGACGGTGCAAGGTCCGGACTGTATGGTGGATGCTGGAGCACCTCCCAACCAAATTTGGTGAGCTTCTGACGAACAGTAGCAGCAAAAACATGGGGGCGAGCGTTGTCATGAAGGATTGATCATCAGCATTCATGTTGTGGCGTTTGTCACGAAGGGCACGACGCAACTTCACCAAGTTTTCATGTAGGCTGCAGCATTCACAGTGGTCTCGTGTTCAGCAAAGTCCACCAATACAACACCATACATATCCCAGAACACCGTCACAAGCACTTTCCTAGCAGATTGAGTCACTTTGAATTTTTTCTTCTCTAGGGAACCAGCATGTTTCCACTCCATACTTGCCTGCTTGGTTTCGGGCGTGTAGGGGTATGCCCACGACTCGACTAGTAAAGATTCCTTTCAGAACGGAATGCCCTTCTGCGTTGTACCGCGTTAGGTGATCCAAGCTCGTCATCATTCGCTGGCCCTTGTGGTTGTCTGTCAGGTTCTTAGGCACCCAGTGAGCACTAACTTTACGAAATTTCAAATTGTCATGAACAATATCGTACACTGCACCACAAGAAATGTTGAACTGTTGCGATAAGGTTCGCAGTTGCACACGCCGGTTGCTCAAAGTTGCCGCCTCAATGCCTCTGACATTCTGCGGGGTTGAAGCTGTTACCAGCCTCCCGGTGTGTGGCGAATCACTAAGGTTCACACGGCCCTCTAGGAAGAATGCACGCCACCTGGAGACATTACTACGGTCCATACACTCATCACCAAACACGCCATGCATGTCCCTGTGAATATCACTCGGTTTATGCCCTTTGGCCCACAAATATCGGGCCACACCTCTCTGCTCTTCACACGTGGACGATAGTAACATGCGCGCCATCTTTGTTGCGTAGTTCACGCTTCCCTCGCTAGAGCTGCATATGAGACAAAAATGCCCTCTGTAGTGGATACTTCAAACTATATCTGTGTTAAATTGCAACATTCCAGCTGCAATACCAAGGTAGAAAAAAATTATTGTGCGTTACTTTTCGATCCGCCCTCGTACATGGCCATGGAGAATGAATGAGTGTTAATACACATTTTGTTAAAAGATATGAGAGATATGTGGCGACACAAGGACACTATTTCTAACATCTTTGACGAAGATATGTGGTTATCGTGGTTATAATTTGCATGATAATTCTATGCACTTGAGTTTAAGCGACTATGAATACACGAATCCACCGGCAAACAGCAAGCTTCCCGGTGCCAAGAAAATTTCCGCTAGGTCGGCCACGTGTCCAAACGAAGACTCTTAATTGAAGGGCGGATATTACAGTAGTACAATGTGTAGAAAGAATGGAGCAGGAGAGATGACCCTGACGGCTAATTCATTGATCTTCCACAGGAAGAAAGAAACTAAGAAGGACTCGTTTAAGTTGGGCTAACTTGTCCTAGAAGTCGCAGAGTAGGTTAGATCACTATGGCGGACAGGAATCAGAAGCAACCGATGAAGAGTGGGAAGCTGAATTAAGTAGAAGAACGGTTTAATTTAAAATCTGCAGGGGGTTCAAGAAGAATAAAGAGGGTTTAGAGGATGTTTACATATTTTATTAAAATATGTACAAGTTAATCATGTACATATGGTTAATTAATATTGTCAGTCATTTACCTATACTGCCGTTTGTGAAAATTGCAACACCAAGAAGGAAACGCATGAATTTAATACCACAGGTTAGGTACATGACAAGTAACAAATGATAAACTTTTCACATCTATGCATGACCTTTGAGCCCTAATATCAGTATTTGGTGTGGCCTCCATGCGCTGCAATTAGAGCTGCTATACGCCATGGCATTGAATCAAAAAGGTTCTGAATAAGTCCCTGAGGGATTTTCCTTCACGCAGTTTGTATTCGAGCCCACAAATCCTGAAAATGGTTACTGGAGGATCGTGATGCACCAGGTGCCGATCAGCCATATCCCAGACATGTTCGATGGGCGACATGTCAGGCGAACGTGCAGGCCAGGGAAGCAAAGGTACCCGTCGCTCTTCGAAGAAGGCTTGTACATTCCTCGCAATATGTGGCCGGGCATTGCCCTGTTGAAATGTGGCCTGTGGAGATGCCTGAAGCAGGGGGAGTGCCTGAGGCTCTACAACAGCCGTTAGGTACCGGTTTCTGTTCAAAGTGCCCTCAATTCGTAGGAGGCGAGATCGGTTGTTGTAACAAATGGCACCCCAAACCATCACCTGGTGTTTGTTCGTTATGCCGCTCAACAATACAGCCCTACAGGTTGCGATCTCCACGGTACCGCCTAACACGTATGGGGCTATCACTGTAGGACACGTTGAAGCGGAACTCGCCCGAAGAGACTACATTTTCCCACTCAGTACCCCAGTAGCAGTGTTCACGTGCCCATTGCAGTCGGAGGAGCTTGGGGTTTCTGGGCAATGGAAACCGACGTAATGGCATGCATGCAACCAGTCCAACCTACAGCAGAGGCAACGAACCGTTGATGCAGACAAGTTCACACCTGTTGCAGTGCTCTAGGTCGAGCCAACACTGTGAATGAAGCTGTATGGTCCGTTATGGCCATGCGGACAAGATGACGGTCATCCCGTGCTGTGGTCCAGTACCCGCTCTTCGCTGCGTACGAACTTCTTCTATCCACTGCTTCCACACACCATCACTATCGTAGCAGCATGCCCTGTACGAGCCGAAATCTCGCGGTATGACAAACCCTCTTCCCGGAGACAGATCATTCTGCCCCGTTCGAACTCACATATCGATATGGCTCCGTTTGACGTCGACGTGGCATACTGGCACTCACTTTATTGTTTCCACCTTGTTTGACAGCTCTGCACTGACTACATTGGGCGCAACACTGACCTTGTCGGACCGACACGAGAGGGCTCTGCTCGACCTACGCGTACCCCATCTCTCTGCAAACCTAATCAGTTATTGCTTGCACACTCTTCTACACCACCACCAAGTTTGGAGTTATTCGGGAAATTCTTTCTTGGTGTTGCAATTTCCACAAACGGCAGTGTAGTTATAAATATCTTTTGAACTTGGGAAATAATATCTTAGACCATTTTCAATAAAATTGGAAAGAAGGTCTCTACGGACATTTTCAGAAGGGCCCACTCCCACTCCATTACGGAAGTGCTTGGAATACACACCTATATAGTAGATAGCTATTAATGCTACGTTCATTAAGATATATGCTAATTATTGCTTAAAGCATCATTGTCTACAGCACACATACAGCACAATGGCATGCGTGCCACATTTACGTCTCTCCATTGCCACTGTCAATGCAGCATTTGGGCGGGATATGTTTATTTATTAACTTCTTCTGTTTGCTTTTGAATCTGGGATTAAAGGTGTCGGCCACAACAGAGCTCCTTTCGCGGGTTGCAAATTAATTCTTAGCAATTCGGAAACACGTTAAGGTACGACTCAGTAATAATTAAGTCGGCAAGGTGGAGTAATGATGCTTAATGAAATGTATGGGCGTTTACTGAAATTTAATGAACTCCCAAAGACAGCATTTAATATATGCTAAATTTTATCCAGCCAGATGTCATTTGAATCGCTGTTCCTGCGTTTGCTTTGCGCTAAGACAATTACATACATCTGGTATTCGAATATAGACATAGATAGATACTTTATTTGTACGTTTTTGCTACACAATTCTTTTTACAAAATTCCACTCATATTAACTTAACCTATGTACAAATTTCCTTGCCAGCTATACTGCTCTTCTTGCCTGGCACCCTGGCCTTCTGGCTCTTCTAAGTATTCCTTGCTACCTTTAATCCCTATTACCCATCTTCTCCTTCCTCCGTTTGCCTTTTTACCTTTCTTATCTCTCTTACTTTTCTAATCTATTTCTCTTTTACTTTCTTGAAGAACTCCCCCATATTCTTATTTTCCTTTTCTTCTTTTCTCGTTAGCATTTTAATTGCTACTATTTTTCTATCCATTTTTTCCCATTTTTCTTCCCATACTTCTTGTCTCCATTCTGCCAATTCTTTGCATTCTGTCATATAATGCTCTGTGATTTCACTGCCTCCGCATAATTCACAAATTCCGTTTTTTTCTACCTCTTAGCCCACTCAGATACATTGATCCTGTTCTCGTCCTTGCAAAAGCTTCTTTTTCTGCTCTATTACAATAATCCACATACCCTTCTTTTCCCCAATTCCTTTTTGCTAATCTATAGAACCCTAGTGACATTTTATTCTCTAAGCTTCCCCAAATCTCTTGTCTTTCTATGTCCTCCACTCTGTTTGTTACTGTTATCCAGAAACCATTGCTATTTCTTTCTCCTGTTCTCCAAATATCTCCCATTCCTATCTTCTCCATAATTTTTTCTACCCCTGTCCACCAGCTATTTATATTTTTCATACTCTTTTGTTGTTCCATGCATATCTTTCAAATTTCCTCTTTAGCTTTTCTCAGGCATCTAAACCAGAGTTTTAATATCCTTTCCAGTATCACTCCCTTTCTTGTTCTTCCTAATTCCGCTAATGCTACTTCCCCTGGTGCTGATCTTGTTAACCCTAGTAGCTCTTTACAGAACATTCTGTAGCTCTGGTCTATTTTTCTGCTTAATTCAGATCCCCCCCAAATTTCTACTGCATATAGCATTCTTGCTTCTACCAATGCTTCATACATTCTTTCTATCCATTTAGTAGGCCTTTCTAATTTATATTTGCACATCCTGACTCCTGTCATTGCTGCCTTTCTTTATCTATAACCTTCCTGCTAGGCACCCTCCATTCACCATTACTGCTCATCCTCACCCCCAAATAATCCATCTCCTTGACAACTTCTAACTTTAAACCCCCCATCTGCCATTTCTCTTGGTATTCGAATATAAGATACTAAGCCTAAATATCCAATAGCCCCGATATCATGCTATGTAGTGGATCCACCTTACACCCGTTAATCGAAGCAGACTGGAGGCTGTGAAAGTAACTTATCCACGCAGAGCCCTTCGACTACCCCGAAACACGGTAAGTAGAGGAATTCCTCATCAGGGAGGTATCAATAAAGAGCAATCTATTGCACACACCAACATACGAAATCCACATAATAGAAGAGAAGAAAAGAGCGAGGCAGTAGATCAAGGCTTTCATCAAACGCCAGCCATGAATTCAGAAGAATGCAAAGAACCAGCATTCATCCAGCTCCGATATGTGTATATAAGAACGGTTTTCACTTCAGAATCTGCAACCAAAGAGGATTTCACCAGAGATCATCTCAATGTTATGTGAACAATGTCATCATCTACTCGACTGTAAAGCAAGGACAAACTCACTAACATTTTATGCAGATGACAAAAACTTGTATAATATATAATTTTTATGTACACGGTGTGTTTAGTAAAAATTATACGTATTATCTAATACAAGAATGCACTGCAAAGCCTATTTATCCAATCAATAAACAAACGTAATACTTAGACATCCAGCCATACTATAGTCCCTATCACACACAAAGCCAGGCGAGTGCAGTTTGCGCAGTAGCACGGCTGAGTCATGTGACCTGCCAGTGCATAGCGAGCGAGAATGAGACAGTGTATTTACTATCAATGTCTCTCTCTCTTTTTCTCTTTGTGCAGCGACTTCCTTTAGTTTGCTCTCGACACTAGAAGTATACTGAATGAAATTGTCCAGTTGGACAAATGTCCAAATTGCGTTATAATTTGGGGATTGTTTAATGAATGGTCTTATACTCGTGTCCTTACAGGGCAAAAGTCTTTTCAATGCGAACGATTTAAAGAAGTCACTTGCGCTGCTTTTACTTTCTCTACTGCTTACGTACAGCAATTAGAGGAAGTATTCTATTCCACTCAAAAACTCGCTACCGAAATTTCATGGAAATATACCTTTTGAGGTCCCGTGAATATATACAGTAGCATCCTTATAAAGTTTTTTTTTCCGAGTGAAGGAGAAAATGATTTAATCACTAACCCCCAGCCCCGATTGGAGTCGGGACTGAGAGTGTGGGACTCACCAATAGTCGACATACCCACTAAAAACTCCTCCACCGGAAGGAAAAGTGGAATAAACGTGGCTTTTTGCGGTTCCGCATAGCATCCGCATTAGTGAAGGCTATTGGCTGCCGCCCTGTGGCCGGGAGCGGATAAAGGTAGTTACTTGGTTGCAGCCATGAAACCTGACTGCAACACTAGTGCGAATGGCGAGGGTTTGGACTAGTATGGAAGTTAGGATTGAGGATGGTATTGATGATGACGCTACTGTTGCTGGTTAAACTCCATGCATTGCTGCAAGAAGTTCGTGACTCTCTCCGGGTTAGTCTTTAGCTTGGGACCAAGAGATGAGACCCGGATTGCTTCGGTGATGGCTTTCAGTCTGGATGAAGTGTTGTCGAACTGTCCAGCCAGGAAGACCTGTTGAGCAGCTGATGTGGTTTGAAGATCCCTGATGAGTTCCTCCAGGGCTGTCAGCTTCGTCGTCATGTTCAGGAACTCCGCGTGTTGATCCTGAAAGGCGTCGCGTAAGCCCTGGACTTCCTCGATGATCGGCGTGAGTGATGGTGCTGGTGGCTTCAGCGGTGCCTTCCTGCGAGGATGCAGGGGGCAGAGCGCAAAGCGAGGCCACAAACCGGCTATATGCATAGCACGCTGTGCTGCAGTGACCTCGATACGTTCAAGGTTATCTTTATCAGCTGTGCTTCAGTCGTTGGTTTGTGTTCGTGCTGTAAACAGAGTTATGCATTACGTATCTCAAAGGTGAAAGTGTATTGAAGACATCTCTTTGGGCGCTAACGTCTTGTTATTAGTCCACTACAATGCCTGCCGACAAATTCAGACTTGAAGAACAAATCTTCATGTAGACAATTTCCTGGTATTCCAGGTGCAGTTAGAGAAACTGTTAGACGTCTGGTTAATAAGTTTAGGACAACGGGATCGCGAACGCTAAACCTAAGAAGCTAAAACGATAAGTTCTAACGGGAGTAAAAAAAAAATATTGACGAAATTGATGCTTCTATTTATGGAGAACCCTACAAAATAAAGTTTATAGGAACAATTTCCACATCATAGACTAATGACAATATAAAAACAGAAATTATGAATATTATGCATGAAGAACGTATGTGTGTGAATAGACATTTCATCCGAAGATACCAGGAAAGTCTTCACGCAGATCAGCACCACTTACGAGTATAACAAGGTTAGCACTCATTATGTTGCATGTTACACCATCACTCTTGAGTAAGTAACGCAGAGGTTACGGAATGAAAAACTCCCAGTGTAATAGTGTGCGGAGCACGCTATCCATGGCCTCACCAAGCACTTTTAACACCGATGATGAAGTCAAATCAGTGAACAGCTGGTTGCGAGCACAGGACCCAACACTGGCTTGGAAAAACTGTGTGTCACGTCCCCAAAAATGTTTGGAAAAACATGTCGACTATGTAATAAAGTAACAGAAGGATTGTACAATATAAATAAAATTAACTCAACATGATTAATTGTGTGTAATGTTTTTTATAAAATAGGAAAACCTACTTATTGGACGCCCCTCGTATATTTAAAGATACTTGCATGACAAATAACACGTATATCTTGTATTTTGTGCGAATATGTACGAAATTATAATTATAAGGGGTAACGGAGACGATTCACCATTAAATGTTTTAGATTATTGTACAGTAATTTCATAAAGAACGGGGGAAGCTAAATCAGATTATTTAAATCGTTAAATTCGTTAGGGCGTTGGTGTTCCTTTCCATGCTGTAGGGAGGGCAAAATTTAGAACAGTCTAACAAGAGGAAGGAAAAGGTAACCTGGCTTTCTCTGATTCTGTTCTTGAGGGTTTGTTACGGTCCGCCAGCTTGTCTGTCTACGTTATTAATGATAGCTAGTTTCCAAACCTCTTAAATAAACTTCATTTTAGCTAAATATAGAGCACGCGGAAACTAGGGAGAGAGGCTTAATGAAACACAAACCCACGACTTCCTTTATTATGGATCCTTATTAATATGCTGGGAAGCTAACGGTAAAACACTGAAAATATACCACATGAAGGCGATATACCAGCTTATGAAGTGATTCTGTGTACAGATGGCCATCAACAAAACCAACATCTGTTACACTTTGAGCTCTTATGTCAGAAAGAAATATGTTTTGGTCACTTTTCCTCACACTGTAGTTAAAATGCGAAGGTATTAAAGTATATTTACTTTCTTACCTATTGTATTATAAGTTACACAACGTAGGGGGACATCTCCCGCACTGCGACCTACCTACACCACCTATTGTGGCTATATGAACTGAATGAACCACAGGAAGCTACAGGCCACAGGGACGCGCGGTAGTCCCTAATGATTCCAGGCTCGAAAATCTGTCCCACTCTTGGAGCTGCCTAGAGAGGGCGATGAACGACACGTCGACCAAGCAGCCCTCTAGTACCCACGGAGAGTACGCTTTCCTTTGAGCAAGCATTCACGCCCATTTGTTCGGCTCCGCCATACGCCACGAAACCTAGAAGCGCACCTGCTAGATAAGAAAGTGAAATGAAAGGAAAATTATGGAAAGGAAGTTGTGGTAGATAAGAAACCACGTTAGCATTCGCCTACCGACCTGAGAAAACCACGAAAACCTTAAGGTCAGAGTGGGTGGTCGAACTCGGAACCTCCCGAATGCGAGCAATCTCGCTCAATTACCTACAGTAAGTAGAGGAAGATTTACATCCCACCCAACAATTTGATAGCGAAATTTCGTCGAAAATAAACGTTTTGAGAATCCCTCAATAAAAAATAAAAGCATTTTTAGAAAACGATGCCTGTGTCTGTGACAGCATACGTAAAGAAAAGAAAAAAAAACTTATGTTATACATTCAAATGACTTTCTCTGCCTTCTTATTATTTATTGATGCTTATAAAAACTTCTTTGTAAGTAAAAGCGGATACAAGAGGATGAAGCAATATTCAAATTATTAAAAATTGGGTCGCTATAGAGCTGCCTTGAAATTCTATACCCTTTCCATGACATCGAGAGTAACAGCCAAATGGTGATAAAAGTATTGAAAAAATCAGTCCAATAATAATGAATATAAGGGAAAGGGATGATACCATAAAAGTTAATTCAAATAAATTCTGAATTCTAAACACATTGTTTTACATAGTAATTTTTGTCCGTTTCTTATGGTTTTCTCGATGTATAAAAGTATACAAAGTTAATTCCAAATGAACAGAACTTCACAGGATATTTCGCCGAAAATTAAAAATAGGCATTTTATCAATCATATATGGCATATTATGCAACGAGACTATAATGGTAGTAATCAAAGCGCGAGCATTATTATTAACCGAACGAAGCGAAGCTCGGTTAATAATTATCATACCAGCTATTTAATCACCATTATAGTCAAGTTTCATGCGACTGTTTATGCTCGACCATGTATCTAAATTAAAGGTTTCATAAGTATTCGTTTCTGGTTTGAGTGATGTTTTAACAATCGTTATCCCTTTACCTATGGTTACAATACAATGACCTTGTAGCACCTGCGTCAAACAAAGTTGCTAGCGTTGTGAGACGTACTACGCAGAATAATCGATACTTGTGCTTTCACAATCTTACGTGACCACTTCTGATTGGTCGAATACCAATACTTTAATGAACAGGTGTACTTTAATGAGGCCCATTAAAGTACTGCCACCAGTCGTATAAATACTACATTTTGGCATGGTTGAGCATAAAATATTTAAACATACGGGATTTTAATGTACATCGTTACTATAGCTAAGTGGTGGAGGAACTAAATATGTATTAATATCATCTTCAGTTGCAACATATAAAATAACAATGGAAATCAGGTCAACAGCCGGCCAGAAGGGAGATGGTGGAACATGCAACTGCCGTATTGGATAAAAGAAGTTAAGCGATCTTCTATAAAATGCAATAACTCCAATCAGTCCAGCATTACAGGATAGTGTGAAGTAAAGTATTAAAAAACGAGATACGTTTATTTAATGATGATGTGAAATAAATTTAGCAAAAAACACAGGGCAATAAAACTGAATTTCTAAATCCTTCACCAGTTTGTTGTTAAGGACCAAAAAAACTTGAAAGCTGTTTCAACCCAAGTAATTGATATCCGGTGATATATTAAAAGAATAAAAAGAACCGCCCTGTGTTAATTAAATATTTGACAGCAAAAAGTCATTAAAAGAAACAATTTTGGGATGATTTACTGTTGCGTAACGGATTCGGTCACATAGCACGTTTTAAAAACGCGGTTCTCTTTTGATATCTTCATTCCAAGGTTTTATTGACTGGGAGTACAAAAAATGTTTCCAGGATGCGGACAGACAACATTACATGTTAGAGGTTGCGATAAGACCCTAAAGTGACGTTCACAACACTCTCGAAGTTCAGAAGGTCAGCGCGGGTCACCAGTATTCGGTACAGTTTGGCGATATGCTGGACACGATGTAACAAAAGCTGTGTTCCTTGATCCGTGTTACTTTCTGTACTGCTTCTAGGGTAACTAGAGGTATTGCATTCCACCCAAAAATTCGATCCCGAGGTTTTACCAGAAATATATGTGTTAGCCTCCCTAAATAATAATAACAACAAAAAAAGATCTGATATGTTAAATTTACAAGATTTCTCTACCCTCAAAGCTTAATATTCTATATACTTCATTTTAATCAGGGCAAGCCGTTACAGAAATCGTTACATTACACTTTTCGTTATAGATACAAAGAGAACAGGGATAGCCAATTGTTTAACAACTGGACGCTATATGCTGGTCTTAAAATTCCATACTGTTTCCATGACATCGCGAGAAACAACTGAATGTTAACAGGACTTTAAGAGAATGACAAAACGTTGAACAAATCGAATAATTAATAACGGGTATCTCGGAAATGTATCCCGTCACATAAAAGGTTATTTTGAATAAGTTAGATATTTTAAAGAGATCTACATTTTTGTGTGGTACGTTTTCGTCTATCGCTTAACTACAAGATTATACAACGTTCCTTCCGAATGAAGAGGACTTCATAGGCTATGCCCAGAAAATTCAACATATACATTTTATTTTTCTTGTAAATTTCTTTAATATTTGGTATTTTAATTAAAATAGAACCACTTTTAGAAAATAAAATCATTTTCGAAAAAAATGTTCCATGTAAAGGGTAGCTGCAGGCAGGGGTTTCTTGAAAATCTTCGTATTGCATCTTTGAAACATTCTATGGTACATTTTCGTTTGATGTCCATAGACACACACACGGACCCTATCTAACTTTTTTAATTCGGGGGTCCTCAAAAACATGTATTTCCGGTGAAATATCGGTATAGAATTTTTGGTTGGAATGCAATACCCTCTCTACCTACTGCGTACGTGATAGAGAAAGTAAAATAAATAAATAAAAATAAAGAAACCGTGTCTATGAACAGCATAACTCAAAAACCAAAAGTCGGTTAAATATCACGCTTTCGGTATTTAAGTTAAAATTCCAAGGATGTGGCACAATATTCAAGAACATCCCCTCACGCCAAACTAACATTTATATGGGAAAATGCTTCGAAAGTGTAGATTTTCTCAAAATGGCTGTAACGCTTTTGATTAAAATACTTGTTTAAGATATTTACATGGCAAAAAGAGAATGCATATGTGAATTTTCTGGGAACGGCCTGTGAAGTCCTCTTCATTTTGAATGACTTTAATTGAACTGCTTACCTACTATACCTTATCCAGTTAACTCGACCATCTGCATGCACACAGTGGGCGTTAGTCGAATATCATGAATTCAAAAGTTCCTTCCTTTAGTTACATACAAATTATACCGTATTACTTTCTCTACTACGTATAGTAAGTAGGGGAAGTATTGTATTCCACCCAAAATTTCGATACCGAGATTTCACCGAAAATACATGTTTTGAGACCCCATGAAACCAAAAAAAGCATTTTTGGAAACATGTCCGTGTGTGTGTCTGTGTGTCTGTTGTGTGTGTGTCTGTGAACAGCATAACTCAGAAACGAACAGTCGGATAAACACCAAACTTGGTATTTGGGTTCAGTATCTTCCAAGGATGCGACACGAAGGTTTTCAAGAAAATCCCCCCACCCCAGAGTACCCTTTAGATGGAAGATTTTTCGAAAATTTTAATTTTCTCAAAAATGGCTCTAACCATTTTGATTAAAATATCATATGTTTAAGATATTTTTATGACAAATAAAATGTATATCTTGAACTTCCTGGGAATGTCTCCAAAAGTATTCTTTATTGTGAACGACTTTTGCATAACTGGTAAACCATAAGAGATAGACAAAATTTTACTACACACAAAATGTAGATCGCGTTAAAATACACAATTTATGTCATATACATCTTTTTAGTTGAGTGAACCATTTTCGAGATATTGCTTGTTATTTCCTTAAATTTCCCAATACTTATACTTTTTCTCAAATTCGTTATTCAATTTTTTATGTCCTGGATATGCAAACAGAATAGAATGCGCCACATAGCAACCAGCGCTTAAAATATTTGACTATCGCTTATAACCTACCATGTTCCCCTTGCATCTACAAGAAAATTAGCAATAAGATTGACATCTCGATATCTCGATTAACATGAAGCATATGGTGAATACGCGTTTGTAAAAATAGTTTGTACAAGAGTAGAGAAAGTCATGTGAGTGTAACACATCAGATTTTTTTTAGTCACGTTTTATTTCAAGACTGACTTCTGGCAGTTTTGATAATTTCTTTTCTAAACTTCCTGTTGTATATTGTGTGCACGCCATTCATAGTCGGAGTTTTGCCTTTCAAAAAGTCATCCACCCATGAAGACCTAGAGATAGATATTAGCTTTCATGGAAACCGGGAAAATAAAGCTGTAAACATTTTCCAGAGATTATAATAATTGGAAAAACCTTATGAAGTTGCTGCTTTATTCTTCAGCTTCTCGTTAAATCTAAACCTTTCGGTAGTTAAAATCCATTCAAGATTAGTTTCTGTAACAAGTATTGAATTTTAAAGCATTGTCTTCACGTTCACGGAATGTGCTCTGGAAAAAAAGTTTCAAATCTACTTGGAAACCATTTAACTAAATTTTAACCGCCATAAAACCGCTGTCGAAAATCAATGATGACATAATATATCCTAATTTACTTCAGAAGAAGAAAACGAATTACTTTCCCTACTAGTATAGTAGGGAAATATGTCCGTGTGTGTGTCTGTGAACAGCATAACTCAGAAACGAACAGTCGGATAAACACCAAACTTGGTATTTAGGTTCAGTATCTTCCAGAGATGCGACACGAAGGTTTTCATGAAAATCCCCCCACCCCAGATTACCCTTTACATGGCACATTTTTCGAAAATTTTAATTTTTCAAAAATGGCTCTAACGATTTTCATTAAAACATTCTATATTTAAGATATTCTCATGACAAATGAAATGTATATCTCGAATTTTCTGGGAATGTCTCCAAAAGTATTCTTCATTGTGAAGGACTTTCGCATAACTGGTAAACTATAAGAGATAGACAAAATTTTACTACACAAAAAATGTAGATCGCGTTAAAATACACAATTTATGTCATATACATGTTTTTGTTGAGTGAACCGTTTCGAGATATTGCTTGTTATTTCCTTAAATTCTTCAACACTAATTTTCTCAAATAGGAATTCGTTATTCATTTTTTTGTCTTGAATATGCAAAGAGTATTAATTTGTGGCAAAGAGAATGGTGCTGCACCTAGCAACCGGCTATTAAGAGATATGTCTATGCTTAAAGGCTACTGTATTTCTATATTGCCCTTGCAAATACAAAACAAGGGGAACATAGTACGCCTTAAGCGATAGTCAAATATTTTTAGAACTGGTCGCTATGTGTAAAATGTAATTCTCTTTGCATGTCAAAAGATCGTTTCTGCAAATGTTTATCTCTATTAATATGAAATAGATGGAGAATAAGAGTTTGTAAAAATAGTTTGTACAAGAGTAGAGAAAGTCATGTGAGTGCAATACATCAGATTTTTTTTAACAAATATGGTTAGCATTTTTGGGTAAATAAAAGAGAACGAAAGTTTGCATGTAATGAGTAGTTTGGGGTGGGGGCATTTTTTCAAAATCTTTGTGCCGCAACCTTGGGGGACACCGAACTTAAATACAAAGTTTGTTGTTTTACCGGTGTTTTGTTTTTGACTTAGCTGTGCTGTTCAGAGACACAAAGGCGCGCGCGGGCACACACAAAATGACTTTTACAAAAAATGATTTGTTTGGATTCAAGGAGCCTCAAAGTGCGTATTTCCTGTGAAATCCCGGTATCAAATGTAGAGAAATGACATCGGGGAAAACCCTGTTTTATCTCAAAATGAAGGCTTCAACTCCAATTGGCGCATCGCCAGTCACACTTGAGAGACAGCTTCTTCAACATAGATTATTTTTTTTAAGACGCAGTTATAATGGCTGCAAATGATATCGACAGTTGATGTCGCGGAGAATTCCGTCAACGGTAAACATACGGGGTCTTCAGATTCATTTGCCCGTTGCGGTGACCTGCGCATGTCGTCAATACTTTAACGAGTTTGTCACCAGTGTCTCTAGCATAAGACTTACTAGAGAGGAGTGGAAAGGGTGGATGTCCACAGTTTCGAGGCCACCTTAGTGAAAAGGAAATTGTATCGTACCTTTCCAGTATTTACATTTGGAACTTCTTTCGCTTGTGTCTCGTAAACTTGTAATCTCAGCAAGTATACTGATAGGTAACTAAAATAATTGTATGGTATTTTTAGCGCAGTGTCTCGGCTTAGCACTCAAGCATGCAAATCCTGTGATCGGTAGTCACTTCCATCTCGCGAGCTAAGAACGCACAAAATGTCTTAGTGCAAAACAGTTCTGCACCTCCGCAGTACATCAGCCTGTTTACCAAGTCGGAAACGCATGTAGTTCGAGGTTCAAATCCGCACCCCCCCTTGAGATAAGGGGTTCGCTGAACTAATAAACTCGTTCATTTAGACCGACTGGCGGTAAAGCCAGAATTGTCGCAGTTCTCATGGCTCGTGTTATCTTATTTGTTGAGCGCCTCTTGTTTTATTATTTTAAATTTAGGATTATTTGTCCTCCGGCTAGCTATTACAACTCAGTCGAGCAAGTGTGTCTAAGCAGTGCGTGTAAACGGAAAGGAGTTGTTGCCAAAATATAACACTGATAAAAAAATGTGTTTCTACACTTTTATTGCCATCACACTTAATTAATAATTCACATATTTAATCTTTATACTCGCCTGACTGAAACTGTGATATTTCTGAATGTAACTACAGTCGTTAAGTTGCCGCGCACCAATTACTTCGCGTACTTTACATTTTTGTAACTAACACTGTGACGTGCACCTCGTGAATGATTCTTCAAAACTGTGCGACGTGTACCTCGTGAGAGACTCTTCCGAACTGTGCGAAACTTGCTTATGGCTCGAGAATATATACTCCTTCACCTCGAATTGCTTAAACATTATAATAGAACTGCTAATGGTTACCAAATCGCGCCCACTTTAGCGTCTGTTTTGGTCAGCCAATCACTACTACTAACATATGTGCTCTAGGGAAGATATTCCCTCCATTTCTAAAAAAGGCACGCTACCCTGACGTCATTTGTTTGTCTCTTCTTAGTGATAAACAACTCATCCTCTCGGTTTATTGTTACCCACTTCTATTGTCAGTTTCAGTGAGGTCGTGTAAACTTATTTCCTAACTATACTTATGCGTAACAAACATCTAAAATCCTGTACATACAATAATATTAATTTACACTACAATCACTCTGGCATTCTCACTGTTGTGATACAAAATATTGCCTCAGAATAAATCTGAAGAAACGTTATAACGACATAATACGTGGGCAGTCCCAGAAGTACCCGACCTGACGTACAGATAGCGATAGTTGTTTCAAACAAATGACTGTGGTAGAAAGTACCACCCTTGTAAACCTTAAGTTTGAAGTTTGACGATGCTACATTGTTTAGTAATTGTTTGGCAGCCATTAATAGTGAACGCTCTCAGCGAATTTGTAAACATGGATAAAACTGGCCATCGTTATGTGATACAATACTTTAATTTGAAAGGTCTTAGTCCAACTAATATTAAAGCTGAGCTAGATTCTACTCTGGGGGAGTGTGCTCCTTCGTTTACAACAGTAAAAAATTGGGTGGCAGAGTTAAGCGAGGCCGTACGAGCTGTCAAGACGAACACCGCAGTGGTCGACCAAATGAGGTGACCGCGCCAGAAATTGTGAAAAAAAAACCACAAAATGGTGTTGGATGACTGTCGACTGAAAGTGCGCAAGCTAGCAGACATCGTAGGCATTTCAAAAACTGCTGTACATCGCATACTGACTGAAAATTTAGACATGAGAAAGCTGTACACTAGATGAGTGCCGCGTTTACTCACAATGGAACAAAAGCAGCGTCGTGAGGATGTTTCAGTCGAGTGTTTGGCGATGTTTCGCTGCAATAAAGCCGAGTTTTTGCGTCGATTCACAACCTTGGATGAAACATGGGTCCATCACCTCATACCTGAGACGAAGGAACAGTCAAGACAGTGGATTGAAAGGGGAGAATCGGCTCTTAAGAAGGCGACGACAGTTCCATCTGCATGCAAGGTCATGGGGTCAGTTTTCTTTTGGGATGCGCGTGGGATAATCTTCATTGATTATCTTCAAAAAGGAATTGCAATCAATGGTGAGTATTATGCAAACTTATTGCAGCGTTTGAATGAGGAAATCAAGCAAAAACGGCCGCGTTTAGCGAAAAAGAAAATTTTGTTTCATCAAGACAATGCACCAGTTCACACATCCATTATCGCCATGGCCAAAATCAATGAGTTAAGGTTCAAATTGCTTCCTGGTACCCCTATTCACCAGATTTAGCCCCCTCTGATAATTTTCTGTTTCTAAAGTTGAAGAAATGGCTTATGGCTTGGTGGTAACGGATTTGCTAAGAACGAAGAGGTGGAATCTGCAGTTGATGGCTATTTTGCAGAACTCGACGGTTCTCACTATAAACAGGGTATCGAAGCTATTGAACATGACTGGTAAAAGTGTACCGAGCTGAAAGGAGACTACGTAGAGAAATAAAGATATCCTTTCCAAAATGTTTGTGTTTTCTTTGTTAGGTCGGGTACTTCTAGGACAGCCTTCGTAATACACCTCGACTGGTCCTTCCGCGGCAGATGAGGACGATGGCAGGTTAGAATGAATGGATGTGAGGAAGTTTGTGGTGAAGCATACTGGAATTTGTCTTAAAGCTACTATTAAAATTTGTATTAAAAAACTGAAGGGATTTGTTGGCTTTAACTAAGTTATATTTGTTTTACTCATGCTTTCATCAAAAGGTATATTATGCCTAAGCAACCAGGTTTATATTTCTTCTTTCAAGGAATCTGAGGTAGGTTGTTTGTCAATTTGAGTGTTACCACATTGTGAAGCATTGTCGATAACCAGAATAGACCCAGCAGGCATATTAGGTATCAACATGGTGTTGATTCACTTCATGTAATTTTCTGTAGGTATTCATTTCTTGATGAAAATCTCTTGGTTTTTGTTGCGACTTGTAAAAGAAGGGCATTTGGAACGAACAGCATGAACGATAATAAGTATTTGCCCTTTGGCAACAGGTGCCTGAAAACCTAATTCGCTAACGTCACTTCAACTTTTAGATGTATGACTGCTGTGTATGTACGACTCATCTTCATACACTATAGTTTGACCCTCTAATTTGTACCTCTGAGTAAGGTACTCTTCCAGCAGAGATCATATGTCGTGCTTTTCTGTTAGAACTCTATTTGGTTTCGTTTTCTTCCACTTGAACTCTAAATCTTTTATAATTTTTCTGAGATTTGTAGCAGCATCTTGAAAATTTATGCTGATATAAGTACATATAAAATTATAGTCATTTGGAAAGTTAGTATCAGACTGCAAAATTCAGTGCCATAGTCGGGATTTGAGACTTGTAGTACCACCTTGAACATTTATGACATCTTTCAGATTGATGAGCAATCTGCTTATTGTTGGCACAGTTTTTTCTTCCACATAGAAGTTGTGAATCGTGCGCCGAATGACGCATTCGAAATCGTCTATTTTTGTAATAGGTTTAGGGACCTTATGTTTCTTCACAGGTGTGTCAAATGGTACTCTTTCATCCATGTGGTTTTTCTTATCTTTGAGAAATCTGGAAACGGAACTCAGTGAAACACCAGTTGCTTTGGCTACTCTTTCTTCCACTCTCTTAAGGCTTTTGTAGAACTAGGGTAAACATATATTTACTTCCTTCATCTCTGCTTCTTGCTTCATGAAGTCGAGGACATTTGCAATTATTTCCCTGCTTTGAATACGTAATACCTTACCATTTAACTTTGAAAATGTAGCAGCCATTGCTATAAATATAACAAATATAAAATAAGCACTATTTACGTACTGCTCTCTTAGAAATTACAACCAGATGCAGACACTTTCTATGCAGACTGTATGTGTTACGTACTGTGAGTAAGCAAAGGTATTATATCGCTTTCGTTGATTAAGCTAAACATAAACCATTCCTAGGCTCGGCAGCTGGGGTAGCAATCAAGGTCACGATTCCAGAAGTTTTGCGCCAGTTATAACACAATTGTCATCTTTCCATTTCCCGCGTTTGTTTTCCACAGTGACAGAAGTTTCTCAGCCGGAAACCGGAAACGAACTGCAGCGCCTGCGCATGGCCTCTTAAACCCTCTGATATAACGGTTCATTTAGTTATAGGTGAATCTGAACAAACACATTTAGTTTCATAAATTGAACTGTTACAATAATGAGTTTTTACTTTCTCTACTACGTATAATAAGTAGGGGAAGTATTGTATTCCACCCAAAAATTCGATACCGAGATTTCACCGGAAATATATGTTTTAAGGCGCCCTGAATCCAAAAAAAGCATTTTTGGAAACATTTCCGCGCGCGCGTGTGTGTGTGTGTGTGTGTGTGTGCGTGTGAACATAACTCAGAAACGAGCAGTCGGATAAACAGCAAACTTGCTATTTAGGTTCAGTATCTTCCAAGGATGCGACACGAAGGTTTTCAAGAAAATCCCCCCACCCCAGATTACCCTTTACATGGAACATTTTTCGATAATTTTCATTTTCTCAAAAATGGCTCTAACGATTTTGATTAAAATATCATATGTTTAAGATCCTTTCATGACAAATGAAATGTATATCTCGATTTTTCTGGAAATGTCTGCAAAAGTATTCTTCATTGTGAACGACTTTTGCATAACTGGTAAACCATAAGAGATAGACAAAATTTTACTACACAAAAAATGTAGATCGCGTTAAAATACACAATTTATGTCGTATACATTTTTTTTTTGTTGAGTGAACCATTTTCGAGATATTGTTTGATATTCCCTTAAATTTTCCAATTACACTTTTTCTCAAATGGAAATTTGTTATTCATTTTTTTTGTCCTGGTAATGCAAAGAGAATGGAATGCGCCACATAGCAACCAGCGCTTAAAATATTTGACTATCGCTTAAAACCTACCAATTCCCCTTGCATCTACAAGAAAATTAGCAATAAGATTAACATCTCGATTAACATGAAGCATATGGAGAATAAGCGTTTGTAAAAATAGTTTGTACAAGAGTAAAGAAAGTCATGTGAGTGTAACACATCAGATTTTTTTAAATAACCACAAAATGTTACGATCTGAACCGAACTGTTTTTTGTAGAGGAAGAGACGACATGCTAAATGGGAAAGGTTGTAGTTTGTTCATCAGCCAATGAGCTGCTGTCTTGTCACGTGGTTTTGTTTACAGCTTACAGTGAAAAATGTTTAAATTCAGACAGTTTTTGAGGCAAAAAGGAAACTTTATGTTGTATAATTTTTAATTTCTCTACTGCTTAGCTATAGTAGGCAAAGGAAATATTACATTCCATCCAAGAACTTGATACCAAAAGTTGATCGGAAATACACGCTTTGAGGCCCGTGTGTGTGTGTGTGTGTGTGTCTGTGAAGAGCTTAACTCAAAAATGAAAAGTCGTCATTTAAGTTCATTATCTTCCAAAGATGCGAGACGGAGGTATCTTCGTAGACAAACCACATTATTGATAGATCGACAAACTTAGAAGACATACATCTTCATCCTGAGAAAAGTTCAGTCTGATTCCTTAAAATGGATCATGAAAATGGAATAGGACATTAATCTCCTTAACATCTGCACAAGTATGAACACACACTGTCAGGTACACAACCTTGATGCATAATTACTAGGAGTTACCGTTGACATTCTCTTGTTTCCGAATGATTCATGCTGCCAATTTCTCGCCGCTCGCTATTGTTGACTGTGAAGGTGAAACAACGCCCTCAGGTCTGCCACCTGTGCATTTTCTCGCACGCACGCGGAAAAGAATCCGCCCTGGCTTCTCATTTACCGCAACTCAAACATTTGCCTTTAGACGTCTGTTTTGATGACGTCAGCAAGTGGCATTGTCACCTTTCCCTTTTATCTCTTATGAGGTGGCTTTCAGAAGTGTTCATGTGTGTGATAACAGCTTGTAACAAAACTGTTGTACAGGCACTTCTTCAAACCGTGTCGCCTTTATCTACCCGAAGCAAGGATTGGTTGTAGGCAGCGGCGGCTGGTAGGTAACTGCAATTTCAATTTGTTGAAGTAACAGGCACTGCACCGTCAATTTTTGCTTTATAAAAGTTAGTTATTAGCATGTTCATTATAAATATATCTAACTGTGCTATTATAATCCATGCCTTTTGGGGATGAGGGAAGTCGTGAAGATGCTACAAATCGTTCGCCCAATGTTTTATCTGTGGATCTTCACCACCAAAGGAAAGTAGAACAGCGCGTTAACATTACAACACACCATCAGTCACATTCTCATATATATCGCTGTTAAACTTCTCGTTCAAACATCTTGTTTCTGTTTCAACAGCGAAGTGATTTTTAGATTTAGTAGCGGTGCTAAAAGAGATGAACGGAATTCATTGCTTCTCTGTATATATCACCGTTTACTCGTGTTAAACTCCGACTTAGCAACTGAAGCACATTACAACCACATGCAACGTACAGCGACGTAACGTTCACTATGTGGATGACTGGGAGTGAGGCAAAATAGACTATGGTGCTGCTCTCTGGCTGTTAGCTTAAAGCAGGACTGAACTAGAGTATCAAAGATATCTAGCAAGAAAATATCTGCGATTCTGAGCACATTGTTGAAAACCACGTCGTTCAACCTGTTTTCATTGTGGAAACACTGTCATCAGGCTAGGAACGCGGCACGCTATTCATTATCTCCTGCATTAGCCTCGCGTTGCATTTAACACTGTTGTTATGTTGTGATTGTTGTGATATTTGCTTGCAAATAATTCCAGAGATGTTGGTTCATCCCCTGATAGAGATAAGGTTCGACATGTGTACAGCAAATTGGTTGCTGCTCTGAAACGCAAAAACTTTGTGCCAACGAAGAAAAAAAAAGTTGTTTTTATTGATAGACGCTCTTTAACTGCTGTGGTCCTTAGCGTCCCATTCAGTATTGGGCGTGAAAGAGCGATAATTTTGCTCAGAGGCCTCTTTATCAGGCTTGAGGTTCTTTAGCGTGCCGGAAATCTACGACACGGGACCACCGACTTTACTTCCCTTCTGAAGGAAGCCATGCTGAGGTTTTTTACGCCCGAGAAAATCCATCCCCCTCCGCCGGGTTTGAACCCGTGACCTTGGAAATTAGAGGCTAGCATGGTAACCACTACACCACGGATGGCGACTCCAATCAAAAATGCTAGAGTATGTGGAATTCATTCCAATGAAAGTGATTTTAGTAAGTCAAATGTTATAAAAATAAGAATAATGGAGAACGACAAATTCAAAAGCTCTAGACTGAAACATAATTGGTGCCTTCAAAATTTTAAGCAGCACCAGAAGAAAAACCTTCCAAAAAAGGAACTCAAAAGTTCTTAAAAGAAAGCAAGTGCTATAGCTAGTCGATAATTCGGTAAGCAATTCTCAGCAAGAAAGTGAAGCTAACACTAGTTTCCGGGTCTTTACACGTGGGAGTTGAAGATTGATGCTGTAATACAGCGCGAGTCGGGAACTGAAATTTTAGTGCTATAAACGGCGCTAATGTGAACCACAGTTTGACTGATGAGGAAGGAGAATCTTCAGCTATAAATAATGAATATTATAAACCAAATGAATATTTGAGGGAATCCAGTGAAGATGGAGAAGGTGTAGGTATGTCCAGAAAATATTCTTTTGTGTTTGTATGAGTAAATGTGCTCCTTGTGCTATTTAATATTTACCACACATTCGGTGCGTCTGTCAGTGAAAGACAATCTAACACACGGGAGTATTAATGCGAATTATAACTCCTTGTGTCAACGGCCACACTTATGAGTGTTGCTCTGGAGATGAAATTGTGGAAGTGTGCGCACGTGTCTTTGCGGAATGACATTTAACTGTTTCTCGATATTCTCAAAAGCAATAAAACCATTTTTTTTCTGAGTCATACCTTTATAGACTTCTTCTGTACAGAAAGGCTGTTTAAAAGAAAAAGAAAGTAATTTTGCAATTGCCATGAATGCTTATGCTTTGTAGGAATAGGCAGTACGACTCCCCAGGATTTTCTGCTAAATATGTGACATATTCTACAGTGAATTTGACAACAAATAAAATATTACTTATAATGGTACAGAGAGGAACTGTAAGTAGTGAGAAAGTTACCTGCGAAAGTATACTGATTTCTATGAATGAAAACAGGCGCATAAAATTGTTCCTGATAGACGTACCGGTATTAGAGCTTTGATGAAAAGAAATTCCCCACTATAAACCATGGATTTGAAGTATGACATCTTTCTAAACCGCTTATGAAAATATTCAAGGCACTACTGTAACTACACATTCCCGTTGAAACTTAACGCTATGACTGATCAGCTGCTCCGGCAAGAGGGTCTACTTGCTTCAAGAATGCTGGTTAGCCGCATGATGCCACCACAATGCGCTGCCGGTGTGGAAAATACCCTGCAGATCCTGAACAGTAAGTCGTAAATTGGTCCGGTTTTCAACATCATTATGTGGAACCCAAGATATTGTAGAATATCAAATAAAATAGACATGTGCATTTTTAGTCCAGTCCTCTTTTAAGCAACAACTTAGAGCCTTATGTCCTGCACTTCCCCACCACACACTTCTGAGCTCCCTTGGTTCGTCATGCCCTATACCTGGACATTATGTCTGTGTGTTGCAGCCGGGAGTGCACTATTTGACATCTGCAAACAATATAGCGCTTGCTGAAGTCCACTACTCAAGACCAGGTCGGAATGAACCCGAAATGCATAAATAGTGTAGTTATTTACATCAAAGGGAAAGCCAGAATTATGGTTGTAGCACAGACGCGCTACCATATTAAGAAGCCGCTCCTGGTTCTAAGTGATTCTTGTAGAAATGCCTTGTTTGGATAAGTGTCTCTCTCTTTAGTTGCTCTTATTTTATGAACCTTTAAAAGGAAATATGAGAGTCATTCTGAAAGTTGTGAGCAATCTTTTGTTACAAATGTAATTCCAACAATGAAAAAAGAAGAAAAAGAGACTGCATTATCGTAATCTATAGACTTGTCACAATGTGTCAACAAAAGTGTAGTCATTAGGTTCTATCAGGTGTCCACAGGAAATATTCGCAAAATGATAGATATCCGTGTTTCGTTTCGACAGCGTGCTGGCATTGAATTTCTTGCTAAAGAGGGAAAATCCGCTGCTGAAAATAACCTCAGTCCTCGGCCTTCATAATTGTGGAGATGGGTGAAACACTTCAAAGATGGGAATACGGTCTTGTAGCGTTCGCCTCAATGCAGTAGTGCGCAAGTGACTGTTGATGCAAGAACTGTGAACGAAATCACAACAAAGCTTGCAATAGGAACATAGTGCAATGCAGGAAGTAAATTAAAGCTTGGGTTTGTGCCCGTTGCGTCCCAGGTGTATTGACCGAACTTCAGAGAACAAACATCACCGAAAGACTTCTTCAGAGATTTCCAAATAAAGGAGACGAATTTTTGACGAGTATTGTGATACTCGATGAAGACTGGAGCTCATACGGAAAACGGCACTTCAGTGTCTTCGGCCTGATGGCACGGACTTTTAGAGCAAGGCAATCTTCTGACGTACAGAGCCGTGGCAAAAATGTGTGCAAAGAAACGGAGGCTAGTTGAAAAATGGCAGAAAAGTCTGTAATTTAAGATGATGTGTATGGTTTGTCTGAAAAATCCAAACAATAGCTTGCCAATCACTTGCTGTATGATCCTCGTAGCAATTGTCCTTCGTAGTTTGAAATACCTTGAAGATCCAATTATAATTAAATTGGCTAAGTATTAGATGTGGACACTGTCATTGAACGGAAATAAGCCCATGTTTGTCGGAGAGATTAGGACTTTTCAGTGATGACAGAATTATCAAAATCTGTTGAGTGCTTTTTGAGATTACCCCCCCCCCACACACACACACACAATGGTACACTACGACACAAGTGTTATAAGTACATCATTGAGAACGAGGAAGAGTTTGAAAATACGAGACGAAGTCGAGATTCTCCAGTACACTACACATGTGCACTGCATTCAATTTTTTCGATGTTAGTGAGTTATACAAATAGTAATTATGCGAATATAAAATGCATTATTTACAGTTGTTAAACATGGTGGTTCTATTAGCAAGGCCACCAACTTTAACCTTGGTGGCGAACCAGCTATGGACCATCCACACTTTACCGAAACGTATAGTCGAGGTCGTTAAGGGTTAGACTCATGAATGGGTGGTCTGCGATTCAAATCTCGCCAGGGCCGTCCTGCTTAATTGAGGTGTTTTTCTGAGTTCTCATAATTGGCAAGTGCCAGAAGATACCCTAACTTTAAACTGGAACGTTTCCTTTCCCGATTATCATTTCATGTATCATCATAGACAACCCACCACCTGTGTTGCCGTATACAGTAAGAATTGGTGTTAAACACTAAAAAATAGCCACGCCGGGTTGCTGACGTTAAAGAAATCAATAAGTTACAGATCATACTTAGCTGCTGCATGAATTAAATCGCAAGTAAAAATTAAAAAGGAAGTAAAGATATCTTATTCTTAAACGGATTACCCTTCTATTTGTAGGACTAACATCCCCAAAGAGTTACAAGACAAAAGTGGCCTGTCGAGGAGCAAGCAAACTCTGGATCATAGCATATCCAGGATGGGTGATCAGCCCAATGTCTTGTGTCAGTAACCTGTCGAGGAGCAAGCAAACTCTGGATCATAGCATATCCAGGATGTGTGATCAGCTCAATGTCTTGTGTCAGTAGTCTGTCGAGGAGCAAGTAAGCTCTGGATCATAGCATATTCAGGATGTGTGATCAGCTCAATGTCTTGTGTCAGTAGTCTGTCGAGGAGCAAGCAAACTCTGGATCATAGCATATTCAGGATGTGTGATCAGCTCAATGTCTTGTGTCAGTAGTCTGTCGAGGAGCAAGTAAGCTCTGGATCATAGCATATTCAGGATGGGTAATCAGTCCAATGTCTTGGGCCAGTAGCCTGTCAAGGAGTAAGCAAATCTGGATCATAGCATATTCAGGATGGGTGATCAGTGCAATGTCTTGTGTCAGTAGCCTGTCAAGGAGCAAGCAAACTCTGGACCATAGTATATCCAAGATGGGTGATCAGTGCAATGTCTTGTGTCAGTAGCCTGTCAAGGAGCAAGTAAACTCTGGATCATAGCATATCCAGGATGGGTGATCAGTGCAATGCCTTGTGTCAGTAGCCTGTCAAGGAGCAAGCAAACTCTGGACCATAGCATATCCAAGATGGGTGATCAGCCCAATGTCTTGTGTCAGTAGCCTGTCAAGGAGCAAGCAAGCTCTGGATCATAGCATATCCAGGATGGGTAATCAGTCCAATGTCTTGGGTCAGCAGCCTGTCGAGGAGCAAGCAAGCTATGGATCACAGCATATCCAGGATGGGTGATCAGTCCAATGCCGGGTATGGCGGTAAAGAAGAAGAAGGAAATGAAATGTAGTAATTAAAGGGATGATAGGAAAATTCACGGATCAAATTATCCAACTCAGCATTCGCCTAACCTAACCGCTGATGAGGTATTAATGTTGTATTTATTTAACATTATTGTAGCTCCACGTTGTGGTAGCCAATTTGTAACGGTATTACTTACAAATGTTTGTTTACATCAGTGTTGAAGCCATCTTGTGACGTCATTCATTTGTTCGGTTTGTAGCTCCATCTTGTGTTAACAATTTGCATCAGTGTTAGTGTTCGAAAGAATGCGACTGTTATTTGATTTAAATTTTGTTTACTGTCCTCCGGCTAGCTATTATCTCTCGGTCGAACATGTCTCTTGATCAGGGTTGTGTAAACGGAAAGGAATCTTTTATCCAAATATAACACTGATGAAGAAATTTGTTTTACACATTTATTGTCAAACACGTTAACTTTCACATTTATACATTGATCGTAACACTCGCCAAACTGAAACTGTTATAATAACTTCTTACTGATCACTTTTAATCAACGTACTTCAACCTTTTGTATAATTAACTTTACCATATTTTAGATCTTTCATAATTCTGCTGCGCGTAACTTGTGAATCTATATCCGACGTTTGCCGTACAAATACTTTCGACGAACTGACTGAAGACGACGTATAGTGTACACAGATTTTTGATGAACTGAACGACTGACTGACTTTACCTCTAACCTAGCCTTTATTTATACTCCCACTCCCTGATATGCCTAAAGATTATAACTGAGTTACTATTGGCTAATAAAACGCGCCAACATTAGCGTCTATTTTAATATCCAATGAAAATTATGAATACATATGCTTTAGGGAGAAAATATTCCAGAAGTTTCTCAACGGAAAAACGCGCCAACATTACGTAACTTCCTCGTTTCCAATAATGATAAACAGCTCACCCCCTCGCTGCATTATTGCGCGGTATTATTGACAGTTTCAGTAAGGCCGTATAAACTTATTTCCCAATAATAATTACAATTAATAAACATCTGAAATCAATGTCACATAAAAATGCATATTCATATTACAATCATTATTTACATTTAAGTAATTTGTAATACAAATTACTGCATCACCGCGAAGAAACTTTCAGTTAGGTTGGTGAATCCCGGAGATTTGAGCCCGGGACGTCTCGAATGCGAGTCGCACATACTACCGCGGCGCCACCTGACCGGTAAGACTTAAATGGTAAATTTCAACCATCAAACATTATTATATTCCAGTTCTGCGATAAGCAATATACCGAAAGTTGCAGCATTTAATATGGTTCATACACATAAGTGTAGTAAACTATATGAAAGACAAAGGTAGGTTATTTTACCAGCATTGAATGCAGGCATTTCAAATGTTGACTGCGGCAGCTTGAGCGGGAAGGATATAAAAAACACAATTGTCTAAAGGATCATTTCTTCTCATATCAGTATTGACAACGAATCCTGAGGCCAACAGCAACATTGTGAATTAAAATTAAAATCTAGTAATGTTATAAAGGTAGGGAATTTGCATATGGCCTTTTTTGGAAGGGGAGAATCAACCAGCTGAAAAATGGAAATGTTTTCAAAATTTTCATTAAACATTTACGAAATTCGGGATCATTCAAGGTGATAACTAGCTCAGAAAGGTTTCGTTAATTTGGACCATTTAAACGCTTCCTCTCTGGCGATTGTCCACTGTATGCAGATTTTAAAACCTGCAATGTTAGGGGGATGTGCTATAATTTGGATGTTTATTCATGATAACAGCCGCATTCAAATTTCCCATAAGGAGACTGGAAAAACAACTTCGCTAGTTTTCTTCAATTTAAATTAATATTTACTTAATGCATATACCTTTCTCGTTTCCTATCATGAATATGGCGGTGGTTTTATGCAATGTTTCTTTTGAGGGATAGTGGAAAATTCACTCAATATTTAAAAAGTCTAGAAAGCAGTTCTAGTTGAAGTTGATATTGCCAGTAGCGTTGCGTAACAAAATATTTTGGGTAGACATTTTCTCTCGCCACTGCTGACGAATATCCTCAATTAACACGTCACATTCTTTGCCCATGAGAGAGAGAGATAAAGAGAGACAGAGAGAGAGAGAGAGAGAGAGAGGAAAGGTTTCAGACAAATAATGATCAATCCTGCTTCTTCTTAAAATATAAAGTCTATATGCATTTTAAATACGACCTTCTGTTCCGTTGAGCTTCGTAGTCTTTTACTGACTCTCCATGGCTGTTCATGAAGCAGTAACAGCCAAGTGATTTCTTAGGACAACCTCGAAGTCTTTCTGAGGAGGGTCAAGGTATTTTAGGTTTTAAGCATGCGTTTATTATTCGAAGACAAATTTCGATAATGAGTGTTTTATTAAAACAGAACGGAGTCGAAAGTTCTACCGCCCTATAAACTCACCAGAATATGCCTTTATTTAATTGCGTTAATACACAGCTTTAAAAGTCGCAAATACACTAACAAATCTACCAGAAACACTCCTAAGAAAGATAACTTTGTGTCAGTTGGCAATATATAGCACGACTATAGACATGTCTACCCGGGCCAGTAAAACATTGGCAGTGAACATGAGGAGTGGGGTAATGAGAGAATGCGCAGTAGCATTCTGAGCACTGCTGAAGGTAGACAAGATGTCTATTAGAGAGGTGCTAGAAGCCGGCTGCGGAAGGAAAGTGAAGGTAGCAGTGCAAGCACATGTTATACTGTCACTTTACTTTATCAGAAGCAGAGTTGACACATAAGGAAATGTCCATCCGAGATGGCCTGTTTTATGCAACAGAGCGAAATATTTATTCTTATTTTTTCTACCACGTACATAGTTGGTAATCAAGGTATTGCATTTCACCCAAAAATTCCATATTGACTTTCAACGGAAATACATGTTTTGAGGCCCCTGAATCCAGAAAATCAGGTTTGGAAAAAGATCCGTGTGTGTATCTGTGTTTGTAAACAGTATAACTTAAAAACGAAAAGTCGGATAAATACCAAACTTGGTATTCAAGTTCACTATCTTCCAAGGTTGAGACACGAAGCTTTTCAAGGTGGGGGGACCTTATCTACCCTTTACATGGAACATTTTTTCAAAAATTTAATTTTATCAAAATGGAGTCTAGTTTAAATAAAATATAAAAAGATATAACATATATAAACAAATTCTGATGTGATACATTCACACGACTTTCACTATCCTCTTATCATTTATTAGCGATTATATAATCTATTCTTACTAAAGGTTATTTTTCTATCTACTTCATTTTAATCCAAAAAAAAAAAACTTTGCAGAAATAGCTACATTACACATTTCGTTATAGATACAAAGAGAACAGCGATAGTCAAATGTTTAACAACTGGACGCTATATGCTGGTCTTAAAATTCCATACTGTTTCCATGACATCGCGAGAAACAACTGAATGTCGACAGGGACTTTAAGAGAACGGCCAAGAAATGAACAATTGGAACCTTTAATAACGAATATCTCAGTAATAGCTTGTCAAAAACATTATTTGAAACAAAATGTGTGTTTTAAAGAGATTTACATTTTTTGTGCAGTACGTTTTGGTCCAGGTCATGTGGACATCTCAGGGAACGAGTCTGCCAAATCGGCGATTTTACTGCTGTTGTTCCCTCGTCAGATTTGTTTGTTATTTTACGTAGCCGCATCCTCTCGGTTTGGAGGGAGAGTGAACGGCCCTTCGGGGGAACAAGTTACGGGAGGTTAAGCCTCTCCCGTTAGTCTGCGGTACCTCTTCTCGTTCGTGTCGTCGGGAAGAGGTACTTTTAGCTCGCTTATGAATTGGACATTGTCTTTTTAGCCATAGATACCTGCTCAGTGGTGACCCTGCACCACTCTGTGAGCAGTGTGATGCGCCCTTAACGGTGCGTCACATTTTAGCAGAGTGTCAAGTTTTAGCTCCGTTGCGTGTTCCTGTTGGTCTGCCTGTTGGTCTAGCCAACGACGCGCATGCTGTAGAATGTCTTTTACGTTTTATCACTGACATTGGTTTTAGCCGTCGCATTTGATGCGCTGAGCGCCTTTTAGCTGTTTGATTTTACATTATCTTTTAATGGGGGCACTCCTCCCCAGTGGACATCTGGCGCTCGTGTCCCTCGCATTCTACAGTTCTTGACACGTTGTTTTATTCTCTTGTTGACCATGCTTTTAGTGTGTAGATCTTAGTATTTGGTCTGTTGTGTTTTTAGTGTTTTTGACCAAGCGGTTTGTGTGTGTTTTTTTAATGTTTTTACTTTTACATTTTATATTTGAAGTTGTATACTTCTGTTATATTTATTTGTTGAGCCCCACGTTTGGGAGCCAATTTGCGACGGTATACTTGTACTGTTTGTGTATATGTGTTTACTCCAAGTGGTGAAGCCATTTTGTGACGTGATTCTTATAATGTTTGTTAGCTCCATCTGGTGTTAGCAATTTGCGGCAGTATTAGTGTTTGTTTGAAAGAATGCTACTGTTATTTTATTTAATTTTTTGTTCACTGTCCTCCGGCCAGCTATGATCTTTTTGGTCGAGCACTTCTCTTTATACAGGTTGTGTAAACGGAAAGGAATCTTTTATCCAAAGATAACACTGATGAAGGAATTTGTTTTACACTTTTATTGTCGAACACAGTCACTATCACATTTACACATTGATCTTGATACTCTCCAAACTGAAACTGTTATAATAACTTATTTACTGATCATTCTTAATTCGTGTACTTCAACTTTTTGTATAATTAACTTTACAACACTTTAGATTTTTCATAACTCTGCTACGCGTAACTTGTGAATCGATAGCCGACGTGTACTTTACAAATATTTTCGGAACTGACGGGGTCTATCTCTAACCTAACCCTTTTTATACTCCTACACCCCGATATGCCTAAAGATTATAAATGAGTTGCTATTGGCTAATAAAACGCACCAACATTAGCGTCTATTTTTATATCCAATGAAAATTATGAATACATATGCTTTAGGGAAAATGTTCCAGCAAATTCTAAGAAAAACGCGCCAACATTACGTAACTTCCTCGTCTCTAATAATGATAAACAGCTCACCCCCTCGCTGCATTATTGCACGCTATTATTGTCAGTTTCAGTAAGGCCGTATAAACTTACTTCTCAACAATAATTACAATCAATATACATCTCAAATCAATGTCACATAAAAATGCATATTCATATTACAATCATTCTTTACATTTAAATAATTCGTGATACAAATTACTGCATCATATTTTACACATAGTAAGGGCGCTAATAACCTTAGCAGTTGAGCGCCCTTAAGCCCCATCTTATCATCATCATCATCATCATCATCATGTTTTCGTCTATCGCTTAACGTTTACCGGTTATACAATATTACACAAAATTCCTTCCGAATCAAGAGGACTTCAAAGGATATTCCAGAAGATTCAAGATATACATATTGTCGTGTAAATATCCTTAATGTATGGTACTTTAATCAAAATCGTTAGAGCTCTTTTTTTTTAGAAAATAAAAATTTTCGAAAAATGTTCCATGTAAAGAGTAATAGAGGCTGGGGAAGTTTCTTGAAAATCGTCGTGTCGCATCCTTGGAAGATACTGAACTCAATATCAAGTTTGGTACTTATCCTACTTTTCGTTCACACACAGATTTTTACACACAAACGGATCCTTTTCTAATTTTTTTTATTTAGGGGGCCTCAAAACATTTATTTCGTTGAAATATCAATATCGAATTTTTCTATGGAATACAAATAGCTTCTCTTCCTACTGCTTACGTGGTTGAGTAAGTAAAATTTCCCGCGTGTTAGAAAAGGTATTCATGCAAAAAGATGTTCAAGTTGGCAGTCGGTGTTTACCTCAGAGGGCTTCCACCATCCGGCCCCATTCTAAGAAGTGCTGAAAATGTCACTTTGTTGTTGTGGCCTCATTTCAAATAACAATATTATGCTTCAGAAGTCAAGAGATTTGGGTAACATGATCTCCTTTTAGCCTCGGGTTTAAGGCGATGTAGAAAAAGCGATGGAGGTGAAGAAAAAAAGGCAGCCGAGACATTTAATATGAGTTTCACGCTCCACGAAACTACAAACACACTCGCGCGCCCAGTGGTTTTTCTGGGCAACAAGAACGAGAAGAGGCGTGCACAGAAGTTATTTTCACGATGTTGGCATTTGGTACACAAGACACACTCTTCTTGTCGTAAGGAATTCAATTATAAACTGTATTAAATTTATCTGAGTGCTTCTTCACGCTGGGATCCCAGATTACTTTCTTGTAAACTTCTTTTGTTTTCTGCTAACAAAAACGCTTAAGGAAAACACAGTGTTTATTATATCTTCCACGAAATATTCTTAAAACGATGTATTTTCCTACCTTCCTCATGTTAATCGAGATAAATGTTTGCAGAAATAGTTCCATTACACATTTCGTCGTAGGTACCAGGTGGATAGTCAATTATTACTTTCTCTACTACGTATAGTAAGTAGGGGAAGTATTGTATTCCACCCAAAAATTCGATACCGAGATTTCACCGGAAATATATGTTTTGAGACCCCTGAATCGAAAAAAGCATTTTTGGAAACATGTCCGTGTGTGTGTGTGTGTGTGTCTGTCTGTCTGTGAACAGCATAACTCAGAAACGAACAGTCGCCTAAACACCAAACTTGGTATTTACGTTCAGTATCTTCCAGAGATGCGACACGAAGGTTTTCAAGAAAATTCCCCCACCCCAGATTACCCTTTACATGAAAGATTTTTCGAAAATTTTAATTTTCTCAAAAATGGGTCTAACGATTTTGATTAAAATATCATATGTTTAAGATATTTTATGAGAAATAAAATGTATATCTTGAATTTTCTGGGAATGTCTCCAAAAGTATTCTTCATTGTGAACGACTTTTGCATAACTGGTAAACCATAAGAGATAGACAAAAGTTTACTACACAAAAGATGTAGAGCGCGTTAAAATACACAATTTATGTCATATACATTTTTTTTTGTTGACTGAACCATTTTCGAGATATTGCTTGTTATTCCCTTAAACTTTTCAATATTTATTTTCTCAAATGGGAATTCGTTATTCATTTTTTTGTCTTTGATATGCAAAGAGTATTAATTTGTGGGAAAGAGAATGGTGCTGCACCTAGCAACCAGCTATTAAGAGATATGTATGTACTTAAAGGCTACTGTATTTCTATATTGCCCTTGCAAATATATTCCCCTTACATCTACAAGAAAATTAGCAATAAGATAGAGTCTGCAAATGTTTATCTCGGTTAACATGAAGTAGATGGAGAATAAGCGTTTGTAAAAATGGTTTGTACAAGAGTAGAGAAAGTCATGTGAGTGTAACACATCAGTTTTTTTTTAAACAGGGCCCTGAAATTCCATACTGTTTCCATGACATCGGGAGAAACAGTTGAACGATGACGCTTCAAAAACGAACTAGGTATTGAAACATTCAAAACTATAATAAAGGAGCGACTGCCTCTGTCGTCTAGTCATTAGAATGCCAAATTCAGAGGTCCCGGGTTCGATTCCCGGCTAGAAGATGGGAATTTCTCTTTTAGCCAGTATTGTTCCTCATCCTCCCCAGAGTCTAGAAGTAAATGTGTGTGTCTGAATTTAATGTTTATAAATAAGACCCAAAGCTGACAACAATAAAACGAGTGAACATCAGTGTCAGGATTCTTTTTTAAAATTCTCGTGAAAAATATACAAAATATCGTATTTATAGTTTAATATATGATAAACATTACGTGAAAACTTCGTGGAAAGCTTTACTCTCCTAGGCAATGGCTCTCATTGTCGCAGCTGCTGCATGACGTTTTTGAAATTCGTCTGGAGACAAGCTTTTAGTCGTTGTTCATGTGGTCTGCTTATGGTCGCATTTCCGTCACTTTATTTCTGTTGTTTCTTCTGTAGCAATTACTTCAAGAACTTCAAAACGAAGGTATTTGTAGCGGAATGTTCCAAAAGCTCAGGAAAATCCTGTCAGCTTCCATGGATGGTCCGGATCATAAAATAGGATAATAATATAGTCTAAATTTTTGGGTTAACATACCTTTCCATTCTCTTGGCTTTAGAGGCAACATTTTCAACATTTTTTAAAAATTCAATTTTTTATCGTGAAATTAAAGATTTTCGCGAAAATTCGCGACAAAATTATAGCTATAAATTGGTCACATTTGTCACAAATCGTGCATGTATTTGTTGCTGCATTCCTCCGTTACATTTCACGTTTATCGTTAATAACACAAGAAAAAAAGAAGAAGAAATCCGTCCCTGCCGATGAGCAATTATTCCAAAGGCAAAGCTGCCGATGTGATCTTACACGTTAGATGGGCATACACATGGGTAAAACAAAATAAATAAGGGAGCCTATCTCCATGGTGTGTGGATGCGTATCTGCTTCACATTCGAGGTCCCGAGACCGGCTTTTCCCTTCATTTCCATGGACCCTGGCCTCGCTTGAGCAACGTTTCATTCATTCGTCGCCCGATATCACACACTATATTTTCTGTGCAATAAACTTTTGTCTGCCCCTTACGGTTTACTACTAATACAAAATTCTTTCCTAACGAAGAGGCTATTCCCAGAAAATTCAACGTGTACATTTTATTTGTCATGTAAATATCATAAATGCATGGCTTTTAATCAAAATGGGTAGAGCCATTTGTTCTGAAAATCAACAATAACGAACACTGCTCCATGTAAAACATGTTTGGGGTAGCGGGATCTTTTATAAAATTGAAATTTGGAGTAATGAACGACATTTTAAAATCTAAAAGTACCTCGACCTGTCCTAGGTCCTTCTCAGAAAGACAGAGAGGTGACAAGAAAATTCCAGCTTTATGAAAGGAGATGCTGAAACTGGCCACCGTCGTTGTCCATACATTTTTGGCACCTCTTTAGGAAACTATCCATCACTCGCCGTAGTTCACGTTGAGAAATTTCCTGGCGGATATTTTGTTTTAATTCTTCCAGGGTGTGTGGGTTTGTCTTGTACACTTTATGTTTTAAGTTACCCCAGAGATAGAAATCGCAGGGGGTTAGGTTGGGGGACCGAGGGGGCCACAAATCTCTACTAATAATTCTGTCCTTAAACACACTTTTATAAAGTTATGTAAAGCCTTTAAAAGTATTATTTCATCCGCGCTTTTCTATGATAGCGGCAGATGAACGAGCGCCGAGGACGCGGACAGGAAAAAAACCGCGCAGACGGTTCGTAGTCTTTTGGCTCTCCCTGTACTTAATATGTTAGGAAGAAGTAGGACTGATCATTATTTGTTTGAAACCTACCTCTCTCTCAGGCAAACAATGCAACAGTGAAGATGTGACGTGTTGATCGAGGGTTTTATTCAGCAGCAGTACAACTAGGCGTACATATCTGTTGGGAGAAAATGCCTACCAAAAGGTTTTTGTTACGGTACTGAACAGGACATAATCTGTAAAATACACATGCCAAGTACGCCTTCATAGAAAGTATTTCTTAATCAAAAGAATTTAATTTTAAGTAAATAAATACCAACTTTTACGGTTTGCCGTAAAATGTATGAGAACGAAGGCCCTTTTATGTACATATAAAGGAGCCGTTGTAACGGCTTTTTGTGCGGATTCAAAGTGTTACAGACTTTCACTCCGGAAAAAGGAACCAAGTTTTATTTATGGACGCTCTTTAACTACTATGGTCCTTAGCGTCCCGTTCTACGAGGGTAAGTCAATAAGTTTTTATATTTATTATAACAGCAATAGAAGCTTACAGTTACCTCATTTTTCAACGTAGTTCTCTTGCTTTTCAATGCACATGGTCCATCGTCCACTAGCTTCCTGATGCCCTCAGAAAAAAGGTTTTTTCATCTCGATACCAAGCCATGTATGCACTGCTTCCTTCACATCTTGGTCTCTGGTGAATCGTCGGCCCCTTAAGGCATTTTTAAGTGGAATAAAAAAGCTGCGGTTTGCCACTTCATCAACAGTCAATCAGAATACGGACATCACTAGCATCCTGCTCTTTCCTCGTACTTCATCAACAGTCAATCAGAATACGGACATCACTAGCATCCTGCTCTTTCCTCGTACTTCATCAACAGTCAATCAGAATACGGACATCACTAGCATCCTGCTCTTTCCTCGTACTTCATCAACAGTCAATCAGAATACGGACATCACTAGCATCCTGCTCTTTCCTCGTACTTCAAAGTTGTCCGACCACTTTTGATCTTTTCAATCCATTCGTACACATTTCGCAGAGGAAAACATTGCCCCCATATTCAGCATTTCGTCTCCTGGTACACCTTCAGACGCTGTGCTTTGGTACAAACGGTGAACAGTGCAGCCATGTTTATTATGCAACAATGCAACACTCACTGGAGTGATAACAAGTGGAGACAAAGCAACACAGCCAACCTACAAAAATTAAAAATAGTGCACGGATACGTTTTGACTTACCCTCGTATATTGGTCGTGAAAGACCGAGAAGTTTGCTCTTTATCAGGCTTGAGGTTCTTTTACGTGCCGTAAATCTAAGACACGGGACCACCGGCTTTACTTCTTACGCCCAAAAAATCATTATCCTCCGCCGGGTTTGAACACGCGACCTCGGAAACTAGAGGCTAGACTAAAATCTCTAGTCCACGAAGAACGACCGTGACAAAGCATTACATTCTACTACATTATATTGTAACTGAATACAGACAATGTGCTATGATAGACCAGAGCTTATCTGTGTGTCTATCCTTCATCATGATCATGGTCCCCCTTCACTGGGATGTAACAAAATGTATAGCACCACTAGTGACCTCTAGTAAATGGTATACAGTGCGATGATAGACCAGAGCTTATCTGTGTGTCTATCCTTCATCACGATCATGGTCCCCCTTCACTGGGATGTAACAAAATGTATAGCACCACTAGTGACCTCTAGTAAATGGTATACAGTGCGATGATAGACCAGAGCTTATCTTTGTGTCTATCCTTCATCATGATCATGGTCCCCCTTCACTGGGATGTAACAAAATGTATAGCACCACTAGTGACCTCTAGTAAATGGTATACAGTGCGATGATAGACCAGAGCTTATCTGTGTGTCTATCCTTCATCATGATCATGGTCCCCTTCACTGGGATGCAACAAAATGTATAGCACCACTAGTGACCTCTAGTAAATGGTATACAGTGCTATGATATACCAGAGCTTATCTGTGTGTCTATCCTCCTTCATGATCATGGTCCCCCTTCACTGGGATGCAACAAAATGTATAGCACCACTAGTGACCTCTAGTAAATGGTATACAGTGCTATGATATACCAGAGCTTATCTTTGTGTCTATCCTTCATCATGATCATGGTCCCCCTTCACTGGGCTGCAACAAAATGCATAGTACCACTAGTGACCTCTAGTAACCAGGGTGCTAACATTTAGTAATAGCCGGCTTGAATTATAAAGTGAACTGCCTGTCGTAAATTGTGTATCTTATTAACATTCTATGCCTGCGGGATATGTTTCCCATTTTATGTGACATTTTTATCTACATTATGAAGTGTAAAATACGGACTAGGAATCAGTGTATAGCCTGGAAGTGGTGTTTTTTGCTTTAATACGTTTTTATTGTGGTACCACTGAGATTTTCAGCATATATGATAGAAGGAAGCAGATCTTCAAGGATTCGTATAAAATGAAATTCCCAATTATTTTACAGTTAATGGTTGTACATTTACTGTATTCAACAGTTTACGTATTCTAAATATCATATCATCGCAAAATTATTGCAGTTTATTGTACGAGGAAAGGTTTTAAGGGTTTCAGTTTAGGAAATTTGGAAATAAAGGAATAACCGGGCTTATACTTTTAGTTTCCATGGGCAAAACGTATAACCAAGGTGATAGAAGTAATAAATGAATATTCATGCAGAAGAACGCGAATGAGTTCCTGGAAACTCGTATGATATACCGTTCACGAACAATGGTAATTAAAGTTCCGTGCCTATCATCACCGTCATCATCAACCGCCCATGCACAAATATTCCTTTGTTCGGCTAACATTAGAAAAGATTAATTTTCCTTCGACTGAAGTTGTTCCAACAAAGGCAAACGATAAGAAGATTGCGGGAAGCTGTATTAGATACGAATTTGGTCCTGTATGCATTACCTACGGTAAATCTCGATGGCATATACAGTAATGCTTATGTTGCAGGTTATTCAAGTTTTCTTACGCCAAGAGCAACCTGACAAAATCTCCTTGCAGCTTCAGTAGACATGCTCTGTTTATTCTCAGGGTATTTCCTAATGAGAACCTCTTCTTCTGAAGGGCTTTGTGCGGCCGAAGAATGGTGGCGCAGATCCGCTAATTGGAACGCCTCTGGTCTGGCCATGACAGAGTGAAGAAGGATCGCCACAATTTGCATCTATTTGTCTCACCGACTGAGTGGCATCATCCATTGTTTTGACAAAACACCAGTCATTTGTTTATGTAGTGAGATACAGAGTGTTCTGCGTTCATCATAGGTTGCAGCCCGCAGTTTATTTCAACCCCAGTCGTATAGAAACTATGGTTTAGATCAACATATATACAATCTCAGTCATCCGAGTATCTTGGTGAAAAAAATTGATGTATTAAATTCACATGACTTTCGCTCCACACTATCGTTTATGATTTTCTCTACCATTTACATCGTAGGTAGGGAACGTAATGCATTCCACCCAAAAATTCGATCCTGAAATTTCAGCAGAAATACATGTTTTGAGGCCTCTTAAGTCCAAAAAAGGTCTTAGAAAAAGGTCCCTTGTATCTCTGTGTCCGTCTGTTTATTGTTGTCAGTATAACCCAAAAACGAAAGGTCGTATAAATACCAAACTTGGTAGTTACCTTGCAAAGATGCGACACAGATTTTCAAGAAAATCCCCCACCCCAAACTACTCCTTAATGGATCATTTTCAACATTTTTTGAATTTCTCACAAATGGCTAACGATTTTGATTAAAATACAATATATTGAATATATTTACACGACAAATAAAATGTGTACCTATATTGAATTTTCTGGGAATGTCCTGGGAAGTCTTCTTCATTGGGAAGGAAGTTTGCATAATGTTGTATAACTGGAAAACGTTTAGCCATAGATGAAAACATACTGCACAAAAAGTGAAGTCCTCCTTAAAGCACAAGATTTATTTCAAATAACCTTTTTGTGGCATTAGCCATTTCCGAGGTATTAGTTATTAATGGTTCTATTTTTGCTTTCTCTACCACATACCTAGTAGGTACAGAAGGTATTGCATTCTAGCAACAAATATAGCGATTTCGCCGGAAATACAGGCTTTGAAGCCTGAATCCAAAAAGGCATGTTTAGAAAAAGGTCCGTGTGTGTCTGTGAACAGCATAACTCAAAAATGGAAAGTCGTAGAAGTACCAAACTTGATATTTAAGTTCAGTATCTTCCAAGCATGCGACGCGAAGATTTTCAAGAAAATCTCCCTTCCCTACTACCCTTTACATGGAACATTTTTCGAAAATTTTTAATTTCTAAAAAATGACTAACGATTTTGATTAACCTGCCACGTATTAAAGATATTTACGTGATAAAATGTATATCTTGAATTTTCTGGGAATAGCCTTTGAAGTTCCTCTTTATTCGGAAGGAATTTTGTATACTCTTGTATAACTGGTAAACGTTAAGCGATAGACGAAAACGTACTATACAAAAATGTACATCTCTTTAAAACACACAATTTATTTAAAATAAGTTTTTCGTGGCATACGCCATTTCTGAGATATCCATTATTAATGGTTCGAATTGCTCATATCTTGGTCATTCTTTTAAGTCAACATTCAGTTGTTTCTCGTGATGTCATGGAAACAGTATGGAATTTTAAGGCCAGCATATAGCGTCCAGTTGTTAAACATTTGACTATCGCTGTTCCCTTTGTATCTATAACGAAATGTGGGATGTAGTTATTTCTGCAAAGGTTTATTTGGATTAAATGTAGTAGATAGAGAATTAAGCTTGAGTAAGACTAGTTTATATACACTAATAAGGGATAGAGGGTAAAGTTAAGTGAATGCAACACATCAGGTTTCTTTTACTATCTAGTTGTTGTTTGTCGAGATAAACGCTTACAGAATTACTTTAATTGCAGATTTCGTTGTAGCTACAACAGCGATATAGGAAACAGTCGGTAGTCAGAATCCTTAAGAAACAACTGAATTTCGACAGGACTTTGCAAATGAAAAAGTACTGAAAAATTCGAAACAGTAATAACGGATATCTCTGAAATGGCAGTCACCACAAAAAAGTTATTTAAAATAAATTCTATATCCAAAATTTTTGTGTAGTAACTTTTTGTGTGTCCCTTATGGTTCATCAGTCATACAAAATTTCTTCAAAATGAACAATATTTCATAGGCTATTCCAAAAAAAACTGAAAATACGTATTTTTCTGTAAATAACCTAAGTATATTGTGATGCAGCGGCTCTGGCCCAAGCTTGTGGACAGGTGGGACTCAGGCAATCGGAGATAAACAAAGATAAGTCGCGCTCTCCCTCGGCATTATCGGCAGATAACCAAAATTTTCTGAAAGTTTCTTTCTCCCCGCCTACAGATAGTTCTAGAATGTTCTGTGGAGTATTCCATTGTCTATATAAGCGAGCATTCTTGCGAGAGGAGTCGTTAGTAAGCGAGTTAGCGATTGCGACATCAAGTGGGGTTCAACAGGTATGTGAGGTGCAGTGAGTGCTGCTGCTGGAGAGATTAAAGAAGTCCTGTGTTCCACGCCCAAGCGAAAGAACCGGCCGGAAGAATTCGCTACATCGTTTGTATTGCATTACGCCGCTACGTCAAGAAGGACGTGAAGTGACGGGGAAATTGAACTATTGAACTGAGCATGACTGAAGTTGAACTAGATATAAACAGTGAAGTGACATTGAGAAGTTGGAGAAATGATAGTATAGTATTTTAACTAAAAATTCCTAGAGCCATTTTTGAGAAAATAAAAAAAATACGAAAATTTGTCCTTGTAAAGGGGTAGTTTGGGGTGTGGGATTTTCTTGACGATCTTCGTCAATATCTTTGGAAGATTCAGAACTTAAATAGATGCCAAGTTTGATATTTAACCGAATTTTCTTTTTGAGTTCATAGATAGACATGCACACACGAACTTTTTTCTAATATTGGTTTTAGGAAGTCTCAAAACGTGTATATCCGGTGAAAGCTCGGTTAAAGCGCAAAATGTAATGGACAAGGAATGTAATGTGCCTTTTAAAGCTCATGAGTTTCTTGCACTTGTTGCAACTCGCTTAACCCGGTTAGGCATGGCGTGAAAGGTGTGAGCCTGAAAGGGTTATGCACTTTTGTAGACACCCTGTGACACAATCACCAGATTACGTTGTCTGCAGCGTGTCAACGACCGTGAAGCCAATCACTTTTTGTGTAGTGTATATTTGTGTCAGCGCGCATGTGCCGTTTCACATCTGCGTGTGCCTCACACATTTAGGAGCGCCTGTTCGAAACCTGTCGTTCCTTCCATTCAAATGACAACTTCAAAGTAAACGTCCAAAAGATAGACATAAATAGGCACCCTCTTTTGTTGTTGAAGAGGATTTTAATCTGCCTAAGATGCGCGCGCATGTATGTGAGTAAACGGCAAAACTCGAGAACGACCTACCAGAAACTTCGTATTTCAGCTCAGCATCCCATTCGAGGGATACAAATATAAACATTTTCATCAAAATCCCCCACTCCAAACTATCCCTCATATAGAAAAAAGTGTTTCTTTCTGATTTTGTCACATATTTTATATTATCTTACATTTATACTAATGTACAAAAGAGAGAAAATTTGTGGGGTGTGTGTGTGTGTGTGTGTGTGTGTGTGTGTGTGTGTGTGTGTGTGTGTGTGTGTAGGGTAATTTCCAACACTACTCAAACTAAAATAGACAATTCTTTCACCATTGAAAAGTCCAAGTCTATCTGATGAATATGGTCTTTAAGTTGCTTTCTAATTTCATTTCATTTATTAACTATAAAAAGGATTTAAAAGCCCTTGCACTTGAATACGAACACATTGGAGTTATAAAGGAACATGCTTGCAACGAAGGACTTGACTTTTAGTTGAGAATGTCATGGAGCAGAAAGAGTTGTTACTCCACAGAAAGTGCATGTAAAATAAGACAATGTATAGAGAGAGCCAAAAGGCTACTAATCTGCGCGGTGTCTTTCCTGTCCGCTTCCTCGGCGTTCGTTGCCGTCTGCCGCTATAATAGAAAGACGCGGATGAAAGAGTTATATAGCCATTCTTTTTCGAGTCAATATTTGAAGCCCGTGCATACGTGAATTACAATTTCACCACTTTTTTTACAGAATTAACAGCTAGAGAGCGTGATTTTGCCTTTTTTCAACAAGACTCCACAACAGCTTATACGGTCAATATTTCGATGAGAACAATTGAAAGTGTGCTTGAGGACAGAATTATTAGTACAATTTGTGGCCCCCTTGGTCCCCCGACGCAACTCCCTGCGATTTATATCTCTGGGGTAACTTAAAACAAAGTGTACAAGATAAACCCACACACTCTGGGAGTATTAGAACAAAGTATCCACCAGGAAATTTCTCAACGTGAACTACAGCGAGTGATGGATAGTTTCCTAAAGAGGTGCCAAAAATGTATGGACAACGACGTTGGCCAGTTTCAGCATCTCCTTTCATAAAGTTGGCAAGTAAGCCTTTAAAAGTAGTTTTAAAAAAATTATAGTTTCATCCGCGCCTTTCTATGATAGCGGCAGACGGCAACGATCGCCGAGGACGCGGACAGGAAAAACACCGCGCAGGCGGTTCGGCTCACTCTGTATATGTAGATGGTCACGACTTAGCAACTAAAGACACAGCAAAACAAAAGAGAATCGAGTGTGCTTATAAACGCCATGATACGCAGGAGATACCGATTCCAGACTCTTTTAAAAACGCTCGCGTAAGAAAGTTTTGCTTTATTTCCTTTATATGTTGTAAACAAGATCGTATGTTAAATATCTGCAAAGAGAGAGAAAATTATGTCCGGCTAACTAACATTAGAAATCACTCAACTGTGTATTATAGTTACCAACTCGGAATATTATTTTTCTCGATGATCGTAGACTGTACGTCTTTTCCAAAACCGTTAACTTGGTGGCCTGAGAGTGGTGAATCTTCATATTCACCAGCTTCACTTCTTTTATTTCCAGATCTTGGAAGACTGTCAGGGGAGGCTAAAGAAGTCAAACGATCCGCTGAATATCGGGAATTTTTCATCCATTATTAGGAATAGCTGGGGCTGTATGAAATTACAACGAGCGGTAAAGTAGAAGATTCACCATGAAAATCTTATATATCATTGTATAGGATGATTTATGAAGAACTGACACATTTCTTTCTTTAATCACTTTATTCGAAATTCACTCAAAGCCCCAATTTTAGCACCAAATTAAGCAGAATGTTCTGGAGTTTCGATTGCCTGTCACTAGATACGCAGATTTGTAATTGTTAATTTTATTGTCGGCGACTGTTTTTGAGATTTTGTTCTAGTCAACGTGAAAATGGAGTACACATTAAATGAACGACTCTTCCTTGTTTAAGCAATACTGGATTACAATTGCAGCTGCTCAAAGGGCATACCAGAGAGAATTTGGTGTTCGGTATCCTCCCCAAAGAAACACAATACTGGGACTGGTAAACAAATTGGAAACAACTGGATCACTGGTGAGTGAAAAAGGCAAAACTCGTTCATCTAGGCTTCCCACGGTTGTTGACGTAAGAGCACGCTGGATCAGTCACCCAAAAAATCATTTAAGACGTTTGTCGCGGGAGACAGGGTACAGCTACTCAATGTGTCAGAGCTGTGAAAAGTGCAGGCCTAAAGCCGTATAGGATTACTGTTGTCCATCAGTTACAGGAACCAGATAAGGATAGACGACTGAATTATTGTCTTGGTTTCAGGCGTTCATTGTGCAAAATCCTGTCATATTGTCCATCACATGGTTCACAGATGAAGTATACTGCAATTTATCGGATTATGTGAACGCAAATAACTCGCGCTATTGGGCCAGCGAAAATCCACATGTTATTCATGAAGCACCTATGCACCCGGTTAAAATCGAACTTTGGTACGCAGTATCTACACAGAATAGTGGGACCATTTATTTTTAAAACAATGTGAACACTACAGAGTACCAACGGATTTTCGTGGGGGTTGCTGAGCAACTAGACGATGTAGAGCTGGGTCAAGGATATTTTCAGCAGGACGGCGCTACATGGCATACAGCAAATGAATCCATGGCACTAATTGCAAGTTTCTTTGACAACCGGATAATTTCCAAGAACCTGTAGCCACCGTGATCTCCGGATTTGATCTCACCAGACGTCTTTCTATGGGGTTACTTAAAAGACAGGGTGTATGTCATACGTCCTCAGACATTGGACGATCTGAAGCACAACATTACACAGGAGATTCAAGCTATTGACAACAGAGTCGTCCAACGAGTGGCCAGTAACATGGAACGACGTGTTGAGTTGTGCCTTATGCAGGATGGAGGACATTTTCAACATTTGCTATAGAGGTAAATAATCTCCCAACATTCCTCTGCATTTCAGGTGTAGTAAGTTGTCGCTAGCATAACTCGTTTTGAAACAATTAAAGGAATAAATATGTCAGTTCTTCATAAATCACTCTGTAGAATAATTTAAAAAAGAACGGGAGGTGGTAAATTAAATTAATTAAATCAGCATTCCAGGCTAAAACGCTGTCAGTGTAACGTCGGGTAAGACAGATGGTTAATATAAAGGATAGCGCGGGTAAAAATGGCCCGTCTCCTGTTTGAATGCAAATGCGAAATTTCCATTGTGTATTAATATAAATTTCTGTTATAATTGCTGATTAAAATTGAAACGAGCTACGGTACAACAATGGGCAATTTAATGCAATATGAATAGTGTCGATAGCTGGTGCAGATAAAAGTGGCCCTGGTAAGTATAGAGTAAATAAAGACAAACGAATTGCTAAAAAGCACTCCTCATTTATTCAAGATGTTGAAAGTGGCCCCCTGCAGCACCAATACACAGCTGTGCACGTCTAGCCATATTGAGATACACCCGACATCGATGGTGGCACCTTCACGGCTGAATTCCTGTATTGTGTATGGATTTGTTTCATAGACCTTGCTCTTCAAGTATCACCACACGTTGTTAGAACGGGGGACCTGGTGGTCACAAATGCTCGCTAACAGACATCGTGGACTCGTTCGTTAATCAAACCTGTTCTCACATATGTTTCCTCAAATTGAATCCCTTCTTGTATCGAGAGTCATATTCCAGAATGCGAACAGAAACATACACAGGGTTATTCAAAAAGAAGGAACAGATTTTAAATATTCATTTTTAATAAACGACAATAGATAGCCACACATACGACACATCATTGAATAGAGGAAAGTTCCGAGTTTTAAGCCCTCACCTATTAGTTCCATTCAGTGCCTACAACGGCGCTGTGTTTGTTTACGAGAAAATGGCAACGCCACAGGAAATGTCGTTTTGTGTGCTTTAGTATGCAAAGAGTGAATACATTGTTTCACTGTAGCGTGCACTTTGTTGTAAGTTCAACAAAGAGCTACCTCGTCATAAAAAATTTACAATTGATGCATTAAATTTGTAGAAGATGGTTGCGCATGCAAACGGAAAAGCACTGGTCGTCCTCGCATAACAAATGGTGCTCATTTTGAACTTTTCTCTATTCAGGGATGTGTCGCCATCTATTGTCGTTCATTAGAAATAAATATTTAAAGTCTGCTCCTTCTTTTTGAATAACCCTATATATGGATTGGTGAAATGAACTGAAACGCTGACAGGAGAATGGCAACTATCGATTAGACAAGAATCTCAACTATCGATTATTCATATTGCGTACAATTGCCCATTCTTGTACTGTAGCTCAATTCAATTTTATTGACCAATTTTAACAAAAAATTATATTAATACACAACGGAAATATCGCATGAGCATTCAAATGGGAGACGGATATCTTTTATCTGCACTAGCCTGTTTTAACGGAACCGAGCGAGATGGCTCGCGGTAACGTGTAAAGCTCGCATTCCAGAGGTCCTGCTTTCGATTCCCGTTGACCGCTCACTCTGACTTTGCGCTTTTTATGGCACCTGCAGCAGTGGGACGGGTCCTCGAGTCTGTAACTGCGGCCTGTAGCCTCCTGTGATTCCTTCACTTCATCCCTTCCCCCTGGTGGTTCTCCACAACGGAGGGAGACACCCGCACACTGCGACTACATAGATCTATTGTGACTACCACTCCTCATGAGGTGGTAGTTAACTAATGCTGGGTATCTCCATCTCAAAATTTCATGAACTCGTTCCAGCATTTGAGAATAAAGATCCACATTGACTTCACGCCCGTTTGGAACAAACTCCCAGTGAATCACTCCTTCAAAATTCCTTCAAACACACAACTTTACTTCGGGGCCGAACTGATTTTTCTTAACGATGACTTTGGCAGGTTTTGACGGGGACTGAGCCACTGTTTCGAGGCATCGGCATTGCAGTAATAGACCCATTTTTCATCAAATGTGCAATTCTCCTGATAAATCTATTACCCGTGGGACTACCGATAAGCGGACGACAGATATCCACTTTACACTGAGCCTGTTGAGGTGTCAATTCATCAGGTACAGATCTACAGCTTGTGTTTGATTTTCCAAGGTTTTTAATCTGGCGATGTATGGTATCTTTTGATGGACCAATTCTTTTGACGCTACGAATACTTTTTTGCGGATTTTCTTCCAAAACTCTGCGTGTATTCTCAATATCCGTCTTTCAGGACGTGGTAAAGCTTTAGTGTTTTCTTCTCCAGTTTGAAACGTTGTAACCATCGTTGTGCCACACGCTCACTAACGACACCTTCTCCTTCCACTTGACATATTTTTGGAGCCGCGGCAGCAGCAGCTTTATAATCTTGTTTCCAGTAGTGCTTTAGAAGGACTCTAATCTCAAACTTTGTGACTACCATTTGTGTATTAACTGACGACTGACACATTCTCGCAGTATACACTATGCTAGCCATGGCTTCCTGTAAATAGCATTGGCGAACCAAAGAAAACCAATTCTATCCTATAAAACACCAAACTTAAGAACCGACATTACTTATGGGACAACCTAATATAACCTATACCGTAGCCTCCTGTGGTTCATTCATTCCATCCCTTCCTCCTGGAGATGGTAGCTACAACAGATCTATTTAAGTCAGTACGCAAGGTGTTTCCCTACGTTGTATAACCCATACTGTAGCCTCCTGTGGTTCATTCACTTCATTCCTTCCTCCTGGTGGGTAGCCACAACAGATAACATATTTATAACATAATTATAGCGGATTATGTCAATTTGTCGTTGGAGAGGAGGAGTGTGAATGTATCACAGCGATAACACATGCTAATCGCAGCTGGAGACATACGATACTCCTAATTTCATATTCAGCAGAGTAGGTACTTCTGAAAGCAGCTCAGGTTTCCCGTGCTACTCGAGTGTTGTTTTGGGCATTAACATAATAGTAGTTTCATTAGTCTGTACCGGTGACTACTTGATGAAACAATATTGTTTACACACGTCATACTAACACAAGCGTCCCTCCTCCCTGCGGCCGAGCAAGGAGGTGACGATCAGGTTTAGCAAAGACCTGAATCATGGTGTTGAAGGTCTGGACACTAAAGCTGTGTGAGCTATCTTCAAAGCCAAGTATATTTCTTGGTAGTAAGAGGGTCGTCCAATGAATAAATTTCCCTATTTTATAAAAAAAAGTTACATACAATAATTGACCATGTTAAATTAATTTTATTTATATTGTACAATCCTTCTGTTACTTTTCTACATAGTCAACATGTTCTTCCAAGCCAGTGTTGTACCAGTGCTCGCAACCAGCTGTTCACTGATTTGACTTCATCATCGGTGTTAAAAGTGCTTACCTTTGAGTTGGAGGAACATGTGAAAATCACTTGGGGCAAGCTCCGGTGAATACGGAGGATACGAGAAAACTTCCAAGTTGAATCTTGACCCAGGCGGAGCTCAGAAGATTCAACTGGGAAGTTTTCTCGTATCCTCCGTATTCAACAGATGTTTTCCCAAGTCATTTTCACATGTTCCCCTGACTCAAAGGTCATCATGGAGGCACCTTAACACCGTGACGAAGATCAATGAGAAGTGAACAGCTGGTTGCGAGCACAGGACCCGACCTGGTATAACACTGGCTTGATAAAACATGTTGACTATGTAGAAAAGTAACAAGGATTGTTCAATATAAATAAAATTATTTCAAGCTGATCAATTGTGTGCAATGTTATTTTTATAAAATTGGGAAACTTACTTATTGGACGCCCCTCGCAATAGTTCAAAGCTCTCCTAAAGTTGAACCATTCACTTTAGGAGGACAACTATGGCTTTCTGTTGTGTTCTGTTGATTTCTCTACTACTTACATGTAGTAACTAGAGCAAGTATCGCATTACTTGGCGAGATGGCTACACGGCAACCTGCCAGGCTCGCATTCGGAGGTCCGGGGTTTTCGATTCCCGTAGACCGCTTACTCTGACTTGGGTTTTTCGTAGTTTTACGTGGTCGGTAGGCGAATGCTGGAGGGGTTTCTAATTTCCCACGATTCCCTTTCCATTATTGTCGTTTCGTTCCTTTTCCTTCTCATGTTTCAGTTATACTTCTAGGTTTCGAAGCGTATGGCTGTGCCGGACAAATGACGCGGATCTTGCTGAAAGGAAAGAGTTCGTACTCCCCGTCGACGCTAGAGGGCTGCTTAGTCGGCGGGTCGATCATCGCAATCCCTAGGCAGCTCCAGGAGTGGGACAAGTCTTCGAGCTTGAATTTTTTTACTTTCTCTACTACGTATAGTAAGTAGGCGAAGTATTGTATTCCACCCAAAAATTCGATACCGAGATTTCACCGGAAATACATGTTTTGAGACCTCCTGAATCCAAGAAAAGCATTTTTGGAAACATGTCCGTGTGTGTGTGTGTGTGTGTGTGTCTGTGAACAACATAACTCAGAAACGAACAGTTGGATAAACACCAAACTTGGTATTTAGGTTCAGTATCTTCCAGAGATGCGACACAAAGGTTTTCAACAAACTCCCCCCACCCCAGAGTACCCTTTAAATGGAACATTTTTCGAAAATTTGAATTTTCTCAAAAATGGCTAACGATTTTGATTAAAATATCACTTGTTTAAGATATTTTTATGACAAATGAAATGTATATCTCAAATTTTCTGGGAATGTCTCCAAAAGTATTCTTCATTGTGAACGACTTTTGCATCACTGGTAAACCATAAGAGATAGACAAAATTTTACACACAAAAAATGTAGATCGTGTTAAAATACACAATTTAGGTCATATACATTTTTTTTGTTGAGTGAACCATTTTCGAGATATTGCTTGTTATTCCCTTAAATTTTCCAATACTTATACTTTTTCTTAAATTCGTTATTCATTTTTCTTTGTCCTGGTAATGCAAATAGAATGGAATGCGCCACATAGGAACCAGCGCTTAAACGCTTAAAGTCAATTCCCCTTGCATCTACAAGAAAATTACCAATAAGATTAACATCTCCATATCTCGATTAACATGAAGCATATGGAGAATAATGTAAAAATAGTTTGTACAAGAGTAGAGAAAGTCATTTGAGTGTAATACATCAAATTTTTTCTTAAGTTTAGCGTCCTTTAACTGGTTAGATCATATCCAACGATAAATTAATGACTTGGCTGAAATGAGTCCGGGGTCCATAGAATCTAAAGTTATCTGACATTCGTCGTTTCAGTGTAAGGGAAAACCCTAGAAAAATCCTTATCCGGATAGCTACATCCTAAGCGTGGAATTGTTAGTAGCTTCCGCGCGTCTTTGTGGCCTGTCTGACTGCAGACAGTTTCTTCACTTCCCTCCTGCTGGGAGGTGGCAGTCCCAATAGACCTGTGTAAGTTGCAGAGCGCGAGGTGTCCCCCCTCCGATGTATAATCTAAACCTAAGTATTGCATTCCACAAAAAAGCAAACTATATTTACATTTCACTGGATACACATCCATTGCGGTTCCCTGAATCCAAAAAAATACTTTTAGAAAAATCCCCATGTGTGCGTAACAGCACAATACAGAAACCAAAAGTAGGTTACATGTCAAACTTGGTATTTCAGTCTTCCAAGGATGAAGGTTATTTTCAGGAAAATCCTTCCACTCCAAAATATCCTTTACGTGGAAACATTTTCGTTACTTTTCATTTTCTCGAGAATGGCTCTAACAATTTTTGATTAAAACACCATAATGATGTTTAATATAGTTGCGTCGCAATTAATATGCATATTGTGAATTTTATTGGAATAGCCAGTGAAGTCCCCTTCATTCCGAATGACTTCTGTATAATTAGTAAACCGTGAAAGGTAGGCAAGATCTTGACACAAAAAATGTAGATATTTAAATAAAAAGTTTTTGTGGTGACAACCATCTACGACATATTCTTTGTTATTGGTTTCAATTCTCAAATACTTATAGGTACTTTTTCCAAATGGTAATTCGCTATTCGTTTTTACTTTCTCTACCACTTAGGTATAGAAAGTAGAGCAAGTATCTACTGCATTCCACTAAAAACTTTGATATCCAGTTTTTACTGGAAATACAGTTTTGAGGCTCCCAGAATCCATAAACAAGGCATTTTTAGCAAAAGGTCTTCAAACGTTTTCCAAGGATGAGACACAAAGATTTCCAAGCAATTCCCCCACCCCAAACCATCCCTTATATGAAGTAATGTTCTAGAATAATCGATGTAATTTTGATTAAAATGCCGCATGTTTTTCATATTTACACGGGAATAGTCTGGGAGCTTCGCTTTATTCTGGATTACGTTTGTATATTACATAAACCCTAAGGGACAGACAAAATCTTACTTCACAGAAACTGCAGATCTCGGTAAAGCACACAATTTGTCCAGTGATTTCTTTTTTAAACAGCATAGCCTAAAAGTAGAACTTATAACGTACTGCACACGGACTAAATGCTTTACATTTTCGCACTAGTGCGATAAAATTTTTATACCACTCCATTGTGACCAACTTTGCTTTCAAATCCAATCGCATGGCAATCACCCTTTGTATTTGCACATATTTAATAATTCGACTGGGTTTAATTAGGCTTTACTTTGAGGTAGTATTTTTATCACTAAAATGATATCAGTCTAATTATATAATATAAAATATAATAACAGCCCGCCTTAAAGCAATATGTGTATGTAATAATATATAAAATGTATGTAACAGTCATTGTATTAATGTTTATATTATTATGTACATGTACAATAATGTTATATGAATGTATTACGTAATTTACAATGTAGGAGCTGTGAGAATAGAAGCCGAAAGTTGCTAACAAAGAGGTAACAATGGGGTAACCTTGAGGCAATAATGAATTAGAAAGTTTAATAATGCTACTAATAATTCTTGGAACAATAATGTAATATTTAAAACAGTTTTTAAATAGCCAATCAAAAACTAAAAAGCTTTAAGTTAAATAAAAGTATTTTATTGGAGTAAAATTAGCCAATCAGAGACTTGAAATAGAGAAATTTACAAATTTAGGCGGTAGAAGCCAGACGCTAGAAGACAGCGTACCCAACCAGACGCTACTAGACAGCGTTCCCGAGCAGTTCGATACGTATTCAGTGTGCGACATAAAACATTTTATTACAGCATGAATAATATAAAGTTTACGTTTTAAAAAGTTCAATTAAAGAATCTCACAGCTCTAAAGTAGGATACATCAGCGAAGTGTTATTTATGCGTGTGGAGGATTAATAAACCAAAGTACAATACAATTATAATTTGTGTAAGCCTCATTCTTTAGCCGTTCCAGCCCTGCTAAGAGATACGTGTTTCTGCAGATTACTACTGACGCAGCTGAGGCATACATATATAATATTTAAATAAACATTAAAATACAACGTTGATTTTTTAAAGCGGTGGGCGAAGTCCACCGGGAAAGTGAACGTGGGGCGAAGGTCACCGGAAACTTTGTATCATGCGTGGGGCAGTTACTTCATCAAGTTTAGGTCTCCAATAGCAGCAATACATCCACTTCAACTTTTCATTATGTCTTTTTACATAATTAATTTCTCATGGCGCTCGCATTATCTGATCACAATACAAATCGCCATACTTCAATTTATCGCAATTCGTTGTGGAGTTAACATATACCTTATATTGCCAGCCATGTGCTTTCTTTGATCTAAAACGTTATTCTTATATCTAGTATAAGCTATATAAAGGTTAAATGGCGACAATTATGAATTGATAAAAGGTTAAAATGGAAGAGCCAGGTGAAATTACAGAAGGAACAGAAAGAATAACACTAAAGTACTTGGCCAAAAAATCCAAAAACCAATATGTATAGCATTTAATCACTTCATTGCCGAGTGTAAGGCAAAACATGTTGAAAATAATTTCACTGAAAATGATTACTATTGAACCAGCAAAACATCATGACATATGGCTTTTTTGACGTTATTTCTCGTAGTTTCAGGTATCCATACAACTTTGTTTTATTGATACTTTAAAAATTCGAACGCTGTCTAAAACATAGTATATGCCACACGTGTTAAATAAATGTGGCTTTATTTTGCTCGTAAGATTGAAACCGCTTGTATCATAATGTGCTATTTTGAGACGTTAACTATTTCCGATATACGAGGTGTGATCAAAAAGTTTCCGGAATGACGTCATAAATACCACACAACACTTTGTTTTGTCTAATCTGCACTGTCACCCTCGAAGTAGTCTCCTTGGGAGTTGATACACTTGTCCCAGCGCTTCTGCCACTGCTGGAAGCACCTCTGCAAGTCCTCTTCTTTCAACATGTCCAGAGCATTCTGCGATTCGCGATGGATGACATCAATGTCCTCGAAACGGTGTTCTCGGAGCCGCATTTTAAGTCGCGGGAAAAGAAAAACGTCCACTGGGGCCAAATCTGGAGAATAGGCGGGATGGGGAACAGTATTCATCCTATTTTTATCCAAAAATTGGCGAAAAGAAAAGGCTGTGTGCGCGGGCGCATTGTCATGATGCAGGAACATGTCCAAATTGTCTTTCAAAATGCTTTGAACACTTCCAAAGGAGAGTCCTAATGAGTCAGAAAGTTCTCTTATTGTAATGCGCCTATCATTTAAGACCACTTCCCTCACCTGATTGATATTTTCAACATGTTTGCTGGAACAGCGTCGCCCCTAACGATCTACATCTTTAACTGATGTCACACCACTTTTAAATTTCGAAAACCACTCAAATGCTTGAGTTTTGCCCATAACTTCCTCTCCATAAGCTGTTCTTAACATTTCACAGGCTTTTGTTGCAGTTTTACCGAGTTTAAAGCAAAATTTGATGTTCGTTTTTTTTCTTCGTAATCTGACATTTTTGCTACGCGGAAAAATCGCAAAACACGTGTTTACTTCACAGCATCTACCTCGTCACTGCATGGTCACAGGAAGTCACGTGAACTCTCATTTTTATCGTGAAGGAGCGCTGCATATACAGTCTGGGTAAGAATTAAAGAAATCTCAGCGTTAGCATTGTTGTGAAGCCATTCCGGAAACTTTTTGTTCACACCTCGTATACATGTACTTTTTTCAAATGATAAAGCGCTATTCATTTTTTCCCGTGATCATGCAAAGAGCATGGAATTTTAAAGTCATCGCATACAAACCGCTTTTTAAAATTCCAACTGTCGCTTTAGCCTACGAAATGTGTAATGAAAGTTTATCACAATTAAAAGAAGTGGATAGAAGGATAAGCTTTTAAAAGAATAATTTGTAAATGTGTGAGAAGAGAAACTCGTGTAATACATTTCCCCTCATAGTTGTTCAGTCCCTAACAGAAGGGGCCGCAAATGAATTAATTTCTTTAGAAGGTGTATTGCCACTTTTTAACACATTGTTTTGTATTTTGCAAGTTCCTAATATTGAATGTAAAAGTTGAGGTGATAGATGCTAAATGTGTTACATTTTTAGTCTTTGCTCTCGTTGCCAAATGCACTTCATTTTTTTCAAATTAGAAAGAGTATACTTAAATGCTGTGAGCTAAACGTTTTTGACAGGTTGCTTTGTAGAAATGGCCTTTGATCTTGTGTTAGCACGATGCAGACCCATGGACGGAGGACGCACGTGCTCCCTATCTTGGCAGTATCCGCCCTTACGGTAAAGAGCAGGAGGCGGCGTAGGAGGCGTGACGGGTTTTAATGAGCCGGAAATAACGCCGTGCGCTATTCAAATGTTTGATCTCTTCCTCTACCGCCTGCAACATGGGGCCGCTCATCCCCGCAAAAACGTTTATATCAACGGCACTTCGGCTTTGAGCGTAATTTGTACACATTCACGTGAAATCGAATAAAAAAAGGAATCTTGTGTTATCTGAGAGAAAGTTTGCACGGGAGGTACAAAGGGAATAGCGTGGGCAAGTGTTTAAAACTGATCGCTATATACTGTCACTGAAATTCTTTACTACCCCTTCCATGACATCCACAGAAACACCGAGTAGCCACAAAGTTACTTCAGTATTGAAAATTTCAAACCAATAATAACGCATCTTAGAAAACCTGATAAAACAAATTGAAATAAATTGTATTTTTAAAGACATATATATATATATATATATATATATATATATATATATATATTGGAGTAAGGTTTTGTCTATCTCTTATGGTTTACCCGTTACACAAAGTTGTAAAAAATTCCGTCCGAATGAGAAAGGCTTCAGAACCTGCTTCCGGAAAATTTAAGATGTACATTTTATTTTTAATGTAAACATCTAAAAATACGATATTTTAATCAAAATCATTATAGCTATTTTATAGAAAATAAAAAACAAGGAATATTTTTCAATGTAAAGGGCAGTTTGGGGGGGGGTCATTTTCTTGAGGATCTTCATGTGACATCCTTGGAACACCTGAATTTAAAAACCGAGTTTGGTATTTAAGTAACTTTTCGTTTTTGAGTTATGCTGACAAAACACAGACACACAGACATAACTATTTATGAAAAAAATGGCCTTTTTATGTTATGTGAACTGAATTATCTTTTATTCTCGATAGGTTGAAGATATTGGAAAAGTATTTTGTTCACAGTATAAAATTATCCTATGTAATTTGAGGGAAATACAATCCTAAAGAAAGTGCACCTGAAGTGCGGGCGTTAACTTATTATTTTATCATTATTTCCAGATATACGAGGGCGGATTGATAGCCAGTGACGTTTTAAAGAAATAACAAATTTTTCCAAAAAATCAATTTTATTTCTCAACATTGTCTCCTTTTAATTCAATATACGTTGTCCAACGTTTCTCCAATTTCTTTTAACCTTCCAAAAAAATATGATTTTTCGAAGTCTGCAAAATATGAGGTTGTTTCTGATATGATGTGTTCACCGGGCGTAGATTTCTTCCCAGCGAGCCAATTTTTCAGGTTTGCGAAGAGGAAGAAGTCGTTCGGAGCCAAATCTGGAGAATATGGTGGGAGAGGTAGCAGTTCGTGGCCCAATTCCACAAATTTTGCGATGGCAATGGCTGCCTTGTGTACGGGTGCATTATCCTGATAAAAGAGAACCTTTTTCTTCACCAAATGGGGTCGTTTCTTTAACAATTCTTTGTGAAACTGATCCAACATTGCAGTATAATATGAACCAAGCATCGTTTTACCCTTTTCCAGATAGTGGATGTCTATCACCCCTTGTGAATCCCAAAAGACAGCACCCATGATTTTTCCTGCCGACGGAATGGTTTTCGCTTTCTCTGGAGCAGTTGCGCCGAAGGACCCACTACTTTGAATGCTGTTCGGTTTCACGTTGATAGTAATGGATCCAAGTTTCATCAAGCGTGATATAACGTCGCAAAAACTCATTTGGGTTGCGCTGGAACATGTTCAAACATCCCTGTGAAATGGCCACACGATTCCGCTTGTTCTCAACTGTGAGCAGTCGCGGCACCCATCTTACTGACAGCTTTCTCATATCCAAATTTTCGTGCAGAGTGTTATACACCCGTTCACTCGAGATGTTTATGGTCTTGGCTATCTCACGGATTTCCAATCGGTGGTTTTCCAACACAGTATCGTGAACTTCAACGGACCGTCCTGTGCGCACGGCATCTCTTGTGCTCCAACGGCCACCTCGAAATTCTGTGAACCACTTCCGAACCATGCCATGTGATGGTGCAGAGTCCCCATAATACTAGTTCAGCTTTACTTCCGCTTCCTTCACCGTCTTACGACGCAAAAAGTTGCTTTATCAGAAAACGAAATTCACTTTTCTCCATTTTTTTTATGAAGCAACACACATATGCTTATTTTAGGCGCTTTCAACAATGTTCTAAGAAACAAATGACGACGAATTTCTGCGATTATATCCAGAATGGATGTAAGAACTTGGGTGGAAACAAACCTGTGATTAGAACGCTATCTCTCGTCAAAGTCATGGACTAATCAATCCGCCCTCGTAATTAAAATATAAGGAACCCGAGTTTGGTTGCTATTGATTCCGTAGTTATTGTGTAACTAGAATTTAAAGTGGTAGCATGTTTTAGCCCCCTAGCTACACCCCAGTGCCCTTACACATTATGGAAACACAATGCCATAAAATATACTTTCCTTCAGAATAAGGCGTTTCTGTCCAGGTACCGTGAAAATGTGCAAGTAAGTGCTCCTCCACCCTTCCTTTTTTCCGATTTACGACCAATTCTCGCATCAGTAGCTCATTAGTTTCCACTAATATGCTTACTGCTTATTGTGATGTAGTCTTTATTTTTAAGGAACATTAAACTCTCAGCAAACAAAACAAAATCCTGGTTTCTAACAATGGAAATTTCCGTTGAACCCAAGTGAGGTGTTGCAAGTCCAGGTGATCTGCGGGTGGCGTGACGGCGGTTAAAGGAGGATGAGGTCAGTTCTAGGAAATGTTGTAGGTAAGAGCAAGTAGGTGTTGTGTTCCACTAAAAACTTTAACGTCGAGAAATACCTGCTTTGAGATCCCCCTGATTAAAACACAAAATACGAAGATTTTGCAAGAAAATTTCCCACCCCAAACTAACCTTTACATGGAGGATTTTTAGAAATTTACGATTTTATCGTATAAAATACGATATATTTAAGATACTTGCATGATAAATAAATAAAATGTGTGGTCCAAATTTTTCTTTCTTGAATCATCTTCGTCTCGCATCCTTGGAGGATGCTGAACATGTATACCAACTTCGCTGTTTAACCGACTTCTCGTTTCTGAGTTGTTGACACGCACGCCTAATCTTTATCTACCCACTATCGTATATTTTATATACCTTCTACGTACTTTAACGGAATTTTATTTTTATCTGCTATCGTTAATCGAGACAAAGCTTTGCACACAATTCGTGGAGGTTCAAGGGGTATAAGTGAGATGTTTAAAACCGGATCGCTGTATGCTGACCTTAAAACCCCATACTCTTTCCAAGACGTCATGGGAAACAACTGAATAGAGACACAAGAGCACTTAAAAACGGGACAAAGCATTGAAAATTCAAACCAATAACAACGTGGTATATCCCGGATATAGGCAATGCCACAAAATAAGGGAAGTGTTGTATTCCACCCAAAAATGCAATACCGAGATTTCACCGGAAATATATGTTTTGAGACCCCCTGAATAAAAAAAAGACATTTTTAGAAACATGTCCGTCTGTGTGTCTGTCTGTGTCTGTGAACAGCATAACTCAGAAACGAACAGTCGGATAAAACCAAACTTGGTATTTGGGTTCAGTATCTTCCAGAGATGCGACACGAAGGTTTTCAAGAAAATCCCCCCACCCCAGATTACTCTTTACATGGAACATTTTTCAAAAATTTTAATTTTCTGAAAAAATGGCTCTACAGATTTTGATTAAAATATCATATATTTAAGATATTTTCATGACAAATGAAATGTATATCTCGAATTTTTTGGGAATGTCTCCAAAAGTGTTCTTCATTGTGAACGACTTTTGCATAACTGGTAAACCATTAGAGATAGACAAAATTTTACTACACTAAACGTAGATCGCGTTAAAATACACAATTTATGCCATATACATTTTTGTTGTTGAGTGAACCATTTTCGAGATATTGCTTGTTATTCCCCTAAACTTTCCAATACTTATACATTTTCTCAAATGGGAATTCGTTATTCATTTTTTTTGTCCTGGTAATGCAAAGAGAATGGACTACTCCACATAGCAACCAGCTCTTATAAGATTTAACTATAGCTTAAAGCCTACCATATTCCCCTTGCATCTACAAGAAAATTAGCAATAAGATTAACATCTCGATATCTCGATTAATATGAAGCATATGGAGAATAAGCGTTTGTAAAAATAGTTTGTATAAGAGTAGAGAAAGTCATGTGAGTGTAACACATCAGATGTTTTTCCTATTGGTGTTGCTGAGTATTTTGCGCTTCAGTTGCTTTGCCAGTACTGTACCAGGGCTACACGGTAGTACGGAGTGAGGCTCCCTTTGATTCGCACCCCCACATATGAAATACCGCCTGGCACGGAACTACGCCATGTTTCCAGACGATTAGTCACACCACCTCAAGAGAACTCGTCAGCTTCAACTTCTGGGCTGTTTACGCCTTCCCTCCTAAGCTCTGGCAGCTGTTATTTACCGACACGTTTAACTTGGGGAGAGAGAGAGAGAGAGAGAGAGAGAGAGAGAGACGTTCTGGAATGTAAAGAGAGGGATGATGAATGATCCAATGGCAACCACCATTATCTTTGTTACTTGTCATTCCAATATCGGCAATAAACTTGTTTCTACCTTTCATGCAGTAAGATACTACGAATGTCAAATGTTTTAATTTTCATCCGCTACCATAGTCATATCACCATGGTAATAATTAATACGCTTACATGTTGATGCAGGGGCGTATATAATATTTTATTTGGGGGGCGAAAGTAATTTTATGTAGCTTAACTACTTTTATCCCCCAAATTTGAGAGTTATTTCAAAAAGTATTTCTTTTCCGTTATGAGGGCTGAGCGAGATCATTCCGCGGTAACGTGTGAAGCTAGCATTCTAGAGGTCCCGGGTTCGATTCTCGGGGACCGCCCAATCCGACCATGACTTTTTTTGCGGTTTTCCCCAGTCGGTACGCCAATGCTAAGGTGGTTCCTAATCTCTCACGACTTTCCTGTACGCATAATTTCCTTCGTCACCATCTGTTTCAGGACTGAAGGACCAGACGACGGCGTTCAGCGTGTTGCGACAGGGCGGTGAAGGTGCGCTTCGTAGAGGTTTCTTCCTGGAGTCGATCGGACTGCTCAGCTAGAAGGTCCCGTTTTCGGGTGCTCTCGAACAGGTGCCCCTTCGGGGGACCCTCGGGTGGTAGGGGCTTAAGGGCTTGTGGGTGCGCCTGAGATGGGATGCGTTCGGACTGAAAACATTAGGGACCCCGCCTATGCTTCGTACCAGGATCTAGTTGCCCTTCGGGTCTCTCCATCCCTCCCAAGGGGTCATGGTCCGGCGACCCTACGTGTTGTGCTCTGCCTCGGTTAGGGGTGCCCCCGTAGCAAGTACCTTTTTTGGGTTTTGATACAGAAATATCCAGTTTCTGTGTATTGTGTGTATATAAATATACTGATTCCTACAAAGTGGACTTTACAACACTTTTCACTGCTACCTTCACTTCCCTTCTGTAGTGTAGCACTACTTGGGTCCACATCTTGTCATATGTCTACCTTCAGCAGTGCTCAGAATGCTACTGGGCATGCTCTCTTTATGCCACTCCTCATGTACGGTGATTGGAGTAGACGTGTCTATAGTCGACGATCTCCGTACAGTAATGGTCTCTGTATATCTCCCACTGACACGATGTTATTTTTCTTCTGAGTGTGTGAGTGTGATACTTCGCTGTTACTAAGTGAAGAGCCATGCAGTAAACGATTCTGAAGCTAAAACTGGAAGCTCGCCGTAAGGGAAAGTCGATATATGAGGGGCATTCAAATGAAACCTGGTCAGTGCGTCTAACTTTGCATTACACGTAAGGTGGCACCGCGTAACTGCGTGTATGGTTGCACCATCTATTGGTAGAGCGACTGCAGCGTGCGCAACAGTGTGGTTTCACGCCGAAGAGAAGGTGGTCTTACAAGTTATCGTCTACTACTGAACATGAAGGCGAGTAAGCAGGAACGACGAGGAGTGATTAGATTTTTAGCGGCGGAGGGAGTTGGAGGCCGTCAAATGTATCGACGGATGAAGGCTGTGCACGGTGAGTACAGTCTGTGTCGTTCAAGTGTGGTTGAATGGCGCAAAAGATTCCTTGAGAAGCGCGAGTTTCTGGAAGACTATGCTCGTCCTGGACAGGCTCATCGTGTCATTACACCTGAAATGATTGCGGTTGTGAATGCTCTAGTCTTGGGCAACCGCAGAATCACCATGGACGGGATCCATCGGTTACTGGGTATTAGCGTGGGCACCATTCACACCATAATGCATCAACACTTGAAATTTCGAAAAGTTTGTGCGCAATGGGTTCGCCACCAACTGATCGTCGAACAGCGCAATACTCGAATGGCGCTGTCTTTGAATCATCTGCAACGTTATCATGAGGAGGAATACGGCTTTCTGTTGCTTATTGTCACTGGTGACGAAACTGTCACCATTTTGAACCGGAAAGCAAGCGTCAGAGCAAGCAGTGGAAACATGCGACTTCACCATCTCCAAAGAAATCAAAGGCCATGCACACTAGTTCTGGTAAGGTCATGATGTCCTTTTTTGACCACAAGGACCCACTGCTTGTCGAGTTCCTGGAACGGGGAACCTCCATCAATGCCCAGCGTTATCAAGCCACTTTACAGAACCTTAGACGAGCCATCAAGTCGAAACGCCCAGGCATGTTGTCCAATGGCGTTACTCTCCTGCGTGATAATTCCCGCTCACACACTGCCAATGCGGTGAAGACGACATTGCAGCAGTTTCGATTGGAAACACTGGAACATCCACCGTACAGTCCAGACCTTTCACCGTGTCACTTTCATGTTTATGGACATGCTATTCGCGGACATCGATTCACAACGGACGACGAAGTGTGTGAATGGGTCCAGGCCTAGATCTGCCAGCAGCCTACTAACTTCTCCAAAGATGGAATCGACCGGCTAGTGTCGCAATGGGATAAATTTTCCAACAGTTTTGGCGACTATTTTTTAGTTAATAAAATCGTTACCGTTACTTTGCACAAGTGACCGGGTTTCATTTGAATGGCCTTTATACTTTGTGTCAGGAAGAAGCAGGATTGATAATAATTATTTGTCTGAAATCTCTATCTCTCGGAACAAGCAATGCAAGAATGAAAATGTGACGTGTTAATCGAGGACATTCATCAGCAGAAAAATAACTTGTTTTCGTCTAGATCATACATTTGCCAAAAGGCTACTGAAAGTACTTAATCATCTGAAAGAAAAACCGAAACAGGATGTTTATTATATATATTTTTTTTACCTAGATAAAAGTGTTGCTACCAGGTGCAGTGCGGCTATCCACACCCCCTATCCTCATAATAAAAGAACAGTAAACCAACAAAAGAGCATCAGACACACCTGTTGTATGTACCGTTGTGTTCTCGATTAAGTTGATCGTATAAGTAAGGTAACCGAAACTTAGTGTTTATCTTTTGTATATCGATTATACCTCTCAATAGGGAGAAAAAGTCCTTAATATGTCCCTTCGAAAACAGATGTCTTTTGAGATGTGAAGAATTCTATAATTAAATCTGCAATCTCTTTTTCTACTGCTTACCTTTACTATATAGAGTAAGTATTCATTCCACCCAAAAATTCTTTATTTCACCAGAAATACACGATTTGAAGCTCCCTGTCTCTGAACAGCATAATTACTCAAAAACGAAAAGTCAATTAAATCTCAAACTTGGTATTCAGATCAGATTACACAATTGGAGGTTTGTTACAGACTTTCTGACCTCCCACAAGTCAGTCTAAAAGGCTTATTGTGCAACCACATTGGAATGGTTGCTTTCATTGTTTCCCAAAATGTGTTCCCTGAACAAGTTGCAGCATCTTGGTCAACATCCTTTCCTAGATCTTCTCTGGTTATAGAAAGAGAGAGTCTCCTTGTCCCGTGGCCACGGAATGCGGCCGGGTTCGATCCACCCATTTGAAGTTCCGGTTATAGGACCTGTGCCCACTCAGTATCTGAGGAAAGTGAGGGACTACGATAGGCAGCGATCTCCCTGGCTGGGGAATGCGTGATGCTGATCACATGATCTTCCCGTATCAGTGGGATGATCCCCCACCTCTGCTGTGCGTAGTAGGCGTTAGTCCGGCAGTAAGGTTGTGTAGTGGGAAACGGTTGTTGGGCGACATCTGGTTGATGCGCTTTGCTGCAGTGTTCTTGTACTCGGCTATGGATGCTTGTCGGCTGCTGTGTTTTCCATTCCTAATCTATACCTCTATAAGTAATTCTTGGGTCTCGGGGTTATCGTGGGTGAGGCAAATTAAAAATATACTGCATTTCCCTTAATAAATGTGGTTTATTAACAATTTAAATATTTATGGGCGGCTAGCTTTTCCCATTATACCAATTCCCTCCATTTGAATAAATCAGGAGCCTAAACTAACTGTACACTTCTTCCCACCAATATGCACACACGTGGATTTGTCGTCAAGAGCGTAACACTTTGTGTCGACGAAATTCTAGAAGAGAGTGAAAATCTGGGGCTTTGTTCGCCTTTATATACCTTAGTCTAGTGACGCTTACCTCTGCGCCTCAAAATGTAATGACATTTCTATTTGGTCCTCAGACCGCGTTACCTTAACTTGTATGAGAATATTCTACCCCAAAGTTTTGCGCTTACGCGACCCCATGGCGCGTCATGAAGCGGATTCAATATCTCTGTCTCTTTCTTTTCTGTATCTGTCTCTATTTCTCCTTACCGCTACCGGCTCCCTGTTCATTAGCTTGGTGAAAGGTGGGCTCTACCTAGAGTTATCTTTTACCTGGAATTTGCTAGCTCGCCCGTCTCCTTCAATCTGCTTTGTACAATTCTTGGCTGTTAACTATTTTAACATGTTTTCTGGTGAATTATATTATTACTATGTACAATTCTTATGTATGTATGGTATATCCCCTTTCAATTGACACCCTTAATGGGCTGTAGCGCCACGTAATGAGTGTTGTTGTTTATTAAGTCTCTTTCTTGCCAGGAATGGACAGTCAACGAGGATGTGCGAGGCACCTTTTTCTTTCTCGTTTCACATTCTACAAATGGATTCATCTTTGTAGAATCCTACTTTACGTTGGATGTTTCCTGAAGTGTCCATGTTCAGAAACTAATGCAACTACTCTTGTTATTCCTATTCTGTCCACTCTCAGAAAGATGAGAAGAGAGTTGCACGAACCTAAGACCCGTTTCATGGCTTGTCTGTCCAGGATAGGTTCGGCACCTGAGCTGGTTACTTCCCTAATCCATGGTATTCAAGTTCAGTATCTTCGAAAGATGTGACACGAGGATTTCCAAGAAAATCACCCCCACCGTTCACATGGTCATCTTTTTTTTCTCACAAATGGTGCTAACGATTTTGGTTAAAATACCATACTTCAACATATTTGGAACACAAAATTTATATCTTGAATTTTCTGGGTATAACCTGCGAATTCCTCTTCGTTGTCAAACACTTGTGTCGTTGGTAAAGATACGAGAGCAGTCTCAGAAGTACCCGACCTGATGTATACATATAAAACGGTTGTTGTTTCAAACAAATGACTATGGTAGAAAATGACAACCTTATAAAGCTTAACTCTGAAGCTTCACGATGCTACTACATTGTTTAGTAATTGTTCGGTAGCCATCAATAGTGAACTCTCTCGGCAAATTTGTAAACACGATAAAACTGGCCATCGTTATGTGATACAATACTTTCATTTGAAATGTCTTAGTCCAACTAATATTAAAGCTGAGCTAGATTCTACTCTGGGGGAGTCTGCTCCTTCGTTTACAACAGTAAAATATTGGGTGGCAGAGTTTAAGCGAGGCCGTACGAACATCGCAGTGGTCCACCAAATGAGGTGACCACGCCAGAAATTGTGAGCAAAGTCCACAAAATGGTATTGGATGACTGTCGACTGAAAGTGCGCGAGCTGGCAGACATTGTAGGCATTTAAAAAGTGCTTTACATCGCACACTAACTGAAAATTTAGACATGAGAAAGCTGTGCGCAAGATGGATGCAGCGTTTGCTCACAATGGAACAAAAGCAGAGTCGTGAGGATGCTTCAGTCGAGTGTTTGGCGACGTTTCGCTGCAATAAAGCCAAGTTCTTGCGTCGATTCATAACCATGGATGAAACATGGGTCAATCACTTCACACCTGAGACGAAGGAACAGTCAAAATAGTGGATTAAAAGGGGAGAATCGGCTCCAAAGAAGGCGAGACAGTTCCATCTGCAGGGAAGGTCATGGCGTCAGTTTTTTGGGATGCGCGTGGGATAATTTTCATTGATTATCTTCAGAAAGGAAAAGCAATAAATTGCGAGTATTATGCAAACTTATTGCAGCGTTTGAATGATAAAATCAAGCAAAAACAAGCGCATTTAGCGAAAAAGAAAGTTCTGTTTCATCAAGGCAGCGCACCAGTTCACACATCCATTATCACCATGACCAAAATCAATAAGTTAAAGTTCGATTTGCTTCTTTATGCAGTCTATGTCCAGACTTAGCCGCCTCGGTTTTCTGTTTCCAAAGTTGAAGAAATAGCTTGGTGGTAAAAGATTTGCCAACAATGAAGAGGTGGAGTCTGCAGTTGACTATTTTGCAGAACCCGACGGTTCTCACTATAAACAGGGTATCGAAGCTATTGAACATCGCTGGGAAACGTGTATTGAGCTAAAAGGAGACTATGTAGAGAGGTAAACATGTTTTTTCCCAAAATTTTTGTGTTTTCTTTGTTAGTTCGGGTACCTCTGGGACAGCCCTCGTGTATCACTTTAAAGCACACAATTTGTGTCAAATAAAACATTTTCTGGCGTTAGTCATTTTCGAGATATTCTTTGCTATTGATTTGAATTTTGAAATACTTACACTTTCCTCAAGTGGTAAGACGCTGTTATTTTTTTCTCGTGGTTATTCAAAGAGAAAGAAATTTCTGTTTTTTACTTTCTCTGCTGCTTGCCTATTTCAGGCAAAAGGAAGTATTATATTCCATCCAACAATTCGATGTCGAGAATTCTCCCCAAATACACGTTTTAAAGCCTGCTAAATAAAAATGTCTTCAAACAGTTCATAGTTTCTCCTCAAATAACATGTAGGATTAGGGGAGTCAGTATAATATTTCTCAAATTATAGTGGAAATCGGTGTGATGTTCAAAGATTAAACGTCACTTTTACAACGAGGTTGAAGAAATATCAAATAAATCAGGGTAAAACAGAACAGTATTTACAGAAGTCGTATTTTCCATATCTTCACTGTGAGAAGAAGGAATGGTTGTTTACAATAAAACTGCCCTATTTATGTGCCAACAGCAGCGAATTCTGGTGAATTGCTAGCTGTAACAGGCGCTTGGGGGGTCCATAGGAATCCTGCCTTGGAGCCAAGTCACAGAAGTCAGTTTTCAGGTCTGCCAAGTGACACAAAGGTTCCGATCTGAGAAGACAGTGATGAAGTGCGATTAGGCAGTGTTTGAACCCCGGCGCTTGTATAACATCATCTTTATCATCCTATCACAAACTCTAATAACAACTTAGTGGGCTCGAACAGAGTGTGTCTGTCTGTCGTGTGAAACATGTGTTTCTTGGCAAACAGAGATCATAGTTTTCAGGAAAAAATAAAGCAACTAATGTTGTTTTTCTTTTAAACCGTATTTTATCCTTCCTATAGCTCACAACTTGTAAGTTCCGTGTATGCAGATTGCCGATACAATAAGGTTATTTTTTATCTGCAATCATTCTTAACCCAATGAGTCTATGGGAGTGTTATAATGCATCAAAGTATGAGAATGTACTATAAGTATTATATTCAATACTAGCTGTCTTAGCCGGCTTTGCATTGATACATTCTATGAGTAGGGAGTTGAAAATAAGGACAGGGATGAATTTAGAAAGTCGCAAGTAGCCTATAATTTGCATAAGTGTTCAGAGTTTTGTCCAGATTGGTCACATACTGACAATTTTTACATGAGGGGTTGAAAAATATGGCTATGACTAGGTTTTTGAAGCTGTATAGTATCCTATAATTTTCGCCTAGTCCTATACTCGAAGTGCACAAATTTGTGTGAAGTATCGTTTTGTTTATGTGTTGAAAATAAAGTAAGCATGGCTTTAAAGTTTTTGAATACTAATACAGAATGTTTCAAAAATAGAGGGCATATTTTCCGGTATAAATTCCCCATATTATGTAGACAATAAAAAAGCTCCATTACAATATATGCTCGGAAATGCTTGGTTTCTGAGTTATGGCCTTCAAAACAGTGATATTCACCGGAACGTATTTCTTACCGCAGGTAGTGTCCTTTACAGAAGATGTTCAAAGTGTCCACCTCCTGCTTGAATGGACGTCTCATGGTCGTGCGAACATGACCCCAAAGTTCAGGAGTACTGCGTATTTCCTCACAACCTGCCACAATTCGATTCTGAAGGGATTCTATGTCGGGCACCGGTGACGAATATACACCAACGCCTTTAAATGGTCCCACAAGTAGAAACCGGCGGGATTCACATCAGATATAAGAGTGGTGTCCAAGCAATTGGGCCACCTCTACCTATCCATCGATCAGGGAGTTCGAACCAAGTACAGGCGAGCGGTACCACTGAAGTGTGCAGGAGCGCCATCATGTTAGAAGTAAGCTTGTTGACGAATGCTTAGTGGAGTGTCCTTATACACATGAGGTATGGTGTTTTCTAGGAAGTTTGTGTACGCTTGCCCCGTAAGTCCGTTTACAAGTACATGGGATCCAACTAACCGATCACCAATGATACCGACTAATAATGTTGCGAGAGAACCATAGTTGAAGATGGTACAAACGACGAGCCAGCGCAGCATTACGATACATTTCTGCCAGCTCCTGTTTGAGTACATGTGGCTCAGTCGAACGCCTCGGAATGAACTGTCAGAGTGTCCTGTTAATATCTTCTGTCACGGCAACTACCTGCTGGAAGACAAAATATTCCGGTGAATATCGCTGTTTGGAAGACCATAAGGACAGGTGTTGTAATGGACTTTTTTTGTCTACATATTGCGAATGTATACCTGAATTTACTATTTTTGAAAGACCCTGTATAATTCAAAATAAGAATTGGGCGGTTTTTAGAAGTTGTAACATAACATATGCTTTTTGCCAACTCGTATTGTATTATATGTAATAGTTTGACAATATGTTTAACAGATCAGGTTTCTACATAAGGGATTCAAAATATGACAGGGTAGGTTTTTTAGAGTTGTAAGGTATCTAATAATTTTCATTGGGTCCTACAGTATAACCGTATTATGCTTCATCAAGATAGGCTAAAGAATGTTGATTTGTGTGTTAGGGGTTGAAAATAGAGTTTGAATGCAAAGGTAGTTTCTAGAATCCAAATGTACCTGGTTTTATAAAACATTATACCAAAAGCATCACTTCATAAACACTCAGTGAAATATGTGGGAAATGTGGCGATATAAACGATATACACCCCGCTTAAAATAACTCGATTTTGAAATATTTTAAACCTCCGCATTTACCCCTTTGTGCTAGAAGTCATTAAAACTCTGCCATATTTGCAACGAAATGCCAAAAGTATTCTCTGATATAATCATATTCACTGAAACGGGAGTGATATTTCATGACATTAATATAAAAAAAACCCTAACCCCCAGCTTTCAAATTTTTGGGAATATTTTATAGCCTATGACCATCTGGAAGAATAGGGCTTTTCATGGTGAAAGAATTATCAAAATCGGGTAGGTGGTTTTTGAGATTATCCTGCGCAGCGCGAACACACACACAAATTCTTCTCTTTATAATACTAGTATGTACATAAATGATCTATGTGCATTCGCATATGCACTTCATGTATTACATAATCCAAATTTTTTTACGCTACTTAAATATCTTATTCACGAAGTTATATTTGAATAAGGATATTCGAAGTTTTGTTTGTGTTTAAAAGGCATTGGTACTTGTATGTCCAAGCATACGGGCATTTTGGAATGTTTGTGTTTATTATAATTTTGAGGTAGGTGCTCTTAAGGGGAGATTAAAAGCCGTATGCCGTGAGGCCGTATTTTTAACACTTAAATAATTTCAGTCTAATTATATAATATATATAATTCAATAACAGCCCGCCTTAAAGCAATATGTGTATGTAACAATATATAAAAAGTGTATATTACAGTCATTGTAAGAGTTTATATTATTGTATACATGTGTAATAATGTTATGTGAATGTATTACGTAATTTAATAATGTAGTAGCTGTGAGAATAATAGGCTAAAATTTGCTAACAGTGAGGTAAGCTTGAGGCAATAATGAATTTAATAATACTACCAGTGATTCTTGGAAGCAATAATGTAATTTTAGTGACAGTTTATAAAATAGCCAATCAACAACCACAACAAGCTTTAGTTAAATGAAGGTATTCTATTGGATTAGGAATAACCAATCGGAAATTGAAATACAGAAATTCACAAATTTAGGCGATAGAAATCAAGTCAGTTGCTTGTAGACAGCACTCATAACTGGACGCGTTGTTTGCAGACATTGTTCCTAACCGGACGCGGGATGTGCCCTCGAGAAATTTAATACGTATTTTTTTTGTGAGAAAATAGTTTACGTGTTCAAAAAGTGCAAGTATTTAATAAAAGAATCTTACAGCTCTCTATATCAGTGAAGTGTTATTTAAATTGTGTCAAGAATTAATAAAAAGGAGTGAAGTAAAATTATAATCTGTGTGAGCCTACATTCTTCAGCCGCACCACGCCCTGCAAAGAAATCCACGTCTTTAACAATAATTATGACGCAGCCGAGGCAAACATAAATATATAATATTTAAAGAAACAGTCAAATTACAAAGTTAATATTTTTACATTTTTGGGACGAAGGCTCCCGGGTACTATACGTGCGGTTGCAACTACTTCAAGTTCGGCTCCCCAACAGTCGAAATATAATACATCTTCAAACTGACTTTCCATACGTAGCAGCAACAAACCTTCTTCAAATTGGCTCCCAAAACGTGGGGCAATAACAATACAACAAAGCTTCTACTTCAGCCGCCAATGTTAAATCTGCTAACTTAATGATCCATTGTCTCAGAAACATATTTAAGACAGCATTATTTTCTTACTTATACCATCTTTTGATTACAACTTATGAGCAATTATATATATATATATATATATATATATATATATATATATATATTTTAAAAAATCTGATATGTTACATTAACATGACTTTCTCACTCACTCTTCTACAGACTATTCTTACAAAAATATATTGTTTTATCTGCTACTTGTTAGTCGAGATAAACTTTCATTACACATTTCGTTGTAGCTATAAGAAGACTACAGTAGGCTAAAGCAATAGTCAGATTTTTAAAACGCGGATCGCGATGTGACGGCTTTGAAATGCCGTGTATGATCACGAGAAAAATCGAATAGCGATTTGCCACTTGAGAAAAAGTCTTAAGTATATGAAAATTAAAAAAAAACAAAAAAACAAAGAATATCTCGGAACCGGTTAGCACTACAAAAATGTTATTTGACACAAACCGTGTGCTTTAACAAAATGTGTTCTTTTGTGATTTTTTTAAATGGTAACCAACAATCAGGGCCAATTTAAATTGACCTTAAAATGACCATCACAATGTGCTCCAAATAAAACACGACTAATGACATTTACTTTCCCCATAATATCAAGCAACATTTATTCAAGACATTTCTTTCTACAACACTTAGTTTTGGAGTTATTGTACAACTTAAATGTGTCAACTTGAAGTAGTTACTTGATTGTTATTGTTTTGATGTTAGCCCCACGTTTGGGCGCCAACTTGAGAAGGTTATTGTTTGGAGTATTTTAACTGTCCCACGTATGGGAGCCAAACTTGAAGTAGGTTATTGTCTTTACGTTGGAGTTGTTTATTTTTGTTCTTACGCTCCAAGTTTAAAAATGTTTATTAACTTTGTTATTAAACTGCTTCTATAGGTAGTATTTATGTTTGTTTGCCTCGGCTGCATCAGTATTGTTTTACAGTCACGTATCTCTTAGACAGGGCGTGGTGCGACAAGAATGTAGGCTTACACAGATTTTAAGTTTAAATTCACTTCTGATTATTAATCCTCGACACAAATTAAATAGCACTACACTGATATTAAGAGCTGTGAGATTCTTTTATTTAATACTTGCACTTTGTTAACGCGTATAATTAATTTTCGTTACACACGAATACGTAATATTTATCTAGAGAACACATCTTCCATCAGGTCACTACCAAGGTCTGCCAGCAACTGAACATATTTCAACCGTATAAACTTTTAACGTTTTGTATTTCAAGTCTCTGATTGGCTAATCCTAGTCCAATAGAATACCTGCATTTTACTAAAGCTTTTTCTGGCTGTTGATTGGCTATTTTTAAACTGTCACAAAATTTACATTATTGCTGCCCTAATCATGACTAGTAGCATTCAAACTCTCAAACTTATTATTGCCTCCAAGTTACCTCATTGTTACCTCATTGTTAGCAACGTTAAACTTATTATTCTCACAGCTCTTGCATTATTAAATTACACAATGCATTCACATAACATTATTAAACATGTTTACAATATATTCATTTGCAATGAGTGTTACATACATTTTTACAAATTATTACATACATATTGCTTCAAGGCGGGCTGTTACTGAAATTACATATTATATAATTTAATTGAAATTATTGAAGTATTAAAAATACTGCCCCAAACTTAAATGGTCCACCCCGTATAAATGTCGTAGCTGTCATCTAGTATACGACGCATGCAAATAATTTTTCATCCCTTGCTCTAGCAGGCCGAATTATGTAGTACTGGTTTAGTCTTTTCTTGACTATTAATCGTAGTGAAACATGTTCATAGAGAAAGTATTCGAACCACCCCTTCATTCCACATCGATTATAACATCGTTCATTCTACGTTTTTGTATACCTGAACTTTTTTTCGTGCCATTCACATAGAGAACTGATACCGGCTGGATGGAGTCAAAAGATGGTTACCTAAAGGTGGAAACCTTACAGAGGGAAGGAGACTAATGCGATCTAGGGAAATGGGCCACATTTTATGCACGTCAGTGTACCTTAAGTTGTAGACTGAATGCTTTGTCTCTCGGTTTTAAAACACAAAGCAGGAGCATTGTTGATGCTGGGGAGAATTCCTGGAAGAGGGAAAGTACCTCCCCTTTGCCGTCGTGTAGGCCTGACGACTTCATTACCAAATCCCATCCCGGCATGACTGATGCCTCTTAATTTCACCGCGCAGACAGCTCGGACCGTCATGGTATTATCGCAACGTGTTGTGGGCCGCGACGAATCTCTTAAGTCTCTATTCTTTGTGAGGGGGAGGGGGACTCCTTGCATTCCCCTCTAAATCACCGAGATACAAGACCTTGGTGGTCCAGCACAGTGTTATTTATAGAATAAATACTACGTGATTACACTTTATCTTCTTATGGCAGTAGCGGCTAATTAGCAAGGGCTATGAGTAAATCATACAGCAGGTAGGGGGTGTCTTCTAACACGCCAAGGGAGAGAACGTACATAATTCATACTGTCCGGTTGTGGCACAACAAGCAGACATTTTTGTACTTTTTGCTTTCTCTATTACTTACCTGAAGTACTAGTAGTAGTAGCATTGTATCCCATCCATTTCATCGAAGGTACCTGTTTTTGGGCTCCTTGAATAAAACAAATATTTTCTCTACCATTTACCTATAGTATAGAATATATTACGAAGGGGTACACCAAAGGAGACTTCAGGCCACAGAGAAGCGCAGAAGTCCCTAGCAGTTCCTGGTTTTCGAAGACTACCCGTGTGTATAAGTGTGTGCGTGCGAATGTGTCTGAACAGCAACGCTCAGAAATGAAAAGCTAATTAAACACCAAACTTGTTATTTAAGTTCAGCATCTTCCAAGGATCCGACACGAAGATTTTCAAGAAAATTCTCCCACCCCGAACTACCCTTAAATTTGAAAAACATTCGCGATCTTTTATTTTCTCGAAAATGTCTCTAACGATTTCCAATAAAATACCATGTATTTAAGACATTTGCATGACAAATGAAGTGTACACGTTGGATTATCGGGAATAGCCTAGACGTAGTAGAGAAAGTAAAAATCTGATGTGTTCCACTCTAATGAATTTCTCTACTCTTGTACAAACTATTTTTACAAACGCTTATTCTCCATATGCTTCATATTAATCCAGATGTTAATCTTATTCTAATTTTCTTGTAGATGCAAGGGGAATTGGTAGGTTTTAAGCGATAGTCAAATGTTTTAAGAGCTGGTTGCTATGTGCAGTATTCCATTCTCTTTGCATTACCAGGACAAAAAAAATGAATAACGAATTTGAGAAAAAGTATAAGTATTGGAAAAGTTAAGGGAATAACAAGGAATATCTCGAAAATGGTTCACTCAACAAAAAAAATATATATGACATAAATTTTTTATTTTAACGCGGTCTACATTTTATGTGTAGTAAAATTTTGTCTATCTCTTATGGTTTACCAGTAATGCAAAAGTCGTTCACAATGAAGAATACTTTTGGAGACATTCCCAGAAAATTCGAGATATACATTTATTTCTCATGAAAATATCTCAAACATATGATATTTTAATCAAAATCGTTTGTCATTTTTGAGAAAATTAAAATTTTCGAAAAATGGTCCATATAAAGGTTAATCTGGGGTGGAGGAATTTTCTAGAAAACCTTCGTGTCGCATCTCTGGAAGATACTGAACCTAAATACCAAGTTTGGTGTTTATCCGTCTGTTCGTCTCTGAGTTATGCTGTTCACAGACACACAGGCACACATGGACATGTTTCCAAAAATGCTTTTTTTGGATTCAGGGGGTCTCAAAACATATATTTCCCGTGAAATCTCGGTATCGAATTTTTGTGTGGAATACAATACTTCCCCTGCTTACTATACGTAGTAGAGAAAGTAAAAATGGCTGAAGATCTCCGAATAGGCGAATGTATGCCCATGTATCTTTGAACGGCGGAAACGAAAAGTAGGCAAGTACCAAATTTGTACTTAAGAATATTTTTGGAACATACGAGGTGAAAATTTTCATGGAATAATCCCATCCGAAATGAATATTTAATGTAGAAATTTTCGGTTTCTTCTCTCAAAACTTACGATTTTGAGAAAATGAGCTTTACATGTTCATATAACAAAACGAATGTCTGGAATTTTCTGTAAAAAGCGGTGAAGTCCTCTTCATTCTTAATTAATTACCTAAGTGGGACAGCACAAACGACTAACGTGAAATATGTGGAGTTCATTAAAATGTACAGGCAATGTCAAATGCTTATTTTCCTTGGTACAAATCATTTCACAAATCTTATACAATTTTTAAATTTTCCGAGATTCAATTCTAGTTCGGTATGCCATACAGGAGTTAAGGTATCTTTAGATGAGATACTCGTTCCCCCTCTACTCTTCCCTCCCTCCCCACATGTTCTCGTAACAAATACAAATGTGATAGTTACACATCAGATATTGTTCGTCCATATTGTAAAAGTAAGCTGTAACCGTAGTGAAATGAAAACAACCTATGTTGCCTACATCTTTGAGCAGATGTTTATTGAATTTGTTTTCTTTTTTCAGGTAAGTGAATGAAGATGCATGCACCTTTGCTGGTGGGTAAGTAAACGATAAATGCAGATATGCTTTAGATACGTACTGGAAAGCTTTCGGCAGATTGTTACTGGGGTTAATTCGTGGTTTCCTTCAGTTGCCAAGATAGATATCGGATTGGTAGATATTTAATACCGTGGCCCAAAGTTCCACCGTAAGTCTAAAACAACAGTACACATGATAATAAATGGTAATAGTGAGGCAGTATTTTTAACACTTAAATCATTTCAGTCAAATTATATAATAAAAAACATAATAACAGCCCGTCTTAAAGCAATGTGTATATATAACAATATATAAAAGTGTATGTTACAGTCATTGCATATGTTTATATTATTGTATACGTGTGTAATACTGTTATGTGAATGTATTACATAATTTAATAATGTAGGAGCTGTGAGAATAATAGGTTAAAAGTTGCTAACAATGAAGTAACAATGAGGTAGCCTTGAGGCAATAATGAGTTTGAAAGTTTAATGTTACTAGTCATTATTGGATAAAAAAAGCTAATGTTAAATAAAAGTATTCTATTGGATTAGGAATAGCCAATCAGAGACTTGAAATACAGAAATTTACAAATTTAGGCGGTTGAAATCAAGTCAGTTGCTTGTAGATAGTGCTCATAACTGGACGCGTTGGTTGTAGATAGTGTTCCCGACCAGACGCGAGATGTGTCCTCGAGAAATTTAATGTATATTCAGTGTGAGACAAAAATAGTTTACGTGTTAAAAAGTGCAAGTAATTAACAAAAGAATCTCACAGCTCTCTATATCAGTGAAGTCTTATTAAAAATAGTGTCAAGAATTAATAAAAAGGAGTGAATTAAAAAATTATAATCTGTGTGAGCCTACATTCTTTAGCCGCATCACGCCCTGTTAAGAAATTCATATCTCTAACAATAATGCTGACGCAGCCGAGGCAAACATAAATATATAATATTTAAAGAAACAGTCAAAATTACAAAGTTAATATTTTTTTAAACATTTTTGGTACGAAGGCTACCGGAAACATTTTACCATACGTGCGGTTGCAATTACTTCAAGTTTTCGGGTCCCAACAGTCGAAATATAATACATCTTCTTCAAACTGCCTTTCCATACGTAGCAGCAATCACCTATCTCAAATTGGCGTTCATATGTGGGGCAGAAACAAACCATTTTCTTCTCAATAGCACATCCTCTGCCATCTACCCACAGATTATTATGAAAGCTAGCAGACTGGACGGCACGTTAATACCATCTGCCCGTCGTGCATAGAAGCAGAGGTAGAGTTGCTATGCACATGTATGCCTCTGTGGACACGTAACGAAGCAAGATGGTATGGTACAGGGATGAGACCTATACATTTTTCACTATAAGTTGAAAGGAGAAGTAAACAAAGCCTAAATGTATCACTCCGCCGAGCACATGGCACTATTTTTACAAACGCTTATTCTCCATCTATTTCATATTAATCGAGATAAGCATTTTCAGAAAGGATCTTTGGACATGCAAAGAGAATTACATTTTACACATAGCGACCAGTTCTAAAAATATTTGACTATCGCTTAAGGCCTAATATGTTCCCCTTGTTTTGTATTTGCAAGGGCAATGTAGAAATACAGTAGCCTTTAAGCATAGACATATCTCTTAATAGCTGGTTGCTAGGTGCAGCACCATTCTCTTTGCCACAGGTTAATACTCTTTGCATATCTAAGATAAAAAAATGAATCACCATTTGAGATAATAAGTATTGAAAAATTTAAGCGAATAACAAGCAATATTTCGAAAATGGTTCACTTAACACAACAAATGTATATACATAAATTGTGTATTTTAACGCGATCTACATTTTTGTAATAGTAAAGTTTTGTCTATCTCTTATGGTTACCAGTTATGCAAAAGTCGTTCACAATGAAGAATACTTTTGGAGATATTCCCAGAAAATTCGAGATATACATTTCATTTGTCATGAAAATATCTTAAACATATGATATTTTAATCAAAAACGTTAGAGCCATTTTCGAGAAAATTAAAATTTTTGAAAAATGTTCCATGTAAAGGGTAATCTGGGGTGGGGGATTTTCTTGAAAACCTTCGTGTCGCATCTCTGGAAGATACTGAACCTAAATACCAAGTTTGGTGTTTATCCGACTGTTCGTTTCTGAGTTATGCTGTTCACAAACACACACACACACACACGGAAATGTTTTTAAAAATGCTTTATACGCATTCAGTGCACCTCAAAACATATATTTCCTGTGAAATCTCGATATCGAATTTTTGGGTGGAATGCAATACTTCCCCTACTTACTATTCGTAGTAGAGAAAGTAAAAATAAGCCTTATATGATTAGCTTATAGAAGCTATATAAAATAAACGATAGTGAGTAGAGAAGGCCATGTCAATGTAAGGTGTCAGATTTTCTTGCAATAAAAAACTTTTTTCAACACAACATTTTTCAAAGTATCGTAGTATTTTTGCCCTTCTTTTTTTCTACGGTTATTTAGCAATATATCGTCGCAGCGTGTTGGAAGTGGTTATAGTTCACTCTGTGCTACCAACTGGGACGCCTTGCGTGACGATATGAATACTGAAAAATTCTTTTGTGTACATCCATAATATATTTTTCCAGCCTTGGGCGGCGACATGCTGCGTCCAGACGGTTGAAATATGAGATGTGCATCGGGTCCAAAATAAATGAAGGTGACGAAGATTTTGTGATGCATGTTGCCTTGTTTGGGCTTCAGCTCGTAGATGTTTCTCATAAACCATGACTAAAGTGGTAATCACAGCAATTTGACCGTGATGCAGTCATGTGGTAGTGTTAAAAAAATCTGATGTTACACTCGCATGACTTTCTCTACTCTTGTACAAACTATTTTTACAAACGCTTATTCTCCATATGCTTCATGTTAATCTTATTGCTAATTTTCTTGTAGATGCAAGGGGGAATTGGTAGGCTTTAAGCGATAGTCAAATGTTTTAAGAGCTGGTTGTTATGTGGCGCATTCCATTCTCTTTGCATGTCCAGTATATAAAAAAAACGAATAACGAATTCCCATTTGAGAAAATAAATATTGAAAAATTTAAGGGAATAACAAGCAATATCACGAAAATGGTTCACTCAACAACAAATAAAATGTATATGACAGAAATTGTGGAATTTAGCGCGATCTACCTTTTTTGTGTAGTAAAATTTTGTCTATTTCTAATGGTTTACCAGTAATGCAAAGGTCGTTCACAATGAAGAATACTTTTGGAGACATTCCCAGAAAATTCGAGGTATACATTTTATTTGTCATGAAAATATCTTAAACATATGATATTATAATAAAAATCGTTAGGGCCATTTTTGAGAAAATTAAAATTTTCGAAAAATGTTCCATGTAAAGGGTAATATGGGATGGGGGGATTTTCTTGAAAACCTTCTTGTCGCATCTCTGAAAGATACTGAACCTAGTTCAGTTTGGTGTTTATCCGACTGTTGGTTTCTGTTCACAGACAGACAGACACACACGGACATGTTTCCAAAAATGCTTTTTTTGAATTCAGGTGAAATCTCGGTATTGAATTTTTGGATGGAATACAATACTTCCCCTACTTACCATACGTAGTAGAGAAAGTAAAAATAAGTTTGCGAGAAAACAAGGCTTAAATTTGGACGTGTGTATTATAACCATGTCTCTGTTCATTTAAAGCTTCAATTAATTGGCATCTTAAATGCAAGTGTTTTCTTAAAGTTTAGAATGCATATTATTTTAAAATTTTAATTTGTCACAATTTTTTGTCAAACTTTACATGCATTATCTAGAGGACTTTGCGTCCAGTTTCACTGATGCAAACCAATAAAGGGCGCGCTGTAGCTGAAATACCTGGATGTCTAACGCAAGAGACACCAAACATCTTAATCTATGGGACAGTGCGGAGAAATTAAGGGTTTAGGGTGAATCATGACTCTCAAGTTGGCTTCCGAAACAGGAGGAATTTAGGTCATCGTTAACTTTGATGTATGAATGGGATAGTGGAGTGTTGTTAACATTTGAGAACAGGCGGCGGAACGATCAAGATCGGCGATTACTTGGGTATATAAATTTCTGGATTTAGCATGTTTGTAACGAGGAGTGTTCTATATGGATCTCATTAAGATTTGGAATCGTGGCCTTTAAGATCTCAGATGTACCACGCTGAGCTCACTTGTAATGAATGGGCAAGTCCCTCACGTGCTCCGCGGCACACACAGTGAGGAACTGACTCCAGGTGATGGATGGTGACATCTATTTCGGGAGCCCTACCACTCTATCTTGTCTCCTGTGTGACAATCTACCGCTTCCTCTTATCATCCCGAGATTGCATCTGATACCCCTCAGACAGGTGCACTATAGCAGACGAGGGACAGGTGTCAAAAGTGTTAGAGCGACATTTATTTTATTTTTAAAACCTGCATGTTTGTTTTCATGGCGAGCGGTTCAATGAGATGAACCTATATTCTACAAATTTGTGTTTAAAATGCGCAACTGTTGCATCGCTGCAGAGCTTGTTTGATTAAACCATGCGGATTCTGTAACGGAGTTAATAATTACACTAGTCTGCAGTTTCAAACTTCTTGTCACATGATTTCTTAAAAGTAGGTGTTTCTTGAATCAAGTTTTTATGCTGATTCCAGAAATAACTTCCGTCAGGTTTTTACACAAAATAAGAAGTAATGTTTTGACAACTTTACTAATGAGCGTAGAAAACTATTCAAATACCATTTCACACAAGGTAAGTTTTTATTCAAGAAACATTTTAAGAATACTCTCAAGAACTCCCCTAATTTATTTCATGACTACATTTTAACAAAACAAGAAGCCAAAGTGTTTCATTTAATTTTTTTTAAACTTTCTCTTCTTTGACTTCCTTGCAGGTCCTTGAAGATGACTGTCCCGCCCCAACATCCAACAGTAGTCGGCCATCATAATTTCATTCCATTTCCCCTGGTACTTCCTCTCCATTTCCTTAATATCTTGGTGAAAACGTTCACCCTGCTCTTCACTATAATGTCCCAGAAAGTAGTCAATATGTGAATGCACCTTTACACTCATGTTACAACCCATCTTCTTGAAATTTTCCAACATTGTTTCGACAATGCCCTTGTAATTAGGATCTTTGTTATTGCCTAAGAAGTTTTCAGTAACTGATCGGAAGGCGGTCCATGCTCCATTTCTCTCTCATTCATTGTCTTCTCAAAATCTTCATCCTTCAACAATTTCTTTATTTGAGGACCAACAAAAATTCCAGCCTTTAATTTGTCTTGTGTAATGAAGGGAAATTTCTTGGAAAGGTACTTGAAGCAGGGTCCATACTGTGGTAGAGCCTTTACAAATTGCTTCATCAAGCCAATTTGATGTGTAGTGGCGGTAGCAATATATTTGTATCTCTGTATTTTTGAAGTGAAATTGCGAAACAACTGTACGTCATAGAACAATACTAAAAGCAGTTCTGGCATCAGCATAAAAAGTGAATCAGAATCACATTAATTTTCAGTCATCCGATATCATGCAGACTAGTTTTATTTGCTTGGAGATGGAAAATAAATTAGTGACAGTGCATTGATAATCTTATGCACAAATGTGCTACATTCACTTGACTTTTTCTACCCTCTATCGTTTATTAACGGTATGCAAACTATTCTTACGAAAGTTTATTTTTCTATCTACCTATTACAATCCAGGTAAACCTTTACAGAAGTGGCTACATTGCACTTTTCGTTATAGATACAAAGAGAACAGCGATAGTCAAATGTTTAACAACTGGACGCTATATGCTGGCTTTAAAATTCCATACTGTTTCCATGACATCGCAAGAAACAACTGAAACTCTACAGGACTTTAAAATAATGGTTAAGCATTGAAAATTCAAACTAGTAACAGCGGATATATCGGAACTGGCTAATGCGGCAAAAACGTTATTTGAAATAAATTGTGTGATTTAAAGAGATCTACATTTTTTGTATATCTCTTATGGTTTATCAGTTATACAAAATTCTTTTCTAGTGAAGAGGGCTCCACAGCTTTTACCAGAAAATTCAGGATATACATTTCAATTAAAATCGTTAGAGCCATTTTGTGAGAAAATCAGAAATAACGAACAATTTTCCGTGTAATGCGTCGTTTAGGGGGGGATGTTCTTTGAAATGATTGGAAGATTTTGAACCTAAATACTAAGTTTGGTATTAATGAGACATTTCCTTTTTACTTTCTCTACTACGTACAGTAAGTAGGGGAAGTATTGTATTCCACCCAAAAATTCGATACCGAGATTTCACCAGAAATATATATTTTGAGACCCCCTGAATAAAAAAAAAGCATTTTTGGAAACATGTCCGTCTGTGTGTCTGTGAACAGCACTATATTTTGAGGCCCCCTGAATAAAAAAAAAGCATTTTTGGAAACATGTCCGTCTGTGTGTCTGTGAACAGCACAACTCAAAAACAAACAGTCGGATAAACATCAAACTGGTATTTAAGTTCAGTATCTTCCAGAGATGCGACACGAAAGTTTTTAAGAAAGTCACCCCACCCCAGATTACCCTTTATATGGAACATTTTTCAAAAATTTTAATTTTCTCAAAAATGGCTCTAACGATTTTGATTAAAATATCATATGCTTAAGATATTTTCTTGACAAATGAAATGTATATCCCGAATTTCCTGGGAATGTCTCCAAAAGTATTCTTCACTGTGAACGACTTTTGCATAACTGGTAAACCATAAGAGATAGACAAAATTTTACTACACAAAAAATATACATCGCGTTAAAGTACACAATTTATGTCATACATTTTTGTTGTTGAGTGAACCATTTTCGAAATATTGCTTGTTATTCCCTTAAATTTTCCAATACTTTTTCTCAAATGGGAATTCGTTATTCATTTTTTTATGTCTGGACATAACAACCAGCGCTTAAAATATTTGACTATCGCTTATAACCTAACAATTCCCCTTGCATCTGCAAGAAAATTAGCAATAAAATTAACATGAAGCAGATGGAGAATAAGCGTTAGTAACAATAGTTTGTACAAGAGTAGAGAAAGTCATGTGAGTGTAACATATCAGATTTTTCGGCTATGCGTTCACACATACGCAACAGTCATGGTTACGTATGCAGCGGGGGTGTCTATTGATACTGGAAATTATTTTACTTTGTTTTACAAACTGGGTGTATTGAAATCATACTAGAATTAGTGATCACATAATGGAAAAATTGAATGAAATATCTGTATAACATTAATTTATTTTAGACTGAATTTTCAGGTGATTGGTTCTTGGAGGACCTTGTTTAATCAAAAAAGTATTTTTGAATGTTATTATTTTGCATGATATCTACATCTTATGAAAAATGACTCGCCATTTGGATAATCTTTCACACCTAACATTTCTTTACAAACTATACATTTCCAGAATTTCGAAGGTTTTTGCGCGGGAGGCTAAGATAATAAATATAAAATCTGCTTATATTTCGTTCCCATTTCTGTGAATACCCATTAATTATTATCACTAGCATGAAGGCTTTATGAAATTAGAGTTGGGACAAATCAGTATAGAAAAAGTCTTCTAGATGATTGTACAATAATTTCGTAAAGAATACAGAGAGTAAATTTAATAAAGTTGTCATCCAAGTTTCAGAAAGCCGCCTGTTCAACACTGGGTATGGCTACTAGCAATAAATATAGGTTCATATTGCGACTATGGCAACAAATAAAAACAGTAAAGACGTTAAGCTAGCCATAACACACATTTGAATACTGCTGCATTTTCACTGCAATGTGACTCCATGCAATTCTGGAATGTTATCCAAACTTACACTGGAAATATTGATATTTTAAACATTACTGTACAGCTGGGGATCGAAATTATTAGACCGTTGTGGCCTAGCTCACAAAAACGAAGGTTACTAGAACTTCACTGTACAGATATATAAACGACCGAAGCACTATGCGTTATTGAATTTCTGGGAATTACAGCCATTTAGATGTTTTTATATCTTAATACAATCCTACCATTATAAACAGGCTGTTACTGTATTCAATATCGTGCATAATTGGCTCATTATGGCAAATGTGCCAACAATAGCAATGGCATAATACTGGTATTCCAAGTTGCCGTGTTTGATAGAGAGAGAATTAAACCATTTTGTGATATTCTTTTTTTTTTCTGAGCTACGAAGATGCAAAAACCTCTATACAAAATAATTAAGATTTCTGATAACAGGCTAATCACAGTCCGTAACTACTGCTCACTTCTCTCCCACGAAGGGAATGTCTTGACTACCGGTTCAACAGGCCAGGTAATAACCATGGGTTACTGACGACAGGTAAAACGCTGTCTCGTGATTGGTCTGCACACGGCAGCAGACTGTACGAGGGATGGGAGTGGTTTATCTACGTCACAGGGAACAATCATTTAGCATTTCAGCCCAATTTCCTCTCGTCCTCGCTATAATGTTGGAAATTCCTATGTCTGGTAATAAATGAAATGAAGGGAGAGAAGCTACCGTCTCATTTACTAACATAATATGAAGAGACTAACCTACGTCAGCTATGTATGCCTAATTATTTCGTGATTTATTTTTCTACAATTTATAATGCTACGATTACATAAAATTTTGTATCCAATCTTAATATGATACTCGTACCATAATCATCAACATTATCCAACCGAGTGGGATGGCTCAGGCGCTAACGTCTGCGGCCCGCATTTGGGAGGTGCGGGGTTCAATTCCTGTAGGCCTACCAAACTGTTTTCTTTTTTTCGTGGTTTTCCTCGGTTGCCAAGGTAAATACCAGATTGGAGATTTAATACCACGATCCAAAGTTCCACCTTAAGTCTAAAGCAATAGTAAAAATCTGATGTGTTACACTCACATGACTTTCTCTACTCTTGTACAAACTATTTTCACAAAGGCGTATTCTCCATGTGCTTCATGTTAATCGAGATATCGAGATGTTAATCTTGTTTCCAATTTTCTTGTAGATGCAAGGGGAATATGGCAGGCTTTAAGCGATAGTCAAATGTTTTAAGCGCTGGTTGCTATGTGGCGCATTTCATTCTCTTGCATGTCCAGGACAAAAAAATCTGATGTGTTTCACTCACATGACTTTCTCTACTCTTTTACAAACTATTTTTACAAACGCTTATTCTCCATCTACTTCATGTTAATCGTGATAAACATTTGCAGACTCTATCTTATTGCTAATTTTCTTGTAGATGTAAGGGGAATATATATTTACAAGGGCAATATAGAAATACAGTAGCCTTTAAGCACATACATATCTCTTAATAGCTGGTTCCCTTTGCCACAGATTTATACTTTTTGCATATCCAAGGCAAAAAAATGAATAACAAATTCCCATTTGAGAAAATAAGTATTGAAAAATTTAAGGGAATAACAAGCAATATCTGGAAAACGGTTCACTCAGTAAAAAATGTATATTACACAATTTTTTTATTTTAACCCGATCTACATTTTTTGTATAGTAAAATTTTGTCTATCTCTTATGGTTTACCAGTTAACCAAAAGTCGTTCACAATGAAGAATACTTTTGGAGAATTTCCAGAAAATTCGAGATATTCATTTCATTTGCCATGAAAACATCTTAAACATATAATATTGTAATCAAAATCGTTAGAGCCATTTTTGAGAAAATTAAAATTTTCGAAAAATGTTTCATGTAAAGGGTAATCTGGGGTGGGGAGATTTTCTTGAAAAGCTTCCTGTCACATCTCTGGAAGATACTGAACCTAAATACCAAGTTTGGTGTTTATCCACTGTTCGTTTCTGAGTTGTGCTGCTCACAGACACACACACGGACATGTTTAAAAAAAATTGGATTCAGGGGGTCTCAAAACATGTATTTCCGGTGAAATCTCGGTATCGAATTTTTGGGTGGAGTACAATACTTGCCCTACTTACTATACATAGTAGAGAAAGTAAAAATGAAAATAGGTGGTAAAAGGGAATGCTGTGCCTTCTATCCACAGATAATGAAAGCGGGTAGACTGGATGACAGGTGTAGAAGCAGAGGTACAGTTGCTATGCACTAAGGCCTCTGTGGACGCGTGACAAAGTAGGATGGTATAGCACAGGGATGACACCTAGAAGTCTAACTGTCCACCACAAACGGATCCACGAGGTATCTCCTAACAGATCCGTCGCCATATGACGCGAAGTTTATCCAGTTGTTGCAGGTTGGAAGTTGCAGGATTACTGCTGCGCTGAGAAAGGAATTTGTCCCAGATCCTTTGCATGTTATCTGCTTTCCAAATAAACCTTGCATTGCGACTAAGTAAATGTTAGTTACAATAGCGTATAGACCTTGAATTTATCTACAGATGATCAAAGTAGTTCATTAAGGCAGCATGTGATTTATTATTCCTTCTTTGGACAACCAATCGCAGTAATGAGCCATAAACCAAATGTAATTGGAATGATGAGACAGAAGGTGACTTGTCCTGAACGAGGTTAATCACGTAAGCCTCGAGTGCAGTTGGAGAAGGTCTAAGGAATAAGAAGTTGTATCTTAAACCTCTGTATGATGTTCCAGTAGTTAAAAACCTTAAAGCACAACTCAATCGTTCATGAGGAGAGAGAGATTCGCGCATCACATGTTCTGTCGTTCAGGTACAGGAATCTCCAGTAGTAATTCTTTATGTGCACTTTCGTCCTTTGTCAAGTAATTACAGTCATCTTTATCTTCCCTTACGCCTTTCATTAAATTTATATGTGAGTGTGCCTTTCTTTTCACCAATCAACAGTGCAGAAATGCTTATAACCAAAATAAATCTTCGGGCCACATTGTTTCTATCTCAATAACCTCCTCTTTCAAAGAGCAGGTTCATAGTGAGGTTTGCGCTAACTTGCTTGCAACGTGTGGACGCAGCACGCTGTTCCGTCCTGTTTGTGCAAACTATATCGTACAAATAAGTCGCTGCCGTGTGACCGACGCTTATTCACGTCTAGTCACCAACACGAACTTCATTTCAGCACTGGATTCTTAGACTTCGATATCCTACATTTTAACACGTTCTTAACAGTAGCTTAAAACCAGGTTCATTGCAGCAGGTCAGGTCGTAGGGGTTAGACAATTCTTCTGCTGTAGACCATGACCTATCATCAGGAAATAGAGGGGACACCTAGCACCTCGAACAAGCGCGGAGTTTTCGTGCTTACCACACCCCCAGGAGGAACGGACGAGGAACAGCAGTAGGCTGTAAGCCACAGGCAGGTCAGCCAATAGAGTCGTGCAGAGGTCCTTGCCCGGTCACAGACTGCACAGAGAGGCTTCCCTCCTGGTTGAACCTCGGAGAACTCCACCTACCGGAGGCAGCTGAGAGAAGGCTGCCAACTTTCCAACGAGCAAGATCTCCGCCATCTTTCCGACATCGACCGACACCTGAAACATGAGAGGGGAAGCGAAATGATAGGAAACGAGAAAAAAATTGTTGGTGGTAGAAGAGAAATCACCCAGCATTCACCTTGCCAACCAGGAAAAATGCATGGCCGGAGTGGCAGAAATCGAGCCCACGACCTCCCGAACAGATAACACCTTGCACATTACCGCTGAGGCATGTCGCTTGGCATATAAACGTATAGTCAAAGTTTAAAAATTGCCCCCCAATTTCAAGTTTAATGCATTTTATAAATGTCGTTTTTACTTTCTCTACTACGTATAGTAAGTAGGGGGAGTATTGTATTCCACCCAAAAAATCGATACCGAGATTTCACCGGAAATACATGTTTTGAAACCCCCTAAATCCAAAAAAAGCATTTTTAGAAACATGTCCGTGTGTGTGTGTGCGTGTGTGTGTGTGTGTGTGTGTGTGTGTCTGTGAACAGCATAACTCAGAAACGAACAGTCGGATAAACACCAAACTTGGTATTTAGGTTCAGTATCTTCCAGAGCTGCGACACGAAGGTTTTCAAGAAAATCCCCCCACCCCAGATTACCCTTTACATGAAACATTTTTCGAAAATTTTAATATTCTCAAAAATGGCTCTAACGATTTTAATTAAAATATCATATGTTTAAGATATTTTCATGACAAATGAAATGTATATCCCGAACTTTCTGGGAATGTCTAAAAGTATTCTTCATTGTGAACGACTTTTGCATAACTGGTAAACCATAAGAGATAGACACAATTTTGCTACATAAAAAATGTAGATCGCGTTAAAATCACAATTTATGTTATATACAATTTTTTTGTTGAGTGAACCATTTTCGAGATATTGCTTGTTATTCCCTTAAATTTTCCAATACTTATACTTTTTCTCAAATTCGTTATTCATTTTTTTTATGTCCTGGTAATGTAAAGAGAATGGAATGCGCCACATAGCAACCACATCTTAAAATATTTGACTATCTATCGCTTAAAGCCTACCAATTCCCCTTGCATCTACAAGAAAATTAGCAATAAGTTTAACATGAAGCATATGAAGAATAAGCGTTTGTTAGAATAGTTTGTACAAGAGTAGAGACAGTCATGTGAGTGTAACACATCAGAATTTTTTTTTTATTATTTTCGTTATTTGCTTATAATTGTAATTACCTACTAGGGACGTGGTAAAGAAATTAAAGATGACTTGAGGTCATGATTAATGCACAAATCCATTTCTTGAAAACAATTTTATTTTAACGCACAATATATTACCCTTCCAAATGTATTTTATCCGGTCTGTTCGTATAGTAACTCAGACATATGTTAAAGTCATCAAATCGTTTCTCCCTTCACATGACCTGAGATCGCGAAGTATCAGAGTACTCCAGATGGGGTCCAGGGATGACGACGGGCAGACCCTTCTTCTGATGATGTCCCTTCAGGGAAACGCGTGCCGGCCGGCACTGGCCACCCAAGGAGTACAGCAGGATTCTTTCTTTCTGCCTAATCTCAGTCTTCGACATAATTTATACTCTGTGTAGATGTGTATCTTTCTGAAAACTCTCAGGGATGCAGTAGTGCCAGAAAGCAGCAGGATGGGATGGTGAAGCTATAGACAGCGGAGACACACATTCGCAAATCACTTTCAGCTCGATTTAGGTCCCGGTGTTTCTAAAAACAAACCGTAAACATCATGGGTGTCTTTTTGCTCTCTGTAGTAACTAGAGGGAGTATTACATTCTGGTGATAAACAAAAGCTTTTTCTTTTTAATTCTGTTTTAGGAACTATGTAACATACAGTAGGTTTTCTACAGCCCGTTCATAATTTTATTTCTCATTGAATCCCTATCCTCTAGATGTCACGCTTCTTCGGATCCCATCCATCCATTCGTTGTTCTCTTGATCTTCCCTGAGTAGTAATAGTCCCGGATGAGCCAATTGTTTTTAACGATAATCCTGCCGCTAGGGGCGCTAGTGTCGCTAGTGTCGCTGCGTGCGACGGCGGCGGCGGTAAGTTTGAAAGCGCCCTGAGCGGTAGGATTATCGTTATTGCAATTGGCTCATCCGGGACGAGTTGAAAGAATTGAGGAAGTGACGTGGAGTGTTTTGATTGGTTCGTTAATTTGGGGTGGGAGATGGAGGAAGGGAGATGGAGGAGTATGGAGGTCGCGTGATGGAGAGGAGCTGGGTGGCGAGGTGTTGTGTGTGCGGAGGTCGGTACTGAAATGGGGGAAAAGATGGGGAGCGAGGGATAAAAAGTGTAAAGGAAAGTGACGTGTGAAGTTGTGATTGGTGGGAATAAGAAGTGAGTTTATTGGTGGAAAGGAGCAAATGAGAGTTGTTGATTGGTAGGAATAAGAGAGATTATGATTGGAGGAAAAGAAAAAGGTGTGGGAGTGGGGTATGTTGGAGGTGTTGGGAAAGGTGAGTTTTGCTAGCAGCAAGATTTGCAAAAGCCTGTCTTGAACTGATCAGCAATTTTTGAACGTCGGATGGTAGTTTTCTTGAGTGGATAGAGAGATGGGGGGGGGATATGAGATGCGGTGGCGAAAATGGGAACTAGACAAGGTTGTTGAGACAAGAGGTTTAAGGACGAGGAAATTTGGAGGTTAGTGGTGAACACGGCGGTCGCAAGAGGTGGGGGTAAGGAGACGCAGTGGTGAGAATGGGAACTAAAAGAAGATGGGGTTAGCAAGAGTTTTAGAAGAGTAGATTTTGAGGTTAAAATAGTGGGAACTAAAAATGGCGGAGGGTCTGCGACAAGGAGATGCGGTGAGAACTAAACAAGATGGCGGACGCAAGAGGAGGGTAAGGAGGTTTGAGGTTACAGTACCAAAACACGAAAGGATATATTCCTACGCCAAGCAGGTCCGAAAAATAATTATGCGTGTGTTACTTACCTGTTACCGGTGTGGATGCGTCACCAAAAGCGCGGCACGCGAGGCGGAAAAATAAAAGCAAACTGTTTTTGAAAATGCTTAACCAGCTTTAAGATCAACCAACATCACTACGCACTGATATACCTAGGTTTTTAAAGCGGTACAGACACCCTTTGCAGAGGCGTAATTTAACTATACCAAAACCTGGTACTGGACCATCGTGATGGTCGCTAGCGTACGTAGGAGCAGGGTTCTCAAGCCGGTCGAAAGCGGTCAAAAACGTGTACGACGTAGGTGTTGGCAGTAGCTGCTGCCGAGGCAACCGTCGAGGTGCGAATGAACGAGATCTGTTCTTGCAGGCAATCTGGTTGAGAGATGAGAGGCGCGGTGGTAAAAATGTGAACTAAATAAGATGGCGGAGGCACGAAGTTGAGGTTAAGGAGCGGCGAGGTGTTGACTGTGCGGCGGTTGGGGTCTGAAAGAGGGGGAAAGATGGCGAACGAGGGATAAAAAGTATAACAGAAAGTGACGTGTGAAGTTGTCATTGGTGGGAATAAGAAGTGATGTTATTGGTGGAAAGGAACAAATGAAAGTTGCTGATTGGCGAGAATAAGAGAGATTATGATTGGTGGAAAGAAAAAAAGGTGTGGGAGTGGGGTATGTTGGAGGTGATGGAAAAGGCAAGTTTTGCTACCAACAACATTTGCAAAAGCCTATCCAGAACTCATCAGCAATTTTAAATAACTAGTGTTTCGGGGGTTTTCTCTGGTTGGTAGACGAATGCAAGCTGTTTCTACCATACTTATATTATTCGTCTTTTTGCTTTTTTTTAAAAAATAACTAGTTTTTTTTTTTTTTTTTTTTTTTTTTTTTGGGAGTTTTCTGCGGATGGTAAACAAATGCAAGCTCTTTCTGCTTTTTCATAGGTTTTCCCTGGTCGGTAGGCGTTTTCTGCACTGGTTGACGAAGGCGTTTCTAATTTTCGAGGTTTTCTCAGGTTTTTTAGCGGTTGTCCCTGCCCGGTAGGCAAACGATGAAGTTTTACCTTGTCGGCGCACGGATACTAGGCACGTACCCGCGCGCGCACACACACACACACACACACACAGAGAGACAGATAGACACACAGACAGGCACACACACACACACACACGGACATGTTTCCAAAAATGCTTTTTTTTTTTTTTTTTTTTTTTTTTTGATTCAGGAGGTCTCAAAACGTGTATTTCCGGTGAAATCTCGGTATCGAATTTTTGGGCGGAATGCAATACTTCCCCTACTTACTATACGTAGTAGAGAAAGAAAAAAAAGTATTGAAAAATTTAAGGAAATAACAAGCAATATCTCAAAAGTGTACTATCTTGTTTTCAAGGGTTTTCCAGATCGGTAAGCGTTAGAATACTCTTAGAGCTTTTTTCAGGTTTTTTAGCGGTTGTCCCTGGCCGGTAGGCAAATGATAAAGTTTTTCTATAACGTTGTCGTTTTGGCTTGTGGCGAACGGGTCCTAGGCACGTACTCGCGCGCGCGCGCACACACACACACACACACACACACACACTAAAATAGTAGCGTATAAAAAAAACTGATGTGTTACACTGACATGACTTTTTCTCTACTGTTGTACAATCTAATTGGTAGCTTTTAAGCGATAGTCAAATATTTTAACGCTGGTTGCTATGTGGCGAATTCCATTCTGTTTGCATGTTTAGGACATAAAAAAAAAAATGAATAAACGAATTTGAGAAAAAGTATAAGTATTGGAAAATTTAAGGGAATAACAAGCAATATCTCGAAAATGGTTCACTCAACAAAAAATGTATATGACATAAATTGTGTATTTTAACGCGATCTACATTTTTTGTGTAGTAAAATTTTGTCTATCTCTTATGGTTTACCAGTTATGCAAAAGTCGTTCACAATGAAGAATACTTTTGGAGACATTTCCAGAAAATTCGAGATATACATTTCATTTGTCATGACATTATCTTAAACATATGATATTTTCATCAAAATCGTTAAAGCAATTTTTGAGAAAAGTACAATTTTCGAAAAATGTTTCATGTAAAGGGTAGTGTGGGGTGGGGGGATTTTCTTGAAAACCTTCGTGTCGCATCCTTGGAAGATACTGAACCTAAATACCAAGTTTGGTGTTTATCCGACTGTTCGTTTTTTAGTTATGCTGTTCACAGACACACACACACACACACACACACACACACACACACACACACGGACATGTTTCCAAAAATGCTTTTTTTTTGGATTCAGTGATTCTCAAAACATGTATTTGCAGTGAAATCTCGGTATCGAATTTTTGGGTGGAATGCAATACTTCCCCTACTTACTATACGTAGTAGAGAAAGTAAAAATGAGTAACGCATTTGAGAAAAAGAATAAGTATTGGAAATTTTAAGGAAATAACAAGCAATATCTCGAAAACGGTTCACTCAACTAAAAAAAATGTATATGACATAAATTGTGTATTTTAACGCGATCTACATTTTATGTGTAGTAAAATTTTGTGTATCTCTTATGGTTTACCAGTTATGCAAAAGTCGTTCACAATGAAGAATACTTTTGGAGACATTCCCAGAAAATTCGAGATATACATTTCATTTCTCATAACATTATCTTAAACATGCGATATTTTAATCAAAATCGTTAGAGCCATTTTCGAAAAATCTTCCATGTAAAGGGTAGTCTGGGGTGGGGGGGGGGGATTTTCTTGAAAACCTTCGTGTCGCATCTCTGGAAGATACTGAACCTAAATACCAAGTTTGGTGCTTATCCGACTGTTCGTTTTTGAGTTATGCTGTTCACAGACACACACAGACACACACACACGGACATGTTTCCAAAAATGCTTTTTTTGGATTCAGGAGGTCTCAAAACACGTATTTCCGGTGAAATCTCGGTATCGAATTTTTGGGTGGAATGCAATACTTCCCCTACTTACTATACGTAGTAGAGAAAGTAAAAATTTAACAAACCGTAGATTTTCAAGAAAATTCCCACACCGCAAACTACCCGTTTAGCGGGGGAAAGTTCGTTATTTTTATTGTCTTAAAAACGGCTCTAACCCCTTTTGATTACGGTGCGGTATGTTTAAGATATGTGCACGATAAATAAAATGTATAACTTGAATTTTCTGGGAATAGCTGTGAAGTAGTCTCATTGTGAATGTCTTTTGTACAAAGTGTTAAACCGTAGGAAACGAAGCCTTATTTACAAGAACGTTAAAGCACACAATCTATGTGTATTAGTATCACTTTGAGGCGTTGTCTATTTACAAAGTTTGCATGTTGATTTTAATGTTTAAAAGCTTTAGACCTTTCTCACTAAAAAACGTCATTCTTTTAACTTTTCGTTTTTTCATTTTGATACAAAGAGAACGGTATATCACAAGTGAAACAGTACTGTGATAACGATACGAACAAACTAATTTTTATTCACCCCACTGAAACACATTTCACAACTGCATGGAATAATATTGATTTAGGGGGCTTTCTCTACCACGTAAAATAGTAGGTAGAGGAGGTATGCATTGCATCCAAATATTCAATATTGAGATTTCACCGGAAAAACTAAATACTTGTTTCGAGGTCCCCTGAATAAAAAACATTTTTAGAAAATTCTGTGTGTATGTGTCAGAGCAGCATAACTCAAAAATGAAAAGTCGGATAAATACTAAAACTTGGTATTTAGGTTGAGTACCTTCCAAAAAGTTACGACACAGAGATTTACAAGAAAGTCCCTCCACCCAAAACTACCCTTTACATGAACTATTTTCCGAAATGTTTTATTTTGTAAAACTGCCTCTGACGATTTTAATTACAACACCATATATTAAAGTCATTTATATGAAAAATAAAATGTATATCTCGAATTTTGCGGAAATAGCCTGCGAAGTCCTCTTGATTCGGAAGAAATTTTCTACGATCTTGTATAACTGCTAAGGTTTGAGAAAAACATACAATACAAAAAAATTTAGATCTGTTTTAAAAAAACACACAATTTATTTGAAATAACGTTTTTGTGACGTCAGCCATTTCCGAGATATTTGTTATAAATGGTTCGAATTGTACAATGCTTAGCATTCTTTTTAAAAGCATGTGGCTTTTCAGTTCTTGCCCCGCCATGTTGTTGGAAAGAATTTAGAATTTTAAGGCCAGTGTATAGCGTCCCTTCGGATGCAACCATTCCCCGAAAAGTTTAACGGGATTAAAAATAAGTGGATATGAAAATAAACTTTCGTACTCACCTATAAGAGACAGAGGTTAGAGGTGATACGAACGTTAACACTTGAGAATTTTCATTCAACAGTTGGTGTTACTCCTTATAAAGGAAGTATCTGCTGCTTCTTTTTATTTCTCGCATTTTACATAACACGTATGCACTGCACAACACAAAAACACCACACGCGGCGTTGTTAGTTTTAAAAAATTGTACTGACGCGAGTGTACATAAACGTTAAAACGCTGCTTGCTTGCTTGTGATTTTGCATGCGCAGCATTGCACAAGGAAGTATGCCGACGTGTGGAAGAACACGAGCGTGAGAAAAGGAAACTCGTCAGCGTTTATGCAGCCTTATTGCAGTGGTGGTCGTGCAGTGGTGGATAGTGGCAGAATGACAGCGTTTTTTTTACAAACGTAACAATTTTGTTGCGAAACGAGGCATTTAACTCGACGCGCATAATGAAACAGCGTTTTCGATAAGCGAGCTTATAAAAGCCCTGTGCTAAGAGCAAACGCCCGTAGTGAAGCGTTGCGATAGCGGGAGTTTTTCTACAAAATCGTTCTATTTGACGGAAAATAGTTTAAACTAAAAAAAACAAAATAGCAGCAGCACTTTGCAGGGGAAATAGCGATCGGCGCATTCGGACGATAAGATGGAGATGCAATCCGGGGGAAGTCGCGATGACACCTTGCAGCCTACGTTCGAAATTATAGGGCACAAGCAGAGAACGCTGCCAAAGCTTTTTTCCGGCTTTACAGAGTCTCAAATTACCGTAAACCCGGTCCCCAGAGATGTCAACCCCGAGCAATGGGTATCGCATCTGTTTAACGATATTCTAAACTTTGCGAAAGAGAACCTGTTAGAAAACGAACCCGGATATTTAGGCATATCCATAACAGACGAAAAGGAGACGTCCAAAGCCTTCAACATGAGCGTTAGGCGCGTAGACCAATTGAATGCGGATGTCATTGTTGGAAGCATCGAAAAAGTAATGCAAAGTAACCAACAATTCTTGCTAAGCGGGCCTCTTCACGTGACGTTTGTGTGGACCAGGGAGGTCTCGGGTTCGTGCCACCAACCTTGCGATGCCTGTAGGGGCAATAAAGGCATTGTCGAAATAGCCAACAAAGACAACTTGTGTTTAGCAAGAGCCATCGTTGTAGGCAAAGCCAAAGTGGATCGCGACGTCAACTACAGAACGATGACGCGTTCCGACTATCTGCAAAAATCGAAGGCCGTAGCCTTGTGCGCGAGCATCGGTCAAGGCCACGACGGCTGCACCATAGATGACGTCAGACGCTTTGACGCTGCGTTAAAGGGATACGCTGTGACGGTGTTTGGCGATCATACGGGGAAGCACGTGCTGTACGCGTCGGATAAGAAATGCGATAAATACATCGACGTCATGCTCCACGCCGGGCACTTTAACGCGATCGTGAACCTTCACAAGTGCTTTAAATGCAAATCGTATTGCCGCCGGTGTCATCATCCCTCGGCACACAAAAAAGAATTTCACAGGTGCGACGCCGGGTGCGCTAAATGCCATCAGCAGTGCGATGCGCGATTCGACGCCTACATACGCTGCGCCGGGTGCAACAGAGATTTTAAGGGACCGGCATGCTTTGCAAACCACGCAAAGAAAGGCGTTTTTTACCCAAAGGCGCTGTCGGTGTGCGACGTAGAAAAGGTGTGCACGTCTTGCAACAAGCTCGTGAATGCGAGGTACAGAAAAACCGCGCACGAGTGCGGGGAAAAGTACTGCTATCATTGCAAGACACACGTGAATTCTAGCCACATGTGCTATATGCAGCCGTACGCCGCAAAGAACAAAAGAAACCGGTACGTGTTTATGTTCATCGACTTCGAATGCACGCAAAACATTCCATATACCGGCAAAAAGGACACATACGAGCATGTACCTAACTTGTGCGTGTTGTACCAAGCCTGCCCGCACTGCATCGACGAACGCCGCAAGACGGCATACTGCATGGAATGCGGTTGCAAAGAATGGGTGTTCACGGACGAACCCGTGAAGCAGCTTTTCGAGCACATCGCGCAGGCGACATTCGAAGCCCGGGACGTCTACGTCGTGGCGCATAACCTCAGAGCTTACGACGGGCAGTTTCTATTAAAGTACATGGTGGCGCACTTAGACTGGATCCCGGAGCTCATCATGAACGGGAGCAAGATCTACAGGATGAGGTACGGTGACGTCACATTTCTAGACTCGCTCAACTTCATACCCATGCCACTCTCCCGCTTTTCCAAGACCTTCGGATTGAAGGAATGCAAAGGTTATTTCCCGTACCTGTTTAACACGAAGGAAAACGAGCGGTACGTGGGTTCGATTCCCGACAAAAGGCATTACTGCCCGGAGGGCATGTCGGCGGAGGGTCGGAAAGCCTTCGAGCAGTGGCACGAAGAAAAGGCGTCCTCCGGGTACGTCTTCGACATGAGGGCGGAAATGGTGGCGTATTGCAAGATGGACGTATTTCTACTCAGTCAGGGAGTTTCCAAATTTAGAAGGGAATTCTTGGACGAGAACGGAATAGACCCGTTCAGAGAATGCGTCACCATTGCGCAGGCGTGCATGTGCGTGTATAGAAAGCGCTTCATGCCGCTTAAAAAAATTGCCCTCTTGCCAGCGGGCGGGTATCGACTAGCGGACCGGCAGTCTCGCGCCGCATGCATATGGCTAACTTGGCTAGAGATGCAAAACCGCATCGTCATCCAGCACGCCATGCGAGGACGCGAAGTTAAAATCGTGGGGCACAAGGTGGACGGGTACAGAGAGGCCGAAAAAACCGCGTACTTTTTCCACGGGTGCTTTTACCACGGCTGCAGGCGGTGCTTTCACAATCGCCATGCGGCGATATACAACTCGGGACACGAAACCATGGCCTCCAGGTTAGAGAGCACCGAGAAGGTCACGGCCAAGATCAAGGCCGCCGGCTACGCTGTGGTGGAAATGTGGGAGTGCGAGTTCGACGCCGCGACGAAGGCCAACCAGGACCTGGCGCGCCACGCAAGGGACTTTCCGGTACCCGAACCCCTGAACCCCAGAGACGCCTTCTACGGAGGTCGCACCAACTGCACCAAGACGTACTGCGAGGCGAAGGGGGATAGCAAGATCTACTACTACGACGTATGCAGCCTGTACCCGTACGTGAACAAGACGAAGCCCTACCCCGCGGGCCACCCCAAGATCCACGTGGATCGATTCCCGCGCTTGGAAGACGTGGGGGGCGGGTTGGTGAAGTGCGAGGTTCTACCGCCGCAACACCTGTACCACCCGGTGCTACCGGCGCGCATCGGCGGCAAGCTCATGTTTCCGCTATGCCGCGCTTGTGCGGAGGCGGAGAACCAAGACGAGTGCCACCACGGAGAGCGCGAGAGGGCGTTGTCGGGTACCTGGGTGATCGACGAGATGAAGGTCGCCCTGGAGGAGGGGTACCGCCTGCTGCGGGTCCACGAGATCTGGGAGTACGACGTGGTGCGGCACGAACCGACCACCGGAGCCAAGGGTCTCTTCGAGGACTACGTGAATCAGTTCCTGAAGATCAAGACCGAAGCCTCCGGATGGCCCTCGCATTGCGACGACCCTGCCGCAAAGCAGCAGTACGTGGAGCAATTCTTCGAACACGAAGGCGTCGCCCTGGATCCCCAGGCCGTCGCCACCAACCCCGGCAGGCGGGAGCTGGCCAAGCTGATGCTCAACAGCTTCTGGGGCAAACTCGGGCAGAGGGAAAACCTCCCCACGTGCGAGCTGGTGGACCGGTACGACCGCCTCCTGGAGCTGCTCAACGACCCGGGCGTGGAAGTGCAGACCTACGTGCCCGTCACCGACCGGATCATGTACGTGGTGTGGAGGTACCGCGAGGAGTGCCGCAAGGTCAACCCCGCCGCCAACGCCGTGCTGGCGGCCTACACCACGGCTCACGCGCGCCTGGTGCTCTACTCCTACCTGAAGAGGCTGGGAGAACGGGTCTGCTACTTCGACACCGATTCCGTCGTCGTCGCCGCCGCTCCGGGCGACTGGACGCCGTCCGTCGGACGCCTCCTGGGGGACATGACGGACGAGCTGGAGAAGTACGGGAGGGGCTCTTACATCGCCCGGTTCGCCTCCACGGGGCCCAAAAGCTACTGCATGGAGATCGTCTGCCCCGAGACGGGCAAGACCTTCTCGGTGTGCAAGGTGAAGGGGATCACGCTCGATTCGGGAAACCTGGAGCTGGTGAACGCGGAGGTGATTCGCGACGTGGTGCTCAGGGACAACGACCGCGCGGTGAAGCTGGAGGGCACGCAGATCTCGCGGAAACCGTCTTGGACGGTCGTCACCGAACCCAGCTCGAAGACGTTTAGGATGGTGGTCAACAAGCGCGTGCTCGCCGGCGATCACGATTCCTATCCCTACGGGTTCAAGAGGAACGCATAAATGAGACGTCCGCAGCCGCGCCAAAGTCATTTCGAACCGGGCACCCCCGAGGAGACGATGCCCTGTCCCCGAGACCTGGGGCGTTTCGAGTTTCCCAGCACGATGCTCGTGGCGGGGCCGTCGCGCTGCGGCAAGTCGACCTTCGTGAAAAACCTGTTGCGCCACGCGCACCGGATGTTCGACGTGCGCCCCAGGAGGGTGCTGTGGTGCCACCCTCCGGAGTATTCGCCGAGACTCGAACCCTCGGCTCTGCGCTGCGAGACCCACGCGGGCATACCCGAACTTGCTTCGGTGGGCGAGAACGACCTCGTCGTCCTCGACGATCTGATGGTGGAGGGTGGCGGGAAGGACGTGTCCAATTTTTTCACCAGAGACTCCCATCACAAGCGCTTCGGCATCGTCTACATCCTGCAGAACGTGTTTCCGCAGGGTCAGAAATATCGCAACATCTCTCTGAATGCGAACTACGTCGTGGTCTTCAAGAACAACCGGGACAAGATGCAGATCGAGAGACTGTGCCAGCAGATCGAACCCAGGAACTCTAGGTTTCTCTTGGAGGCCTTCGAGAAGGCCACCGAACGCCCTCACGGGTATCTCGTGCTGGACTGCACTCAGTACACGCCCGCCCGATACAGGTATCGAACCGGCGTGCTGCCGGGGGAAAACCTCTCTTATTTCGTACCCAACTGAGGCCGCCGAGAGGACTTGGGTTTCGTTTCGTTCTATATTATCCCGGCAGGGTCTCGCCCCGACCGAGGCCGTCGAGTCTAAATAAAAAGTACCGCTTTTGGGGCGAACGTCATTATCGCGCAAGCATGGCTAGAGGTAGGTCAAGGCTCGCGACGCTGACCAGTCCTCGCATAGCGAGACAGCACGGCAATTTGGCGGCTCTGGCCAAGGCGAAGGCCCCTCTGCGCAAAAAGTTGTTAAAAAATGCCGACGGCGATCTGATCAAGGCCATTAGCGAATGCATGCTCAACGTGTGCAGAGGTCACGTGCAACTTCCCGCAAAGTGCTTGGGTCGCCTGAAGAAGCACAAGGCTTCTTGGAGGAAGTTGACGGATAAACGGGTTCCTCTGAAGAAGAAGAAGAGCATCTTGGTTCAAAAAGGAGGTTTTTTGCCGGCATTCCTCCTACCCGTCTTGGCTTCGCTCGGCGGCGCGCTAGTGTCGAAATTAACAGGATGAAGTACGGCAGGCAGATCCTCGTTGCGCCCCAACCGAAGACCGTCGACAGGCTTCACGCTGTAGACCGCACCGTATCCAGATTGGCTAAAGAAATTCGGAACCTGCAGAGCGCGAAGCTCTCTGCCGACGAAAAGTGGCGGCTCGTAAAACATAAATTGGACAACTACCTCGATCTCGTGGCACAAGTCAGAAAGCCCTTCCTGGGCGACGACGACGACGACGACGACGATTACGAAGACGTGCACGAGCGCGTGCCGGTGAAGCAGGAGGTCGAACCCCGAACCATAAAGGTCAACCTCCTCTCGCCTCGCAAAAAGAAGAGGGCGAACCCTGCCACTCCGAAAAAGAAATCGAAATCGCCTTCCGCGTCGTACCATTTTCGCAAGCGCGTCTGGCAACCCCTGTACAAGTAAAGCATGAAGGAATGGAAGGAGCTAAGGCGATACTATGCCAGACCGGAACACTATGCCGGTTTGGGCGCGGTCGAACCCCTTCGAAAGGCCACGGTTGCGTCTAAGGCGAACATCGAGTCCTTCCTTCGAACCCGGGACAGTTACACTCTGCACAAGCCGGTCAGAAAGCGGTTCCCCACCAGATGTTATCACGTGACGAATATGGACGATCTTTGGGAGGCCGATCTAAACGTCATGAACAGCGTGAGGGAACATAACAAACCTTACGTGTACATTCTGACCGTTATCGACGTATTTTCCAAATATGCTTGGGCCGTGCCCCTGAAATCGAAGCTGGGTACCGAGGTCGCGCAAGCGTTTCGCTCCATATTCTCCCAACGCGTACCCAGGGTCCTCCAGACGGACAAGGGGACCGAGTTCACCAACAAGACTTTTCGCGACTTTCTGAAGAAACACGACGTGAAACATTACACAACCAAAAATAACGTTAAAGCCAGCGTCGTGGAGCGCTTCAACCGCACCTTAAAAACCAAGATGTGGAGGTATTTCACGCACAAAAACAGTTACAGATACCTGGAAGTCCTTCCGGCCTTACTCGAGTCGTACAATAGCTCGCATCACAGGTCCATAAAAATGGCTCCGAAGGACGTGAACGAGTCTAACATTTTACGAGTGTACCGCAATCTCTACGGTAATAGGACCCTACCTCGCGCAGGGAAACCCACATTTTCCGTCGGCGATCACGTGCGCATCTCTAAAGAAAAAATGAAATTCGACAAGGGCTACGAGCAGAATTGGACGGACGAAATATTTCGGATAGCCGAGGTGGTGCGCGGTCGGCCGGTGGTATATAAGTTGAAGGATCTGGCCGGAGAAGCCATAGACGGCGCATTTTACACCCAGGAGCTACAAAAGGTCGCGCTACCTCGGACGTTTAAGATCGAGCGCGTTTTACAGACCAAGGGCCGAGGGCGCCGCAAGCAGGTCTTGGTAAAGTGGAAGGGGTATCCGGCAAAGTTTAACTCGTGGGTTCTGGCTTCGACCGTCGATTCGACATGATTAAGACCGAGTCCTTCTCCATCACCCTCGTGAGCAACGCTTCCATGGAACACTTTACCGACAACACCACGGCCAGATTTTCTAACATCTTGCCCGAGAGAATCGTTCTGCAGGGAGAATGGGAGGTCGCCCTGCAAAAGGTCAGGTATCCGGTGAAATTTTATAACCTTTCGCCAGACGTCGCCCGTGTGGCGGGCACCAAGTACACCATGACGCTCCTCCCCACGCATTCCAAATTCAGTTTGCAAATGCCGCAAGGCATCGTGCACAATCCCAAAGACTTGGTGAACCTCGTCAACGCCGCTCTACTCGAACACTTGCACGTGGAAAACTTCTTCCTCTTCGACGAGCGCAAGCAGACGGCGGGCGTGAATGCCGCCGTCGCCCACCCCGAACCACTACCCGACATTCCGTTCGACGGGTTTGTGGAAAATGTCGCGCGCGCTGTCGTACCGTACGCGGTCGGCGAATACGAAGCTCTCAACGATGCGCCCCGCCAGAGACCAAAGCCGAAACCGAAACCGAAGCCCCGGGCTTCGGGGCAGCAGAAACCCGCGGCGGCTCGTTCCGTCAGACCCAAACGAGACGTTTCAAAATCGGAGGACCCTCCGGGGCCTCTACACCGCATCCACAGTTTGCTCTTGACGCCCGCTATGGCAAAAATGTTGGGTTTCGATCCCTACGTCGACGTCATTCTCGAAAAAGCTGCTAAACGCCCCGTAGATCCTTATATGGGGTTTCCTTACGAAATGTTCGTCTACTGTAATCTAGTGTCCCCGCAAGTCGTGGGCGACACCTTCGCCCAAGTCATACAGAGCGCGGCCGTGGAATACGAAAGAAGCAACAACACTTACATGAGCGACGAAAAGACGTTTTTTCCCCAAAATTGGGTACCCTTGATTCAGCAGGACTTCAAGACGGTCAGCATAGATTTAAGGAACGGTTACGGCGATCTCTTGCCATTCGCCGACGGATTTTCCTCTACTGTAGTTCTCGCTTTTCGTCCGAAACAGGCGTAATGGACGTGCACGCCGTAACGCGGTACTACCTCAATCAGACCGGCGGCGCGTTCCACCATCGCGATTTCGCTCTCTACAGGGGCAAGCGCTACCAAAGAGGCAGCGGTCTCTTTTCAGCCCTCGGAGGACTTTTTAGAAGGTTGCTACCGTTTTTAAAGAGCGGAGCAAAAGCAGTCGGAAAGGAGGCCTTAAAGGCGGGCGCCCACGTTCTGTCCGATGTGACTGTGGCGGGAGCAGCGCCGAAGCAAGCGCTCCAGCGGAGGCTCAAGGAGTCCGGATACAATTTAAAACGAAAAGCCGACGAAAAGCTCGGTGCCATGCTCGGTTCCGGCGCCAGGCGTCTCAAGAGAATAAAACCGAGCAAATCCGGAAAGAGCAAGCAGTCCAAGCTGAAACGCGGTAGGCGCAAGGTGCAAGACGTATTTTCGTAATGGCAGACGCGACCGTCCACATGAGTTCCGAACTGGACCTCTTTACAGAGGTGCCGGTTCAGATGAGCATCGAGGAGTCACGGTTCCTATACCTAAACCCTCAAAACACTTTAATGAAAAATGCCCCCATCACCTTTCATTATTCCGGAAATGCGGACGATTACCTAGACTTGACCTACGTCGTACTCGAACTCATGGTGCGCGTTGTAGATGACAAAGGAGAGGCCTTAAACGCTGACGCTAACGCCACTCTGGTCAACAACGCCTTAAATTCCCTGTTTCAACAGATGGAGGTAACCCTCAATAACATCATCGTCTCCATGCCGCAAGCCGGTTACCCCTATAGAACCTACCTCGAGACGCTTCTCAATTACTCCGAAGATGCCATGAACACCAAACTAGAATCTACCCTCTGGAGAAAGGACACGGCAGGCATCATGGACACTTTTATCGCCAATGCGGGCTTTCAGTGGCGTCAGGGGTTTACCAAAGGGAGCAACGTCGTGCAGCTCATCGGTCCTCTGTCCAACGCTCTTTTTAGACAGGAGAAGCTGCTTTTGAACAACGTTAGCATGACCGTCAAGCTCACTCCCGCCTCTCCCCAGTTTTATCTGTTTTCCGACGTAGATACCTTTAAGGGGTACGCCGACATCGTGTCTGCCACGCTGCGCTTAAAATCGGTGCGGCCCTCGCCGACCATAAAGCTCGCGCACCAGGCCGTGCTCGCAAAGGGCAACGCAAAGTACCATCTCAAAGACGTCAGCTTTCACGCTCTCAGCATCCCCAAGGAGTCCAGGGCAATGACGTTTAGCGACGTGTGCGTAGGGCAAGTTCCAAGGAGAGTGGTAGTAGCCATGGTCACCGACAAGGCCTATTCCGGCCATTTTAACTCAAATCCGTACAACTTGAAACATTTTAAAATGAACTTCTTTCAGCTCTACGTGAACGGGCAACCCGTTCCCTCCCAACCTCTGCAACCCGACTTTACAAAGGGACACTATTTGCAATGCTTTCAAACCCTGCAGGACGGCCTAGGCATTCATTTCAAGGACGAGGGACACTCCATCTCCAGAGAAACCTACCCGCAAGGGTATACGATAATGGTTTTCGATCTCACTGCAGACATGAGCGCTAACGAGTCTCACATCTCGGGTCAGCGCCACGGAACCGTCTCTATAAGCATCGGTTTTGCCGATAAATTGACAGAACCGGTCATACTTCTGCTGCTAGCGGAAATACATCGCACGGTCGAAATCGACGCCAACCGATCCATTTTGGTATCATGAACACCTTTCAAATTCAACGGTTTCTATCGACATGCCCCTCTACGCGTTCTCACTTTTTAGGCGTCTACCCCTGCGATAAACTACCCGTACTTCACGGCATTCGAACGCCTCCCTTGGCGCTAGTGGCTAACACCGACCCCAGCACCAAATCCGGGCAGCACTGGGTTTGCATCTTTGTGGACAAAAACTCGCGTGCAGAATATTTTGACAGTTACGGCATAGGACCGCTCTCGCCCCATTTTCTCCGGTTCTTAAATTCGGTCTGCGGGACGCGTTGGTCCACCAACGCCAGAAGGCTGCAAGGTTTCGACAGCACCACGTGCGGTCATTACGTCATCGCCTACCTCACCCACCGCTGCTCCGGCTTACCTAAGCATACATTCTTCTCAAAATTTCGCGTCAGCAATCACGCGCATAATGATGTCGTCATTCGCAAAACGTTCAAAAACGCATGCCGCGCAAAGTGCTCTGCCGCTCGGCAAACTTGTCAACCCTTGAAGGTGAGTACGTGTGTGTGTGTGTGTGTGTGTGTGTGTGTCACTATTCAGCACATCTAAGCTAATCCAACGTCTTGCACGTGCTTTCAGAAGACGCTCCTGCTGATATAAAAAGCAACGTCACGGTGCCGCTCGCCTCATTCAGAGTGTACCATGCAGCACGCGGATACAGTCCTGCTGCCATGCAGCACGCCGACCAGGTAGGTCCGCACCTATGTATTAGCTTGCTTTTTTTCTATCCCGTTTATCTCTCTCTATCCCTCACATTATTATTATTATTGTTTTGTGTGTTCCAGTATAACCGGATGTCAAACCCCAACCACCTCAAAACCCGGGGAAAAAAGGAAACTACCCATCTTCGACCTCCAACAGCATCCCGACAGCCCTGCTCCGCCAGCACAGTTCCAACACAGTGCAGTTGTGGGTCCTCTGGCGGATATCTACTTCCTCAACCCGCAACAAACTAAATTCGTCAGTGTGGGATTCTCCCCCCGGCCACCGCACCATCTCGTCGTCACCATTGCCAAATGTGGACAGCACAACGCAGTCGTCATGAGTTCCTCGCAGTGGCACAAACTCGTCGAAGCCATCCCCATCATTCACAAACGCTTGAATGACCCGCAGGGACGTCTACAGCAATTTCAGTTCAGCGACAACGTCACCATCGTGTTTAAGTTTGTGTTCGGAAAGCTAAAGCTCGTTTTCAAAGAACCGCAAGGCGCATCCGTTACGCTCAACCAACAAGAATGGCACGTGTTGCATACCCTGCAGCGCATCATTACCGACATCATGTATCACAAAAAGAAGGAAGAGACGGACGTGCAAAATCAAATCATGGCATACCACAAGTACATGCTTCACAACCATGCCTCCAACGTTCCCTTACATGACATGAATTTCACGCAGTTCACCAAGTACATACGGTGCGCCAATTTTAGAACATTCCTCGAGGTTCATCATTTCCTCAACACCCATTTCGCACTGCGCATCTCACAAAATAGTCCTTAGTGCGCATGTATTTCTACCAGCGTTCCAACCGCACCTCACCCAAACATCTCGCGCCCTTCGCTCCCGCATTTGGGTCGCGAAGCATCCTATATCATACCCGATCACATTCACGGCGTTTGCATGTTCAGCACCGTTCAAAACAGAGTTCTCCTCCAAGTCGAAAACCGTTAAATCAACGGACACAGTGTTTTTCCTGCGGATGTTGTGCAATAATCGCTAAGCGCTTCCGGCGGATGTAGTGAACCTCCAACGAACGTTTCCCCACCAGTGCTTCCCCTGATGTGGTAATTCTCCAACCAACTTTTCCCCCACCAGTGCTTCCCCTGATGTGGTCGTTTGCATGTTCAGCACCGTTCAAAAACAGAGTTCTCCTCCAAGACGAAAACCGTTAAATCAACGGACACAGTGTTTTTCCTGCGGATGTTGTGCAATAATCGCTAAGCGTTTCCGGCGTATGTAGCCAACCTCCAACGAACGTTTCCCCCACCACTGCTTCCCCTGATGTGGTGTTTCTCCAACGAACTTTTCCCCCACCAGTGCTTCCCCTGATGTGGTCGTTTGCATGTTCAGCACCGTTCAAAAACAGAGTTCTCCTCCAAGACGAAAACCGTTAAATCAACGGACACAGTGTTTTTCCTGCGGATGTTGTGCAATAATCGCTAAGCGCTTCCGGCGTATGTAGCCAACCTCCAACGAACGTTTCCCCCACCACTGCTTCCCCTGATGTGGTGTTTCTCCAACGAACTTTTCCCCCACCAGTGCTTCCCCTGATGTGGTATATCTCCAACCAACTTTTCCCCCACCAGTGCTTTCCCCTGATGTGGTCCTTTGCATGTTCAGCACCGTTCAAAAACAGAGTTCTCCTCCAAGACGAAAACCGTTAAATCAACGGACACAGTGTTTTTCCTGCGGATGTTGTGCAATAATCGCTAAGCGCTTCCGGCGTATGTAGCCAACCTCCAACGAACGTTTCCCCCCACCACTGCTTCCCCTGATGTGGTGTTTCTCCAACGAACTTTTCCCCCACCAGTGCTTCCCCTGATGTGGTATATCTCCAACCAACTTTTCCCCCACCAGTGCTTTCCCCTGATGTGGTCGTTTGCATGTTCAGCACCGTTCAAAAACAGAGTTCTCCTCCAAGACGAAAACCGTTAAATCAACGGACACAGTGTTTTTCCTGCGGATGTTGTGCAATAATCGCTAAGCGCTTCCGACGTATGTAGCCAACCTCCAACGAACGTTTCCCCCCACCACTGCTTCCCCTGATGTGGTGTTTCTCCAACGAACTTTTCCCCCACCAGTGCTTCCCCTGATGTGGTATATCTCCAACGAACTTTTCCCCCACCAGTGATTTCCTGCTTCCGGCAGTTGGGTTATATTTATGCACGCGCATTCTTTACCCCTTCATTCGGTGCTAGCCAGCCGTGGGGAATGCCAGGACCGTCGTGTAAAGACTTCCACTGCTCGTTTTGCTTTCACCAAACGTGCAGCTGCGAACTTAAGCACCGTCTCACCCTCCTGTGCACGCAGTGTCAACACGGTTTCTACGAAGACCTCGATCATCTCAACAAGCAAATTCAGCAATTCCTTCGAAGGTACTCCGCTAGAAACACCACATGAACTGCTTCATCGTGCTCTTTCGGTATCTCGATAACGGACGAAGAATCCGCCTGCTACTGCCCAGGGAACGCCAAGTGCTGCTGCAGAACGGCATATACATCTTCGAACGTTATCCCCCAAGCGACGTCGACCTTGTGTGGAACCAACTTCCCGCAGACGCACAGGTAGTTTGCGCACCTTATCGCAGGTGTAAACAACACTACAACCTTCCTCATCAAACCACTCATATAGACGGCCCTCCCCCGTTTATCAAAAACTGCCATCTGTGCCGTCAGAATGTCACAGGACGTCCTTAAAGAGCTAGAAGAACTTTCCAGCAGCGCCCACACTCTCAGCGTATCTACGCTTCAACAGCACGTACCATATCGCGTCGTCGGCGTCAAAACAATCGACACCGTTCACGGTACAAAGCTCGTCGCCAAACTCGACAACGACACAGAAGTTTTCCTACCAACAAGATTTGCAAAAGCCTCTCCAGAACTCGTCAACAAACTCAACTCTAACTCATTCTGCATCATATACGCAGGCGAGGAAAAACTACGCAGCGGTTTCAAACGTCACATCGTCACGTTCTCCCCATATAACCCTAAATAATGTCCGACGAAACCTATCCCGTCCCCGTGGGGAACAATCTTAACCTACAACTCATTCTCAACGCAGCTTCACCTATCCGTATCCTCTGCATCTCCAACTCCTATTTCCGCAACAGCAGAGTTGTCACCATCACACTCGACGTCCAAGGGGCTCACGCCGTCCACGTCAAATGCGTACCTACCAAAGTACACCAGCATAAACAAGACGCACTATGCGTCATATACCTCGGCAACAGCAACATTCCTGCTCTAACCAACAAAGTCACATCCACAGGATGCTTCTCAACCAGCCATTACAACGAATTTACCATCCCCATCTATATACCAACCTTCACCGAGTTCGTCAACGAAAGTTTCTCTCACCTGCTCGTCACCTGCATCACCAAACCTATCCACCAATTTACCGCCGATAGCAGCAGCAGCGATGACGAGGACTCAAAGTGCACCACGTACTTTAAAATCATTGTTGTGCGCGAAATCTGTGTGTCCTAGTGCCTCAAACAAAAACTATGAATTTTAATGTGCTTTTTTTTCTCCTAATATTACTTATATTGTCCATTTATTGTATTTATATGTTAAGCAAATAATACATCGTGTTAATCAAAACTATGTATACATATCTTTATCCAATGTACTGTATTCAAAGTATAAATAAAGAAAACAGTCCCGGATGAGCCAATTGCAATAACGATAATCCTACCGCTCAGGGCGCTTTCAAACTTACCGCCGCCGCCGTCGCACGCAGCGACACTAGCGACACTAGCGCCCCTAGCGGCAGGATTATCGTTAAAAACAATTGGCTCATCCGGGACTATTACTACTTCCCTGTCCTCTGTTTCCATCAGCTTCCCAATTTAACACTATTCTTACTATTCTATCCTATCATTTCGCATTCTTTTCACATGGCGGAGTCATTTTAATCTTCTCTCTACTACTGTTTTCAATACGTTATTTTTTACATCCATTATTTCACGAATTTTTGTATTTTTAATCTTATCCTTTTTCGAGATTCGACAAGCCCAGCGCCAAATCCATCTCTGTTGTTAACAACTGCCTTTCTTGTTGCTATTTTCATTGTCCACGTAATATACTTTGTACTGTTGAATTATAAATGAGCCTTTTCGTTTTATTTAAAACGTTTCTGCTCCATAATAGGGTGTTCAACATTCCAATTGGTTTTCTTCCTTCACTTGTTCTATTTTCTGTCACTAATCTACTAGTTCCATCTACTGATATGATTGATCCCAAATACTTAAATATATTGTCCATTCTAATTTCCTCATTAATAACCTCTATTTTTTCACCCCTGTTCGTTGTGATAAATTTTATGTTTTGTTAAAGTTAATATCAAGTCCCCAGATTTTATATTTTTATTTTTCAATTAATTTTCTCATCATGTATGCGTCCTCAATATCTTGTGTTGTTATTACTTGGTCCTCTGCAAAAACTAATTGATGGTGTAATTTTGATTCATTGGAATTCTCACAGTATAACATTTTTTTTTGTTTACCATTGAAGTAAACAAGCACCTATGCATATTTTAAATAGTTAGACAGCGTAGACAAAAGCTTACTACACAAAAATATCTGATGTGTTACACTCACATGACTTTCTCTACTCTTGTACAAACTATTTTTAGAAACGCTTATTCCCCATATGCTTCAGGTTAATCCAGATGTTAATCGTATTGCTAATTTTCTTGTGGATGCAAGGGGAATATGGTAGGCTTTAAGTGATATTCATATGTTTTAACAGCTGGTTGCTATTAGGCGCATTCCATTCTCTTTGTATATCCAGGACATAAACAAAATGAATAAGGAATTCCCATTTGAGCAAAAGTATAAGTATTGAAAAATTTAAGGAAATAACAAGCAATATCTCGAAAATGGTTCACTCAATAAAAAAAATGTATATGACATAAATTGTGTATTTTAACGCGATCTACATTTTTTGTGCAGTAGAATTTTGTCTATCTCTTATGGTTTACCAGTTATGCAAAAGTCGTTCACAATGAAGAATACTTTCGGAGACATTCCCAGAAAATTCAAGATGTACATTTTATTTGTCATGAAAGTATTTTAAATATGTGATATTTTAATCAAAATCGTTAGAGCCATTTTTGAGAAAATTAAAATTTTCGAAACATCTTCCATTTAAAGGGTAATCTGGGGTGGTGGGATTTTCTTGAAAACCTTCGTGTCGCATCTCTGGAAGATACTGAACCTAAATACCAAGTTTGGTGTTTATCCGACTGTTCGTTTCTGAGTTATGCTGTTCACAGACAGACACATACACGGACATGTTTCCAAAAATGCTTTTTTTGGATTCAGGGGGTCTCAAAACATGTATTTCAGGTGAAATCTCGGTATCGAATTTTTGGGTGGAATACAATAATTCCCCTACTTATACGTAGTAAAGAAAATAAAAAATTGAATAACGAATTCCCATTTGAGAAAAAGTATAACTATTGAAAAGCTTAAGGGAATAACAAGCAATATCTCAAAATGTTTCACTCAACAACAAAAATGTATCTGAGATAAATTGTGTATTTTAACGGGATCTACATTTTTTGTGTAGTAAAACTTTGTCTATCTCTTATGGTTTACCAGTTATGCAAAAGTCGTTCACAATGATGAATACTTTTGGAGACATTCCCAGAAAATTCAAGATATTCATTTAATTTGTCATGAAAGTATCTTAAACATATGATATTTTAATCAAAATCGTTAGAGCCATTTTTGAGAGAATTAAAATTTTCGAAAATTGTTTCATGTAAAGGGTAATCTGGGGTGGGGGGATTTTCTTGAAAACCTTCGTGTCTTATCTCTGGAAGGTACTGAACCTAAATACCAAGCTTGGTGTTTATCCGACTGTTTGTTCCTGAGTTACGCTGTTCACAGACATAGACACACACACACACACACACACACACACGGACATGTTTCCAAAAAATGCTTTTTTTGGGTTCATGGGCCCTCAAAACATATATTTCCGGTGAAATCTCGGTATCGAGTTTTTAGGTGGAATACAATACTTCCTCAGTAGGTTATTTAGAAGAGAGCTGGGCCACTTTTTTTGCGTTTATATGGGAAAGGATAGGGAAAACGAGGGTGGATGCGGCGGGCCAAGGAGGAAAATGCGTTTACATGGACGAGATAGGGAATACGAGGACTGACGCTAGGCTAGACAGCGGCAGAAGGAGGGGGATGCGCTTTATATGAGACAGATAGAGAATACGTAGAGAGGTGCTAGGCTAGACAGAGGCTGAGAGTAGAGTATGCGTTTATATGTATGAGAGGTATAGGAGCAGGAGGAGCGGTGCTAGGCTAGACAGAGGTTGAGTAGAGTATGGGTTATATGAGAGAGGTAGGGAACAGGAGGAGAGGTGTTAGCTAACCAGAGGTTGAGGAGTAGAGTATGGTTTATATGAGAGATATAGGAAAACGAGGAGGGGTGTTAGGCTAGACAGAGGTTGAGGAGTGGAGTATGGTTTATATGAGAAGTATAGGAAAACGAGGAGAGGTATTAGGTTAGGAGAATTGAGTATGTGTTTATAAGAAGATACGAGAAAACGGAGAGATCCTATTATAGGATAGACAGGTGTTAAAGGTAGAATGTGTTTTATATGAGCGGTATAGGAAACCAAAGAGAGATGCTCAGCTAGACAGGGAACAGGAGAGGAATGCGCTTTATGAGAGGTAGGGGATACGGGGAGTGGTGTTAGGCTAGACAGAGGTTGAGAGTAGAGTATGCGTTTATATGTATGAGAAGTATAGGAACAGGAAGAGGGGTGTTAGGCTAGACAGAGGTTGAGGAGTAGAGTATAGTTTATATAAGGGTATAGGAAAACGCGGAGAGGTGTTAGGCTAGACAGAGGTCGAGGAGTAGAGTATGGTTTATATGAGAGGTATAGGAAAACGAGGAGAGTTGCTAGGCTAGACAGATAGTGAAGCAGTAGGAATATGGACTTATATACAGGAGAGATAGGGAATAGGAGGGGAGGTGCTAGACCTTGAAAGCGCCTTTAGACGTGAACTTCGTGGAAAACTGTTTCATGTCAATGTTCTAGACATGCCCATCACGTAACCCATTCAGGGAAAAGGTGACCAGCAAAGGGAAAAAGGTGACCAGCAAAAGGGAAAAAGGTGACCAGCAAAGGGAAAAAGGTGACCAGCAAAGGGAAAAAGGTGACCAGCAAAGGGAAAAAGGTGACCAGCAAAGGGAAAAAGGTGACCAGGAAAGGGAAAAAGGTGACCAGCAAAGGGAAAAAGGTGACCAGCAAAGGGAAAAAGGTGACCAGCAAAGGGAAAAAGGTGACCAGGAAAGGGAAAAAGGTGACCAGCAAAGGGAGAAAGGTGACCAGGAAAGGGAAAAAGGTGACTAGCAAAGGGAAAAAGGTGACCAGCAAAGGGAAAAAGGTGACCAGCAAAGGGAAAAATGTGACCAGCAAAGGGAAAAATGTGACCAGGAAAGGGAAAAATGTGACCTGCAAAGGGAAAAAAGTGATCAGCAAAGGGAAAACGGTGACCAGCAAAGGGAAAAATGTGACCAGCAAAGGGAAAAAGGTGACCAGCAAAGGGAAAAATGTGACCAGCAAAGGGAAAAAGGTGACCAGCAAAGAGAAAAAAGTGACCAGCAAAGGGAAAAAGGTGACCAGCAAAGGGAAAAACGTGACCAGCAAAGAGAAAAACGTGACCAGCAAAGGGAAAAATGTGACAGCAAAGGGAAAAAGGTGACCAGCAAAGGGAGAAAGGTGACCAGCAAAGGGAAAAAGGTGACCAGCAAATGGAAAAAAGGTGACCAGCAATGGGAAAAACGTGACCAGCAAAGGGAAAAAGGTGACCAGCAAAGAGAAAAAGGTGACCAGCAAAGGGAAAAAGGTGACCAGCAAAGGGAAAAAGGTGACCAGCAAAGGGAAAAACGTGACCAGCAAAGGGAAAAAGGTTACCAGCAAAGGAAAAAGGTGACCAGCAAAGGGAAAAAGGTGATCAGCAAAGGGAAAAAGGTGACCAGCAAAGGGAAAAACGCGACCAGCAAAGGGAAAAAGCTGACAAGCAAAGGGAAATAGGCGAACAGCAAAGGGAAAAAGGTGACCAGCAAAGGGAAAAAAGGTGATCAGCAAAGGAAAAATGTGACCAGCAAAGGGAAAAAAGGTGACCAGTAAAGGGAAAAAAGGTGACCAGTAAAGGGAAAAATGTGATCAGTAAAGGGAAAAATGTGACCAGCAAAGGGAAAAATGTGACCAGGAAAGGGAAAAAGGTGACCAGCAAAGGGAAAAACGTTACCAGCAAAGGGAAAAAGGTGACCAGCAAAGGGAAAAAGGTGACCAGCAAAGGGAGAAGGGCAGGGAAAAGGCGGTCCTCTCACGGGAAAAGCTAACCCACTCACACTAACAGGTAAGTAATTCAGTTAGTATCACAGGGTAGGTCAGGTTCCGGGAAGCGGATATAGCATAGCTCCGTATGATGTTACAGGTAATTCAGAGAGTATCGTAGGTATTTAGGATAATTCAAGTAACATAGGTGTTTAAAGTCACTCAGCTAGTATCACAGGTACTCACGGTAATATAGAGAGTAATTAGATCATAAACATTTCTTATCCAACGTTACAACAATTTATATACTTTTTTCTAAATCTTACAAACTTATTGTACGATGCGGAGAGGGATAAACTGCATATAGGTTCACAAATTGAAAAGCTTTGCGTCAACATACCTTTATTTAAGTTTGTTGTAGATGTCTCTCCCCTTTTATCTAGGCTTGAGACTAGCACTAGGATTGCTCCTAATGGCAGGGTTACCACCTTCCCTTCCATCTTCTTCTTTCTTCATCAGGCGTCTGCTAGTTGCATATCAGCACACGGATAAACTTCATTTTTAACATTGTAGACTCACGAGAAAATCTTCATATTCAACTTACATTCTCTTATGCACTACTTGTAATGCTGTAATGTCCATAGGCGTATGTCGTTATACCGTCCTCAGCAATAATTCTTTTATCATCAAAGGGATTCAATGCAATTTTATTCACTTGCACCGTGGTAACAGCATGCTTTCGTGATAGGATTAGATTCATGGGCGTTCTGATGATTTCACAGGTTTTAAGACAGTCTGTATAGCTGTCAAACGAAATGTACTGCTTAATAGCGCTACGTTTTATACCTTTAATCTTTTTTATCATTGAGCCTTGAATATCTAAGGCATACATCTTAGGTCGTAGTCCAACAAAGCGTAGGATGATTTTGCTATTAGCCTCATCTTTAAATTTTCCCAATACCTTCTTGTTCTGAGTAGAGTGACATATATGATTGACAGGGTAATCAGCTGTATCCAGATGCTCAAGAAAACGTAGCTTGTCCTTGTACACATCTTCAGTTGTTACACGATGAATGAATGAATCAGTGTCCATATACATAAGCTTCAGGTTTCCAGCTCCATAATAAGGCAACAACACGTCGTAATGGTAGTTATACATTAATGTCTTGGAGATGTCCAACACACTCATTCCAATGTATATGGGCTTGTTGAACACAATCTGACGAGAGGCCATATGTACAGCAGCTAGATTAGCAGCATATATAGTCCTGTCGATAAACGTAGGCTTGGCGATCAACTTCTCTAGAGTCTTCTCATTGGTCACCAGTCGTATATCCACACGGCTACGCAGGTTCTCCATAGTTTTTCCAAACATGGCGTTGTTAAAGAGCTTGTAGAGATCCTTCTCGAAGTCATTTGCAGCTTGTTGTCGTAGCCCGTTGTTAAATTCCACATAAGGTTTCAACCACCGAGACTGTAGGAATTGTAGCACACGATGGATTTTTGTTAGCCGTAGTCCATGACTAAGAGCCTGCTTCAAAGCCATGTAATGCACTACATACTTCTTTCGAGGTCCAAGATGAGGTATCAGTTTCTTTGTAGATGCTTCCAATGGTTTCATACACTCAGGCAGGAAAGGTAGATCATTGTGTAGATCGTGAAGTTCTGCAGGATATTCGATATCAACTTCTAATATGTACCCATGAGGATCATCTTCTTGTAGCGTTTCTAAGTTGATTTCTTCAGGCGAAACCCACTGAAATCCACCAAAAGGAAGGGCGTGACACATTGCCCACCCATATTGGTTATTGGCGTCCTCATATGTGATAAATTGGGTCGCTCTCGACGGATCAAACTTCTCCATATACGTGTTATTAGCCTCAGCATACCGATGGGAAACTTGACATAAACCTCCTCTTATACCTGATTCCACCATGAGTAGTTGATCATAATCTTGTAACAGCTCCAGCTTAATTCCTGTATACAACAACATGGCGTCCCATGTAAGTCCTGGAGAGGTAAAATAATGGGAAGGATCGACTTTGTGTGTTTTAAGGGTTTGCTCTCTGAACGTCTCAAAGACATCGGCTAGGAGTAGTACATCTGAGGTTAAGTAGAGATCGCTGTACTCTCCCAGGTTTCTTACATTAAACAGCTCCCATACATTTCTAGCATGATCGTAGTCAGCATCACTAATTTCTTCTTCATTTAATCTATTGTAGAAGGAGTCCTTAGGAGGCAAGCAGGTCTCGTTCAAAACATCCCAGGAAGTGACGTAATCATAGGGAAATACGCCCTTACGGGTCATCAACTTCAATTTGTCTTCTCCAAAGTACTTTAGTGTTTCAGGATATGAGGTTAGATTTTTTACCAACTTATCCAAGCTTGTACTGAGGAAACGGAAGCTGTCCACAAATCGAAGCTTTATATCTCCTACATACTTGGTGAATGAGATATAGCTTTCTTCAGAGTTAGGAATTACCTCCACACGTTCACTTGTACAACCCAGCTCCTTAACAATGAAATGAGAGTCATATCCGCTAAGGTTATGCATGAAGACTGGTATATATTTAGGTGTTTTACAGGCTAAATTACATTCATTATGAAGACTTCCGCGATATTCACCGCTGATGTGATCATGATCGCGTACTTTATAGTTCTCTTCTGTAAAGGGTTTTCCACACAAGTAGCATGTCGTAGAAGACTCAAAATCCTTTTGCTGTTGATCCGTGAGTTTCAGAGGCTTAGCAGATTTGTATATGTCATCAATCATTTTTGCAAGAGATGTCAGGTACAACATAAACTTCTGAGCAGCATCAGCACCACGATACACATAGGGTTGCTTAGGAAGACCAGTTTCAATATGTTCAACACTGGATGTAGGCTTCACGTAAACACAGAAGCTCATTGGGGTGTGCTCTTGATAAGGGGTTGTATAGGAAGTTTCAGGATTGGGTATACACGTATGGCATGGAGTGAGAATACTCTCAAAATCCGCATAGATGACATAAGGTACTTTCAGCATCCTCTCAACATTTTTAAACTGTACAATTGCTTTCTCCTTGGTAGGCATAACTACCCTTGCAACACCATGTTGAATACAGACGGTTGCATGTTTTGTAGTTTTTCCAGTCCACTTCGTCCATATCGATCATCAAAATGTGTAAAGCAGCGCTTACAAGTATAAATCCGTCCATTACATGTAGTTTTCTGGCATCGAATGAGTTTCTCAAAATTCTTTATATATACGTAGTGATGTTTTCCACTATCACTCAATAGTAGCAGGTCGCAGTGTTCAGGTAGTTCAATATCAGCAACCTTTATCGGATACACTTCATGCTTCTCATCTAGTCCGAAAACGTTAATAGATATCTTGTTAAACTTCTCAAATTTAGGTATTTGAGAAAGTGGAGTAGGATAGGAAACACAGCTGAAGTCGTACTTATCTTGAAGCTGCTTGTATTTGCTGACGCGTTGAGGCTTGGTGCTCACGAATTTAGCTAATACGGAGTACATGAAACATTTCTCGTCGCTAAAGTTCTGAATGTTTATACATGCTTTCTTTGCTTCAACAGATGACGGTAGTGGTATGTAGCTACTCCCTCGCAACGGATTGTACTTGTTGATACGAAGTCGAAGTCCTTCCACTGCAAGCAAAGGCCAGTTGCTACCCTTAAGCTGAGACTCCTCCATTTCAGTCACCAATTTCTTGAATTTCGCTTCCAGTGTCGAGTCCAGATCTGTTTCTAGGAAAACAGGATGATTCCTTGTTTTAAATGTTTTGTCACAGGTTTCTCCAATACTGTTGACAAATCGACACTCAGCCAGCAGATTAATTTTAACACTCTTGTGAATACCAAGCTCTTTATGCACAGCCTGGATTATGCGTTGTTTTGCCTCTTGCAGATACATATTCAGGTCCTTAGGTGATTCGCATCGTATAAAATACGATTTTAATCGTCCTTCGAATGAAGTTTCGTATTCTTTCATATCACAGTCCTCCATTGTTGACAGTAACTGATGTTTAGTTGGCTCCAATCTTCTTTTCTTCTGAGGGCTGCTTATTTCACATATATCTTCGTGTCGCTGCCCCTTATAACCATCTTTGAAGGTTACATTACAATGTTTACATTTGAAGAGCTTCTTGCAGCTCATCTAGTGTCTTCTCTTGTCATAACCTCGGAGGAACTTCTTCCCACATTTTAGGCAAGCGTATCCAGTAGCGCTTGGAATAATATCCTTATACGCTGAGTTATTCATCTTTATTCTTGATGTAATAACGTATTAATCACTGATCAATGAAATGTAGGCCTCTTCACCTTGATATCACTTTAGAAAGCTGATTATTCTTGGAGAGAACACGATGTTAACACCTCAAGACTAATTAGCACAATGAACTCCAATGCCCTAGATGACCGTATTTATAGAGGGAGCACGAGCCTTTTAGATCAATCATAAACTCGCTCCATAGCTACCTGTATGTGTTTGCTCCACGCGTATTAACCTCACCCCCAGAGTCAGGATGTCTATGACGTCACACCCAGAGACAGGATGTCTGGCAGTATCAAACACGTTTAAACTCGTCCCGTAACTACCTGTATGTGCTGTCACACCTACAAGAGAAGTATTCCCACACGCTCATTCAGTCAGAGGTTCCATTCAAAGCCTGCCACCACTACCACCAACGCTACCACCACCCATTACACCAAAGCTAGCACAATCTCAAAGGCTTAAAGGGTAACGTAGAAGATTTTCTCCCTTGTTTAGTTAAATGTATGTATATACTACATTATTTCATGTTTTCATTCCCTTTTCAATTCTTCCTTTCCATCTTCCCACAGAAAGACCACTACAATCACGAGCAAAGCAATTTTTCCGAGTTACAGAGATCCTAAGCTTCTAGAATCGAACTCGGTAATACTTTTAATAAACGTGTTTTAGTAATTTAGCTCCCCCGCATCAGCATCTACCATTTAATCTTTACTCGAACCTGATAGGATTCATAGGCTTGATGATATAGGAAATCACCCCTTCGGGATTCAATTTGAGTACTTTAAAGTAGTTATTGTCATGATAACAATATTTAGGGACTAGGTACTCTGTTTACGGTTTACTTGACGCATCTATCTAAACTAAATTACGAGTTATTAAATTTGCAAGTAAATTCCATTCAATCAGTATTCGAACCCAGAACACCAGGAACAAAATAATCTATAATATTAGCATGACATGTTAAACAAAGCTGTGTGCAGTTACGCTATCAATCTAAGTGATATATTCTAGTGTACAGAGGAAAATTAAGGAAGTAATTAAAAGATGGGAATCGAACCAAGCACAACTGATTGGTAATCATATACAGCAATAATTACCTATTATAAGAGCTATCAATCGTGCTTTGGTTCATCCCTCTATCTCTCTTAGTTTCCGAGATAATGAAGATTTAAAATTAAGAATCGAATTCAGGACACCAGATCCCCAAATATAGATCCGCAAGAAACTACCTATTGATATAAATGTAATAACGTTTATTTGACGTCTTATCTTAAGTAGTTTAGGAGTTATTAAATTTATAATTAAATTACATTTTATCGGTATTCGAACCCAGAACACCAGAAACAAAATTATTTATAAAATTAGTTTGCTATGTTAAAAAGAGTTGTATACAGTTACGCAATCAATCTAAGTGATATATTCTAGTATACAGAGAAAAATTAAGGAAATCATTTAAAAATCGGGATTCGAACTAGGGACAACTGATTGAAAATTATATACAGTATTAATTACGCATCATAACAGCTATCAATAATGCTTTGGTTCACTCCTCTACCTCTCTTAGTTTCCGAGATAATGGCGATTTAAAATTAAAGATCGAACCCAGGACACGAGGTACCCAAATATACATTCAGAAGAAACTACCTAATGATATAAATGTAATAAAATTTATTTGGCGTCTTTATCTTAATTAGTCTCTGAGTTATTAGAAGTTGAATTTGTAATTACTCGTGGGATTCGAACTCAGGCATCCCGGACAACTCGGATTAATATCTCAAGGACGCGGCGCATTCCAAAGAATTGATTAGTTTTTATCCCATTGTTCTATCTCTTTTCATTCAGGAGATATAAGCGATTAATCAGTAGTGGACATTTGGGGGTGGGGGCTAATTAGTGGGGGGGCTAATTAGCATATTAATTGCATTCCATGCATATTAAGTGATACAAAACCCCCAAATGTACCCTAAAAGTAGTTATTGTCATGATAACAATATTTAGGGACTAGGTACTCTGTTTACGGTTTACTTGACGCATCTATCTAAACTAAATTACGAGTTATTAAATTTGCAAGTAAATTCCATTAAATCAGTATTCGAACCCAGAACACCAGGAACAAAATAATCTATAATATTAGCATGACATGTTAATCAAAGCTGTGTGCAGTTACGCTATCAATCTAAGTGATATATTCTAGTGTACAGAGTAAAATTAAGGAAGTAATTAAAAGATGGGAATCGAACCAAGCACAACTGATTGGTAATCATATACAGCAATAATTACCTATTATAAGAGCTATCAATCGTGCTTTGGTTCATCCCTCTATCTCTCTTAGTTTCCGAGATAATGAAGATTTAAAATTAAGAATCGAATTCAGGACACCAGATCCCCAAATATAGATCCGCAAGAAACTACCTATTGATATAAATGTAATAACGTTTATTTGACGTCTTATCTTAAGTAGTTTAGGAGTTATTAAATTTATAATTAAATTACATTTTATCGGTATTCGAACCCAGAACACCAGAAACAAAATTATTTATAAAATTAGTTTGCTATGTTAAAAAGAGTTGTATACAGTTACGCAATCAATCTAAGTGATATATTCTAGTATACAGAGAAAAATTAAGGAAATCATTTAAAAATCGGGATTCGAACTAGGGACAACTGATTGAAAATTATATACAGTATGAATTACGCATCATAACAGCTATCAATAATGCTTTGGTTCACTCCTCTACCTCTCTTAGTTTCCGAGATAATGGCGATTTAAAATTAAAGATCGAACCCAGGACACGAGGTACCCAAATATACTTTCAGAAGAAACTACCTAATGATATAAATGTAATAAAATTTATTTGGCGTCTTTATCTTAATTAGTCTCTGAGTTATTAGAAGTTGAATTTGTAATTACTCGTGGGATTCGAACTCAGGCATCCCGGACAACTCGGATTAATATCTCAAGGACGCGGCGCATTCCAAAGAATTGATTAGTTTTTATCCCATTGTTCTATCTCTTTTCATTCAGGAGATATAAGCGATTAATCAGTAGTGGACATTTGGGGGTGGGGGCTAATTAGTGGGGGGGGCTAATTAGCATATTAATTGCATTCCATGCATATTAAGTGATACAGAACCCCCAAATGTAAGAATTCGATTCTTAATTTTAAATCTTCATTATCTCGGAAACTAAGAGAGATAGAGGGATGAACCAAAGCATGATTGATAGCTCTTATAATAGGTAATTATTGCTGTATATGATTACCAATCAGTTGTGCTTGGTTCGATTCCCATCTTTTAATGACTTCCTTAATTTTCCTCTGTACACTAGAATATATCACTTAGATTGATAGCGTAACTGCACACAGCTTTGTTTAACATGTCATGCTAATATTATAGATTATTTTGTTCCTGGTGTTCTGGGTTCGAATACTGATTTAATGGAATTTACTTGCAAATTTAATAACTCGTAATTTAGTTTAGATAGATGCGTCAAGTAAACCGTAAACAGAGTACCTAGTCCCTAAATATTGTTATCATGACAATAACTACTTTAAAGTACTCAAATTGAATCCCGAAGGGGTGATTTCCTATATCATCAAGCCTATGAATCCTATCAGGTTCGAGTAAAGATTAAATGGTAGATGCTGATGCGGGGGAGCTAAATTACTAAAACACATTTATTAAAAGTATTACCGAGTTCGATTCTAGAAGCTTAGGATCTCTGTAACTCGGAAAAATTGCTTTGCTCGTGATTGTAGTGGTCTTTCTGTGGGAAGATGGAAAGGAAGAATTGAAAAGGGAATGAAAACATGAAATAATGTAGTATATACATACATTTAACTAAACAAGGGAGAAAATCTTCTACGTTACCCTTTAAGCCTTTGAGATTGTGCTAGCTTTGGTGTAATGGGTGGTGTTAGCGTTGGTGGTAGTGGTGGCAGGCTTTGAATGGAACCTCTGACTGAATGAGCGTGTGGGAATACTTCTCTTGTAGGTGTGACAGCACATACAGGTAGTTACGAGACGAGTTTAAACGTGTTTGATACTGCCAGACATCCTGTCTCTGGGTGTGACGTCATAGACATCCTGACTCTGGGGGTGAGGTTAATACGCGTGGAGCAAACACATACAGGTAGCTATGGAGCGAGTTTATGATTGATCTAAAAGGCTCGTGCTCCCTCTATAAATACGGTCATCTAGGGCATTGGAGTTCATTGTGCTAATTAGTCTTGAGGTGTTAACATCGTGTTCTCTCCAAGAATAATCAGCTTTCTAAAGTGATATCAAGGTGAAGAGGCCTACATTTCATTGATCAGTGATTAATACGTTATTACATCAAGAATAAAGATGAATAACTCAGCGTATAAGGATATTATTCCAAGCGCTACTGGATACGCTTGCGGAAAATGTGGGAAGAAGTTCCTCCGAGGTTATGACAAGAGAAGACACGAGATGAGCTACAAGAAGCTCTTCAAATGTAAACATTGTAATGTAACCTTCAAAGATGGTTATAAGGGGCAGCGACACGAAGATATATGTGAAATAAGCAGCCCTCAGAAGAAAAGAAGATTGGAGCCAACTAAACATCAGTTACTGTCAACAATGGAGGACTGTGATATGAAAGAATACGAAACTTCATTCGAAGGACGATTAAAATCGTATTTTATACGATGCGAATCACCTAAGGACCTGAATATGTATCTGCAAGAGGCAAAACAACGCATAATCCAGGCTGTGCATAAAGAGCTTGGTATTCACAAGAGTGTTAAAATTAATCTGCTGGCTGAGTGTCGATTTGTCAACAGTATTGGAGAAACCTGTGACAAAACATTTAAAACAAGGAATCATCCTGTTTTCCTAGAAACAGATCTGGACTCGACACTGGAAGCGAAATTCAAGAAATTGGTGACTGAAATGGAGGAGTCTCAGCTTAAGGGTAGCAACTGGGCTTTGCTTGCAGTGGAAGGACTTCGACTTCGTATCAACAAGTTCAATCCGTTGCGAGGAAGTAGCTACATACCAGTACCGTCATCTGTTGAAGCAAAGAAAGCATGTATAAACATTCAGAACTTTAGCGACGAGAAATGTTTCATGTACTCCGTATTAGCTAAATTCGTGAGCACCAAGCCTCAACGCGTCAGCAAATACAAGCAGCTTCAAGATAAGTACGACTTCAGCTGTGTTTCCTATCCTACTCCACTTTCTCAAATACCTAAATTTGAGAAGTTTAACAAGATATCTATTAACGTTTTCGGACTAGATGAGAAGCATGAAGTGTATCCGATAAAGGTTGCTGATATTGAACTACCTGAACACTGCGACCTGCTACTATTGAGTGATAGTGGAAAACATCACTACGTATATATAAAGAATTTTGAGAAACTCATTCGATGCCAGAAAACTAAATGTAATGGACGGGTTTATACTTGTAAGCGCTGCTTTACACATTTTGATGATCGATATGGACGAAGTGGACTGGAAAAACTACAAAACATGCAACCGTCTGTATTCAACATGGTGTTGCAAGGGTAGTTATGCCTACCAAGGAGAAAGCAATTGTACAGTTTAAAAATGTTGAGAGGATGCTGAAAGTACCTTATGTCATCTATGCGGATTTTGAGAGTATTCTCACTCCATGCCATACGTGTATACCCAACCCTGAAACTTCCTATACAACCCCTTATCAAGAGCACACCCCAATGAGCTTCTGTGTTTACGTGAAGCCTACATCCAGTGTTGAACATATTGAAACTGGTCTTCCTAAGCAACCCTATGTGTATCGTGGTGCTGATGCTGCTCAGAAGTTTATGTTGTACCTGACATCTCTTGCAAAAATGATTGATGACATATACAAATCTGCTAAGCCTCTGAAACTCACGGATCAACAGCACAAGGATTTTGAGTCTTCTACGACATGCTACTTGTGTGGAAAACCCTTTACAGAAGAGAACTATAAAGTACGCGATCATGATCACATCAGCGGTGAATATCGCGGAAGTCTTCATAATGAATGTAATTTAGCCTGTAAAACACCTAAATATATACCAGTCTTCATGCATAACCTTAGCGGATATGACTCTCATTTCATTGTTAAGGAGCTGGGTTGTACAAGTGAACGTGTGGAGGTAATTCCTAACTCTGAAGAAAGCTATATCTCATTCACCAAGTATGTAGGAGATATAAAGCTTCGATTTGTGGACAGCTTCCGTTTCCTCAGTACAAGCTTGGATAAGTTGGTAAAAAATCTAACCTCATATCCTGAAACACTAAAGTACTTTGGAGAAGACAAATTGAAGTTGATGACCCGTAAGGGCGTATTTCCCTATGATTACGTCACTTCCTGGGATGTTTTGAACGAGACCTGCTTGCCTCCTAAGGACTCCTTCTACAATAGATTAAATGAAGAAGAAATTAGTGATGCTGACTACGATCATGCTAGAAATGTATGGGAGCTGTTTAATGTAAGAAACCTGGGAGAGTACAGCGATCTCTACTTAACCTCAGATGTACTACTCCTAGCCGATGTCTTTGAGACGTTCAGAGAGCAAACCCTTAAAACACACAAAGTCGATCCTTCCCATTATTTTACCTCTCCAGGACTTACATGGGACGCCATGTTGTTGTATACAGGAATTAAGCTGGAGCTGTTACAAGATTATGATCAGCTACTCATGGTGGAATCAGGTATAAGAGGAGGTTTATGTCAAGTTTCCCATCGGTATGCTGAGGCTAATAACACGTATATGGAGAAGTTTGATCCGTCGAGAGCGACCCAATTTATCACATATGAGGACGCCAATAACCAATATGGGTGGGCAATGTGTCACGCCCTTCCTTTTGGTGGATTTCAGTGGGTTTCGCCTGAAGAAATCAACTTAGAAACGCTACAAGAAGATGATCCTCATGGGTACATATTAGAAGTTGATATCGAATATCCTGCAGAACTTCACGATCTACACAATGATCTACCTTTCCTGCCTGAGTGTATGAAACCATTGGAAGCATCTACAAAGAAACTGATACCTCATCTTGGACCTCGAAAGAAGTATGTAGTGCATTACATGGCTTTGAAGCAGGCTCTTAGTCATGGACTACGGCTAACAAAAATCCATCGTGTGCTACAATTCCTACAGTCTCGGTGGTTGAAACCTTATGTGGAATTTAACAACGGGCTACGACAACAAGCTGCAAATGACTTCGAGAAGGATCTCTACAAGCTCTTTAACAACGCCATGTTTGGAAAAACTATGGAGAACCTGCGTAGCCGTGTGGATATACGACTGGTGACCAATGAGAAGACTCTAGAGAAGTTGATCGCCAAGCCTACGTTTATCGACAGGACTATATATGCTGCTAATCTAGCTGCTGTACATATGGCCTCTCGTCAGATTGTGTTCAACAAGCCCATATACATTGGAATGAGTGTGTTGGACATCTCCAAGACATTAATGTATAACTACCATTACGACGTGTTGTTGCCTTATTATGGAGCTGGAAACCTGAAGCTTATGTATATGGACACTGATTCATTCATTCATCGTGTAACAACTGAAGATGTGTACAAGGACAAGCTACGTTTTCTTGAGCATCTGGATACAGCTGATTACCCTGTCAATCATATATGTCACTCTACTCAGAACAAGAAGGTATTGGGAAAATTTAAAGATGAGGCTAATAGCAAAATCATCCTACGCTTTGTTGGACTACGACCTAAGATGTATGCCTTAGATATTCAAGGCTCAATGATAAAAAAGATTAAAGGTATAAAACGTAGCGCTATTAAGCAGTACATTTCGTTTGACAGCTATACAGACTGTCTTAAAACCTGTGAAATCATCAGAACGCCCATGAATCTAATCCTATCACGAAAGCATGCTGTTACCACGGTGCAAGTGAATAAAATTGCATTGAATCCCTTTGATGATAAAAGAATTATTGCTGAGGACGGTATAACGACATACGCCTATGGACATTACAGCATTACAAGTAGTGCATAAGAGAATGTAAGTTGAATATGAAGATTTTCTCGTGAGTCTACAATGTTAAAAATGAAGTTTATCCGTGTGCTGATATGCAACTAGCAGACGCCTGATGAAGAAAGAAGAAGATGGAAGGGAAGGTGGTAACCCTGCCATTAGGAGCAATCCTAGTGCTAGTCTCAAGCCTAGATAAAAGGGGAGAGACATCTACAACAAACTTAAATAAAGGTATGTTGACGCAAAGCTTTTCAATTTGTGAACCTATATGCAGTTTATCCCTCTCCGCATCGTACAATAAGTTTGTAAGATTTAGAAAAAAGTATATAAATTGTTGTAACGTTGGATAAGAAATGTTTATGATCTAATTACTCTCTATATTACCGTGAGTACCTGTGATACTAGCTGAGTGACTTTAAACACCTATGTTACTTGAATTATCCTAAATACCTACGATACTCTCTGAATTACCTGTAACATCATACGGAGCTATGCTATATCCGCTTCCCGGAACCTGACCTACCCTGTGATACTAACTGAATTACTTACCTGTTAGTGTGAGTGGGTTAGCTTTTCCCGTGAGAGGACCGCCTTTTCCCTGCCCTTTTCCCTTTGCTGGTCACCTTTTTCCCTTTGCTGGTCACCTTTTTCCCTTTGCTGGTAACGTTTTTCCCTTTGCTGGTCACCTTTTTCCCTTCCCTGGTCACATTTTTCCCTTTGCTGGTCACATTTTTCCCTTTACTGATCACATTTTTCCCTTTACTGGTCACCTTTTTTCCCTTTACTGGTCACCTTTTTTCCCTTTGCTGGTCACATTTTTCCTTTGCTGATCACCTTTTTTCCCTTTGCTGGTCACCTTTTTCCCTTTGCTGTTCGCCTATTTCCCTTTGCTTGTCAGCTTTTTCCCTTTGCTGGTCGCGTTTTTCCCTTTGCTGGTCACCTTTTTCCCTTTGCTGATCACCTTTTTCCCTTTGCTGGTCACCTTTTTCCTTTGCTGGTCACCTTTTTCCCTTTGCTGGTCACGTTTTTCCCTTTGCTGGTCACCTTTTTCCCTTTGCTGGTCACCTTTTTCTCTTTGCTGGTCACCTTTTTCCCTTTGCTGGTCACGTTTTTCCCATTGCTGGTCACCTTTTTTCCCTTTGCTGGTCACCTTTTTCCCTTTGCTGGTCACCTTTCTCCCTTTGCTGGTCACCTTTTTCCCTTTGCTGTCACATTTTCCCTTTGCTGGTCACATTTTTCTCTTTGCTGGTCACGTTTCTCCCTTTGCTGGTCACCTTTTTCCCTTTGCTGGTCACTTTTTTCTCTTTGCTGGTCACCTTTTTCCCTTTGCTGGTCACCTTTTTCCCTTTGCTGGTCACCTTTTTCCCTTTGCTGGTCACCTTTTTCCCTTTGCTGGTCACATTTTTCCCTTTGCTGGTCACCTTTTTCCCTTTGCTGATCACTTTTTTCCCTTTGCAGGTCACATTTTTCCCTTTCCTGGTGGCATTTTTCCCTTTGCTGGTCACATTTTTCCCTTTGCTGGTCACCTTTTTCCCTTTCCTGGTCACCTTTTTCCCTTTCCTGGTCACCTTTTTCCCTTTGCTGGTCACCTTTTTCCCTTTCCTGGTCACCTTTTTCCCTTTCCTGGTCACCTTTTTCCCTTTGCTGGTCACCTTTTTCCTTTGCTGGTCACCTTTTTCCCTTTGCTGGTCACGTTTTTCCCTTTGCTGGTCACGTTTTTCCCTTTGCTGGTCACCTTTTTCCCTTTGCTGGTCACCTTTTTCCCTTTGCTGTCACATTTTTCCCTTTGCTGGTCACATTTTTCTCTTTGCTGGTCACCTTTTTCCCTTTGCTGGTCACTTTTTTCTCTTTGCTGGTCACCTTTTTCCCTTTGCTGGTCACCTTTTTCCCTTTGCTGGTCACCTTTTTCCCTTTGCTGGTCACATTTTTCCCTTTGGTGGTCACCTTTTTCCCTTTGCTGATCACTTTTTTCCCTTTGCAGGTCACATTTTTCCCTTTGCTGGTCACATTTTTCCCTTTGCTGGTCACATTTTTCCCTTTTTGGTCACCTTTTTCGCTTTCCTGGTCACCTTTTTCCCTTTCCTGGTCACCTTTTTCCCTTTGCTGGTCACCTTTTTCCCTTTCCTGGTCACCTTTTTCCCTTTCCTGGTCACCTTTTTCCCTTTGCTGGTCACCTTTTTCCCTTTCCTGGTTACCTTTTTCCCTTTGCTGGTCACCTTTTTCCCTTTCCTGGTCACCTTTTTCCCTTTGCTGGTCACCTTTTTCCCTTTGCTGGTCACCTTTTTCCCTTTGCTGGTCACCTTTTTCCCTTTGCTGGTCACCTTTTTCCCTTTCCTGGTCACCTTTTTCCCTTTGCTGGTCACCTTTTTCCCTTTTGCTGGTCACCTTTTTCCCTTTGTTGGTCACCTTTTCCCTGAATGGTTTACGTGATGGGCATGTCTAGAACATTGACATGAAACAGTTTTCCACGAAGTTCACGTCTAAAGGCGCTTTCAAGGTCTAGCACCTCCGCTCCTATTCCCTATCTCTCCTGTATATATGTCCATATTCCTATTGCTTCACTATCTGTCTAGCCTAGCAACTCTCCTCGTTTTCCTATACCTCTCATATAAACCATACTCTACTCCTCGACCTCTGTCTAGCCTAACACCTCTCCGCGTTTTCCTATACCCTTATATAAACTATACTCTACTCCTCAACCTCTGTCTAGCCTAACACCCCTCTTCCTGTTCCTATACTTCTCATACATATAAACGCATACTCTACTCTCAACCTCTGTCTAGCCTAACACCACTCCCCGTATCCCCTACCTCTCATAAAGCGCATTCCTCTCCTGTTCCCTGTCTAGCTGAGCATCTCTCTTTGGTTTCCTATACAGCTCATATAAAACACATTCTACCTTTAACACCTGTCTATCCTATAATAGGATCTCTCCGTTTTCTCGTATCTTCTTATAAACACATACTCAATTCTCCTAACCTAATACCTCTCCTCGTTTTCCTATACTTCTCATATAATCCATACTCCACTCCTCAACCTCTGTCTAGCCTAACACCCCTCCTCGTTTTCCTATATCTCTTATATAAACCATACTCTACTCCTCAACCTCTGGTTAGCTAACACCTCTCCTCCTGTTCCCTACCTCTCTCATATAACCCATACTCTACTCAACCTCTGTCTAGCCTAGCACCGCTCCTCCTGCTCCTATACCTCTCATACATATAAACGCATACTCTACTCTCAGCCTCTGTCTAGCCTAGCACCTCTCTACGTATTCTCTATCTGTCTCATATAAAGCGCATCCCCCTCCTTCTGCCGCTGTCTAGCCTAGCGTCAGTCCTCGTATTCCCTATCTCGTCCATTTAAAGGCATTTTCCTCCTTGGCCCGCCGCATCCACCCTCGTTTTCCCTATCCTTTCCCATATAAACGCAAAAAAGTGGCCCAGCTCTCTTCTAAATAACCTACTGAGGAAGTATTGTATTCCACCTAAAAACTCGATACCGAGATTTCACCGGAAATATATGTTTTGAGGCCCCATGAACCCAAAAAAAGCATTTTTTGGAAACATGTCCGTGTGTGTGTGTGTGTGTGTGTGTGTGTGTCTATGTCTGTGAACAGCGTAACTCAGGAACAAACAGTCGGATAAACACCAAGCTTGGTATTTAGGTTCAGTACCTTCCAGAGATAAGACACGAAGGTTTTCAAGAAAATCCCCCCACCCCAGATTACCCTTTACATGAAACAATTTTCGAAAATTTTAATTCTCTCAAAAATGGCTCTAACGATTTTGATTAAAAACGCAAAAAAGTGGCCCAGCTCTCTTCTAAATAACCTACTTTCCTCTACTTAGTATACGTAATAGAGAAAGTAAAAATTAAATTTCTTGGCTGAACGAAATGAGCACCTGTGAAACCAATTTGTGTCACCACTGCATTCTTGCTGATAAACACTGAGAGGATACAGCATGGGCGTCTTTCAAGGGGACTCGACTTCTCAAAACTGAGAGTTCTTGTATTCTAAAAGGAAATATGTTCTGTTTCTTGAGCAGGCATGCAACGTACCCAAGATTGAAGCGCTAAGCCTATGACGTTAGTTCAGATATTTATAACGCGAGTAGATGTTTGTCACAATCTCAAACCGGAAGGTAAAGAAAAGGAAAATCTAATAGGTGGAATGCACATAAATTTCTCTGCTCACTCTTCAACAAACTATTCTAACCAAAGATTATTACTCTATGTAGTTCATGTTAATCCAGATAAATTTTCAATTCACATATACACTTTTATTTTTAGGATGTCCGGTAAAGCGGTATTCAGATGTTTAAAAACCGAATCGCTATGTGATACCTTTGAAATTCCACGTCCTTTGCACAACCACGAGCAAAAACCGATTAGCGACTTACCGCTTTAAGAAGGTATAGGTTTTCAAAATTCAAACCAATAACAAGACTATCTTGGAAATGGTTAACTCGACAACACATTCTGTGGTATAAATCGTATCACTAACGAGATCTACGTTTTTGTATAGTAAGATTTTGTCTCTCTCTTACGTTTTATCAGTTATACAAAAGTTCAGAATGAAGAGAACTTCAAAGCCTGTTCCCAAAAAATTCTAGATATACATTATCTTAAAACATGGTATCTTGATATAATTTTTTACAGCCATTTTCTAGAAAATAAAATGGAAAAAATCCAGGTAAACGGTAGTTTTGGGGTGGGAGATTTTCTTGAAAAATCTTGTGTTGCATCCTTGAATGACGCTGAAGTTCAATACCAAATTTAGTATTTAACCTATTAACATATATTTCTGATAAAATTTGGTATAGAAGTTTTATGTGGAATGCAAATACTTCCTCTGCTTGTATAGATAAGTAGAAGAGAAAGTAAAAATGATGACTCATTTTCGTCTCCCTTCGCCGGCCTTCCGCCCTGTTCTTCAGTGCCAGCTGGCGTATCATTGGTTGGAGAGAGAGAGAGAGAGAGAGAGAGAGAGAGAGAGATACAGTCTAAGCTTTCGAACCGTTCGGAACTCGTATCGAGACACTTGTAGAATCTTCCAGACCGCCCCATAACCCACCCTGTTCCGAATCTTCTTGAGGGTTCGTGCGGGTATAAAAGGGAGTGATCGCCACCACAAAGTGGACTAGTGGTACCATGCTAGCCTCTAGTTCCCAAGGTCGCGGGTTCAAACCCGGCGGAGGGCGATGGATTTTTTCGGGCGTAGCATGGCTTCCTTCGGAAGGGAAGTAAAGCCGGTGGTCCCGTGTGTAGATTTACGATACGTAAAAGAACCTCAAGTCTGATAAAGAGGCCTCTGAGCAACATAGAATAGGACGCTAAGGGCCATAGTAGTTAAAGAGCGTCCATAAATAAAACTCAATTTAATTTTAGCCACCGCAGAAGTGGCATTGAGGTTTAGTGCTGTTCACTCAGTGAGTTATGTCTGCGTGATGAGTCCTGTGTTCGACATGTGAATAAGCAATCAGAAGACGAATTTGCCAGCGCTGTGTTCAAGGAAATACTGAACACTGATTAGAAGAAATGTGGACGAAGTCACCTAAAACAACAGTAATAATAATAATAATAATAATAATAATAATAATAAATAATGACAACAATTAACGAGGCTGTCAATAATTGATTTTGTTGATCTGAAGAACTATGTGACATATCCGATCTAAACTGGAGCTATACTTTACTGATGGAAGGCGGGTTGAAAAGGCTGCAACACGTGTAATAAGTAATGTAGCTTTAAAAAACCCAAACGACCGAAATGCTGCAGCAGTTAATTAGTAATGTTGTGCCAACTCTACTCAACAAAACCCTATCCTAACAGAATATTGCGTCTCTTTAAAAATTAATCAGAATGCAGAGCAATTTGGAATAGTGTAAAACAAGATAGTTGAGAGTAAATTTAATTAACAAACGTTTCCTTGTGTGTTTTTTGTGGTCTCTCTTTAAAAAAATCCAACACCCTCCGCCAGGTTTGAACCCGCGACCTTGGGAGCTAGCATGGTAACCACTACACCACGGAGGGCGACTGTTATGTGCTGTTAATGCCTGTGTGAAACATGGGTATCTTGTTACTTTCTCTACCATGTACATAGTAGATAGAGAAAGTATTGCATTCCACCCAAAAATCTACTTTATTTAAATCGATATAAACCTTTACAAAAACAGCTACATTACACATTTCATTATAGATACAAAGAGAACAACGATAGTCAAATGTTTAAGAACTAGACGCTACATGCTGGTCTTAAAATTATATACTGTTTTCAAATCGCGAGGAACAACCGAAGATCTAAAAAACATTAAAATAATGACGTGGTACTGAACAATTCGTACCATTAATAACGGATATCTCGAAAATGGCTGATGCCACGAAAAAGCTTATTTTAAACAAATTGTGTGTTTTAAAGGGACCTACACTTTATGTGGAGTACGTTTTCGTTTATCGCTTAACGTTTATCAGCCGTACAAGATTATAGAAAGTTCTTACAGAATAAAAAAGACTTTACAAACTATTTCCAGAAAATTCAAGAGATGCATTTTCTATGTCATGTAAATATCTTTAAAATATGGTATTTTAATCAAAGTCTTTAGAGTCCTTTTTGACAAAATAAAAATGTTCGAAAAATCTTCCATATATAAGATAGTTTGTGGTCTTCGAGTCACATGTGTATACACACGCACATGGACATTTTTCTAAATATGTTCTTTTTACTTTTTCTTCTGCGTATAGTAAGTAGATGAAGTATTGCATTCCATCCATAAATTCGGGAAATACATGTTTTGAGGGCTTCTGAATCCACCCCAAAGAAAAGCATTTTTAAAAAGGTCCGTGTGTTTGTCTACATGTCTGAAAACAGCATAACTCAAAAACGAAAAGTCGGATAAATACCTAAGTTGGTAATTATTTCCAGTATCTTTAAAGATGCGACACGAAGATTTTCAAGGAAATCCCCCCATCCCAGACACCCTTTACATGGAACATTTTTGAAAATTTTAATTTTCTTAAAAAATGCCTCTAACGATTTTGATTAAAATACCATACATTTAAGTAATTTTTATAGAAAAGGAAATGTATATCTTGAATTTTCTGGGAACGTCCCCAAAAGTCTCCTCATTGTGAACTACTTTTGCATAGCTGGTAAACCGTAAGAGATAGACAAAGTTTTACTACACAAAAACTGTAGATCTCGTTTAAACACACAATTTGTCATATGCATTTTTTTTTTTTTTTTTGTCGAGTAACCATTTTCGAGATATTGCTTGTTATTCGCTTAAATATTCCAATACTTACTTTTTCTAAAATTCGTTATTCATTTTGTTTTGTCCTGGACAGGCAAAGAGAATGGAATACTCCACATAGCAACCAGCGTTAAAATATTTGACTATCGCTTAAAACCTACCATATTCCCTTTGCATCTACAAGAAAATTAGCAATAAGATTAACATGAAAGGATGGGGAATAATCCTGACTAAAGAATAGCTCCCACCCTCCGGGAAACGAGCCCGGGATCTCTGAGTTTGGAAGGTAACATGCTAACCGGAAGAGCAGGATTGTTTGACCATAGTGAAACGCTGTAGGTATAATTGCGACTTCCGTTGTACAACCTTTAAAGAATGTAAGATTAGGCAGCGTAGCATTGCGGCGAGTTTCGTGAGCCGGAATCATTAGTTTGCTTCCGGACAAGACGGCCACAATCTACAAGAAGGGGTGAGTTCACCCTTTACCTTTTAATTTCGCGGCCGACAAACAATCAAGGGGCGGGAGGATGTTGTAAGGCTAGGCGGGTTCTGTCGATAATGCGCCGTGTTATATTATTGTCTCATTATAGGGGTGCTTTTACAAGCGAATCAACATGTTACATGTCTATTAGAGATTAATGACACCAACGTGCTTCTTCTCCATTACATTTAGATTTGTAGTACTACCTGCTTGGGCTTTCTATGTAGCCCAAAAGGGGGAGGCGCGCAGATAGATAAGGTATCTTCATTGCTGACAAATTATTAAAGTTATTACAAATACTTAGTGCATGGGTCATTAAGGTACATGCATATTCAAGATACAAATTAAGGTGACAAAAACAAAGAAAGAAAAATTAGACTCTGATCGGTCTTCGCGCACTTTAGCCAGGAAAGTGCTCATGTTTTGCCAGTTCCTCTGGTCAGCCAGTAGATCCCAACATGCCAATCTTCTTCTAGGCAGGGTCTAAGAAATTTTATTGTTCGCTGGTTCTCCCACTGTGCACATTCCACCAAAACATGCACCTCCCTTCTTCATCCAAACCACAGAATGAGCAGATTCTCCTGCCAGAATCGTCAATAATTTTCTGTGCCCTCCAACCTCCCAGTCTAAACCATGCCATTCCTGGTGTATCCTTTCTTCCTAAGTTAAGTATATGCCGCTTTAACCCAATTCAATTTCATTTCATTTGCTAGACTTAGAGAAGCTAGATATTTTTTTCGTTTTGTTAATGTTTACCACCATACCCCATTCTTTACAATATTCTCAAACCTTTTAATATCTTTCTATAAGGCCTTCTGTCGTCACTGACAATATTGTCATGTCATCCAGTATGAGTATAGGAATGCAGACATCGTCTACTTTAGGGCCATTAATTTGCTCTGCTATTAACACGTCTGATATATCGTCTATGAACAGATGCGTAAAATGCATCCGTGTCGAATTCCTCTGCTGGGCCGATTTAGGTTCAGTTATTGTATTTTGGTCTATTTTAATACTGAAATTCACGCTATTGTAAATTTGCATCAGAAGTTTCATCATTTTAGTCAGTGTCCTTTGTGGTAAAGCTTCGCCCAAAGAGCATCCCTCTGTATGCTATCAAAACCACATCTAAATTGGCGTGGCAGTGCCAAAGGATGTTGCATAGACTGTGCCACATACCTGGACATCGTTGTTTGAATCTTCGAACATGCAGGTATTAAAGGCAATGAAATGGCTGACATATTCTCAAAGAGGGACTCAAATCTTAATTCCATAAGACCCGAACCCTTTTGTGGCGTGTCTCTCAGAACTATCAAGTATGAGATAACCCAGCTCATCTTGAATACTGGAATAAACAAACTACTGTCAGACAAGCCAATGAATTACTTTCAGGTCCAGGCGATAAGCAGAGTAAGATTCTTTTGAATTTAACTAGATCTAAACTCGGAGAGGTTGTTGGCTATCTTATAGACCTCAACACACTGCATAGCCATTTGCAAATAATGGGACTTATACAAGACCGCTTATGGGACATTTCACTTCAAATCGCGCGAAATAGAAACAAAGTCGACCTTACATTTTTAAAGGAAATTAAACTGTTTGGTGTGGAAACAAACGCGATACAGTGCTTTATGAAAAGTCGTAAAATTCAAAACACCTAGTTTTGCAATTAAAATCGTTCATATTTATCGTATTCTCCTAAAATTCCAAACTTCAAGCTGTTATCTCTGAAACCTTCAAATCTAATTATTTAAATTGAGCTTTATTTTGATTCTCTAAACTTTATTTTCATACTGATAAGTAAACACATTCTTATTCTTAATTAAGTGAAGAAATTCCTATTTTTTCAACTTAGACGGTAACGGATTAAGGAAAATAATTGTATTATATATAGTAAGATTCCGTAATTTAAACAGAATCAAACATATATTTTACTGTAATGGTGACTGCTAAGGATTCGTCTAAAATAATTAAAGAAGTAAATTACATTACGTGAGGGATGTGGCAGTCACCTCCTCCTGTCCGTTGCTCGTAGTGTGCTGGTTCTCTGAAATTTGGTCCTCGGCTAGCTGCAGTAATTTTCTTTAAAACTAGGTGGGAGCATGGACTTATCCTTGGTAAAGGAAGCGTAGACCTCGGGTCGTGGTAAAAGGAGAAATAGACATGTTTTGGTTATGAAAAGATGACACTGCCGTTTCTTTTTTATTTAGCTAATCCACGTAGTATACAACACTGGTATTGCCGCCGTTAAAATACTGTCCATCGCCGTTAAAAAAAAAAGCGGCGCGGATATGACACGAAGTTTAAATATGCTTATTATCTCTTTACGAGTAGCGGTTCTTAGGTGTGTTTCGAAAACTGTCTTTATTCCCTTTTGGCGCGATATCTCTCACACATCCTGCAGCATCTCTCCCTGCCCACACATGACAAAATGTCAAACTGAAATGCCCCTGATTTGTTCCTAGCAGATCCATTTATAGTCGCAGGATTCTGGGGCTGCTTCCTTTCCTATTGGTCCATTTTTTAGCGCACTCGACGCGTCTCACTATTTCGTATAAACCTATAGGGATCTCATTGGTCCAAATTTAACATAAATCGCGGCTTTTCCTAAATTTACCCTTAAGCTATCTGTCTCTCTCACTTGGTCACGACGAATTATCAAATAAAGGGACAAAAGCGCTACACCCTCGCTGTATGAACAATGACCCTGCGACCAGAGAGAGGTCGTAAAATTAGATTTTCTGCCTTCGATGACACTATTCCTGTAGCTAAAACATTTCGTCGTGGACAGTATTTTAACATAGCGCTTAAATTATTTACATTAAACCATTTATAACTCTTCTAATATTAGTAACCTAGATACATACATAACGTTAAATCACCCTTCTTAAACTATACAAGCAGTATAAGAAAACTATATGTACATAGTATGATTTAACATCAATAAACTTTAATTAATAAATTATCTATAATTACAGTTCTCGGGCTCGGCCTAGAGTTGCCGTTTCAGGGAGTAGAAAAATACGTGCTCGTGGTCGCTCTCGCACGTTTGTTTTGAACTGAAGGTCAAGCAAGCTGCTGTATATACTGTTAAACAATGAGAACGCTTGCTAAGCAGTATGCGGTTCTGAGTATTTCCTCACAGATTCACAGAGCGCTTAGTGATCATCGTGCATCAACTACGTAAATCCCTGCGCTTATTCACTTTTAGTGTTATAACTACGAACACACTTAACATTATCACCTTACCAACTATGTCGGATTCTCATAATGACACTATGGATTATACTCAGGCTAATATTTTAGTTGTATAAAATTCCGAAGACGCTTCAAATAAGTAAAACCTGTATATAGCTTTTTATGAATATTATAAAAATGGTTAGTATATGCTGTAATGAAATGCGGACTTTTATCTAAAAATGAGGTTTGGTACAATATTCTGAAAGAAACGGTTCCAGGGATATGCGCACTTAAAACGTGAAAAATGAATTAATGTGATACATTTATCGTTCAATAATCTGACAGTCATTGCGTTTTAGATGGTAATTTTGATAAATACGCTTTCGTTAGCACCTCTTGTTAGGTTTTAGATGGTAATTTTGATAAATACGCTTTCCTTAGCACCTGTTGTTAGATTTTAGATGGTAATTTTGATAAATACGCTTGCCTTAGCACCTCTTGTTAGATTTTAGATGGTAATTTTGATAAATACGCTTGCCTTAGCACCTCTTGCTAGATTTTAGATGGTAATTTTGATAAATACGCTTTCCTTAGCACCTCCTATTAGGTTTTAGATGGTAATTTTGATAAATACGCTTACCTTAGCAACTCTTGTTAGGTTTTAGATGGTAATTTTGATAAATACGCTTACCTTAGCAACTCTTGTTAGATTTTAGATGGTAATTTTGATGAATACGCTTTCCTTAGCACCTCCTATTAGGTTTTAGATGGTAATTTTGATAAATACGCTTACCTTAGCAACTCTTGTTAGGTTTTAGATGGTAATTTTGATAAATACGCTTTCCTTAGCACCTCCTATTAGGTTTTAGATGGTAATTTTGATAAATACGCTTACCTTAGCAACTCTTGTTAGATTTTAGATGGTAATTTTGATAAATACGCTTCCCTTAGCACCTCCTATTAGGTTTTAGATGGTAATTTTGATAAATACGCTTTCCTTAGCAACTCTTGTTAGGTTTTAGATGGTAATTTTGATAAATACGCTTACCTTAGCAACTCTTGTTAGATTTTAGATGGTAATTTTGATAAATACGCTTTCCTTAGCACCTCCTATTAGGTTTTAGATGGTAATTTTGATAAATACGCTTACCTTAGCAACTCTTGTTAGGTTTTAGATGGTAATTTTGATAAATACGCTTACCTTAGCAACTCTTGTTAGGTTTTAGATGGTAATTTTGATAAATACGCTTACCTTAGCAACTCTTGTTAGGTTTTAGATGGTAATTTTGATAAATACGCTTACCTTAGCAACTCTTGTTGGGTTTTAGATGGTAATTTTGATAAATTCGCTTACCTTAGCAACTCTTGTTAGGTTTTAGATGGTAATTTTGATAAATACGCTTACCTTAGCAACTCTTTTTAGGTTTTAGATGGTAATTTTGATAAATACGCTTTCCTTAGCAACTCTTGTTAGGTTTTAGATGGTAATTTTGATAAATACGCTTACCTTAGCAACTCTTGTTGGGTTCTAGATGGTAATTTTGATAAATACGCTTACCTTAGCAACTCTTGTTAGGTTTTAGATGGTAATTTTGATAAATACGCTTTCCTTAGCACCTGTTGTTAGGTTTTAGATGGTAATTTTGATAAATACGCTTACCTTAGCAACTCTTGTTGGGTTTTAGATGGTAATTTTGATAAATACGCTTACCTTAGCAACTCTTGTTAGGTTTTAGATGGTAATTTTGATAAATACGCTTACCTTAGCAACTCTTGTTAGGTTTTAGATGGTAATTTTGATAAATACGCTTACCTTAGCAACTCTTGTTAGGTTTTAGATGGTAATTTTGATAAATACGCTTTCCTTAGCAACTCTTGTTAGGTTTTAGATGGTAATTTTGATAAATACGCTTACCTTAGCAACTCTTGTTGGGTTTTAGATGGTAATTTTGATAAATACGCTTACCTTAGCAACTCTTGTTAGGTTTTAGATGGTAATTTTGATAAATACGCTTTCCTTAGCACCTGTTGTTAGGTTTTAGATGGTAATTTTGATAAATACGCTTACCTTAGCAACTCTTGTTGGGTTTTAGATGGTAATTTTGATAAATACGCTTACCTTAGCAACTCTTGTTAGGTTTTAGATGGTAATTTTGATAAATACGCTTACCTTAGCAACTCTTGTTAGGTTTTAGATGGTAATTTTGATAAATACGCTTTCCTTAGCAACTCTTGTTAGGTTTTAGATGGTAATTTTGATAGCTTACCTTAGCAACTCTTGTTGGGTTTTAGATGGTAATTTTGATAAATACGCTTACCTTAGCAACTCTTGTTAGGTTTTAGATGGTAATTTTGATAAATACGCTTTCCTTAGCAACTCTTGTTAGGTTTTAGATGGTAATTTTGATAAATACGTTTTCCTTAGCACCTCTTGTTATATTTTAGATGGTAATTTTGATAAATACGCTTTCCTTAGCAACTCTTGTTAGGTTTTAGATGGTAATTTTGATAAATACGCTTACCTTAGCAACTCTTGTTAGGTTTTAGATGGTAATTTTGATAAATACGCTTTCCTTAGCAACTCTTGTTAGGTTTTAGATGGTAATTTTGATAAATACGCTTTCCTTAGCAACTCTTGTTAGGTTTTAGATGGTAATTTTGATAAATACGCTTTCCTTAGCAACTCTTGTTAGGTTTTAGATGGTAATTTTGATAAATACGTTTTCCTTAGCACCTCTTATTAATAGGAAAATTTGCAATAGAAACGAAAACTGGAGGTTCGATTTCACATGTATATCTCTTATGCAGAAAATGTGGAAAGCAATATGAAACCTCCCAGCATATACTGTGCAAGTGCGAAGGCTTTGCTATGCATAGATATGTATCCTTATGTTCCTTTTTCTTGGAACATGAGAATATAAGAAGGGCAAATATCAAGGACGTGGTCCGTTTTATTGGGACCATAGAAGTTGATTGAAAACCTAGGTTAAGAGCCACAAACGGCTCTATGATCCTACTTGCAGCTTTGGAATCATTGAAATGTCATTCACAACGAAGAGGATTTCACAAGCTATTCCATAAAATTCAAGTTATGGATCTTATTTATAATGTGAATATATGGTATTTCAATTAAAATCGTTGAGCCGTTTTTGCGAAAATAAAAATAGTCAACATTTTTACACTTGCAGGGAAATTTGGGATGGGGGATTAGCTTAAAAATCTTTGCGTCTCGTCTTTGAAAGTTACTGAATTTTTTACGGGTTCACTAAGCCTCAAAACATGTATTTCAAGTGAAATTTCGGTATCAAATTTTTGGTTGGAATACAATACTTCCTGTCAATGATGCTTGTTATATTGATACTGCATGTTTGGGGAACATATACTGAAGGCTTGGACACCGCAGGGTTATCGACCCAGTCTGCGCTGTGTATTTGGCAAACCTTGAAATCGTTTATTTTCGAAGAAAGTAAGGATACTGGCACGTTGCTATTGTCAACAGAAATTGACTGCCGTGGAGTTCAATAAACCAAGATTTCTGCTTTAATAGTTTACATCGTATCCTTCTGGAACATGTTTCAGTCATTAAGAAACCTCTGTCTTGCACCAACTTGGTCCCAGCTACTTAAATGTTTCGCAAGGGAGGGAGGGATAGAGAAGGAGGCGGTAGGGGGAAGAAAGTATAATAATTAAAAGAGTTGCGTGAGAAACCACCCAGGCTGCCACGTTTATTTTCTCTTGTAACAATTCAGGGGCCAATAAAACGAAAAAAGAAAAGTATTCCTCACGACCAAGACCATTCAGGGGAAGCTAACGTCACAAATGAGACAGCGCTGGAAGAAATGGGTAATATCAAGTCGAGAAAAACGACTTTACTTCAAATCTCAGTTTGTACCGAAGTCTTATTGGCTGTTAATTTAAAACGTTCATTTATCAGAAGCTCTGTAACTTATTTTCAACTTTTTATTATTATAAAGACAGAGAATTTATACCTATGTACGAGGGCTGTCCCAGAAGTACCCGGCCTAACGAAGAAAACGCAAAAAGTTTGGTAAAAAAATCTGATGTGTTACTCACATGACTTTTGAAACGGCAACTCTAGGCCGAGCCCAAGAACTATAATTACAGATAACTTATTAATTAACTTTTAGTGATGTTAAATCGTATTATGTAAATATCTTTTTCTCATACTGCTTGTATATTTTAAGAAGGGTGATTTAACATTATGTATCTATCTAGGTTATTAATATTAGTAGAGTTATAAATGGTTTAATGTAAATAATTTAAGCGCTATGTTAAAATACTGTCCACGAGGGAAAGTTTTAGCTACAGGAATAGTGCTTTCGAAGGCAGAAAACCTAGTTTTATTACCTCTCTTCGGTCGCTGTGCTATTATTCCTACAGCGAGGGTGTAGAGCCTTTGTCCCATTATTTGATAATTCGCCGTGACCAAGTGAGTGAGAAAGACAACCTTAACGGTAAATGTAGGAAAAGCCGCGATTTATATTAAAATTGGACCAATGAGATCCCTGAAAGTTTATTCGAAATAGTTAGACGCGTCGAGTCGCGCTAAAAATGGACCAATAGGAAAGGAAGCAGCCTCAGGAGCCTGAGACTATAAATGGATCTGTTTGGGGAAAATTCGGGGCAGTTTTTGGTAATGTGTGGTCAGGGAGAGATGCTGCAGGATGCGTGAGATATCGCGCCAAGAAGGGAATCAAGTCAGCTTTGTAATGTCAGCTTAGTATTGCATTTTATTCGGCAGTTTATGTCATGTGTGGTCAGGGAGAGATGCTGCAGGATGTGTGAGATATCGCGCCAAAAAGGGAATCAAGTCAAATTTGTCATGTCAGCTTAGTATTGCATTTTATTCGAGAGTTTTCGTAATGTGTGGTCAGGGAGAGATGCTGCAGGATGTGTGAGATATCGCGCCAAAACAGGGAATCAAAATAGTTTTAGCAACACACCTAAGATCCGCTACTCTGAAAGCGACAATAAGAATAGTTATATTTCGTGACATATCCACGCCATAGTCTAACAGCGGTGGACAGTATTTTACAGCGGCAATACCAGTTTTGTATACTACGAGTGTTAAATTAAATAAAAAGAAACGGCAGTGTCATCTTTTCATAAACAAAGCAAGTCTATGTCTTCCTATATCACCACCCGAGATCTACGTTTTCCTTTACCGAGGATAAGTCCATGCTCCCATATAATTTAAGGAAAATTACTGCAGCTAGCCGAGGATAAATTGAAGAACCAACACGCTGAGAACTTCTGGAAGCAACGGGAGAAGCATCAAGGTAAGCTACAGCAACGGATGAGGAGGTGATCGCCGCAAACTGGCTCCCAAACGTGGGGCTAACAAACTTTAAGATCGCCGCAAACTGGCGCCATAACGTGGAGCTCGAAGGGAAGAACGACACAAACGGAGGACTAGGAAACAACGAACAGACGAAGAATCTTCAGAGGAAAGGGGCACAGCAGAACAAAATTACAACGCGAACTTCTAGTCTACCTACGTGGGACAACAAAACAGCTGAGAGCATCGCTTCTAGAACTTCACCAGGATTCGAACCCGGAACGCATCAGTTATCATTGAAAAAAAATACAGGTTAGAACATTTATTAAAAAACAAACAAAAAGGCATGCAGAGTAGTGACTCAGTTTTGTGAACACATGTTATTGAGAGGGGGTAAAGTCATTACTAGGGAGGTAGAACTTGCTAACGGAACCATGAGTAGGTCAAGGGAAGATTTGAAAGAACTGGATGGGGAGGCTATTGTCAGCATAACAACAGATGAAAAAAATATGGGTGCAGCAGAAGTAGAAGTTAGGCTAGACAGGCAATCACCGATTGAGCAGATCATTGACGCAGGTCAAAACCAGCTGCTAATATTGCTTCAACATTTGAGCACAAAGATAGACGAGATGGGTAAGAACTTAGAAAGCATAATAAATGAGCGGGGTAAGATCTTAAATGAACATAGTAAGAACTTAGAAAGCATATTCAATGAACATAGTAAAAAGTCAGAAAGCATAGTAGATGAGCGGGGTAAGATCTTAAGTGAATATAGTAAGAACTTAGAAAGAATCGTAAGTGAACATGGTAAGAATTCAGAAAGAGTCGTAAGTGAACAAGATAAGAATCTAGAAGGGGAAGCAGATGAGCATAATAAGGACTTAGAAAGAATCGTAAGTAAGCAGAATAAGGACTTAGAAAGAATCGTAAGTCAACCAGATAAGAATCTAGAAGGGAAATCAAATGAGCATAATAAGGACTTAGAAAGAATCGCAAATGAGCAGAGTAAAGACTTAGAAAGAATCGTAAGTGAACAAGATAAGAATCTAGAAGGGGAAGCAGATGAGCATAATAAGGACTTAGAAAGAATCGTAAGTAAGCAGAATAAGGACTTAGAAAGAATCGTAAGTAAGCAAAGTAAGGACTTAGAAAGAATCGTAAATAAGCAGAGTAAGGGCTTAGAAAGAATCGTAAGGGAACAAGATAAGAATGTAGAAGGGAAATCAAATGAGCAGAGTAGGAACTTAGAAAGAATCGTAAATGAGCAGAGTAAGGACTTAGAAAGAAAACTGAGCGAACAAAAGGATTTCGAAGGGAAATTAAGTAAGCAGGGTCAGGACTTAGAAAGAAACTTAAGTGAACAAAATAAGAATTTAGAGGGGAAATTAGTTGAGCTGATGAAGGGGAAGTTAATAGAAACACTTGAAGGGAAATTACCACCGACACTAGGAACTAAAGATCCGAAAACACTAACGGGAGAAGAGACGTTAAAGAAAGCCTTTGAAAGAATGTTAAAAAGGGCGCAGAAAAGAAAGCAGGAATTTAAAACAAGGAAGCGAAAGAAAGGGTTGATCGAACTTGCAGAATTAGTATGGATATAAAAAAAAAATCCAGCATTCAAATTAAAAAAAAAAAAATACATAATATCATTGATCCTGACTCTACAGTGCCTGGAAAGGAGAGCTTTCACATGTGAATTAATGAGTTATCTTAAGCAGTTGTGGAGAATATTTTTTGCATTACTAAAGAGACTTGAGTATTAAATGCTCATTAGTGATAGTGAAGAAGAACAAGAAACACCTTTGCCATTAATATGTTTCAGTTTCTTTCTGCTTGAATAAGTTTGTCTTAAGGTTGAAACAGCTTTTATTGTCAGAATATTTATTATATTTTTTTTTGATATTTAGCAATATTTGTAAATTATTAATTGGTTGGTATGCTAGCAATATGCTGACAGTTTTCTTTAAACATATAAATTAGTTTTATTAATTATAAAAAAAAAAAGGGTATCATAGAATGGAAAATTTATTTAAAGGTCCATACCGGGTGATTAACATTTTTGGCTCGGATACATTTGAGTTACAAGAAATAAAGAATTCCAAGATCGTAGGGAGATACCATAAACAGTTGCTCAAACCGTACAAATGTTTAGAGAATGAGAAGGGTGAAGAATATAATGAAAAGAATCAGGTTAGTTTTACTCGAAATGAGGTAACACCCCTGTGAACAAATAGTAAAGGTAATACACCCGATAAATAAGGATGTAAAGAAATAAATAAAGGCATAATAATTATGTACCAATATGTATGTAAATAGATTTAATTTTAGAACTTAAATTGGGTATTAGAGTATTTGTATGCGTCACAAGTTATTCGTGTGCGGGAAATGTATTGTGTATAAGAATGTCTCTCGGAAACCTGTTTTTAAAGGGAGAGTGTAGAGTGAATGACCCAAATATAAACATCACCGGTTTGTCAGTACCCTTGTGAAGGAGCAGGTATAGCGAAGGGTCTCTGTCAACAAAACAAACGAACAAAGGCCATAATCAGAGGAATTATTCTGTAAAAGAAAATTGTATCAAGTGTTGAAAAATTTATTCTTTTCCAGAACAGGGCAATTTGAAACGGCAACTCTAGGCCGAGCCCAAGAACTATAATTACAGATAACTTATTAATTAACTTTTAGTGATGTTAAATCGTATTATGTAAATATCTTTTTCTCATACTGCTTGTATATTTTAAGAAGGGTGATTTAACATTATGTATCTATCTAGGTTATTAATATTAGTAGAGTTATAAATGGTTTAATGTAAATAATTTAAGCGCTATGTTAAAATACTGTCCACGAGGGAAAGTTTTAGCTACAGGAATAGTGCTTTCGAAGGCAGAAAACCTAGTTTTATTACCTCTCTTCGGTCGCTGTGCTATTATTCCTACAGCGAGGGTGTAGAGCCTTTGTCCCATTATTTGATAATTCGCCGTGACCAAGTGAGTGAGAAAGACAACCTTAACGGTAAATGTAGGAAAAGCCGCGATTTATATTAAAATTGGACCAATGAGATCCCTGAAAGTTTATTCGAAATAGTTAGACGCGTCGAGTCGCGCTAAAAATGGACCAATAGGAAAGGAAGCAGCCTCAGGAGCCTGAGACTATAAATGGATCTGTTTGGGGAAAATTCGGGGCAGTTTTTGGTAATGTGTGGTCAGGGAGAGATGCTGCAGGATGCGTGAGATATCGCGCCAAGAAGGGAATCAAGTCAGCTTTGTAATGTCAGCTTAGTATTGCATTTTATTCGGCAGTTTATGTCATGTGTGGTCAGGGAGAGATGCTGCAGGATGTGTGAGATATCGCGCCAAAAAGGGAATCAAGTCAAATTTGTCATGTCAGCTTAGTATTGCATTTTATTCGAGAGTTTTCGTAATGTGTGGTCAGGGAGAGATGCTGCAGGATGTGTGAGATATCGCGCCAAAACAGGGAATCAAAATAGTTTTAGCAACACACCTAAGATCCGCTACTCTGAAAGCGACAATAAGAATAGTTATATTTCGTGACATATCCACGCCATAGTCTAACAGCGGTGGACAGTATTTTACAGCGGCAATACCAGTTTTGTATACTACGAGTGTTAAATTAAATAAAAAGAAACGGCAGTGTCATCTTTTCATAAACAAAGCAAGTCTATGTCTTCCTATATCACCACCCGAGATCTACGTTTTCCTTTACCGAGGATAAGTCCATGCTCCCATATAATTTAAGGAAAATTACTGCAGCTAGCCGAGGATAAATTGAAGAACCAACACGCTGAGAACTTCTGGAAGCAACGGGAGAAGCATCAAGGTAAGCTACAGCAACGGATGAGGAGGTGATCGCCTCACTTTCTCTAATCTTGTGCAAACTATTTTTACAAACGCTTATTCTCCATATACTTCATGTTAATCGAATGTTAATCTTATTGCTAATTTTCTTGTAGATGCAATGGGAATTGGTAGGCTTTAAGCGATAGTCAAATATTTTAAGAGCTGGTTGCTATGTCGAATATTCCATTTTCTTTGCATTACCAGGACAAAAAAAATGAATAAGGAATTCCCACTTGAGAAAAAGTATAAGTGTTGGAAAATTTAAGGGAATAAAAAGCAATATATCGAAAATGGTTCACTTAACAAAAAAAATGTATATGACATAAATTGTGTATTTTAACGCCATCTACATTTATTGTGCAGTAAAATTTTGTCTATCTCTTATGTTTTACCAGTTATGCAAAAGTCGTTCACAATGAAGAAACTTTTAGAGAAATTCCCAGAAAGTTCAAGATATACATTTTATTTGTCATGAAAATATCTTAAACATGATATTTTAATCAAAATCGTTAGAGCCATGTTTGAGAAAATTAAAATTTACGAAAAATGTTCCATGTAAAGGGTAGTCTTGGGTGGGGGAATTTTCTTGAAAACCTTGGTGTCGTATCTCTGGAAGATACTGAACCTAAATACCAAGTTTGGTGTTTATCCGACTGTTCGTTTCTGACTTATGCTGTTCACAGACACACACTGACATGTTTCCAAAAATGCTTTTTTTGATTCAGGGAGCCTCAAAACATATATTTCCGGTGAAATCTCGGTATCGAATTTCTGGGTGGAATACAATACTTTTCCTACTTACTATACGTAGTAGAAAAAGTAAAAACATGTTTATTTCTCTACATAGTCTCCTTTCAGCTCGATACACTTTTCCCAGCGGCGTTCAATAGCTTGGATACCCTGTTTATAGTGAGAACCGTCGAGTTCTGCAAAATAGCCATCAACTACAAACTCCACCTCTTCATTGTTGGCAAACCTTTTACTACCAAGCCATTTCTTCAACTTTGGAAACAGAAAATAATCAGAGGGGGCTAAGTCTGACGAATAGGGTGCATGAGGAAGCAATTCAAACTTTAACTCATTGATTTTAGCCACAGCTATAATGGATGTGTGAACTGGTGCATTGTCTTGATGAAACAGAGCCTTCTTTTTGGCTAAATGATATTTATAAATAAATATAAATATATATAAATCAAAAGATATATTTCCGGCAGAATTTTGATATCGAATTTTTGAGTGGAATGCAGCGTAGCTTAGTTACACAAAGATGGCTGATGCCGCATGTCAGGGCGGTCAACGCTCTAACTTGAGTCACCCAAATATATAATCAGAGAAATCACTAGGCAGCAACCTATTTGCAAAAGACACTTCTGCTAGTATTATGAGTCAGTGTCTTATTATATATACTGCTCTGTAATATTCTTTTATTCGGTGCAAATGTTTGGTCATCACCTTCCTTCTCCACCTAATCACTGGTTACGTATAAACTGGATGCACCTTAAGTATTAAATTCAGTATTGAACCGTGCTATGGACTTAATTTATACGGAATGGGCCAAAGGACTCCGAACCGCCTGCGCGGCGTTTTTCCTGTCCGCGTCCTCGGCGCTCGTTGCCGCTACTGCTATCATAGAAAGGCGCGGATGAAACCATACAACACTTTTAAAAGCTACTTTTAAAGGCTTTACTTACCAACTCTATGAAAGGAGATGCTGAAACTAGCCACCGTCGTTGTCCAAACATTTTGGCACCTCTTTAGGAAACTATCCATCATGACCGCTGTCGTCTAATGTTTCTTCAGTAAGAACCGAACGCCGACTTTTAGATTTCTTAGCCTGAACACTCCCTGTGGCCTGAAGTTTACTGTAAAGTTCATGGATTGTTGTACGGCCTGGAACTTTTACACCTGCAAATCTTTCTGCAAATCGTACTTTCACTTGGCGAGGTGACCGAATTAACACTTACGAATCATAAATAAATACACTCTGTGCAGTAGAAAACATATACTGAGCCATAATATACTTTGTGACAGTACAGGACAAAATAATAAATAACTCGCAATAACTGAACTACATCACATCACCGTCAACTCAAAACTGCACTTTAACTGCAAGGCAAAAGCACAACAGTGTGACTTAGTTTATAGCAGCAGTGCGTTATCGTGTTTTTATAATATTTCCACACGCCCAGTGGAAAAACACCGCGCAGCCGGTAATATTGTTTATAAAATACCCCCCCCCCGGGGTAACTTAAAATATAAAGTGTACAAGACAAAACCACACACCCTGGAAGAATTAAAACAAGATATCCGCCAGGAAATTTCTCAACGTGAAGTACGGCGAGTGGTGGATAGTTTCCTACAGAGGTGCCAAAAATGTATGGACAACGACGCTGGCCAGTTTCAGCATCTCCTTTCGTAAAGTTGGTAAGTAAGTAGTTTTAAAAATGTTGTATGGTTTTATCCGCGCCTTTCTATGATAGCGGCGAACGGCAACGAGCGCCGAGGACGCGGACAAGAGAAACACCGCGCAGGCGGTTCGGTGTCTTTTGGCTCACTCTGTATAACGTACATTTGTTATTAAACGTTGAAAATTACTGAATTGTAATAGTATGAAGAACAACTTATATTTACATTTTAATATGATTTCGGCGTACTTAAATGAACCAAACAATTAGATTTCTTTGTTTTCTTTTACACGGAACTTCTTCCTTAAAAATAAAACAACACACAAACAGCCAACACTTACACCAAAAATTCCAAAACAATTCAGATTTCTGGTTAACTGCAAAGGTAAGACGTAACAATAAATATCAACCTTATAGCCTGATAACCTAGCCTAATAATAATTAAATAAATATAGGCTCGTATAGTTAGCCTAATTAATCCCGACTATAACTAATCTGGTATGAATAGTAATATAATTAATATAATATAGTTAATATTATAATCAATGCGTCAGTGGTGACTGGTTGGCGTGTAAAGTGTGAACACCTGCAAATATAAAAACTGGGCGCCAACGTAACAGATAAATTAACTGTTCCAATACATGTAACAGGTGCGTATTTGCGGAGGAATTGCCGGTTAGGAATGGAACCTGACATCCCGAATATCACCAGATTCTACTGTCCATTCCAAACCAGAGTTCCCTCTGATGTAAACAAAAGCACGTGCTCCTGCTTGTCATGCACCTAAGGACACTCTTACGCGAACGTAAATAGTTCCTTAAAAACTGTATTGTGTCATGATACATTGGGGCAGGAAATGCAGTTCTCTTCATTTTATTGCGGTTATCATAAGAACTCATTGTTAAAGGTAATGGATATATATTAGCTGTTAAGAGATTACAAAATATGATTTTCGTCTGCTATTGCGCTGACGCCGAGAACATCTGGCTTGTTAATACCAACCGTATGCGTGACTGTCACTCTCTTACATATACAAGAAATGCAGCAATGAATTCCCAGAGGTGCTATCTCAGTACCGAATAAACACTTTGCGTAACACAGGATATATGATAAGCAAACAGTCATTCATAATACACTAGCACACGTATGCTCAGCTCAGGTCAAATCTTGTGATTTAGTCAGTTGGTATTTGAGTTCACATGGCAGAGGAAGGTGCATGTAGTGCGAATAAACTGTTCAAACACAAAAGCGGGAAACAGTTAAAAAGTGGCGAAAAACAAACAATACTTCATATATTCAACTCGCTATAAGACAAATACCTGACACTTGCATTGGTGCACATTACGAAACTAATATCGGATTTTACAGGCGTTTCAGTGAGAAGTGTAACGAAAGCGAGCGGGGAATATAAACAGACATAATAGAACATAGAAGAGGATAAAATGTGGGAGCTTGTTTTAAGTGCGACAGTGCTGTGGAATTGTGGATAAGCTTGTCATTATTTTGGAGTGTAGTTCTGATTCCGATATGGCAGCTGAGTCATCTTCGGAGGTTTCGGATTTGGGCGTTGCACCTTTGCCGGAGGATTGTGATCAACGTAAGTAAAATGTTCGTTGCCGCAGACTTATAAAATCGATTGTTACCTTGGGTTGCATTTTGAACTATGATTCTCACACAGGGCGAGTTTTTATAGATTTAAACAATGTTCAACAAGCACGTGAGAGGGGAACAAACAGCCATTAGGGGCAGGGCTTGCGAACTACTTTCGCGCGGATAATACAAAGTTTGTTTTCAGTGAAAAGCACTCTGGTTTGGAATGGACAGTAGTGCCTTATCCATAGTGGTGGAAAAGTGTTGAACTTGCACTTTAGTAACCTCTCGTAAGCGCAATCCAGAGTTGGGCAAAAGTCAGTTTTCGCTGACAACACAACACAACGCAACCCTCACAGGAAACACGGAAGTAAGACAGTGCTGGGTCGTTACGGTTGTAGAACTGGCGGTTGATAGCATTGTAGTTCACTATTATATTATGTTTAAGTTGCCTTTCTAAATTTTTTGAAAGATTTTTCACTTTTCTGTTAATGGTTCTTTCAGATGAATTAATATTAAAATTGGGAAGTTCCTGAAGTCACACAATTTCTTTAACTTTAGTCAGACATTAGTTCCAGAAGTTCACCCTGTTGAAAAGGTTTCAGGGACTAAGCGATCTCCCAGGTAATTATTTAGTTTTGTGTTTACAGCCATAAATTTTCGGGACTTTCTGTACAATGTTCTTTGCAGTTAACTCCTGCAATAGTTTCACACATTCAATTCCTAAGACGACTGCTACTACTAGAACTGCTGCTGCTAATAATAATAATAATAATAATAATAATAATAATAATAATAATAATAATAATAATAAACCAAAATAACTTCCCCTTGCAACACATACCTTTAATTTCGCCACATGAAGCATGACTCTAACGTGGTGTCTTTGGATGTTGTCTCTAAATATGCCATGTAATGTTTTTGAGCAAATTAAACATATCACATTCTCTAGTTCTGCACCAAAATAATAATAATAATAATAATAACAACAATAATCCCATTTTGCACGAAATTTCCGTTTTCCAGAAAACGATGGTTTAGTAGACAATGTCATCGAGAACTCCACCAGCGAGCTGCTTACTTCCAACCACCCTTTCGCCTCTAGCTAGCCACACTGGCTTAATCTACGAGGTGTGATCAAAACGTTTCCGGAATGACGTCATAAATACTACACAACAGTTTGTTTTGTCTAATCTGCACTGTCACCCTCGAAATAGTCACCTTGGGAGTTGATACACTTGTCCCAGCGCTTCTGCCACTGCTGGAAGCACCTCTGGAAGTCCTCTTCTTTCAACATGTTCAGAGCCTTCTGTGATTCGCGATGGATGACATCACTACCCTCAAAAGGGTGTCCTCGGAGCCGCATTTTAAGTCGCGGGAAAAGAAAAAAGTCCGCTGGTGTCAAACTTGGAGAATAGGCGGTATGGGGAATAGTATTCATCCTATTTTTATCCAAAAAGTGGCGAACAGAAATGGCTTCGTACGCGGGCGCAATGTCATGATGCAGGAACATGTCCAGATTGTCTTTCAAAACACTTCCAATGGAGAGTCCTAACGAGTCAGAAAGTTCTCTTATTGTAATGCGTCTATCATTTAAGACCATTTCCCTCACCTGATTGATATTTTCATCAGTTTTGCTGGAACAGGGTCTCCCCGAACGATCTGCATCTTTAACTGATGTCACACCACTTTTAAATTTCGAAAACCACTCAAAAGCTTGCTCCCCATAGGCTGTTCTTAACATTTCATAGGCTTCTGTTGCAGTTTTACCGAGTTTAAAGCAAAATTTGATGTTCGTTCTTTGTTCTTCGTAATCTGACATTTTTGCTACGCGGAAAAATCGCAGCGCAAGCAAAACACGTGTTCACTTCAGAGCGTCTACCTCGTCACTGTATGGTCACAGGAAGTCACGTGAACTCTCATTTTTAACGGGAAGGAGCGCTGCATGTACAGTCTGGGTAACAATTAATGAAATCCCAGCGTCAGCGTTGTTGTGAAGCCATTCCCGAAACTTTTTGAGCCTACCTCGTATGTGCGGTTTCAGTCGCGTTACGTTGCGACTACATTCTTGAGTCGCGACACCAGCTTTGCCCACCTCTATTGTAATCTCTACACTGCTAGGTACGTAGTGGAGAATTGCACATATATTCTCTCCCTTTCTGTACAGTTTGATTTTAGTAAGATGCAATACTTTCACGCTTGCAATCGCAGGTAAGAAGGGACAAAAGGGCAAAGCTTGAAATATGTTGGATATCAGCAATACAAAACTTCTCCACGAGAGCGAGCGAGCTAGGGGGAGGATTAATCTCATTTAACTGGGAATCCAACCCCTCAGACTTGGAATCCAGACCACCGGCGCCGCCACATAGAAGTGAAGACATGTTTAATGATGATCGCACTTTAACAGAAGCTTTGATTTGGCCGCAGTGTTTATACGGGACCAGATCCGCCTTGAACGATTTGAAGAAACGCTTGCAGACATTGACCAGACTTTGTGGTGTTTTATCAGTCTCTCTTCGCGCTCATTTACTGATTTATTCCCGAGAGGAATTCTGCACGGCCAGCCTGCTGAAGCGTTGCAGACGTCGCTTGCGTTCATACCAAACGGTTGCGTAACAGACATTAAACCTAAAAATACAGCTCAACATAGACTTTGTCCTTTTTTATCATCTAAATTCCTGCACGTTTCTTTAGTTTACGTCCGGAAATGCTAATGCACGTATCAGCAAGGTTTCTGAACGTGGAGGTTCTCTGGAAGACTGATAAACTGATTCTTATGAGCAGTAACCACATTTTAAAGGGGAAATTTTAAATCTAAAAAGGATAAAAAAAACTGGAAAATGAGAAAAAAACTCAGAAAAAAGGAATGTAGAAGTACACGTTTATTTCCTTTTCCACTTTACTTCATTAAAACATGTGTTACATTCACATGCCTTTCTCAACAAATTCTTCAACAAACTGTTATTACAAAAGGTTGTACTTCTATCCGCTTCGTGTGAGGCAGTATTTTTTAATACTTCAACAATTTCAATTATTAAATTATATAATATGTAAATTCAATAACAGCCCGCCTTGAAGCAATATGTATGTAATAATTTGTAAAATGTAACAGTCATTGCAAATGCTTATATTATTGTAAACATGTTCAATCATGTTATGTGAATGCATTACGTAATTTAATAACGTAAGAGCTGTGAGAATAATCAGTTTAAGGTTGCTAACAATGAGGTAACCTTCAGGTAATAATGAGTTTGAGAGTTTGAATGCTGCTAGTCATGATTAGGACAGCAATAACGTAAATATTGTGACAGTTTAAAAATAGCCAATCAACAGCCAGAAAAAAGCTTTAGTAAAATGCAGATATTCTATTGGACTAGGATTAACCAATCAAGACTTGAAATACAGAAAGTTAAAAGTTTATACGGTTGAAATATGTTCAGTTGCCTGCAGACCTTGGTAGTAACCGGATGGAAGATGCGTTCTCTAAAGAAATATTACGTATTTGTGTGAAACGAAAATTATGTATACGCGTTAACAAATTGCAAGTATTAAATAAAAGAATCTACCAGCTCTTAATATCAGTGTAGTGCTATTTAATTTGTGTCAAGGATTAATAAAAAAGAGTGATTTTAAACTTAAAATCTGTTTAAGTCTACATTCTTGTCGCACCACGCCCTGATTAAGAGAAACGTGTCTCTAAAGTAATACTGACGCAGCCGAGGCAAATATAAACATAAATAGTTAAAGAAGCAGTTTAAAAACAAAGTTAATACAATTTTTTAAACTTGGAGCGTAACAACAAAAATACATCTTCAAATAGGCTTTACATACATAGTAGTATATTACGTAAACAACAACTTCAAATTGACGTCCATACGTGGAAATAAATAAATAAATAAACTCCAACACTACTTCAAATTGGCTTCCCAAACGTGGTGCAGTGAAACTCCTACAACAAAACACCTACTTCACGTGTTAGTCCAGTTAAACATTTGCAGAAAATGATTTCCTTGTAGGTACAACGGGAATAAGGCAATAAAGTAGACTTAAGAGCTGGTCGCTATGTGATGGCTTTGAAATTCCGTTCTCTTTGATGCCCAGGAGAGGGGGAATCCAATAATAACTTTCTACTTGAAAAAACTGATGTGATGCAATCACATGGCTTTCTCTATTCTCTGTCGTTTATTAGTGTATATGTAAACTATTCTTACTAAAATCTGTTTTTCTATCTGCTACATCATAATCCAAATAAATCCAAATAGCTACATTACACATTTCGTTATAGATCCAAAGGGAACAGCGATAGTCAAATGTTTAACAACGCTATATGCTGGCCTTGAAATTCCATACTGTTTCCATGACATCGCGAGAATGTCGAGCCATTAATAACGGATATCTCGGAAATGGCTTATGCCACAAAAACGTTATTTGCAATAAATTGTGTGTTTAAAATAGCTCTATATTTTTTTGTGTAGTACGTTTTCGTCTATCGCTTAACGTGTGCCATTTATACGAGACTATACAAAATTCCGTTTCTCGCATGGAAATTGTATGGAATTTCAAGGCCAGCTTATAGTGAGCGACATCTGAAAATCGATTCTGCTTTTTGTATTCGCTTGTACGTATAACAAAATTTGTGGTGAAAACTATTTCTTCAAAGATTTATTTCGATTAATATGAATTAGATAGAAAAATAGAAATAGGTTGATAGTTTTTAGGAGTTACGTAAAAATAAACGATATTCTGTGGAGAAAGTCATGTGAATGTAACGCATGATTTTGTTAAATACAAAAAAATCAGGGGTTTGAAATTGAATTATTGAGTAATTATTACTGATTGCACAAAAGTTACAAATGTGCTTAATGCTTGTAGTAGCTTTATTTTGTCTCCGCAAAGGCGATGTTCCTCATGGCATAACTATCAACAGATCAACACAAAAGCATAACAAGGCTGTAGATATGTGATTGCTACCATAAATGTAATTTTGGGCGTCTAAGGGTCTGAATAAAAGAAGTTTTAAGCGAATTATTTAAAACAATACACATAAGGGCACAATATATAATATAAAGCATAATTCTTGGGAAATGAACTGCCTGATTAAAATCTAGCAATATGTTTAATGCAAAACTTAAAAAGATTTCCAGAAAATATGAAAAGGCTAGGATTTCAAAATGAGCATATTGTACGTAAAGTTCAACAGTTTTATAATCGGTGCATAATTTGAATCAGAAAAGTTCATATCCATTCAACAACAGCATGCAAAAATTGTTATAAATGCAATTCAAAGGGTTCGCGAGTTTCCCACACTGGAATCTTTTATACACCCTATGCTCAGAGTGCATTAATTTTGAAAAGAAATCCATTGTACAGAAGCATGTGGAAGGTTTTAAACATAGATCTCGAAACAGAGTGATGGAATGGTTCAACTTCAGGCGGTCCTAGCAGCGTACATAGCAGTACTATACCTCAAGCAGTTTATAGAAGGTTCAAAGGATAATATGAAAATGGACAAAGCATCCAGTTCTGCTGGTATTGTTATACACCGGGGTGAGGCCAAAAGGTTTGCAACTAAAATATTAAATTTAGTTACCCCGGCATAAACATTGGAGGGGGGGGGTCGGAGCTACAGAGGCAAGCAAGGGATACCAGGAACTTGCTGCACAAAGCTAAAGCGGGCGTGGGATATTTATAAATAATACATATAAATTCACATTTAACTCTGGTTTGTTATAAAGTTACCTTGGTGCTGCTACATAATTTCCAAAAGGTTATAGACAAACACTGAGGGAGATACCCCACACTCACACGGACCACGCACGCTACATACAACCACACACTCTGAGGAGATACACTAGACTGACTCTGCTGGTCACGCCACGCTCTCAGACAAAGAGGCTCTTCCCTCAACTTGCCTTCAGCCCGCTTGACTAGGAATTGCAGGGAAATATGCCGCGCCGGACAAGAATTCAACTCACAAACGAAATAATTAGTTTAACAATATCATTATACACAGCAATAATGTGTCCGACGTGACAATGCACACACATACGCTACATCCATTGTACAAAAGCACGTGGAAAGTTTTAAGCATAGTTCTCGAAACAGAGTGATGAACATGGTTCAACTTCAGGCGGTCCTAGTACGGTACGTACCAGTACTATACCTCAAGCATGCCGGCTTATAGAAGGTTCAAAGGATAATATGAAAATGGTGAAGCAGTATTTTTAACACTTAATGTATTTCAGTCAAATTATATAATATATAAATTCAATAACAGCCCGCCTTAAAGCAATATGTGTATGCAACAATATATAAAAAGTGTATATTACAGTCATTGTATATATTTATATTATTGTATACATGTGTAATAATGTTATGTAAATGTATTACGTAATTTAATAACGTAGGAGCTGTGAGGTTAAAGTTGCTAAGAATGAGGTAACCTTGAGGCAATAATGTAATTTTTGTGACAGTTTATAAAATAGCCAATCAACAACCGTAAAACGCTTTAGTTAAATGAAGGTATTCTATTGGACTAAGATTAGCCAATCAGAAACTAAAATCAAGCAAAATTTACACATTCAGAAGTCAGTTGCTTGTAGACAGTGTTCCTACCCGGACGCTAGATGCATCCTCGAGAAATTTAATACGTATTTTGCGTGAGACAAACATAGTTTACGTGTTAAAAAGTGCAAGTAATTAATAAAAAAATCTCACAGCTCTCCCTCTCTATATCAGTGAAGTGTTATTTAAATTGCGTCAAGCATTAATAAAAGGAGTGAAGTAAAGTTATAATCTGTGTAAGCCTACATTCTTCAGTCGCACCACTCCCTGCTAAGACATTCATGTCTCTAAAAAATAAATACTGACGCAGCCGAGGCAAACATAAATATATAATATTTAAAGAAACAGTCAAATTACAAAGTTAATATTTTTAAACTTGGGACAAAGGCCACCGGAAAGTACATTTGGGGCGAAGGCTACCGGAAACGTTTTACCATACGTGTGGTTGCTACTAATTCAAGTTTCGGCTCCCCAACACAAGAACAATACAATACAACTCCTTTCTTCAGTGGTCAAAGCATTCAGTTCTGCTGGTATTCCATTCCATGTCTTCCGTAACGAACAGTTTTGTCAGCGGCTAGCAACAAGTATGAAGCCGGCTCCCAGTGAAACCAAGTCAAAATGTGAGGAAAGTTCTGTTGATTAAACGACAGATATAAAGAATCGTAATGTGGTGAATGTTCTTTTTCCTTCAGTAGGGGTTGTGAAAACCAAAATTCTCCGACATTGCAATGTTAATTGTACAGTAAATTTCACACTTGACACACTAGATCTTATTGGTATTCATGGTTATTTTATTGTTACCTGTTGGGCTCATGTGTTCTTACATCTTTATGCTGAAGAGGTTAAATTTTCGCTCAAAATTCCAGATGAATTCATTGCAGCTGTTAGCGATTGCTTTAGTGCAAAACTCTAGCCAGAAGGGACAGATTACTGGACTGCTTAAAAGAATCAAAAACATTTGATCTACCTTCAGTTCCTGTATTTATTTATTTATTGGGGTATATGCCTGAGGGCAAGAAAATATCACCGCATCAATTTCAATAGAGTTAAACGTTGGATCGATACGGAAGATCGTGAAGGTAGTGCTACTACATCAAATTTAAAACGACTGGTTGGAAATGAAACCCTTCAATTTCAACTCTGAGCTATATCTGAAATCTGTGGTGGTATTTGCAAACAAAAACAGTATTTGTAACTAGATAATACTGATGCAGCACAGATCTGGCTTCTTCTGTCATCAGCTCTTCCTGTGCTTCAAAGTTCTGGTGTAGCATGTAAAAGACTTGAGAGATATGTGAATGAACACCATCCTGCAAAAACTTCTGGAAGGAAATTCAGAATTTGGATCCAACAATAGCCGTTCCTGACCAGATTTCTTCTATCTTCAGATCAGGTGAACTGAAACGGTTTTGTAATATTGATGTTCCAGTGGAAGAAATATCAACATATTATGTAGCAGTGGTACATGCAGAAAATTTGTCTTCTATTACTGCTTTATCCTCCTGGCAGAAACATTCCACTAAAATGTGTGCACTAAGTAAGCTGACAATGAAGGCAATTATGGTTCCTCCACCATCTACTTCAGTTGAGAGAATCTTTTCTAAGATCAATTGGATTTTAAATTCCAAACGGTCGTGTCTGACAGAAGAAAATCTTGAATATGACCTAAAACTTGTAATTAATCAACCTCAAGAGTGTGTGTGTGTGTGTTTGTGTGGTACAGGCACTGCGAGTGATATTGATGCCTAGGGTTTTAATACCCACTATTGTTCTCTTATTTTAATGTGTTCTTGTATAACTTAATGTTACTTTTTAAAGACAAACCTACTTTACTGACACAAAAAAAATCATTTAAGATACTGAAGTTTATTTGCATGAAAAAAAATGCATTATAAAAATAAAGTATGATCATAAAAAATAAAACATAATGTGGGTTTCTCTGCTTATCAATAAAGTTCTATTTTGCTTCATTGTTTGGTTGCAACTGCAAGGAGCTACGCAGTGTGTCAGAAATATCTGGTCAGACAATTCCATTCCCAGATTCTCTGTTACATTCCTAAGGCTCTGTGAATATTCTCAGCTGAAGCCACAGAACACCAAACACCCGACGTTTTCCGATACGTGCATAGAAGATTTTATCCTGATTTATTATTTTCCTGGCGTTCTTGGAATATTTACTTGTGAGAACGCTTGTGCATGCAAAGCTGAGTTAACGCAATTTGAGGCGAGAAGAAAGAAGGCTTTGAGCACGGTTCACTTAGCACGTCGTTGTGAAAATGCTCTTACATTCTCTAGTTTATTGCAAGCTTTGATGTCTTCTTAAGGTGTACTTTATATTTATGAAAACAAAAAAAATCTGATGTGTTACATTCATATGACCGTAAACAAAACTTGTTTACCTATCTAGTTCATACTAATCGAGATAAACGTTTGCAGAAATAGTTTTTTTAACACATTTCGTTGTAGCTAAAACAGGATAAAGGAAACAGAATCGATAATAAATGGCTCTTTCAATGACAAAGTGAGAAACAACTGAATAGTGGCCGCTTCAAAAAACGACAGTATATTGAAAAATCCAGAACATTAACAACCAATATCCCGGAAATGAATGGTGCTACAAAAAGTTTTTTTATATAAAATAAAGTATGTGTTTTAAAAGACAGCTGTTTTCCTTGTATCTCTTATAGTTTATCGGTTATACAAAATTATAGAAAACTCATTGCCACACTTGAAACAGCGTGCGTTTTACCAATGAACTACGGCAGCATGTGTTAGTATATGGGTTGTATATAACATAGATGTTGGTTCTATTAAAATCATCATTCATCATGTTTTCTTGTCAATGCCATGTAGTTAATAGCTCAGCAGCGAGAGAATTACAACTTGTTTTGTGATATTTAGTCCCTGTTTCGCCATACTGGGTTAATATAGCCATAGAAATTCTCGAAGTGAGTCAAAGCAAAAATGGCGACCACGACAGTATACATCTACGACCACGGTCGATTTAGTTTTCATACCCCCTACTCACGGATACTGGCCCGCGAAAAGTGTACATTTACATTCTTGAAAGGTAGTACATACAAACCGGACTTCAGCAACGGGGAGCGATAGGCAGAGTATCCAGGTTCAATGCTGCCCCAATCATCACTCAGTAGGTCACCCAAGCCAAGCAGTCGAAACGACCAAAAATAAATATTACAAAAAAGGATATGGACTATATTGGCAGTTTGAACGGAAGCATTGAACAGTTATAGAAAGCGGTAGGATGGTACCAATCCGAAAGCAAAGTGGCACAGATAAAGAAGTGCTGTTTTCAAATCGCTGAGTAGGTTGGAGAGCGCACTTGAAACACTTTGCCTAGGTAGGATTTCTTCCTTATACTCTCAAGAGGCAAATGTCAAGTATCTTCAGGCGCCACATCCTTCAACTGTCGCTGAGCATAGGTCAACATTCAACGTTTTGTTGCTGTTAATGTACGAAGATAGGAATCTTTAATATTAGTGGATTAGTGGTTGCTGTCCGGGTGGGAGAGGGTCCACATCTAAACAGACTATGCGCATTATATTCTCTTTTGAGCCCAACGAGTGAATATTATAAAGAGAAAAAATGTGTGTGTAGTAGGTACGACAATATAGAAAAAAACCATTCAACCGATTTTGATAATTCTTTAAGTATTGAAAAACCGTATTCTTTCTGACGGATATGGACGATAAAACGCCTAATTTAATCTCATAAATTACTAAAAGAAGGGAGTTAAAAAACCTTCGTTGAGAATACCATGGAACAGCATAGAAACAAAAGCCGACTACATTGTATTCCAAGCAATATACATAGATGACCGTGATGTAACAATCAAGCAAACAGAACACAAAGCGGTAATCGATCCTGTTTATAACGGTATGAATCGCATGTTATACCTTTTCTTTAATTGTCATTTATTATTAAATACTACAAAGGTGTCTGTAATGAAACAGTGACAAACAAAACCTCTGAATATCCTTAATGCACTTCAAATTTGATGAGGAATATCCTTACTGGTGACGAATCTTGGATTTATTGTTAAGATTCCTGAAGAAAAAATCTGATGTGTTACACTCACATGACTTTCCCTACTCTTGTACAAACACTTTTTACAAACGCTTATTCTCCATATGCTTCATGTTAATCGAGATATCGAGATGTTAATGTTATTGCTAATTTTCTTGTAGATGCAAAGGGAATTGATAGGCTTTAAGCGATAGTCAAATATTTTAAGAGCTGGTTGCTATGTGGAACATTCCATTCTCTTTGTATGCCCAGGACATAAAAAAAATGAATAACGAATTTGAGATACAGTATAAGTATTGGAAAATTTAAGGGAATAACAAGCAATATCTCGAAAATTGTTCACTCAACAAAAAAAATGTAAATGACATAAATTGTGTATTTTAACGCGATCTACATTTTTTGTGTAGTAAAATTTTGTCTATCTCTTATGGTTTACCAGTTATGCAAAAGTCGTTCACAATGAAGAATACTTTTGGAGACATTACCAAACAATTCGAGATATACATTTCATTTGGTATGAAAATATCTCAAACATATAATATTTTAATCAAATTCGTTAGAGCCATTTTTGAGAAAATTAAAATTTTCGAAAAATGTTCCATGTAAAGGGTAATCTTGGGTGGGGGGATTTTCTTGAAAACCTTCGTGTCACATCTCTGGAAGATACTGAACCTAAATACCAAGATTGGTGTTTATCCGACTGTTCGTTTCTGAGTTATGCTGTTCAGACACACACGCTTTCTTGTTTTTCCCGGTGTAACCACTTTCTCGTTTCAGATCTTTCTTAACGAGCACTGTTTATACTTGTACTCGAAACACCGGTGAACTCGGAAGTTAATTTCACCACTTCTTTCACGGGAAGAGTTAGTTATTTCTCACATAGCTTACAATAAACTTCCAACCCTATTGTTTTTTCAGCACTAGTCAATGGTTTGCCCTCTTATGGTTTACGTAAGTCGATGAAAACGCAAGAGCAAATCACGTCCGCCAAGATACTAACAGAAACTGCTGGTTTCTGGTTACAAACAATATTCTGCGCATACCGGATGTCAGGTACTTATATGAATTGCATGTTGAGACTTGTAACGCTCTTTAAAGGTACAAATTAGCGTTAATTAAACTGTTAGGAATTTGTATAGAATATTATACCATTTAAGGATAAATTCCTTTAGATTATTAGCATGGGACTACTTTGCTGCACGCATTGCTACAGCGTTGTACCACGGTGCACTGGCCACCTGCGTTTGTTTTGGCGCGGATCTACCTAAGAGTGAATGGAGTTATAGTAGTCATCGGTCGTTTGTGTCTGCTTGCGCATGCGCATTGGAGAACCTTTGAACTTGGAAAATTTCTTGCGTCACATGTTCGAAAGTATCTCCAGTTTATTTCAATTAAAATTAAGTAGACAGAAAAATAAGTTTTCCTAAGAGAAGTTTTTATATCCATTAACAAATGATAAAGGGTAGAGAAAGCCATGTAAATGGAACACATACTTTTTTTCTCTCGTGGTCGTTCTGAGTGGAATTTCATGACCATGAATAGCGACCCGCGTTTTAAAGACTTGACGTATCGCTTCAGCTGCTTGTATCCTCTTATATCTAGAAATAAATGTATGTCAATTAAAAATAAATAATAACGTTTTCTCAGAACGGTGTGTAGAAAAGGAAGTAGAAAATGTGTGAATGCAGCACGTCAGGGTTTGTAGTTGTTTTGTGCAGCGGCTTTACGATTCTCCCAGGAAATACATATTTAACGTTAACAGCAGTAGCAGATTCTCCAGTCTGTCGTCATTTCCATGCAGATGAGCCAAAAGCGTTTATCGTTTATTTTGCCTCAAGACTAGAGAGCAGAAGCGTGCACATCGCTCGCTTGGCAGCTCCAACCGGTCCATCAAGGCGCGTTATCTGGAGTGGGCTTTGTGTGCCAGAGTGAAGCAAGGAAAATGGGTTATGTCACTCTGTGACAGATATTATAACCGCACTGTAGGCGGATGATGATGAATCGACCAGCACGTGCGAATACACGCGCTCGCCGCAAACAAACTCGCCAAATATTCACACTGTTTGCTAGCAGTGGGCTAATCGACAACAGACAGTCGGTCTCCAGTTTTCCTGGAGCAAACGCAAAGTGCTGTAAGGTCGCTGATATGCCAGAGTTGCTTTGCAATATTTTAAACAATCATAACTATAAGTTAAAATATCTTCTGCTGCTGGCAGAGTACAGCTTTATAGAGCTACAATGATTTTTAAATTTGCAGCATTAGGAGGAACACACGTTTTGATTTTTTGCTTTGTTTATCTCAATGATCAATATTTACTGGGTAAGAGGAAATATTGTATTCTATTTAAAAATTCGACGTCGAGATTACTACGGAAATTCGTGTTTCGAATCCCCTGAATCCAAAAAGAAAGGATGTTTTACTTCCTCTATCTGTGGAAATGAACAAGCTGATGCTGGGATACCCTATGTTGGCCCTGAATCAGTACACGTGCTGCCTATCTCGGTAAAAACATGGATTAGGGAAGAACACCAACTCACTGGCAAACACAAGCTAGGAAACTGGTCTTAGGTCCATTCTCTCCTGAGATTGGACAAAACAGGAATAAGGAATGTAGTTACATTAGTTTCTGAACATAGTTACATCACGAAACGTCTACGTAAAGTAGGACTCTACAAGGATGAACCCATCTGTAGAATGTGCAAAAAAGAACGAGGAAACTGCCTCGATCATCCTCTTTGACTGCTCAATCCTGGCAAAAAGGAAAATTGAAATTGACTTTTATTTATGGACGCTCCTTAACTGCTATGGTTCTTAGCGTCCCATTCTATGTTGGGCGTGAAACTTCCGAAGGAAGCCATACTAAGCATTTTTACACCCGAAAAAAACCCATCCCCCTCCGCCGGGTTTGAACCCGCGACCTTGGAAACTAGAGGCCACCATGGTACTATTAGACCACGGACGACAGTTTGAAACAGTTGCCACGCTTAGTTACTGCCATGACAAACTGTTTCATTAAGCCCAGTTTGATGTGCAGAGGTGGCAGGAGTATTATGTCTCTTTCCACTAGAGAGTCAAACTTGATATTTTTCTTCCCAGGAACCAATTCCAAACTTCGGGGCCACTGCTTTCGCTCCCAATTTTTGTCACGAGCCCGACTGTCCCATTCATGGATGAAACAGGGGAACTTGATATATCCTGATTGTTGTACTAGAACCACACCCAACACTTTCAAATCACCACACATCATCCTGATCCTCATAATGAATGGTAGTAAGAGGCGCCTTAATGTTGTCATATGTTACCTTGAGGTGCACAGAATGGCCGACAGGTATTGAGGCATACATGTTGGTATTGTGTCGCAGAACTGCCTTCAGGCTTCTTTTAGATCAGTCAATAAACAGTCTCCAGTCACCTGGCGCATACGGAATGTTGAACTGACCCATCAAACCTGCAGTGCATTAACACGTCGTTTTGAGGAAGATATTCTGTGAACATCAAACCCCTTTTTGTGTAAAATGTAACGGGCGTACCAGCTGCTAACACATGTCTCTCATGCAATCTTGACCCTAGGAGCTCTACTTCGTCCTTTATCAGTCCCAGATCACGAACTAAATCATTTAGATCTGCCTGAGTGAACAGAAGAGGGCCCTCCTCGTCTGTGCCTACTTCAAACTCAGTACCATCCGTCTCCTGCACGGTATCTGTGTCATCACTTTCCTCCGTATAATATAATGTCTGCAGAGGCTGTGCATGTATATCTGGGTCATATGGAACAGGACGAATCCCTGAGGGAATGTTGTTCCGGTAGTCAATACTCTTCTTGTTTTTCTTGTTGAAACCTTTAACCTTACAAGAGCAGAAGTAGCAGTCGTTGGTATGATTCTTTGCTCGCGCCAGACTATAGTGATGCCAAATTGTAATTACTTCTTTCCTGCCACCCACCGTGACGCAGTAATTTGTATCACAAATTATGTAAATGTCAGAGTGATTGTAGTGTGAATATGCATTGTTGTGTGACATTGATTTGAGATGTTTGATGATTGTAAGCATTGTTGAGAAGTGGGTTTATACGGCCTTACTGAAACTGACAATAATAGCGTGCAATAATGTAGCGAGGGGATGAGCTGTTTATCATTATTAGAGACGAGCAAATGACGTAATATTGGCGCGTTTTTCTTAGGAATTTGCGGGAACATTTTCCCTAGAGCATAATTTTTATAATTTTCATTGGATATAAATAAAGACGCTAATGTTGGCGCGTTTTATTAACCAATAGCAGCTCGGTTATAATCTTTAGGCATATCGGGGTGTGGGAGTATAAAAAGAGCTAAGTCAGAGTCAGATTCCTCCAGTCCATCGGAAACATTTGTACATTACACGTCGGCTCCAGTCCATCGGAAACATTTGTGCATTACACGTCGCTGAGTTCAACGAAAGCAGTCATGGTGAATACAGAGCATAGTTTATCGATTCGCAGGTTACGCGTAGCAAAGTTATGAAAAATCTAAAGTGTCGTAAAGTTAATTACATAAAAAGTTGAAGTACGCGAATTAATAATGTGTAGTAAATAAGTTATTATAACAGTTTCAGTTTGGCGAGTGTCAAGATAAATATGTGAAAGTGCATAATGTGTTACGACAATAAAAGTATAAAACAAATTCTTTTATCAGTGTTATCTTTGGATAAAAACTCCTTTCCGTTTTCACACCTGTATAAGATAAGTGCTTGACCGAGAGATCATAGCTAGCCGGAGAACAGTGAACAAAAAAAAAAATTAAATACAATAATAGGCGCTCAGTAAAAGATAACACGAAGTGACCGCGACAAATTGTCTTTTATACGTGCGGCAAATAAACAGTAGCATTCTTTCAAACTTAACAAAGAATACTGTCGCAACCGTCATAAATCTTCTACACACGACCTGAGGAGTCCATGCATTGTTGATGTCACCTAGTTTCACTCCGAATTAGGCATGGTAGAGCTTTCTCACGAAGGCAGTAATGTTTATTCGGTCTTTTTTCACCATAACTTCACCATAAGTTGAAGAAGTTTTGTTTTATTGTTATCTGCCTCACGCTTTGGGAACCAATTTGAAGAAGGTTTGTTACTGCTACGTATGGAAAGTCAGTTTGAAGAAGATGTATTATATTTCGACTGTTGGGGAGCCGAACTTGAAGTAGTTGCAACCGCACGTATGTTAAAAAGTTTCGGTAGCATTCGCCCCAAATGTTTAAAAATATTAACTTTGTAATTTTGACTGTTTCTTTAAATATTATATATTTATGTTTGCCTCGGCTGCGTCAGTATCTATATTTTTTTAGAGACATGCATATCTTAGCAGGGAGTGGTGCGACTGAAGAATGTAGGCTTACACAGATTATAATTTTACTTCACTCCTTTTATTAACGCTTGATACGATTTAAATAACAGTTCACTGGTATAGAGAGCTGTGAGATTTTTTTTTATTAATTACTTGCACTTTTTAACACGTAAAACTATTTTCGTCTTACACTGAATACGTATTAAATTTCTCGAGGACACATCTCGTGTCCGGTTAGGAACACTGTCTGCAACCAACTGACTTCTGAATTTGTAAATTTTGCTCCATTTCAATTTCTGATTGGCTAATCCTAGTCCGATAGAATACCTTCATTTAACTAAAGCTTTTTCTGGTTGTTGATTGGCTATTTTATAAACTGTCACAAAAATTACATTATTGCTTCCAAGAATCACAAGTAGCATTATTAAACTTCCAAATTAATTATTGCCTCGGGGTTACCTCATTGTCACCTCATTGTTAGCAACTTTTAACCTATTATTCTCACAGCTCCTACATTATTAAATGACGTAATACTTTCACATAACATTATTACATGTATACAATAATATTAACATATACAATGACTGTAATATACACTTTTTATATATTGTTACATACACATATTGCTTTAAGGTGGGCTGTTACTGAATTTATAGATTATATACTTAGACTGAAATCATTTAAGTGTTAAAAATACTGCCTCAAAGTATAACAAAAACAGTTAGGAGAGTTTACAAGCCTCGGGTAGAGATTGTACACTAACACGTACTTCCTTGCACGAACACAACAAAGCGACATTTGCAATGTGTGTTTTTTTGTTGTTGTTGTAGTTTGTCAGTTGTTTATGGACCCTCTTTCAGTTCGCTGTGCCGCTAGGGGCGCAAGTGTTGAAAAGTTGAAAGTGATGCGCCGCTTCTGAGCTGCATATGGCGTGGGTGGGTGATACAATGTTTTGCGTATCATTTTCGAATTCAGGAGCTCGAAATACATAAGGAACGTCTACATTTTCGAAGAAACTTTTTGTGACCTTGCAATGGTCCAAGAAGCCGACAGAGAATAACTTAGTTCTGGCCGTTATCGGCGAACGTTTTCCCTTTGCCGAGGACCTCCGTTAAGTGCTCAGATATACCAATATTGAACAGTACAGCTCTCTTAATAGCTTCCGTAAGTGGCAATCTTAATACGTGTGTGTGATCCTTTCCATACACTGGGGAACCGGCGGAAAAGCCTTATGTGTCGCATTCACTCTAAAGCTTATCATTCTGTCCATTTATTGTTAATGCAGATAAACTCTCGTTGCACATTGTAGGTATAAAAATCTGATGTGTTACACTCACATTACTTTCTCTACTCTTGTACAAACTATTTTACAAACGTTTATTCCCCATATGCTTCATGTTAATCTTATTGCTAATTTTCTTGTAGATGCAAGGGGAATTGCTAGGCTTTAAGCGATAGTCAAATATTTTAAGAGCTGGTTGCTATGTGGAGTATTCCATTTTGTTTATATTACCAGGACAAAAAAATGAATAACGAATTTCCATTTCAGAAAAAGTATTGGAAAATTTAAGGGAATAACAAGCAATATATTGAAAATGGTTCACTCAACAACAAAAATGTATGACATAAATTGTGTATTTTAACGTGATTACATTTTTTGTGTAGTAAACTTTTGTCTCTCTCCTATGGTTTACCAGTTATGCAAAAGTCGTTCACAATAAAGAATACTTCTGGAGACATTCCCAGAAAATTCAAGATATACATTTTATTTGTCATGAAAGTATCTTAAACATATGATATTTTAATCAAAATAGAGGCATTTTTGAGAAAATTAAAATTTTCGGAAAATGTTCCATGTAAAGGGTAATCTGGGGTGGGGGATTTTCTTGAAAACCTTCGTGTCGTATCTCTGGAAGATACTGAACCTAAATGCCAAGTTTGGTGTTTATCCGACTGTTCGTTTCTGAGTTATGCTGTTCACAGACACACACACGAACATGTTTCCAAAAATGCTTTTTTGGGATTCAGGGGGTCTCAAAACATATATTTCTGGTGAAATCTCGGTATCGAATTGTTGGGTGGAATACAATACTTCCCCTGCTTCTATACGTAGTAGAGAAAGTAAAAATATAGTAGACTAAATCAAGTCAGATATATATAAAAGCTCTTGGCTTGAAAATCCATGCTCTTTTCATGACCACGAGATAGAAGGCTAACAGTGACTTACCACGTAAATAAATCTGTTCCGTTTACAGCGGTTTCTCTACTCACTCTTCTATAACCTGTTCTTACAAAATTTTATTACTTTCTCTACTACGTATAGTAAGTAGGGGAAGTATTGTATTCCACTAAAAAATTCGATACCGAGATTTCACCGGAAATACATGTTTTGAGACCCCCTGAATCCAAAAAAAGCATTTTTGGAAACATGTATGTGTGTCTCTGTGTGTCTGTGTCTGTGAACAGCATAACTCAGAAACGAACAGTCGGATGAACACCAAACTTGGTATTTAGGTTCAGTATCTTCCCGAGATGCGACACGAAGGTTTTCAACAAAATCCCCCCACCGCAGAGTACCCTTCACATGGAAGATTTTTCGAAAATTTTAATTTTCTCAAAAATGGCTCTAACGATTTTGATTAAAATATCATATATTGAAGATATTTTTATGACAAATAAAATGTATATCATGAATTTCCTGGGAATGTCTCCAAAAGTATTCTTTAATGTGAACGACTTTTGCATAACTCGTAAACCATAAGAGATAGACTAACTTTTACGACACAAAAAATGTACATCGCGTTAAAATACACAATTTATGTCATATACATTTTTTGTTGTTGAGTGAACCATTTTCGAGATATTACTTGTTATTCCCTTAAATTTTTCAATACTTATTTTCTCAAATGGGAATTCGTTATTCATTTTTTTGTCTTCGATATGCAAAGAGTATTAATCTGTGGCAAAGGGAATGGTGCTGCACCTAGCAACCAACTATTTAGAGAGATGTATGTGCTTAAATGCTACTGTATTTCTATATTGCCCTTGTAAATATATATTCCCCTTACATCTACAAGAAAATTAGCAATAAGATAAGAGTCCGCAAATGTTTATCTCGATTAACATGAAGTAGATGGAGAATAAGCGTTTGTAAAAATAGTTAATACAAGAGTAGAGAAAGTCATGTGAGTGTAACACATCAGATTTTTTTCTGTCTTCTACTAGTTAAATGAGATAATAGTAGATTTTGATACATGGGATAAAACCTTTAACACGTGTTACATATACTATTTTTAGATAGCGCTCGAATTTGTAAAGTGTCAATAATATTGATTCCTGAAATTGACAGAGATCACGTTTAGAACGCGGTTCTTGAAACAAGAGAAATTACGTAAAAAAGCGAGATGTCACATGTTTTGTGGATTCACTAGCAGTCATTTTCAGTGTTTTGCCTTACACCAGGCGATGAAGCGATTAAATGCTATATTATATTGCTTTCTGGATTTTTTGGGTAAGTACTTCTAATGTTATTCTTTCTGCTGTTTGTGTAATTTCACTTCCGTTTCAGTTTCCTTTGAATTTATAATTTCCGCCATTTATTTTCATGTGGGCTATACTAGGTAAAACAATAACGTTATAGATATAAGAAAACAGAAAGCTGCCAATATAGCATATAGATTAACAAGATAACGAATTGCGACAATTGAATTATGAGGATTTTTATTGTGGACATATAATGCGAGTTCCATTAGAAATTAATGATATAAAAACACACAATGGAAAGTAAAACTTTATCAAACCAAGTCGCGTTATTAAACATATGCAAATACAAAGGTTCATTGTGGTTGAACTTAAACCAAAGTTGGTCACACTAGTGCCATAATCTAAAGCTTTTAGCTCGTGTGCTCTGTGCTAGAAGTTCTACGTTTAGGCCTTGTCTAAAATCTTCCATTACACATTCATTACTGTAGTTATAAGACGGATACAGCAGGTAAAGCGATGGTGAACATTTTAAACAGTGTGTTGCTATGTGACGGCTTTAAAATTCTATTGCATCACCACGAGAAAAAAATCTGATGTGTTGCACCCACATGACTTTCTCTACTCTTGTACAAACTATTTTTACAAACGCTTGTTCTCCATCTACTTCATGTTAATCGAGATGTTAATGTTATTGCTAACTTTCTTGTAGATGCAAGGGGAATATGGTAGGCTTTAAGCGATAGTCAAATGTTTTAAGAGCTGGTTGTGCTATGTGGCTCTCTTTGCATTACCAGGACCAAAAAAAAAAAAAAAAAACGAATTCCCATTTGAGAAAAAGTTTAAGTATTGGAAAATTTAAGGGAATAACAAGCAATATCTTGAAAATGGTTCACTCAACAAAAAAAATGTATATGATATAAATTGTGTATTTTAACGCGATCTACATTCTTTGTGTAGTAAAATTTTGTCTATCTCTTATGGTTTACCAGTTATGCAAAAGTCGTTCACAATGCAGAATACTTTTGAAGACATTCCCAGAAAATTCGAGATATACATTTCATTTGTCATGAAAATATCTTGAACATGTGATATTTTAATCAAAATCGTCAGAGGCATTTTTGAGAAAATTAAAGTTTTCGAAAAATGTTTCATGTAAAGGGTACTCTGGGGTGGGGGGATTTTCTTGAAAATCTTCGTGTGGCATCTCTGGAAGATACTGAACCTAAATACCAAGTTTTGTGTTTATCCGACTGTTCGTTTCTGAGTTATGCTGTTCACAGACACACACACGAACATGTTTCCAAAAATGTTGTTTTTTTTATTCAGGGGGTCTCAAAGCACATATTTCCGTTGAAATCTTGGTATCGAATTTTTGGGTACTAGAGAAAGTAAAAATAAAATTTAAACCATAACAAAGAAGATCTCGGAAATGGTTAACGCTACAAAACTATAATTTGACTTAAATTGCTTTTCAATGAGATGTACATTTTTACTTACTCTACCACGTATGCACAGTAGGTAGAGAAGGTATTTGCATTCCTCTCAAAAATTCGATACCGAAATTGCACCGGAAATATATGTTGTCAGGGCCCTGAATGAAAAAAAAAAAGCATTTTTAGAAAAAAGTTTCGTGTGTGTGTCTGTGAACAGCATAACTCAGAAAGGAACAGTCGGATAAACACCAAACTTGGTATTTAGGTTCAGTATCTTCTAGAGATGCGACACCAAGGTTTTCAAGAAAATACCCAAAACTACTCTTTACATGGAACATTTTTCGAAAGTTTTAATTTTCTAAAATGTGGCTCTAACGATTTTTATTAACAAACCCTATATTAAAGATATTTACCTGACAAACTGTACATCTTGAATTTTCTGGGAATAGCCTGCAAAGTCCTCTTCATTCGGAAGGAATTTTGTATAATCTTGTATAACTGGTAAACATTAAGTAATAGACGAAAACATACTGCACAAATGTTGTAGATCTCTTTAAAACACACAGTTTACTTCAAATAAGTATTTTTGTGGCATAAGACATTTCTGAGATATCCGTTATTGTTCCCATTGGTCATTCTTTGAAGTGCTTTCAACTTCACTGGTCTCTCGCGATATCATGGAAACAACGTCCAGTTGTTAAACATTTGACTATCGCTGTTCTCTTTGTATCTATAACGAAATATGTAATGTAGCCGTTTCTGCAAATGTTTATTTGGATTAAAATGAAGTAGATAGAAAAATAAATTCTAGTAAGAATGGTTTGTATACTCACTAATAAACGACAAAGGGTAGAGAAAGCCATGTGAATGTAACACATCGGATTTCTTGTATTTGATTTATGCTGTTCACAGGCACCGTGCACACACACAGACGCGCGTGCTGACCTTTTTATGAAGATGATTTTATTTGGGTTCAGGGAGCCTGGAAACGTGTATATCCGGTGAAATCTCGGTATCGAACTTTTGGGTGGAATACAATACTTCCTCTACCCACTTTAGGTAAACAGTAGAGAACGTAAAAATATTTGCAGTGGTAGTATTAAGTGACTCATTTTATTTGACTGCAAGTAAGGAAGGATGTGCTATTTTAGCACCATTTGGCAGCTAAAAGGGTGAATGCAGGAAGTGTACTGTATGACGCCAGCAACACAAAAATATCTCTGGAGACCCAGTTGGGAAAGCTGTCTTTTTAATTTGAGACCTGTTTTGATATTACACTTTTAATTTGGGGACACTCCTCTTTCTGACCACTGAAGCCTTTTGAAATAATTGTTCCTGGAAAACGAAAACAAAGGAATTGTTACCTGCAACGCCTTATTACGCACTCTGAGGCCCCCATGGTTACTAAACGTTCACCTCAAAGGGGGGCTAATGTTCTGTTAAGTCGCGTGAGGAATCTCAATTCTATGTTTAGAGATGAGACATTAAATTTATCTAACTCTGAGCTAATAGGACGACATAGGTGCAAACACCGCCAAGAAAAATATCCTGTCTACTTAATCACTGTCCATTCACTCTCTTGGCCTTCCTTACTGAGGTTACACTTGTCGGCGATAGACGTTTTACAATCCACGATCAAAGGCTTTCTTCTTTGAGTTTCCCGTACAGTTTGGGGCATCGTGAGGAGGCATCCTTGGAATACAGGAATGTAACGGACCATGGCTTAGGCCCGCTCGTAGCAGAACACCTCAGTGACCTGTAAAACAGCAGCAAATTTCCACGAAAAATCAACCGCTCTGATCCAAGTACCGTTGATCATGGACGTCAAGCAGTGTAAATAGGTTACATTGACACGACTTTCTCTACCCAGTATCTTCTGAACTATTCTTACGAAAGCTTGTTTTCTATCCACATCATGTTAATCGGGATAAACCTTTGCTGAAATAGTTGTTGTTCACAATGGCACTGGGGATTAATTGATCTGCATCATTTTCCCTCTTGCATCCCAATATAAAGTCTGTAAGTTATCACTTTTAAGGCCTTTGCATTTGGCGAGATGTTGTTTGTTCAGGATGACATCTTCTTCACAGAGAGTGCACTTGGGTGTAGGTAGGCATCGTATCTTGTAGAGGTGTTCTGCAAGGCAATCGTGGACAGTTGCCATCCTAAATAAGGCCACTGCAGTTTTCCTTGACATTTTTTGTATATCAACTCTATCTTTAATATTCTTATAATCTTTAGCTTTTAATTTATCTTCTTCATCAAGTCTCTGCTGTCTTTTGAAATGTTGTTTAATGTTATTTTATTGTTTATTTTTATTTGTCCTGCAGATTTTATTTGTTGTATTGCACCTTTCTTTGCCAATTGATCCGCATGTCCATTGCCCAAAAGTCCAACATGAGCTGGGATCCATTGTAGAGTGACATGATTTCTAGTTTCAACTGCTTTAATTAGGCTTCTTATTTCTTTAATATTTCTTGTTGTTTTATTATTGTAATTTACTATTCCATCTATGGCTGATTTTGAGTCTGATAGGATGACTATTTTTGTTTTATGTATGGTCTATATAAAATGTTCTGTAATGCTGCTTTTATAGCTGTTAATTCTCCATCATAGTGGTTTGACGTTTCATCTAATGTTAGTTACTGTGCAAAGTGTTTACAGTATACTCCTGCATTGGCATTTTTTTTATTGATAAGGGATCCATTTGTATATATTCAGAGCCATTCTTTTTCTGGGTATCTTTAATTTTCCATAGCTATTGCTATGGCTCTCATTTCATCTGGTATATTGTTTTGTTTGTGTATTGTATATATCAGGTCATTCTGATATTGTATATCAATGTATTCTATTGGACTTGTTACCTCTGTTGCAATTATATTTGTTGTAATTCTATTCTTATAGTTTAGGTTATTAATATATGTTCTGAAGCTTATTTGAGTTTTTAAATTACTTATAGCATCTGCTGTGTGGTACCACTTGTGTCTGTTTCTATTGACATGCAGTTTTTGTGCTAGAGAAACTGCTTTCAACTCATGTTCCAATTCTATAGCCATGTTTTTTGTGAAGCTTTGTAGTACTGTAATTGGTGTTGTTTTTACAGCTCCTGTTATTATTCTTAGTGAATTATTTTGTGAAATTTCTAGTTTACTTTTAAATCTCTTGTTTACTGTTGCTAGTATTTCTCCTCCATATAATAGCTTAGGTTTTATGTATGTTTTATATGTATTATTAAGGAGGTCCCTGTTTCCACCCCATTTTGTTGCAGCTAAACGTTTTAAAATGTTCTTTTTGTTGTTTTTATTCGTTACATTGTTTACATGTTCTTTCCTCGATAGCTTTTTTATTAAATTCTATCCGTAGATACGTTGTTGTAGTTGCTTCTCGTAGTTTTTTGTTGTTGATTTGCACTCTTCTTTTGACTTTTTTTTGGCTTGGGAAGCATGCCTGTGTTATAGTCCATTTAGCGTTATCCAGAGAACACCACGTGGAGGCGGACTTCGTTGTTTCCCCTTGCAGAAGTAGTTTCATTACACATTTGGTTGTGGGTACAAGGGGAATAAAGGGACCGAATCGATATTCAAATGTTTTACAGTGCTTTTTATTCACACTGTGGCCACCGTACGGCTACTCACGCGCCGGCCGCCGCAGTTCGCACTCCCGCCGAAACAGTTTATAATATCCCCGCAGTCGCCTCACGTTCTCATAGTTGCAATTACAATGATAATAAGCACACAGCTTATCATAAGAGATGCTGTCGTTCTCTATTCTGACAGCTTCTGGGGAAATTTTCTTTCACACTGGAGAGTTCAATGTCCGCAACTGAGTGAATTTCTCGCCTGATGTTTTCCTTCAGTTTTGCAATGTAAGGGGGTTTGTTGCACTCATAGTATTTTCCAAGTTCCCCCATAGATAAAAATCACATATCTACACTTAAATCAGAGATTCGTGAGGACCATAATTCTTTAGTAAATACCCCATCTTCAAAGATTTTCTGAATTAAATTTAATATCCCATCAGCTATATGCTCGGTAGCAAAGTCTTGTTGGAAAAATCCAGACTGACATTCAACTTCGCGTAACTGTCCAAAAGTGGTACGAGGAAAATATTCCAGTACCTCTCTTCATTTATTGTTTGTTCAAACAATATAGGTCCTTTTATTCCGTATGCATTTACTGCACACAGATTTTCGTGTCATGCAAGGGAATCTCGTATGTAAAATCGGATTTCTCCGTACTCCAATATCTGTTATTTTACGAAGAAACAACCATATAATTGAACCATGATTCGTCAAAGAAGAATATAAAGCGTGGGTCAATTACTCGTATCATTTCGTGAAAATTAGTTACAGAAATTTACCCGACTTTGATGATCACATGAAAAAAGATCTGATGTGTTACAATCACATGGCTTTCTCTACTCTTGTACAAACTATTTTTACAAACGTTTATTCTCCATATGCTTCACGTTAATCGAGATGTTAATCTTATTGCTAATTTTCTTGTAGATGCAAGGGGAATTGGTAGGCTTTAAGCGATAGTCAAATATTTTAAGAGCTGGTTGCTATGCGTATTCCATTCTCTTTGTGTGTCCAGGACAAAAAAAAATGAATAACGAATTCCTATTTGAGAAAAAGTATAAGTATTGGAAAATTAAAGGGAATAACAAGCAATATCTCGAAAATGGTTCACTCAAAAAAAAAAACAATGTATATGACATAAATTGTGTATTTTAACGCGATCTATATTTTTTTGTGTAGTAAAATTTTGTCTATCTCTTATGGTTTACCAGTTATGCAAAAGTCGTTCACAATGCAGAATACTTTTGGAGATATTCCCAGAAAATTCGAGATATACATTTCATTTGTCATGAAAGTATCTTAAACATATATTTTAATCAAAATCGTTATAGCCATTTTTGAGAAAATTAAAATTTTCGAAAAATGTTTCATGTAAAGGGTAATGGGGGTGGGGGGATTTTCTTGAAAACCTTCGTGTCGCATCTCTGGAAGATAGTGAACCTAAATACCAAGTTTGGTGGTTATCCGACTGTTTGTTTCCGAGTTATGCCGTTCACACACACACACACACACACACAGACATGCTTCCAAAAATGCTTTATATGCATTCAGTGCACCTCAAAACATGTATTTTCTGTGAAATCTCGGTATCAAATTTTTAAGTGGAATGTAATACTTCCCCTACTTACTATACGTAGTAGAGAAAGTAATAAGGTGTGTGCAACTAACTCCTACATTGTAAGAACTAAAGGAAAACATCTGAAGATAAATTCACTCAATTTCCGATATTAAACTCTTCAGTGTGAATGAACATTTTCAGAGAACATGCCAGAAATGTGTGGAGAGCGAAGGACAACAGTTACAACTGAACTTAAACCCAAGTATGTTATTTATCTGACTTTTGGTTTTTGAGTTATGCTTCTCACAAACACACGCGCACACACACATATGGAAGTTTTCTAAAAACTGATATTTTTTATTAAGAGGCCTCAAAACGTGTATTTCTGGTGAAATCTCGATATCAAAGTTTTGGGTGGAGTGCAATACTTCCTCTGCTTATAAAGTACGTGCTAGAGAAAGTAAAAAAAAATCCTTATGTGATAAATTCACATGGATTTCTCTACCCTCTATCGTTTACAAGTGTGTATACAAACTATTACCAAAGCTTATTTTTCTATCTACTACATTTTAATCACAATAAACCTTTGCAGAAAAGATGCATTGTACATTACGTTATAGATACAAAGGGAACAACGATAGTCGGATGTCTTAGAATTCCATGCAACATGCGAGAAACAACTGAATAGTGACAGGACTTCAGGTAATGGCCAAATAATGAACAATTTGAACCATTGCTAATAAATATTTCAGAAATGGCTTATGCCACAGAAAACCCTATTGGAAATAAATAGTGTGTTTTGAAGTGATCTACATTTTTTGTGCAGTGCGTTTTCGTCTATCGCTTAACATTTACCAGTTGCACAAGATTATACAAAGTTTCTTCCAACTGAAGTGTACTTCACAGACTATTCCCAGAAAATTCGAGATATACGTTTTATTTGTCACGTAAATATCTTTATTGTATGATACTTCAATCAGAATCGTTAGAGATATTTCTTGGAAATCAAAAATTTTGAAAAATGCTTCATGTAAAGGGTAGTTTGGGTTGGGAATTTTCTTGAATATCTTCGTGTCGCATGTTTAGAAGGTCCTGAATCTGAATACCAAGTTTTTTATTTATCTGACTTTTCGTTTTTGAGCTGTGCTGTTTAAGGACACACACACACGCACGGAGTTTTTGCTAAAAATGTTTTTTTTATTCAGAGGACTTCAAAACGTGTATTTTGGTGTGATCTCGTTATCGAATTTTTAGGTGGAATGCAATACAATCTCTACATACTATGTACGTGGTAGAGAGTAAAACGTTATTTGAAATAAGGATAATAATTTTGGTACGTAGGTATTTGCGGTATATTTTAAATCGTAAAACTATATCTCCAATTAGAAAGGCATGACCATTAGGAACTCCAAGTTTGGAATTATTGGGAGGGACGCGTCTCCTACGCCTCCCCCTCTCCAAAGATACGCCCATGATCGTGAACTAAAACAATAGCACGGGGAACAATGAAGCTCGGCGGCAGCCTTCACAATTCTTACATTCGAGGAACGTATGACACACATTTCATAGTCGGCCTGATGTTCAGTTGTTTTACATTCAGAGCGAAGCGTCAACACAATCTGATTGTCTCAAAATGGCATCTACAAACGTGACCGCAACGCCAGTGTTTTCGAATGGAGTTTTTTTAATATTTCCCACAGGAGAAAGGAAGAACGATTCCGAATCACTGTTGGTGTTGCTTCGGGATCGGCTCGAATCTCAGTTGGGTCTAGCTGCCTGCATTAAGCCGAGATTAAAAGCCCTATACCGCAATTTTGAATTTGCCAAGTTCACGACCCATTTTCTCAGAAACTATTTCCGATATCTGACTGAAATTTTTACAGAATGTGGCTACATATATTCTAAGTTATAATTTTATCCAATATGCCTGTTTATTGAGATTCTTTGATAAACGTTTATCAGCAATTATTTCTTAAAAAATGGACAACAATGTTATTAGCACAAAAGTAGATCAATTACAGCAGCTGGAGGTTGTTTTGTCATCTTGAGACTTAATTCAGTTATCTTAAATATTAGAAAATATCACTAGTAGAAAAAGCTGTTTAAAGAAAAAATGGAGAAAACACACTCACACTTATTTGCTTAGAAATAAACCACTTGACTTAGCACACAGTAGTATCAATATGTTAGAGGAAAACTTCCGTAACAGACGGACTAAAGCTTATCTCTCTACTCCAAAGTGTGCAATATAGTGTTGAAGGGGCGGAGTACTTTCTTTAGCTTGCGGCGGTACTCTGTGCGCCAATTTTGCGGCACGGCTTCGATGCCAGCTCAGGAATTTGCATGGAACTTGGATCTAGGGTTGGTGGTTAATGCCACTGATTCATTTTCCTGCCCGTTTACTTCCCGTCACCGGACTCTTGATATCACCTCGTAACACACACCCGCATTTCGTATTTTTGCTGTGCTTCATACTATCGCCTCTATCCACCGGCACATTGTTTAAGAACAACCTCCAAGGAACTACCACGAAGAAGAAGTGAGTCTTCTAAACTCTCGTGCTTCTTTATTACAAAATTCCCATCTCCCCATTTCGCTATCACCTGATTTCTAACTTCTTTCTTATTGGATGCCTAGGGGTGATAAGACATTGACCCTTTTTCTACATCTGCTTTTCAGGCGACCTGACGGTACACTAACGACAATTGAGGGGAAAAAACATCCGTTTCTGGCACTGTCTTTTCAACCCATATTCACCTGTAGATGTAATCACTCCCCAGTCTTATTTAATAATACTATTTCTACTGTTATTAATATTTATTTTACGTATGGTTGTAATTTTATTTAGCTACTCGGAACTCTTTCTTGGCCAAAAATAGAGAAATCGGTAGAATTTATCAATTGCCTTACTCCAGAGTAAACGTTATGATGAAGTGATACTAGTTAATGAGGTGCTAAGTAAAGCAGGATCATCTTACCAATTCTAGAGTGTAAATCTTCGTAAAGAAATATTTAAAGACTTTAGAGGTACCCATTCGGCATGTAACAATTTTGAGAAATTAATATAGTTGTTTGTAGAGTAATAGAGTTTGTTGTATGCCTGGTGCATCAGCCTCCTAGAGAGCATTTTCCGTATGAAAAACTTAAGGGACTCTCGGTGAAATAGACTTGCAGCAGGTAAAATAAAGCAAAGCATTGCAAATTAAGGTAGCTCAGTGTTAACAGGCACTGAATTCTTTGATTCCAACAAGAAAAACAGTATCTTCTTGAGAGAGGTACTTACAGCAAATGAGATCGGTGTAACGGGTCGACCGATAGTACCTCCCTACAACTGAGGTATCAAACATGATGAACATGGGAAGGTATGATAATGCTATATTGTATCTCAAACATTAATAAATGCTAAGCTATATTTCTGCCTCATGTTATTGTTACATGCTGGGGTGAGGGCCAAAAGGTTCCCAGAAAATTGCTAAATTTTGATCACCCCAACACGCACACAGGGGAGCGTATCTCTCAAATGGCGAGAGGACCGGGACCTTGGTGTCTACATTCAGATGAAAGCGTGAGATTTTTTTGACAAAATACACAAATATCACATCACACGCATTACCTGTAATTTATTGATAAAACACTTGGCGGTTCTGCATTACACTTAGGGAAACAAAGGTTGAGGGGAGATGCCTCGCAGTCGTGGACTGGCCACACGCGACTTGTTCCTTACACTCTCACACACAAAGCGACGCTAACACTCCGATGACACTAATTATAATTCCCCCCTCTCCTGTCTAGTGAGGCAGTATTTTTAACAGTTAAATGATTTCAGTCAAATTATATGATATAAAATATAATAACAGCCCACCTTAAAGCAACATGTGTATGTAATAATATATAAAAAGTGTATATTACAGTCAATGTATATGTTTGTACTATTGTATACATGTGTAATAATGTTATGTGAATGTATTACGTAATTTAATAATGTAGGAGCTGTGAGAATAATGGGTTAAAAGTTGCTAACAATGAGGTAACCTTGAGGCAATAATGAATTTTAAAGTTTAACAATACCACTAGTCATTATTGGAGCAACAATAATGTAAATTTTGTGACAGTTTATAAAATAGCCAATCAACAACCAAAAAAAAAAAAGCTTAAATTAAAGTATTCTATTGGATTAGGAATAACCAATCAGAGACTTGAAATACAGAATTTACTAATTTAGGCGGTTGAAATCAAGTCAGTTGCTTGTAGAAAGTGCTCATAACTGGACGCGTTGGTTGTTGACAGTATTAAAAATCAGACGCGAGATGTGTCGTCGAGAAATTTAATACGTATTCGTGTGAGACGAAAATAGTTATACGTGTTGAAAAGTGCAAGTAATTAATTAATAAAAGAATCTCACAGCTCTGTATATCAGTGAAGTGTTATTTAAATTGTGTCAAGAATTAATAAAAAGGAGTGAATTAAAAATTATAATCTGTGTAAGCCTACATTCTTCAGCCGCACCACGCCCTGTTAAGAAATTCATGCCTCTAAAAATAATACTGACGCAGCCGAGGCAAACATAAGTATATAATATTTAAAGAAACAGTCAAATTACAAAGTTAATATTTTTTAAACATGTTTTTGGTCGAAGACTACCGGAAACATTTTACCACACGTGCGGTTGCAACTACTTCAAGTTCGGCTCCCCAACAGTTGAAATATAATACATCTTCTTCAAACTGACTTTCCATACGTAGCAGCAACAAACCTTCTTCAAATTGGCTCCCAAAACGTGGGGCAAACAACAATACAACAAAATATTCTACTTCACTAGACAAGGACCCCTTCAGCTGCCGTGGTGCGGGCGCTGCGGACCCTTAGCACTCGTGCTACTTCTGACGTTACTAGAAGTACGTCGGGCTGAACGTTCTAGCCCCTCCCGTCTGGGAGCCGTTAGGATTGGGTTGGTCTCGACGGGGCAGTGCTTCCCGATACTCATGGGAGATTGGTACGTCTTTATGGTTTTCCATGCAGCCGGGGTTGTGAGACGCTTCAATGTCCTCCGGTACTGACCTGGAGATCCGGTAGACGGCATGCTAGATTGCTGTTGGCCCCACCGAGGTTATCGGTAGTCGCCCTTCGGGGATGACGCGCGTAAGTGGCGTATCCACTTCCATCTCCTGCGTCAGCAGGGGGGCCTTTATAGCCTCTAGACATTGGCCTCATGGGAAACCCCCACGGTTTGGAGAGCCACTCGGATGGCGCTGGACCCTGGGAATAGAAGGGTGACTTGTGCTCCGGCTCTTGTCCTGGGTAGCCCTTCGAGTTTAAACTGTGGGCGTCAGATCAGGCGAGATTCAAACAAAGCCTTCTCTCTCTGGCGTGGTCTGCGCCAAAGGAGGAAGCGTTATGTGCCGATAAATAATCAAACGAACACAATAATGCTATCGAGTATGCAACACAATATTGCGTCTGGTATGACAATGTTTAGTGATACGCCACATTATTGTGTTTTGTTCTGCCTGTAGTATGATTTCCTCAGATTCAGATTTCCCCCAGAAAATGTCCACATCCCCCAAGTATTACAGTACCTTCAAAAAATTTCCAGAATCTAATATTTTCCTTTTAATGTATTCGCTAGTAAAGGTGAAGCCGTTCTCGGTGAGGCAACTTTGATGCCTCTCCCTGCTTCAAATTGTCGTAACACATAATGTTACCTGCTCTGTTAATGGGTTTTATGTCATCTCGTAGCTCGTTCTGCGTTGTCTCGTGCACCAGCTACTCTACGGGTATAGCTATGAGTTTTTTTATCTCAGGGTGTGCGTGAGTGTATTTTGAAAGGATAACACCAGTTTAGTTAGCTGATAAATGTTAATGTTGACTAAAATGTTCAGTTTGAGAAGAGTGGCCGACTGTTGAATTTATGAATTAATTGCTTCTATAACAACAATTAAGCGAAGCGCCAGTTGCTGTAAGTCGCAGAAGTGTTGCTCGGAAGATACCTCTAAATAGCCACTATATCTTCCTAACAACGGCGCTACACAACTTAGAAAGTACACACGATAGTAAGTCACACTAGGATCAAGAATCTCAGGAGCGCCTTGAATGTGTCTTTGATATAGAATACGTGTTCTTTTCTTAACTTAAGACGCCCGTATATCAGTACCCCTACCAACGTTATTTCTCACGCGACACAATCTTAAAATCCTACTTATGCGTCTCTTATCTTGTTGCTAAGCTGCACCTCCTCGAGTCTCAAAATTTCATTCCCTTTCTAATTTACAGAATTCCTGTCTACATGACTTTGCAAACGTAATAAATTCCACTCTAACTGCATTCCAAGAACATTTAAGCTAATGTATTCTATACTCGGCTGTCACTAATGGCTTTCGTTAACTCAACTCCCTAATCACCTTCTTCTTTCCGTACAAATCTTTCAACTCCTACATTATACATAATTTAATATACGGAAATTATTTATTAGAATTATTTCTCTATCTTACTATCATTTCGTTATTTAATTATTTGTATGTTCCTGTTAATAATTACGGTATCAAATTACGGTAAGTAGGATATATAGGAGAGAGCTGGGCCACTTTTTTGCGTTTATATGGGAAAGGATAGGGAAAACGAGGCTAGATGGGACGGTTCAAGGAGGAAAATGCGTTTATATGGGAGAGATAGGGAATACGAGGACTTACGCTAGGCTAGAGAGGGTTGAAGGAGGGAAATACGTTTATATGGAAGAAATAGTAGAGAGGTGCTAGGCTAGACGGAGGCTGAGGAGTAGAGTATGGTTTATATGAAAGGTATAGGAAAACGAGGAGGGGTGTTAGGCTAGACAGAGTTGAAGGGTAGAGTATGTCTTTTATATGAGAAGTATAGGAAAACGATGAGAGGTGTTAGACTAGACAGGGCTTGAAACGTAGTGCAGGGTTTATATGAGAGATATAGGAACAGGAGGAGGGGTGTTAGGCTAGACAGAGGTTGAGGAGTAGAGTATGGTTTTAGATGAGAGATATAGGAAAACGAGGAGAGGTGTTAGGCTAGGAGGGTTTAAGTATGCGTTTATAAGGAGAGACGAGAAAACGGAGAGAGATCCTATGTTAGTATACACAGGTGTTTAAAGCTAGAATGTGTTTTATATAGGCTAGATAGGAAACCAAAGAGATACTCTGCTAGACAGGGGACAGGAGAGGAATGCGCTTTATGAGAGGTAGGGATACGGGGAATGGTGTTAGGCTAGACAGAGGTTGAGAGTAGAGTATGCGTTTATATGTATGAGAAGTATAGGAACAGGAAGAGGGGTGCTAGGCTAGACAGAGGTTGAGGAGTAGAGTATAGTTTATATGAGAGGTATAGGAAAACGAGGGAAGGTGTTAGGCTAGACAGAGGTTGAAAATAGAGTATGGTTTATATGAGTGGTATAGGAAAACGAGGAGAGGAGTTAGACTAGACAGAGGTCGAGGAGCAGAGTATGGTTTATGTGAGAGTCATAGGTAAACGAGAGAGGCGTTAGGCTAGAAAGAGCTAGAGGAGTAGAGTATGGTTTATATGAGAGGTATAGGAACAGGAGGAGAGGTGTTAGGCTAGACAGGTAGTGTAGCAGTAGGAATATGGACTTATATACAGGAGAGATAGGGAATATGAGGTGCTAGACTTGAAAGCAACTTTAGACGTGAACTTAGTAGAAAACTGTTTCATGTCAATGTTAGAACGCTAATTCTAGACATGCCCATCACGTAACCTATTCAGGGAAAAGGTGACTCGTTCAGGGGTAAAAGGTGACTGCTCAGGGAAAAAGGAGGTCCACAAAGGGAAAAAGTTGACTAGCAACGGGAAAAAGGCGACCAGTAAAGGGAAAAATGTCACCAGCAAAGGGAAAAAGGCGACCACCAAAGGGAAAAAGGTGAGCCATAAAGGGAAAAAGGTGACCTGCAACGGGAAAAGCTAACCCACTAACACTAACAGGTAAGTAATTCAGCTAGTATTGCAAGAGACTGACTGGATCATAGCAGTGTATGATTTCATAGGTAATTCAGCTAGTATCGTATGTATTTAGGCTAATTCATCTAGTATCACTGGAGGATAGATTCCAGAGGCTAACTGCATCATGGCTCTGCATGATTTCACAGGTAATTCAGCTAGTATCGTAGGTATTTAGGCTAATTCAGCTAGTATCACAAGAGGATAGATTTTAGGGTTGGGTATAGCTTAGTGTCGTATTTCACAGGCAATTCAGAGGGTATCGTAGGTATTTAGGATAATTCAAGTAACATAGGTGTTTAGAGTAATTAAGCAAGCATTACAGGAGGGTAGGCTCCAGGGGTTGGTTATAACCTAGCTTCGTATTTCACAGATAGTTCAGGTAATATCGTAAGTATTTGAGGTAATCGACATAGCTTCACAGATATTATTGATAATTTCGATCAGAGATTTGTATCACAGCTATTTAAGGTAAATGCAGGTGATTCAGGTTGTATCAATGGTATTTGAGTCATTTTAACAGGTAATTCATCTAGTATCATTGGTATTTAAGGCAAACCAGATAGTATCACAGGTGCTCGTGCTAATTTAGAGCAGGAATTCGTATCTGAGCTAGTTAAGGTAATTTCACATGATTCGGGTGGTATCACAGGTATTTAAGTCATTTTCACAGGCAATTCAGCTAGTATCTTGAGCATTTAAGCTAATTCAGCTAGTATCACAGGAGGCTAGATTCCAGAGGCTAACTGCATCATAGCTATGCAAGATTTCACAGCTAATTCAGCTAGTATCGTAGGTATTTAGGCTAATTCAGCTAGTATCACAGGAGGTTAGATTCCAGGGTTGGGTATAGCATAGTTTCATATTTCACAGGTAATTCAGAGGGTATCGTAGGTATTTAGGATAATTCAAGTAACATAGGTGTTTAGAGTAATTAAGCAAGCATTACAGGAGGGTAGGTTCCAGGGGTTGGTTATAGCCTAGTTTCGTATTTTACAGATAGTTCAGATAATATCGTAAGTATTTGGGTAATCAGCATAGTTTCACAGATGCTCGTGATAATTTTGATCAGAGATTTGTATCACAGCTATTTAAGGTAAGTGCAGGTGATTCAGGTTGTATCAATGGTATTTGTGTCATTTTAACAGGTAATTCAGATAGTGTCTAGGTATTTGGGCGATTCAAGCATCATAGGTGTTTAGAGTAACTCAGCTAGTATCACAGGAGGCTAGATTCAATGATCAGGGTTTCGTATCAGAGCTATTTAATGTAATTTCACTTGATTCGAGTAGTATCACAGGTATTTAAGTCATTTAACGGGCAATTCAACCAGTATCACAGGTACTCATGGTAATATAGAGAGTAATTAAATTATAAAACATTTCTCATCCAACGTTACAACAATTTATATACTTTTTTCTAAATCTTACAAACTTATTATATGTTAAACAGTTATTGTACGATGCGGAGAGGGATAAACTGCATATTGGTTCACAAATTGAAAAGCTTTACGTCAACATACCTTTATTTTAGTTAGGTGTAGATGTCTCTCCCCTTTTATCTAGGCTTGAGACTAGCACTAGGATTGCTCCTAATGGCAGGGTTACCACCTTCCCTTCCATCTTCTTCTTTCTTCATCAGGCGTCAGCTATCTGCATATACAGCACACAGATAACCTTCTTTTTTAAGATTGTAGACTCACGATAAAATCTTTATCTTTAACTTACATTCTTTTAAGCACTGTTTGTAATGGCGTAATGTCCATACGCATATGTCGTTATCCCATCCTCAGCAATAATTCTTTTATCATCAAACGGAGTCAATGCAATTTTATTCACTTGCACTGTAGCAAGAGCATGCTTTCGTGATAGGATCAGATTCATAGGTGTTCTGATGATTTCACAGGTTTTAAGACAGTCTGTATAGCTGTCAAACGAAATGTACTGCTTAATAGCGCTACGTTTTATACCTTTAATCTTTTTTATCATTGACCCTTGAATATCTAAGGCATACATCTTAGGACGTAGTCCAACAAAGCGTAGGATGATTTTGCTATTAGCCTCATCTTTAAATTTTCCCAATACCTTTTTGTTCTGAGTAGAGTAACATATATGGTTGGCAGGGTAATCAGATGTATCGAGATGCTCAAGAAAACGTAGCTTGTCCTGGTACACATCTTCAGTTGTTACACGATGAATGAACGAATCAGTGTCCATATACATAAGCTTCAGGTTTTTAGCTCCATAATAAGGCAGCAAAACATCGTAATGATAGTTATACATTAATGTCTTGGAGATGTCCAACACACTCATACCAATGTATATAGGCTTGTTGAATACAATCTGACGAGAGGCCATATGTACAGCAGCTAGATTATCAGCATATATCGTCCTGTCGATAAACGTAGGCTTGGCGATCAGCTTCTCTAGAGTTTTTTCATTGGTCACCAGTCGTATATCCATGCGGTTACGCAGGTTCTCCATAGTTTTTCCAAACATAGCGTTGTTAAAGAGCTTGTAGAGATCCTTCTCGAAATCATTTGCAGCTTGTTGTCGTAGCCTGTTGTTAAATTCCACATAAGGTTTCAACCACTGAGACTGTCGGAATTGTAGCACACGATGGATTTTTGTTAGTCGTAGTCCATGACTAAGAGCTTGCTTCAAAGCCATGTAATGCACTACATACTTCTTTCGAGGTCCAAGATGAGGTATCAGTTTCTTTGTAGATGATTCCAATGGTTTCATACACTCTGGCAGGAAAGGTAGATCGTTGTGTAGATCGTGAAGTTCAGCAGGATACTCGATGTCAACTTCTAATATGTACCCATGAGGATCATCTTCTTGTAGTGTTTCTAAGTTGATTTCTTCAGGTGACACCCACTGAAATCCAGCAAAAGGAAGAGCGTGACACATTGCCCACCCATATTGGTTATTAGCGTCCTCGTATGTGATAAATTGGGTTGGTCTCGACGGATCAAACTTCTCCATATAAGTGTTATTAGCCTCAGCATACCGATGAGAAACTTGGCATAAACCTCCTCTTATACCTGATTCCACCATGAGTAGTTGATCATAATCTTGTAACAGCTCTAACTTAATTCCAGTATACAGTAACATGGCGTCCCATGTAAGACCTGGAGAGGTAAAATAATGGGCAGGATCAACTTTGTGTGTTTTAAGGGTTTGCTCTCTGAACGTCTCAAAGACATCAGCTAGAAGAAGTACATCCGAAGTTAAGTAGAGATCGCTGTACTCTCCCAGGTTTCTCACATTGAACAGCTCCCATACATTTCTAGCATGATCGTAGTCAGTATCAGTAATTTCTTCTTCATTTAATCTATTGTAGAAGGAGTCCTTAGGAGGCAAGCAGGTCTCGTTCAGGACATCCCATGACGTAACAAAATCATATGGAAATACACCCTTACGGGTCATCAACTTCAATTTGTCTTCTCCAAAGTACTTTAGCGTTTCAGGATACGAGGTTAGATTTTTTACCAACTTATCCAAGCTTGTACTGAGGAATCGGAAGCTATCCACAAATCGAAGCTTTATATCTCCTACATACTTGGTGAATGAGATATAGCTTTCTTCAGAGTTAGGAATTACCTCCACACGTTCACTTGTGCACCCCAGCTCCTTTACAATGAAATGCGAGTCATATCCGCTAAGGTTATGCATGAAGACTGGTATATATTTAGGTGTTTTACAGGCTAAATTACATTCATTATGAAGACTTCCACGATATTCACCGCTGATGTGATCATGGTCGCGTACTTTATAGTTCTCTTCTGTAAAGGGTTTTCCACACAAGTAGCATGCTGAAGAAGACTCAAAATCCTTTTGCTCCGTAAGTTTCAGAGGCTTAGCAGATTTGTATATATTACCAATCATTTCTGCAAGAGATGTAAGGTACAGCATAAACTTCTGAGCAGCATCAGCACCACGATACACATAGGGTTGCTTAGGAAGACCAGTTTCGAGATGTTCAACACTGGATGTAGGCTTCACGTAAACACAGAAGCTCATTGGTGTGTGCTCTTGATAAGGGGTTGTATAGGAAGTTTCAGGATTGGGTATACACGTTTGGCATGGAGTGAGAATACTCTCAAAATCAGCATAGATGACATAAGGTACTTTCAGCATCCTCTCAACATTTTTAAACTGAACAATTGATTTCTCCTTGGTAGGCATAACTACCCTCGCAACACCATGTTGAATACAGAAGGCTACATGTTCTTGCAGTTTTTCCTGTCCACTTCGTCCATATCGATCATCAAAATGTGTAAAGCAGCGCTTACAAGTATAAACCCGTCCATTATGGTTAGTTTTCTGGCGTCGAACGAGTTTCTCAAAATTCTTTATATACACGTAGTGATGTTTTCCACTGCTGTCATTCAATAGTAGCAGGTCGCGATGTTCAGGTAGTTCAATGTCAGCAACCTTTATTGGATACACTTCATGCTTCTCATCCAGCCCGAAAACGTTAATGGATATCTTGTTAAACTTCTCAAATTTAGGTATTTGAGAAAGTGGAGTAGGGTAGGAAACACAGCTGAAGTCGTACTTATCTTGAAGTTCTTTGTATTTGCTGACGCGTTGAGGCTTGATGCTCACGAATTTGGCCAGTATAGAGTACATGAAACATTTCTCGTCGCTAAAGTTCTGGATGTTTATACATGCCTTCCTTGCTTCAACAGCTGACGGTAGTGGTATGTAGCTACTTCCTCGTAACGGGTTGTACTTGTTGATACGAAGTCGAACTCCTTCCACAGCAAGCAAAGCCCAGCTGCTACCCTTAAGCTGAGACTCCTCCATTTCAGTCACCAATTTCTTGAATTTCACTTCCATCGTTGAGTCCAGATCAGTTTCCAGGAAAACAGCTTGATTCCGTGTTTTAAATGTTTTGTCACAGGTTTCTCCAATACTGTTAACAAATCGACACTCAGCCAGCAGATTAATTTTAACACTCTTATGAATGCTAAGCTCTTTATGCACAGCATGGATTATACGTTGTTTTGCCTCTTGCAGATACATATTTAGGTCCTTAGCTGATTCGCATCGTATAAAATACGATTTCAATCGTCCTTCGAATGAAGTTTCGTATTCTTTCATATCGCAGTCCTCCATTGTTGACAGCAACTGATGTTTAGTCGGCTCCAATCTTCTTTTCTTCTGAGGGCTGCTTATTTCACATATATCTTCGTGTCGCTGTCCCTTATAACAATCTTTGAAGGTTACATTACAATGTTTACATTTGAAGAGCTTCTTGCAGCTCATCTCGTGTCTTCTCTTGTCATAACCTCGGAGGAACTTCTTCCCACATTTTCCGCATGCATATCCAGTAGCGCTTGGAATAATATCCTTATACGCTGAGTTATTCATCTTTATTCTTGATGTAATAACGTATTAATCACTGATCAATGAAATGTAGACCTCTTCACCTTGACACCACTTTAGAAAGCTGATTATTCTTGGAGAGAACACGATGTTAACACCTCAAGACTAATTAGCACAATGAAGTCCAATGCCCTAGATCACCATATTTATAGAGGGAGCACGAACCTTTTAGATCAATCATAAACTCGCTCCATAACCACCTGTATATGATCGCTCAACGTGTACTAACCCCCCACCCATATAACCTCAAGTCTAGAGACAGGATGTTTATGACGTCACACCCAGAGACAGGATGTCTGGCAGCATCAAACACGTTTAAACTCGTCTCATAACTACCTGCTTATGCTGTCACACCAGCAAGAGAAGTATTCCCACACGCTCATTCAGACATATATTTCAAATTCAAGCCCACCACCACCATCACCACCTATTGTACCAAGGTTAATTCAAGTTGTATTATCACAACACTTAAAAGTAAAAGCTTAAAAGGAAACCTAGAAGATTTTCCCCCTTATTTACTTAATTATTTCATGTTTTTATTCCCTTTTCAATTCTTCCTTTCCATCTTCTCACAGAAAGACCATTACATTTCACTACAATCATGAGAAAAGCAATTTTTCCAGAGTTACACAGATTCTAAGCTTCTAAATCGAACCCGGTAATACTTTTAATAAATGTATTTTAGCTCCCCAATATCAGCATCTACCATTTAATCTTTACTCGAACCTGATATGATCCATAAGCTTGAGGATATATGAAATCACCCTTCGGGATTCGATCTAAGTACTTTAAAGTAATTTTTGTCACGATAACGATATTTAAGGACTAGATACTCTGTTTACGTTTACCTTGACATGTCTATCTAAATTAAATTACGAGTTATTAAATTTTTGCAAGTAAATTTCATTGAATCGGTATTCGAACCCAGAACACCAGGAACAAAATAATTTATAATATTAGTCTGACATGTTAAACAAAGTTGTATGCAGTTACATCATCGATCTAGGTGATATATTCTAGTGTACAGAGGAAAATTAAGGAAGTCATTAAAAGATGGGGAATCGAACCAAGCACAACTGATCGACAATTATATACAGCATTAATCACCCATCATAGAAGCTATCAATCATGCTTTGCTGCACTCCTCTACCTCACTTAGTTCCCGAGATAATGAAAATTTAAAAATTAAGGATCGAACCCAGGACGTCAGGTATCTAATTACACATTTACAAGATACTACCTAATATCATAAACGCAATAAAGTTTATTTGACGTCTTTATCTTAATTGGTTTAGGAGTTATTAAATTTATAAGTAAATTCCATCGAATCAGTATTCGAACCCAGAACACCAGGAACAAACTAATTTATAATATTAGTCTGACATGTTAAACAAAGTTGTATGCAGTTACATCATCGATCTAGGTGATATATTCTAGTGTACAGAGGAAAATTAAGGAAGTCATTAAAAGATGGGGAATCGAACCAAGCACAACTGATTGACAATTATATACAGCATTAATCACCCATCATAGAAGCTATCAATCATGCTTTGCTGCACTCCTCTACCTTACTTAGTTCCCGAGATAATGAAAATTTAAAAATTAAGGATCGAACCCAGGACGTCAGGTATCTAATTACACATTTACAAGATACTACCTAATAACATAAACGCAATAAAGTTTATTTGCCGTCTTTATCTTAATTGGTTTAGGAGTTATTAAATTTATAAGTAAATTCCATCGAATCAGTATTCGAACCCAGAACACCAAGAACAAAATAATTTACAATATGAGTTTGGTATGCTTAAAGGTGCTGTATGTAGTTACAGCATCAATGTAACTGATATTTTCTAGAGTATAGAGTAAAATTAAGGAAGTCATTAAAAAATCGGGATTCGAACTAGAGACAACCGATTAAAAATTATATACAGTATTAATTACACATTATAACAGCTATCAAACATGCTTTAGTCCATTCCTCTAGCTTTCTTAGTTTCCGAGATAATAAAGTTTTTAAAATTAAGGATCGAACCCAGGACACCAGGTACCAAAATATACATCCACAAGAAACTACCTAATGACATTAATGTAATAAAGTTTATTTGGCGTCTTTATCTTAATTAGTCTCCGAGTTATTAGAAGATGAATTTGCATTCACTCCTAGGATTCGAACCCAGGCATCCCGGTCAACTTGGAACAAGGTCCTAATGACGCGGGGCATTCCAAAGAATTGATTAGTTTTTATCCCAATGTTCTATCTCTTTTCATTCAGGAGATATAAGCGATTAAACAGTAGAAATAAAATGGGCGGAGCTTGCCGGCATAGATCAAAGAACCTTTATCAGATGTCGGCATCTCTTTGCGCTGGAGTCGCCATTATATTTCTACTGTTTAATCGCTTATATCTCCTGAATGAAAAGAGATAGAACATTGGGATAAAAACTAATCAATTCTTTGGAATGCCCCGCGTCATTAGGACCTTGTTCCAAGTTGACCGGGATGCCTGGGTTCGAATCCTAGGAGTGAATGCAAATTCATCTTCTAATAACTCGGAGACTAATTAAGATAAAGACGCCAAATAAACTTTATTACATTAATGTCATTAGGTAGTTTCTTGTGGATGTATATTTTGGTACCTGGTGTCCTGGGTTCGATCCTTAATTTTAAAAACTTTATTATCTCGGAAACTAAGAAAGCTAGAGGAATGGACTAAAGCATGTTTGATAGCTGTTATAATGTGTAATTAATACTGTATATAATTTTTAATCGGTTGTCTCTAGTTCGAATCCCGATTTTTTAATGACTTCCTTAATTTTACTCTATACTCTAGAAAATATCAGTTACATTGATGCTGTAACTACATACAGCACCTTTAAGCATACCAAACTCATATTGTAAATTATTTTGTTCTTGGTGTTCTGGGTTCGAATACTGATTCGATGGAATTTACTTATAAATTTAATAACTCCTAAACCAATTAAGATAAAGACGGCAAATAAACTTTATTGCGTTTATGTTATTAGGTAGTATCTTGTAAATGTGTAATTAGATACCTGACCTCCTGGGTTCGATCCTTAATTTTTAAATTTTCATTATCTCGGGAACTAAGTAAGGTAGAGGAGTGCAGCAAAGCATGATTGATAGCTTCTATGATGGGTGATTAATGCTGTATATAATTGTCAATCAGTTGTGCTTGGTTCGATTCCCCATCTTTTAATGACTTCCTTAATTTTCCTCTGTACACTAGAATATATCACCTAGATCGATGATGTAACTGCATACAACTTTGTTTAACATGTCAGACTAATATTATAAATTAGTTTGTTCCTGGTGTTCTGGGTTCGAATACTGATTCGATGGAATTTACTTATAAATTTAATAACTCCTAAACCAATTAAGATAAAGACGTCAAATAAACTTTATTGCGTTTATGATATTAGGTAGTATCTTGTAAATGTGTAATTAGATACCTGACGTCCTGGGTTCGATCCTTAATTTTTAAATTTTCATTATCTCGGGAACTAAGTGAGGTAGAGGAGTGCAGCAAAGCATGATTGATAGCTTCTATGATGGGTGATTAATGCTGTATATAATTGTCGATCAGTTGTGCTTGGTTCGATTCCCCATCTTTTAATGACTTCCTTAATTTTCCTCTGTACACTAGAATATATCACCTAGATCGATGATGTAACTGCATACAACTTTGTTTAACATGTCAGACTAATATTATAAATTATTTTGTTCCTGGTGTTCTGGGTTCGAATACCGATTCAATGAAATTTACTTGCAAAAATTTAATAACTCGTAATTTAATTTAGATAGACATGTCAAGGTAAACGTAAACAGAGTATCTAGTCCTTAAATATCGTTATCGTGACAAAAATTACTTTAAAGTACTTAGATCGAATCCCGAAGGGTGATTTCATATATCCTCAAGCTTATGGATCATATCAGGTTCGAGTAAAGATTAAATGGTAGATGCTGATATTGGGGAGCTAAAATACATTTATTAAAAGTATTACCGGGTTCGATTTAGAAGCTTAGAATCTGTGTAACTCTGGAAAAATTGCTTTTCTCATGATTGTAGTGAAATGTAATGGTCTTTCTGTGAGAAGATGGAAAGGAAGAATTGAAAAGGGAATAAAAACATGAAATAATTAAGTAAATAAGGGGGAAAATCTTCTAGGTTTCCTTTTAAGCTTTTACTTTTAAGTGTTGTGATAATACAACTTGAATTAACCTTGGTACAATAGGTGGTGATGGTGGTGGTGGGCTTGAATTTGAAATATATGTCTGAATGAGCGTGTGGGAATACTTCTCTTGCTGGTGTGACAGCATAAGCAGGTAGTTATGAGACGAGTTTAAACGTGTTTGATGCTGCCAGACATCCTGTCTCTGGGTGTGACGTCATAAACATCCTGTCTCTAGACTTGAGGTTATATGGGTGGGGGGTTAGTACACGTTGAGCGATCATATACAGGTGGTTATGGAGCGAGTTTATGATTGATCTAAAAGGTTCGTGCTCCCTCTATAAATATGGTGATCTAGGGCATTGGACTTCATTGTGCTAATTAGTCTTGAGGTGTTAACATCGTGTTCTCTCCAAGAATAATCAGCTTTCTAAAGTGGTGTCAAGGTGAAGAGGTCTACATTTCATTGATCAGTGATTAATACGTTATTACATCAAGAATAAAGATGAATAACTCAGCGTATAAGGATATTATTCCAAGCGCTACTGGATATGCATGCGGAAAATGTGGGAAGAAGTTCCTCCGAGGTTATGACAAGAGAAGACACGAGATGAGCTGCAAGAAGCTCTTCAAATGTAAACATTGTAATGTAACCTTCAAAGATTGTTATAAGGGACAGCGACACGAAGATATATGTGAAATAAGCAGCCCTCAGAAGAAAAGAAGATTGGAGCCGACTAAACATCAGTTGCTGTCAACAATGGAGGACTGCGATATGAAAGAATACGAAACTTCATTCGAAGGACGATTGAAATCGTATTTTATACGATGCGAATCAGCTAAGGACCTAAATATGTATCTGCAAGAGGCAAAACAACGTATAATCCATGCTGTGCATAAAGAGCTTAGCATTCATAAGAGTGTTAAAATTAATCTGCTGGCTGAGTGTCGATTTGTTAACAGTATTGGAGAAACCTGTGACAAAACATTTAAAACACGGAATCAAGCTGTTTTCCTGGAAACTGATCTGGACTCAACGATGGAAGTGAAATTCAAGAAATTGGTGACTGAAATGGAGGAGTCTCAGCTTAAGGGTAGCAGCTGGGCTTTGCTTGCTGTGGAAGGAGTTCGACTTCGTATCAACAAGTACAACCCGTTACGAGGAAGTAGCTACATACCACTACCGTCAGCTGTTGAAGCAAGGAAGGCATGTATAAACATCCAGAACTTTAGCGACGAGAAATGTTTCATGTACTCTATACTGGCCAAATTCGTGAGCATCAAGCCTCAACGCGTCAGCAAATACAAAGAACTTCAAGATAAGTACGACTTCAGCTGTGTTTCCTACCCTACTCCACTTTCTCAAATACCTAAATTTGAGAAGTTTAACAAGATATCCATTAACGTTTTCGGGCTGGATGAGAAGCATGAAGTGTATCCAATAAAGGTTGCTGACATTGAACTACCTGAACATCGCGACCTGCTACTATTGAATGACAGCAGTGGAAAACATCACTACGTGTATATAAAGAATTTTGAGAAACTCGTTCGACGCCAGAAAACTAACCATAATGGACGGGTTTATACTTGTAAGCGCTGCTTTACACATTTTGATGATCGATATGGACGAAGTGGACAGGAAAAACTGCAAGAACATGTAGCCTTCTGTATTCAACATGGTGTTGCGAGGGTAGTTATGCCTACCAAGGAGAAATCAATTGTTCAGTTTAAAAATGTTGAGAGGATGCTGAAAGTACCTTATGTCATCTATGCTGATTTTGAGAGTATTCTCACTCCATGCCAAACGTGTATACCCAATCCTGAAACTTCCTATACAACCCCTTATCAAGAGCACACACCAATGAGCTTCTGTGTTTACGTGAAGCCTACATCCAGTGTTGAACATCTCGAAACTGGTCTTCCTAAGCAACCCTATGTGTATCGTGGTGCTGATGCTGCTCAGAAGTTTATGCTGTACCTTACATCTCTTGCAGAAATGATTGGTAATATATACAAATCTGCTAAGCCTCTGAAACTTACGGAGCAAAAGGATTTTGAGTCTTCTTCAGCATGCTACTTGTGTGGAAAACCCTTTACAGAAGAGAACTATAAAGTACGCGACCATGATCACATCAGCGGTGAATATCGTGGAAGTCTTCATAATGAATGTAATTTAGCCTGTAAAACACCTAAATATATACCAGTCTTCATGCATAACCTTAGCGGATATGACTCGCATTTCATTGTAAAGGAGCTGGGGTGCACAAGTGAACGTGTGGAGGTAATTCCTAACTCTGAAGAAAGCTATATCTCATTCACCAAGTATGTAGGAGATATAAAGCTTCGATTTGTGGATAGCTTCCGATTCCTCAGTACAAGCTTGGATAAGTTGGTAAAAAATCTAACCTCGTATCCTGAAACGCTAAAGTACTTTGGAGAAGACAAATTGAAGTTGATGACCCGTAAGGGTGTATTTCCATATGATTTTGTTACGTCATGGGATGTCCTGAACGAGACCTGCTTGCCTCCTAAGGACTCCTTCTACAATAGATTAAATGAAGAAGAAATTACTGATACTGACTACGATCATGCTAGAAATGTATGGGAGCTGTTCAATGTGAGAAACCTGGGAGAGTACAGCGATCTCTACTTAACTTCGGATGTACTTCTTCTAGCTGATGTCTTTGAGACGTTCAGAGAGCAAACCCTTAAAACACACAAAGTTGATCCTGCCCATTATTTTACCTCTCCAGGTCTTACATGGGACGCCATGTTACTGTATACTGGAATTAAGTTAGAGCTGTTACAAGATTATGATCAACTACTCATGGTGGAATCAGGTATAAGAGGAGGTTTATGCCAAGTTTCTCATCGGTATGCTGAGGCTAATAACACTTATATGGAGAAGTTTGATCCGTCGAGACCAACCCAATTTATCACATACGAGGACGCTAATAACCAATATGGGTGGGCAATGTGTCACGCTCTTCCTTTTGCTGGATTTCAGTGGGTGTCACCTGAAGAAATCAACTTAGAAACACTACAAGAAGATGATCCTCATGGGTACATATTAGAAGTTGACATCGAGTATCCTGCTGAACTTCACGATCTACACAACGATCTACCTTTCCTGCCAGAGTGTATGAAACCATTGGAATCATCTACAAAGAAACTGATACCTCATCTTGGACCTCGAAAGAAGTATGTAGTGCATTACATGGCTTTGAAGCAAGCTCTTAGTCATGGACTACGACTAACAAAAATCCATCGTGTGCTACAATTCCGACAGTCTCAGTGGTTGAAACCTTATGTGGAATTTAACAACAGGCTACGACAACAAGCTGCAAATGATTTCGAGAAGGATCTCTACAAGCTCTTTAACAACGCTATGTTTGGAAAAACTATGGAGAACCTGCGTAACCGCATGGATATACGACTGGTGACCAATGAAAAAACTCTAGAGAAGCTGATCGCCAAGCCTACGTTTATCGACAGGACGATATATGCTGATAATCTAGCTGCTGTACATATGGCCTCTCGTCAGATTGTATTCAACAAGCCTATATACATTGGTATGAGTGTGTTGGACATCTCCAAGACATTAATGTATAACTATCATTACGATGTTTTGCTGCCTTATTATGGAGCTAAAAACCTGAAGCTTATGTATATGGACACTGATTCGTTCATTCATCGTGTAACAACTGAAGATGTGTACCAGGACAAGCTACGTTTTCTTGAGCATCTCGATACATCTGATTACCCTGCCAACCATATATGTTACTCTACTCAGAACAAAAAGGTATTGGGAAAATTTAAAGATGAGGCTAATAGCAAAATCATCCTACGCTTTGTTGGACTACGTCCTAAGATGTATGCCTTAGATATTCAAGGGTCAATGATAAAAAAGATTAAAGGTATAAAACGTAGCGCTATTAAGCAGTACATTTCGTTTGACAGCTATACAGACTGTCTTAAAACCTGTGAAATCATCAGAACACCTATGAATCTGATCCTATCACGAAAGCATGCTCTTGCTACAGTGCAAGTGAATAAAATTGCATTGACTCCGTTTGATGATAAAAGAATTATTGCTGAGGATGGGATAACGACATATGCGTATGGACATTACGCCATTACAAACAGTGCTTAAAAGAATGTAAGTTAAAGATAAAGATTTTATCGTGAGTCTACAATCTTAAAAAAGAAGGTTATCTGTGTGCTGTATATGCAGATAGCTGACGCCTGATGAAGAAAGAAGAAGATGGAAGGGAAGGTGGTAACCCTGCCATTAGGAGCAATCCTAGTGCTAGTCTCAAGCCTAGATAAAAGGGGAGAGACATCTACACCTAACTAAAATAAAGGTATGTTGACGTAAAGCTTTTCAATTTGTGAACCAATATGCAGTTTATCCCTCTCCGCATCGTACAATAACTGTTTAACATATAATAAGTTTGTAAGATTTAGAAAAAAGTATATAAATTGTTGTAACGTTGGATGAGAAATGTTTTATAATTTAATTACTCTCTATATTACCATGAGTACCTGTGATACTGGTTGAATTGCCCGTTAAATGACTTAAATACCTGTGATACTACTCGAATCAAGTGAAATTACATTAAATAGCTCTGATACGAAACCCTGATCATTGAATCTAGCCTCCTGTGATACTAGCTGAGTTACTCTAAACACCTATGATGCTTGAATCGCCCAAATACCTAGACACTATCTGAATTACCTGTTAAAATGACACAAATACCATTGATACAACCTGAATCACCTGCACTTACCTTAAATAGCTGTGATACAAATCTCTGATCAAAATTATCACGAGCATCTGTGAAACTATGCTGATTACCCAAATACTTACGATATTATCTGAACTATCTGTAAAATACGAAACTAGGCTATAACCAACCCCTGGAACCTACCCTCCTGTAATGCTTGCTTAATTACTCTAAACACCTATGTTACTTGAATTATCCTAAATACCTACGATACCCTCTGAATTACCTGTGAAATATGAAACTATGCTATACCCAACCCTGGAATCTAACCTCCTGTGATACTAGCTGAATTAGCCTAAATACCTACGATACTAGCTGAATTAGCTGTGAAATCTTGCATAGCTATGATGCAGTTAGCCTCTGGAATCTAGCCTCCTGTGATACTAGCTGAATTAGCTTAAATGCTCAAGATACTAGCTGAATTGCCTGTGAAAATGACTTAAATACCTGTGATACCACCCGAATCATGTGAAATTACCTTAACTAGCTCAGATACGAATTCCTGCTCTAAATTAGCACGAGCACCTGTGATACTATCTGGTTTGCCTTAAATACCAATGATACTAGATGAATTACCTGTTAAAATGACTCAAATACCATTGATACAACCTGAATCACCTGCATTTACCTTAAATAGCTGTGATACAAATCTCTGATCGAAATTATCAATAATATCTGTGAAGCTATGTCGATTACCTCAAATACTTACGATATTACCTGAACTATCTGTGAAATACGAAGCTAGGTTATAACCAACCCCTGGAGCCTACCCTCCTGTAATGCTTGCTTAATTACTCTAAACACCTATGTTACTTGAATTATCCTAAATACCTACGATACCCTCTGAATTGCCTGTGAAATACGACACTAAGCTATACCCAACCCTAAAATCTATCCTCTTGTGATACTAGCTGAATTAGCCTAAATACCTACGATACTAGCTGAATTACCTGTGAAATCATGCAGAGCCATGATGCAGTTAGCCTCTGGAATCTATCCTCCAGTGATACTAGATGAATTAGCCTAAATACATACGATACTAGCTGAATTACCTATGAAATCATACACTGCTATGATCCAGTCAGTCTCTTGCAATACTAGCTGAATTACTTACCTGTTAGTGTTAGTGGGTTAGCTTTTCCCGTTGCAGGTCACCTTTTTCCCTTTATGGCTCACCTTTTTCCCTTTGGTGGTCGCCTTTTTCCCTTTGCTGGTGACATTTTTCCCTTTACTGGTCGCCTTTTTCCCGTTGCTAGTCAACTTTTTCCCTTTGTGGACCTCCTTTTTCCCTGAGCAGTCACCTTTTACCCCTGAACGAGTCACCTTTTCCCTGAATAGGTTACGTGATGGGCATGTCTAGAATTAGCGTTCTAACATTGACATGAAACAGTTTTCTACTAAGTTCACGTCTAAAGTTGCTTTCAAGTCTAGCACCTCATATTCCCTATCTCTCCTGTATATAAGTCCATATTCCTACTGCTACACTACCTGTCTAGCCTAACACCTCTCCTCCTGTTCCTATACCTCTCATATAAACCATACTCTACTCCTCTAGCTCTTTCTAGCCTAACGCCTCTCTCGTTTACCTATGACTCTCACATAAACCATACTCTGCTCCTCGACCTCTGTCTAGTCTAACTCCTCTCCTCGTTTTCCTATACCACTCATATAAACCATACTCTATTTTCAACCTCTGTCTAGCCTAACACCTTCCCTCGTTTTCCTATACCTCTCATATAAACTATACTCTACTCCTCAACCTCTGTCTAGCCTAGCACCCCTCTTCCTGTTCCTATACTTCTCATACATATAAACGCATACTCTACTCTCAACCTCTGTCTAGCCTAACACCATTCCCCGTATCCCTACCTCTCATAAAGCGCATTCCTCTCCTGTCCCCTGTCTAGCAGAGTATCTCTTTGGTTTCCTATCTAGCCTATATAAAACACATTCTAGCTTTAAACACCTGTGTATACTAACATAGGATCTCTCTCCGTTTTCTCGTCTCTCCTTATAAACGCATACTTAAACCCTCCTAGCCTAACACCTCTCCTCGTTTTCCTATATCTCTCATCTAAAACCATACTCTACTCCTCAACCTCTGTCTAGCCTAACACCCCTCCTCCTGTTCCTATATCTCTCATATAAACCCTGCACTACGTTTCAAGCCCTGTCTAGTCTAACACCTCTCATCGTTTTCCTATACTTCTCATATAAAAGACATACTCTACCCTTCAACTCTGTCTAGCCTAACACCCCTCCTCGTTTTCCTATACCTTTCATATAAACCATACTCTACTCCTCAGCCTCCGTCTAGCCTAGCACCTCTCTACTATTTCTTCCATATAAACGTATTTCCCTCCTTCAACCCTCTCTAGCCTAGCGTAAGTCCTCGTATTCCCTATCTCTCCCATATAAACGCATTTTCCTCCTTGAACCGTCCCATCTAGCCTCGTTTTCCCTATCCTTTCCCATATAAACGCAAAAAAGTGGCCCAGCTCTCTCCTATATATCCTACTACGGTATATATATTTTTCGCAAATCTCCTTCAGAAACTTTAAGAATCCTCGAAGTAACAATAACAAGAATTATGATGAAGCAATAATGTAGGGGAGCAAAATAGGTTTATACCTGACATAAACGTTTCAATAGAGGCCAAAGCAATAGCACCAAAGACGACCAACAAGTGCAACAAATGTGCCAAACATCGAACTCTTCCACTATAAGTTTATTCCACGTTATACTGTAACGCAGGTGTTGCCAAAATGTTCATAACAAAGACCACATTAACCGCCAGGGCATGAATCGCAGGCGAAGACAGGAACAATAAACTCCCAGGCAGAAGATGCACAGATCACGTTAGTTTTCAAACACAGTGTTTTATTAAACTGAAACCTACACATACAGATTAATAACTGATGTAAGTAAATACTTAATAAATGATCAGTATTTCACTCATTGTCTCATAACAATGCAACTGATGGCCAAAATATACAGAGTGATATCCGAAGAATCGACACATGTATTTATTTAATTGTTCCAAAACGAGTTATGCTAGCGACAACTTATTCTACCTGAAATGCAGAGGAATTTTGGGAGATTATTTAGCTCTATAGCAAATGTTGAAAATGTCCTCCATCCTGCATAAGGCACAACTCAACACATCGTTCCATGTTACTGGCCACTCGTTGGAGGACTCTGTTGTCAATAGCTTGAATCTCCTGTGTATGTTGTGCTTCAGCTCGTCACATGTCTGGGGACGTGTGGTATAAACCCTGTCTTTTAACCAACCCCATAGAAAGAGGTTCGGCTATGTTAAATCCTGCCAACAGGTTCTTGGAAATTATCCGGTCGTCAAAGAAACTTGCAATTAGTGCCATGGATTCATTTGATGTATGGCATGTAGCGCCGTCCTGCTGAAAATATCCTTGACCCAGCTCTACATCGTCTAGTTGCTCAGCAAACTCCATGAAAATCCGTCGGTACTCTGCAGTGTTCACGTTGTTTAAAAAAAAAAATTGGCCCCACTATTCTCTGTGCGGATATTGCGCACCAAACTGCGATTTTAACCTGGCGCATAGGTGCATAGCCGGATAAATGGAACCATGTTTCATCTGTGAACCATGTGATGGACAATATGACAGGATTTTGCACAATGAACGCCTGAAACCAATGACAATATTTCAGTCGTCTATCCTTATCTGTTCCTGTAACTGATGGACAACCGTAGTCTTATACGGCTTTAAGCCTACACAGTTCTCTGACACATTGTTTTTGGGTGACTGATCCAGTCGTGCTCTTACGTCAACAACAACCGTGGGAAGCCTAGATGAACGAGTTTTGCCTTTTTCACTCACCAGAGATCCAGTTGTTTCCAACTTGTTTACAGTCCCAGTATTGTGTTTCTTTGGGGAGGATTCCGAACACCAAATTCTCTGGTATGCCCTTTGAGTAGATGTAATTGATTTCGTAATCCAGTATTGCTTTACAAGGAAGAGTCGTTCATTTTCACGTTGACTAAAACAGAATCTCGAAAACAGTTGTCGACAATAAAACTAACAATTACGAATAAAACAAACATCTGCGCATCTAGTGACAAGACAATCGTAACTCCAGAACATTCTGCTTAATGTGGTGCTAAAATTCGGGCATTGAGTTAATTTCGAACAGAATAATTAAAGAAAAAAATGTGTCAGTTCTTCATAAATCACCGTGTGTAAATCATCTGTTATATAAAGTGTGTTGACGTTACCAGTTGATATTCAATGAGAAGAATGAAACTGACTTTTTTGGCTATAATTGCAGATACTTGTGCTTCTAAATTTGTTCTGCCTATCATAAACTCTAAATGTTCATCAGTCATAACAGACCTATGTTTTTATTTGGTATATTTCATTGAAAATGTCTTTATACAAATATTTAGGTATACATGATGCGAACACTGATATTAGTCCTCGTGCAAGTCTTTCAAACGCGCATGTGATGTGTCACTACGCTGTATAACAGTTACAAATCTGAGCGCTTAATTTTATAGAGTCGTTCGAAATTCCTGAATAAATTAATCTAAGCCAAGCGCATCGTTTTTATACGCATTTTAGTTCGTAGGCGGCCCCCCCCCAAAAAAAAAGACAGCTCGGACCCCGGCCGTAGTTTAGCAAACCCCACTGTAACGACATAACAAATAACTGTATCTGAAAATCTTTAGCGCCTCAGGGCAGCAGTAAGAAGGAAATATGGACGCAAAACATCTGGTTTCCTTGCACGACAGCACACTATCACACCGATCAGTATTGGTAAGAAATCACCTTGTCAGGCACAACGTCATACTCTCCAGGTCTGTCGTTCTCCTTCCGTGGCTGAAAATTCATAGGAAGAAGATTCGCAAACACGGAAGTTACTGCAATTCGACGAGAGTATTACTACTTCCAGTCACTTTACACGCACTTACACGAGTGTGTCATTGCGGAAGAGAATCGTTTTGAAGGAAGTGTTGTGCAAGTTCCATTACAGCTGATTTCTGTCACTTAATCAATTCCGGGAACGTTTTGAACCTACGGTTATGGCAGATGTTAAGCTATATTTCTGTCACATATTATTGTGTTTTGTTGCTTTTCCTCAGATTGAGATTCTCCGTAGAAAAAGTTCGTAATTTTGCTTCCTGAATTATGGCAACCTTATCATGTATCTTTTTTCCAAATAAGGGATACAGTTGAGAAGAAAGTCAGCAGCGCCATGGTTTTGGCATGGAAACTTGCAGTAGTTTAGGTAAATGTTTGGAGAGAGCGATGCCCTGTTCCATCATCAGCGGCCAGGTGGGGAACAATACAGCTGTTTGTCATCACATGGAGGCCGTTACAATAGCGAGTTACATGGACGAGTAACCGAAATTGGGAGCAAACGAGCCGAGTCTAGTGAGTCACGCTGTCTGCGAGGCATTAGTCATGTTCAAGGCTGAGCGACCCGCCTGCCTTCCCAGACAATTTGGCGCTATGCCCCCAACCGTCATGCTTTGGCACTCCCCACACCATAGCCTTCTCGAGGCGTTTGGGTGCGAACTCGAGGGATACCAGGCAACTTTACTCCAAGCATAGGCGGAACCAGGGAGGGGCTATAGCCCCCCATTAATTAAACGGAAAATAAATCTGATGCGTTACATTCACATGACTTTCCCTTACCATTTTTCAACGAACTATTACAAAAGCTTATACCTACTTCTATCCACTCCATGTTAGTCGAGATAAACATTTACAAAAGTGGTTCTATTACATATTTCCTTATAGGTACAAGGGGAATGAGGGAATAACCTAGGCTTAAGTGAATAGTCAAATCTTTTAAAGGTAAAGGTTCTAACGAAGGGTAGGAGACAAGCCATCCGGTCCCTTGTGCTTTTACCGTGGCCCTTGGAAGGAAGAGTTGGATGAGGGGAGAGACGCGAAGGCCTGTCAGATCCGAATGACGGACGGGGTCCCTAATGTTTCCAGATCGAACGCCGCCTGAGCTTCCGGGCGGTCTCCGAAGGAGCACCTGCCCTAAAGCACCCAGAGGTGGATTCCAACCGAGCTGTCCCTGGAACATCAGGAAGGAATCTCCACAGAGCGCACAGCCGAAAACCGTCGCCTGATCCTACAAACTTAAAACAGTTAACAAGAAAGAGAAGGGATACAGGAAATGAGAGGCAGGAGAGTCGTGGTAGAAGATGAACCATCCCAACATTCGCCTGCCGACCCACGAAAAACCCATGGGTGGGAGAGGGCGGTCTCCGGGGATTGAACCGGGGACCTCTCGAATTCGAGTCGCATATATTATCGCAGCGCCACGTCGCTCAGTTTTGTTGTGCAGTAGTCGGTAATGTGCTTGTCTATAGAAAGGCAACTTTTTGATTCCTTTATTTTATTTTCAGTCCATTTCACAAGGCCAACTTCAATTGTTATTTTTACTTTGTCTACCACGCACCTAGTATGTAAAGCAAGTATTACAGTACACCAAAATATTAGATGTCGAGATTTCATAGAAAATACATGTTTTAAGACCCCTGATTAAGAAAATAATTTTATAAAAGCATCCGTCTGTTGTTTTTGCGTACAGCGTAAATCAAAGAATGTCCGATAAATACCAAATTTGGTAAAAGTAATATATTGCAAAGATGCGACATGAAGGTCTATAAGAAAAACTCCCCATTTTAAGCTACCTTTACATGGAAGTATTTGTCGCGTTTTATTTTGCCTCAAAAATATGAAGGCTGGCCCAGAAGTACCCGACCTAACAAAGAAAACACAAAAATGTTGGGAAAAAACATCTTTGTTTCTCTACATAGTCTCCTTTCAGCTCGATACACTTTTCCCAGCGATGTTCAATAGCTTCGATACCCTGTTTATAGTGAGAACCGTCGAGTTCTTCAAAATAGCCACCAACTGCAAACTTCACCTCTTCATTGTTGGCAAAGCTTTTGCCACCAAACCATTTCTTCAACTTTGGAAACAGAGAATAATCAGAGGGGGCTAAGTCTGGCAAATAGGGTGCATGAGGAAGCAATTCGAACTTTAACTCATTGATTTTGGCCATGGTGATAATGCATGTGTGAACTGGTGCATTGCCTTGATGAAACAAGGGTTTCTTTTTCGCTAAATGCGGCCGTTTTTTGCTTAATTTCATTATGAAAACGCTGCAATATGTTTGTATAATATTCGCCATTGATTTGTTTTCCTTTTTGTAGATAATCAATGAAAATTATCCCACGTACATCCCAAAAAACTGACGCCATGACCTTGCCTGCAAATGGAACTGTCTTCGCCTTCTTTGGAGCCGATTCTCCCCTTTCAGTCCACTGTTTTGACTGTTCCTTCATCTCAGGTGTAAAGTGATGGACCCATGTTTCATCATAGTTATGAATCGACGCAAAAGCTCGGCTTTATTGCAGCGAAACATCACCAAACACGAATCGACTGAAACATCCTCACGACGCTGCTTTTGTTCCATTGTGAGTAAACGCGGCACCCATTTTGCGCACACCTTTCTCATGTCTAAATTAAGTTAGTATGCGATGTACAGCACTTTTTGAAATGCCTACGATGTCTGCTAGCTCGCGTACTTTCAGTCGACGGTCATTCAATACCATTTTATGGATTTTCTTCACAATTTCTGGCGTGGTCACCTCATTTGTTCGACCACTGCGATGTTCGTCTTGGCAGCTCGTACCACCTCGCTTAAACTCTGCCACCCAATATTTTACTGTTGTAAACGAAGGAGCAGACTCCCCCAGAGTAGAATCTAGCTCAGCTTTAATATTAGTTGGACTAAGACCTTTCAAATGAAAGTATTGTATCACATAACTGGCCAGTTTTATCCATGTTTACAAATTCGCTGAGAGAGTTCACTATTAATGGCTGCCAAATAATTACTGAACAACGTCGCATCGTCGCACTTCAAACTTAAGCTTTATAAGGGCCATACTTTCTACCATAGTCATTTGTTTGAAACAACAACCACTATCTATATGTTAGGTTGGGTACTTCTAGTACTGCCGTCGTAGCTCTAAACGATTTTTGTTAAACTGCATGTGCAGCTGAAGCTCACTTATACGCAATTAACTTCTACGTTTTTTCGTAGATATACGTTAAGCCTATTAGGCAGTGAACTTTGTCTTTTAATATTCAACTCGATTATACGTTTTCTCATTAACACATTTCTTTTTTGTGGTCCCCATGCACGAAATATGCCGATTTACTTACTCATATGTTATGCTTACGCTATGTTAAGATATACAAGATGCAAAGTGGCCTTGATCATCCTTGAACAGGGTGACCATGTGTAATGAATAGAAGAAAAACTCTTAGTGCAGTTTTGCTGTTTTAAAAGTAGTTTTTGAGAAAAAACGGAAAGTTGCTTAATGTTAACTCTGTTTTAAATAAACGTTTTACAAACCTGAAATACTTTTTTCAGTTATTTCTTATAGGAAATTGAGATATATATTTTCTGCGGTGTTTAAATACATTTGAATCAAAACAATTCGCACCCTTACTATTATTATAAACTTTCGAAATTTGTCTCAGTTGAATCTACTTTGTCAGCCACGAGACTACACAACACTGTAAGATCGAAAGAAACGCACTTCAGCTGTTGTGTATTGCGCTTATGGTTTGTTTTCGAAGTAGCAGATTATCAGTTAAAAAATCTGATGTGTTACACTCGCATGACTTTCTCTACTCTTGTACAAGCTATTTTTACAAACTCTTATTCTCCATATGCTTCATGTTAATCGAGATGTTAATCTTATTGCCAATTTTCTTGTAGATGCAAGGGGGAATATGCTAGGTTTTAAGCGATAGTCAAATGTTTTAAGAGCTGGTTGCTATGTGGAGTATTCCATTCTCTTTGCATTAGCAGGACAAAAAAAATGAATAAGGAATTTGAGAAAAAGTATAAGTATTGGAAAATTTAAGGGCATAACAAGCAATTTCTCGAAAATGGTTCACTCATTATAAAAAATGTATATGACATAAATTGTGTATTTTACGGCGATCTACACTTTTTGTGTAGTAAAATTTTGTCTCTCTCTTATGGTTTACCGGTTATGCAAAAGTCGTTCACAGTGAAGAATACTTTTGGAGACATTCCCAGAAAATTCTAGATATACATTTCATTTGTCATGAAAATATCTTAAACATATGATATTTTAATAAAAATTGTTAGAGCCATCTTTGAGAAAATTAAAATTTTCGAAAAATGTTCCATTTAAAGGGTAATCTGGGGTGGGGGAATTTTCTTGAAAACCTTCGTGTCGCATCTCTGGAAGATACTGAACCTAAATACCAAGTTTGGTGTTTATTCGACTGTTCGTTTCTGAGTTATGCTATTCACAGACACACACACACGGACGTTTCCAAAAATGCTTTTTTTGGATTCAGGGGGACTCAGAACATATATTTCTGGTGAAATCTCGGTATCGAATTTTTGGGTGGAATACAATACTTCCCTTACTTACTATACGTAGTGGAGAAAGTAAAAATGGCTATCTTTACTAATGCCAAGTATTTTGAAATGCTACTGATTTACGGTGAAACACTTGGTAATGCGGCAAGAATTTATCGAGAAAGATTTCCAAATAGAGGAGCACCACATCATAGGACATTTGTTTTCATCTGTCAAAGAGTTTTAGATACAGGAAGCATATCTCCTCATGTTGAAGTTGGTCAAAGAAATGTTGCACAAGATGAACATCCTGAAAGCAGCAGCCGAGGTATAACTTCCACTATCCCATTGGACTGTTTTGGAAACATTTTAAGAATTACTACGTCTGCGCCAAGGGTAGCATTTTCGGAATAGTTTTATTAACAAGGAGGAGACTTTCCCCTTGAAATTCTTGCAATACATGAAGCAATGTTTATCAGAAATGGAGTAACTATACCTTTTTCACTATAATCAGAAAGGAGAAGTAAACAAAATCATGTGACAAGACAGCACCTCATTGGCTGGTGGATAAACTAACCTTTCACACATAGCATGTCGTCTCTTCCTCGTAACATTTTGTGGTTATTCTCGTGCAGATAAATTTAAAATATCCATTCTCCTATAACTAAATGAAGCGTTATAGCAGAGGGTTTAAGAGGCTATGCACAGGCGCTGCAGTTTGTTTCCGGTTTCCAGATGAGCCGCCAGTGTAAGTTGCAACGTGTTGAGAAAATCACTACGTTTCCATGGAGAATTGGAATTGATTTGAGTTCAGTTCCATACTGAATGCGATCCATATATCCATGTTAAATTCAATATGTATTGGGATCGATTTGGATACACAAAGTTCGAGAATAAAGTAATTCAAGGTTTTATGTTGATCAACTCAGATTGAGGCTGCCGAACCTGTTATACATATGTTAATTTGTTTACTGTACAGTTTAAGTGGATTTTGAGGTTAGTGAATGTTTTTTGAGAGGAGAAAATTGCGAATTATGGAAGCGATAAAAGTGACTCTGCTGTGTGTTTTATTACATACGTGATTAACGATTTCTGATAATAAAAACAAAATGACGAGCATGCAGCGTATTATAACACTGTAGAAGATAGTATCTTTGGCGTATTTCAATACGGTAGGTTATTCCATGCAACAAATTTCGATCCGATCCTACTTTTAAGAGTTGGCCAATGTTTAGCAATAATTGAACTTCTTTGTTAGTGATGCAGAATTGTTGCTCAGATAGCTTGGGTTGCGTTTGTTTTCTGTTGTGTTTTAACCTACAGTGCTAATCGCTATTTAACTTGTTGACTCATAAAAGATTAAAACAAAAGTGGTATACTGATATTAGTAATTAAATGAATGATTTATAAAGCCTGAAGTTAAGAACAGTTTAATCCAGTACCTTTAATCCCAGATGCCGAACTGTTCAGGTACAACCTTTATTTGTCTACTCTTAGTAAGTTTTGGATTTAAGGCAAAATTTAGTAATAAGACATACAGTGTTTAAAAGCTAATGATCCCCAAGCTGCCATAAACTGTATCCACATTCTGTCTGAAGCAATTTCCTCTCACGTCATCCTCCACGTGGTGCTGTCATGTGCTCGGCGGAGTGATACATTTAAGTTTTGTTTACTTCTCCTTTCAACTTAGAGTGAAATAGGTATAATTACCATAATGCACACACCTGGGCTTACGATAATTCACACACAATAAGACAAGACAGCTTTCAGCACAGATTTTCTGTAAATGTTTGGGCAGGAATCAAAGGAAAAACATTAATTGGTCCGTAGATTCTTCCTCGGGTTTTGACAGGAGCTATCTATCTGCAGTTTCTTCAAGAAACGTTACTAATTCTGCTTGAGGATGTTCCCCTGGCAGTAAGAAATGATATAACATGACGGCGCACCTCCGCACATTGTAAGTGTACCATCTACGCAACACCTACATAGTGCTGGATCGCTCGGAATGGATCAATAAGATGGCCACCAAGATCACCAGATTTAAATCCAATCGATTTTTACTATCTTACCATGTACATAGTAGGTGGATAAGCTATTACATTCTATCCAAAAGTTCGATACCGAGTTTTAACCGGAAATGCACGTTTTGAGGCTCCCTGAATAAAAATCGCGAGAAACAACTGAATATTGAAACGACTTTAAGAGAATGACCAAGAAATGAACAATTCGAACCTTTAATAACGGATATTTCAGAAATGGCTTATTCCAAAAGAAAACTTATTTAAAATACAATCTGTGTATTAAAGGGGTCTACATTTTTACTTTCTCTACTACGTGTAGGAAGTAGGGGAAGTATTGTATTCCACCCAAAAATTTAATACCGAGATTTAACCGGAAATACGTGTTTTGTGACTCTGAATCCAAAAAACAGCATTTTTGGAAACATGTCCGTTTGTGTCTGTCTATCTGTGTGTGTGTGTGTGCTGTGAACAGCATAACTCAGAAACGAACTGTCGGATAAGCACCAAATTTGGTATTTAGGTTCAGTATCTTCCAGAGATGCGACACGAAGGTTTTCAAGAAAATCCCCCCACTCCAGATTACCCTTTACATGGAACATTTTTCGAAAATTTTAATTTTCTCCAAAATGGCTCTAATTATTTTGATTAAAATATCCTATGTTTAAGATATTTTCATGACAAATGAAATGTATATCTCGAATTTTCTGGGAATGTCTCCAAAAATATTCTTCATTGTGAACGACTTTTGCATAACTGGTAAACCATAACCGATAGACAAAATTTTAGTACACAAAAAATATAGATCGCGTTAAAATACACAATTTATGTCATATACTTTTTTGTTGAGTGAACCATTTTCGAGATATTGCTTGTTATTCCCTTAAATTTTCCAATACTTGTACTTTTCTCAAATGGAAATTCGTTATTCATTTTTTTTATGTCCTGGACATACAAAGAGAATGGAATGCTCCACATAGCAACCAGCTCTTAAATAGTTTGTACAAGAGTAGAGAAAGTCATGTGAGTGTAACACATCAGATGTTTTAGCAAATCAGACATCTCGAAAAATGTTCCATGTAAACGGGAGTTTCGTAAAACTCTTCGTGTCATATCGTTGGAAGATACTGAACCTAAATACCAAGTTTGGTGTTTATCCGACTGTTCGTTTCTGAGTTATGCTGTTCACACACACACACACACACACACACACACACACACACACACACACACAAACGGGTATTTTTCTAAAAACGCTTTACTTGGATTCAGGGGGCCTCAAAGCATGTATTTCCGGTGAAATCTTGATATCAAATTTTTTGGTGGAGTGTAGTACTTTTTCCACTTACTAGGTGCAAGGTAGAGAAAGTAAGAAAAATTTTAGAAAAATGCCCGTGTGTGTGTGTGTGTGTGTGTGTGTGTGTGTGTGTGTGGGTGTGTTTGTTTGCTGTGAACACGTAACGAAGTAACATGGTATAGTACGGTACAGGGATGAGGCCTAGAAGGCTTATTGTTCTCCACACACCGATCCACAAAGTTTCTCCCAAAAGAGCCATTGTGATGATCACGTGGTTAAAGCGACGTAAAATAATAAATAAATAAATAGAGAGAAAATTATATATTGAATCCTCTAATGAAGCCTGTGAAGACCTCTTCAATGGAAAGGAATTTTGTATAACTGATAAACCATAAACGACAGACGAAAAGGTACTACACAAAAAATTGTTAAGGCACACAATTTATTTAAAATCCTTTTTTCTTTTTTGACGGGGCGACATCAGCCTTCTCCGAGATATCCGTTGTTATTGGTTTGTGTTGTTCAATACTCATATGTTGAGGTACTGCCAACATTCAGTTGTTTCTCGCGATGTCATGGAAAGAACATAGCATTTCACGGCCAGTATATAGCGTCCAGTTGTTAAAACATTTCACTATCGCCATTCCCTTTGTACCGATAACGAAGTGTATGATGAAACTATTTTGAAAGAATAGTATGCAGAAGCTATATAAAATAAGCTATAGTGGTTAGAGAAAACTCAAGGAAAATACAATAACAAGATAACAGGTGACTGTACAAGTGGTTCAAATGTGAAAATAACAAGGATTCTGCAAAAATGATATGCAGCAGTTGTGCAAAACGCCCGCTTATATTACATTTCTGTGAGGTTACTGACGTTAGGGCTGGACCCAAGAGGGCGTTACCAACCTAGGAATTTCTGTTGTTCGTGAATACATTAGGCTTGGTTCTTGCAAGTCGGTAGTTTCCTCAAGCAATAGCAACGTGTGGGTCAAACGTAGCCGCAGTGAATCAACTCCCAAAAGTAACCAGTTTCTATATAAGGTGCAAGGGAAATATACACACCATGGCTTAGGATATATATGTTGTGTCATTTACAAAATTGTTAGCAGTAACTTAATACAAGTCCAAATTAGAAAGTGGTATGGACTCTCTCTTTTCGGCAAATTCTCGGAGAATTCTGGTCTGAAGTTTGTGAAATAATTATTAGGAAACTACATTATTTCTGTTTAGCAAAAGGAAATTGGGGGAAAAACAAGTTGGTCAATACTGCCTCTGTGGTCTGGTGGTTAGCTTCCAAATCCAGAGGTCCGGACTCGATTTCCGGCTGGGGGGGAACATTTCTTTGGCCAGGGTTATTCCCTATCCTCCCTAGAGTCTGGAGGTATGAGTGAGAGTGTAAATGTGTGTGTGTGACTTTCATGGATTATGAAGAAAACCCCAAATATTAACACGATACTTAAAGAATGAACATCATTGCCAACGGACAATTGTTCCAAAGGCAGTCGATATTACCTTAGATTTAAAATAAAGAGAGTTAGAGGTTGTGGTTAGTGATGTTCTCTGTTGCTGGGTGGATTATGATGATAAATCAGCTGGTATATATCAAATTGTTTGTAATGACTAACCTGGTATACATAGGAAGAACCAAAAGAAATCTTGAAATAAGACTTAAAGAGCATATGAGATGCATTTACCAAAAGCAGCAAGATAAATCAGCAGTAGCACATCATTTCTGGTCTTCAAACCATGAAATCACTCCAAACATAAAACTCTTAAAATCGGTCAACACCAGCAATGAACTGGACATGTGGGAAACAATACATATCGTCAAACATAGGAATCAACTAATGAATTTCGAACTACCGCCGCCCAGCAGCCTTTGGAGGTTCATCAGCCAGCACCAGAGAACATCACTAACCACGCACATTCCTCAGACAATAACTGGCAAAATCAGTTGGAAACAAGCTGACGATGGGAGCAAACTGTTCTCCCGAAACGCGTTCACAGTAAGAGCCTTTTAGTGATGTAGTGTAGCAACCTCCAGCTCTCTTTATTTTAAATTATGACACATCACTGTTACTAGTTTCTCAATCTTCAAAATTAATTACCTTAGATGTTAAAGGCGTCATATAAATGAAACCCCTCCCCCAAAAAAATCGCCTAAATTTCTATGAATACTTATGGTTCATCGCTTGCATTTCACGTAGTCCAGCTTTTCCAGTCACTTCTCTAAATTCTCAATGTGTCGTCACGTTTTTTATTTAGTTCAACCTCACTCGAACTTTACTTAGTTCACACTGTCACTTCACTAATGCGAAATAGTTCAATTTCGCTGTTACTTCACTTTCTTTCTTGAAAATGAGAAGTTGCCTGAGACCAGTGACATCAAGAGCCGAGTGATGAGCACTGAGAAAGGTCGACCAAGTAAATTACTACAATCAACATGTCATTGCTATTAAGACTGCTTATTTTAATTATTTATATAGTTAAGGAAATTGTTGTATGGTTGCATCAGAGTAATTATGATAGCAACGCATGCCGCCATCGCGCACCCGAAAAATACCGCGCAACCGGTTCATAGTTCATTGGGTCTCCCTGTAGTAAGATACTTAAAAACCGACTCGTCATGTACTGGCTTTAAAATTCCTCTGTTTGCTCGACTACGACACACTGCAGGTGGCAATTTCAGGCTCGGATTAAACTGCACAATTCCACTAAAAGAACGCAGGATGTAGTTTGCGACAGTGTTTGGCTCGCGAATATATACCGACTTCTAGTCAGATCTAAGCTCCAAATTTATCGACATTACAGCAGTGGATTCCTTGTATTCCCCCCTCTCTCTTACTGTTTTTGGGCTGATTCAAAGTGTTGCAGAATTTTAACACGGATATGAGAAGACATTACTTTCTGTTGCATTATGCTGTATGTAATTTTTACTTTCTCTACTACGTATAGTAAGTAGAGGAAGTTTTGTATTCCACCCAAAAGTTCGATACCGAGATTTCACAGGAAATACATATTTTGAGACCCCCTGAATCCAAGAAAACATTTTTGGGAACATGTCCGTGTGTGTGTGTGTGTGTGAACAGCATAACTCAGAAACAAACAGTCGGATAAACACCAAACTTGGTATTTAGGTTTAGTATCTTCCAGAGATGCGACACGAACGTTTTCAAGAAAATCCCCCACCCCAGATTACCCTTTACATGGAACATTTTTCGAAAATTTTAATTTTCTCAAAAATTGCTCTAACGATTTTGATTAAAATATCATATGTTTAAGATATTTTCATGACAAATGAAATGTATATCTCGAATTTTCTGGAAATGTCTCCAAAACTGTTCTTCATTGTGAACGACTTTTGCATAACTGGTAAACCATAAGAGATAGACAAAATTTTACTACACAAAAAATGTAGATCACGTTAAAGTACACAATGTATGTCATATACATTTTTGTTGTTGACTGAACCATTTTCGAGATATTGCTTGTTATTCCCTTAAAGTTTCCAATACTTATACTTTTTCTCAAATTCGTTATTCAGTTTTATTATGTCCTGGATATGCAAAGAGAATGGAATGCGCCACATAGCAACCAGCGCTTAAAAATTTGACTATTGCTTATAACCTACCATGTTCCCCTTTCACCTACAAGAAAATTAGCAATAAGATTAACATCTCGATTAACATGAAGTAGATGGAGAATAAGCGTTTGTAAAAATAGTTTGTACAAGAGTAGAGAAAGTCATGTGAGTGTAACACATCAGATTTTTTATCATAGTAATGCAAGACGTTTTGCTAACTTAAGATTACAGACTGAATGTACAGCGCTATTTGATATACAGTGCCATGATAGGCCGGAGTTTATCTGTGTGTTCATTCTTCAACACAATCATGGTTCATCTTCATTGCGCTGCAACAAAATGTATAGCGTGGGGATTTAAAATGCACCACCAGTCACATTTAGTAAGCAGCAGTTAATGGGCGCGAATATTCAGTAATGGACGACGTGAATTGTGTAGTCACTCCCTTTTGTAAATAATCTTGTTTACATGCTAAGGCCGCGGGATATGGGATTAATCATTTTTTTGTGATAGTTTTAATTTATGAAGTGTAAAGTATGGACCTTAAATCTATGTATAGCGTAGGAAGTGGTGTTCTTTTCCTTAAAACTTGTTTATTGTGGCAACAGGAAGAATTTCAGCAAGAAGCAGTACTACCAGGTCTTCAAGGATTCTTGTAAAACAGAATTCCCATTTATTTACATGTCATTTCTGTACATTTACTGCATTGAATATTTTACGCAATTTAAATGCCATGCCATGTAACATTATTATGCTTTGCTGGACGAGGGAGAGTTTTACAGGCTTCACTTTCAGGGAGTTGGCAAGTATAAAATAAAATCACGAATAAGTAATGTGCGGAGGCTTGCTGGCAGCTCAGAAGAATGATTGGAACCAGGATCCTCCCGCAGAGCTTTGGCCGATTAGCCTGTCTGTGTTTGCAGCGCGCTTTGAAGCAGAAGAATAAATAGCAGCACCAGAAGCACGGAGGCAATGCTCCGTGATGAACTTGTGAACTGTTTACTTATTTTTGCATCGTCTGAGACAAGGTTATCGTGAGTCTGGTGATATTACACAACCGATGCACATGTTCATCCTCCTGATAAAACGAACGTTTAGCCTGTAGTACTGGAGTTCCTTGTAATAAACGAAACCACATTTTATAGTAAAAACTCTTCTTTTTTTAAATGAAGTTCGGCCAAAACTTATTTCTGCATCAATTAAAATGCATTTGTATCAGACTTTTTCGTAGCATTAGGTGTTTCGGAAATACTAAGGTTAATATTTAGAGTTTCCTATGATAAAAATTACTTTGATTGCGTTTGAAGATGTGAGATACTTTTTTTCACATGAGCTTGTTTCCAACAACAAAAATCTGATGTGTTCTATTCACATGACTTTCTCTACCCAATATAATTTATTTTTATATAGCGCGTACAAACTAAAAAAGCGAGGTGGCGCCGCGATAACATATGCGACTCGCATTCGGGAGGCCCCGGGTTTAAACTCCCGGAGTCGACCAACCTGATCGAAGGTGTTTTTCTCGCTTTCTCTCGGTTGCTAGGCGAATGCTGGATTGGATAATATGATCCGCGAATTTTCCTATCATCCCTTCCACCACTAAATTCCATTACTTTCTTCTTCACCGCCCTACCAGGCACTGGGCTGATCACCCACCCTGGATATGCTATGATCCAGAATTTGCTTGCTCCTCGACAGACTACTGACACAAGACACTGGACTGATCACCCATCCTAGATATGCTATGATCCAGAGTTTGCTTACTCCTCGACAGACTACTGACACAAGACATTGGACTGATCACCCATCCTAGATATGCTATGATCCAGAGTTTGCTTACTCCTCGACAGACTACTGACACAAGACACTGGACTGGTCACCCATCCTAGATATGCTATGATCCAGAATTTGCTTGCTCCTCAACAGACTACTGATCCAAGACATTGGACTGATCACCCATCCTAGATATGCTATGATCCAGAGTTTGCTTACTCCTCGACAGACTACTGACACAAGACACTGGACTGATCACCCACCCTGGATATGCTATGATCCAGAGTTTGCTTGCTCCTCGACAGACTACTGATCCAGGACATTGGACTAGTCACCCATCCTGGATATGCTATGATCCAGAGTTTGATTGCTCCTCGACAGACTACTGACACAAGACATTGGACTGATCACCCACCCTGGATATGCTATGATCCAGAGTTTGCTTGCTCCTCGACAGACTACTGATCCAAGACATTGGACTAGTCACCCATCCTGGATATGCTATGATCCAGAGTTTGCTTGCTCCTCGACAGACTACTGACACAAGACATTGGTCTGATCACCCACCCTGGATATGCTATGATCCAGAGTTTGCTTGCTCCTCGACAGACTACTGATCCAAGACATTGGACTGATCACTCACCCTGGATATGCTATGATCCAGAGTTTGCGTGCTCCTCAATAGGCTACTGACACAAGACATTGGACTGATCACCCACCCTGGATATGCTATGATCCAGAGTTTGCTTGCTCCTCGACAGACTACTCATCCAAGACATTGGACTGATCACCCACCCTGGATATGCTATGATCCAGAGTTTGCTTGCTCCTCGACAGACTACTGACACAATACATTGGACTGATCACCCATCCTGGATATGCTATGATCCAGAGTTTGCGTGCTCCTCAACAGGCTACTGACACAAGACATTGGACTGATCACCCATCCTGGATATGGTATGATCCAGAGTTTGCTTGCTCCTCGACAGACTACTGATCCAAGGCATTGGCTTGTAAGTCGTCGGGGAAGTAAGTCCTACAACGAGGAGGGTAATCCGTTAAAGAGGAAGAGGTATTCAAGCTGCCCTTGCGAAATATTATTTCATCTACTACATTATGATCTAGATAAAGCTTTGTAGAAATAATTTCATTACACACTTCGCTGTAGGAACAAGGGGGATAGAGGAAACCGAATGGATGGTCGGAGTTTAAAAGCGAGTCGCTATATGCTGCCCTTAAAATGTTATGACATTGGGAGAAACAACTGAAAATGAAAGTATAGAAACGTTCTAACTAATAACGAATATCTGGAAAATGGAATGACGCCACAAAAAGTAATTTGAGATAAATAGTGTATTTTAACGATATCTACATTTTTTGTATAGTGAGTTTTGTGTATGTCTTAAGCCCTGTCCATACTGGTTAACATTTAACAAAACTTGTCAAGTGCAACATGTTATCAGTTTGCATGTTGGCCAAATTTCGATCACAGAATTGACTTAACATGTTAACCGAAAGAGTTGTGCTTGACACTTTTAACATGTTGGGTGTTTTCCGCTTTTAAAGGAAAACTTGTTAAGTCAATTCGCTCTCTGTGTATGTGATTGGGTGTACTTCGGAAGTTTCCAGACTGTAACCATGGCAACGGCTTACTTCTGATTCCTTCAAGCTATTGTGTTCGGTAATTCCATGTTAACTCGTTCTGTGCTCGTATCATTGATATGGCTTGCTTCATGTGAAGCTATGGAATGAACGAAGGAAAATACACTTTCATTAATAAAATCTTTGTTGAGTCTATCATTATGGAACATTGTAATATATGCAATTAAAACATGGAAAATTATACCAAACTATGTGCAGTTTATTGTCGTTCCAGAGATAATATCAGAAAATTAGAGAATTGCAAAAAAGCTCAAGTCTGACAGCTGGAATTGCTGCTCTCAAACGTGTTCCTTTTTCTGAATTATAGGTTAGAAACCTTGGTCAAAGCTAAGTTGAAGCCACTTTGACTGTTCTCAAGAAATTGAAGTCAAACCTGCTCCGAATTTTAAACTCGTTCAAAACATTTTCACTGCTGTGCTAATTAACAAGATACAGCTTCATCACCTTCTACTTTTCTTTTTGTTACATACCAAGCACAGATACAAATAGCAATGGTCAAATCCTCATCATTGGAGTCCATTTTGCTTTTAGTTGAGAGTTTTTGTTGTTCCAAAAAGTCAACTGGTGTGGATGGAATGTTAAAGGTTCACAGTTATAACATGTTGAAGGCATTTAACATGTTGAATGAAACGTTTTGTTAATTGTTGAATGTTAACTGTTGATATGTTGAACCACCTTTATACAAAATTGCTTCGGAATGAAGAGAACTTCAAAGGGTGGTCTCAAAATATACACTTTTTTTCATGTAAATATCTACCCGGCCACACCTTTATGGTTATATGGTAGTGAGAGTTGACCGCTGAAAACAAGAGATATAAGTCGAATACAAGCACCTGAGATGAGATTTTTAAGGCCAGTTATGGAGGTGACAAGAGGTAAAAGAATAAGACAAGAGTTGGGTATATAATTATTATATAGCATATTATATTATATATTGGGCATTATTTAAACAAAAGTAACTTTAGAAATAACTGGTTAAAAGACGTACCAACGTATACCAAGCGAGAGATACCCAAGAAGAGCTCTGAGTCATAGACCAAGTTTGAAGAAAAATCTGATAAGTTACATTCACATGACTTTCTCTACCATTAATGGGTATACACATTATTCTTACGAAAGTTTATTTTCCTATCTGCGAGTCGCATCCAGAAAATAAGTTTCCCGATTTTGATTCCTTTAAATCAAACGTATTTAGTCAGGAAAATTGCACATGTATAACAGATCTATCTATATCACTCATATGCCTGCCGGATAAGCCCCCTTGGTGCCAGTAGCGCGGCAGCAGTGCCCCGAAATGGCGGCTCTTGTTCGTTCTCCCGCTTCCTGCGAGATTCGGTCAGTGATAAGGTTCCTTGCTGCGCAAGACATAGCGCCGATCGAAATTCATCGTCTGCTCTGTCAGTTTTACGGGCCGAACATCATGAGCAAACAGATGGTGCGTCGTTGGTGTTGGCAGTTTTCCGAAGGTCGTCAAAGTGTCCATGATGACCTTGTTGAGCTGGTGCGGCAGCGCATCGTGGAGAACCGTCGCTTCACGATTACGGTGTTCGGCAGCCATTTTCCGCAACCATCACGATCCTTGTTGCACGAAATTGTCACTAAGCACCTGCTCTTCAAGAAATTGTGCCGAAAAACCTGACACATGAGCACAAAAGGAAACGCTGAGGAGCAGCATTGACATTACCGCAGTGGTATCATGATGATGACGACGAGTTCCTCGACAGGATCGTCACGGGCTATCAGACGTGGATTTTGCACTTTCCCCCGGAAACCAACCAGCAGTGAATGCATTGGCGTCATAGTGGATCTCCAATCAAGACGAAATTCAAACGAACTGTGTCGGTGCAGAAAGTGATGTTGTGGGACAGGAAGGACATTCTGCTCATTGACTTCCTGTCCAGAGGTGAAACAGTGAACGCTGACCGTTACTGTGAAACTGCGGAAATCGTGACGTGTCATTCAAAACAAGAGGCGTGGAATGCTTACTGCATGTGTTGTGCTGCTCCATGAAGATGCTCTTCACATACGGCTGGGTGCACAGGAGTTCAGCTGGGAGCTGTTTGATCATCTGCCATACAGTCCTGATCTTGCTCCCAGCGATTTCCATCTCTTCTTGCACATCAAGAAATTCTCGTCAGTGTTTTGACGACGACGAAGAGCTGAAGACGACTGTCACACGCTGGTTCCATTCACAGGCGGCAGACATCTACAACACAGGAATACAAGAGTTGATCCCACGATATGACAAGTGTCTCAATTCTTGTGGTGACTATGTCGAAAATTAGCTCAAACATTGCTGTACCCGTTGCCAATAAAGTTTTTCATGCAACAATGTTTTCTTTGTTTAATAAAATAGAGAAATTTATTTTCTGGATGCCCCTCGTACTTCATTTTAATCGAGATAAACCTTTACAGAAATAGCTACACTACACATCTCGTTATAGATACAAAGAGAACAGCGATAGTCAAATGTTTTACAACTGGACGTTATATGCTGACCTTAAAATTCCATACTGTTTCCATGACATCGCGAGAAACAACTGAAAATCTATAGGACTTAAAAGAATGGCTAAGTATTGAATAATTCGTACCATTAATAACCGATATCTTGGAAATGGCTATTGCCATAAAAAAGTTATTTTAATATAAATGGTGTGTTTTAAAGAATCTACTTTTTTGTGTTGTACGTTTTCGTCTATCTCTTTACCAGTTGTGCAAGATTATACAAAATTCCTTTCGAATGAAGAGGACTTCACAGGCTATTCCTGAAAAATTCAAGATGTAGATTTTATTTGTCATGTAAATATCTTAAATATATGGTATTTTAATCAATATCGTCACTGCCATTTTTTTTTATAAAATAGAAAATTATGTAAAATGTTCCATGTAAAGTGTAATTTGGGCGGGGAATTTTTCTGAAAATCTTCGTGTCGCTTGTTTGGAAGATGCTGAACTGAAATACCAAGTTAGGTATATATCCGACTTCTCATTTTTGAGTTACGCTGTTCAGACAGACACTTTTCTCTGAAATTGCTGCTTTCTGGATTCTGGAAGTCTCAAAATGTTTATTTCCGGTGAAATGTCTTGTTATTGGATTTTCTGTTATACTGGTATACTTCCTCTACTTTCTACATGTAAGTAGTAGAGAGACTAGAAATATTTGGTGGGTCCTCTAAGAAGTGAAACGTGAAAGCCAAGGTGTGTATGATCTTGCAGTCTCGTGTATGATTTTGGATCGCCCTGTGCTCGTGATATCCGGGTACAGCCAGTTTGTTTCCTGAACCATCCAGATGTATCGTGTCGCTGGAGAGAGAAAGACATTGTTTATTATTGGCGGAGGGCTACGCCCCATACCAATTTACAAGCCGTCCTCGCCACCCGGACTGCGGCCTGCACGAACACACTTCCTCTTAGCAGGTTTTATTGTCACCTTTCTGAACAACCAATGTAAAAAAAAAATCTGATTTGATGCATTCATATGACTTTCTCTACTCCTATCGTTTATTAGTGAATATACAAACTATTCTTACTGATGCTTATTTTTCTATCTACTACATTTTAATCCAAATAAACCTTTACAGAAACAGCTACATTACACATTTCGCTATAGATACAAAGAGAACAGCGATAGTCAAATGTTTAACAACTGGACGCTATATGCTGATCTTAAAATTCCATACTCCTTACATGACATCGTTGGTCACACATCTTCCTGGTTTCTGTATGTGTGGAGTATCGCGTACATTACATGTGCAAGTCTCCAAGTTTTTTTTTTTTTTTTGATAAGAAGCTATTGCTTTTTTCACTTTATCTATCAAGTAAGTATATTCCACCGAAAAATTCGATGCCGAGATTTCACACGAAATACATGTTTTGAGGCTCCCTAAACCCCTATCCAAAAACAGTTTTAGAAGAAGATCCGTACGTGCGTCAATGAACGAAAATCTCGAAAAACGAAATCTCGAATAAATACCAAACTTGGTATTTAGGTTCAGTATCTTCCAGAGATGCGACACGAAGGTTTTCAAGAAAATCCCCCCACCCCAGATTACCCTTTACATGGGACATTTTTCGAAAATTTTAATTTTCTCAAAAATGGCTCTAACGATTTTGATTAAAATATCATATGTTTAAGATATTTTCATGAGAAATGAAATGTATATCTCGAATTTTCTGGGAATGTCTCCAAAAGTATTCTTCATTATGAACGACTTTTGCATAACTGGTAAACCATAAGAGATAGACAAAATTTTACTACACAAAAGATGTAGATCGCGTTAAAATACACAATTTATGTCCTGTACATTGTTTTTGTTGAGTGAACCATTTTCGAGATATTGCTTGTTATTCCCTTAAATTTTCCACATAACAACCAGCTCTTAAAAGATTTGATGTCGCTTAAAGTCTACCATATTCCCCTTGCATCTACAAGAAAATTAGCAATAAGATTAACATCTCGATTAACATGAAGCATACGGAGAATAAGCGTTTGTAAAAGTAGTTTGTACAAGAGTAGAGAAAGTCATGTGAGTGTATCACATCAGATTTTTTTAAAATCTGACTATCACTTTAGCCTACGTATTATTGGTATGCGTGCAACGAAATGTGAAATGAAAGTTTATCTCTATTAAAAGAATAAGATAGAAGACTTAAATCTTCCGTAAATATAGTTTGTAGAAGAGAGTAGAGAAAGTGCAACACAGATTTTTGTTTTGTTTTGTTTGTTTTTGTGGGTTGAGAGTTCTAAACTTGTTAGGTTTCCTGGGAAATTTCAATATCAAATAAAGTGCAGTAATTCTGTACCTACAAAAAGTAAGAATAGAGTTGTTGCTCTTCTGATTGTAGCGATTCATACGAAAAGGAATATAGTCCTCTGTTTAGTTGGTTGTCTGTGATGCTGTATTGGAAATTGGAGTCAGTGACCTGCTGCAGGTGCATAGAGCCACCTTAACATCGGGTACATTACGCACTGCCGGTGTCACGTTCATTACAGAGGGCGGAACATGTTTACACATGTCATTAGCACGGGACAAGCCCCCCGGAGGCTTCCGTGCTGGGAATTCATTATAGGACCCACACCTACATGCGTCGGTTCGCCAATAGCTCATGCCGTTAACAGGTTAATGAGGTGGCGGGGTTCCGTCAGCTGCGGGGGCACATTGCAACATTTCCTAGTGCAGGAACAAACAGTTTGGAGCCGAGAGGAGGCCAATACAAGTCTCCCAGAATAAGGTTCTAGGGTTCACACTGAACACACCTTGGTGTGCCCTGATGCTGGAGTTCCATCACCTGCGGGGACACATTGCAGCATTTCCTAGTGCAGGAACAAACAGTTTGGAGCCGAGAGGAGGCCAATACAAGTCTCCCAGAATAAGGTTCTGCGGTTCACACTGAACACACCTTGGTGTGCCCTGATGCTGGAGTTCCATCAGCTGCGGGGGCACATTGCAGCATTTCCTAGTGCAGGAACAAACAGTTTGGAGCCGAGAGGAGCCTCCTCTACAAGTCTCCCAGAATAAGGTTCTAGGGTTCACACTGAACACACCTTGGTGTGCCCTGATGCTGGAGTTCCATCACCTGCGGGGACACATTGCAGCATTTCCTAGTGCAGGAACAAACAGTTTGGAGCCGAGAGGAGGCCAATACAAGTCTCCCAGAATAAGGTTCTAGGGTTCACACTGAACACACCTTGGTGTCCCCTGGTGCTAGAGTTCCATCAGCTGCGACGGCACATCAGCATTTCCTAGTGCAGGAACAAACAGTTTGGAGCCGAGAGGAGGCCAATACAAGTCTCTCAGAATAAGGTTCTAGGGTTCACACTGAACACACCTTGGTGTGCCCTGGTGCTAGAGTTCCATCAGCTGCGGGGGCACATTGCAGCATTTCCCAGTGCAGGAACAAACAGTTTGGAGCCGAGAGGAGGCCAATACAAGTCTCCCAGAATAAGGTTCTACGGTTCACACTGAACACACCTTGTTGTGCCCTGATGCTGGAGTTCCATCAGCTGCGGGGACACATTGCAGCATTTCCTAGTGCAGGAACAAACAGTTTGGAGCCGAGAGGAGGCCAATACAAGTCTCCCAGAATAAGGTTCTAGGGTTCACACTGAACACACCTTGGTGTCCCCTGGTGCTAGAGTTCCATCAGCTGCGACGGCACATCAGCATTTCCTAGTGCAGGAACAGTTTGGAGCCGAGAGGAGCCTCCTCTACAAGTCTCCCAGAATAAGGTTCTGCGGTTCACACTGAACACACCTTGGTGTGCCCTGGTGCTAGAGTTCCATCAGCTGCGGGGGCACATTGCAGCATTTCCTAGTGCAGGAACAAACAGTTTGGAGCCGAGAGGAGGCCAATACAAGTCTCCCAGAATAAGGTTCTAGGGTTCACACTGAACACACCTTGGTGTCCCCTGGTGCTAGAGTTCCATCAGCTGCGACGGCACATCAGCATTTCCTAGTGCAGGAACAAACAGTTTGGAGCCGAGAGGAGCCTCCTCTACAAGTCTCCCAGAATAAGGTTCTGCGGTTCACACTGAACACACCTTGGTGTGCCCTGGTGCTAGAGTTCCATCAGCTGCGGGGGCACATTGCAGCATTTCCTAGTGCAGGAACAAACAGTTTGGAGCCGAGAGGAGGCCAATACAAGTCTCCCAGAATAAGGTTCTGCGGTTCACACTGAACACACCTTGGTGTGCCCTGGTGCTAGAGTTCCATCAGCTGCGGGGGCACATTGCAGCATTTCCTAGTGCAGGAACAAACAGTTTGGAGCCGAGAGGAGGCCAATACAAGTCTCCCAGAATAAGGTTCTAGGGTTCACACTGAACACACCTTGGTGTCCCCTGGTGCTAGAGTTCCATCAGCTGCGACGGCACATCAGCATTTCCTAGTGCAGGAACAAACAGTTTGGAGCCGAGAGGAGCCTCCTCTACAAGTCTCCCAGAATAAGGTTCTGCGGTTCACACTGAACACACCTTGGTGTGCCCTGGTGCTAGAGTTCCATCAGCTGCGGGGGCACATTGCAGCATTTCCTAGTGCAGGAACAAACAGTTTGGAGCCGAGAGGAGGCCAATACAAGTCTCCCAGAATAAGGTTCTACGGTTCACACTGAACACACCTTGGTGTGCCCTGATGCTGGAGTTCCATCAGCTGCGGGGACACATTGCAGCATTTCCTAGTGCAGGAACAAACAGTTTGGAGCCGAGAGGAGGCCAATACAAGTCTCCCAGAATAAGGTTCTAGGGTTCACACTGAACACACCTTGGTGTCCCCTGGTGCTAGAGTTCCATCAGCTGCGACGGCACATCAGCATTTCCTAGTGCAGGAACAAACAGTTTGGAGCCGAGAGGAGCCTCCTCTACAAGTCTCCCAGAATAAGGTTCTACGGTTCGTACTGAACACACCTTGGTGTGCCCTGGTGCTAGAGTTCCATCAGCTGCGGGGGCACATTGCAGCATTTCCTAGTGCAGGAACAAACAGTTTGGAGCCGAGAGGAGGCCAATACAAGTTTCCCAGAATAAGGTTCTGCGGTTCACACTGAACACACCTTGGTGTGCCCTGGTGCTAGAGTTCCATCAGCTGCGGGGGCACATTGCAGCATTTCCTAGTGCAGGAACAAACAGTTTGGAGCCGAGAGGAGGCCAATACAAGTCTCCCAGAATAAGGTTCTACGGTTCGTACTGAACACACCTTGGTGTGCCCTGATGCTGGAGTTCCATCAGCTGCGGGGGCACATTGCAGCATTTCCTAGTGCAGGAACAAACAGTTTGGAGCCGAGAGGAGGCCAATACAAGTCTCTCAGAATAAGGTTCTGCGGTTCACACTGAACACACCTTGGTGTGCCCTGGTGCTAGAGTTCCATCAGCTGCGGGGGCACATTGCAGCATTTCCTAGTGCAGGAACAAACAGTTTGGAGCCGAGAGGAGCCTCCTCTACAAGTCTCTCAGAATAAGGTTCTACGGTTCACACTGAACACACCTTGGTGTGCCCTGATGCTGGAGTTCCATCAGCTGCGGGGACACATTGCAGCATTTCCTAGTGCAGGAACAAACAGTTTGGAGCCGAGAGGAGCCTCCTCTACAAGTCTCTCAGAATAAGGTTCTACGGTTCACACTGAACACACCTTGGTGTGCCCTGGTGCTAGAGTTCCATCACCTGCGGGACACATTGCAGCATTTCCTACTGCAGGAACAAACAGTTTGGAGCCGAGAGGAGCCTCCTCTACAAGTCTCTCAGAATAAGGTTCTACGGTTCACACTGAACACACCTTGGTGTGCCCTGCTGCTAGACTTCCATCAGCTGCGACGGCACATCAGCATTTCCTAGTGCAGGAACAAACAGTTTGGAGCCGAGAGGAGCCTCCTCTACAAGTCTCTCAGAATAAGGTTCTACGGTTCACACTGAACACACCTTGGTGTGCCCTGCTGCTAGACTTCCATCAGCTGCGACGGCACATCAGCATTTCCTAGTGCAGGAACAAACAGTTTGGAGCCGAGAGGAGCCTCCTCTACAAGTCTCTCAGAATAAGGTTCTACGGTTCACACTGAACACACCTTGGTGTGCCCTGGTGCTAGAGTTCCATCACCTGCGGGGCACATTGCAGCATTTCCTAGTGCAGGAACAAACAGTTTGGAGCCGAGAGGAGCCTCCTCTACAAGTCTCTCAGAATAAGGTTCTACGGTTCACACTGAACACACCTTGGTGTGCCGTGGTGCTAGAGTTCCATCACCTGCGGGACACATTGCAGCATTTCCTACTGCAGGAACAAACAGTTTGGAGCCGAGAGGAGCCTCCTCTACAAGTCTCTCAGAATAAGGTTCTACGGTTCACACTGAACACACCTTGGTGTGCCCTGCTGCTAGACTTCCATCAGCTGCGACGGCACATCAGCATTTCCTAGTGCAGGAACAAACAGTTTGGAGCCGAGAGGAGCCTCCTCTACAAGTCTCTCAGAATAAGGTTCTACGGTTCGTACTGAACACACCTTGGTGTGCGCTGGTGCTAGAGTTCTAGCCAGAAGTTCGATACTGAGATTTCGACCGAAATACATATTTAAAGGCCTATTTAGAGGGCTTTTTAAGGTCTATTTAGAAAAAGGTCAGCATTTGTGTGTGTGTGTGTGTGTGTGTGTGTGTGTGTGTGTGTGTGTGTGTGTGTGTGTGTGTGTGTACGTGTTCCCATACTTTGCATTTGAGATGAGTAACTCCAAAGATGCGACACGAAGTTTTCAAGAAAGTCTGCCTTAACCCAAACTACGCTTTGCTTGCCACATGTTTAGTTTTGTTTTATTTTTCAAAACGAATTTGATTAGAATACAATAAATTTAATATATTTACTTGAGAAACAAGATATAGCGTGTGAACTCATCTTCATTCCAAATTAATTTTGAATAATATATATAAAATGTGTAGCTGCTAAACCTTGATGTAGATCTCTTTAAAATACACAGGGTATTTCAAAAAACTTATTTGTGGCATCTGCCATTTCCGGGACATCAGTTATTATTGGTTTGAATTTGCAAATACTCCCTTACTACTCTCTCTGCTGCTGAAGTATAGTAAGGAGGGGAAGCATTGCATTCCATCCAAACATTTAGTACCCAGATTTCCCCAGAAATGCCTACAGGTTTTGAGACTCCTGAATCCATTAAAACAATTTTAGAAAATGACGTCTCTTCCCCCCCCTCTCTCTCTGTTTATAAACATCATATCTCAAAATCGCAAAGTCGGTTAAAAACGAAACTTGGTGTTCAAGATCAGCATTTGCTAAGGATAAGACACGAAGATTTTCAAGAAAATGCCTCCACCCCAAACTATCCTTTACATGCAAAAACATTTTGATTTTGTCATAGATGACTAATGATTTTGATTAAAATACCCCCCCCACACACACACACGCATATATACACATGCATTTAAAACCCTTACACCTGTATAGATACCCCATTTTTTACTTTCTCTACTGCGTATAGTAAGTAGGGGAAGTTTGGTATTGCATTCCACCCAAAAATTCGATGCCGAGATTTCACCGGAAATACATGTTTTGAGACCCCTGAATCCAAAAAAAGCATTTTTGGAAACATGTCCGTGTCTGTGTGTATATGTGTATGTGTGTGTTCGTGTGTGTGTGTGTCTGTCTGTCTGTGAACAGCATAACTCAGAAACGAACAGTCGGATAAACACCAAACTTGGTATTTAGGTTCAGTATCTTCCAAGGATGCGACACGAAGGTTTTCAAGAAAATCCCCCCACCCCAGAGTACCCTTTACATAGAAGATTTTTCGAAAATTTTAATTTTCTCAAAAATGGCTCTAACGATTTTGATTAAAATATCACATGTTTAAGATATTTTTATAACAAATAAAATGTATATCTTGAATTTTCTGGGAATGTCTCCAAAAGTATTCTTCATTGTGAACGACTTTTGCATAACTGGTAAACCATAAGAGATAGACAAAATTTTAGTACACAAAAAATGTAGATCGCGTTAAAATACACAATTTATGTCACATACATTTTTTTTGTTGAGTGAACCATTTTCGAGATGCTTGTTATTCCCTTAAATTTTCCAATACTTATACTTTTTCTCAATTTCGTTATTCATTTTTTTTATGTCCTGGACATGCAAAGAGAATGGAATGCGCCACATAGCAACCAGCGTTAAAATATTTGACTATCGCTTAAAACCTACCATATTCCCCTTGCATCTACATGAAAATTACCAATAAGATTGACATCTCGATATCTCGATTAACATGAAGCATATGGAGAATAAGCGTTTGTAAAAATAGTTTGTACAAGAGTAGAGAAAGTGATGTGAGTGTAACACATCAGATTTTTTATTTTAGACATAGATAACTTTGCATTTTATGACATACATTCTTTAGTAAAAATTCTAAGACAAGAAGTATTATAACAAGAGAAAATAAGAAAATCTCCCTGCTGCGGCTCTTGAAAAAGTTCGTTGCCCTGAAATGTTCAGAGGTGCGCGGTGTTATCCTGAAGGAAATCCTGGGGAAGAACAACTAAAACGTGTCAAATCTGAAGAAAACTCCAAGAGTATTGCTTAAGTTTATACGCAGTTAGCCTGCCAGAACATGTCTATAAATTAAGTGACCTCGTTACTGAATATTGTGAAAACCAATGTTTCATGCAGCGGTTTCTTTCGCCTACCTTGGGTTCCTCAGAGGCACGAACCAAGTGGGCCGATTACAGCCTTGGCATCAACGCCCAAATTACTTCCTTGTGATCGGCCCCCAGACACCGTGCAGAACAATGGGCAAATAAAATGAAACGGTTCGCCGACAGTTTGCGGACAGTTTAAATATATCCCAGTTGTCGAGCGTCTAGCCACCCTCTAGTTGACAAGGCGGCGAACCTACCACGTACCTAGTAGGTAGAGGAGGTATAGCATTCCATCCAAATCTCGTGGATATCGACATGTCACCGGAAATACATGTTTCGAGGTCCCCTGAATCCAAAACAGCAGTACTAGATAGATAGGTGGATGGATGGATGGATGGATGGATGGACGGACGGACGGACGGACGGACGGGCGGACGGGCGGGCGGATGTTTTATTTCATTTCGTTAGTTACATAATTTTATCTCTACACATTACCCTACATATCATTTTCACTAAGTTGCTGCATTAGTAAGGGCCCGTAAACATCCAACACCATGGTTGTTGAGTCATTGGGTCCTATTTAATTTATAATTCAACAATCTACATTTTTTTTCTATTCCCTATTTCTAATTTTTTTCAACCATTTATTTCTCACTACACCTAGATATTTTCCTATTTCAAATAAACTTTCCTTGGATTTAACTCTTAATAACCTTTTACCTATAATTTCATTTGGTAATCTAGACCAATTGTTTCTTTGTAATTTTTTCCTCATATTCATTGTTCTCTCACATTCTAACATTAAATGCCAGTAATTGTTAAATTTGTTATTATATAATGGGCATTTGCCTTCATTTTCTCCTTCTTCTATGCCTTTTAACCTCACCACCCCTGACCTAGCCCATGCGAAGCCCTCTCTTGCTATTTTATTACAAACATCAACATAGTTTTCTCTTTCCCACGTCCTCTTAATCTCAGTATGTACATGTAATGATCTTTTTGAATTAAAACTACCAATTATTTCCTGCCTTTCCATATCTTCAATCCTCAATCTAACTCTTTTCCAACACCCCTTCTCACGTGATTGTCTATATTTCCAAATATCCCCACACTCTATTTCATTGAGAATTGCTTCTAGGCGCTTATACCAAGTATTCTCTTTATTTAACTTGCGCTGAACCTCCAAACATTGTTTTAAAATATTATTATTCTCTGATTCCTCAATTCTCAACCAATATTTCACTATTCTTTCAATAATTTTTGCCTTACTACCAAATCTCCCTAACTCCATCTGTGTAACCCCATTAGAAAACAGCAGTACTAGAAAAAGGTGTGTGTGTGTGTGTGTGTGTGTGTTCAGTGTTTTTCAAGCATGCGACACGAAGATTTTCAAGAAAATTCCCCCACCTCTAACTACTCTTCTTTACATGGAAATGATGTGATTAAAATGCCATATATACACGATATTTACATCACAAATGGAATGTATATCTTGAATTTTCTGCGAAAAGTCTGTGAAGTCGTCTTCATTCGGAAGGAATTTCGTATAACTAGTAAATCATAAGAGACAAAAACGTACTATACAAAAAATGTAGACATCTTTAAGACACACAATCTACTTAAAATAGATATTCAGTAGCATTAGCCATTTCCAAGATATTCGTTATTATTGGTTTCAATTGTTCAGATTGCCACTATTCAGTTGTACCTTGTGATGTCACGGAAAGACTGTGGAATTTGAAGGCAGGCATGTAGCGATCCGCTTGTAAACATCAATCGATTAGTTTCTTCTATCTCCCTTGTACTTGCAACTTAGGGTAGCGAGCGGGCTGGCTCAGGCGGCAAAGTCTGCGTCCCGCATTCGGGAGGTCGTGGGATCGATTCGCGCGGCCGACCTTCCTGACCCATGGTTTTTTTTTTCGGGGGTCGTTACGCGAATGCTGGGAAGGTTCATTATATCCCCCGAATTTCCTGTCCCTCCATTTCAGCTCCATTCTCATTTCACTTCACCTTTCATCTGCTTGGTGTGTTTCAGTGTTGAAAGTGTCGGCGGAAGTCTCGGCAGCGGAAGAGACATTCGTTCTCCGGAATGGGGGCGGTCTCCGAGTACCGGACCCTCCCCCCCAGCGGGATGTGCAAACCTACAGGGGTAGGGGAGTTTCAGTCTGGAAATATAGGGACCCTGCCCTCTGCCCTGTCATACCTCCTGGTCCAGTCACCTTCTGTCATCTTTTACCCCTCCCGTGAGAGGTTTAGGCACAACAGATCTTCGTATGTCGAGCTGCAACAAAATAATGTGTAATGTAGCTATTTCTGCAAACATTTTTCTCGATTAACTAGAACACGAATAGAAAATTAAGTTTTGTAAGAATAGTTAGCAGGAATTATATAAAATAAACGATAATGGGTAGAGAACGTCGTGTGAATGTAAAATGTTAGGCCTTTGCTTTCTCGCTTGCCTATTGGAGAGGAATTGTTGTTGTTCCGAAAATTCATACTTGAGATTTCAGTGGAAGTGCCCGTTCTGAGAGAGAGAGAGGGACACATAATGTTCGTGTGTGCCTGTGTTGGTGTGTAAACAGCATACTTCAAAATCGAAAAGTGGGATGAATAAATATGAATTTCAGGCACAAGTCAAGACACTTTTAAGTATGTAAAATGAAGATTTTTAGAAAGGTTCAGTTTACTCAGAAATGTTTTCGTAACTCCTTATTTTCTTATAAGTTACTCTAACGACATTTAATAATCATGAACAAGTAAAGTATACATCCTTAATTTTTTTGGACTAGCCTATGAAATCCCCTAAATCATAAACTATACACAAAAAATAAACACACACATTACTTTCTCTACCCAGTCTTCTACAAAGTATTCTTACAAAACCTTATTCTTCCTTCTACTTCTTGTTAGTCTAGATAAATTTACATTACCCATTTACACATTTTCAAAAATCTGATGTGTTGCACTCACATGACTTTCTCTACTCTTGTACAAACTATTTTTACAAACGCTTATTCTCCATATGTTTCATGTTAATCGTGATGTTAATCTTATTGCTAATTTTCTTGTAGATGCAAGGGGAATTGGTAGACTTTAAGCGATAGTCAAATATTTTAAGAGCTGGTTGCTATGTGGAGTATTCCATTCTCTTTGCATGTCCAGGACAAAAAAAAAATGAATAACGAATTCCCATTTGAGAAACAGTATAAGTATTGGAAAATTTAAGGGAATAACAAGCAGTATCTTGAAAATTGTTCACTCAACCAAAAAAAAAAACGTATATGATATAAATTGCGTATTTTAACGTGATCTACATTTCTTTTTGTACTAAAAATTTGTCTATCTCTTATGGTTTACCAGTTATGCAAAAGTCGTTCACAATGAAGAACACTTTTGCATACATTCCCAGAAAATTCTTTGTATGCCATCCTTGAAAGATGCTAAACTTAGATACCAATCTTGGTATTTATGCCAATTTTCTTTTCTTGGTTATACTGTTCAAAGTCACATAGATGGTGACACCCATGGACCTGTTTCTAAAAATGCTTTTTTTTTATTGTATTCCACCCAAAAATTCGATACCGAGATTTCACCGGAAATATATGTTTTGAGAACCCCTAACCCCTGAAAAGCATTTTTGGAAACATGTCCGTGTGTGTGTGTATGTGTGTATGTCTGTGAACAGCATAACTCAGAAACGAACAGTCGGATAAACACCAAACTTGGTATTTAGGTTCAGTATCTTCCAGAGATGCGACACGAAGGTTTTCAGGAAAATCCCCCCACCACAGATTACCCTTTACATGGAAGATTTTTCGAAAATGTTTATTTTTTCAAAAATGGCACTGACAATTTTGATTAAAATATGATATATTTCAGGTACTTTCATGACAAACGAAAATTGAATTTTCTGGGAATGTCTCCAAATGTCTTCATTGTGAACGACTTTTGCATAACTGGTAAACCATAAGAGAGAGACAAAATTTTACTTCACAAAAATGTAGATCGCGTTAAAATACACAATTTATATCATATGCATTTTTTTGTTTTGTTGAGTGAACCATTTTCGAGATGTTGCTTGTTATTCCCTTAAATTTTTCAATATTTATTTTCTCAAATGGGAATTCGTTATTAATTTTTTTGTCTTGGATATGCAAAGAGTATTAATCTGTGGGAAAGGGAATGGTGCTGCACCTAGCAACCAGCTATTAAGAGATATGTATGTGCTTAAAGGCTACTGTATTTCTATATTGCCCTTGTAAATATATATTCCCCTTACATCTACAAGAAAATTAGCAATAAGATAGAGTCTGCAAATGTTTATCTCGATTAACATGAAGTAGATGGAGAATAAGCGTTTGTAAAAATAGTTTGTACAAGAGTAGAGAAAGTCATGTGAGTGTAACACACCAGATTTTTTAATGTAGTGTGTCTCAAAACATGTATTTCGTGAAAACTCGACGTCCAATTTTTTTGCATTATTATTATTATTATTATTATTATTATTATTATTTTATTTTTAATTTTTAAGAACGTCTTTTAACCGGTTAGGTCACGTCGGACGATAATAAACGTAATGGTTGAAATGATGTTCAAATGGGCTCGGGGTCCCTAGAGTTTAGGATTATAACCGGCGCAACAGTTCTAGACATGTGAAAATCTTAATGACAGCTATGAAGCGAGTTACATACCAGATCAGGAGGTGACCGGTCGTCTGCATGCTGCAGGAGTGCGTGGGACAGTCATTGTCAAATATCCGCACCGGTTATGCACTGCACTACACGATAAACTTATAGTTATATACAGTATATTTAAATCCACCGCTGTAAAATGCCCTTAATATAAAAACAGTGTCAACCATCTGCCTCCAGTTCTTCCACACCTGACAGCCCTTCCTCTTCTGCGGAATCACTCACATCATTGCCGCCATCACTGCTGTCACTACTTTCTGCACCATTACCCTGGATGAGAATTTCTTCTAATTGATTTTCTGCAATTCGGCATTTTTTTGAAATAATGATTCTCAATTTATTCAACATGTCGATATACATTTTCCCATCCTGGCCTTCCAATTTCTGCAAATCGCTGGCGACATAACTGCTCCACATCGTTTAGTTTAAAAGTGATATTTCTGCAGGCCACACAGTTTTTGACATCAGCCCAGATCAATTCGATTGGGTTTAGATCTGGGTGATACGGTGGCAGTCTAAGTACATTATAGCGATGTTGTATTAATATCTGGCCAAGTATTATGAGTTATGACTGCTGAAGGGATTTGTTGGCTTTAACTAAGTTATATTTGTTTTACTCATGCTATCATCAAAAGCTATATTATGCCTAAGCAACCGGGTTTTCATTTCTTCTTTCAAGGAATTTGAGGCAGGTTGTTTGTCAATTTGAGTGTTACCACATTGTGAAGCATTGTCGATAACCAGAAAAGACCCAGCAGGCATATTAGGTATCAACATGGTGTTGATTCACTTCATGTAATTTTCTGTATTCATTTCTTGATGAAAATCTCCTGCTTTTGTTGCGACTTGTAAAAGAAGGGCATTTGGAACGAACAGCATGAACGATAATAAGTATTTGCCCTTTGGCAACAGGTGCCTGAAAACCTAATTCGCTATCGTCACTTCAACTTTTAGATACTGTATGACTGTTGTGTATGTACGGCTCATCTTCATACACTATAGTTTGACCCTCTAATTTGTACCTCTGAGTAAGGTACTCTTCCAGCAGAGGTCATATGTCGTGCTTTTCTATTAGAAATCTATTTGGTTTCGTTTTCTTCCACTTGAACCCTAAATCTTTTATAATGTTTCTGAGATTTGTAGCAGCATCTTGAAAATTTATGCTGATATAAGTACATATAAAATTATAGTCATTTGGAAAGTTAGTATCAGACTGCAAAATTAGTGCCATAGCCGGGATTTGATACTTGTAGCACCACCTTGAACATTTATGACATCTTTCAGATTGATGAGAAATCTGCTTATTGTTGGCACAGTTTTTTTCTTCCACATAGAAATTGTGAATCGTGCGCCGAATGACGTATTTGTTGAACTCGTCTATTTCTGTATACGTTTAGGGACCTTATGTTTCTTCACAGGTGTGTCAAATGGTACTCTTTCTTCCATATGGTTTTTCTTATCTTTGAGAACTCTGGAAACGGAACTCAGTGAAACACCAGTTGCTTTGGCTACTCTTTCTTTCACTCTCTTAAGGTTTTTGTGGAACTCGGGTAAACATATATTTTCTTCCTTCATCTCTGCTTCTTGCTTCATGAAGTCGAGGACATTTGCAATTATTTCCCTACTTTGAATACGTAATACCTTACCATTTAACTTTAAAAACGTAGGAGCCATGGTGATAAATATAACAAATATAAACTAAGCACTATTTACGTACTGCTCTCTTAGAAATTACAACCAGATGCAGACACTTTCTATGCAGACTGTATGTGTTACGCACTGTGAGTAAGCAAAGGTATTATATCGCTTTCGTTGATTAAGCTAAACATAAACCATTCCTAGGCTCAGCAGCTGTGGTAGCAATCAAGGTCACGATTCCAGAAGTTTTGCGCCAGTTATACCGACCATTCGGTTTCCGGAAATAAGGAAAAACCGCGAGATGAAACCTCATGCCCGAGATTCGAACTCGGGACCTCTTAAATGCGAGGCAGACATGCTACCACCACACCACAGAGGTGACTCTCTAATGCTTTGATGGAATGCAGCACTTTCTGCACCTATCTACTAGGTAAACGGCAGAGAAAGTACAAATCTGAACTCCATACATGCAGCAGTTCGCAGACGGACAAGGCGAACGCACCTAACAACATTGTTGTACTACTCTTCCTTGGTTCATGGCACGCACTAAATTTCTCGTCATTTAAGGGCCCTCCCGATTAGATCCGGTTCTTCACTAGTCCAAATACGGAAACTTTATGAGCTTAATAAGGCGGAGGGAGAATCCAGTTGTCTGTCTCTCCGCTCTCGTGATTAAAGCATTTGCTTGTTATCCGAACAAAATGTTGTGCTAATTTACATTTTTCTATAGTTTATAACAGATCTGTTTGACTAAACTAGCATCTTTTTGTGGAAATCTAAAGCAAGTTTTAGCTAAGAAACTCTGCCATACACATTGGGGAATTTCATTTCCATTACTCTCCTCTCCCTTCTGCTTTTTGGACCTTCCGCCTAATTTCGATGATATCTGCTTATGGTCAAACTGTTGCTCACTGCACTTGCCTGTGGGACTAATTTGAGAAAGCTTGTACAGTAAAATTTCTCTAACATGGACACCTATAACCTGGAAAAGAAATGGGTGTAGGCTACATAATGGCAAGCAACTGTTGTATCAAATAAAAACGACTACAGAAATTGTACAAAAAATAACGAATGTACGATGTTACAGTTCCATATTTATGCTAAATCCCATTCAGTTAAATACAGGAGGATTTATGAAGAACTGGCACATATTTTTCTTTAATTATTCTGTTCGAAATTCACTCAATGCCCCAATTAATGCCCCAATTTTAGCACCAATTTAAATAGAATCTTCTGATGTTTCGATTGCCTCTCACAAGATGCGCACATGATCATGTTTTATTCGTAATTGTTAGTTTTATTTTTGGCAACTGTTTTTGAGATTTTGTTATAGTCAACGTGAAAATGGAGTACACATTAAATGAATAACTCTTCCTTGTAAAGCAATACTGGATTACGAATTTAATTACAGCTACTCAAAGGGCATACCAGAGAGAATTTGGTGTTCGGAATCCTCCCCAAAGAAGCACAATACTGGGACTGGTAAACAAATTGGAAACAACTGGATCTCTGGCGAATGAAAGAGGCAAAACTCGTTCATCTAGGCCTCCCACGGTTGACGTAAGAGCGCGACTCGTTCAGTTGCCCAAAAATCATTAATACGTTTGTCGCAGGAGACAGGGTACAGTTATTCAAATGTGTCAGAGCTGTGAAAAGTGCAGGCCTAAAGCCGTATAGGATTACGGTTGTCCATCAATTGCGGGAATCAGATAAGGATAGACGACTGAATTGTTGTCATTGGTTTCAGGCGTTCATTATGCAAAATCCTGCCATATTGTGCATCACATGGTTCACAGATGAAGCATGGTTCCATTTATCCGGCAATGCACCGGTTAAAATCGGACTTTGGTGCGCACTATTCGCACTGAGAATAGTACCGACGGATTTTCGTGGAGTTTGCTGAGCAACTAGACGATGTAGAGCTGAGTCAAGGATGGCGCTACATGCCATATATCAAATGAATCCATGACACTAATTGCAAGTTTCTTTGACGACCGGATAATTTCTAAGAACCTGTGACCACCGAGATCTCCGGATTTGACATCGCCGGACTTCTTTCTATAGGTTACTTAAAAGACAGGGTTTATGCCACACGTCCCCAGACATTGGACGATCTGAAGCACAACATTACAGAGGAGATTCAAGCTATTGACAACAGAGTCCTCCAACGAGTGGCCAGTAACATGGAACGATGTGTTGAGTTGTGCCTTATGCAGGATGGAGCACATTGTCAAAATTCCTCTGCATTTCTGGTATAATAAGTTGTCGCTAGCATAACTCGTTTTGAAACAATTGAAGAAATAAATGTGTCAGTTCTTCATAATTCACCCTGTGTAAATACATATGTATTGAGCAATTGTGACTGCTTTTGGAAAATATCTGTTCAAGGACACTGCTTGGTATTTTTAATTTTGGCAATAACTGTTTCTCAATATCTCGTTCAAGACCAAAAAGTGCAATCTTTTGTGCCTGACCATGTACAATTCTTCTTCAATTCCTTAATGCACTCAAGAGCTCGTTGATAGATGGATGGATTTTCAGGAACAGAAATTGCATCATCTTCACCTGAAGATATTTCTTCATTCTTGTCATCGGTTGGCAAAACCTGCTCCAGCTCTCCTTGAGTGGTAGGAGGAACATCTTAATGGACTTCTAATATATGGTTGAATATCACTTAACCCTAACAGGTGCATATATATATATATATATATATATATATAGCAGAATTACGTAATATAAATAAAGAATTGTCCTAGATAGAACCGTAAGGGGCGTCCAAGTTCCGGGATTCTGGGGTGTCCAACGTAATAAGGTGTCTAACATGCAGAGGTGTACAAATATAGAGGTTTAGCTACCAGCTAGCTTACTCGAGGTTATAGAGTTAGCCTTTTAAACTCGAATGAGTGGTGGATCTTCCCCTTTTCCCCTTTTAATTGTTATTTGGTACATACACGGATATTCCTAATAAGGGATGAAAAATACCCTGATATTCACGCAAAGGGACGTGAAATATCTGCGCAACGTCTGACTTCCTTAACCTCCCCACGACAGTCTTCTGTTCTGGAAATGCTGCATAGCCTATAGGTACCTTCGGTCGGAATGGAATCTTTGTGCCTTCTCTTTGGTAAAATAGTAATTCAATAACACAAAAGCTACGTACTTTTCATGCAATACAGAAATCCTCAACACATACGAGGGGAAGCTAATGTGTATGAAGATTCCTTACTCCCAGGCCACCAAGTTAACCTTTTTGTGAAAGACAGAAGTGGTGCTTCTGTCCAGTATCTGTTGAGGGCGTTAGAGTGCCTGAAACCTAGAGATGAGTTTCAGTATTTGTCGTATTCTCTGTGCAACCAGTCCCTGATAGTCAGCTTAACCGTCCTGATGATAGCCATAATGTTGCTTCAAGTTCAATAAAAGATTGCTCAGTTCTCTTCTTAGCACTTCATCTGCTCTGTCATTGCGCAGAATTCCCACATGCTCCGGCACCCACCTGCTCCTTTGAGAAAAATATTTGTTAATTAGAAAATATTGGTTCACTGATTTCTAGTGTTTGCTGGACACAATTTTCTCTCTGTATACAATTATTTAGCGTAACCTTCTAACGAACTTGATTACAACTTACAAAGGAAATCAAACAAACCGTGACCATCTATGCATTATATTACCTGGAACGAAAAATCCGCGGTGTTTGTCTTATTTTACAAGCGTATTCTGTGGTATAATACTTTTCTACTCCGTGGCATTCTCAACTAACAATCGAGGTCTTCTTCGCAAGCAGGTTCTTTTATAACTGCAATCAAGTACAAGGGCTTTGTAAATCTTTATTAATGTTAATTTATTTGTGAAATAAAATTAGAATAGTGTTTTATAGTCCCATGTCCGTCAGAAAGTCTTGGGTTTGTGAGACAATATTTTATATCATAACATGCTGTGAATGCCAAAGTAATTGTAGTGTAAATTAATATTATTGTATGTACAGGATTTTAAATGTTTGTTAGCCATAAGTATTGTTAGGAAATAAGTTTACACGGCCTCACTGAAACTGACAATAGAATTGTGTAACAATAAACCGAGGGGGTGAGTTGTTTATCACTAAGAAGAGATAAACAAATGACGTCAGGGTGGCGTGCCTTTTTTTAGAAATGGAGGGAATATCTTCCCTAGAGTATATATGTTAGTAATAGTGATTGGCTGACAAAACAGACGCTAAAGTGGGCGCAATTTGGTAACCAATAGCAGCTCTGTTATAATGTTTAGGCAATTCGAGGTGAAGGAGTATATATTCTCGAGCCATAAGCAAGTTTCGCACAAGTCCTGAAGAATCTCTCACGAGGTGCACGTCGCAGAATTAGTTACAAAAATGTAAAGTACGCGAAGTAATTGGTGCGCGGCAATTCTAATGACTGTAGTTACATTCAGAAATATCACAGTTTCAGTCAGGTGTGTATAAAGGTTAAATATGTGAATTATTAATTAAGTGTGACGGCAATAAAAGTGTAGAAACAAATTCTTTTATCAGTGTTATCTTTTAGCAACAACCCCTTTCCGTATACACGCCCTGCTTAGAGATACTTGCTCGATTGAGTTATAATAGCTAGCCGGAGGACAATGAACCCAAATTTAAAATAATAAAACAAGAGGCGCCCAGCAAATAAGATAACACGAGCCATGAGAATTGTGACATTTGTTAATGGTGAAAGAATCGTCAAAATAGGTTGAATGGTTTTTCTGAGAGTACTCCACGCGCGCCCACCCACACACGCGTATCCATATTTTCTCTTTGTAAAATATAAATATTTATAGGTATGTATAGTGTTATGCATGTAATGCTATGTAATATATACATACACACACAGTACTTTACTTCCTGCGACCACCGTTAGGCGGCTCACAGTTGTAGCTAATACATCCCCGCAACCGTCTCGCGTCCTCATATTTACAGTTACTATTACAATTATAATTAGAACGTGCCTTATCATAAGAGAAGTTGCAAGTGTTGTCCCTTCTCTATCCACACATTTCTGGCATCTTCTCAGGAAATTTTTATTCACACTCCAGAGTTCAATATCTGAAATTGAGTGAATTTCTCGCCTGATGTTTTCTATTAGTTCTTTCAGTGTATGGGGATTGGTTGCATACATTTTATTTTCCAAGTTCCCCCAAAGATGAAAATCGCATACAGCTAGATCAGGGAATCTTGTGGGTCAGATTGCCGGTGGTCACGTCTCGTAGATTTACGGCACGTAAAAGAACCTCAAGCCTGATAAAGAGGCCCCTGAGCAAACTTACCGGTCTTTCACGCCCAATATAGAATGGGACGCTAAGAACCATAGCAGTTAAAGAGCATCCATAAATAATAAAAACTCAATTTGTGGGCCAGATTCCTTTACTAATTACTAGGCTTGGGACATGACTTTAGGTTAAGTTAACTTCTATTATACTGGTACTTCGTTTACAAGCGAGCGGAGAGGCAGTAGTCTCGCGCGCTACTGAGTTTGTGCTGAGTACTGTATGTACTATAGGTATAGGTGGGCACACAAGTAAGTAGTAAACTTAAGCTTTTATTACAAAGTATAAATAAGATACTGAACTGTAGCAGATGAAATAATCAGTTTCATGTGTGATTTACACGCCTGGGCAACTATTACAATGGCTTACAATATATTTTCTGAATGCATCAAAGCAAAACCTCTTCTCAAACTCAAAAAAGTTTATATCTTGAAAAGCTCCGTTCCACATCACATGTTGTTACTAGTGCTAAACGAAACTGACGAACGTCACACGCCTCTGGCAAACGCATGCATTTTTATTATTTACAATATTATTATCATTAATGCCTAATACGGCACATAATTGCATATTCTCGGTTTTTATCTAAAACACTCTTCAGTTTCTGCTGTGCTATTTCAGCAGCAGAATATTTGCCTACTTCTGTAAAGTGTTGTGTCAAATTGTCGACAAGTTTCAAGAACTCTGATATTGCCATCTATGACAAAGACAAATAACATTTGCGTAAAGTAGACTCACAAGGAAATTTCATAGCTGTACATTTCTCCAGAAACGTTTTAAAAGCGGAATTTTGCGGCTCATTAAGTGGAATATTTGTGCTTACTATCATGTCAGCTTCGGTTTGGCTACCTGAGTTCGTGGTTTCTGTTGTGGATAATATATCCTCACCCCCTCACTTCTAGGAAGCAACGTAATATTTTGTAAGTGTGTTTTAGGTTTACAGTGTCTTGCAATAAAAACCCTTCTCTCTCCTTTGATTTCAATCTGGCATACTTTACAAAATATATTTTGCCCTCTTACATCAAAATATTCACTTCCATATTGATTTACAAGTAAGATACTGTTTTTACTGGTTGTTTTTTGCATGTTTTGTCAGCCATCAACGGTCGGACTTCGTAACTTCAGAACAGGCTGTATATGTACTGATCGCTTGCTTAGAGCGAATGACTGGCAGTGTTTGGGGAGAGGGAGGTCTCAGTGAAACCCGTGCGCACGTAACTGTTTTCGCAACGAAACAGCAACAGTGTCCGAAGCCTACAAATTACCCTATCTTCAAAGATGTCCTAAAATAAAATTAACGACTCACGAGCTGTATGTGCGGTAGCAGAAGTCTTGTTGAAAATACCCAGGCTGACATCCAACGTCGGTCAGCTGTTCAAAAAGCGGTGTAAGTCATTCTTGTATCTCTCTGCATTTATTATTTGTTCAAAAAATATAGGTCCAATTATTCTGAATGCACTTAATGCACACCACACACCAATTTTTACATCATACAAGGGAAAATCGTGTGAAAAATCGGGTTTCTCTGTACTCCAATATCTGTTATTTTGCGACGAAACATAGCCATGTAAATGGAACCTTGCTTCGCCAGGGAAGAATATTAAGCGTGAGCCAGTTACTCTTATCATTTCGCAAAATCCAGTTATAGAAATTTACCTGACGCTTATGTTTAAGTGAAAAATAAAGTGTATGCAAGAAACTGCCGTACATTGGAAGAACTAAAAGAAAACGTCAGGCGAGATATTGTAGCGTGTATGTGTGTATTGTCACGCCAGACACATTATTCTGTCGTTGGTGACAGTATTGTTGGGGTAATTGTTTAGGCTTTGGGTTTGAAGTTCGTCTGGCGTGACGACTCATCATCTTTTGGCTGGCTAGCAAGGGGTGGAGAAAGTGGGGGAAGTGAGCGATACTTCTTTGTGTGTTGAGCATCGCTTTTGGTCGAGTGATGAGTCTGAAAGGTTGTATGTGAAGTTGTGTAAATGTAGCCTCGTGTGTGTAGCATCTCCCCTCAATTTCTTCTTTTATCTTTTTTGTGTGATGTAGGGACACCGTGCTTATACTGAATAAACCACAGGTAATTCGATTAATGTGAAATTATTGTATTTTGTTATAATTATCCCACGCCTGCTCTGGAATGTGTTGTTTAAGATTCTGGTCCTCATGCTGCCTCTGCAGCTACACCTTCCAATGTATTTGCTGGGGTAACTAAAACTTAATATCTAGCTGTAAACCTCTTGGCTTACCCCAGGATGTAACAATATTCGTTCAATTTTAGACATTAAACTCTGGAGTGTAAATGAAAGTTTCCTGAGAAGATACCAGAGAAGGACAACATTTTCCAACATCTCTTATGGTAACGTATGTGTTTATTATCATTGTAAGTATAACTACAAGAACATGAAGCGGTTAGATAAATATTATAACTATTTCGTCGGGAGTCCGTGCTGCGGCAGTCGGAGCGCGAACTTATGCGCGGTGGCCAGTGTGAAAGAAACGCATTGTATGTATGATGTAACGGGCGAACGAAATTTCGGCGGCCTTTGTCTTAACAACTATATTCTACTCCATGGAATTCTCAAGAAAAATAGAACCTTCTCATCTGTATTGTTTTACAACTCCAATGCGTTCATATTCTATCATACAGACATTGTGAATCCTGGTTAATGTTTTAGCAATTTATGAATTTAAATTTGAAGTGTTTTATATGTCATATCCGACAAAAATAATATAAACTTCCGATGGTGAAAGAATTATCAAAATTATTGAGTGATTTTTGAGATTACCCTACATACTTTGACGCAGCTATGGGCCTTAGGTATCGTAAATAGGCCCCGACCGGCCAATTGACCAGTTGAGAATGTGCTCTCACCCAGCGTAAACTCCAGAAGCGCTGTCGGGAGATAGAGGGATTGTTCTGGAACCTTCTTTCTCCCCGCCTCCCGGACACTCTAGAACTCTGTGGAAAATTCCAGCAACTACATAGGCGAACGTGCTCGCGAGCGAGCCAGTTAGTGAGTGAGTTTCTGGTGCGGTATAAAGCGCTGGTAAATTAGTGCGTTCTCCGAATGAGGTTGTGACGTATAGCGAGTGCTGCTACTGCGAGAAATTAGAGAGGTGTTGTGTTCGACTCCCCAGCGAGTGAAGAGTAAGGAAGAGGAGGCTGCTTCGGTGTATTTCATTACGACGTTACGTCGCCAAGAAAAGTGAAGTGACAGTGAATAATGGCCAAAGTCATAACACTTGCAGCATATGCATTTGAGTTGTCACAGGATAAGAGTTGGTGTGCAGCATACACTACACAGCGAGACAACGGAATTTCCTGCAGTGCTTCCGTCAAATGGGGCATAATAACTAGAATTTGGTACCACGAGACTCGTAAATCCGATGATGACCTCACCAATAAGATTAGCGGGTGGAGGGGGAGGGAAGGGCCCTGCTAAGTGTTTTATGGGCTCCTAGCGGACAAGTGTCTTCATTAAGCTGTAGATAATATGCACGCATGCGCACGGAATGTGTGGCTCTTAACGAGAAGTCCACTTCACTGCGTGCGTCGAGAGAGAGAGAGTGTGTATCTCAATTTAAGACGGTGCTGCCCCGGCATGTTTCTCATAGCAAGTAAAGATTTCCTCCGGCAGATTTAAATGAACAAATGATCCACTGAGGGATGCTTGTGTAGGTTTTCCAACAGACTAAAGCGAGCTGAAAGACGAAAATAGCCCAAAAAGTTCCCTTGTTTTTTGTGCAGTGTTATTAATTACAATTTTAGCATTGTAGGCAATGCAGAATGCTTATATTTAAGTACATTTTGAAAAATGGTAATGCACATGCATTTTGTGCTACGAATTGTGTATCACTTCACAGAAAACATCTGATGTGTTACATTCACATGACTTTGCCTACCCTCTATCCCTTGTTGGTGGATATACAATCTATTCTTGCGAAGATTTATTTTATTATCTACTTAATTTTAATCTAGTTAAATCTTTCCGGAAGTAGCTGCATTACACATTTCGTCATAAACACAGTGGGAATAGCGATAGTCAAATGTTTAAGAACTGGACGCTTAAAATTCCATGCTGTTTCCATGCAATCGCGAGAAACAACTGAAAATCGACAAGATTTTAACAGGATGGATAAGTATTGAACAATTCCAACCATTAATAAGGAATATCTCGGAAATGGCTTATGCTAAAAAAAACGTTATTTGAAACAAATTGAGTGTTTTAAAGAGATCTACATTTTTGTGGAGTAAGTTTTCTTCCTATCGCATAACGTTTGCCAGTTATACAAGATTATATAAATTTCCTTCCGAATGAAGAGGACCTCGCAAACTATATGGTATTGCAATCAAAGTGGTCAAGTGAAGCACCGCACCTGATTGGCGAGCGCTCTCTTCCAGGGGTCTTTCTTTCTACATCTACCGTTGCTGTAGAGGTAGAATGTATATCAAAGTAGTTACTGCAGCTCATAGAAAAATCTGTGCTACATTCACATGACTCTGTACCCATTATCGTTTATTTTTATTTAGCTTCTATAGACTATTCTTGAGAAAGCGTATTTTTCTATGTACTTCTCCTTAATAAGGACAAATATTTGCAGAAATAGTTACTTTTCTTACACATTAGATACAACGGATAAGGATATCTCAGAAATGTCTTGTACCACAAAAAAAATCTCTTACTTGAAATAAATTGTATGTTTTAAAGAGATGTACATTTTTTGTGTAGAACGTTTTGGTTTATCGCTTAACGTTTACCAGTTATACAATACCATTCAAATTTCGTTACAAATGAAGAGGACTTCAAAGGCTATTCCCAGAAATTCAAGATATACATTTTGTTTGCAATGTTAATATCTTTAAGGTGTCGTGTTTTAATCAAAATCGTTAAAGCCATTTTATTTATGGACGCTCTTTAACTGCTGTGGTGCTTAGCGTCCCATTCTATATTGGGCGTGAAAGACCGGTAACATTGCTCGGAGACCTCTTTATCAGGCTTGAGGTTCTTTTACGTGCCGTAAATCTACGACACGGGACCATCGGCTTTACTTCCCTTCCAAAGAAAGCCATGCTAAGCATTTTTATGCCCGAAAAAATCCATCGCCCTCCGCCGGGTTTGAACCCGCGACCTCGGGAACTAGAGACTAGCACAATGTTGCATATAAAGGGTAGTTTGGGATGGGAGAATTTTCTTGAAAATTTTCGTCTCCTATACCTGGAAGATACTGAAATTAAATACTAAGTTTGGTATTTATCTGACTTCTTGTTACTTTCTCTACTACGTATAGTAAGTAGGGGAAGTATTGTATTCCACCCAAAAATTCGATACCGAGATTTCACCGGAAATACATGTTTTGAGACCCCCTGAATCCAAAAAAAAAGCATTTTTGGAAACATGTCCGTGTGTGTGTGTCTGTGAACAGCATAACTCAGAAACGAACAGTCGGATAAACACCAAACTTGGTATTTGGGTTCAGTATCTTCCAGAGATGCGACACGAAGGTTTTTAAGAAAATCCCCCCACCCCAGAGTACCCTTTACGTGGAAGATTTTTCGAAAATTTTAATTTTCTCAAAAATGGCTCTAACGATTTTGATTAAAATATCATATGTTTAAGATATTTTTATGGTAAATAAAATGTATATCTTGAATTTTCTGGGAATTTTCTCCAAAAATATTCTTCATTGTGAACGACTTTTGCATAACTGGTAAACCATAAGAGATAGACAAAATTTTACTACACAAAAAATGTAGATCACGTTAAAGTACACAATGTATGTCATATACATTTTTGTTGTTGAGTGAACCATTTTCGAGATATTGCTTGTTATTCCCTTAAATTTTCCAATACTTATACTTTTTCTCAAATTCGTTATTCATTTTTTTTGTCCTGGTAATGCAAAGATAGCAACCAGCTCTTAAAATATTTGACTATCGCTTAAAGCCTACCAATTCCCCTTGCATCTACAAGAAAATTACCAATAAGATTGACATCTCGATATCTCGATTAACATGAAGCATATGGAGAATAAGCGTTTGTAAAAATAGCTAGTACAAGAGTAGAGAAGGTCATGTGAGTGTAACAATTCAGATTTTTTTATGGACGCTCTTTAACTACGATGGTTCTTAGCGTCCCAATCTATATTGTGCGTGAAAGACCGGAAATTTTGCTCCAAGGCCTCTTTATCAGCTTGAGGTTCTTTAACGTGCCGTAAATCTACGACACGGGACACCGGCTTTACTTCCCTTCCGAAGGAAACCATGCTAAGGATTTTTACGCCCGAAAAAATCCATCGCCCTCCGCCGGGTTTGAACCCGCGACGTCGGTAACTAGAGGCTAGCATAATGTTGCATCTAAAGGGTAGTTTGGGGTGGGGGGATTTTCTTGAAAATTTTCGTCGTCTATACCTGGAAGATACTGACTTTTTGTTTTTGAGTTGTGCTGTTCACAGACACACATACACACACACACGGTCATTTTTTCTAAAACTGCTTTTTTGGGGAATCAGGGCCTCAAAACATGTATTTCCGGTGAAATTCCGACATCTAATTTTTGGGTGGAGTGCAATACTTCCCCTACTTACTATACGTAGTAGAGAAATTAATAACTTGCATCTCTGTTAACCCTCGCATAACTACTGGTGGTGTTCATAATTTAATTTTGCGGATAATACAATATTTACATTGTCAAAGGTAAGTTAATCTTTTTTGTCGTAATGAGTTTTAAACTTGGTTATTTTATGAACCATGCAGATATATAGTTTTCATTTCTTTTTCTCGCGAAATTTTGTTGTATTATTAACACGAAAATACCAACATTTAAAAATAAAATGAGAGTTCTTTAAAAGATGGTCATCAGAAATAAAACACGCCCCTGACCACAGACGATTTTAATTCTTGAAATTCCTCACAGAGGTTGTGTAGTTGAAACTAAAAGGAAGACATGAAATAACACATACAATAATTTTGTTTTCCACGAAAATAACCGTCATGTATCATCCTGACAATGAAAGCACTATAAAACTAAATGAACTCGTGCAAGTGTTGGTCGTTTTGGAGCACAAGAAGACATTCTGGACATATTTGAGTTGTGAGAGAAGTTTTTGACACAAAGTGATTGGTACGGCGGCCACATAACAGTCGCGCACATGATGAGGGAATTTACAGTGAAAGTTGCGGCTGATTTACTGCAGACAAGGCCATAAACTTGTTTGCTCTGAGCCAGAGAAGAAAAAAACCTAATGGAACACACTTCCTGTGCCTGCCTTCAATGGCAGTGTTAATATAAAGGTTCGTAGCAGGCGATGATGTTATCATTAAGGTCATAATCATCATCATCACAGCGAAGAAAAAATGCTAATTGAGAATCGTTTGGTAGATGACTCATCAATGACTCCTCGCAATTTGTCCAACCGGCCATGTTGATTTCATTAATGATTCACTCACATGACTTTCTCTACCCATTATTTTTCATGTTAATGAAATAAATCTTTACAGAAATATTTTCATTACCCTTTTCGTGGTAGACACGTGGGTGATACAGGAAACCGAATGCATAGTCAGATGTTTATAAGCGAGTTGATATATATTGCCCTTGAAATCCATAATATTCCGAGAAACAACTGAATAGCGACGGGACTTGGGTGTAGACAGACGGATGGCCCCCAGTAACTGGAGCACCGCACGCTTGTGCTTCCAACGTGGTTCCTGGGAGGTAGGGAAGACCCGAAGAGCAACCAGATCCGGACGACAATGTGCGCTAGTAAGGGTGGGGTCCCTAACGATTCCAACATGACATCAGTCCTGACCCCGGCTAGCCACCTGGGGTCCCGGGAACAGACGGGACACTCCAAGGAGAGAAGGAGCCCCCAGCAGTCCCGTCAAGCACCAGGGAGAAAACTTCCCACTGCGCAAATTCCCCGTCCTGCCGCAGCACACAAACCGCCGTCACCTGATTCTACAACCCTGAGAGATGAGGTGAAGCAGATGAAATTAAATAGTGGGGATAAGAAATGATGGACAAGAAATTTGTGGTAGCAGAGGAACCACCCCAACATTTTCCCCCGACCTGGGGAAACCACGAAAAAATCCAAGATCAGAGTGACCGGAAAGACAGGAATCGAACTCTTGACCTCCCGAATACGAGTTACCGGGGAGGCAAATAGCGACAGCACTTTGGTAAAATGACTGTGTTGAAAAAAATCAAACTAATATTAACGGATAGCTTGAAAATGGCTGATGCCACAGAAAAAGTTTTTTGAAATATACTGTGCAGTTTAAGTTGTACGTTTTTGTCTATTTCTGTGGTTTATTCGTTATACAAAATTATACAAAATTTCAAATAAAGAGTCTATTCACAGAAAATAAGAAAATTGAAGATAGGAGGTGGTTTCGGATAAGCAAAATTTCGGATAAAATAAAAATGTAATTTTGAGGGGTTAAGAAACGCTTTTTGAAGTTTTTACGAGAAATTAAATGAAGACAATAGATATACATACAAAGGTAACAAAGTATTTAATAAACGAAAGCTACTGTGTTTACAAAAAGGATGTTCCATAGTGCATACAATACTTTGAACTACATATACATCACTAATTTTGTTTGAAAAAAGTCTTCCATTTTTTGGGGGAGGCTTTTTATTTTCACTTTGTTTTCTAGCAACTATATCATTAGCAGAACCGCAGAATGCTTTGTTTGATTCTTCACATCTTTCGACAAATCGTAATGTTATGGCAAAAATTTTTAGAAACAGAAAGATAGATTCAGTTCCTTCTGAGGCAGTATTTTTAACAGTAAAATGATTTGTCTAATTATATGATATATAAATTCAATAATAGCCCGCCTTAAAGCAATATGTGTATGTAATAATTTGTAAAATGTATGTAACAGTCATTGCATATGCTTGTATTATTGTATCCATGTGTAATAATGTTATGTGAATATATTACGTAATTTAATAATGTAGGAGCTGTGAGAATAGTAGGTTAAAATTTGCTAACAATGAGGTAACCTTGAGGCAATAATGAATTTGAAAGTTTAACAATACTACTTGTGATTTTTGGAAGCAACAATGTAATTTTAGTGACAGTTTATAAAAATAACCAATCAACAATAAAAAAAAGCTTTAGTTAAATGAAGGTATTCTATTGGATTAGGAATAGCCAATCAGAGACCTGAAATACAGAAATTTACAAGTTTAGGCGGTTGAAATCAATTCAGTTGCCTGCAAACAGTGCTCCTAACCGGATTAATAAAAGAATCTCACAGCTCTATATCAGTGAAGTTTATTTAAATCCTGTCAAGCATTAATAAAAAAGGAATGAAGTAAAATCATAATCTGTGTAAGCCTACATTCTTAAGTCGCACCACAACCCTGCCAAGACATCCATGTCTCTAAAATAAATACTGACGCAGCCGAGGCAAACATAAATAGATAATATTTAAAGAAACAGTCAAAATTACAAAGTTAATATTTTTAAACTTAGGGCGAAGGCTACCGGAAAGCGGGTACTATACGTGTGGTTGCAACGAATTTCAAGTTCGGTTCCCCAACAGTTGAAATACGATACAACTTCTAAAATACTCCTTTCTCACTTATCATAAGTTCAAGTAATTGACGGCAACTGGGAATCCCTTCCATGAAAAAGTGGCAGAATGGTCTGCATCTCGTCCACAATACTATGTTCCCCACCGAGAGGGAATACTTAAAGCTGCAGCAATGACAGTTCGCCGCTGTGAGCGTAGATGAAGGAAGGGCCACCCTGCCATTAACGAAACAGCCAAAACAATAATTTGCCAATAAAGAAGGGTTGGAAACAGCGAAGGTCAGAGTCAACACATGTTTTGAGGCCCCCAATCCAAAACAGCTTTTTTTTTTTAGAAAAAAGTCCATATCTGTGTGTTTTTATATCCATGTGTGTGTGTTTATTTTAAAACGAAAAGTGGTTTAAATATCAAATTTGTTATTTAAGTTCAGCATCTACCAAGGATGCGACAAGGTTTTCAAGAAAATCCCTCACCCCATACTACCCTTTATATGGAAATACTTTTGTAATGCTTCATTTTCTTAAAAAGGCCTTAATGATTTGGTTAAAATACCATGTGTGTAAGATATTTGCACAATAAATAAAATGCATATCTTGAATTATCTAAGTCGTCCTTCGTGGTATAGTGATCATCATGCTAGCCTCTAGTTCTCGAGGTGGGTTGAAACCCGCAGAGGACAAATTCCATTGCACATTTACACACATTTCTGGTTATAGCAAATAGATAAAGCGATGGTTAGATTTTTTAAAAACCGGATCGTATGTAATTGCTTTGAAGTTCCATGCTCTTTGCATGAGCACGAGAAAAAACGAATAGCACCTTCGCACTTGAGAAAAAACTATCAGTACATATTTGAAAATTTTAACCAATAGTAAAGAATTTCTCAGAAATGGTTAATGCCACGAAATAAGTTTGATATAAATTGTGTGCTTTAACCAGATTTACGTCTTTGTGTAGTAAGATTCTGCGTATATCTTACGGTTTACCAGTTACACAAGTCATTCAGAATAAAGAGGACTTCACAGGCTATTCTTACATAATTCAAGTACAATGCTGTGGTCCTTAGTATCCCATTCTGTATTGGACGTGAAAGACCGGAAATGTTGTTCAAATGCCTCTTTATCAAGCTTGAGATTCTTATACATGCCGTAAATCTACGACACGGGACCACCGGTTTTACTTCCCTTCCGAAGGAAGCCATGCTAAGAGTTTTTACGCCCGAAAAAATTCATAGCCCTCCGCCGGTTTGAACCCGCGACAGTGGATACGTTTATAGTGTGAAATGTTATGTAGGTTATTTATTTAACATTTTACGTATATATTTATGGTTATGGAGGGAGACGCTAGGAAGAGACGAAATGTTGGTAAACTAAAAAGATTAATAATGAATGTGTTAGATTATTATTCAAGTAAAATCAGAATTAGTAAGGCAGTAAAACAAACAGCTAAGGCTACCCGGGTGTTCATAAATGGTAGTGTATAGGATAAAATAGGCGACGCCGTGGCCGAGTGGTTAGACCGCTCGCCTCCCACCGAGGCGGCCCGGGTTCGATCCCAGGGACCTGCATGTGGGATTTGTGGTGGACGAAGCGGCGTCTGGGCGGGTTTTCTCCGGGTTCTCCGGTTTCCCCCGCCATTCATTCCACCAACTGCTCCATCATCACCTTTCCGTTCATCCGTTTCAACAACATTTCGTTTCATCTACTTCCTTCATCCCATTCCAGGCATCGGGCTGATCACCCATCCTGGATGTTCTGTCTGATCCATGAGTGTCTGCTCCTCGACGGGCCTCTGACCCCAGGCACCCGCTTGTAAGTCCTGGGGGGTGTAAGTCCTACATAAGAGGAGGGTAAACAGATAATGAATGAAAAAAATATAGGATAAAATGTAACGAATGAAAGAACCCCTAGGAACTATAAAAAGAACGCAAAAAAGACGGGGTAAACAAACGCACGCTAGGTTAACGCAATAAAACGGAATAGCGCAAAGCGGAGTGTTGCGCATCGTTCCTTCTTTGCTGATATCGTAGCAAATTATAGCTTTTATCATTTTATATCTCCATATTTCTTTGATAATATACATTTTTATGCCTGTAAAATCGCATTTCGAAGCACTAAAAATACAAAGAGGAGACATAAACCGCATGTGAAAAATTAAATGTCTTACAATTGCCTTAAATAGCAGTGCAGATATTTCACTATTTGGTGATAGATCATTCACAAGATGACATTAAATTAGTAGATACAGCGCAGCTGGGAGGCAAATTTGCGGGCGTACGCATAGTACATATGGCAACAGTGCACCCCATTTAAGCTGTGCTGTCTTTTAAGTGTGAGACGCGATATAGGTAGGGATGGGAATCGAGACGTGCGGGTAAAACCGTTTCGCTATTGGCAGGAACGTCACGCGCTCCACCTCGCGACCCGATTATATTCCGGTGCCTCGCTCTTGTAGTGCAAAAGTAGCATAACCTGTCTAGATTCCTATCTCTAGATCTAGGATATAGGGTGACGGCAACACCGGTACAAGGTAACAGGACTGCCAAGCATTTGTTCACAAAAGTCAAAGACGGGTATATTGGGTTTAATTAACAAATGTTTGCCTCAGGGCAATATACATCATCCTATCCAGCATGAACACACACAATTTCCATACTCGTAGTTTTCAGAAACTATTATGTTAGAGCTTGAGTTCACAAAATCACGTAATTATTGCAGAGGGAAGGATAAGGTAAATTACCTTGACAGAAATACATAACAAATTTGCCCAATTTAGCTCGATCACTACGGCTCTTCATCTCACGCTTACTGGTCACTAAACAGATTAAATACTACTATCAAATAATTCCCGTGACGTGGCGATGTAAATCCCTCACAAAATATAGTCAATTATATAAGCTCTGAACACATTAAAATTTAAATAAAATGTACACAAGTTAACAATTTAGGTAAAAGCTGGACAAATTAACAATGTAGATGAACTTCGAACACTGAACAATTTGGATAAAGCTTAAAGAGAATTAAAACAATTAAATATTGCCGAAAACGGCTAAGGGAAATCACTAATGACTAAGCAGAAACGAAATCAATGATACACAGTGAGCAAATGTAAATCACGCCCATGGCTTCGCGAAGAATAAATAGTTTTAATGACGAAACATCTGTTTAACGAAAAAATCTGATGTGTTACACTCACATGACTTTCTCTACTCTTGTACAAACTATTTTTACAAAATCTTATTCTCCATCTATTTCATATTAATCGAGGTAAACATTTGCAGAAACCATCTTTTGACATTCAAAGAGAATTACATTTTACACATAGCGACCAGTTCTAAAAATATTTGACTATCGCTTAAGGCCTAATATGTTCCCCTTGTTTGGTATTTGCAACGGCAATATAGAAATACAGTAGCCCTTAAGCATAGACATATCTCTTAATATCTGGTTTCTATGTGCAGCACCACTCTCTTTTCGACAGATTAATACGCTTTGCATATCCAAGACAAAAAAATGAATAACGAATTCCCATTTGAGAAAATAAGTATTGAAAAATTTAAGGGAATAACAAGCAATATCTCGAAAATGGTTCACTCAACAAAAAAAATGTATATGACATAAATTGTGTATTTTAACGCGATCTACATTTTTTGTGCAGTAAAATTTTGTCTATCTCTTATGGTTTACCAGTTATGCAAAAGTCGTTCACAATGAAGAATACTTTTGGAGACATTCCCAGAAAATTCGAGATATACATTTCATTTGTCATGAAAATATCTTAAACATATGATATTTTAATCAAAATCGTCAGTCATTTTTGAGATGATTAAAATTTTCGAAAAATGTTGCATGTAAGGTTATCTGGGGTGGGGGGATTTTCTTAAAACCTTCGTGTCACATCTCTGGAGGATACTGAACCTAAATACCAAGTTTGGTGTTTATCCGACTACTCGTTTCTAAGTTATACTGTTCACAGACACACACACGGACATGTTTCCAAAAATGCTCAAAACATATATTTCCGGTGAAATCTCGGTATCGAATTTTTGGGTGGAATACAATACTCCCCCTACTTACTATACGTAGTAGAGAAACTAAAATAGCAACGGATAAACCCAGAGGAATAAGCCAGTAAAAATCCCTTTACCAATTTAAATATACAGCCATACAATAAACCACCAAGGGAGAGGTATGTCCACTCAACACTGGCAGAATAGAACTACCCGAGATCGGTGAAGCCTGACCGGGACCAGGCACCGAAAGAACCGGCACGTCACATACGGCGACTAATAGAAATTCAATCGGTAAACAAGACGCTCTGCGGTGGGTACCAAAATTATTTGGAATTCGTTAGCCGAAATGACGTAATAAAAATGAAACTAATTGCTATAACATTTTTATGCCACACCATTGTTACCAATTTTGGTTTCAACACCAATCACATGGCAATTACTCTTTGTATTTGTACATGTTTAATAAATTTGCTTGATGTTATTAGGTTTTACATGATTAATTCCTCATGACGATCGCATTATTTGTTCACAATAATTCAATTATCGCATTGCGTCGTCCAGTTAACCTGTAGGCAGCCTTGAAGTTCTTTAATCGGAATAGTTATTCTTTTTTCTGTGACCTGAATAATGGATAAAATGGCTGCAGGTACGAATATGTATGAAATTGAATTCCAAGAGACGTACGAAATTCTGGAAGCTGCCGAAAGGGCAACAGCAGTGTGATACAGCACATAATCTCTTCATTGACTAGTGTTAAGTCAATGCTGGCGAGTCAACATTCCCGCTGCACACATCTATTGATTCGCTCTAGACGCCGTTTCTTTTAGTTGTATACCGGGTGTTTCAGAAATACGTTTACAAACTTCGGGTATGGGTTCCTCACACCAAAAGAAGGAAAAAAGTTCATATGAACATAAATGTCCCATAATCCTTGGTTTTCGCGTTATTCCTGTCACAATGAAAGTGAGAGTTCAACGGCCTTCGGGGTCCAACCTCAAAACTTCATTCCTCTATGCATTCATAGAAGGCGTTGACCCATTGTACTACATACGGTAGATGACGAAGTCTTGCCACGGAGACCTGTTTACGTTTGTCATTTGTCATTAGTTTGTCTTCAACGTTTCAATTGTGTACATGTAGTGAATTAACTGCACGTGTTTCGTTCCACCATGGCTGGATATTCATTTCGTGAACAGGCGGACATGACTTTTATGTATGTTCGCGCGAATGGTAATGGACGCGAGGCTGCACGGCTCTATCAGATGGAGTTTCCAGACCGAAGACAACCGAGTCATCCAACCTTTGTCGCTGTTTATCTTCGCCTTGCTGATAAATGTGGTAAATGCCTGGCTTCGGCACATTTTAGTCGCATTTTTCGAGATGCACTGGTAGTTACCATGACCGATGGATAGGCAGAGGAGGACGAATTCCATGGCCTGCACGTTCTCCCGACCTCAATCCTGTGGATTTTTACCTCTGGGGGCATCTTAAATCATTGGTTTATGGAGCAGCCATCCCGGATGCAGAAACGCTTCATCGACGTGTCATGGAAGCCTGCGAAACCATTCGACACCATCCCGGAGTTTTTGACAGGGTGCGTCATTCCATGATTCGACGAGTACAGGCACGCATAGAAGCAAGAAGAGGACATTTCGAGCATTTGTGTGTTATAAGTGTACCACTGTGTTGAACACCTCCTAACGAGAAAACAAAGGATTATGGGACATATGTTCATATGAACTTTTTTCCTTCTTTTGTTGTGAGGAACCCATACCCGAAGTTTGTAAAAGTATTTCTGAAACACACTGTATAGCCCTGGAATCAATATAGCACTCTTTTATTGTTATTTCAAAAATTTGAGGGCTGTCCAAAAATAGCGTATGTCATGTTAAGTGATAAACAATAAGTGGATAGAAGAATAACGTTTGTGGAGAAAGTCATGCGAATTCAGCACACTGGGTTTTTCTATTATAGATAGACGGATATTTTTTATTTCACGTCGATAATTACACTCACAAATACAATTTCAATAATACTTAAATTGTATCCCTACATGCTTCCTTTACATATCATTTTCCTCACTCGCTAAGTTGCTGCATTTCTAAGGACCCACAGCATCCAACACCATGGTTACCGAGCTATTGGGCCCTGTTTACGTCTTTCCTTTCTCGTTACGCATTTTCTTCCTATTCCTTATTTCTAATTTTCTTCAGCCATCTATTTCTCACTACAGCTAAATAGTTTCCTATCTCTATTAAACTTTCCTTTGATTTAACTCTTACATGCTTATACCTGTAATTTCATTTGGTGCAGTGGACCTTTTGCCTTTTCGCAATCTGTCTCTCATATTCATTGTTCCTTTACATTCTAAAATTAAATGCCAGTAATTGTTAAAATTCCTATTGCACAATGGGCATTTTCCTTCATTTTCTCCTTTCCATAAGCCTTTTAACCTCATCACCCCTGTCTTTACCCATGCAAACCCTCTCGCTGATTTATTGCAAACATCAACATAATTTTCCCTTTCCCATGTCCTTTTAAGCTATATATATAGCGTCTTTCAACAAAAGTGTCCTACCTTTGAACTTAAATAAAACAGTTCTATAAATGATAGAGATTTACTTTTTTGTTTTGGAACATAATTAATGTCATTACGTGTAGAAGAAAACATCAGTTAAGTGACCGCCGCGACTTCGTTGGGTTGCGCGTATACGGTTGACCCAATTTTCAATAATAAAAGAACGTAAATTAGGTCCAACTTCACGAATAACACGCGTGATGTTATTCATAAGATCATTTACTGTTTCTGGCTTGTTGACATAAACTCGAGATTTAACATAACCCCACAAGAAGTAATCCAACGGCGTTAAATCACATGAACTCGGGGGCCAGTTAACATCACCACCACGGGAAATGATGAAACCTCTGAACTTCTCCTTCAAAAGATCGATTGTTTCGAGAGCAGTATGATATGTGGCATCATCTTGCTGGAACTAGATGTTTCGGAGATCCATACCATCCACTTGAGGCCAAAAATAGTCCCTTATAAGAGCCCATTGACAGAGCTTCTCCATCTTCATCATGGAAAAAATATGGACCAATGATTCCACCATACCAAAATCCACACCACACAGTAACCTTTTGTGGATGAAGTGGTCGTTCTTGAATCCGCATTGGATTGTGATTGCTCCAAAAGCGGCAATTTTGTTTGTTAACACTACCATCCATCCAAAAGTGGGCTTCGTCGCTGAACATGATTTTTCGACAAAAATCCGGGTCAGCTTCCAATTGCTCTATATCCCAGTCAGCGAATACACGGCGCAACCTATGGTCGTTGGGCTTTAGTTCTTGAGTTAACACCATTTTGTAAGCGTGAAACTTCAAGTCCAGATGCAGAATTCGCCAAGTTGTGGTCGGGGAAAGCCCCAATTCTTGCCTTCGACGAGCAATTGATTTGTTTCCGTTCTCGCGTACACTCCACGAACGACGCCTATGTTTTCGTTTGAGCGCTTACGTCGATTACGTACAGGCGTTCTTTGATCGCTGACACAACCACTTCTTTCAAATGTATCGATCAAACGCCGAATCTTTCTCTCGCAGGGACGATTATGCACACCGTAAACTTCACGCAATACACGGAAGGTTTGGCGAACAGATTATCCATTTTGATAATAAATTTTCACAATTTCTACGCGTTGCTGAAGCTGTAACGTTCCATGGCAATTTGTCAATAGCAACTGTAATCACATGAAGAAAATGACTGCTGTAACTGAATAACAAAGGCAGCTATCACATGTTAAAGATAGGACACTCTTGTTGAAAGACTCTTTACATAATGAACTTCTGGAGTTGAAACTACCAATTATTTCTTGTCTTTCCATGTCTTCAATTCTTAATCTCTTTTCCAACAAGCTTTCTCCCGAACCTGGCTATCCCTCCAAATATCCCCACGTCCTATTTCATTTAGAATTCCTTCTAGACGCTTATACCAAGTATCGTCTTTATTGAGTTTTCGCTGAACTCCAAGCTTAACTTTAAAATATTACTATTTTCTAATTCCTTAATCTGAACCAGTATTGTATCTATCTGGGGTGTTACGTAAGCATATGACATCGAAATGAACTCAATAGTGTGCATTATTTTCTCCTTTTTTGTAAGCTGAAGGCAGCAGTTTTAGTCAGCGCAAGGTCGTAAACAAATACACGCGATCATGGCCTAAATAGCATTTTCCCTTAAGAATAAAACTGACATCAGTATTGCACTAATTGACTGGAGCACATCAGTGTTGCTCAGATAAATTTCGACGTCTGACATTTCACAAATGAAGTCGCCATGTCATGAGCCAATTAGCAGACTCAAGGTCCTCCACTTTTCTGGGAAGTAATGAACCCTTTGCAGAGACTGGCGTTATCGCTTCCATCGCCAACTTTGCCATGTCCGAGTCATTACATGATTGTCATCATACTTCATCAGCACATGCTTCATTTGCTTTGCTTAGAATGAATTAATTTAGCCGCTATTAAAACTCTTAAGTGCGCATTCCAATGCACAAAGCAAGTACAGGGCACAACTTTCAAGTCATTCTCGTTGATTCCTAATATGTTTTCAGTCATGGTGTTACCGTCCAACTGGTATGGCTACATATTTCTAAAAGCCCTCAAGTGACATCACCTGATAAACGCTCACTTTCACGCAGAAGGCAGCGGAAGAAAGTGTCCATTGTTACCGCTGACACCTACCGGAAACAGTACGTTTTAGTTGCTTTCCCTCGCGTTTTACTTTCTCTACTTCTTGTCTCTAGAAAGACTCCACCTAAAAATTTGATACCAAGCTTTTTGCTGGAAATATATTTTTGAGGTCCTGTGAATCCCAAAAACCTTTGCGTGCGTAGGTGAACAGCATAACTCAAAAATCTGATGTGATCCATTCATATGACCTTCTCTAACCTCTGTCTTTATTAATGGGTATACAAACTATTCTTACTAAAGCTTATTTTTCTATCTACCACATTTTCATCCAAACAAACCCTTGCAGAAATAGGTACATTACACATTTCGTTATAGATACAAAGAGAACAGCGATAGTCAAATGTTTTAACAACTGGACCTATATACTGCCTTAAAATTCCATACTGTTTCCATGCAATCGCGAGAAACAACTGAACGTTGAAAGGCCTTTACTAAGAAATGAACAATTTGAACCATTAATAACGGATATCTCAGAAACGGCTTATGCCACAAAAAACTTACTTGAAATAAACTGTGTTTCACATTTTTTGTGTACATTTTTTGTGTAGTACGCTTTCGTCTGTCGCTTGACGTTTACCAGTTATACAAAGCTATACAAAATTCCTTCCGAATAAAGAGTTTACAGGCCATTCCCAAAAAATTCATAACATACATTTTATTTGTCATGTAAATATCCTTAATATATAGCATTATAATCATAATCATTACAGCCATTTCTTAGAAAAAAATTTAGGAAAATGTTCCAGGGTAGTTTGGAGTGGGGGACTTTCTTGAAAATCTTCGTGTCGCATCTTTGGAAGGTAACGAACCTAAATATCAAGTTTGGTACTTATCCAACTTTTCGTTTTTTGAGTTATGCTGTTCACAGGCGCGCGCGCACACATGCACACACGCACACGGATCCATTTCTAAAAATGTTTGTTTGGATTCAGGAAGCCTTAAAACATATATTTCCTGTGAAATCTCGGTATCGAATTTTTGGGTGTAATACAATACTTTCCCTACTTACTGTACGTAGTAGAGAAAGTAAAAACGAAAAGTCCGTTAAATAACAAACTTGTTATTTAAGTTCACTATCTTCCAAAGAGATCCACCCACGCCATACTACCCTTCACATGCAAGATTTTTCGAAATGTTCGATTTTCTCAAACTGTCTCTAACGATTTTGATAAATACCACTGTTTAAGATATTTAAATGAGAAACAAAGTTAATGTTTTGAATTTTTGAGAGAATAGCCTGTGAAGTTCTCTTCATTCTGAATGCTTTTGTATAACTGGTAAACCGTAAGAGAGAGACAAAATCTTACCGCACAAAAAATGTAGATCTCGTTAAAGCACAAAATGTATGCTAAATAAGGTTTTTCGTGGCGTTAACCATTTCGGAGGTATTCTTTGTTGCTGGTTTGGATGTTGAAATGCTTATTCCAAGCGGCAAGTCGATGTGCCTTTTTTCTCGTGGTCATGCAAAGAACATGTTTCAAAAGCGTCATATAGTGATTCGAATTTTAAAAATCTGAACTATCGCTTTAGCCTATTGTATTCTTTTATAGCCCGCAACGAAAGAGTAATGAAGGTTTATCTGTATTAAAAAGAGATAGATGCAAGAATAAGGTTTTGTGAATAGTTTGTAGAAGAGTGAGTAGAGAAGGTCATATGAATGCAACACATCAGAACTGCAAAGCCAGCACAGTTCGCTAGTGAAGTTCCCTCAGAATCAACGCTATCAAGATTGTTTTAAAGCAAAGAAATGCAAATACTATCCATTTTATATTTTTGCTTCGATCTTCAGTTTAAAATGACAGCAAATCAGGGCACGTGCTTCGTAACGCAGTGCTTTGTTTGCATTCGTTGCGTAAACCACTCGAACAAGTTTTTGTGCGTGTCGTATCCTAGCTGTTGTTTCCTTTCAATTGTCGGCAGTGCGTTAGTTCAGCAGGTCAGTGTGCCATATACAGCGTGTCTCAATCGAATTCTTGCCATAAAACCGCTGCAGTTATGAAAGTAAAGGTACCTAGTAAGTAAGAGGAAGCAAGAGTTGTACTCTATAACGAGATTTCATCGCAAATGAACGTTTTTAGGTCCCCCCGAAAAGGAATTTTAGAAAAAGCTCCGTGTGTGCGTGTTAGTGATTGTGAACGAAAATGGGTTAAGTACCAATGATGGTATTTAATGGAATTAATTGTTTTTTCACAGAAACCGTGTGTTGGACAGGGTTGGAAAGGTAGAATCAGATGGCTGGAAAAATTAAATGCCATAGCCGGGATTTGAACCACGGATCTCCCGGTCTCCGTCCGGTTGCTCTAACCACTGAGCTACCATGGCAACATGCCGACACGACATTAAATTCTCCAACTGATTCGCATTTTCCCCGGTAAACCACAAGGAGATCTCAAATTGCATTGAGATGTCATACCCCAATGGCGACTTACATTCTACCTTTCCAACCCTGCCCAACACACGGCTTGTGTGAAAGAACAATTAATTTCATTAATTGACCTAATAGTGGTTGTACTATAAACCCGGGAGTTAAGTACTTACAAAGAATGTAAGTCGCCATTGGGGTATGACATCTCAATGCAATTTGAGATCTCCTTGTAGTTTACCGGGGAAAATGCGAATCATTTGGAGAGTTTAATGTAGTGTCGGCATGTTGCCATGGTAGCTCAGTGGTTAGAGCAACCGGACGGAGACTGGGAGATCCGTGGTTCAAATCCCCGCTATGGTATTGAATTTTTCAGTCATCTGATTCTACCTTTCCAACGATGGTATTTAAGTTTAGCGTTTTCCAACGATGACACATGAAGATTTTCAACAAAATCACCCTACCCGAAACTACCCTTTACATCGTAAGCTTTTCCAGAATTTTTATTTTTCTAAAAATGCTTCCAACGATTCCGATTAAATTATCATACGTTTAATATATCTTCATGACAAATAAAATGTGTACTTTGTAGCGATATTTCCGCCCGATTAAGCATACATAAAAAGGGACTCTGTAATAATTATAATTTAGGAATTATTGATAATTAACTTGCAATTTGACAATTTTCTATAATTTTAAAGCAATATGATTCGAAACTGTATCAATCGAAAGCCCTTCTGAAGCTGTAAATTTGTTTTAAGTTTCGATACTGTTGTCAAATAAATAAAGGCGTAATTGCCTAAGAAAAACTGCAGGATTTAGGTAAAAATAAGAGTAGCTTCGGTTTAGACTGTCCAATATGTTTCCCGAACTTGGGGCCAAAAAATTTGAAAGATTCTTTTGTACTTCGTGGGGATGAGGCACGTTTTAAGGGTAAACAGACGCTAGGAGGCAACGGACATTTCTTACAGTTAGGCTTTGAATTTTCAACCAGGGAACGTAGAGAATAAGCATTAGAACCAATGAAAAGATAGGAAGACGCAGTGACATGTACAGAATTTGGAGGCGAGCAGTGACTGATATATGTGAACGAGAGCGTGGTTTTAGGACAATTTGTCACGATTCTTCGTTAAGGTAACGTAGCACTCCGGGTCAGAAAAGGACGCTAAATTCAGACATTAGCTAAGTGCCGCGCATTTATGCAATTATAACGTGATGTAGGTGAAATAGTTATATAAAAACAAGTTAATGTTAGTCAAGTGACTACTTCAAGTTCTAAAGAACGGTGATAGAGCACCGAGATATTAAATAACTACCCGGAGCAAACTTTAGTGTTCCAAGAGTCAATAGTAGGAAGACAGTGTTAAAAGAATCACACTGTTAGGGAATACCAATGAATCTCTCAGGATTTCTAGCATAAAGAGTGAGAAAAGTGAAAACGTGTTTTCTTGAAGAATAATATCCCAGTGTGGCCACTCCCGCGATCCTACCCTGACAATAACAGTAGGGAATTCCGCGCCGATTCGCCGACAGTTGACCCTGAGACGCGACGAGGAGAAGTGCTTCCTGACTCATATCGGCGATTCCGAGTCCTGAAGACTACACATACGACGACACAGAGACGAGAACGACGTAGATAAGATACAACGAAGCAGTGGGACAAAACACTACAACTTTGAATTTTCTGGGAATAGTATGTGAAGTCTTTTTCATTCTGAATGACTTTTGCATAACTGGTAAACCATAAGAAAAATTCTGATGTGTTACACACACATAACTTTTTCTACTCTTGTACAAACTATTTTTACAAACGCTTATTCTCCATATGCTTCATGTTAATAGAGATGTTAATCTTATTGCTAATTTACTTGTAGATGCAAGGGGAATTGCTAGGCTTTAAGCGATAGTCAAATGTTTTAAGAGCTGGTTACTATGTGGTGCATTACATTCTCTTTGCACGTCCAGGAAATAAAACATCTCTGAAAAAGCATTTTTGGAAACATGTCCGTGTGTGTGTGTGTGTGTGTCTGTGTGTCTGTCTGTGAACAGCATAACTCAGAACGAACTGTCGGATAAACACCAAACTTGGTATTTAGGTTCAGTAACTTCCAGAGATGTGACACGAAGGTTTTCAACAAAATCCCCCCACCCCAGATTACCCTTTACATGGAAGATTTTTCGAAAATTTTAATTTTCTAAAAATGGCTCTAACGATTTTGATTAAAATATCATATGTTTAAAATATTTTCATGACAAATAAAATGTATATCTTGAATTTTCTGGGAATGTCTCTAAAAGTATTCTCCATTGTGAACGACTTTTGCATAACTGGTAAACCATAAGAGATAGACAAAATTTTACTACACAAAAAATGTAGATCGCCTTAAAATACACAATGTATGTCATATACATTTTTGTTGTTGAGTGAACCATTTTCGAGATATTGCTTGTTATTCCCTTAAATTTTTCAATACTTATTTTCTAAAATAGGAATTCGTTATTCATTTTTTTGTCTTGGATATCCAAAGAGTTATAATCTGTGGCAAAGGGAATGGTGCTGCACCTAGCAACTAGCTATTAAGAAATATGTATGTGCTTAAAGGCTACTGTTTTTACTTTCTCTACTACGTATAGTAAGTAGGGGAAGTATTGTATTCCATCCAAAAATTCGATACCGAGATTTCAGCGGAAATATATGTTTTGAGATCCCCTGAATCCAAAAAAAGCATTTTTGGAAACATGTCCGTGTGTGTGTCTGTGTGTGTGTCTGTCTGTGAACAGCATAACTCAGAAACGAACATTCGGATAAACACCAAACTTGGTATTTAGGTTCAGTATCTTCCAGAGATGCGACACGAAGGTTTTCAAGAAAATCCCTCCACCCCAGATTACCCTTTACATGCAACATTTTTCGAAAATTTTAATTTTCTCAAAAACGGCTCTAACGATGTTGATTAAAATATCATATGTGTAAGATATTTTTATGACAAATAAAATGTATATCTTGAATTTCCTGGAAATGTCTCCAAAAGTATTCTTCATTGTGAAGGACTTTTGCATAACTGGTAAACCATAAGAGATAGACAAAATTTTACTACACAAAAAATGTAGATCGCGTTAAAATACACAATTTATGTAATATACATTTTTTTGTTGAGTGAACCATTTTCGAGATATTACTTTTTTGTCTTGGATATGCAAAGAGTATTAATCTGTGGGAAAGAGAATGGCGCTGCACCTAGCAACCAGCTATTAAGAGATATGTATGTGCTTAAAGGCTACTGTATTTCTATATTGCCCTTGTAAATATATATTCTCGTTACATCTACAAGAAAATTAGCAATAAGATACAGTCTGCAAATGTTTATCTCGATTAACATGAAGTAGATGGAGAATAAGCGTTTATAAAAATAGTTTGTACAAGAGTGGAGAAAGTCATGTGAGTGTAACACATCAGATTTTTCTATATTGCCCTTGTAAATATATTTTCCCGTTACATCTACAAGAAAATTGGCAATAAGATAGAGTCTGCAAATGTTTATCTCAATTAACATGAAGTAGATGGAGAATAAGCGTTTGTAAAAATAGTTCGTACAAGAGTAGGGAAAGTCATGTGAGTGTAACACATCAGATTTTACAATATGGTCCGTGTCAGCGTGTTTGTGAACAGCATAACTCAAAGTTCAGTACATTCCAAAGATGCGGCACGAAGATTTTCAAGGTAATCCCCCTCCAATTCTAAGTTACACTTTTGAATAAAACTTTTTCGAATTTTTTTATTTTTTGAAAAAATGCCTCAACTTTGATTAAAATACCATATACTAAAGATGATTAAATGACAAATAAAATATGTACCTTGAATTTTCTGAGAATAGCCTGTGAAATCCTCTTCATTCTTATAACTTTTGTATAACTAGTAAGCCGTAATGGATAGCCATAATCGCCTACTACATAAAAAATGTAGATCTTGTAAAAGCACACTATTTATGGCAGATAAAGTATTTGTGGAACATACCGAGCCGCTTTTAAAACATTTGACGGTCGCTTAAAGCCCACTGTATTACCCTGATTCTTAATAAGCGCTTGTAGTAATACTTCGTTAAAGAATGGGTACAGAAAGGCATGCGAACACAACATCAGACTTTTACTTAGGGAAGGTATTACATTCCGCCCAAAATTTCGATACAGAAATTTTACCGAAAATGCATGTTTTGAGGCCCTCTGAATAAAAAATTAATTTAAAAAAATCTATCTGTGAACGCATAACCCAAAAACAAAAAGTAGGATAAACACCAAACATGGTATTTGGGTTTAGCACCTTCTAAACATGCGACACGAATATTTTCAAGAGAAACCTCCCACCCTAAAGTACTCTTTACATTGAAGGTTTTTCAAAATTTTTAAATTTCTAAAACAATGGCCCAAACAATTTTGATTAAAATGCCGTGTATTAAAAATATTTACATTAAAATAAACTGTATATCTTGAATTTTTTGGCAATACCCTGTGAAGCCCACTTCATTCGGAAGAAATTTTGTATAACTGGTAAACGTTAAGCGATAGACCAAAACGTACCACACAAAAATGTAGATCTCTTTAAAACACACAATTTATATCAAATAACTTTTCGTGGCATGAGCCATTTCCGAGATATCCGTTAGGTATTAATGATTCGAATTGTGCAATACTTTGTCGATAGAGCACCTGCTTTCTATGCCAGTGATCTCGGGTTCGATTACCGGTTGAAGGTAGGAGTTTTTTCTAGTCAAGATTATTCCCTAAAACCCCAAAGTTTACCAGAAACCATGACAAGCGAATACGAGTTAACACCATCCGCTATAGGCAATTATATGTTCCAAAGGAAATTCCGGTGATAAAACCATTGCAGTTAAAGGCGGGGTATAAATGGAACTTAAAAAAAAAATACTTTTTCATTCTTTTCAAGTCCTTTCGATATTCCGTTTCTCGCGATTGCAGGCAAAGAGCATGGCATTTCTAGGCCAGTACTTAAACATTTGACTATTGCTATTCCCTTTGTATTTATAGGGATATGTGCAATGCAGCTATTTCCGGAAAGGTTTATCTCGATTAAAATGAAGAATATAGGAAAATAAACTTTCGTAGGAATAATTTGTATACCCACTACTAAGTGCCGGAGGGTAGAGAGAGTCATGTGAATGTAACACAAGGATTTTTATAAAAATTGTCCGCGCGTGTATGTATGTGAATACCATAACTCAGAAACGAAATATTAAGTAAATACGAAAGTTGGTAATTTAAGTTCAGTATCTTCCATAGATGCAACTTGAAAATTTTCAAGAAAGCCCCCACTCCAAAATACTCTTTAATACAATATGTTTCGAAATTTTGGATTTTCTGAAAAATGGGTCTAACGATTTTGATTAAAATGTCATATATTAAAGATATTTACATGAGAAATAAAATGTATATCTTGTCTTTCCTGGGAATAGCCTGAGAAGTCCTCTTGAGTGGAAGGAAGTGTATATAATCGTGCTTGCATAACTGGTAAACGGTAACGTACTACACAAAAACTGTATATCTCTTTAAAACACACAATTTATTTCAAATAAATTTTTTTAGCATTAGCCGTTTACGAGATATCCGTTATTAATGGTTCGAGTTGTTCAATACTTAGTCATTCCTTTGAAGTCCTGTCGATTTTCAGTTGTTTTTCGCGATGTCATGTAAGGAGTATGGAATTTATGGCTACAATATATCGTCCAGTTGTTAAACAATTGACTATCGTTATTCTCTTTGTATCTATAACGAAATGTGTAATCTGAATTTGAATTAAAATGAAGTAGAAAAGTAAACTTACATAAGAATGATTTGTATACCCACTAATAAACACTAGGGGGTAGAGAAGATCATGTGAATGTAACACAGTTTTTTTGATAGGTAAATCACATCTGGATCTGTTCCTTGCAATAACAAATGCGATTTCTACCACCATCACAATTCTTTTCTCAGCAAATGAAAATTGTCAAGGTTGAAGGCGACCGCTCTCAGAAATCCCATTTTCTGTGCAGATGACTTAGTTAATCTGAACGAGGAATATACATCCTCTGAGCAGTGCATACATTTTTAGGGGTCACTGCTGCAATTATTTTGTGAGATCACCATGCTAAGAACTCCGTTCCACAAATAGCAAGTATATTACACTTTAAGATGTGACTTCACTCTGTAGGTCAAGTGCGAAACCGAGCTGCATATTTACCATCTGACATTGTATTAATTTTAAAAGAAGAGAATGTTATGCATCCATTGTGTATTGTATTACAAGGAAGTCGCATGTACCAGCACATCGCCGACTTCCTGGCGTCATTTAATGTCATTTAATTATGAAGAATTAATTGTCTAGCGAAAGGGTACGTAAACGTTTAACGGTTTATAAGAGTCCCATAATCAGAACAGAAAAAGAATCCTCATGTGCTACATTCTCACAACTTTTTCTACTCACTCTTCTTAAATTTTTCGTTACAAAAGCTTGTCCTATCTAATTGTTAAAGGAGAGAAACTTTTAACACATTTTACATTTCGTTGTGAGATACAGTAATTAAGGGACTTTCGGACTGAGGTTTTAGGTGAAAATGACAAAATTTTCGAGTTTTAATTATATCATGTAAATATTCCATAGACACCTGTGAATAATTTTGGCCAACTATTTTTCACGATCCGCCAATTTTAAAAGCGCTGCGACACGTTTAAATCAGCCGTGCGCTCCCTTTTAACCCACTGGAGTCTTTCTGTATACACTGCCGTTTGTGAAAATTACAACACCAAGAAACAATTTCGCGAATAGCTCCAAACTTGGTGGAAGTGTAGAAGAGTGTGCAAGCAATAAGTGATTAGGTTTGCAGAGAGATGGGGTACACGTAGGCCGAGCAGAGCCCTCTCGTGTCGGTCCGATAAGGTCAGTGTTGCGCCCAGTGTAGTCAGTGCAGAGCTGTCAAACAAGGTGGAAACAAAAAATAAGTGCCAGTATGCCTCGTCGACGTCAAAGGGAGCCATATCGGCATGTGAGCGAGTTCGAACGGGGCAGAATGATCAGTTTCCGGAAGCGGGTTTGTCATACCGTGACATTTCGGCTCATGCTGCTACGACAGTGATGCGTGTGTGGAAGCAGTGGATAGATGAAGGTCGTACGCAGCGAAGAGCGGGTACTGGAGCACGGAACATGACCACAGCACGGGATGACCGCCATCTTGTCCGCATGGCCATAACGAACCGTACAACTTCATCCATAGCGTTGGCTCGACGCTGGAGCACTGCAACAGGTGTGAACCTGTCTGCATCAACGGTTCGTCGCCGTCTGCTGCAGGTTGGGCTGGTTGCATGCATGCCATTACGTCGGCTTCCATTGTCTAGAAGCCACAAGCTCCTCCGACTGCAATGTGCACGTGAACACCGTCATTGGGGTGCTGAGTGGCAAAATGTAGTCTTTTCGGACGAGGCCCGCTTCAACGTGTCCGGCGGTACCGTGGTGAGCGCAACCTGGAGGGCTGAATTGTTGAGCGGTATAGCGGACAAACATCAGGTGTGATGGTTTTAGGACGCCATTGGTTAGAACAACCGATATCGCCTCCTACGAATTAAGGACACTTTGAACAGAAACCGGTACTAAACGGTGGTTGTAGAGCCTGAGATACTCCCCCTGCTTCAGGGTTCTCCACAGGCCACATTTACACAGGACAATGCCCGGCCACATATTGCCTTCTTCGAAGAGCGACGGGTACCATTGCTTCTCTGGCCTGCACTTTCGCCTGATATGTCGCCCATCGAACATGTCTGGAATATGGTTGGTCGGCACCTGGTGCGTGGAGGGAAATCCCTCAGGAACTTATTCAGAACCTTTTTGATTCAATGCCACGGCGTATAGCAGCTCTAATTGCAGCACATGGAGGCCACACCAAATACTGAATATTAGGGCTCCATGGTCGTGTATTGGTTTGAAAAGTTTATCATTTGTTACTTGTCATATACCTAATCTTTGGTATTAAATTCATTGAATTCATCCGTTTCTTTCTTGGTATTGCAATTTTCACAAACGACAGTGTATGTTTTTCCTAGTTTTATATTTTTGCTCATTAAACTTCTTCCTTACTTTCAGTTTTGCTCTGATTTGTATAAAAATTTGTATACACAATCTAAAATGTTCTATCTAACGATTCAAGCATGCATTTTATGATTGCTTTACTCATTGGCTCTCCAAAAATTAATTTATGGTGAAAAATAAGGAAACTTTTTACACCAACTTCATAAAAACAAAAATGCATTTCCCTACAACTAATAATAACACCAACTACAATCATATCTTGCATTAATTTTCACTGTACTAAAGTGTTAGAAAATATCAGTATCATACTTTTCTGACAATTTGAATGCGCAAGGAGCTGCATTAGAAAATGTTTGGCTAATTAAAAACATTTAATTGTATTATACGAGAAACTATTTTTACTAGAGCTTGATATTTTGCACAGACATTTTTATTTACTCATATTAAGTGTACCAATTTTCAAGTGAATTGCTATAAATTAAAAATGTTAGAAAATTCAGTCCCAGTGGCCCTTAAAGTGATAAGTGAGATTTTTAAAAGCGTGGCGCTGTGTGACGACTTTGAAATTCCATGCTCTTTGTATGGCCACGAAAAAAAAACCAATAGAGACTTACCATTTGAAAACGGTGTATGTACTTATTTGAAAATTCAAATAAATCACAAGCAATATTTCGGAGATGGTTAGCGGGAAAGAAAAAAAAATCTGCTTTCTGTGTAGTAAAAGTTTGTCTGTCTTAGGGTTTACCAATTATATAACGTTCAGTCATTCAGAATGAGGACTTCACAGGTTATTCCCGGAAAGTTCAAGATATACATTTTTTTTTTGCCATGCAAATATTTTAAACATGTGTTTTAATGAAAATCGTTAGCCATTTTTGAGAAAGTCCAAAACAACGAAAATTTCTCCATGTAAAGGCTAGTTAGGTGAGGGTATTTTCTTGAAAATCTTCGTGTCGCAACCTTGGAAGATGCTGAACTCAAATAGCAAGTTTGGTATTTGGTTTTTTGGTTATGCAGACAACAGATGCACACACATTTTACTAATACTTTTTATTCAAGGAGTCTCAAAACTTGTATTTCCGGTGAAATCTCGATATCGAATTTTTAGTGCAATGCAATAATTCTCTACTTATTATAGGTAAATAGTAGGGAAGGTAAAGGGTTATTCAAAAAGAAGGATCAGATTTTAAATGTTCATTTTTAATGAACGACAATAGATAGCGACACATACGACGCATCATTGAATAGAGGAAAGTTCAAAGTTTTAAGCCCCACCTATTAGTTTCATTCAGTGCCTATAGCGGCGCTGTGTTTGTTTATGGGAAAATAGCGACGCCACAGGAAAAGCCGTTTTGTGTGCTGCATTATGAAAAGAGTGAATCCGTTGTTTCATTGTAGCGTGAGTTTCGTTGTAAGTTCAACAACGAGCCCCCTCGTCATAAAAAATTTACAATTGATACAATAAATTCGTAGAAGATAGTTGCGTATGCAAACTGAAAAGCGCTGGTCGTCCTCGCATAACAATGTCGCGGTAATCGGCTCGTGTTATCTTATTTATTGAGCGCCTCTTGTTTTATTATTTTAAAATTTGGGTTTATTGTCTTCCGGCTAGCTATTATAACTCAGTCGAGCAAATATCTCTAAGCAGGGCGTGTAAACGGAAAGGAGTTGTTACTAAAAGATAACACCAATAAAAGAATTTGTTTTCACACTTTTATTGCCGTCACACTTAATTAATAATTCACATCTTTAATCTTTATACACGCCTGACTGAAACTGTGGTATTTCCGAATGTAATTACTGTCATATTAGTTGCCGCGTACTTCACATTTTTGTAACTAACTTTACGACGTGTACCTCGCGAGAGATTCTTCCAAACTGTATGACGTGCACCTCACGAGAGATTACTTAGAACTGCGTGAAACATGCTTATGTCTCGAGAATATGTACTCCTTCACCTCGAAATGCCTAAACATTATAATAGAGCTGCTATTGGTAACCAAATCGCGCCAACATTAGCGTCCGTTTTGTCAGCCAATCACTACTACTAACATATATGCTCTAGGGAAGATATTCCCTCCATTTCTAAAGAAAGGCACGCTACCCTGACGTCATTTGTTTGTCTCTACTTAGTAATAAACAACTCATCCCCTCGGTTTATTGTTACGCACTTCTATTGTCAGTTTAGTTAGGCTGTGTAAACTTATTTCCTAACAATACTTATGGCTAACAAATATCTAAAATCCTGTACATACAATAATATTAATTTACACTACAATCATTCTGGCATTCACACTGTTGTGATATAAAATATTGCCTCAACAAATGGTGCTCATTTTGAATACACAAAATAAAATGTTGAGCTTATCTGTATTCAGTGATGTATCGCATGTGTCGCCATCTATTGTCGTTCATTAGAAATAGATATTTAAAGTCTGTTCCTTCTTTTTAAATGACCCTGTATAAAGGTGTAACCATTTCGATAAGTTAAGAAATATATTTTCACCATCGCCACCACGCCGCACGTTATCTCCCAGAGCTGCATCTCTACTAGAGTTCACAATATTTATTTATCAACTTATTTACTTCAGAAAACCACATTCACATTTAAGTGAGTATTCGCAGCATTTAACTATTGTTTTCCCTCGCAACGTGCACATGTAGCAGCATGTAGTAATGTGTGGTTTGTGTCTGGCAAACTTTTCTGAGTAGAGCAGCAATATGTTATCTTGCTAACGAGACTTGCAGACATGTGTTTATAATGATCAACATTATTAAACAACCGCTGTTACAAATAACTTGGAGACATTAATTATCTTTCATATGCAGCCATTAGCCTCGTATGATTTATGTTTCTGAGAAAAGGTAGGATAGGTCCTGCCCACTTCGAGCATCCATACGTCAAGTTTATGCGCTTTTGGAGGGGGTGAGCTTTCATTATTTTGAGATAGCGAGTGTTTCTCTAAGATCTGAAACTCTAGGACAGTGGTTCCCAAACAAACACACTTGTGTTTTGGATACAAGGACATGAAATTGAGGACACAGTATCACTTGTCAAGCAGGCACAAAAACCTACTCAATTAAACATTTGGGAGAAAATATTCCTTTGGAAATTTCGTCCAAGGTTAATGAATTTCGACTCCCCTGTGGACACAAATTTGATCACTAAACTTGTAGAACCACCACTAGAGGGACAAAGACATCTGTAACCATCAGAGGAAAGCCAACCAGTTGCAATCAGCTGACGATGAGGAAGTGATTCCTCGAAACTAGTTCTGAGGCATTTAACCTATTTTAGTGAAATTGTATATTTGCAACCACTTCTATATATTATATTTAATCTTTTCACTATGTTAACATTTTCTACGAGCCGGATAACATTGAAATAAATGCTGTGATAAAGTACTTCGTTTTGAAGGGTTTCATCCCAACGGAAATACAAAAAGAGTTGCATTCGACATTAAAGCGTTATTCCCCTTCGTTTTCGACAGTTAAAAATTGCGCTGCAGAACTTAATTGCCGTAAATCCATTCAAGCTAATGAGTACCCAGGGCCTCCAAAAACCGCTGACAACCTACGAGTTTGTGCCAAAAATTCGCAACGCCGTACTCAGTGATCGCCTACTGAAGGTACGCGAGTGGACTGACATTGCAAAGACCTCGATGACCCCTGTCGACTACATTGTAGACCTAGTTTTGGGTACAAGAAAGGTGCCGCGTTCGTTAACAATGGGCCAGGAGGACCTCGAACAAACATTTCTCAAGCGTGCTTTGATTTCTTAACACGCATTCTAGCGAAATTTTAAGACGTTCCATAACAACAGATGAAACCTGGATTCATCATACATGCCAGAGACAAAGGAGCAACCCAATCAGTGGGTGACAGAAAGTGAAAGTAAAGCCACCTCCATCTGCAGAAAAGTCATGACTACTGTTTTCTGGGATTCTCATGGTGTGGTGCTCATAGAGTACCTCCAGAAGGTTATCCCAGCCTCTGGTTTCCGCCGGAGAACGATGAGTTTTTTTTCGGGGTCAAAATCCTTAGCATGGCTTGCGTTGGAAGGGAAGTAAAGCCGGTGATCCCGTGTCATAGATTTACGACACGTAAAGGAACCTCAAACATGATGGAGATGTGTTTAACGCCCAATATAGAACGGGAAGCTAAGAACCGTAGCAGTTAAAGAGCGTCCATAAGTAAAACTTAATTTAATTTTAATTTCCAGAAGGACAGAACCGTCACCTGAGAGTATTACGCTTCACTACGGAACCAATTGAAGGATTCTATTCAGGCTAAACTTTCACAAGTTGCGAAAGGGAGTTCTTTTTCGTCACGATAATGCACCTTCACACACCTCTGGGATTGTTGCTGCAAAACTTCACGACCTTCCACATCCACCATATTCACCGGATTTGGCTCCCAGCGATTATATCTTGTTCCCAAACCTGCAGAAATGGCGAGGTAGATGAAGATTCACATTGTATTGCACAGTTGGGTATTAAAAAATCTGATGTGTTACACTCACATGACTTTCTCTACTCTTGTAAAACTATTTTTACAAACACTTATTCTCCATATGCTTCATGTTAATCGAGATGTTAATCTTATTGCTAATTTTCTTGTAGAAGCAAAGGGAATATGGTAGACTTTAAGCGATAGTCAAATATTTTAAGCGCTGGTGGCTATGTGGTGTATTCCATTCTCTTTGCATTACCAGGACAAAAAAAAAAAAAAAACAGAATAACGAATTTGAGAAAAAGTATAAGTATTGGAAAATTTAAGGGAATAACAAGCAATATCTCGAAAATGGTTCACTCAACAACAAAAATGTACATAACATAAATTGTGTATTTTAACGCGATCTACATTTTTTGTGTGGTAAAATTTTGTCTATCTCTTATGGTTTACCAGTTATGCAAAAGTCGTTCACAATGAAGAATACTTTTGGAGACATTCCCAGAAAATTCGAGATATACATTTCATTTGTCATGAAAATATCTTAAACATATGATATTTTAATTAAAATCGTTGGAGCCGTTTTTGAGAAAATTAAAAATTTCGAAAAATGTTCCATGTAAAGGGTAATCTGAGGTGGGGGATTTTCTTGAAAACCTTCATGTCGCATCTCTGGAAGATACTGAACTTAAATACCAAGTTTGGCGTTTATCCAACTGTTCGTTTCTGAGTTATACTGTTCACACACACACACACACACACACACACACACACGCGCGCGCGCGCTCGGACATGTTTCCAAAAATGTTTTTTTTTGCATTCAGGGGGTCTCAAAACATGTATTTCCGATGAAATCTCGGTATGGAATTTTTGGGTGGAATACAATACTTCCCCTACTTACTATACGTAGTAGAGAAAGTAAAAAGTTGGAAATCCGTTGGACTAAATGCATTGATTGACAAGGTGACTATTGTATTTTCTTGGTCTGGCCGGGGCTGTACATTCTATATTGACAAAGTACACAGTTCGTGTGAACGATAATTATAAGAAGACTATAAGAAAATATACCTACATTATACAGACGGTTATGAACAGTACAAATATTTTTGGCAATATGTATCGTTCATCACGTATGACCCTCGCCAGCTGAGGTCATTCAATGAAACATGTGCGGCGTCTTCTGAAAAAAAACGTGCATTGGTTCTGCAATGAAGTTAAGTAACATTCCATTCCAATATATCTTCTTGATCTAGAATTAGTTCTTGTGATCTGTTTCCGAACTGATCGCTCAGTCTCGTCACTGCTTTCTTGAAGCACTTTATCTGTCTGCACTTCCAATGAGCATCTTCTTACATATTAACGTGATTAGAGACTGGGAGAACTATAGAGTAGGCAGGTCGTGTGTTCGATTCCCGTGATCGACCTTCCTGACCCAGGGGTTTTTGGGGGTTTTTCCCGGGTCTCCAGGCGAATACTGAGAACAATTCTCACATCCCTCGAATTTCCTGTCCCTTCATTTCATCTCCATTCTCATTTCTCTTCATCTTTCATCCGTTGGTCTCTTTCAGGTTTGGAAGTGTCGGCATTGGCGTTTTGGTGCAGTGTGGCAGGGGAAAAGGATGCTTTTTGTGACTATCCATCCCACGCCTTCGGCTGGCTGCCGGGGGTATCCGAAACACCTTGAGGGGCGTTGGACCCCCTCTGTGCGGAGTGGGGTCCTCGGTCTGCCTGTCCGCCTGGCGGGGAGTCTCTATCTGGAAATTTAGGGACCTTGCCATTCCTGTGCCGTCACTCCTGGTTCCGGCCGCCCGGTGTCACCTCTTGCCCCATCCTTCCTCCCTGAGACGCCCCCTTGTGGATCTAGGTACAACATCCCCTATGCGGATCAGTCCCCTCCGTAGCCAATCCAATCCAACTTAGCATATATATATATATAAACAAACATTGTCAAATTATAATTTCAACTTCTCACATACGCTCTCTCTCTCTCTTTCTCTCACACACACATACACCGACGAATATTTCACTTAAAACCATTAAAATTATATTCAACTTACTCAACACTCAACAAAAGCTTAGTCAGTTTGTACTTAAACTTAGGTGATACAGTATTTTTTGGGCTGAGTGGAAGTTTTAACCTGCCCCCTTTAACTACATAAGTATGCATTCCTCTTGTCTCATAATTATGGATATCGGAATCTGTATTTATTGTGTTTGTATTGTATACAAATAGTATTGTTCGCAAAATAAAAACACAGGGAAGAGTAAGTATATCTACATTTTTACTTTCACTACCACGTACATGGTAGGGGAAAATGTATTGCATTCCACCCAAAAATTCGATACTGAGATTTCACCGGAAATACATGTTTTGAGCCCCTCTGAATAAACAAAAAAAGTTTTAGAAAAAGGTCCGTGTGTGTGTGACTGTGAATAGTATAACTCAAAAACGAAAAGTTGGATACATAGTAAACGTGATATTTAAGTTCAGTTTCTTCCAAGTATGCGACTCTTAAGATTTTCAAGAAAATCCCTCCTCCCCACGTACTCTTTTCATGGAGAATTTTTCGAAAATTTTGATGTTTAGAAAAATGGCTAACGATTTTAATTAAAATATCATCTATTAAAGATATTTACATGACAAATAAAATGTATATCTTGAATTTTCGAGAATGGCCTGTGAAGTCCTCTTCATTCAAAAGGAATTTTTGTAAGTTGTTGACGTTAAGCGATAGACGAAAGCTTACCATACAAAAAATGTAGATCTCTTTAAGACACAAAATTGACTTAAAGTAGGTTTTTCTGTGTCATTAGCCTCTTTTGAGATATTCGTTATTAAAGGTTCAAATTGTTCAATACTTGTCATTCTTTTAAAGCTCCCTTCGACTTTCAGTTGTTTTTCACGATTGCATGGAAACAGTTTGGAATTTGAAGATTATCTATAACGAAATGTGCAATGCAGCTATTTCTGCACAGGTTTATCTCCATTAAAGTGAAGTAGATACAAAAATAAGTTTTAAAATAGTTTTATAATCACTAATAAGCAAAAAGAGGGCAGAGAAAGTCTTGTGAATGCAACATCAGAGTTTAAAATTAATTACTGCAAGTGAAATTTTAAACCTTGTAACATAAAAGCTACATATTTTTCACAAAATTCAGAAACCCTTAACATATGCAATAAAATAGAATTGAAGCTGATGAATATGCAGATTCCAGACTTCCAGGCCACCAAGTTAACCTCTTTGGAAAAGACGCATAGAGTACGACCATTGAGAAAGGTGATCCTCTCAATTGTCAATTGAGAAATATTGGTTCATTGATTTCTAATGTTAGCCATCTTCTCTGTTTATACAATTATTTAGTGTGCTCTGTTAACGAACCTGATTACAGTACAAAGGAAACAAAACTAAACTTTGTTAAATGAGGATTATTAGAATGTTTTGGAATCCAGAAACTTCAGTGCATACATCTATAGAATTACAAAAAATCTGATGTGTTACACTCACATGACTTTCTCTACTCTTGTACAAACTATTTTTACAAACTCTTATTCTCCATATATTTCATATTAATCGACATAAACATTTGTAGAAACGATCTTTTGACATGCAAAGAGAATTACATTTTACACATAGCGACCAGTTCTAAAAATATTTGACTATCGCTTAAGCCGTACTATGTTCCCCGTGTTTTGTATTTGCAAGGGCAATATAGAAATACAGTAGCCTTTAAGCATAGACATATCTCTTAATAGCTGGTTTCTACGTGCAGCACCATTCTCTTTGACACAAATTAATACTCTTTGCATATCCAAGACAAAAAATGAATAACGAATTCCCATTTGAGGAAATAAGTATTGAAAAATTGAAGAGAATAACAAGCAATATCAACAAAAAACATGTATATGACATAAATTGTGTATTTTAACGCGATCTACATTTTTTGTGTCTATCTCTTATGTTTATCCGACTGTTCGTTTCTGAGTTATGCTGTTCACAGACTCACACACGGACAGATACACATACAGACACACAAACGGACATGTTTCCAAAAATGCTTTTTTTGAATTCAGGGGATCTCAAAACATGTACTTCCGGTGAAATCTCGGTATCGAATTTTTGGGTGGAATACAATACTTCCCCTACTTACTATACGTAGTAGAGAAAGTAAAAATTGTATTCAGAGGTTAAGACACTATTTCATTACACACGCATATCTGCAGTATTTGAGACTTTGTAAATCCTTTGGTAATTTGAGTGTTTGATAGTTCATTTCTCAGAAAGAATAGGACTTTTCGATGATGAAAGAATTATCAAAATTGGCCGAGTGGTTTTTGAGATTACCGTACACGTTTTCTCTCTATATAATATTAGTATAAAGAGAAAATCAGTGGGGGGTCTGGGTGGAATGAGAAGTTGCTCTAAACACAGCCTTGTTCTCATGTCGGTCGGCGTTGCTGCATATTCCATGCATGCAAAACTGCCAGACTCTACCTCTTGAATATGTTATTGTTGCGGCATGCTTCTTTGTGCAAATGTATTTTTTAAGAAACTGTTTCTCTTCCCTGCAGGAATCTCCGCGTCCAGAATACTAAGTAGCGTTATTACTTCGTTGTTTCAGGATGGAGAAGGATTTCAAGACCAGCAGCCAAGCAATGGCCAGTCCTACAGCGAATTCAAATGGCACATCTTTGGCAAGGAAAACATCAACAATTATCGCAACCGGCACCGGCCGCCCAATAGGACGCCAACACCAGGTAGGAGCCATGACTTGTTGCTATTGGGACCAGGGTGTGATAAACAGGTAGCGGTTTGCATGGTTATCACTTCACAGTTACATTGCAACTGTAACTACGAGGGTGGATTGATAGGTCAGTGGCTTTTTAAACAAAATAACAATTAGTTTTATTTCTCAACATAGCCTCCTTTTAATTCAATACACGTCCAACGTTCCTCCAATTTTTTTTAACCCTTCTGCCATGATGTGATCACTGCACGTGAATTTCTTCCCAGCGAGCCAAGTTTTCAGGTTCGCGAAGAGGAAGAAGTCGCTGGGAGCCAAATCTGGAGAATATGGTGGGTGAGGTAGCAGTTCGTAGCCCAATTCCACAAATCTTGCGGTGGCAATGGGTGTGTGCGGGTGCATTATCCTGGTGAAAGAGAACCTTTTCCTTCACCAAAAGGTGTTCTTTCCTTAACAATTCCTTGTGAAACTGATCCAGCATTGCGGCATAATGTTTACCCTTTTCCGGGTAGTGAATGTCTATCACTCCTTGTGAATCCCAAAAGACAACTGCCATGATTTTTCCTGCCGACGGAATGGTTTTCGCTTTCTTTGGAGCAGGTTCGCCGAAGGAAATCCACTGCTATGATTGTGGTTTGGTTCCAGGTTGATAGTAATGGATCCAAGTTTCATCAACCGTGATATAACGCCGCAAAAACTCATTTGGGTTGCGCTGGAACATGTTAAAACAACCCTGTGAAATGGTCACAGGGTTCCGCTTGTTCTCAACTGTGAGCAGTCGCGGCACCCATCTTGCTGAGAGCTTTCTCATACCCAGGAGTTGGTGCAGAATGTTGTACACTCATTCACTCGATATGTTTACGGTCTTCACTAGCTCACGGATTTTCACTCGGCGGTCTTCCAACAAAATATCCTGAACTTTTGTTCGCCATTCTTTTACTGTGACCTCAACCAGCCGTCCTGTGCTTGAACGGTCACATCGAAATTCGTGAACCACTTGTGAGCCATGCCATGTGATGGAGCAGTCTCCATAATACTTGTTCATCTTTTCTTCCGTTTCCTTTACCGTCTTACCACGCAAAAAGTAGTGCTATATCAGGGCACCAAATTCACTTTCTCAATTTTCTATGAGGCAACACATATCTTATTTTAGACGCTCTTAACAATGTTCTAAGAAACAAATGACGAATTTTTGCGATTATACCCAGAATAGATGTAAGGCTTGGGTGCAAACAAGAAACCTGTGATTAGAACGCTCTCTCTCGTCAAAGTCATGGACTTATCAATCCGCCCTCGTATGTTTCAATATGGACGATGTCAGTACAGACTTACTTTGTTCTTGGATGCAATCTAAAAAGGAATTTCTCTAGCTTGTTAACACTTTGATTGCTATATTGGATTATAATCGCAAAATGCATTCGCACTTGGTTCTACATTACTGCACATATTCCACAGTTTTTACAGTTGAACTGAGCTATATGTTATCCTAAATATAGACATGAAGTGATGCAGACATAGCGAAGGAAAATGCTTCGCTATTGGCAACATCAACATGACACTCATATAGAGCGACAGATAAAACGTGGTAATGGCATTTTGAAAGGCAGTATTGTTGTAGAAGAGCAATATTAACGCCCAAACACACATTGTCTCACACCACAAAACATGCAGATAATCTCAGTTGGTTACGTATATGAAGCAAAGCAGATAATATGTGACATTATTCTAGCTGAATAATATATTAGATCGACAGTGCCACTCAATATCTTTTGCGGAGGAGAGTAATACTGCCTAACGAGTTGAGGTAACTAGTTTTCGATAAGTGATACCAATTCACATCACCCAAACTCTGTAACCGTCTCCGTTACTTTTAGTAGCCTTAACGGGATATCTGGTTACTGACTTCGTTACTTTTTGTAACCTTTAATAGTTAAACTAGATGCTATCTGTCTCCTTTACTTCTGTAACCGTTACACTATTTTCTGCCCATCCCTAATTGGGATCCTTATGTTGATCAAACTTTGAATATGAGGCCTCTTCCTTTAAAAATAACAGCAACAAAACACAGAAGTGGACACACGTATTTATTTATGGTCTACGAACCTTACGGTTTTCCAGCAATCTAACTAACTTACAATTCTAAATGGTGGGAGGGGAAATGTTATACGTTGCATTTACGAGTAGTTGGCTTTACTCACTGTTCTATAAACTGTTCTTACAAAAGTCTATTCTTCTATCTGCTGCTTGGCAATACTGATAAACTTTCATTACACATTTTGTGTAGGTTTAAGAAGGATGCAGCAGGATAAAACTATAGTCAGATTTTTAAAACTTATGTTGCTATGAGGTGGGTTTGAAATTTTATCCTCTTTGTATGACCACGAGAAAAAAAACATACCAATAGCGACTTACCGTTTGAAAAATGTACTCAAATATTGACAATTCAAACCAATAACAAGGAATATCTTGGAAATGCTTAACGCCACAAAAAATGTATTTGAGTTAAATTGTGTGCTTTAACAAGATCTATATTTTTTGTAGCAAGATTTTGTCTATCTTACGGTTTACTGATTATAAAAAATTATTATGAATGAGGACTTCAAACGCTATTCCCAGAAAGTTCGATATATATAGCTGGTTACGAGCACAGGACCCGACTTCTGGTTCACTTCTGATTCATCTTCGTCACGGTGAAGTGCTCACCTCCAAGATGACCTTTGAGTCAGGGGAACATGTGAAAATCACTTGGGAAAAGATCTGGTGAATATGGAGGATGCGAGAATACTTCCCAGTTGAATCTTCTGAGCTCCGCCTGGGTCAAGATTCAACTTGGAGGTTTTCTCGTATCCTCCGATTGCCCCAAGTGATTTTCACATGTTCCTCCAACTCAAAGGTAAGCACTTTTAACACCGATGATGAAGTCAAATCAATGAACAGCTGGTTGCGAGCACACTGGTACAACACTGGCTTGGAAAAACTTGTGTCACGTCCCCAAAAATGCTCGGGAAAACATGTTGACTATGTAGAAAAGTAACAGAAGGATTGTACAATATGAATAAAATTAATTCAACATGATCAATTGTGTGTAATGGTTTTTATAAAATAGGGAAACTTACTTACTGGACGCTCCTCGTGTATATATATATACACACACACAATTTCTAAAACGCTTTTATAGGCACAGGGAGGCTCAAAATGTATACTTCCGGTGATATCTTGATATCGAATTTTTGGGTGGAATATGTACAGTATTTCCTCTGGTCACATTAAGTACGCAGTAGAGAAACTGTTACGTTCAGACACTACTGCAGCAGTTTGAATTTGTTGACACACCGGCCTGTGTATCATCATCCCCAGAGGTTGCATGCCCAGCTTGTACGGACAGTTTGTGTGGTCGGTCAGTGACTCGAGCCCAAGGCATTACCACACAGCGAAACGTTTATATAGTCCTGTAACGTCAATAGAAGCTTGTACACTGTAATTAAATGTTTAGCTCAAGAGCATGCAGTTTTTATACACTAAGTTTCAGAATGAATGAAGGTGCCGCAAGCAGATGCACTGGAAAGGGTTTAACTACTGTTACTTCTTACTTGAAGTGACTTTCTCCTCGATGTGACATCACCAGTGCAGTTTGGCACCCCGCTAACCTCGACACCACACATGATTCTGCTGGTTCTTTTTTACTTTCTCTGCTACGTATAGTAAGTAGGGGAAGTATTGTATTCCACCCAAAAATTCGATACCGAGATTTCACCGGAAATACATGTTTTGAGACCCCCTGAATCCAAAAAAAGCATGTCCGTGTGTGTGTCTGTGTGTCTGTCTGTGAACAGCATAACTCAGAAACGAACAGTCGGATAAACACCAAACTTGGTATTTAGGTTCAGTATCTTCCAGAAATGCGACATGAAGGTTTTCAAGAAAATCCCCCCACCCCAGATTACCCTTTATATGGAAGATTTTTCGAAAATTTTGATTTTCTCAAAAAGACCTCTAACGATTTTGATTAAAATATCATATGTTTAAGATATTTTCATGACAAATAAAATGTGTATCTCAAATTTTCTGGGAATGTCTCCAAAAGTATTCTTCATTGTGAACGACTTTTGCATAACTGGTAAACCATAAGAGATAGACAAAATTTTACTACACAAAAAATGTAGAGGGCGTTAAAATACACAATTTCAATACTTATTTTCTCAAATGGAAATTCGTTATTCATCTTTCTGTCTTGGATATGCAAAGAGTATTAATCTGTGGCAAAGAGATTGGTGCTGCACCTAGCAACCAGCTATTAAGAGATATGTATGTGCTTAAAGGCCACTGTATTTCTATATTGCCGTTGTAAATATATATTCCCCTTACATCTACAAGAAAATTAGCAGTAACATAGAGTCTGCAAATGTTTATCTCGATTAACATGAAGTAGATGGAGAATAAGCGTTTGTAAAAATAGTTTGTACAAGAGTAGGGAAAGTCATGTGAGTGTAACACACCAGATTTTTTTTGTTCTAGTAATGCAAAGAGAATGGAATACTCCACATAGCAACCAACTCTTAAACGCTTAAAGCCTACCATATTCCCCTTGCATCTACAAGAAAATTTGCAATAAGATTAACATCTCGATTAACATGAGGCATATGGAGAATAAGCGTTTGTAAAAATAGTTTGTACAAGAGTAGGGAAAGTCATGTGAGTGTAACACACCAGATTTTTTTTGTTCTAGTAATGCAAAGAGAATGGAATACTCCACATAGCAACCAACTCTTAAACGCTTAAAGCCTACCATATTCCCCTTGCATCTACAAGAAAATTTGCAATAAGATTAACATCTCGATTAACATGAGGCATATGGAGAATAAGCGTTTGTAAAAATAGTTTGTACAAGAGTAGGGAAAGTCATGTGAGTGTAACACACCAGATTTTTTTTGTTCTAGTAATGCAAAGAGAATGGAATACTCCACATAGCAACCAACTCTTAAACGCTTAAAGCCTACCATATTCCCCTTGCATCTACAAGAAAATTTGCAATAAGATTAACATCTCGATTAACATGAAGCATATGGAGAATAAGCGTTTGTAAAAATAGTTTGTACAAGAGTAGAGAAAGTCATGTGGGTTTAACACATCAGATTTTTACTACTGCATGAAACCCGTAATCTCTTCCCTCGTCCAGCAAAGCGCAATGCTTTTACGATGATATGAAATTTACAATGTTTAAAACCGTCAGTGCAGTAAATGTACGAAAGTTCATCTAAAATAAGCGGGAATTCAGTTTCATACGAATCCTGGAAGACCTACTAGTAATCCTTTTTCTGTCACACATACTGAAATTCTTGCTGGTGCCATTAATTAAATCAAAGAACACCACTTCCTAGACTATACACGCCTTTCTAGCCCATATTTTATGTTTCGCAACACGAACTATAACGAAAATTTCACAAAAATGTGCAGCTTATATCCCGCGGTCATAGACTAGATTAGGTCATACAACGGAGGGGACCCTCGCACATTTACATCTAGATCTATTGTAGCTGCCACCCCAGGAGGAAGGGATGGAGTGAAGGAACTACATGAGGCTACAGTATAGGATATACAATGGAGGGGGACACTTCGCGCACTACGACCTATTGTGACTACCACTCTCAGGAGGAAGGGATGAAGTGAAGGAACCACAGAAAGCTACAGTATAGGTTATACAAGGGAGGAGGACATTTCGAAAACTACGACCTGCATAGATCTATTGTAGTTACCACCAGGAGGAAGGGATGAAGTGAAAGAATTATGGGAAACTACACTATATGTTGTACAACGGAGGGGGACACCTCGCAAACAGCGACCTACATAGATCTATTGTGACTTCTACCTCCAGGAGGAAGGGATGAAGTGAAGCAACTACAGGAGGCTACAGTATACGTTACACAACGGAGGGGGACACTGCGACCTACATAGATCTATTGTAGCTGCCATCCCTAAGAGGAAGGGATGAAGTAAGGAACCACAGGAGGCTGCAGTATAGGTGACACAAGGAAGGGGGACATCTCGCTCACTGCGACCTACACAGATCTATAATGGCTACCACTCCCAGGAGGAAGGGATGAAGTGAAGGAACCACAGGAGGTTACAGGCCGCAGGCAGACACGCAACAGAGACGCGCGGAAGTGTAACAGTTCGATTCCGGAAGACCCGTCCCACTGCGGGGCTGCCTAGAGAGGGCAACGAACGACCCATCGATCAAGGAACCCTCCAATGTCACGGGAGCACTTACTCTTTCCTTTGAGCAAGTATCCGCGCCATCTGCCCGCCACCGCCAAACGCCACGATACCTCTAAGCATGCCTGAAAGACGAGAAGGAAGCGAATGAAAGGGAAATGATGGAAAGGAAACCGTGGTATACGAGTAACTACTCCAGCATGTGCCTATCGACCAGGAAAAACCACAAAAGAACCCAAGGTCAAAGTGGGCAGTCGAAGGTAATCGAACTGGGACCTCCTAAAAGTGAGGCTCACAGTTGCTGCGGAGATATCGCGCTCAGTTTCCACAGTCATACAACGTGAATAAAATAAATAATTTACGAGGAAAAATAAATTGAGTATTATTTATGGACGCTCTTTAACTACTATGGTTCTTAGCGTCGCATTCTAGATTGGGCGTGAAAAACTGGAAATATTACTCAGAGACTTGAGGTTCTTTTAAGTGCCGTAAACCTATGACACGGGACCATCGGCTTTATTTCCCTTCCGAAGGAAGCCTTGCTAAGGATTTTAAAAAATCCTTTGTCCTCCACCGGGTTTGATCCCGCGACCTCGGGAACTAGGGGTCAGCATGGTACCCCTAGACCACGTAGTACGATAATTTACGAGGAGAAGTTGACTTTACAAGCCGGTCATCCTTTTCTGAATCTTCGCGACAAGTTACTGTTCTGCGGTTACTGCTGGTTATCAATGGAGGTCTTTGGTGTCGCAATCAAAATTTAAATCCTACAAAACAAAGTAACTGCGCTATTTGTTTTTCTCTGGTGGTCAAGGATAGAGAGCATTGAATTTAAAAGCCATCGCACAGCGATCCGCTTTTTTTAAAAAAAATAACTGACTCGCTTAAGCCTACTGCAACAAATGAGAGTACCAGTTGCTGCTATCACTTAGCTGCTCAAGTAGCACAAACGTTGACACACACTCAGAACAGAACACAGCTGATGCGTCGAATCGAATCACAACTGAACTGCACTCGGCACCGCCCACTTTCAACTCTTCGACTTCTTGACTAACGAGGCTCGACTCGACGGGCAGAGCAGCCCGTTGTGTAGACTCCGCTACAAAAGGGAACGTTCTGGAAGGGGAAGTTACTAGAACCTGCCAAAAATAATGTTCTGTAGCAGTAAAAACTGTGGGAAAGCGGCACATAATGGATTCGTTGCGCGGCTACTGTTTTGGCGGGGCGGTCGAAGACCCCATCCGACTGTGGGCAAGTAGCTTCGCGCACGCGTTCACATTACTGCATTTTTGTTGTACCTAGAAAATGTGCAATGAAACTTGAAGTATGTGGAAGGTGTGTGAGTGCAACTAGGAGTTTGTCTATTTGTCTATGTATTTATTCAGGATGACTCAAAAGGTGTATTTCCGGTGAAATGTCGGTATTGAATTTTTGGTTGTAATACAACTTATTACACGTAAGTAGTAGGGAAAGTACAGCTGTTTTACCTCACATGGTATGCTAACAGAATTTTTGTGAGCAGTTTATGAAGAAAGCTAAGTGTTACAGACAAATCTCTGAATAGTATGATGTAACATTATTAATGTTTTCACTGTTGCTTTATTTTTGTATGAGTAATGTTTTATCTGATTTTAATGTTATGGCGCTGGGTAAAAGTCTTGACAGAAACGAATTAATATGCTGTTAATAGGCACAATTCCCTGCCATAACTTATGTGTAGCTGTTTATCACTTGATTTCATTTGCATATTTACACCATCTTTTCGGCATGTTTCTTTTTTTCCACCACAGCTCTAGCAAGATGTTCAGCAATGTATTCGAGATATTGATTATTGATGAGTTTAACGTAGCGGGGTGCGCCCTGCTTCCTCGGTGATTCTTTAAAACGTTTCTGATATAAACCACAATATTCTATGTACGAGTTACAATGCTGAATTGCCGCTATGGGAGAGATGAACTAAAATTCTAATCTGAAAAAGTTTTTCTAAGAAGCAGACAAGCTAATATCATGATTCTCTTGAGTTACTCCTTTGTCGCAGTTCTCAATGGCTTGTGTTGTCTTATTTGTTGGGCGCTTATTGTTTAGTTATACTTTTAAATTTGGGTTTTGTCCTCTGGATAGCTATTGCAACTCAGTCGAGCACGTATCTCTAAGCAGGGTGTGTAAACGGAAAGGAGTTGTTGCTAAAAGATAACACTGATAAAATAATTTGTTTCTACACCTTTATTGCCGTCACACTTAATTAATAATTCACATATTTAACGTTTATATACGCCTTACTGAAACTGTGATATTTCTGAATGTAACTACAGTCGTTATAGTTGCGGCGCACCAATTACTTCGCTTACTTTATATTTTTGTAACTAACTCTGCGACGTGCACCTCGTGAGAGATTCCACAGAACTGTGCGACACTTCCTGATGGCTCGAGAATATATACTCCTTCACCTCGAATTGCCTAAACTTTATAATAGAGCTGCTATTGGTTACCAAATCGCGCCCACTTTAGCGTCTGTTTTGGTCAACCAATCACTACTACTAACATATATGCTCTAGGGAAGATATTCCCTCCATTTCTAAAAAAGGCATTTGTTTATCACTCTTGTTTAACAACTCACTCCCTCGGTTAATTGTTACCCACTTCTATTGTCAGTTTCAGTTAGGCCGTGTAAACATATTTCCTAACAATACTTATGGATAACAAAAATCTAAAATCAGGCACATACAATAATATTAATTTACACTACAATCACTCTGGCATTCACAGCATGTTATGATATAAACTATTGCCTCACCTTACTCTCTCTTCCCGTTACTTAATGCTTCCAAATACCATGTCTATTATACCAAACATCAACTTTAAAAGTCAACAGTGGCTGTATGAAACTTTTAAACTTTCCCTTTGTTCTAACCTTTCTGTTAAGTATTTCTGTGTTTTGATTACATTTATTGTATAAATTAAAAGAAATAAAAACGAAAATCTAGGTCTGTTGATACTTTATCACGTACATAGCAGGCAGAGGAAGTGTTGCTTACCACCCAAAAATTCTATATCGACATTTCACCAGAAATATTTCTTTTGAATCCAAAAATTGCATAAATACCAAACTTAGTATTTAGTTCCAACATCTTCCAAAGATACGACGCGAAGATTTTGAAGAAAATCTTCCCCACCCCAAATTAACCTTTACATGAAAAAATGTTTTTAATTTACTCAAAAATCGCTGTAATGAGTTTTATTAAAATACCACATACATAATATATTTACATGACAAATAAACTGCATATCTTAAATTTTCTACAAATTGAATTGAGTTTTATTTATGGACGCTGTTTAACTGCTATGGACATTACGCTTTCATAAATTGATAAAGAAGGGGTGGAGAAGAGAGGGGTACGTATTGCTGTAATAGACAAGAAAGGAAAGGTTTAGCATGGATGTGAACGGGATCAATGTATTTAAGAGGGATGAGAGCTGTGTGGAGGAAGGGAGAGTACAGAACACTATATGACGGAATGTAAGGAAACAAGAAGCTGGAGGGAAAAAGTGTGGGGTAAATATGGATAGAAAAAAGTATATATAAAGATGTTGACAAGGAAAGAAGAAAAGAAAATCATGGGTATGGGAGAATTTTTAAGGAAGGAAAAGAAGGAATGGTCTAGAAAAGTAAGAGGCAAGGGCCGCTCAGTGAGCGATAAGGCCTGGGAGCCAAGCAATCTGAGTGGCTCAATAAGAAGAAACCACCAGATAAATTGTACATAAGAGATCTCGTATGTTGTATAACAATGTAAAACAAGGTTGAAAAGGTAGAATCAGATGACTGAAAAAATCCAATGCCATAGCCGGGATTTGAACCACGGATCTCGCGGTCTCCGTCCGGTTACTCTAATCACTGAGCTACCATGGCAACATGCCGACACGACATTAAATTCTCCGACACGACAAGTTGCCATGGTAGCTCAGTGGTTAGAGCAACCGGACGCAGACCGGAAGATCCGTGGTTCAAATCCCGGCTATGGCATTGAATTTTTCAGTCGTCTGATTCTACCTTTCCAACCTTGTCCTACACACGGCTTGTGTGAAAGAACAATTAATTCCAATTGTAAAACAAATTGTACAATAAATTCAATTTAACTACTGTGATACTTGGCGTCCTATTCTATATTGGACGTGAAAGACGTAAATTTTTCTTAGAGGTCTATATCTTTATCAGGCTTGAGGTTCTTTTACGTGCCGTAAATCTACGACACGGGACCACCGGCTTTACTTCCCTTCCGAAGGAAGCTATGCTAAGGATTTTTACGTCATCGTCCTCCGCCGGGCTTGAACGAACTGGGGAACTAGAGGTACCATGATACCCTGAATTTTCTACGAGTAGCTTCTGAAGTATCCACTCTTCATTCTGAAAAAAGCTGTATAACTGGTAAACCATAACAGTAAAACTTCTCACACAGAAAATGTAGGTCTGTTTAAACATACAATTTATTTCAAATAATTTTTTGTTGTTTCAGCCATTTCGGAGATATTCATTCTTATTGGTGTGAATTTTTCAATTGCCATTTTTCTGAAGTGATCACCATTCTCTTGTTTCTCGCGATATCATGGAAAGAATTTTAAGGTCAGCATATAACGACCCGTGTCGTTTCAGTATAGTAGTAGTAGTGATATTTATTAAGTACTTAGTATTACATGAATTGCATAACACAGACACATGGGTCACAAGACCGTACATGCTCTCTAGAAAAATACCTGGTCTGTATACGTGACTTGCAGAATCGACCAGAAACAACTATGTTTATAATTACCACATTATATACATAAATATAAAATTGAAAAACACTCTGAATCACACCCCCCCCCACACACACACACACACACACACAAGTACTCAAGCACCAAATATGTTTAAAGAAAAATTACATAATCACCTTATCTCTTAGTACACGTACTTCCATTAAGTATGTGCCCAAGCTTGGCCAGTTTAGACTGTTTAGAATCAAGTCCCAGCATGCTGTCCTCCGTCTGTTGGAAACCAAAAATACCTCCGGTAATAATTGTTTCCTAACAGCCTCCGTCTGCACGCATGCTGCCAAAATATGCGTCCAGTCTTCTTGTTCCCCGCATAATGGGCAAATCCTCCTGCCATCGTCATCAGCAATCTTGCGAGCTTTCCACCCTCCCAACCTAAGCCATGCTATTCCCGTCCTCTGTTTTATATCTAATTCCAAAATATATGTTTCCTTACCCCCCTAGTTTTTATTTCCTTTTGTAGCTCCAATTTTGATCTTGGTCTACATTCAGACTCTATTTTCTGCCTGTTTATATCACATATTCGTCTTTTGACTTTTTTTCACGGCACTGTTTGTATTTTCATTACCCCTTTGCCAAATATCGTTTAAGCCTATTTTTGATAATTCCCCTTGTAACCCCGCCGCCCACCATTTTGGATGCTCTATGTTGTTCATTTGATGACGATAACATACAGAGTTGTTTCATCACCTTTAATTATTCGCAGGCCAGTACCTAACTACATTTAGTTTAAGAAATACAGCATCTTCCCAGCATCCTACCTCACGAAGAACTCCGTAGTTTGAAGTACCCCTCCCGAACCCTAGAATGTGCTTCCAAAAATTACATTGTACTTTATTTGCATTATCCATCCTCTCCCATCCCCACACTTCACTGCCGTATAGTAATGAAGACCTAACCATTGCTTCATACATGGTCTGCAATGTTTTTACTGGCATATCTGGTACCCGGGTCAATATCCTTAATACTTCAGAAAGTTGTCCAATCCCTTTGTGTTTTATAAACTCCATGTTCTTGTTCCATTTTCCACCCATATCAAACCTTACTCCTAGGTATCGAAATGTTTGACGTTTTGAATTTCTTGCTCCCCGTAGGTCCACTTTTCATGTTGGTCGTACAGATATCCATTTTTAAAGGTGACTGTTTTAGTTTTAAGAATATTTACCTCCATACCCCACTGTCTACAGTATCGTCGAAGAGCGTTTAAACCAGATTGCAAACCTTTTATCGTTTTAGAAAGAATTACAATGTCATCCGCGTACAAAAGAATTGGTATTTTTTGGTCTGCGATTGTCCGTGCATCTATGTCTTCCTCCGTCATCACGCTAACAACATCAATAAACAAATTAAAAAGTAACGGAGATAGTATACAACCCTGTTTAACCCCCCTCTGCGCTATGTTACATTCTGATGCATTGTGCAGATCGGTCTTGATAACAAACTTAACTTCTTTATACATTGCCCTGAGTGCTCTAATCATTTTCCCCGAAAGTCATTTTCGTGTTAATTTCTCCCAGAGAGCACTGCATTCCACAGTATCAAATGCCATTTATTAAAATTACCAGAGTAGAAATAGAAAGTCATAGGAATGTAACACATTAGATTTGTAAATATCTGACTATCGCTCCCTCTTGTAACTACAATAGATGTGTAGAGATGTATTTTAACTAAGATGTATGTCGATACAAAAGAAGTAGACAGGATAGACTATTCTGGGAATGCTTTATCGAAGAGGGGATAGAGAAAGCCGTGTGAATGTAAAGATGACTTTTAGAAAAAAGTCCGTGTGTGTCTGTGAATGTCATAACTCAAAAACGAAAAGTCAGTTAAATACCAAACTTAGTATTTAAGATCAGCATCTTCCAAGGATCGACAAGGAGATGGTCAAATGTATTCCCTTAGCCCAAACTACCCTTTACATGAAAAAGTTTACGTTAGTTGTGATTTTCTCGAAAACTAGCTTTAACAATGTTTATTAAAATATCATATATTTAAAATAATTACATAAAATGTTCATCGTGAATGGCTCCTGAAATCCTCTTCAATCTTAAACAGTTTTGTATGATATTGTATACATGTAAACCATAAAAGATAGTCAAACGTTTGTTACACAGAAAATATAGATATCTTTAAAATAGATAACTTATTTCAAATAAAGTGCTGCCACCATTCAGTTGTTCCTGGTGATGCTATGGAAAGACTGGGAATTTCAGGGTCAGCCATGACTAACGCTTCGGTACATAAAAATATTGTAGCGTATGTGTGTACATTGTCGCGTCGGACACATTATTGCTGTGTATAATATTGTTGAGCTAATTGTTGTGTTCTTGTCCGGCGCGGCAATTCCATCTTTCTAGTGAAGGCAAGTCGAGGTAATAGCCTCTTTGTTTGCTCGCTTGGCGCACTTGTAGCCAGAGTCTAATGTAGGTCTTCAGAGAGGATGGTTGCGTGTGTGCGTGGGGCATCTCCCCCAGTGTTCCTCTATAACCCTTTGTGTATAATATAGGGCACCTTGTTTATTATAATAAATCAGAGCTAAATGTGAATTTATGTATTTTTATGTTCTAAAGATCCCACGCCCACTTAGTTTGTGCAGCAAGTTCTTGGTGTCTCGTGTGCCATTGAGATACGTTCCCCAATGTTTATGCTGAAGTAACTAAATTGAATATTTTAGCTTTTGGCCTCACCCCCGTGTATAATATTATACATAATGGGCATAGAAAGTCATGTGAATGTGAGACACCAGATTTTAAAAGATTTGACTTAGTTTACTGTATTCCCTTTGTAAGTACAATGGAATGCGCATTAAAGGCATTTCTGCAAAAGATTCTTGTCGATTATAAAGTAGTATAAGTAAAAATAAGTTTCTCTCAAAATAGTTTGTAGATGAGGGGGTAGAGAAAGTCATGTGAATGTGACACATCACATTTTTAAGGATGTGACGTACCTAGTTTACTGTATTCCCTTTGTAAGTACATTAAATGCATTTCTGCAAGAGTTTTTGTCGATTATAAAGTAGTGTAAGGAAGAATAAGCTTCTCTCAAAATAATTGTAGAAGAGTGGGTCGAGGAAGTGTTGTGAATGTGCCGCATCAGACATTTCTTTGTATTGAGGTGAAGTTATAAGACATATCACAAAATGGCTACATTACGCGCATATAATGAAGCGCTATGTTTAACACAGACATTATGTTAATTTTTTTAAATGAGCTGCTTGCCATTAATGTCTAGTAAATGGCATTAGTCTCCCAGTGAGATGTTGCTTGGTAAGGCGATCCCTGGCGCTAATAGCTCACTGATTATTTTCCCAAGGTGAATTGCCTTGTGTTGCTGTGTAGCGGGTCAACGACCAATAGGATGGAGCAATGCGTGAGCCATAAAACACCGTCTATGCCTTGTTTGATTAGCGTTAAATCCTTGCACCTGTGTCCTCCACGCCTGTCAGGAGAATTTGATTCATCGTCATGTGGCTGAGAAAAGTTGATACCGGTGGAACATTCTAGCACGTTACGAGCGATGTGTTATTTTATATGCACTTTTTACTTTCCCTACCACGCACCTATAGTAAGCAGAGGAAGGATTGTATTCTACCCAAAAATTATACTCCAACATTTCACCAAATATAGGTTTTGAGAGTAAACAGGTGAAAGTAGTTTTTAAAGCTCTGTTAAATATCTAACTTGGCATTTAAGCTCAGCATCTTCTAAGGATGCGAGACGAGGATTTTCAAGGAAATCCCGACAAACAACCCTTTATCTAAAAAATGTCTTATTTTTTATTTTTTTTAAAACTGGTTCAAACTATTTTTATTAAAACTCCCCATGTTTAAGATGTTTGTATAATGGAATGTATATCCCGAATTTACTGGGAATAGCCAGTGAAGCCCTCTTCATTCTGAACGACTTTTGTATATTTGGTAAACCGTAAAATATAGACAAAATCTTACTTTAAAGAAATTGTTAAAATCCGGCAGAGGCCGATGGATTTTTTCTGGCGAAAAATACCTTAGCATGGCTTCCTTAGGAAGGAAAGTAAAGTCATTGTTGTAGATTTACGGCACGCAAAAGAACCTCAAGCCTGATAAAGAGGCCTCTGAGCAAAATTACCGGTCTTTCACGACAATATAGAATGGGACGCTAAGGGTCATAACAGCTAAAGAGCGTCCATAAATAAAACCCATTATTTGTTATTACAAAAATTGCAGATCTCGTCAAATCACACAATTTATGTCAGGTTTTTTGTCGTTAACTATTTCCGATATATTTTTCGTATTGGCTTGAATTTTAAAATGCTTATAGTTTTCTTCAAACGGTAACTCATTATTTTCTTTCCCTTGTGGCCGCGCAAAGAACATGGAATTTCAAAGCCATCAGATAGCGACCCGCTTTTTAAAACTCGCTTTACCTACTGTATTCTTATATCTACAACGGAAAGTTTATCTCGAATTAACAAAAAGTAGATACAACAATAAGCTTTCGCAAGAATGGCTTGTAGAAGAGTCAGTAGGGCAAGTAATGTGATTGGAAAGCATCAGATTTTTACCTTCTCGATCACGTACATAAAGATAGAAAAAGTATTGCATTCCACCCAAAAATTCGATATTATCGAGATTTCACCAGACATACTTGTTCTGAGGTCCTCTCAATAAAACAATTGTTAAAATGGCCTTGTGTGTGTCTGTCTGAACAGTATAACTCAAAAACGAACAGTCGGATAAACACCAAATTTGGTATTTTAAGTTTGGTATCTTTCAAAGATGCAACACGGTTTTCAAGAAAATTCCCGCTCTATAAACTACACTTTACATGGAGCATTTTTCGAAAATTTTGATTTTCTAAAAACTGCAACAATATATATACCGGGTGTTACAGAAATACTTTTACAAACTTCGGGTACGGGTTCCTCACACCAAAAGAAGGAAAAAAGTTCATATGAACATATGTCCCATAATCCTTGGTTTTCGCGTTATTCCTGTCACAATGAAAGTGAGAGTTCAATGGCCTTCGGGGTCCAACCTCAAAACTTCATTTCTCTATGCATTCATAGAAGGCGTTGACCCATTGTACTACATACGGTAGATGGCGGAGTGTTGCCATGGAGACATGTTTACGTTTGTCATTTATCATTAGTCTGTCTTCAACGTTTCAATTGTGTACATGTAGTGAGTTAACTGCACGTGTTTCGTTCCACCATGGCTGGATATTCATTTCGTGAACAGGCGGACATGACTTTTATGTATGAGGCTGCACGGCTCTATCAGATGGAGTTTCCAGACCGAAGACAACCGAGTCATTCAGCCTTTGTCGCTGTTTATTGTCGCCTTGCTGAGACAGGATCCGTTGCACCACGGACTATTGATCGAGGAAGACCAAGAGTTGTTCGTACGCCGGAACGCGAAGAACAGATGTTAAAGTGTGTCGAAGACGATCCAGGTATCAGTACAAGACAATTGGCTGTGGCATCTGTTACATCACACGTGACAGCATGGAGGGTACTTCACGAGCAGCTCCTGTATCCATATCATATTCAACGTGTGCAGGGCACAAACAGCCAATCCATTGTTTGTCTCGTCAGTTTTGTTTACTGACGAGGCAACGTTTGGGAGAGATGGAGTTACTAATTTCCACAACGTACACGTATGGGCAGATCGTAATCCTCATGCTGTACTTCAGGCTAGACATCAGCCACAGTTTAGTCTGAATGTGTGGGCTGGCATTGTAGGTGACTGTCTGGTAGGTCCATACGTTTTACCAGCACATCTTACTGGTGCTATCTACAGGGACTTTATCCAGCACACTCTTCCCGACTTACTTCACGAGGATGTGCCCCTGAAAATAAGAAAACACATGTGGTTTATGCATGATGTGGCTCCGGCATTGTCGCATTGTTCGAGATGCACTAACTGGTATCTACCATGACCGATGGATAGGCAGAGGAGGACCAGTTCCATGGCCTGCACGTTCTCCATACCTCAATCCTGTGGATTTTTACTTCTGGGGACATCTTAAATCATTGGTTTATGGAGCAGCCATCCCGGATGCAGAAACGCTTCATCGACGTGTCATGGAAGCCTGTGAAACCATTCGACACCATACCGGATTTCTTGACAGGATGCGACATTCCATGATTCGACGAGTACAGGCATGCATAGAAGCAAGAGGAGGACATTTCGAGCATTTGTGTGTTATAAGTGTACCACTGTGTTGAACACCTCCTAACGAGAAAACAAAGGATTATGTGGTGTAAGGAACCCATATCCCAAGTTTGTAAAAGCATTTCTGAAATATCCTGTATATATACATATATCTCATGAAAAATAAAATGTATATGTTTAATTTTCTGGGAATAGAAATTAAATTAAATTGAGTTTTATTTATGGACGCTCTTTAACTGTTGTGATCCTTAGCGTCCCATTCTATATTGGGCGTGAAGGATCGGATATTTAGGCCTCTTTATCAGGCTTGAGGTTCTTTTACGTGCCGCAAAACTCGATATGGGACCACCGGCTCTACTTCCCTTCCGAAGAATGCCATACTAAAGGTTTTTATTCTGGTAATAGCCTGTGAAGTCCTCTTCATTCAAAAGGAATTTTGTATAATATTGTATAACTGGCGAACGTTAAGCGATAGACAGAAACGTACTACATAAAAAATGTAGATTTCTTTAGAGCACACTATTTATTTCAAATACGTTTTTTGTGGCATAAGCCATTTCTGAAGTATTCGTTATTTAAGGTTCGAGTTATTCATTACTTGGTCATTCTCTTAAATTCCTCCAACATTGAGCAGTTTCTCGCGATGTCATGGAAACAGTATGGAACTTTAAGGCCAGCATATAGCGTCCAGTTTGTAAACATTTGACTATCACTGTTTTTTTTGTATCTATAACGAAGTGTGTAATGTAACAACGGTTCATTTTATTAAATTGTAGCAGATAGAAAAAAAATCTGATGTGTTACACTCACATGACTTTCTCTACTCTTGTACAAACTATTTTTACAAACGCTTATTCTGCATATGCTTCATGTTAATCGAGATATCAATCTTATTGCTAATTTTCTTGTAGATGCAAGGGGAATATGGTAGAATTTAAGCGATAGTCAAATGTTTTAAGAGCTGGTTGCTATGTGGCGCATTCCATTCTCTTTGCATGTCCAGGACATAAAAAAATGAATAACGAATTTAGGAAAAAGTATAAGTATTGGAAAATTTAAGGGAATAACAAGCAATATCTCGAAACGGTTCACTCAACAAAAGAAATGTATATGACATAAATTGTGTATTTTAACGCGATCTACATTTTTTGTGTAGTAAAATTATGTCTGTCTCTTATGGTTTACGAGTTATGCAAAAGGCGTTCACAATGAAGAATACTTTTGGAGACATTCCCAGAAAATTCGAGATATACATTTCATTTCTCATGACAATATCTTAAACATACGTTATTTTAATCAAAATCGTTAGAGGCATTTTTGAGAAAATTAAAATTTTCGAAAAATCTTCCATGTAAAGGGTAGTCTGGGGTGGGGGATTTTCTTGAAAACCTTCGTGTCGCATCTCTGGAAGATACTGAACCTAAATACCAAGTTTGGTGTTTATCCGACAGTTCGTTTCTGAGTTATGCTGTTCACAGACACACAGATAGACACACGGACATGTTTCCAAAAATGCTTTTTTTGGATTCAGGGGGACTCAAAACATATATTTCCGGTGAAATCTCGGTATCGAATTTTTGGGTGGAATACAATACTTCCCCTACTTACTGTACGTAGTAGAGAAAGTAATAAGCTTTAGTAAGAATAGTTTGTACACCCATTAATAAACGATAGAGGGGTAGAGAAAGTCATGTGAATGTATTATATCATATTTTTCCTTTTGATGAAAAAAAATTCAAGCTGTGCTATAAAATCATTTTTAGAAGTTAGAACAGGTTTAAACAGATGCATAAAATAGGGACCAAAGTGAAGTTCACATTATCTATTGTTATTACTCATACTGTTAAGAGTAGATTAATAAACGTCTTATTCAAGCTTAGCAGGGTTTCAAGCTTATGAAAGGGTTTATTAATATATGTTTCTATCCGAAACTACTACTGCCCCTTATGGATAATGCGATGGGTCAGGATTCTTGCAGCTTAGGCATGAATCAAAGGCTTAAAATGAAATTGAACAAAAGTAAACAAAACACTAATAATCCTAGGAATACATCAGATATACAGATATGACCCAAGGAATGCTTCCTGAAAATGACAGAACATCACTATGAGTCTCTAAATGGTTCTCTAAGACAGAAGTGTTAAAAGTGCGGTTTTATTTTGCGAGTGTCACAACCCTACAAGCAAAATGAGATCTTACTTTTAACAGTCCTGATATTTGTAAAATAACAATAAAACAACAGTATATTGATCGCAGGCCTATATGCAGCTAAGAGAAATGGCACCTAGAGTGAGGCAAACGTGTGCAATAAGAATGTTGACTAGCTATCTAGCAGTGCTTACGTTACACTTGTCAATGAAGCAACTACAGAGAGAGCCAAAAAACTACAAACCGGCTGAGCAGTGTTTTTCCTGTCCTCGGCGATCGTTGCCGTCTGATGCTATCACAGAAAAGCGCGGATGAAACCACACATTTTTACTTTCTCTACTACGTATAGTAAGTAGGGGAAGTATTGTATTCCACCCAAAAATTCGATACCGAGATTTCACCGGAAACACATGTTTTGAGACCCCCTGAATCCAAAAAAAGCATTTTTGGAAACATGTCCGTGTGTGTGTGTGTGTGTCTGTCTGTGTGCCTGTGAACAGCATAACTCAGAAACGAACAGTCGGATGAACACCAAACTTGGTATTTAGGTTCAGTATCTTCCAGAGATGCGACACGAAGGTTTTCAAGAAAATCCCCCCACTCCAGATTACCCTTTACATGGAACATTTTTCGAAAATTTTAATTTTCTCAAAAATGGCTCTAACGATTTTGATTAAAATATCATATGTTTAAGATATCTCGAATTTTCTGAGAATGTCTCCAAAAGTATTTTTCATTGTGAACGACTTTTGCATAAATGCTAAAATAAGAGATAGACAAAATGTTACTACACAAAAAATGTAGATCGCGTTAAAATATACAATTTGTCATATACATTTTTTTTGAGTGAACCATTTTCGATATATTGCTTGTTATTCCCTTAAATTTTTCAATACTTGTACTTTTTCTCAAATTCGTTATTCATTTTTTTTGTCCTGGTAGTACAAAGAGAGTGGAATACTCCACATACCAACCAGCTCTTAAAATATTTGACTATCGCTTAAAGTCTACCATGTTCCCTTTGCATCTACAAGAAAATTAGCAATAAGATTAACATCTCGATTAACATGAAGCATATGGAGAATAAGCGTTTGTTAAAATAGTTTGTACAAGAGCAGAGAAAGTCATGTGAGTGTAACACATCAGATTTTTAAAACTATTTTTAAAGGTTTTACTTAACAACTTTATGAAAGGAGATGCTGAAACTGGCCACCATCGTTGTCCATACATTTTTGGCACCTCTTTAGGAAACTATCAATCACTTGCCATAGTTCGCGTTGAGAAATGCTGGCCATTTCCTGGCGGATATTTTGTTTTAATTCTTCCAGGGTGTCTGGGTTTGTCTTGTACACTTTATGGTTTATGTTACCCCAGAGATAGAAATCGCAGGGGCCTCAATCTCCACTAATAATTCTGTCCTCAAACACACTTTCAATTATTCTTATCGAAATATTGGCCGTATGAACTGTTGCAGAGTCTTGCTGAAAAAACGCAAAATCTGCTCCTAGGCTGTTAATTCTCTAAAAAAAAGGGTGGGGCAAAATTGTATTTACATATGTACGGGCTTCAACTGCTGACTCGAAAAGAAATGGCGAGTGATGGATAGTTTCCTAAAGAGGTGCCAAAAATGTATGGACAACGTCGGTGGCTAGTTTCAGCATCTCCTTTTATAAACTTGCTAAGTAAAGCCTTTAAAAGTAGTTTTAAAAATATTGTACGGTTTCATCCGCGCCTTTCTATGATATCGGCAGACGGAAACGAGCGCCGAGGACGCGGACAGGAAAAACACCGCGCAGGCGGTTCGTAGCTTTTTGGTTCTACCTGTATATGTATATCCTACTGCTGCTACCCTTTCGGCAGCTTCTAGAATTTGATCCGGCTCTTGGAATTCAATTTCATCCGCTTTCGTACCTGTCGCCATTTTATCTATTATTCAAGTCATAGATAAAAGAATAACCATTCAGATAAAAGAAAGTACGAGGCTGCCAACACAAGGAACAGGCTAAAAGGACATCGCATTGCAATAATTTGAAGTGTGACGATTTGAAGAATTGTGAACATTAATACACTCCCTTGAGAGATTAGTCGTGGTAAAAGACACAATGAAATGTGAAAGCTAATCAAACCAAGTCAGTTTATTAAACATGGGATAACTACCACGTAATTGGACTTGAAATCAAAGTTGGTACGAATGGAGTGATATAAATATTTTATTGCAGTGGTGTGATAAAGTACAACTTTTAATTAGTGTGTCTTATGTTAAAAGACGTAGTGTTATTTCCAGCTGCCTAAAATAAATACTTAAGGATGCATTTCTTTTGTGTACCAAAAGTTTATCACGCGTCATTGCAGAGGAGAATCAGGTTCCCTCAAGGTGGCTTTCTAAAGTTCCGTTGAGATGTCAACAACTAAATTATTGACAGGCCTAAGAGTCAACACTCTAGTGTCGCCTCTACCAAAATTAATTTCCGTGCAGGTGTGGCACCCGACCTGATTTGTGTAGTTCGCTCGAGAAGTTTATCTTCCTAACACGCCTACTACAGAAACAAAAGTTGACCCACCCGGTACAGGTGTTAGATGGCACACCTTGTAACACACACTAATGTAATTAATTCTCTACAGCAAGAAGCCCTCCAGCGGGCGGTGGTACACAGGGCCATTTCGAAAACTTAATGCTGTAATCTGGGGCTTCGCCAGAAGGTTTAAGCAAATCATGAATCGGATTTGGAGACGTTACGTTCCCAAAATTGCCTCGTGTTTAGGTGATTAAATAGATCAAGAGCCCAGAAATCTTGAGGAAGATAAGTTATGTAGAAAAACTCTTAAGGACTTAGCTACAGAGTTGTGTAATTCCTGTTTGAAACAACACCTTTTGATTTTGGTATGCCAAGAATTTCTGTCGAAATCAAGGACGGGGGAAGCTCGGGTAAGAGACTTTATATGATGAGAGCCTTTGCCTTTGATCTGGAATAACATTTGGTACAGAAAGCTTTTTATACTGATATCGAACAGAGCGACAAACTCATTTCACCAACAATCAGAAGCCTTCAATTTGGGAAATGTTTGTGCAGCATCTGTCTGCTATACGAGGGACATTCTAAAAGTTATCTCCCCGGTTCAGATATCGTATGACAATAGCCAAATTACCGTCACATTGATAAGTATCACCCTTTAGATTGTGCGCTGTAAAGTTCCTGGCGCATAAGTGTGGTCACTTGTTTGTGACGAGCGTGTAAACAAATTAGTGTTAACATTTTCTACAAAATGAACGTAAATGAAATACGGGTTGTGATAAAATACTTAGTTTTGAAGGGTTTCATCCCAGCAGAAATACAAAAGGAGTTATGTTCGGCATTAATGGATTCTTTCCCTTCGTTTTCGATGGCAAAAAGTGGGCTGCTGAATTTAAACATGGTCGTACATCAAATTCAGTATGATGAGCGTTCCTGGTGTCCCAAAACCGCTACGACTGACGGGATTGTGAAAAAACTTCACAATGGCGTACTCAATGATCGCCAAATGAAGGTGCGGTAGTTGGCTGATGTTGCAAAGTCAGTAAGTACACGATGTTTGGGTATGGGATGGATGCCGCGTTTGTGGACAAAACGCTCATTCTAATGAATATTTCTTTTAGACTTGTTTAAGCGCACTAGTGGTATTTCAGACACTACACGCTAGAGACAAAAAACAATCCAAACAATGAATGGCAAGGACACCAAAGAAAGCAACAAGTGTTTTTTCTTCAGGAAAAGTCATGGCTAAAGTTTTCTGGGATTCCGAACGTGTGCTGTTCATATACTACCTCCAGAAGGACCATCACCGGGGAGTATTACACTTCACTACTGAAACAACTGAAGGATGCTATTCTCGTGGTGTGGTGCTCATAAACTACCTCCAGAAGAACAGAAACATCATCAGGGAATATTACACTTCACTACTGGACCAATTGAAGGATGCTATTCTTGTGGTGTGGTGCCCAAAAACTACCTCCAGAAGAACAGAAACGTCATCGGGGAATATTACACTTCACTACTGGACGAACTGAAGGATGCTATTCTCGTGGTGTGGTGCTCATAAACTACCTTCAGAAGGACAGAAACATCATCGGGGAATATTACACTTTAGTACTGGACGAACTGAAGGATGCTATTCTCGTGGTGTGGTGCTCATAAACTACCTCCAAAAGGACAGAAACATCATCGGGGAATATTACACTTTAGTACTGGACCAACTGTAGGATGCTATTCTCGTGTTGTGCTCATAAACTACCTTCAGAAGGACAGAAACGTCATCGGGGAATATTACACTTTACTACTGGACCAACTGTAGGATGTTATTCTCGTGGTGTGGTGCTCATAAACTACCTCCAGAAGGACAGAAACGTCATCGGGGAATATTACACTTTAGTACTGGACCAATTGAAGGATGTTATTCTCGTGGTGTGGTGCTCATAAACTACCTCCAAAAGGACAGAAACATCATCGGGGAATATTACACTTTACTACTGGACTAACTGAAGGATGCTATTCTCGTGTTGTGGTGCTCATAAACTACCTCCAAAAGGACAGAAAATCATCGGGGAATATTACACTTTAGTACTGGACTAACTGAAGGATGCTATTCTCGTGTTGTGGTGCTCATAAACTACCTTCAAAAGCACAGAAACATCATCGGGAAATATTACACTTTAGTACTGGACTAACTGAAGGATGCTATTCTCGTGTTGTGCTCATAAACTACCTCCAAAAGGACAGAAAATCATCGGGGAATATTACACTTTAGTACTGGACCAATTGAAGGATGCTATTCTCGTGTTGTGGTGCTCATAAACTACCTCCAGAAGGACAGAAACATCATCGGGGAATATTACACTTTAGTACTGGACCAACTGTAGGATGCTATTTTCGTGGTGTGGTACTCATAAACTACCTCCAAAAGGACAGAAAATCATCGGGGAATATTACACTTTAGTACTGGACTAACTGAAGGATGCTATTCTCGTGTTGTGGTGCTCATAAACTACCTCCAAAAGGACAGAAACATCATCGGGGAATATTACACTTTAGTACTGGACTAACTGAAGGATGCTATTCTCGTGTTGTGCTCATAAACTACCTCCAAAAGGACAGAAAATCATCGGGGAATATTACACTTTAGTACTGGACCAATTGAAGGATGCTATTCTCGTGTTGTGGTGCTCATAAACTACCTCCAGAAGGACAGAAACATCATCGGGGAATATTACACTTTAGTACTGGACCAACTGTAGGATGCTATTTTCGTGGTGTGGTACTCATAAACTACCTCCAAAAGGACAGAAAATCATCGGGGAATATTACACTTTAGTACTGGACTAACTGAAGGATGCTATTCTCGTGTTGTGGTGCTCATAAACTACCTCCAAAAGGACAGAAACATCATCGGGGAATATTACACTTTAGTACTGGACTAACTGAAGGATGCTATTCTCGTGTTGTGGTGCTCATAAACTACCTCCAAAAGGACAGAAAATCATCGGGGAATATTACACTTTAGTACTGGACCAATTGAAGGATGCTATTCTCGTGTTGTGGTGCTCATAAACTACCTCCAGAAGGACAGAAACATCATCGGGGAATATTACACTTTAGTACTGGACCAACTGTAGGATGCTATTTTCGTGGTGTGGTACTCATAAACTACCTTCAGAAGGACAGAAACGTCATCGGGGAATATTACACTTTACTACTGGACTAACTGAAGGATGCTATTCTCGTGTTGTGGTGCTCATAAACTACCTCCAGAAGGACAGAAACATCATCGGGGAATATTACACTTTACTACTGGACCAATTGAAGGATGCTATTCTCGTGGTGTGGTACTCATAAACTACCTCCAGAAGGACAGAAACATCATCGGGGAATATTACACTTTACTACTGGACCAATTGAAGGATGCTATTCTCGTGGTGTGGTACTCATAAACTACCTCCTGAAGGACAGAAACATCATCGGGGAATATTACACTTTACTACTGGACCAATTGAAGGATGCTATTCTCGTGGTGTGGTGCTCTAGTCTACCTCCAGAAGGACAGAACCATCACCAGGCAGCATTACACTTCACTACTGGACCAATTATAACTATACAGAAACAAATCTGATATGTTACATTCACATGGCTTTCCTTAATCTCTACCGCTTATTAGTGGCTATACAAACTATTCTTACGTAAGTGTTTTCTTATCTGCTTCATTTTAATTGAGATAAACTATGGTCAAATGGTTAAGAACTGGACAGTATAACCTAGCCTTAAAATTTCCTATTTCCATGCAATCGCGACAAACAGCTGACAATCGACAGAAACTTACAAAAATGGCTATATTTTGAACAACTCGAATCACCAATAACGTATATCTCAGAAATGACTGTTGCCACATAAAAGGAAACTTATTTGAAATAAATTCTGTGTTTTAAAGAGATCTACATTTTTGTGTAATATGTTTTCGTCTATGGCTTAACGTTTACCTGTTATACAATATTAAACAAATTTCCTTCCAAACGATGAAGAATTCACAGGCTATTCCCTGAAAATTCAAGATATACCTCTTATTTGTCGTGTAAATTTGTCTTTCATATATGATATTTTAATAAATAAAATACAAGAAATGTTCCATGTAAAACTGAACCTTGTTTTTGAGTTATGTTGTTCACAGATACGGATCTTTTTCTAAAAATGTTTTTTTTTTTATTAAAGTAGTCTCAAAACATGTATTCCCAGTGAAATGTGGATTCGAAAATTGTGTACTTACTATGTACGTGGTGGAGAAACTAAAAACATTTGAAAGACGACGACCATTTGGTTAAAGTTGAACACTGATCACTAAACTCTAGTTTTATCCGTTACAGTTTACAGTGTTGTGAATGGCAACACAAAGTTGCGGACATTCTCAGGTCGACCACAGGAAACTGCGGTTGAACACGACCGTGTACTTTACGAGTAGAGGCTCACATATGAACTTCACCTACACAGTTGTGGTACGTTGCCTTTAAACGCTTGGACATGGCTCTCCTACTGTTCATTACTCTGGTTAATTCTTGTTAAGCCAGCTTTTCGTTGTACGGTACAGTGGGTGTCGCTATGAAGTGGCTTTGAAATTCCAAGTTCTCTGTATGACCACGGGAACAAAACGAAAGGCGACTTCCCAGTTGAGAAAACTATAATTAAATGACAATTCAAACCAATAACAATGAATATCTCGAGAATGGTTAATTCCGCAATTCAAAAAGCAAAACCTACATTTTTGTGTTTATCTTGCGGTTTCCAGTTATACAAAAGTCATTCAGAACGAAGAGGACTTCGCAGACTATTCACGATATACCTTTTTTATGCAAATATATTAAATATATGGTATTTTACTCAAAATCACTAGAGATTTTTTAAGAAAATAATTATTAAGGACATGTTTTCTTGTAAAGGGTAGTTTGGGCGCGCAGTAGTTCTTGAAAATCTCCGTGTTGCATCCTTGGAAAATACTGAACTTGAATATCAAGTTTTTTACTTTCTCTGCTACGTATAGTAGGTAGAGGAATTATTGTATTTCACCCAAAAATTTGATACCGAGTTTTCACCGGAAATATATGTTTTGAGGCTTCCTCAATCAAAAAAAGGTCTCTGTGTTTGTGTGCGCGTGCGTCTGTGAACAGCAACACTCGAAAACGAAAAGTCGGAAAAATACCAGACTTGGTATTTAGGTTCAGTATCTTCCAAATATGCGACAAGAAGTTTCTCAAAAAAATCTCTCCACCCCAGACTACCGTTTATATGGAATATTCGAATTTTTTGATTTTCTAAAAAATGGCTAACGATCTTGATTAAAATACCATATATTAAACATTTACATGACAAATAAACTGTTTATCTTCAATTTTTTGGGAATAGCCTGTGTAGTCCTCTTCATTCGGAAAGAATTTTGCATAATCTTTTACAACTACTAAACGTTAAGCAATAGACAGAAACGTAGATCTCTTTACTACACACAATTTACTTCAAATAAGTTTTTTGGGGTATAAGGTGTTTCTGAGATATAAACCACAAGGAGGTCTCAAATTTTGAGCAACCGGTCGGAGACCGGGAGATCCTTGGTTCAAATCCCGGAAATGACACTGATCTTTTTCAGTCGTCTGATTCTACCTTTCCAATAAACCTAAGGTTTCTGTGCTGGCTATGCCTCTCCTGTTCATCTTCCTGTCAAATATCTACCTCATTCCAACAAGAGATGGCTGGGCCCATTTTTGAAATGCAGGCACCCAGCGAGCGGAATCCGTTGCCTCCGATGATGAGGATAGCGGTGGATTGAAACGACCTACAACTCCTACCTTGGACTCCAAACCACTTGGACCCTGGGGAGCTTCACATGAGCAAGTCAGAGGTGAAGGCGTGGATAGGGTCGAATTAAAATCAACACCCTAGAGACGGGAATCGAAACCCGGACCGTCAGAAACGAAACCACTGCGCTACCTCGGCGTCCTTATCTCGCCAATGTTAAATCTGCTAACTTAATTACCAATTAGTTCAGCAACTATTTAACATATCACAGTGAAGTGTTTTTAGGATGTAGAGGCGTGTCTTGCAGGTTTGCTGATCTATTTTAAACAATAAAGAAAATAAGATTATTATCTTAATATGATCTTTTGACTAACAATTTCTAATAAATTATTTTTAAAGAATTAACAAACAGTGTTGCTGACACCAAAGTAGACCCACAACAGTATTTAGAGCACCTAACATTTAATTCGGCAATCGTCATTAGTTTTTTTTTTAGAAAGTGGGTCACTTATAACAGAAATATCATTCACAGAGTGGAAAAACCTCATACACAAGCAAGTTTGGGTATACAGAACTTCCCAAACTTGATGCAGTAATTTGTACCAGAAATTATTTAAATGTAAAGAGTGATTATAGTATAAATATGCATTATTATGTGACATTGATTTGAGATGTTTGTTGATTGTAATTATTGTTGGGAAGTAAGTTTATACTGCCTTACTGAAACTGACAATAATAGCGTGCAATAATGCAGCGAGGGAGTGAGCTGTTTATCATTATTGGAAACGAGGAAGTTACGTAATGTTGGCGCGTTTTCCTTTAGAATCTTCTGGAACATTTCCCTAGAGCATATGTATTCATAATTTTCATTCGATATTAAAATAGACGCTAATGTTGGCGCGTTTTATTAGCCAATTGCAGTTCAGTTATAATCTTTAGGCATATCGGGGTGTATGAGTATAAAAGGGCTAGGTTAGAGATAGACCCCGTCAGTTTATCAAAAATCTTTGTACACTACACGTCGCCTTCAGTCCGTCAGTTCGTCGAAAATATTTGTATGATACACGTCGCCTTCAGTCCAGCAGAAATATTACACGTCGGCTATCGATTCGCAAGTTACGCGTAGCAGAGTTATGAAAAATCTCAAGTATGGTAAAGTTAATTATACAAAAGGTTGAAGTACGTGAATTAAAAGTGATCAGTAAGAAGTTGTTATAACAGTTTCAGTTCGGCGAGTGTCTAGATCAATGTGTAAATGTGATAGTGAAAGTGTTCGACAATAAAAGTATAAAAGAAATTCTTTCATCAGTGTTATCTTTGGATAAAAGATTCCTTTCCGTTTACACAACCTGTATAAAGAGAAGTGCTCGACCCAAAAGGATAATAGCTAGCCGGAGGACAGTAAACCAAAATTAAATAAAATAACAGTAGCATTCTTTCAAACAAACACTAATACTACCGCAAATTGCTAACACCAGATGGAGCTACAAACCTAACAAAGAATTACGTCACAAAATGGCATCACCACGTAAAATAAACACACATACACAAATAACATTATAAATTTACCATCGCAAATTGGCTCCCAAACGTGGGGCTCAACAACAAATTAAATATAATATAAATTAAACCACATCAAACTTAAAACGTAATACCAGTTTGTAAAACAAAACTACCCCTAAAGTATGGATTACCACTTTATACCAAAGTGTGTAGGACTTGAGTTTTACTTTCTCTACCATGTACATAGTAGAAAATACACGTTTTGAAGACCTCTGGATCAAGAAAAAGCATTTTCAGAAAAAGGTCCGTGTGTGTGTGTGTGTTTGTGAACAACATAACTCAAAAAAATTCGGATCAACACCAAAATTGGTATTTAGGTTCAGTACCTTCCAAAGATGCGACAGGAAAATTTTCAAGAAAATCCTCCCATACCAAACTACACTTTACATGGAAGATTTTTTTTTTAATATTTTATTTTCTAAAAATGGCTTTAATGACTTAACTTCACAAATAAAATGAATTTTCTGGGAAGACTCTGTAAAGTCCTCTTCATTCGGAAGGAATTATGTATAATGTTGTATAACCGGTATACGTTATGCCATAGAAGGAACCATACTACACAGAAAATATAGATGTTTTTAATACACACAATTTATTTCAAATAACTTTTTTGTGGCATAAGCCATTTCCGGGATATCCGTTATTCGTGATTCGAATTGTTCAATGCTTAGCCATTCTTTTCAGGTCCTGTCGATTTTCAGTTGTTTCTCGTGATGTCATGGAAACAGTATGGAATGTTAAGACCAGCATATAGCGTCCAGTTGTTAAACGTTTGACTATCGCTGTTCTCTTTGTATCTATAACGAAATGTGTAATGTAGCTGTTTCTATAAAGGTTTATCTCAATTAAATATAGCAGACAGGACGATAAACTTTTGTAATAATAATTTGTATACCCACTAATAAGGGTAGAGAAAGCCATGTAAGTGTTTCCTTTGTTTCTATAAAATAGTGCAGAATTGATAGTACAAAATGGCAAGTGGAGTATCATTTTTAAAATTATAAACGATACAAATAAAATAGGATATTCCCACTAATAAGACTGCATAAAAGCTGAAAGGTCAATTTCAGCAATTTTATCCATTTAGTCTCCCCCTAATGGATAATATACTTGATAACTTTGAATGTTTACACATAAAATGTACCTACGGAACGGAGGCCTTTTTACAACTTTACGGCAAAGGAGGCTTTTTTACGGCATTGTGGGCAGATTCAAAGTGTTACAGATCTTCACCACGGGCATTACAAAGCTTTGGGTAAGTTGTTGCATTATATTGTAACTTAATCGGTATACAGTTAAAGTCGAGCGATGGTCGTCACTTTTGAAAACGTCTCCAATCTCTGCTGTTGATTCTGCTGCCGGCTGCTACAGTGGTTGGTTGTAATTTTACGGTTTGAAATAGCTGTTTCCACAATAAAGGAGACTAGCAGCGTAACTTGCCGTGAGTTGCTAAAATGCTTAACGGCAGAACCCCTCATGATGGCCGCTAAATCTTATTCACACAAACGCGTCACTGAACGCTTAAAATAAACACGATTAATCACCAGATTAAGTGAGTGTTTCTCACGGTGTCACGAATGTATGAACGAAGGTGTGCACATGGTTCCCTAGGTCGCGGGTTCAATCTCGGTGGAGAGCGATGGAATTTTTTATCTTATTTGCTGAGCGCCTGTTATTGTTTTACTATTTTTAATTTTGAGTTCTTTGTCCTCCGGCTAGCTATTATTACCAGTCGAGCAAATCTCTTAAACAGGGTGTGTAAACGGAAAGGAGTTGTTACTAAAAGATAACACTGATAAAAGAATTTGTTTTTACACTTTTATTGCCGTCACACTTTATTTATTGCACATAATTACTCTTGATACACGCCCGACTGAAACTTATATTTTCGAAAGTAACTATAATCACTTATTTGCCGCACATTATTAATTCGCGTATTTCACATCTTTTAACTAACTTTACGACGCGAGAGATTCTGTAGAACTGCGCGACGTGTAACCCGTGGATGATTCTGTTGAACTGAGCGACGTTTGCCTTGTTAATGATTCTGTAAAACTGCGCGTTACCCGTCTCTGGCTCGGAATTTATACTCCCTCACCCCGATATGCCTAAACATTATAATCGAGCTGCTATTGGTTAATAAAGCGCGCCAACATTAGCGTCTATTTTTATATCCAATCAAAATTACGAACACATATGCTCTAGGGAAGATATTCCCGCCATTTCTAAAGAAAAGCGCGCTACTCTGACGTCATTTGTTTGTCTCTTCTAATTGATAAACAACTCACCCCCTCCCTACATTGTTAGCCGCTCCTGTTGTCAGTTTCAGTGAGGCCGTGTAAACTTATTTCCTAACAATACTTATAAATAACAAACATCTCAAATCATTGTCATACAATAATGTTAATTTACACTACAATCACTCTGGCATTCACAGTGTTGTGATATAAAATACTGCCTCAAGTCGGTGGTCCTGTGTTGTAGATTTAGGGTACGTAAAAGAACCTCAAGCCTGATAAAGAGGCCTCTGAGCAAAATTACCGGTCTTTCACGCCCAATATAGAATGGGACGCTAAGGACCACAACAGTTAAAGAGCGTCCACAAATAAAACCCAAATTAACTTTTTGAAGGTATGCACGAACTAATGTCTCGGATTAGAATGCATGCCTTTATAGTAACTCAACTCCGCCTACTTTAAAGCTACCTCAGCAAGTCCCCTTCTTACCCGAACCAATATTAAAATTCTTACGTGTGCGTCTGTTATCTTGTTGCTATGGGGTACCTCCCCGAATCTAAGAATTTAATTCCCTTTCACTTTTTCAGAATTTCTGCCTGTGTGGCCCTGCAAATGTACAGAACCGAGTCCTAACTGCACCTCAGGAAGTTTTATACCAACATGTTCGCTACTTCGGCTGTTACCAATGACATTACTCGCTAATGAGCTTTTTTATTCGGACAAATCCTTTCAACTCAAGCTTATTACATTACACATTGATTTAATATATGTAAATTATTTGTTGCAATTATTTCTCTATCTTACTAGAATTTCTTTAATTACTTACTTATGTCTTCTGTCAATAATAACGTCATCACAGTGAAATGATAGACTTATCTGTGTGTCTATCCTTCATCGGTCATGGTCCTCCTTCACTGGCCTGCAGCAAGATTAATAGATTTAAATATGTCTGCACCACTAGTGACCTAAAGTAACCAGCAATAAATGGGCGCGAACATTCAGTAACGGACATCGTAAACCGTAAACTCAAATGCTGGCGTAAATTGTTTATCTTATTTGCGTTTTATAGCTGTGGGATATAAGTTTCCCTGTTTTTCTGACAGTTTTTGTGAACAGTTGATTTTACGAACCGTAATATATGGATTTTATTTGCTTTAATACATGTTTATTGTGGAACCAGGAAGAGTATGAGCATCTGTGACAGAAAGAAGCAGTACTACCAGACCTTCAAGGAGCTTTATAAAATGAATTCCCATTTGTTTTACATGCAGGTTTTGTACATTCATTGCTCTGAGCATTTTACGCATTCTAAATGCCATGTCATCGCTAAATTATTACGCTTTGTTGGACGAGGGAATATTTTACCGGTTTCTGTTTCAGGAAGTCTGCAATTATGATATATTACTTTACAGAGCAGTAACTCCAAGTAGCTGAAATATAGGACAGTTTCGACAGGAGGTTCTATGTCCATAGGAAAATGAATGGGTTGCCGCAAACCCAGATCGTGAACACGCAGACAGAAAACAGAAGAAACGAAATCTGCATAACAGATGACTTGACAGAGTTGCATACAGTGGAGGAATTACAGAGATAAATGGTGACCTCCAAGCACCTGCAGAGGATTCCTTATGTTTGCAATTTGGTATCTACTAAAAAAGCGTTGGTTTGTATTCAATGCTAGGGTAATATTTCAAACCAACGCCAAATTACTCGGCAAAAACTATTAGTTTTCAAGGCTAACACTTAACTGCCATGTAGTACATCCGAGGAGGAGGTTACAACAACGTCTAAGTCTAACATTATAAAAACTATGAGTAAAAAAGTGGTAATAAATAGCAAAAATGCCTATTGCACCTTGGGCAATACAGCACACTTCCTGCGAGACAAGGCCAGAAAGCCTAACCTCAAAGAGCCTTTCTACTCCACAGTTCTCTATCCTTTTTACTTTCTCTACTGCGTATAGTAAGTAGGGGAAGTATTGTATTCCACCCAAAAATTCGATACCGAGATTTCACCGGAAATACATATTTTGAGACCCCCTGAATCCAAAAAAAGGATTTTCGGAAACATGTCTGTGTGTGTGTGTGTGTGTCTGTCTGTCTGTGAACAGCATAACTCAGAAACGAACATTCGGATAAACACCCAACTTGGTATTTAGGTTCAGTATCTTCCAGAGATGCGACACAAAGATTTTCAAGAAAATCCCCCCCCCGACTACCCTTTACATGGAACATTTTAAGAAAATTTTAATTTTCTCAAAAATGGCTCTAACGATTTTGATTAAAATATCACATGTTTAAGGTATTTTTATGACAAATGAAATGTATATCTCGAATTTTCTGGGAATGTCTACAAAAGTATTCTTCATTCTGAACGACTTTTGCATAACTGGTAAACCATAAGAGATGGACAAAATTTTACTATACACAAAATGTAGATCGCGTTACAATACACAATTTATGTAATATACATTTCTTGGGTGAACCGTTTTCGAGATATTGCTTGTTAATCCCTTAAATTTTCCAATACTTGTACTTTTTCTCAAATTCGTTACTCAATTTTTTTATGTCCTGGACTTGCAAAGAGAATGTAATGCGCCACATAGCAACCAGCGCTTAAATATTTGACTATCGCTTAAAGCCTACCAATTCCCCTTGCATCTACAAGAAAATTAGCAATAAGATTAACATCTCGATATCTCGATTAACATGAAGCATATGGAGAATAAGCGTTTGTAATAATAGTTTGTACAAGAGTAGAGAAAGTCATGTGAGTGTAACACATCAGATTTTTTTTGGTGCACCCAGTATACAATATGTATCTTTATTGGTGTCATACATTTGGGGGACGTGTTCCCGACATCAAAACAGTAAACAAATTTCATATGAATATGAATTCTGAAATTCATTTATTTCAGAGTTACAACACAAAATCGAAAGTTACAAAAATTACTCGAAGTGGCTTCCTCTTGCTTCGATGCATGCGGTAAGCCTGCGTTCCATGCTCTGGCGTACTCTGTTGGAAATTCCTGGTGTGTTTCGTACTTGGTCAAATCCAGTTTGGATACGTCCTCTCAAAATGCCAACATCAGGTACAGGAGTCGCATAAACCAAGGACTTCAAATGTCCCCAGGCGACGAAATCCATTGGATTTAAATCAGGCGATCATGCAATGGGTCCCCCTCGACCAATCCATCTTTGCGGAAATCGATCATTCAAAAACTTACGAACTATCATGCTGAAATGAGCTGGAGCACCATCGTGTAAAAAACACATTCGTTGGATGATGTCCAGAGGCACATTATCAGTTAAGTGATGCAACTCATTTCTGAGAAACTGGAGCTAGGTTTGTCCATTCAGACGCGGAGGGAAGAAGTAGGGACCAATAAGGTGATCATGAATGACTCCCCCAAACGTTGAGAGAGAACCTCTGTTGATGGTTGTCCTGTCGTACTTCATTAGGATTTTCAAATGCCCAGTTATGAGTGTTATGAAAATTGAAGATGCCGTCGCGAGTAAAACCAGCCTCATCCGTGAATAAGATGCAGGCTAGGAAATTGGCGAACACAGCGGACTGCTGTAACAGAAACGTCTTCTTGGCTCAAAGTCCGCCTCATTTAATCCTTGCACACGTTGAAGGTGATACGCGTACAGAAGATTTTCATGCAGAATTCTCCAGATAGTCGTATGACTAACTCTTTCCCTTACAGCCATACGTCTTGTGCTTTGTGATGGGTCTGCATCCACAGCACGAAGAACTCGTTCTTCAAGCTCAATGCCTCGTACCATTCTTGGTCTCCCAAATCCCTAGTACTCCTCTCAAATGCGGCATTCTCTCTCAAGCGTTGGTGAATTCGTGCGAATGTTCTTGCACACGGTAACAGCCTGTCAGGGTACCTTTCTGCATAAAGTTCAGATCTGCACGGTCATACGTGTAGTGCATATCCGTCTGTTCACTCATGGAATACATCTTCTTTGGCCTATAACAACGAAACGGTTGCTTTTCAGATCCATGTACATATGAACTGTTTTTACTGTTTTGATGTATCAGGATCACGTCCGCCAAATATGACACCAATAAACATACACTCTGTATTTATTTCTGTTCGCTTTCTCTATCGTGTTTTTTTGCTTAAACATAGAGTGGACGACTAGAACAAGACAAGGTAGAATGACACCTCGACCCAAGGCGAATGTTTTATGGCAACCACCACCAGGGGGAACGGATGAAGCGAAGGGACCGCAGGCAAACAGGTCACAGAGACGCGCAGAGGTCCGTAACGATTTCAAGCTTGAGGACCCGATCACACCATCGGGCTGCTCAGAGGAGGCTTCCCTCTGGCGGAGTCGGAGAGAACTCGATCCACCTTAGTCCATTCAAAGAAGGCTGCTAACTGGCAAGGCCGATAAGAACTTTCAATTGAGGAAGCATCTGTGCCATCTGTCCGACTCCATGTTGTGGCATTTGTCACGAAGGGCACCACGCAACTTCACCAAAGTTTTCATATAGGCTGCAACATCCACAGTGGTCCCGTGTTCAGTAAAGTCCACAAATACAACACCATGCAAATCGCAGAGCACTTTCCTAGCAGATTGAGTCACTTTGAATATTTTCTTCACCGGGGAACCAGCTTGTTTCCACTCCATACTTGCCTGCTTGGTTTCGGGTGTGTAGTGGTATGCCCACGACTCATCACCAGTGACGATTCCTTTCAGAATGTCATGCCTCTGACATTTTGCGGGGTTGAAGCTGTTACCGGCCTCCCTGAGCGTGGCGAATCATGGCCCTCTAGGAAGAATGCACACCTCCTGGAGACATTACTACGGTCCATACAATCATCCCCATACACGCCACGCATGTACCTGTGAATATCATTTGTTTTATGCCCTTTGGCCCCCAAATATCGAACCACGCCTCTCTGCTCTTCACACGTCGACGACAGTAACATGCGCGCCATCTTTGTTGCGTAGTTCACGCTTCTCTTGCTAGAGCTGCACATGAAACAAAAAACACCCTGTATAGTAAAAACTTCAAACTATATCTGTGAGAAATTACAACATTCCAGCTGCAATACCAAGGCAGAAAAAAATTAGTGTGCGTTACTTTTCGATCGTCCCTCGTATATCTTGAGTTTTCTGGGAATAGTTGCTGAATTCCTCTTCATTCTTAATGACTTTTGCATAACTGGTAAACGTAAGACAAAAACTCACTATACAAAAATTAAATTTTGTTAAAGCACACAATTTATGTCAAACTTTTTTGAACCGAGCAAGATGCGTCAGGCGGTAACGTTTGTGTCCCGTATTCCGGGGGTCACGGGTTTAAACCTCCGGAGCCGACCAATCTGACCGCAGGTTTTTTCGCGGTTTTTCTTGGTGACTAAGTGAATGATGGGTTGGATAATTTCAGCCACGAATTTTCCTATCATCTCTTTCAGCACTGCATTTCATTTGCTTCCTCTTCACCGCCATACCAGGTATTGGGCTGATCACGATCCTGGATATGCTATGATCCAGCTTGCTCCTCGACAGGCTACCGACTCGAGGTATTGCCTTGTAAGTCCTTATGGGATTGCGTTCTACAAGGAGGAGGATAATTATTCAGTGAAAGAAGAAGAAGGAACGTTTTTTGTGGCGCTAACCGTTTCCAAGTTATTTTTTGTTATTGCTTTGGATTTTGAAACGTTTCATGCTTTTCCCAACTGCAAATCGCCTTTCTTTTCTGTTTCTCTTTCCCTTTTTCTGTTCAGACAAAGAGACGGGCTTTGAAAAGGTGTATCACTTGGTCTTCTGTATTCTTCTTATTCCTACAACGAGATGTGTAAATGCGCACCTCCGTGTTGTGGGGGTAGGTCTGTTTTACATTTGAGAGGTCCCGAGTTCGAATATTGGTTAGGGTGAGTTAGCTGGATAAAGTTTCTTCCGGGTTTTCCCCATCGCCCTCCACCGTTTTGAAGCTACGATCTCGGGTACCATACCAGCATCTGGTTCCCGGCGGAGGGCGATGGATTTTTTCGGGCGTACAAATCCTTAGCATGGCTTCCTTCGGAAGAGAAGTACAGCCGGTGGTCCCGTGTCGTAGATTTACGGCACGTAAAAGAACCTCAAGCCTGATAAAGAGGCCTCTCAGCGAAATTACCGGTATTTCACGCCCAGTATAGAATGGGACACTAAAGACCATACTAGTTAGAGTGTCCATAAATAAAACTCAGTTCATTTCTTTAACTAAGAAGACGAATATCGAGTAAATCTAAGCTAGGGAACCTGGGCCTATTTGAGGACCATTTCAACTACTTCCTTCATCTACCGTTCGATATGATCTGAAGGATTAAAGGACGTTAATCAATCATCAAACAAGCAAGAAATATGACATCCTGGTGGCTAATTGGTCCTTGACGACCGACTGCCAAAACAAAAAAGCGTAAATGAGTAAGGTTTATCTATATTAACAAGAAGTAGATAGAAGAATAAGCTTTTGTAAGAATAGTGTATAGACGAGTGAGTGGAGAAAGTCGTGTGAATACCACACAAAATTATTTAAAGAGCGTCCATAAATAAAACAGCTCAATACGCAGTTGTTAAACATTTGACTATCGCTGTTCCCTTTGTATCTATAACGAAATGTGTAATGTAGCTGTTTTTGGAAACCTTTATTTGGATTAAAATGTAGTCGATAGAAAAGTAAGCGTTAGTAAGAAAAGTTTGTATACCGACTAGTACAGGATAGATGGCGGAGAAATTCATATGAATGTATCACATCAGATTTGTTTTTACATAATATTAAGTGTTACAACAATCACTATTGCTTTCCAATAAACACGAGTGTTACAGTAGAGACAGACTAAATATGAAATAGCATATTCTAAACCATGCTTACTGCCATTTTGGGTACAAGTGTTTTACGTTTTGCAGTGTATAGAATTGATTGCATGTGACAAAAATGCCGTATTTCATAATGCTTCACATTTCTTCATATTTTCTAAGATTTACGATTTCCTTTTAAAATAGTCTCCATTAGCAATGAACGAGATTTCCAGATATTCCATTCGTGCAGTTTTGTGTGAAACACGTTTAGAAAACCCAAGCCATTCTTTCCAGAAAACAAATGTATAACAACTCGCAGCACCCTTTCCAACAAGTTGAGAAAATGTAGCGTCACGTCCTCCATTCTTGAAGGGGTTTTGTTTTCTCGAACCGCTGCTTTTTTGAGGGTGGGCATATTGTAATTGGTAAGTGTTAAGCTAGAGCAAATCAACAACTAACATTTTTTTCCCTTAAGTATAAGGGTTTCACGGTGATTAAAATGTAAGACTCGTGTAATTTGTTTTACTTCATTTCATAATTTATTAATGTAGAAACATCTACAAGGCCTATTTTTAAACTAATGAAGTGAACCTGCTCCAAACCCTTATATGTTTTGACTTTATACAGGGTTATTCAAAAAGAAGAAACATATTTATTTCTAATGAACGACAATAGATGGCGACACATCGATACATCACTGAATAGAGATAAGCTCAAGATTTTATTTTATGTGTTCAAAATGAGCACCATTTGTTATGCGAGGACGACCAGTGCATACGCAACCATCTTCTACGAATTTATGGTATCAGCTGTAAATGTTTTATGACGAGGCGGCTCGTTTTTGAACTTACAATGAAATGCACGCTGCAATGAAACAGTGGATTCACTCTTTACATAATGCAGGACACAAAACGACTTTACCTGTGGCGTCGCCATTTTCTCGTAAACAAACACAGCGCCGCTGAAATTTCCTCTATTCAATTATGTGTCGTATGTGTCGCTTTGCATTGTGGCTTATTAAAAATGAATATTTAAAATCTGTTGCTTCTTTTTGAATAACCGTATATATTTAATAATATTTTGGGGTTTTTCCTTCACTTGTTTTGTTAATATTTTGCCTGTCTCTAAGTATAGCGAGCTCTATTTGGTTTGCAGAGAACATCAAGAGGGCAGTGGATCATACCTTAGTGATGAACAGGGAGGGCGCCTGTCGAGTGCCGAAACCTAAAGTGGTACATGTGAAGGCAGTGTACCCTCATCCAGGAAAAGCTTACATTCCTCACTGTACCATTCTACACCAGTGTGGAGACGACACGGGGTGCTGCCGATCCGAGACCCAAACCTGCACGGCCCGCACTACCCAGCCTGTCGAGCTCTACTTCTATGTGAGTAACTGACGAGCATCACTTTGTTTATTGGTTAATTGTAAGAGAAGTCTTCGCTCATATCTGTAGTACTGCAGACTGCCAACTTTATTTACTCTGCGACAGGTGTCTGTCTTCCTTAAGCACCTTGTTTCACTACAGTTGCCATTTTTGCTGCGTACAAATAGTAATTTTCGTAAGGATATGTCGTAACAGCGACTGAATAACGAACAACACACACACATAGTGACCGCGCGCGCGAAGCTACCTGCGGGCCGCCGGTAAGCGCATCTCGGCCCGGCACCTGTTGGGGCCTTCGACCGAACCTTTAGTTAAGCAATTATGAAGTTAAATGCAGTCAAGAGTTTAGGCAGTGCCAAGTGCAGTTCAGTTGTGACTCGATTCGACAGATCAGTTCTGAGTGTGTCTCAAGGGTAACGCTTTTGCTACGCTGAGCAGTTAAGTACAAAGTGTGTTTAGCAGCAACCGGTTTTCTCATTTTTACTATATATAACTCGGAATGAAATAACCGCGGCATTTATCTTATTTTACATGCATATTCTGTGGAGTGACAACAAGTATTGCAACATGGCATTCTCGAATAACAGTCTTCCGAAGCATTTTCTTTTATAACTCCAATGTGTTCGTATTCAATTATAAGGGCTCTGTAAACCCTTTTTAATCTTTTAATGATTTATAAAATTGCATTAGAAGGTGTTTTAACGCCTCATGTCTATCATAATGAATTAGGCTTTTCAATGGTGAAATAATTATCAAACTCGGTTGAGTGGTTTTTGAGACTACGTTACATACACACACATATGGGACATTCCATGTAAAACCGAAGGGCAAAAACCCTCGACTTTATGTTTCCATTGTAATTTTTTGCTATTAATAACGGATGCTAAGAAAGCACATTTATCAAATATTAGCGTCTAAAACCCAACGGTTGTCACGTTATTGAACGAAAAATATATCGTATTATTACATTTAATCTTATACAGTTTTTACTTATTTTAGGCGTCTTCGGAATTTATAAAACAAAAATATTAGACTGAGAATAATCTATAGTGTCATTAAGAGAATCCGGCAATGTAGGTGAAGTGGTAATGTTAAGGTGTTCGTACTTCTAACACAACAGTGAATAAACGCAGCGATTCACGTGGGTGATGCACGATGATCACTAAGCGCTCTGTGAATCTGTGAGGAAATACTCGGTACCGCATAATGTTTAGTAAGCGTTCTCATTGTTTAACCATGTACAACAGCTTGTTTGGCCTTCAATTCAAAACAAACGTGCGAAAGCGACCATGAGCGCGTAAAGTAATTTACTTCTTTGATTATTTTAGATGAATCCTTATCAGTCACCATTGCAGTAAAATTGTGTTTAAATTACACAATCTTACCATATATAATACAACTATTTTTCTTAATCCGTTACAGTCTATAGCTGAAAAAGTAGAACTTTTTTCACTTAAATAAAACTAAGAACATTACGTTTACTTATGAGTATGAAATTAAGGTTTAGGGAATTAAAATAAAGCTGGATTTAAAGAATTCGATTTAAAGATTTCAGAGTTATAACAGCTCGAAGTTGAGAATTTTAGGAAGATACGATAAATTTGCAGTTTTAATTGCAAAACTGTGATGTTCTGAATTTTAAGTACTTGCATCATGCATGGTATCGGGCTTGTCTCCAAATACAAGTAGTTTCGTTTAAAAAATTCAAGGTAGATTTTCCTTCTGTTTCGGACGATTTGAAATGGAATGTCCCTTATATATACATACAAATTGTATCTCTTTTAGGTATAATATTAATATAGGATTGATATTTCTGCTAAAATTATTTTCTGTATTGTAGTTGACAAAGAAATAATGCAATAGATTGAAACAGTAGGGCCACAGGGTACGTTTATCACCGAAGAAAATAAAGAAAGGTACAACAGATGAGGGTCGTTGCAGCTGTTTGCACCACGTATTGCAGGAGATATGTTTCTTGGAGTGCTCCCCCACGTACGATACAAAGTTTCCGGTGGCCTTCGCCCCACGTTTACTTTTCCGGTGGCCTTCGCTCCATGTTTAGTTTTGCGGTGGCCTTCGCCCCACGTTTAAGAATCAACTTCTTATTTTAATGTTTATTTAAAAATTATATATGTATGACTCGGCTGCATCTGTAGTAATTTTCAGAACACGTATCTCTTAGCAGGGCTGGTGTGGATAAAGAATGAAGGCTTACGCAAATTATAATGGTATTTAACTTCGTTTTATTAATCTTTCACACGATTAAATAACACTTCACTGATGTATCCTACTGTAGAGCTGTGAGATTATTGTTAATTACACCTTTTTAACACGTAAACTTTATATTATTCTCACCGTAATAACTTTTCATGTCTCACATTGAATCTGTATCGTACCGCTCGGGTCCGCAATCTTGTAGCGTCTGCCGCTTGAATTTGTATATTTCTTCTATTTCAAGTCACTGATTCGCTAAGCCTATTCCAATAGAATACTTTTATTTAACTTCAGCTTTTTCTAGTTGTTGATTCGCTATTTATGAACTGTTTTAAATATTACGTTATTGTTCCAAGAATTATTAGTAATATTTATTAAACTTTCTAATTTATTATTGTCTCAAGATTACCTCATTGTTACCTCATTGTTAGCAACTTCCGGCTTCTACTTTATAATTCTGTTGGCTACGAAAAGCAGCTTGCCTCTATTTTCACAGCTCCTACATTGTTAAAATACTAATACATTCACATAACATTATTATACATGTACATAATAATATAAACATGATATGACTGTTACATACACTATATATATATATTATATTATACACACATATTGCTTTAAGGCGGGCTGTTATTTAATTTTATATTATATAATTAGACTGATATCATTTAAGTGTTAAAAATACTGCCTCACAGAAAAACTGGGGGACCACCTTCAACGATGACGACGAGAAAGACAGGGATCCCGTGGTTGTTTACTTCAAGTTCGTATCGTTTTCAGCTGCTAACATTCGTTGCCAAGGAGGAAGTGCTAACGGGTCAGTTTTGTGAATATGTGAGTGAAATGACGCCCGACCCGACCTCTTTAATCGCCTACAAGATGTAGCCTTTGATCACGTTGACAGAGAAAAACGCGTCGTGTTTTTAACATTTACTTTTGGCTCAGGGGTACAGAACCAGTTCCTCCCAACAATAGGCTCACAGTGTTGTCATATTGTTTTGATTGCCGTGGTGAACAAGTAGATAAACCGCTCGGCTAAAGCCTGCCCACGAATTTCTCTCACATTAATCACAAAGTAGACATGGGCACGAATGCAGTAATCCGAATAAGTCGCTTTTTTTAAACTTCGCAGGTGTTTGTTTTACACCCCTCAATGTGGGTGTTCTTCAGCCTTTACGAGAAGCCTAAAACTGCTGAGTTTGAAATATAGAGGTTACAATGTACCAAAGTCACTAGAATCTGGTGATATTCGCGTTGTTAGGTTCCAATCATAACCGGCACCTGTTACATGTAATGGTTAGGTTAGTTATATTGTATGTTGGTGCCCTGTTTTACATACGATGGTGTTCAAACTTGCACGCCGACCATTTATATTCTTATATATTCTTTATTGTCCCTTCAACTTTAAACTCGTATCGCGACTACTTTAGAATGCAGAACATGATTACAATAAAAATACAATATTTTAAACAGTAATAGTACATACAACATTAAATTCTCATGATAGGTGTGCTAAGTATTGTTATAAAGTTTTAGGTTCTTTGTTGTGCTGAATTTAGGGCGTCTGGTGGGCTGTTGGGCATATCACATCTTTCCCTGTGTTGCACATAGCGACGGAAGGCTGTGACGAGATGATGAACTGTGAGATTGGATCTGCAGAGGTCGCACACAGGAGGAAGGTCACGGTTGAGGTGATGTTTGTGCGTTATAGAAGTATGTCCAATACGTGGTCGAGTTAATACAACTTGGTCTTTGCGGTTGAAATGATAGTGTTGAAGTTTGGACTCGGAAGTATAGACATCGTGTAACTTGCTTCTAGATGTGGCTTTCCATGTTTGTTTTTTGATGAAGTTGATGAAGATCTTGATGTCCTGAGGGGGATGTTTGGCGTCTTCTTTGCCTACTTGATCAGCTGATTCATTACCCAGTATTCCGAGTTCAGGCGAATGATACTGATTGACCTGAGATTAGTATTTGGTTGTAGAGTTTCTGAAGTTCTTTAACAATGTTTTGGAGGGTTGAGGAATGTAAAAGCACTGAACGGGTCGGAGAATATTATGCAATTATATAGGTTATCTCTTTTAAGTATATACTCCAATGAGAGTTGAATTGCGAACAATTCACAGGAATAGGCAGAAAGATAGTTGGGAAGACTATATTGTATCGTGTAATCAGGGAATACCGCTGCACATCCAGTATGACCGCTGACCATTTAGTCGGCAGCTGTCGCACTTATTACAAATTAAATGTATTGCTACTTAGATTAGTTATAGTTATATTCATAAAGCTAATTATACGGGTAATTATTAGGTTAGTTAACTGAAATTTGAATAGTGTTTGTAATTTTTTATGTAACTTCTCTGTTTCTGTGGGGTTTGATTTTTAAAGGAAGAAGATCTGTGCAGAAAAAAAACCAAGAAATTTAATTGTTTGGTTTAGGTAAGTACGTCGAAATCGTATTTCTCCGGCCGTTTGCGTCGCACATTCTCCTTAATCTTTCCAGCACTTGTTTGTAGAACACTTGATTCACTGTTTGACCCTTATTTACAATGCCTTTAATGTCAAAAAACACAATCATTGATCGAACTTGTCTGTCCTTTTTCGGGCATGGAGATGAAGGACTCTTCCATTGTGAAAATTGTTGCTTCGTACCCATAAATCCATGTTTCATCACCAGTAATAATTTTCTCCATAAACTGTGGGTCATTTTGTAGCTGTTCTTTAAGGTCTGTGCAGGCAATCCACGGTCTTCCTTTTGGTCATTTGAAAGCAGGCGTGGCACGAACTTGGCGGCAATTCTTCTCATGTCCAAATTGTCTTTCAAAATGCTTTGAACATATCCAAAGGAGAGTCCTAATGAGTCAGAAAGTTCTCTTATTGTAATGCGCCTATCATTTAAGACCATTTCATTCACCTGGTTTATATTTTAATCAGTATTGGTGGAACAGGGTCGCCCCGAACGATCTGCATCTTTAACTGATGTCACACCCCTTTTAAATTTAGTAAACCACTCAAATGCTTGGGTTTTGCCCATAACTTCCTTCCCATAAGCTTTTCTTAACATTTCATAGGCTTATGTTGCAGTTTTACCGAGTTTAAAGCAAAATTTGATGTTCGTGCTTTGTTCTTCGTAATCTGACATTTTTGCTACGCGGAAAAATCGCAGCACATGCAAAACACGTGTTCACTTCAGAGCGTCTACCTCGTCACTGCATGGTCACAGGAAGTTACGTGACCTCTCATTTTTATCGAGAAGGAACGCTGCATGTACAGTCTGAATAAGAATTAAAGAAATCTCAGCGTCAACATTGTTGTGAAGCTATTCAGGAAACTTCTTGATCACATCTCGTATATGATATGACAATGACCCATAATACTAGCAGAAGACCGAAATAGTGCGTATTTTGTAAATAGGTTGTCTAATGATTTCTCTGGTTATATTTCTGGTGCTTCAAGTCGACCACCCTGACATGCGGCATCAGCTATTCTTTGTTTTTTTAGTAATCTGAGTTATGCTCCGTCCCCTGTAGGTACTATACAATTCTACCATTATAAACAGGTTGTTGCTGCATTCAATACCGTGCACAATTAGCTCATTATGGCACGCGTGCCTATAACACCAATCACGCAATACCAGTATTCTAGGTTGCCGTGGCGTATAGAGAACACATGAAACGTTTTGTGGTATTCTCTTCCCTGAGCAACTTGCAAAACCTGTGTAAATTATTACATATTGAACAATTAAAATCTGCATTTATAATTATTTACCATACTGTGCTGTCAATAGGTTGCCGGCCCTCGTAGCCGTGGTCGCTGGAGTGGGCGCTCCGCAAAACTGAGGTTCGCGGGTTCGAGACCTGCCACGGGCATGGGTGTTCGTGTGTGTAATTGTGTTGCGGAAATAAGCAGTATGAAAACAGTAAAACACAGTAACATAAACTGGGTACAACAAGGGAACTTTAAAAAAAATCTGATGTGTTACACACACATGACTTTCTCTAATTCTGTACAAACTATTTTTACAAACTCTCATTCTTCATCTATTTCATATTAATCGAGATAAACATTTGCAGAAACAATCTTTTGACATGCAAAGGGAATTACATTTTACACATAGCGACCAGTTCTAAAAGTATTTGACTATCACTTAAGGCCTACTATGTTCCCCTTGTTTTCTATTTACAAGGGCAATATAGAAATACAGTAGCCTTTAAGCACATACATATCTCTTAATAGCTGGTTGCTAGGTGCAGCACCATTCCCTTTGCCACAGATTAATACTCTTTGCATATCCAAGACAAAAAAATTAATAACGAATTCCCATTTGAGAAAATAAGTATTGAAAAATTTAAGGGAATAACAAGCAATATCTCGAAAATGGTTCACTCAACAAACAAATGTATATGACATAAATTGTGTATTTTAACGCGATCTACATTTTTTGTGTAGTTAAATTTTGTCTATCTCTTATGGTTTACCAGTTATGAAAAAGTCGTTCACAATGAAGAATACTTTTGGAGACATTCCCAGAAAATTCGAGATATACATTTTATTTGTCATAAAAATATCTTAAAGATCTGTATTCGTTAGAACTATTTTTTAGAAAATTAAAATTTTCGAAAAATGCTCCATGTAAAGGGTAGTCTGGGGTGGGGGATTTTCTTGAAAACCTTCGTGTCGCATCTCTGGAAGATACTGAACCTAAATACCACGTTTGGTGTTTATCCGACTGTTCGTTTCTGAGTTATGCTGTTCACAGACACACACGGACATGTTTCCAAAAATGCTTTTTTTTTGGATTCAGGGGTCTCAAAACATATATTTCCGGTGAAATCTCGGTATGGAATTTTTGGTTGGAATACAGTACTTCTCCTACTTACTATACGTAGTAGAGAAAGTAAAAAAAATAGGCTACACCACAGTCCATAACACCTGCTCGCTTCTCTCCCAGGAAGCGAATGCACGCAAGTGTTATAGGTTCAACAGCAGTTTTCCTTTTCAGGACAAGTTTTACCACTGTTTATAAACTGTGTCGCTAAGTGGAAGCACAAACAAAAACATTTGAATTCCTTGTTTAATTAGAACCATCCCAACATGTCTCTTATGCTAGATCAGCAAGGAAATGTATTTCACTCGAACAACTCGCTTGAAATGATCATCATGTAAATCAAAATTATTCTCCATGTTCTTTCGTTTTTCAATAATTTGCGTGTGCATCTTCGGTCTCTCTTATAAACTATTATTTGCGCTAAAATTAATATTTTCTCAGAGCAATAATATAAACTGACAAAAATTTACTCTATTGTGCTATTATTACTGTTTCGGCGGGAATCCTAGCTGCGGCGGCCGGCACACGAGCCGCTATGCTGTGTCCACAGTGTGAAAGGTAAGTACAGCACAGTTTTACTTTCTCTACTACGTACAGTAAGTAGGGGAAGTATTGTATTCCATCCAAAAATTCGATACGGAGATTTCACCGGAAATACATGTTTTGAGACCCCCTGAATCCAAAAAAAGCATTTTTGGAAACATGTCCGTGAGTGTGTCTGTGAACAGCATAACTCAGAAACGAACAGTCGAATAAACACCAAACTTGGTATTTAGGTTCAGTATCTTCCAGAGATGCGACACGAAGGTTTTCAAGAAAATCCCTCCACCCCAGATTACCCTTTACATGGAAAAGTTTTCAAAACTTCTATTTTTCTCAAAAATGGATCTAACGATTTTGATTAAAATATCACATGTTTAAGATATTTTCATGACAAATAAAATGTATATCTCGAATTTTCTGGGAATGTCTCCAAAAGTATTCTTCATTGTGAACGACTTTTGCATAACTGGTAAACCATAAGAGATAGACAAAATGTTACTACACAAAAAATGTAGATCGCGTTAAAATACACAATTTATGTCATATACATTTTTTTTGTTGAGTGAACCATTTTCGAGATATTGCTTGTTATTCCTTTAGATTTTCCAATACTTATACTTTTTCTCAAATGGAAATTCGTTATTCATTTTTTTTTTGTCCTGGACACACAAAGAGAATGGAACTCCACATAGCAACCAGCTGTTAAAACATTTGACTATCGCTTAAAGCCTCGATTAACATGAAGTAGGTGGAGAATAATTATAAAAATAGTTTGTACAAGAGTAGAGAAAGCCATGTGAGTGTAACACATCAGATTTTTGATAGAAACCAACAGCTATGCATTTTCCCGTATTTACTGAGAGACAATTTTATTTAAATCACGAGACAGTATAGGACATTCCAGTACTAATATTTGCTTTTAGCTTCTCTACGTTATTATCAGAAATTAAAACACTAGTGTTGTCTGTAAATAAAGAGAATTTTGCATTGTTATTCTGGTTGATATCCACAAGATCATTCTTATACAGGAGAAACAACATGGGACCTAAATCTGAGCCTTGTGGGACTCCGCATTTAACTGTTAGTTCATTTGATAAAACCGATTTCACCTCCTTTTCGTTATCATCATAGTATTCTATTTCAACTACTTGGTTTCTATGCGTAAGATATGAGCTAAACCAATTGTAAGCTACCCCTCTAATGCCATGTATAAATAGTTTTAAAGAAGAATTTCATGACCTAGAAGATCAAAAGGCTTTGATAAATCGAGAAAGGCAATACAGTGCTCAGGGTTGTGTAATTCCTGTAAATTTCTGTTGTTAATTAATGAAATAAATTAAGGGGGACATACCAACAATATTCTGCAAGTTCTATAATCCAACTAGAGAACCAGCTGCAGCAATAAGATGTTGCCAAACGGTTGTGTGGCGCTGTGCAAAGTGTGTGGTAGCAGGAATGGGTGTTTCTCCGTGTCTGTCCCCTAGGTGCTTTATATCGCTGAAGAATGGCCAGTGACAAGGATTAACGATTTGCCAGCGAACATGGCCGGGTTCTCGCCAAGTGCGTGACAGCAGCCGGCTTTTCTAACACGTCCCAGTCGGCAGACCAATTATAACATCAGACAAACGATTCTGGAGCTTTGATGGTCCTATAACTTCTTTCCCTGCTACTAGAACAAACAGTATTGCATTCCACGCAAAAATTCCATACCAGATTATACAGCAAATCCCTGAATCCAGTCTCGTAAACAACATAACTCAAAAACGACAAGTCGGATAAATACCAAAATTGGCATTTAAGTTCAACTTCCAAGGAACACGAAGATTTTAAAAAATCCCCCTATCCCAAACTATTATTTACATGGAAAAAATATTCCATATCTTTTGTTTTCCGAAAACCGGTTCTTAACGAAGACAAATGAAGTGTATATCTCGAATTTTCTGCGAAGTCTGTGAAGTGCTCTTTTCATTCTGTAACTTTTGAATAATTAGCAAACCGTAAAATCTTACTGCACAAAACATGCAGATCTCGTTAAATCTCACACGCTTTATGTCAAATACCACTTTTTATGTCACTAACCATTTCCGAGATATTCTTTTTTATTCATTGGAATTTTCAAATGCTTTATACTTTTCTCAACTGCAAATCGCTATTCACTTTTCTTTTTTCTTTTTTGCTTGTTTCTTCCGTATTCATACAATGAGAGCAGAATTTCAAAGCCATTACGTTTCAAAAAGATTTAGCTTACTGTAGGTAATCATCTTATACCTAAAGTTTTATGAGAGTTATTTGTAGAAGAGTGAGTAGAGAAAGTCATGTGAGTGCAACACGTCAGATTTTTTACTTTCTCTACTACGTAAAGTAAGTAGGGGAAGTATTGTATTCCACCCAAAAATTCGATACCGTGATTTCACCGGAAATACATGTTTTGAGACCCCCTGAATAAAAAAAAAGCATTTTTAAAAACATGTCCGTGTGTGTGTGTGTGTGTGTGTGTGTGTGTCTGTGAACAGCATAACTCAGAAACGAACAGTCGGATAAACACCAAACTTGGTATTTAGGTTCAGTATCTTCCAGAGATGCGACACGAAGGTTTTCAAGAAAATCCCCTCACCCCAGAGTACCCTTTACATGGAACTTTTTCGAAGATTTTAATTTTCTCAAAAATGGCTCTAACGATTTTGATTAAAATATCCTATGTTTAAGATATTTTCATGACAAATGAAATGTATATCTCCAATTTTCTGGGAATGTCTCCAAAAGTATTCTTCATTGAGAACGACTTTTGCATAACTGGTAAACCATAAGAGATAGACAAAATGTTACTACATAAAAAATGTAGATCGCGTTAAAATACACAATTTATGTCATATACATTTGTTTTGTTGGGTGAACCGTTTTCGAGATATTGCTTGTTATTCCCTTAAATTTTCCAATACTTGTACTTTTTCTCAAATTCGTTATTCATTTTTGTTATGTCCTGGACATGCAAAGAGATTGGAATGCGCCACATAGCAACCAGCGCTTAAAAGATTTGACTATCGCTTAAATACTACCAATTCCCCTTGGACCTACAAGAAAATTAGCAATTAGATTAACATCTCGATATCTCGATTAACATGAAGCATATGGAGAATAAACGTTGGTAAAAATAGTTTGTACAAGAGTAGAGAAAATCATGTGAGTGTAACACATCAGATTTTTTTAATTGGGATTCATCTCGTGAGTGATTTCCTTCGCAGCAACATTATCTTTCGTTCAATTTTTGGCTAAAGAAGGCTCCCATGAGGACCTGTCAAAGCTGGTTTGCCATGCAGGACGCGGTTCCTGACGGTCATCATCTAAAAATACAGTGACGTAATGTTATCTGTGAGAGATCTGGCAGGATGGTTATGACAGCAGTTGGACTACCAGTGTTGGAGACACGCCCAAATGCGTGGATACAGTGTGAATTGAGTATGCGGCGCTTCTCTTTATCTTGATTCATTATGGAGACCTGATCCGCCTTTTCAATAGCTTTCTTCGTGGCCAAAATGTTACGTGTTCTCTTCCTGGCGCTTAGTAGTTCCGCACTGATTCAACGTTCAGAGCTACAGAGCTGCTTTAAATTGACTTCCATGTACACACATATCCTGTAATTCAAGTATGATTTAGTGTAATGTGAACCTGCAAAACTTTCGTCGAATACAATGACACGCTCCCTTAATGCATTACGTGGATATTAAATGATACAAGTCAGATACATAATGTAACAAAAATGTACGGCACAAATTGCAGGACACATTCCTCACACGTAGACGAAGAAATTATGTTATTGTGAACATGGGTCTGAACGCTTTGTTACCATGCTACAACTCATTTTCTCCAACTCATTAATCAGGAATACACACAAGAATAGAACGTACCAGCATACCACATGCAAATCTTTCTCACAGATGTTCAATATGCCCTCCGTGAGCATTGATACATGCATCAACCCGCCGCCGTAGTGAATCCCGGATGTGCTGATGTATCCCTGGAGTATTGCGTATAGTTTCGCAGCCTTTCATAATACGGGCACGGAGACTGAGCATCTGGTACTGGGGTTCGATGCCCCCACAAATAAACGTCCAGTGTGTTTAGGAGGTCCAGGGAGCGCGGAGTCCAGGCAAGTGGTCCACCTCTACCTATTCATCTGTCACCGAATCGGTTATTTAGAAGCCGACGGACATTAACACTAAAATGTGGAGGTGCTCCATCGTGCACGCAGTACATGTTTTGTCGCACAGCTAAAGCCACATCTACTAACAGGTGAGGTAGAACATTCTCTACGAAATTATGGTAACTTTGCCCGTTGAGCCTGGGTGGAAGAACGTGAGACTCTACCAAAGAGTCCCCAACAATGCTAGCCCAAACATTGACAGAAAATCTTTGTTGATAACTTGCTTCAACATTTGCATGAGGATTGGCGTTAGACCATACATGCCGATTGTGATAATTGACAATCTGATCTCGTTGAAACGACGCCTCATCTGTTTACAGCACCGTTGCACTAAGATTAGGGTTGACACTTTGTTGCATAAACCATTCGTAGAAGCGTTTCCGTGCAGGAAAATCAGCTACTGATAGTGCCTGCGCACCTGTAAATGGTATGGGTACAGCCGGACCTCGTAAAACTCGCCAGACAGTCCATGTGGTCAATATTCATTGTTGCAGCTACTTGTCTTGTACTGACACTAGGTCGTCAACAGCCTGAAGAATTGCCGCCTCCTCGTCCTTCTAGGCCTCCCCTGGTCGCGAGTATCGGGCTGAAATGCCCCATGTTCCCTAAGACGACGATCAATGGCTTCAAACGTTTTCCTGTCGGGGCACCTTCGTCTTGGAAATCTCTCCCGGTACAAACGTTGAGCACAAGCTCCATTGCCATCTGCTAATCCATACATCAAATAGGCATCTGTCATCTGCATTTGTGTACACTACCATTGCACGAGCCAAGTCTGTGATCAACTCTACTAGTACGTAGTAACCCGTGTGCTTGGCAAGGTCGTACTGCTCACCGGAACAGTTGATGTTACCTGTAAAAGAGCAATGAGTAAGTCGCGTGGCAACAGGGACATGTAAACCAAAACACTGGCGGTGCATGTACGATAATGACAACGTAACCAAGAGTGCATGTTCCCCATGATTCTAACGTTCTGTTTTCCATGATTAATGAGTTGGAGAAAATGAGTTGTAACATGGAAACAAAGCGTTCCAGACCCATGTTCATAATAACATAATTTCTTCGTCTACGTGTGAGGAGTGTTTCCGGAGACGGCTTGTCGCTTCAACAGTACAGGAACCGTTCACTGTTACACACTGAACCTGAAACACACACAACTTGACAGCAAATATTTTGATGCCTCAAAGACGCACATGACTGAAATAAATGAAAGAATTGAGTAGTTTTTATTATTTTCCCTACACTACTGACCGATAGTAAAGGGCTGTATTCTATTGAGAAGTATTGTATTCTACCCAAACATTCTATATAAGGATTTCACTAGAAATACATGTTTTGAGGTTCCTTGCATCAAAAAGAAATATCGGATGAATACCAAACTTAGTATGTATATGTAAATTTTATTTGTCATACAATATCTTAAACATGTAGTATTTTAAACAAAATCGTTAGAGCCATTTTTTAGAAAATAAAAAGTAAGATATTTTCTATGAAATAATTTTCAGAGGGGAGTATTTTTTTTAAGTCTTCGTATGATTGAAAGACGCTGAACTTCAAGATACCAAGTTTGGTATTTAAAACTTTCCGTTTTTAAGTTATTATGCTCAAAGACAGACGCGCACACACCCGAGCGTTTTTCTAAAAGTCCGATGTGCTACATTGAGATGACTTTTTCTAACCACAATCGTTTGTTTTTATATAACTTCTACAAAATATTGTTACGAAAGCTTCATGTTAATCGGGATAAACTTTTGCTGAAGTAGTTGTATTTCGTTGTCGGTACAACGGGAATAGAGGAAGCCGTAGCCATAGTCAAATATTTAAAAGCGAGTGGCTATGTGCTGGCGTTGAAATTCCACTCTCTTTCCCTGACATCGTGAGAAAAAATAAATAGTGACAGCACTTTAAAAAATGAGAGAGTATTGAAAAGTCAAAAAAATAACGCGCATCTAGAAAATGGTTGATGCCATGAAAAAACTTTCATGAAATACATAGTGCGTTTTAAAGAGATCTACATTTTTTATCTGTCTATTATGGTTTGCCTTCAACTGATTACACTCCTCTCTGTAGGACCTACACCCCCAAGGACTTACAAGCGAATGCCTTGCTTGGGTCATGGCATATCCAGGAAGAGTGATCAGCCCAATACCTGGTATGGCGGTAAAGAACGGAATGAAATGTAGTGATGATAGAAAAATTTGCGTATCAAGTTATCCAACCCAGCATTCGCCTAGCGGCCGTGGTAAATCGAGAGAAACCTTGGCTCAGATTGATCGGCCCCGGACGTTTGGACCCAGGACCTCCTGAATGCGCGTCGCACAGGATACCGTGGCGCCACCTCGCTCGTTCTTATGGTTTATCAGTTATACAAAATTCCTTCCAAATGAAGAGGAAGGACAAATATCATTCTGAGGTGCTAAAGTAATTACTATTCCTTATTAGAGGTTGAGTTAGTACAGGCTATTCCCAGAAAATTCAAGCTATACATTTTATTTGTCATGTAAATGACTTAAACATAGTATTTTAATCAAGAACGTTAGAGGCAATTTTAAGAAAATAAAAAATAAGGGAAAATTTGCATATAAAGGGTAGTTTGTGGTGAGGGTATTCCCTTAATCTTAGTGTCACATCCTTGGAAGATGCTGAACTAAAATACCAAGTTTGATAACGACTTTTCGTTTTTGTAACGTGAATGTTACTCTAAAAATCTGATGTGTTACACTCACATGACTTTCTCTACTCTTGTACAAACTATTTTTACAAACGCTTATTCTCCATCTACTTCATGTTAATCGAGATAAACATTTGCAGACTCTATCTTATTGCTAATTTTCTTGTAGATGTAAGGGGAATATATATTTACAAGGGCAATATAGAATTACAGTAGCCTTTAAGCACATACATATCTCTTAATAGCTGGTTGCTAGGTGCAGGACCATTCCCTTTGCCACAGATTAATACTCTTTGCATATCCAAGACAAAAAAATGAATAACGAATTCCCATTTGAGAAAATAAGTACTGAAAATTTTAAGGGAATAACAAGTAATATCTCGAAAATGGTTCACTCAACAAAAAAAATGTATATGACATAAATTGTGTATTTTAACGCGATCTACATTTTTTGTGTAGTAAAAGTTTGTCTATCTCTTATGGTTTACCAGTTATGCAAAAGTCGTTCACAATGAAGAATACTTTTGGAGACATTCCCAGAAAATTCGAGATATACATTTTATTTGTCATGAAAATATCTTAAACATATGATATTTTAATCAAAATCGTTAGAGGCATTTTTGAGAAAATAAAAATTTTCGAAAAATCTTCCATGTAAAGGGTAATTTGAGGTGGGGGGGATTTTCTTGAAAACCTTTGTGTCGCATCTCTGGAAGATACTGAACCTAAATACCAAGTTTGGTGTTTATCCGACTGTTCGTTTCTGAGTTATGCTGTTCACAGACACACAGACAGACACACACACGGACATGTTTCCAAAAATGCTTTTTTTGGATTCAGGGGATCTCAAAACATGTATTTCCGGTGAAATCTCGGTATCGAATGTTTGGGTGGAATACAATACTTCCCTTACTATACGTAGTAGAGAAAGTAAAAATGCTTTTTCGGATTCAGGGGTTCTCAAAACACGTATTCCCGCTGCAATATCGATATCTAATTTTTGGACGGAATACAAATACTCTTGGTAAGCGGCAGAGAAAGAAAAAGTAAGTCTACCTATGATAAGATGTTTCATTACAAAGTGTTGAAGCAGCAGGGAGTGTCATTGACTCGACACGCCATATTTCCGCAGTTATCTAAGCGAACACGGCCCATGTCAAGGTATAAACGCCCTCCTCTTCCTCACCTTTACCACCGTATCATTTAATCTAATTTTTCAAGATGTACAGTTTTCATTGCCTCCCCCATATCTTGCGACAATCTTCTGCGTTATCGTGGTTTTACCTAGACAATGGGGTGAAGAGCTCGTAACTCGTGAGGCCGTCTCCATTATTTTACTGTCTGGGGAACTGCAATCTGACATTATCAGAGCATCTGACTAGCTGCGAGTCATAGTCGCAACTTAGCATTATGCCGTACCCTGTTCTCTCAAAATAATATGTTTTACCTTAACAGCACTCTCTTACAAAGAGTTGTAAGCATGGAACTTCTAACCAGCTAAGTGCCAAAACATGCGAGGGGGATTGACAACTCAGTGACTTTTTAAAGAAAATAATACTTTTTCCAAAATATCAATTTTATTTCTCAACATAGTCTACTATCAATTCAGTACACGTTGCCCAACGTTTCTCTAATGTTTTTAACCCTTCCCTAAAATATGATCTTTCGAATTCTGCAAAATATGAGGTTGTTTCTGTCATGATGTGTTCACTAGACGTGAATTTATTCCCAGCGAACCCTTTTTCAGGTTTGCAAAGAGGAAGAAATCTGGTGAATATAGTGGGTGAGGTAGCAGTTCGTAGCCCAATTCCACAAATTTTGCGATGGCAATGACTGGCTTGTATGTAGGTGGATTATCCTGGCGAAAGAGAACCTTTTTGATACCCAAACATTCATGCACAGTGTTATACACCCGTTCACTCTAATGTTTACGGTCTTTGTTATCTCACGGATTTTCACTCGGCGGTCTTCCAATATCTGAACTTTGTTCACCATTTCGTCTGTTGTGACCTCAACCGGCCGTCCTGTACGCACAGCATCTCTTGTGCTCGAACGGCCACATCGAAATTCTGTAAACCACTCGTGAACCATGTCATGTGATGGAGCAGTCCCCATAATACTTGTTGAGCTTTTCTTCCGTTTCCTTCACTGTCTAGATAAAAACAGAACAGTGAAGAGTGACAGATGAAAAACTGGGCAAAACGAGAGCAGACTTTTCGTGTGTAGTAAGAACATCCATACGAGTGTATACAATGAACCTTGGGTCCAAAATGCATTGTTATGGATGTAAGGCCAATGTCAAACAATACAAGCTATCTGAGTCGCAGCATTTACCTGCAGGACATGAGTCCACACTGGGTGTCACTCTTAGGCTATTTATGGTCAGCGCGTAGGCCTGGCAAGAACTTGGATTTTCGCTGGGGCTGGAATTCTCGAACCTGGCGGAGGTTGTAGCGCCCCAGGGCTGAGAACGAACCCGAGGTATCAGAGGGAAGCAACACTCGGTGAAGTGTAGAAATTGAGTACGTGGTGAATCTAGTTCAACAAAACTCTGTATTCCACTCACCGTGATTTCACCGGAAATATATGTTTTGAGGCGCCATAAATCCAAAAAAGCACTTTTAGAAAAAGGTGTGTATGTGAACAGCATAACTCAAAAAGGAAAAGTTAGATAAATACGAAACTTGGTATTTAAGTTCAGTACCTTCCAAAGATGCGACACGAAGATCTTCGAGAAAATCCCCCCCCACCTCCAACTACCCTTTACATGGAACATTTTTTCGGAATGTTCAATTTTCTCAAAAATGGTTCTAATGATTTTGTTTAAAATACCATATACGAGTATTAAAGATATTTGTGACAAAATGTATACCTTGAATTTTCTGGAAATAGTCTTGAAGTCCTCTTCATTCGAAGAAATTTTGTTTAATCTTGTAATAGGTAAACGTTAAGCGATAGACGAAAACGTACCACACAAAAAGTGTAAATCTTTTTAAAACACACAATTTATTTCCAATAGCTTTTTTGTAGCATAAAGCATTTCCGAGATATCCGTCATTAATGGTTCAATATTTGGCCATTCTCTTGAAGTCCTCAGTTGTTTCTCGCGATGTCATGGAAACAGTATGGAACTTCAAGGCCAGCATATAGCGTCCAGTTAAACATTTGACTATCGCTGTTTCCTTTGTATCCATAACGAAATGTGTAATGTGGCTGTTTCTGCAAAGGTTTATTTGGATTAAAATGAAGTAGACAGGAAAATAAGTTTTCGTAAGTTAAGTTTTTATGCCTATTAATGAATGATACATGTGAATGTAACAGACAAGATTGTTTTATTTAGTTTGTTTAATTTTGAACTGTTACCGTTCAACACTATGGTAAAATACTGTTTCATTGTTCCATCTGTCCAACGAACGAACATACAATCAAAAGGTTTGCCAAATTTCAGTGTTGCTGGCTCCAAACTTATCGGTTGAGTGCGGGAACCCAGTAGCGCGTACGTGTGCCCAATTCGACAGACATTCCACTGTGGAATCGCTTCATGATAAAGTTTCCAATGTCCTGATGAACCTGCCGATACTTTTGCGGTGTATCCCCTCGAGATTTTTTAATTCAGATGTAGTTTTCTCTGTGGAAACGTGATCTTCATAAACATCAAGGACGTTCAGATATTTTCAGCGGCTTCCAAAACTTTGAGACTTCCCCACTAGTCATTCTTGTGAAGACATTAGGAACTATGACCACAAATGGTTCCCAGATAATGATGGGGGAAAAATGTTTTTACTTTCTCTGCCATCTGCCATAGTAAATAAGAGGAAGTATTGTATTCTACCCAAAAGTTTGATGTCGAGATTCCGCCGGAAATACACGTTTTGAGGCCTTGTGAATCCTGAAAAGCATTTTTTAGAACACTGCGTATACGTGCATGTATGTTTGTCTGAAAGGCATAACTTAGAAAGGAAAAGTTGGTTAAACATCAAACTTGGTGTTTAAATTCAGCGTCTTCCAAGTATGCGACACAAGTATTTCAAGGAACTCTCCCCCCCCCTAATCACAAACTACAGTTTACATGGAAAATGTTTAGTTATTTTTTACTTTCTTGAAAAATAGCTTTAACGACCTTCATAAAAATACCATATATTTAGATATTTGCATGACAAATGAAATGTATATGTTGAATTTTTTGGTAGTAGGTTATGTGTGTATATATATATTATACAAGCGCAGTCCCAGAAGACCCGACCTGATGTATACATAGTGGTTGTTGCCAACAAATGACTTGTGGTAGAAAGTACCACCCTTATAAAGCTAAGTTTGAAGTTTGACTATGTTACGTTGTTTAGTAATTGTTTCACAGCCATTAATTGTGAACTCTCTCAGCGAATTTGTAAACATGGATAAGACTGGCCATCGTTATGTGATACAATACTTTCATTTGAAAGGCCTTAGTCCAACTAATATTAAAGCTGAGCTAGATTCTACTCTGGGGGAGTCTGTTCCTTCGTTTACAACAGTAAAATATTGGGTGGAAGACATTAAGTGAGGCCGTACAAGCTGCCAAGACGAACATCGCAGTGCTCGACCAAATGAGGTGACCACGTCAGAAATTGTGAAGAAAATCCATAAAATGGTATTGGATGACCGTCGACTTAAAGTGCGCGAGCTAGCAGACATCGTAAGCATTTCAAAAAGTGCTGTAAATCGCACACTAACTGAAAATTTAGACATGAGAAAGCTGTGCGCAAGATGGGTGCCGCGTTTACTCACAATGCAACAAAAACAGCATCATGAGGATGTTTCAGTCCAGTGTTTGGCGATATTTCGCTGCAATCAACCCGAGTTTTTGCGTCGATTAATAACCATGGATAAAACATGGGTGCATCACTTAACACCTGAGACGAAGGAACAGTCAAAACAATGGATTGAAAGGCGAGAATCGGCTCCAAAGAAGGTGAGACAGTTCCATTTGCAGTCAGTTTTTTTGACTGATATGGGATAATTTTCATTAATTATATTCAAAAAGGAAAAGCAATCAGTGGCGAGTATTATGCAAACTTATTGCAGCATTTGAATGATAAAATCAAGCGAAAACGGCCGCATTTAGCGAAAAAGAAAGTTCTGTTTCCTCAAGACAATGCACCAGTTCACACATCCATTATCGCCATAGCCAAAATCAATGAGTTAAAGTTCGAATTGCTTCCTCATGCACCCTATTCGTCAGACTTAGCCCTCTCTGATTATTTTCTATTTCCAAAGTTGAAGAAATGGCTCGGTGGTAAAAGATTTACCAACAATGAAGAGGTGGAGTTTTGCACTTGATGGCTATTTTGCAGAACTCGACGGTTCTCAGTATAAACAGGATATCGAAGCTATTGAATATCGCTGGGAAAATTGAATCGAGCTGAAAGGAGACTATGTAGGGAAATAAAGATGTTTTTATCCCAAAATTTTTGTGTTTTCTTTGTTAGGTCGGGTACTTCTGGGACAGCCATCGTGTGTGTGTGTGTGTGTGTGTGTGTGTGTGTGTGTGTGTGTGTGTGTGTGGGTGTGGGTTAACAATTTCCGATATGTTCCTTGTTATTGGTTTGAGTTTTCAAATAGTTATATTTTTTTCTCAAATGGGAGTTCGTTATTCCGTTTTTTCTTTCTCGTAATCATACAAAGAGCATGGGATTCCAAAGTCATCATATAGCAATATGATCTTTAAAAATCTGACCGTCACTTTACCTACCGCACCCTACAACGAAATGTGTAAATGTGGATTGGAAGTTTATCTGGATTAACAAGAAATGGGTAGGATAATACACTTTAGCAAGAATAGTTTGTGGAAGAGTGAGTCGAGAAAGAAATATGAATGCGACACATAAGATTTTTTTCCCGATAAACCACATGATGTTCCCAAATGCATATTGATATTCTCTAATGGCACTTACGATCTCGTAAGTGTTTTAAGTCCCGGGCTTCATAGTTAACCACTATTAGGTCAATTAGTGTTAACTGAATGTTCTTTCACACCTGCCGTGTATAGGCTAAAGTTGGAAAGGGCCATATCTGAAGATCCATGGTTCAAATCCCGTCTATGAAATTGAATTCTACCTTTTCAACTTTGAGTTTACCACGTTTGCCGATAGTATGGTATAGAGCCATTGTTGTCAGTAATTTTGGAATGACCCCCAGTACTTTATTGGCTGAGTTACGGCACCTGTACTCAGAATATATTTGAGGGTCAGGAAATGCCCATGTCAGCTACGCTGCTGTGTATGTGGAATATGAATCTCTCCACGTGACATCTGACGTGGCTTTCAGTTATTCCAAACGCACCTCGGGGGTTTTGAAGGGCATGTCCGCCAATAATGCCGTAGCGAGGGAAAAGAATACGAATTGTCACCAAAATGATGTACCTGTGGAATGTGATGAGGGTGGCAGGGTGTGACCTGCTGGGAGGTGCTTCAATTGGAATCGGAAGACACGAACGCCGCGGGCCCTTCCATTGTTTCACGTGCGCGCGTGCACTCTGGGTGGGCCTACCCCTCCGAAATGATTCTGTTTTGTCAACATGAATCAAAGGCGTACCCAATAATGTCTAATCTGTGAACCATTTGTATTCTTCTTCGTTGCGTTCAGAAACCCGAGCAGTAGGTCACGTTTAAAACCGTGGACACAGGGCACCAGTCCCATCCTGCTTGTACAAGCTGTTGCAATCTTTTTTTCTTTTTGCTTTCTCTACTACGTATAGCAAGTAGGGGAAGTATTGTATTCCACCCAAAAATTCGATATAGACATTTCACCGGAAATATATGTTTTGAGACCCCCTGAATCCAAAAAAAAAGCATTTTTGGAAACATGTCCGTGTGTGTGTCTGTGAACAGCATAACTCAGAAACGAACAGTCGGATAAACACCAAACTTGGTATTTAGGTACAGCATCTTCCAGAGCTGCGACACCAAGGTTTTCAAGAAAATCCCCCCACATCAGATTACCCTTTACATGGAACATTTTTCGAAAATTTTAATTTTCTCAAAAATGGCTTCAACGAATTTGATGCAAATATCATATGTTTAAGATATTTTTATGACAAATGAAATGCATATCTCGAATTTTCTGGGAATGTCTCCAAAAGTATTCTTCATTGTGAACGACCTTTGCTTAACTGGTAAACCATAAGACATAGACAAAATTTGACCACACAAAAAAGGTAGATCGCGTTAAAATACACAATTTATGTCATATACATTTTTTTTGTTAAGTGAACCATTTTCGAGATATTGCTTGTTATTCCCTTACATTTACCAATACTTATACTTTTTCTCAAATGGGAATTCGTTATTCATTTTTTTATGTCCTGGACATGCAAAGAGAATGGAATACTCCACATAGCAACCAGCTCTTAAAATATTTGATTATCGTTTAAAGCCTAGCATATTCCCCTTGCATCTACAAGAAAATTAGCAATAAGATTAACATCTCGATTAACATGAAGCATATGGAGAATAAGCGTTTGAAAAAATAGCTTGTACAAGAGTAGATAAAATGTAACACATCATATTTTCTATTTTATTAACAAAGGCTCTTAACGTTTTTGATGAAATATACCATACGTTTAAGATCTTTGTATAGATGTACATGTTGAACTCTCTGTGAATAGTTCTCTGCATTCTTAGTCATTTTTGTATAACTGGTAAACTGTAAGAGAGAGACAAAATCTTACTACACATAAATGTAGATCTCGTTAAATACACAGCTTACGTCACATAAACACTTTTGTGGCCCAGCATTTCCGAGATATTTTTGTTAGAGGTTTGAATTTTCAAATACTTATACCTCCTTCTTTTCAAGTTATAATTTTTTATTCTGTTCTCCTTTTTTTCCTTTCCTTTCTTTCGTGCTAATGCAAAGAGCATGAAATTTCAAAATCATTACAGAGCAACACGTTCTTAAAAAAATTTGATGTGTTACACTTACATGCACTTACATCTGGCGTGGGGGGATTTTCTTGAAAACCTTCGTGTCGCATCTCCGGAAGATACTGAACCTAAATACCAAGTTTGGTGTTTATCCGACTGTTCGTTTCTGTGTTATGCTGTTCACAGACAGACACACACACAGACACACACAGAGATGTTTCCAAAAATACTTTTTTGGATTCAGGTTGTCTCAAAACATGTATTTCCGGTGAAATCTCGGTATCGAATTTTTGGGTGGAATACAATACTTCCCCTACTTACTATATGTAGTAGAGAAAGTAATATACTATCGCTTTGTGTTGGATATTTTTCTTATACCTACAACTTATGTGTAAATGTGTAATCAAAGTCCATGTTCATAAACAGTTAGTAGACAGAAGAGTATAAACTTTTGTAGGAATAGTGTTTAGAAGAGTGAGTAGGAAAAGTAATGTTAATGTAACACATCAGAGTTTTAGAAACTGCAAAGTCCACAGTTTGATTATAGTAAAAATACAACAATTTTCGATATTTTGTCCCAAAAATATAATTTTAAGCATATACTTATACCTAGCACAGAATACTTAGCCCATCAAATCGGTAGGGACAAGTCCTGAAAAGTTCCTTTGATTGCATATGAGAGTATATCTTGAAGAGGATAGTACATATGTACAGAGGGGACAAGCACCGCACGAGCCTATGGGCCCTCTGTGCTTCTAATGTGTCCCCTGAGAGGGATGAGACGTGAGTAACCGGTTCCGGATGACGATCGGCGCAAGCATGAGCGGGGTCCTTAACGTTTCCAGATCGAACGCATCCTCCTCCGTCCAACCCCACTCATGAGTCCTTAGCCCCAGGCGAGCGCTCTTGGTGGAGGCCCTCTTCGGATGCTGCTGCTTACGGGCAGTCCCAACCGACGCCAGGGAAGAAAATCTACAAAGCGCACCTCCACCGTCCAGCCACAACCCGCCTAACACCGTTGCATGATTCTACGACTCTGAAATGGATGACAATGAAGAAGACGATGTGCACAGGAAGGTCGTGGCAGAAGAGGAAGTATTCAACGGCGACCCGGGGAAACCACTAAAAAAAGTATGGGTCAGCGTGGATGGTCGTCGGGGATCGAACCCGAAAAGCCACTACCGCCACGCCACCTCGCTCTGCATCTTAAAGAAAGTGACGGCGACATCTGCAACAATTCTTATGCCGATTGGAACCGCGACAGCTAAGACAGGACAATGACACTGACGTCCATTTGGTTCATTCTTATTGATGTTGTTTCGTTAATCCCTGACACCCATCAAGAAAGAGTGTGGCGTTGTATTGTAAGGAAGGCCATTTAAGTTTAAACTGAATCAGTTATCACTTTTCATTCGCTATAACCATACAGTACACGCAGTTCATTGCACCTTCACACTCTCTCGACAATAACCCTTTGTAGCAATAAAGAAGCGATCAAATATAATAAAGAACTGACATCACGACGATCAAACAATGAACATTTAAAGGAGTAACGACTGTGAAATTTGCTGAAATTGACAAATGGAAAAGAAGCTTGATTCTTGGGAAAAGTAGCATCCTATTAAACAATCTTATGTGCATTCACATGACTTTCTCTACTCACTCTTCTACAAACTATTCCCACTACTTCTTGTTAATCGAGATATTTACATTTCACATTTACACATACCGTTGTATGTACAAACAGAAACCAAATTTTAATTTTGTGTTTATTGACAACAAAGATGCAGTAACGTGCTATTGCGTCTTAAATGTACAGAATGTCTGGGAGATTACTTTGCCGTTAAAGATTGTGCTGAAAATGCCCTCGGCCGCCTCTAGGCACAGCGCATCACGTCGTTCCGTGTTCCTGGCAGTTCGCTGTAGCATTGCGTTATCAACACCGTGTAGCGTAGACAAAGCCTGTTGAGGTCAAGTCCGGTGATCTTACTAGTCACGAGTTTCTTGAGATTATTCGGTCGTAGAAATAACTTTGGATCAGCACCATAGACTCACGTGACGTATGGCAAGTGGCAGCATCCAATTGAATAGGTACCCTTGACGCAGCTGAACGAACTCACTGAAAATGCGTCGGTACTCCTCGGTGTTCACTGTATCCTCGAAAAACTTGAGTCCTATTGTTCTCTTTGCTGATAGGGCGCACCAAACTCCGGCTTTCTTGAATGCCATGTGGATTTTCTGCTAACCAAATGCGTGATTACCGTGAGTTTACGCAACCGCTTAGGTGAAGCCATGCCTCGTCTGTGAAACATGTAATGAACAGTATGCCAGGATATTGAACTTACGAGGGCTGTCCCAGAAGTACCCGACCTGACGTGTATCAAGCAGTTGTTGTTTCAAACAGACGACTGTGGTAGAAAATACTACCCTTATAAAGCTTAAGTTTGAAGTTTGCGATGCTACGTTGTTTAGTAATTGTTTGCCAACCATCAATAGTGAACGCTCTCAGCAAATTTGGGTAAAACTGATCATCGTTATGTAATAGAATAGTTTTATTTGAAAGGTCTTAGTCCAACTAATATTAAAGTTGAGCTAGATTCTACTCTGGGGGAGACTGCTCCTTCGTTTACAACAGTAAAATATTGTGTGGCAGAGTTTAAGCGAGGCCGTACGACATCGCAGTGGTCGACCCAAATTGTGAAGAAATTCCATAAAATGGTAGTGGATGACCGTCGACTGTGTGCTTGAGCTAGCAGACATCGTAGGCATTTCAAAAAGTGTTGTACATCGCACACTAACTGAACATTTAGACATGAGAAAGCTGTGCGCAAGATGGGTGCCGCATTTACTCACACTGGAACAAAAGCAGCGTCATGAGGATGTTTCAGCCGAGTATTTGGCGATATTTCGCTGCAATAAACCAGAGTTTTTGCGTCAATTTATAACCATGGATGAAACATTGGACCATCACTCCACACCTGAGACGAAGAATTCAAAGGGGAGAATCGGCTCCAAAGAAGGCGAGACAGTTCGAACTGCAGACAGGGTCATGGCGTCAGTTTTTTGGGATGCGCGTGGGATAATTTTAATTATCTTCAAAAAGGAAAAGCAATCAATGGCGAGTATTATGCAAACTTATTGCAGCATTTGAATGATGAAGTCAAGCAAAAACGGCCGCATTTAGCGAAAAAGAAGGTTCTGTTTCATCAAGACAATACACCACTTCACACATCCATTATCGCCATGGCCAAATTCAATGAGTTAAAGTTCGAATTGCTTCCTCATGCACCCTATTCGCCAGATGTAGCCCCCTCTGATTATTTTCTGCTTCTAAAGTTGAAGAAATGTCTTGGTGGTAAAAGATTTGCGAACAATGAAGAGGTGGAGTTTGCAGTTGATGGCTATTTTGTAGAACTCGACGGTGCTCAGTATAAACAGGGTACCGAAGTTATTGAACACCGCTGGGAAAAGTGTATCGAGCTGAAAGGAGACTATGTAGGTAAATAAAGATTTTTTTTTTTCAAAATGTTTGTGTTTTCCTTGTTAGGTCGGGTACTTCTGGGACAGCCCTTGTAGGTCATCTGGAAGCGACAACATGCCACCTTTTTAGCCTTGTCTGGCTCAAGCAGCTCATAAACAGACGTTACTCTATAAGACTTTAAGCCGGCTTTCTTCGTGGCTCTCTAACACATTGGTATACGAGTAACCGGTCTCCTGCAACAGTCGCCGGAAATATAGACAAAAGTTGCTTGCTGGATTCACTCACAAGATGTCCAGTTGTGTCCATCTTGAGTACCAGTGCCAGAGTTGTGTTCCTTTCTGGACGATTGGGAAACCAAATTCTCTCTGGTATGCCCTTTACGTGAATATAACCGAGTGGGTTGTCCAATAGTTATTTTAGAAGAAATGCCCCTTGCTGTAACGTGTACTGCGCCTGAAACGATCAAACGACAATGACAATAACAAGTTGCAACTCCAACTGCACTATTCTTTGATAAATGCCCAAAGCTCCCGCGCGACATACACTCAACATTGCAAGACCTCCCGCGTAATTCGATAGGTAAGTGAAACATTTCATCGTATTCCTACTCAAATACCGGAAGGAAGATAATCATGAGCTTTATATGAATCACTCTGTGTAAGAATTTAGTGGACTAAAGTGATAGCCAGATGTTTAAAATGCTATGTGATGTGATGGCTTTGAAACTCCATGTTGCTTGCACGACCACGAGAAAAATCCAGTAGCGACTTACTGCTACAAAAAGGTACAAGAATTGAAGTACGTAATTTTGTTGTAGGAGTTATTTTTGTTATTATCCCCACGTTGGGCCACCAATTTGAAGTAAGTGGTTTGTTACGTTATTTGCACCACGCTACAATTTGAAGTAGTTTGTATTGAAGGAGTTGTATTATATTTCAAATGTTGGGAAGTAGTTGCAACCGCACGTATGGTACCCGGTAGCCTTTGCCCCAATTTTTAAAAATATTAACTTTGTAATTTGACTGTTTCTTTAAATATTATATATTTATATTTGCCTCGGCTGCGTCAGTATTTTTTTTAGAGACATGGATGTCTTGGCAGGGTTGTGATGCGACAGGAATGTAGGCTTACACAGATTATAATTTTACTTCACTCCTTTTATTAATACTTGATACGATTTAAATAACACTTCACTGATATAGAGAGCTGTGAGATTCTGTTTATTGATTAATTATACATTTTAACAGTAAACTTATTTTTCGTCTCTTACGAATACGTACTAAATTTCTTGAGAAACTTTTTGCGTCTGGTTAGTAACAGTGTCTGCAACCAACTGAACTCTAAATTTGTAAAATGTTCTCCTTTTCGATTTCTGATTGGCTAATCCTACTCCAATAGAATACCTTCATTTAACTAAAACTTTTTCTGGTTATTGATTGGCTATTTTATAAACTGTCACTAAAATTTATATTATTGCTTCCAAGAATCAGAAGTAGTATTGTTAAACTCTCAAACTCATTATTCCCTCAAGGTTACCTCATTGTTAGCAACGTTTAACCTATTATTCTCACAGCTCCTACATTATTAAATTACGTAATGCATTCACATAACATTATTGAACATGTATACAATAATATAAGCATATGCAATGATTGCTATATACATTTTACAAATTATTACATACACATATTGCTTCAAGGCGGGCTGTTATTGAATTTACATATTATATAATTTGACTGAAATCACTTATGTGTTAAAAATACTGCCTCAGAATTCAAATCAGTAACGAAGAATATCTCGGAAACGTTCAAAGCTACAAAAACTTCTTCGATATAAACTGTAGCTGTTAACGAGATCTACATTTTTTTATAGTAAGATGCTTTTCTCTCCTACGGTTTATCAATTAAAGTCATTCCGAATAGAGTGCTTTATAGGCTATTTCCAGAAAATTCAAGATATGTTTTTTTTGTCATATAAATACAAGTATCTTAAACTTATGGTATTATAATCAAAATCGTTAGAAGCCATTTTTGAGAAAATCAAAAAATAACGAAACATTGTCCATGTAAAGGACAGTTTGGGGCAGGGATTTTATTGAAACTTTTTATGTCGCATATTTGGAAGACGAACTTAAATACTAAGTTTGGTGCTTAATGTGTTTTTCGTTTTTGAGTCATGTTGTTCAGACAAGAGACACACATACAGTCGTATTTTAGTCAGAATATCAAAACGTGTATTTTTAGTGAATCTCGAAAAAAACTGTTGCACTCTCAGAAATAAAATCATTTTGCCAATTCTATGTAAACGAAAGTTTAAAATTCAGAATATGCTTCTCCATGTAAAACCACGTGGAGTGTATGACGCGGTAGCAATTCTTGACTCTCCCTCAAATTGGATGTTTTTTACCCAAATAGGCACTAGGAGACACTGTTTCATTGAGCCACATGCACTGAAATGCCTATGAGCGCTGGAGGAAACAGCTGACATCATTATAGCCCTCAGTCTTTTCGCTTCAAAATATAAATTCGAAAGAGTGATAGCTATACTTTGTAGCATTGAACAGAAAGGTTGTGAAGCCTTATTGTAAACCAAGAAGCAGCGTCGTGAGATATGAACATAATGTACGGAGCAGACAAGAAGCACAGCGGCCTTGCTTGCAAGCTGCGTGACTTGCTGCCCAAAAACAAAAATATATTGGTAAATGTGATTCTTTTCGACATGTCGTCTCGTAGTCGCACACGCTCAGTGCCAATTAATGACTGTCTTTCAGCTGCCGAGCTTATAAGCTATAAGAATTTATCAAATAAACCGTCCGAATTTATCAATACTCGTAAAGAATAACTAACAGTTGACCTCGGCGCCAGTAGTAGCAAGTAAAATGTTTCACATTAGTGTGACTTTCAGCATTAAAATATACCAAAATACAGTAACGAATGTAACTCGGCAAGCAGAGGAGTTCGCCAAGGATGCAAGCAGCGTCATTGCGTGGTATAATCAAGTGCTAGGCTCTACGTGTTGAAGCATGTGTGTCATCTACTGGCGGCTTCACACTACCTGCCTCCGGTAAATAACTTGTTCACGAGCACCTACGAGCGCTGGATTTACATGTAAGCGCGGACACAAAAAAAAGTGCAAGTGATTTGCTCCATGAAGTTCATCCGACAGTTCAACAGCAATTTAAATGAAATGTTTAAAAAAAATTCTGATGTGTTACACTCACATGACTTTCTCTACTCTTGTACAAACCATTTTTACAAACGCTTATTCTCCATATGCTTCATGTTAATCGAGATGTTAATCTTATTCCTAATTTTCTTGTAGATGCAAGGGGAATTGCTAGGCTTTAAACGATAAACAAATCTTTTAAGCGCTGGTTGGTATGTGGAGTATTCCATTCTCTTTGCATTACCAGGACACAAAAAAATGAATAAGAATTTAAGAAAAAGTGTAAGTATTGGAAAATTTAAGGGAATAACAAGCAATATCTCGAAAACGGTTCACTCAACAAAAGAAATGTATATGACATAAATTATGTATTTTAACGCGATCTACATTTTTGTGTAGTAAAACTTTATCTATCTCTTATGGTTTACCATTATGCAAAAGTCGTTCACAATGAAGGATACTTTCGGAGACATTCCCAGAAAATTCGAGATATAAATTTCATTTGTCATGACATTATCTTAAACATATGATATTTTAATCAAAATCGTTAGAGCCGTTTTTGAGAAAATTAAAATTTTCGAAAAATGTTCCATGTAAAGGGTAGTCTGGGGTGGGGGGATTTTCTTGAAAACCTTCGTGTCGCAGCTCTGGAAGATACTGTACCTAAATACCAAGTTTGGTGTTTATCCGACTGTTCGTTTCTGAGTTATGCTGTTCACAGACACACACATGGACATGTTTCCAAAAAATGCTTTGTTTGGATTCAGGGGATCTCAAAACATATATTTCCGGTGAAATCTCGATATCGAATTTTTGGGTGGAATACAATACTTCCCCTACTTACTATACGTAGTAGAGAAAGTAAAAAGTAACTCAAAATTACCCCGGTCACATACAAGAGTGCTTGGGGGCATTTACTGATGCACATAGATGCATGTAAATATGAAGCTTGAAATCAGTAATAGCACAACTTGTATTTGAATGCAATCATAATGTATTTACGTGTCTAATGTTTTCAGTTGGACTACCAGGATGTAAATGAAGCACCGTTTATGTAAAGTTTATTCATTAAAGTAGCAGAGTTATTTAACATGTTGGTCTGTTTATTACCTGCTAAAGGGTTCTGCTCCTTCTAGAGAGTACCTACAGACAAGTTCACTTTTTTCAGTTTAAAGTAAGGCTGACACGATCATTGTAGCCGAGCACGCGCCAGGTGTTTAATAAGTTAACTGTAGAATAGTTTACCTTTTGTTTAACATAAGCGTCACATGCAGGGGTCCAGAGTTAGACAAAGGGCAGATTTGAGTGCAATATGGTGTGTAAGCTTAATAGCCACTCATGTGATTGCTTTCGTAAATACTGTAGTGAATTTGAGAACTAATCAGCACATACATAGATATTTATGTTCTTGGCTCTCTCTAACGATATTTATTAGCATTTTCAAATCAATATACTGACCTTTTTTTAAGTTCCCTTGTTTACCCAGTTTATGAATACCGTGTTTTACTGTTGAATTTACCGTTTATTACAGCAACTACACATACATCCATGCCTGTGGCGGGACTCGAACGCACAAACCTCAGCTTGGCGGAGCGCCGAAGCTATACGCTCCAGCGAACACGGCCACGGGGGCCGGCGACATCTGCAAAGAGAGCAGAATGGTATATGTCACAATTCATTTCTTTTTTGCGCAGTGAGAAATCTGTATTAAACCAGCAAGCTGGCGGCGCGGTAACGTGTGCGACTCACCGCGAATTTTCTTATCATCCAGTTCCATCACTGCGTTTTATTTCTTTCTTCACCGCCATACCAGGCATTGGACTGATCACACATCCTGAATATGCTACGAGAGTTTGCTTGCTCCTCGACAGGCTATTGACACAAGACATTGGGCTGATCACACTTCCTGGATATGCTATGATCAGAGTTTGCTTGCTCCTCGACAGGCTATTGACACAACACAATGGACTGATCACACATCCTGGATATGCTACGAGAGTTTGCTTGCTCCTCGACAGACTATTGACACAAGACATGGGACTGATCGCACATCCTGGATATGCTATGATCAGAGTTTGCTTGCTCCTCGACACGCTATTGACACAACACAATGGACTGATCACACATCCTGAATATGCTACGAGAGTTTGCTTGCTCCTCGACAGGCTATTGAGACAAGACATTGGGCTGATCACACTTCCTGGATATGCTATGATCAGAGTTTGCTTGCTCCTCGACAGGCTATTGACAGAAGACATTGGGCTGATCACTCATCCTGATATGGTATGATCCAGAGTTTGCTTTTCTTCAACAGGCTCCTGACCCAAGGCATTGGTCTGACTATCCTTCCTGGATATGCTATGATCCAGAGTTTGCTTGCTACTCGACAGGCTACTGACACAAGACATTGGGCTGATCACCCATCCTGGATATGCTATGATCCAGAGTTTGCTTGTTCCTCAACAGGCTACTGACACAAGACATTGGGCTGATCACCCATCCTGGATATGTTATGATCCAGAGTTTGCTTGCTCCTCGACAGGCTACTGACATAAGATATTGGGCTGATCACCCATCCTGGATATGTTATGATCCAGAGTTTACTTGCTACTCGACAGGCTACTGACACAAGACATTGGGCTGATCACCCATCCTGGATATGTTATGATCCAGAGTTTACTTGCTACTCGACAGGCTACTGACACAAGACATTGGGCTTATCACCCATCCTGGATATGTTATGATCCAGAGTTTACTTGCTACGCGACAGACTACTGACACAAGACATTAGACTGATCACTCATCCTGGATATGCTATGATCCAGAGTTTACTTGCTACTCAACAGGCTACTGACACAAGACATTGGGCTGATCACCCATCCTGGATATGTTATGATCCAGAGTTTGCTTGCTACGCGACAGGCTACTGACATAAGATATTGGAATGATCTTACATCCTGGATATGCTATGATCCAGAGTTTGCTTGCTACTGACCCAAGATATAGGTTTGTAAGTCCTATACAGAGGAGGATAATCTGTTAAAGAAGAAGAAGAATTCCATATTAATATTATAAAGAGAGAACATTGTGTGTGCGTGCTTATCTCAAAAACAACTCAACCGATTTTTATAACCCTTTCATCATTGAAAAGTACAAGTGATTCTGACGGACATGCGGCTACAAGACACTTAACTTCATTTCATAAGTTATTAAAGGATTTAAAAGAATTAAAAATCCCTTGTACTTGAATGCAAACGTATTGGAGCTATAAAAGAATATGCTTACGAAGAAGGCCAGGACTTTTAGTTGAGAAAGCCATGGAGTAGGAAAAATAGTTATTACTCCACAGAATATGCATGATAAATAAGACAAATGCCCGGATATTTCATTCCAAGCAATATATATATATATATATATATATATATATATATATATATATATACACTACGTGATCAAAAGTATCCGGACATCTGATTGAAAATGACGTACAAGTTCGTGGCGCCCTCCATCGGTAATGCTGGAAGTCAATGTGGTGATAGCCCACCCTTACCCTTGATGACAGCGTTCACTCTCGCAGGCACACTTTCAATTAGGTGCTGGAAGGTTTTTTGGGGAATGGCAGCCCATTCTTCACGGAGTGCGGAACTGAGGAGAGGTATCGATGTATGTCGGTGAGGCCTGGCACGAAGTCGGCGTTCCAAAACATCCCAAAGGTGTTCTATAGGACTCAAGTCAGGACTCTGTGCAGGCCAGTCCATTACAGGGATGTTACTGTCGTGTAACCACTCCGCCACAGCCCGTGCAGTATGAACAGGTGCTCGATCGTGTTGAAAGAGGCAATCGTCATCCCCGAATTGCTCTTCAACAGTGGGAAGCAAGAAGGTGCTTAAAATATCAATGTAGGTCTGCGCTGTGATCGTGCCACGCAAAACAACAACGGGTGCAAGTCCCCTCCAGGAAAAACACGACCACACCATAACACCACAACCTCCGAATTTCACTGTTAGCACTACACACGCTGGCAGATGACGTTCACCGGGTATTCGCCATACCCACACCCTGCCATCGGATTGCCACATTGTGTCACTCCACACAACGTTTTGCCACTGTTCAATCGTGTAATGTTGACGCTCCTTACACCAAGCGAGGCGTCGTTTGGCATTTTCCTGTGGTATGTGTGGCTTATGAGCAGCCGCTCGACCATGGAATCCAAAGTTTCCCACCTCAAGCCTGTCATAGTACTTGGTGTGGATCTTGACGCAGTTTGGAATTCCTGTGCGGTAGTCTGGATAGATGTCTGCCTATTACTCTTTACGACCCTCTTCAAATGTCGGCGGTCTTTGTCAGTCAACAGACGAGGTCGGCGTGTAGGCTTTTGTGCTGTACATGTCCCTTCACGTTTCCAATTCACTATCACACCAGAAACAGTGGACCTAGGGATGTTTAGGAGTGTGGAAATCTCGCATACAGACTTTTGACACAAGTGACACCCAATCCCTGACCACGTTCGAAGACCGTGAGTTCCACGGAGCGTCCCATTCTGCTGTTTCACGACGTCTATTGGCTACTGAGGTCGCGTATAATGAGTGCCAGGCAGTAGGTGGCAGCACAATGCACCTAAGATGAAAAACCTATGTTTGTGGGAGTGTCCGGATACTTTTGATCATATAGTGTATATATAAGGGCACGATACGCATGCGATAACAATGCCAAAAGGTTTAAGCACGCTTTACTTTATATTTTTCGTATTTATGGTGTAACTTCGTTAGCAGGGCATTCTAAATAACTGTAGAAAGAGAAGATTGCGCTATGTTTTAATTAACAACTCAGAAGATTGTTTTTCTCAATGACGTAGTATTTTCAAAAGATTGATTGTCTGTGAGTGAGGCATGTTCATATTCACCAGCTTCACATCTATTTCGTTGCATATGTTAAGGGTGTAAGCTTTATGTCAAACTATGTCTTTTTATGTTATTAAATAACTATAGTACTAAAGAGACGGTAGAAAATTTTAACATTTCTCCTACTGTAATTATCCAACTTACTAGACCATACCGGTCGATGATTGTTCCACCACCAAAGAGTACTTTTAGGCTATGCAGCATTTCCAGAACTTGGAAGAGTGTCGGAGGGAGGTTAAGGAAGTCGGACGTTCCGTCGATGTTTCACATCATTTTGTGTGATATCAGGCGTTATTAGGAATATACGGAGCTGTAAGAAGTTGCAGTTATAAGTGTAATTAATGACGTTAATTGATTCCTCATTCTAATTTATAAAGCTGCCCGTGCAACGTCACTAGTGTGTAATAAAGCATAACTGCCCATGTGAGACACACAGCGTAGAGTGGTATAACCAGATGGATAGAAATAAAACAGGTTTTATTTAACAAATTCAGGAATTCACTTCAGGATACATCCTATTACAGATTAGCCTGCTGCTGCTGCTGCTGCAGGAAGGAATAGTCACCAGAAATTTTCAATAAATGTGCTTTTCCTAAAGCGCTGAACCGGTTTCATTAAACGGTGAGCCAGAAGCTGGTATTCCATAAATAAAGATGCGAGGAAAATAGCCCCTTGACTAATAGTAATCAATTAGAATGTCTGTACGGGTTCGTGCGAAGCAGGGGAAGAGCCACATTTGACCTGGAGGCTATGGGCAATCAGTCACACATCATTCTGGGATAATCACCTCGCGATTTCTCGCATCCTTCACGCTGACCGGGCTCAGTTTCTTGGAAGTCCAGGGCAGGACCTTCCTTCCACTGGGAGAGGCGCTTCGTCGCAACCTCAAGTATGTTTCCTGAAAATATTCCGCCTCTGATAGGAATGCCTGGGGCTAAAGAAATTTCTGTGGATTGGGGATATTAGTTCCTATAATTAGCATTCTGAGCAATACAGGTTGGTGTGTCTATCAACACCATAACTCAAGACAAATCTAATGTGTTACATTCACATGACTTTCCCTAGTCTCGATCTTTATTACTGGGTATACAAACTATTCTTACTAAAGTTTATTTTGCTATCTACTACGTTTTAATTCAAATAAACTGTTGCAGAAACAGCTACATTACACATTTCGTTATAGATACAAAGAGAACAGCGATAGTCAAATGTTTAACAACTGGACGCTATATGCTGGCCTTAAAATTCCATACTGTTTCCATGACATCGCGAGAAACAACTGAAAATCAACGGGAACAATTCGAACCATTAATAACGGATACCTTGGAAATGGATTATGCCACAAAAAGATTGTTTGAAATAAATTGTGTGTTTTAAAAGGATCAACATTTTTACTTTCTCCCCTACGTATAGTAAGTAGGGGAAGTATTGTATTCCACCCAAAATTCAATACCAAGATTTCACCGGAAATATATATGTTTTGAGAACCCCTGAATCCAAAAACGCATTTTTGGAAACATGTCCCTGTGTGTGTGTGTGTGTGTGTGTGTGTGTGTGTGTGTGTGTGTGTGTCTGTCTGTCTGTGTGTGTGTCTGTGTGTCTGTGAACAGCATAACTCAAAAACGAACAGTCGGATAAGCACCAAACTTGGTATTTAGGTTCAGTATCTTCCAGAGATGCGACACGAAGGTTTTCAAGAAAAGCCCCCCACCCCAGACTACCCTTTACATGGAAGATTTTTCGAAAATTTTAATTTTCTCAAAAATGGCTCTAACGATTTTGATGAAAATATCATATGTTTAAGATAATGTCATGAGAAATGAAATGTATATCTCGAATTTTCTGGGAATGTCTCCAAAAGTATTCTTCATTGTGAACGACTTTTGCATAACTGGTAAACCATAAGAGATAGACAGAATTTTACTACACAAAACATGTGGATCGCGTTAAAATACACAACTTATGTCATATACATTTCTTTTGTTGAGTGAACCGTTTTCGGGATATTGCTTGTTATTTCCTTAAATTTCCCAATACTTATACTTTTTCTCAAATGCGTTATTCATTTTTTTTATGTCCTGGACATGCAAAGAGAATGGAATGCGCCACATAGCAACCAGCGTTAAAATATTTGACTATCGCTTAAAAGCTACCATATTCCCCTTGCATCTACAAGAAAATTACCAATAAGATTGACACCTCGATATCTCGATTAACATGAAGCATATGGAGAATAAGCGTTTGTAAAATTAGATTGTACAAGACTAGAGAAAGTCATGTGAGTGTAACACATATTTTTTGGATTCAGGTGGTATCGAAATATGTATTTCCAGTGAAATCTCGGTATCGAATTTTTGGGTAGAATACAATACTTCCTCTACTTACTGTACGTAGTAGAGAAAGTAAAAAGAAAGGTTAGTGCGGTGGTTTTAAAGTCCGCAGAATATGAAACAATGACCAATTTATGTGATGAGAATACCCCTGAATTTCTTCCTTATCGATGCGCTAAAATTGCCATGCCTAAGTAATAATCTCGTGTATATCTTCATTTGAAGCGTTGCCAAATCTCATTTCTGCCATTTTTATGTTGAAACGTAGCGGCATTGATTGCTGATAGCGGAGTCACTGAAAAATGATACTCCAACCCCTTCAAGGTATTAAAAAAGGTAGTAGGAGGAAGTGGACGGGACATCTCACTTCCCCAAGGAATTATTAAAGCTGTTAAAAAGTTTAAACATTTGGTATCGCTTATTGATAAAGGAGGGAGCTGTAAAGCGGATGTAGACAATAGGCTAGAACAAGCACGAAGAGCCATAAAAGTGTCGAACGGAGTTTTGTGGAGTATAGTCATGTTGATTTGTACAAACAAGAGGATTTTGAGCACTGTGGTGGAAAGTATGGTGCCGAGGCGTGGACTTTTGTAGAGGGACAAAAATATAAGGTCTTGGCAGTGGAAATGGACGGAATAAGACGTAGTGCTCGAGTATCAAGGATGGAAAGAAGGAGAAATGAAGAAGTGAGACAGATGATGGATATGAAGGAAAGAGTGGTGGAGAGAATTGAAAGATATGGACATGTGGAAAGAATGGAGGATGGTTTTAGAATGGTCACCTCGTGGAAGAAGAGAGCGAGGTAGGCCAAGAGCAACCTGGAGAGGACAGATTCATCGAATGATGAATGGTCGGTGCCTGGAGGAGGATGACTTGTTCAATCGGAAAGAATGGCGAATGGGAATACAGGGTAACTGCTGAAAAAATTGGAGAAGCCCTTAAAAGTAAAGTACTCGTAACTAAAAAGGGAGAGTCCAAAGGAGGAGATGATAAAGATATTTCTTTAAACATGGAGTAGAATCATGGCTTGATTGGCTAAAAATTAACATTCCTTAAAACATGTGAGGCAGTATTTTTAACACTAAAATGATTTCAGTCTAATTATATAATATGTAAATTCAATAACAGTCCACCTTGAAGCAATATGTGTATGTAATAATTTGTAAAATGTATGTAACAGTCATTGCATATGGTTATATTATTGTATTCATGTTCAATAATGTTATGTGAATGTTTTACGTAATTTAATAATGTAGGAGCTGTGAGAATAATAAGTTAAACGTTGCTAACAATGAGGTAACAATGAGAGAACCTTGAGTCAATAATGAGTTTGAGAGTTTAAATGTTATTTGTGATTCTTGGAACCATCAATGTAATTTTAAAACAAAATAGCCAATCAACAACCGGAGTTAAATGAAGGTATTCTATTGGAGTAGGATTAGCCAATCAGAGACTTGAAATACAGAAATTTACAAGTTTAGACGGTTGAAATCTATTCAGTTGCCTGCGGGGGTGTGCTTATAGCTGGATGCGTTGCTTGTGCGTCCTTGAGAGATTTAATACGTATTCGTGTGAGACGAAAATAGTATACGTGTTAAAAAAATGCAAGTATTAAATAAAAGAATCTCACAGCTCTCGATATCAGTGAAGTGCTATTTAATTTGTGTTAAGGATTAATAGAAAGAAGCGAATTAAAACTTAAAATCTGTGTAAGCCTACATTCTTGTTGCACCACGCCCTGCCAAGACTTTCATATCTCTAAAATAATACTGACGCAGCCGAGGCAAACATAAATCTAATATTTAAAGAAACTGTTTAAGTTACAAAGTTAATATCTTTTTTTAAACTTGGGGCAAAGGCCACCTGAAAATACATTTGGGGCAAAGGTTACCGGAAAGCGGGTACTATACGTGCGGTTGCAACTACTTCAAGTTCGGCTCCCCAACAGTTGAAATACAATACATCATCTTCAAACTGACTTTTCATACGCAGCAGCAAACAACGTAAAGAACAATTCTACTTCAAATTGGCGTCCATACGTGGAGCTAAATAAATAAACAACTCCAACAAAACCCCTTCTTCAAGTTGGCGCCAGAACGTGGGGCAAACTCCTACAACAAATTAACTTCTTCACATGATTGGCCATCATCTTCCATTTGCGGCATGAGTGAAATAGTCTTGATTAACAAATAGCAGATAGAAGAATAAGTGTTTGTAAAAGTAGTGAGTGATATTTCTGATGATAAGAGAATGTCAAGGCATGTAATCGACACTGTGCCATTCAACTGGTGTCTCTGCAAGTGCCCACTTAATAAGATGAGATATTTGGTTACAGTAAAAGGAAGCCTAAGGTGTGGTCTTGGCACCTTACTGTGTGAAACAAGGGGGAGGGGGTGCAAATAGCCTGGGAAAGGTTAAAATGTTTACACAATTGGTATCGCAGCACAAGAGAAGCATGCGTGGGCTGGGCACATAATCTCTTGAGGAGATGCCTGTAATTGAATAAAGATGAAGGTTTCTGGCCCATCATTATCAACACGGTCTCAAGGCTATACATTTACGATCAGATATTTAGTTCCCCACGAGTGCTGCGGCTCTTCTGACATCATTTCCGAAGTTTTATAAACATTTTAATCCTTTTTACTTTCTTTCTATGTAGAGTAAGTACTCCCCAAAAATTCTATGTTGATATTTCGCCGGAAAAATATATGATTTGAGGCCCCCTGAACCACCAAAAAGGCATTTTTAGAAAACATCCGCGCGCGTCTGTGTATAGCATAACTCAAAAACGAAAATTTGGATAAATACCAAACATGGTATTTATTTTCAGTACCTTCCAAAGATGTGACACGAAGATTTTCAAGATAATTCCCCCACCACAAACCAACCTTTACATGGAAGAATTTTAGAAATTTTGTATTTTCTAAAAAATGCCTCTAATGATTTTCATTAAAATACAATTATATTAAAGATATCTGCATGACAAGTAAAATGTATATCTTGAATCTTCTGGGATTAGCCTGTGAAGTCCTCTTCATTCGGAAGGAATTTTGTGTAATCTTATATAACTGGTAAACATGTGTATCTCTTTAAAATACGCAATTTATTTCACGTAACTTTCTAGTGGCATCAGCCATTTTCAACATATCCGTTATTAATAGTTAGAATTGTTCAATACTTCGTCATTCTTTTGAAGTCCTGTTGATATTAAGTTGTTTCTCGCGATGTCATGGAAACAGTATGGAAGGCCAGCATATAGCGTCCAGTTGTTAAACATTTGACTACCGCTGTTCCCTTTGTATCTACTTATATCGGAAGTTGTAGTGTAGGTATTTTCGGAAAGTTTTATCTGCATTAAAATGAAGAAGTTAGGAAATTAATCTTTCGTAAGAATAATTTGTATACCCACTAATAAGCGCTAGAGGGTAGAAAGTATCACATGATTTGTTAAACTATCCCTTAGTCTACCCTCTTCCGCTTGTATCTACAACAAAATGTGTAATAAAATAATTTATGCAAATATCTATCTGATTAACATGAAGCAAACAAAAGAATAATTTCTAGAGTAGTTGGAGAAAGTCATGTAAATGTAATACTTCAGATTTTTGTTTGTTAATAGTAGCAGCAGCTGCAAGTTGCTGGTTTTTTAAGGTCAACAATGACGCGTGAATAATCGATCGGCACCAAGGTTGACGTTCTTTGTGCTGGAACTAACAGTCCACCATGTGTTAGGAGTAGTCAGACGAGGGTCCTCCAGCAACTGGAGCTCAGTAGATGACGTAGGTGCTTCCAATGTGACCACTGGGAGGAAGCGATCACGGCAAACCCCCAAGGGCGATCCATACCATGAAGTGGATTAATAAGGACGGGGTCCCTAACGATCCCAACATGGCAACAATCCTATCCCTGTCTTAGTCACACGCGACGCGGGGGTCCCTAGTAGTAGTACCAGGGAGAAATCTTTCCACCGCTCTGCCGCAACACACCAACCGCCTGGGCCTACCATACTGAAATAAATGAAAGGAAATGATGGGGACAAGTTATTTGTGAAAGAAGGGCAACCAACCCGGCATTCACCTATCGACCCGGGGAAACCACAGAGAAAAATACCATGGTCAAAGTGGCCGGTTCGACTGAAATCCAAACCGAAATCTTCCAAATGCGAGGCTCGCACGTTACCGAGGAAGCATCTGGCTCATTTTCAATAGGTGTGAGTAATTAATTCTAATTTCACCTAAATAGTATTTATATTATTCGCCGTCGTTGTCCGTGGTGTAGTGGTTACCAGCTAGCCTCTAGTTCCCGATGTCGCGGGTTCAAACCTGGCGGAGGGCGATGGATTTTTCCGGCGTAAAAATCCTTAGCAAGGCTTCCTTCGGAAGGAAAGTAAAGCCGGTGGTCCCGTGTTGTAGATTTACGGCACGTAAAAGAACCTCAAGTCTCATAAAGAGGTCTCTGAGCAAAATGTCTGATCTCTCACACCCAAGAGGACGCTAAGGAACACAGCGGTTAAAGAACGTCCATAAATAAAACTAAATTTAATTTAATTTAATTAGGTATCGCCGAAAAACATCTGATGTGTTACACTCACATGACTTTATCTACTCTTGTATAAACTATTTTTACAAACGCTTATTCTCTATCTACTTCATGTTAATCGAGATATCGGGATGTTAATGTTGCTAATTTTCTTGTAGATGCAAGGGGAATTGCTAGGCTTTAAGCGATAGTCAAATATTTTAAGAGCTGGTTACTATGTGCAGTATTAGATTCTGTTTGTATGTCCAGGACATAAAAAAAATGAATAACGAATTTGAGAAAAAGTATAAGTATTGGAAAACCTAAGGGAATAACAAGCAATATCTCGAAAATTGTTCACTCAACAAAAATGTATATGACATAAATTGTGTATTTTAACGCGATCTACATTTTTTTAGCAGGAAAATTTTGTCTATCTCCTATGGTTTACTAGTTATGCAAACGTCGTTCACAATGAAGAATACTTTTGTAGACATTCCCAGAAAATTCAAGATATACATTTTATTTGTCATGAAAATATCTTAAATATATGATATTTTAATCAAAATTGTTAGAGCCATTTTTGAGAAAATTAAATTTTTCGAAAAATGTTCCATGTAAAGGGTAATCTGGGGTGGGGGGATTTTTTTGAAAACCTACGTATCGCATTTCTGGAAGATACTGAACCTAACTTCCAAGTTTGGTGTTTATCCGACTGTTCGTTTCTGTTATGCTGTTTACAGACACACACACGGACATGTTTCCAAAAATGCTTTTTTTTTGATTCAGGGGGTTTCAAAACATGCATTTCCGTTGAAATCTCGGTATCGAATTTTTGGGTGGAATACAATACTTCCCCTACTTACTATACGTAGTAGAGAAAGTAAAAATAGTAGGCAGTACACATCCTTAAGTATGTTGGAAAATGTGTGAAGTAGAAAATACTCGACTTCGTCTCGCACTTGTTCGTTCTCCAATGATGAACCTGCCGCTTTTGGGTACCATTATAACATTGCAGGTGAGACATGCTATATCTACTAAATTCACTCTTCACAGTGTCAGATTAACTTCTCTGCGTGCACATATTCCATTCAACGGGTTGGTGCTTGCATTGAGAGTTGAGTATGAGTATGACCAGGAAAAGGAAGAAACGCCTCTTACCTCTACTCAACGCGGATCTTTTGTGCTTACCTTCCCCAGGAGGAACGGATGACGTGAAGGAACCGTAGAACGGTATAGGCCGGCCGACAGAGACGCGCAGAAGCCCTTAACGATTCCAACCTAAGTGAATCACCGGCAAGGTGCTCAGAAGCTTCGCTCTGGCGGAACCAAGAAGAAATCGATTCACCTGACGCGCCTTAGTGAAGGCTGCCATCTGGAATGACCGAGAAGAAATTTCCATAGACCAAGCATCCGTTTGACACCGACCAACACTGTACAGGCCCTAAGCCTACCTGAGACATGAAAGTGGTTGCGAAATAATAAGAAATTCGTGACAGGAATCGATCCCAGGACCTCCCGTTGCGAGCCTCGCGCATTACCTACCATTTCCATTATTCAGTATCCTCGAGAGAAAATATAGTATACAATATGCATGCATGAAGTGCATTGGAGGATCACGTAAGTAGAAAATATTTGACTTCGCGTATACTATTGGAAGCCCCGCACCTGGAGGTTGGACCCTGTGTGGAGGGGGGTCTTTCTACCTCTCCGACTACCTAGAAACTGTAGGAACCCTGTCACTCCTGGTTCCGGCCGCCCGGTGCCTTCCTTCACCTCATCTCTCCCTCGGGGCACTTCCCCCCCATGGGTCGTCGGTACAATATCCTCATTCCTGGATCGGTACCGAATCCCTCCCACTTCACAATCCAATTGGAAGCCAAACGTGCAGCTTCGCGGTGTAAATTTAGATGTCAGCAGTAACTTCCTTTTGTGCATTCTGTGCGTCCATTCCATAGGTGCGTTCTCGGACTGAACTGGCAACCGCTCTTCATCACCGCTTGTCCATGAACTCAGGTAGCTATTTCCGCAGCATTCCGTCATCTAATCACCAACTCAAGGGCCAGCACTTCGTCATATAAATAATTCCACATGAAGAATTGCAGGAAGCTTCAAAGCATACCAACTGACGGTCGGCACGGAAACATTAATTAAATAGCAAATCCATGATGCCTGCGTGTCACGCCATCTGAATCCGGCATCGGCTCAATGGAAACCTATCTTTATGCACATTGCAAACAGGTTGTTAATACTAAATCGATGTTTAACGATTTACCTTTTATGAGATGGTAAAATATTTACGGGCTTCATGCGATAATGGTACAGACATCATTGAACCACAGCGGAGGTCAGTCATGAAATGGTGGCATGCATTCAAAACATTCCTTCGTGATCTCGGTCCATTCCAGCAGCTGCTAGGGCTGCAACCATCACGACCAGCCTTCTGTCACAGTAACCTTTCTCTACCACGTACATAGTAAGTAGAGAAGATATTGCTTTCCGCCCAAAAAATCGATACGGAGATTTCAGCGGAAATGTATGTTTTGGGGCCCCTTGAACACACACCACAAAACATTTTTGGAAAAAGGTCCCCGTTTGTGTGTGTGTGTGTGTGTGTGTGTGTGTCTGAACAGCATAACTAAAAAACGAAAACTTGGATAAATCCAAATTTGGTATTTAGGGTCAGTACCTTCCGAACATGCGATACGAAGATTTTCAAGAAAATCTCGTACCTCAAACTATGCTTTGTATGGAAGATTTTTCAAAATTTTTGATGTTCTAAAAATAGGTGTAACGATTTTGATAAAAGTGCCGTATATTAACGAAATTTACATGAAAAATAAGATGCACATCTTGAATTTTCTAGGAATAGCCTGTGAAGTTCTCTCCATTGGGAAGGAGTTTTGTATAATATATAACTGATAAACGTTAAGCGATAGACTAAGACACACTAAACAAAAAAGTGTAGATCTTTTTAAAACACACAGTTTATTTCAAATAACTTTTTTGTAGCATCCGCCATTTCCGAGATATCCGTTATTAATGGCTTTAATTGTTAAATTCTTTGACATTCGTTTAAAGCCCCGTCGACATGCAGTTGTTTCTCGCATGGTAATAGGTATGGAATTTTAAGGCCAAGTATGGCGTCCAGTTCTTAAACATCTGACGATTACTATTTCCTTTGTATCTATAACTGTTATTTCTGCAAAGGTTTGTCCCGATTAAAATGAAGTAGGTAGAAAAATAAACTACGTAAGAATAGTTTTTACTGAAGAATCTAGAGCAAGGTATGAAATGTTCACCCACCTTTAATTATAGTATTTAGTTTTCAATAAGGTTTGAAATACCATAAGTTTTGCTATTTGAAGTGGTCATTCACTGTAATGTGTTACGAGAGCTGTCCCAGAAGGGTACCTAACAAATAAAAAACAAAAACATTTTTATTTCTCTACACAGTCTCCTTTCAGGTCGATACACTTCTACCAGCGATGTTCAATAGCTTCGATACCCTGTTTATAGTGAGAACCATCGAGTTCTGCAAAATAGCCATCAACTGCAGATTCCACCTCTTCGTTCTTGCCAAATATTTTACATTAAGCCATTTCTTCAATTTTGGAAACAGAAAATAATCAGAGGGGGCTAAGTCTGGCGCATAGACTGCATGAAGAAGCAAATCGAACTTTAACTTATTGATTTTGGCCATGGCGATAATGGATGTGTGAACTAGTGCATTATCTTGATGAAACAAAACTGTCTTTTTCGCTAAATATGGCCGTTGTTGCTTGATTTCATCATTCAAACGCTGCAATATGTGTGCATAATACTCGTCATTGATTGCTTTTCGTTTTTGAAGATAATGAAAATTATCCCACGTGCATTCCAAAAAACTGACGCCATGGCCTTGCCTGCAGATGGAACTGTCTTCGCTTTCTTTGGAGCCGATTCTACACTTTCAATCCACTGTTTTGACTGCTCCTTCGTCTCAGGTGTGAAGTGATGGAGTAATATTTCATCCATGGTTATGAATCGACGCAAACACTCGGCTTTATTGCACCGAAACATCGCCAAACACTCGACTGAAACATCCTCACGACGCTGCTTTTGTCCTATTGTGAGTAAACGCGGCACCCATCTTGAGCACAGCTTTCTCGTGTCTAAATTATTAGTTAGTGTGTGATATACAGTACTTTTTGAAATGCCTACGATGTCTGCTAGCTCGCGCACTTTCAGTCGACGGTCATCCAATACCATTTTATGGATTTTCTTTACCATTTCTGGCGTGGTCACCTCTTTTGATCGACCACTGCTATGTTCGTCTTGGCAGCTCGTACGGCCTCGCTCAAACTCTGCCACCCAATATTTTACTGTTGTAAACGAAGGAGCAGACCCCTCCAGAGTAGAATCTAGCTCAGCTTTAATATTAGTTGGACTAAGACCTTTCAAATGAAAGTATTGTATCGCATAACGTGGCCAGTTTTATCCATGTTTACAAATTCGCTGAGAGTGTTCACTATTAATGGCTGCCAAACAATTACTAAACAATGTAGCATCGTCAAACTGCAAACTTAAGCTTTATAAGGGTGTTACTTTCTACCATAGTCATTTGTTTGAAACAACAGCCGCTATATCTACGTCAGGTCGGGTATTTCTGGGACTGCCCTCGTATTACTGATTATTAAACGATGTAAATAAGACTCCAAGCGTGTTTTACTTCCCACTAGTATACATTGTATATTCTTACACCAGTTGATATGGGTCATGTGTTGAAATTGTAAATTTCCTTCTGTGCCAATATCATCCAGAAGACGTAGAAAACATACGAAAACGGGCAGTTGCAGTTTATGAGACCTAATGCCATAGCGTTAATGTGAATCAAGGTTTATGAGATGTTATTATACTATTACACAGTGTCATTGACCACTTTAAAGGACAAAGTACGGTGACAGTATTGTCGAGCAAACAACGTTGAGCTTATTAAATTGCAGTTGTCGACTACGACAAAAGCTACATCAAACATTACGTTAAGTGCTGTTATAGCTTGCAGCAATATGTTTGTTATGCACCCTTTTTACTTGCTCTACTGCGTGTAGTAAGCAGATGTAGAGGTTTCACAGACAAACCCCGAACCCAAAAGTAACACGTTTACTTTCTCTACCACGTACCTAGTAGCTACAAGAGGTAGTGCATTCCATCCAAAAATTCGATAACGAGATTTCACCGGAAATACATGTTTTGAGGCCCCAGAATACAAAAAAAAGCATAACTCAAAAAAGAAAATTCGAACCAACACCAAACTTGGTGTTTAAGTTCAGTACCTTCCAAAGATGCAACACGACGTTTTTCAAGAAAATCCCCCACTCCAAAGTGCCCTACATGGAAGATGTGTCGAAGTCTTTTATTTTCTAAAAAAATGGCCCTAACGATTCTAATTAAAATACCATATGTTAAGCATATTTACTTGACAAAACTTATATCTTGAGTTTTCTTGGAATACTCAAAGTCCCCTTCATTCGGAAGCAATTTTATATAATCTTGTTTAACTTGTAAACGTTAAGCGATAGACGAAAACGTACTGTGCAAAAAATTTAGATCTCTTTAAAACGCATACAATTTATTTCAAATAACTTTTTTGTGGCATCAGCCATTTCTGAGATATTCGTTATCAATGTTTCGAATTGCCCAATACTTGGCCATTCTTTGAAGTGTTTTCAACATTCAGTTGTTTCTCGCGATGTCATGGAAACAGTATGGAATTTTAATGCCAGCATATAGCGTCCAGTTGTTAAACATTTGACTATCGCTGTTCCCTTTGTATCTACAACGAAATGTGTAATGTAGCTGTTTCTGGAAAGTTTTGTCTCGATTAAAATGAAGAGAGTGTCTGTGTGTCTGTCTATGAACAGTGTAATTGCAAAAACGAAAAGTCGTTTAAATACCAAACTTGGTATTTCAGTTCATCATCTTCCAGGGATGCGATACAAAAATTTTGAAGAAAGTTCCCCCACCACAAACTATCGTTTACAGTAAAAAAGGTTTTCGAAATTTTTGATTTTCTCAAAAATGGCTTTAACGATTTTGATTAAAATAACTCATGCTTAAGATATTTCCATGTCAAATGTAGATCGCGTTAAAATATACAATTTATGTCATATATATTTTTTTTGTTGAGTGAACCGAGTTGTTAGACCGCTCGCCTCTCACTGAGGCGGCCCGCGTTCAATCCCAGGGACCCGCATGTGGGATTTGTGGTGGACAAAGCGGCGTCTGGGCGGGTTTTCTCCGGGTTCTCCGGTTTCCCCCGCATTCATTCCACCAACTGCTTCATCATCACCTTTCCTTTTATCCATTTCACCATCATTTCGTTTCATCTACTTCCTTCCTCCCATACCAGGAATCTGGCTGATCACCCATCATGGATATTCTGTATGATCCATGAGTGTTTGCTCCTCGACGGGCCTCTGACCCCAGGCGCCCGCCTGTAAGTCCTAGGGGGTGTAAGTTCTACATAAGAGGAGGTTAAACAGAGAAAGAAGAAGATCTAAGTATTTACTAATTCTTGGCAAACCTGAGTCTATTTCAGGAATTCTCAGTGGTTAGCGTGTTGCAGTCTATAGTGTCACTCTTGCCTCCTTCATTACAAATAAATACAATGGAATCATGTTCAAGAGGATCTCCACTGCTGCAGTAGAGTTGTTTTCATAACTCTTAACCGGAGGCTACTTCGTGCCTAGGTATTTCATTACGCAGCTACGTCACGAAGACAAGTGAAGTCACGGTGAAATTTGAACTAGATCACATTAGTGAAGTGGCAGTCGAACTGGAAAAAGTCACATTGCATTAAATAATACATATGTAATTAATTTGAGCAATAATCTAATAAAACAGTTTGAGTTCCTTAAGAAAATTACTTCTCATTTATACGAGGGCGGATCGAAAACTAACGCACAATAACTTTTTTTTTACAAAAAAAGTTAAATAGTTAAAACAACAACAAAAATCATAAATGGACTTACACCATTTACGTAGTTTTCGACATAACCACCACGCTTCTCAACGCATTTCTCCCATCGTGATACCAGTTGCAATATGCCCTGTTCCTTGCAGTATAGCCATCTGCGGACTGCTGATTTCACTTCCGCATCTGTCGCAAAGCCGGCCAGCAATTTCTTCATGGGGCAGATGAAAGCCCAGCGGTGCAAGGTCCAGCCTGTATGGTGAATGCTGGAGCACCTCCCCCAAAATTGGTGATTTTCCGACGAACAGCAGCAGCAACATGGGAGCGAGCATTGTCATGAAGAATTTTGACATCGTCAGCATTCATGTTGTGACGTTTGTCACGAAGGGCACCACGCAACTTCACCAAAGTTTTCATGTAGGCTGCAGCATTCACAGTGGTCCCGTGTTCAGCAAAGTCCACCAATACAACACCATGCACCGTCACAAGCACTTTCCTAGCAGACTGAGTCACTTTGAATATTTTCTTCACTGGGGAACCAGCTTGTTTCCACTCCATACTTGCCTGCTTGGTTTCGAGCGTGTAGTGGTATGCCCAAGACTCATCACCAGTGACGATTCCTTTCAGAAAGTCATGCCCTTCTGCGGTGTACCGCGTTAGGTGATCCAAGCTCGTCGTCATTCGCTGGCCCTTGTGGTTGTCTGTCAGGTTCTTAGGCACCCAGCAAGCACCAACTTTACGCAATTTCAACGTTTCATGAATAATATCGTACACTGCACCATAGGAAATGTTGATAAGGTTCGCAGTTGCACACGCCGGTCATTCAAAATTGTTGCCTCAATGCCGCTGACATTCTGCGGAGTTTGCTGCTGTTACTGGCCTCCCGGAGCGTGTCGAATCATTAAGGTTCACACGGGCCTCTAGGAACAATGCACACCACCTAGAGACATTACTATTGTCCATACAATCATTCCCATACACGTCGCGTATGTCTCTGTAAATATCACTCGGTTTATGTCCATTAGCCCAGAAATATCGAACGACATTTCTCTGCTCTTCACACGTGGACGACAGTAACATGCGCGCTATCCTTGTTGCGCAGTTCACGCTTCTCTCTCTATAGCTGTACATGAAACAAAAAATACCGTTTGTGGGGAGAACTTCAAACTATATCTGTGTGAAATTGCAACATTCCAGCTGCAATACCAAGGCAGACAAAAATTATTGTGCGTTACTTTTCGACCCGCCCTCGTACATTATTTTGGACGTCTCCCTTTGAAGACGTGTAGCTGAGATAGATTCTGCATACTATAGTTGTCTGTCACCATTTGATTACCTCCCTTGATCAGTAATAACCCCAACTGGTCTTGCTATGCTAACAGGAAGAGAGTTGAGGAATGTGGCTTCTGATGATTAACACATTGTGTCGTACATGGATGGATGGCAGTTAAAAGCACGTTTGAATTTGCTCCATTGTAAATCACTGCCGTCTGACACTGAGAATTGCCGGCTGATGTTCCAGTGCTAAGTGCAAACATTACTTTACCGTATGAGGGCGTGACGTCATCTACGTAATTAAACGTAACGTTGTAAATCTGAGCTAATTCAATTCTTGAAAATAAATAAGGTAAGCATCTGTATGCATAATTGAATTCCAACGTGATTTACATTCTTGTTGCGTGAACCATGTTTGCTGTCATTGCGAGGAACAACCGCGCAGTCAACAAAACAACATTGAATTACAAATTTGTTTCAATTGCCTTGGCATGCATACTTCTGTCTCGGTGTGCTTTGTTTATTATATCGCTTCTTTTAACAGTTGTACCATACTATGCTCATCTCCGCGGCCTGGGAGCTCCTGCAAAACTCCTATAGTTTCCTTTCACCGCAGTTCTGGTTGTTAGAAGGCAGAAAAGCAAAACATTTTGTGTCCTAAATGGAGAAATTGCCAACACATAAATTTTTAGTGTTTAGTGTAGTCTTATGTTTTAGAATTCCATCTCTGATATGCATTTTAGCATTAGGCTCCACGATAACGCATGAGGCTCCCTTTCAGGAGGTCCCGTTGACCGTCTACTGACCTCGGAGTTTTCATGGTTTTTCCTGGTAGGTAAGCGAATGCTGGGGAGGTTTCTCTCCTACCACGATTTGACTTCGCTCATTTTCCTTTCATTCCATATTCATATTTGAGGTCGCTTTCTAGGTTTCGTGGTTTGTGGCGGTTCCGCACAGAGTATTCCTTCTGGACACTAGAGGGCTGCCTGGATGGACGGGTCGTTCAGCGTCCTGTCTGGGCAAGTCTGTCTGCAGAGTTTTATACCTGTAACACATACTGTACTTTTACATGTATGGATTCACCACTCGTAAGTGATTAAAGTTTGTATCGCCCCTGAAACCCCTGCAACATTACAGGCGTGTCATATTCAACTATGAGATTAACAAGTGCTCCGGGATTTGGGAACACTCTATTTACATCCGCAATAAGTCCCAATTCTGTTTTTGTACAATTGTTTTTTACTTTCTCTACTACGTATAGTAAGTAGGGGAAGTATTGTATTCCACCCAAAAATTCAGTACCGAAATATCACCGGAAATACATGTTTTGAGGCCTCCTGAATAAAAAAAAACATTTTTGGAAACATGTCCGTGTGTGTGTCTGTGAACAGCATAACTCAGAAACGAACAGTCGGATAAACACCAAACTTGGTATTTAGGTTCAGTATCTTCCAGAGATGCGACACGAAGGTTTTCAAGAAAATTCCCCCCCCCACCACAGATTACCCTTCACATGGAACATTTTTCGAAAAGTTTAATTTTCTCAAAAATGGCTCTAACGATTTTGATTAAAATATCATATGTTTAAGATTTTTCATGACAAATAAAATGTATATCTCGAATTTTCTGGGAATGTCTCCAAAAGCATTCTTCATTGTGAACGACTTTTGCATAACTGGTAAACCATAAGAGATAGACAAAATTTTACTACACAAAAAATGTAGATCGCGTTAAAATACACAATTTATGTCATATACATTTTTTTGTTGTTGAGTGAACCATTTTCGAGATATTGCTTGTTATTCCCTTAAATTTTCCAATGCTTATACTTTTTCTCAAATGGGAATTCGTTATTCATTTTTTGTCCTGGACATACAAGAGAATGGAATGCGCCACATAGCAACCAGCTCTTAAAACATTTGACTATCGCTTAAAACCTACCATATTCCCCTTGCACCTACAAGAAAATTAGCAATAAGATTAACATGAAGCATATGGAGAATAAGCGTTTGTAAAAATAGTTTGTACAAGAGTAGAGAAAGTCATGCGAGTGCAACAAATCAGATTTTTTTCTCTACGTTTCCCGATAATATTTACACAGAAGGTAATTTAGAATTGCAACACATAAAGTAGTTTTCAAGGAAACCCATAAATATGGTGAATCTAATAACTTACAATACACAGTATGGCGGAAAATCTTAATTTACATGCTTTTAATAACCGTAATAACACAGAAAATGCTACTTCAATCATTATTTAAAGCGAATTAACTGTAATTAAAAGTGAATGAACATTTCATACCTCATTCTAGATTTTGCAGGAATCAATGACACGTACCCAATTTCCATGCCTCTTCAAAATCTGTGTCGTCATAATCCACGTCTCCGACTTCAAATACTGCATCTCTTTTATCGTCCAAAGAACCCGCTTTGAGCAACGGCAACAACCATCAAACAACTGATCGGGTCGTCCTCCGTGGTGTGGTGGTTACCATGCTAGCCTTAGTTCCCGAGGTCGCGTATTTAAACCCGGCGGAAGGGGATGAATTTTTTCGGGCGTAAAAGTCCTTAGCACGGCTACCTTCGGGCGGAAAGTAAAGCCGGTGGTCCCGTGTCGTAGATTTACGGCACGTAAATGAATTTCAAGCCTGATAAAGCGGCCTCTGAGCAAACTTACCGGTATTTCAGGTCCAGTAGGAAGAATGGGACGCTCAAGATCACAGCAGTTGAAGAATGACCATAAATGAATTTAAAAAATCTGATGTTACACTCACATGTCTTTCTCTACTCTTGTAAAACTATTTTTAAAAACTCTTATTCTCCATATGCTTCATGTTAATCAAGATGTTAATCTTATTGCTAATTGTCTTGTAGGTGCAAGGTGAATTGGTAGGCTTTAAGCGATAGTCAAATCTTTTAAGAGCTGGTTGCTATGTGGAGTATTCCATTCTCTTTGTATGTCCAGGACAAAAAAATGAATAACGAATTCCCATTTGAGAAAACGTATTGGAAAATTTAAGGGAATAACAAGCAATATCTCGAAAATGGTTCACTCAACAACAAAAATGTATATGACATAAATTGTGTATTTGAACGCGATCTACATTTTTTGTGTACTAAAATTTTGTCTATCTCTTATGGTTTACCAGTAATGCAAAAGTCGTACACAATGAAGAATACTTTTGGAGACATTCCCAGAAAATTCGAGATATATATTTCATTTGTCATGAAAATATCTTAAACATATGATATTTTAATCAAAATTGTTAGAGGCATTTTTGAGAAAATTAAAATTTTCGAAAATTTTTCCATGTAAAGGGTAATCTGTGGTGGGGGGATTTTCTTGAAAACCTTCGTGTCGCATCTCTGGAAGATACTGAACCTAAATACCAAGTTTGGTGTTTATCCGACTGTTCGTTTCTGAGTTATGCTGTTCAGACACACACACAAGACATGTTTCCAAAAATGCTTTTTTTGGATTCAGGGGATCTCAAAACATGTATTTCCGGTGAAATCTCGGTATCGAATTTTTGGGTGGAATACAATACTTCCCCTACTTACTATGCGTAGTAGAGAAAGTAAAAATCAAACAATTGACTCAAAGGCTCCTAAACTATATTTTACTGAGCCATCGTATTAGTTATAGCTGTTGAATTGGCAGCATTGCGTTACCGGAAATCCAAGGTGACGACGGATATGTTCATCAGAAATTGTTTTTATTTTTCATTGAAAATAATAAAAGACACGATCGTGCAATGCACGTGTGTGAACTGCATAACAGAATCTCGGAAATACAAAAGACTCTACTTCGGTCACATGTCGCCTATTTACAGACCGAAGTTAAGTTTCGTGGGTTCTAAGAAATAATCTTTGGAGATCCCCATGTCTGTCTTTTTTAAAGTCGCTGGACAAGAAAAGAATGTTTTTACACACATATATAATTATATGAATGCTGTTCCTTTAACCACAACACTGTGCAGATAATTTGGCAGAGTTGTGAATATATTAGAGCAAATTGTGAGAGTAGTTAACTCTAATACAGCAGTAAAGTCTAATAATAAACCCTTTCAGCAATATTTCAATGTCCAGCGGGGCGCCTGTTTGCCATTTTCAAAAGAAGAGAGGTCATTTGTTGCCCGTTACATTTACAAAGCGAACAGCCTCCTCCTCTGGCGCCTACTGATGTTAACATTTCATCACCGACGGCGACCTTTCACAGTCGCCGATTTTAAAGCAAAATCTCACATTCTCTACTCACTCTTCTGTAAGCTATTCTTAAAAAAACCTCATTCTTCCATCTACTTCTTGTTAATCGTGATAAACTTTAATGACATATTTCATTGTAATTATAACACGAATACAGTAGGCTAAAGCAATAGTCAGTTTTTAAAAAAAGTGTGTTGCTATGTGATGGCTTTGAAATCCCATGTTCTTTGCATCATCACCAGAAAAAACTAATATCGAATTACAACTTAAAAGGTGTAAATATTTGGAAATTCAAAATCATAACAAAGAATATCGCGTTGATGATTAATGCCACGAAAAAAATTATTCGACATAAATTGTGGCTTTAACGAGGTCCACATTTTTGGTGTAGAAATATCTTTAATATATCGTATTTTGATCAAAATCGTTAAAGCTACTTTTAGAAAATAAAAAATTTAGAAAAATGTTTCATGTAATGGGTAGTTTAGGGTAGATGGATTTTCTTGAAAATCTTCTTGTCCCATCTTTAGAAGACACTGAAGTTAAATACGAAGTTAGGTGTTGATCCGAGTATTCGTTTTTGAGGTATACTGTTCAGATACTCATTCACACGCAATGCACACACAGAAACCTTTTTCTATTTTTTTTAATTTGTATTCAAGGGGCCTGAAAACAGGTAAAAATAAAATTAAATTCAGTTTTATTTATGGACGCTCTTTAACTACTATGGTCCTTAGCGTCCGATTCTATATTGGGCGTGAAAGATCGGTAATTTTGCTCAGAGACCTCTTTATCAGGCTTGAGGTTCCTTTACGTGCTGTAAATCTACGACACAGGACCACCGGTTTTACTTCCCTTCCGAAGGAAGTCATGCTAAGGATTTTTACGCTCGAAAAAATCCATCACACTCCGCCGCGTTTGAATCGGGAACTAGAGTGGTAACCACTACAACACGGAAGACGACAGAAAACAGGTATTTCTGGTGAAATTTCGGTATGGAATTTTTTGATGGAAAAGAATACCTTCTCTACCTACTATGTACTTGGTAGAAAACTCAAGATATTCACTTTGGCATGTACATTTTTTAAATATTATAAAATTAAATATATGATATTTTAATAAAAATCGTTATAGCCATTGGGGTTGGGGATTTTATTAAAAATCTACATGTTGCGTTTTTGGACGAGCCTGGAATTAATTTAAGTTCTAACTTTGGTATTTCATTTCAGGGGACCTCAAAACATATTTCCTGTGAAATATCGACATCGAATTTTGGGTAGAGTACATTACTTTGTGTACTTACTGTAAGTTTGTAAAAAAGTAAAGTAAAAATTGAAGAAGGTTTCTTGTTGTATTATAGTTAAATTGTTGGGGATCCTAACTTGTAGTAGTTGCAACCGCACGTATGGTGAACAGTTTCCGGTAGCCTTCGCCCCAAATATACTTTCAAGTGGTCTTTGCCCCAAGTTTAAAAATAATAGCTTTCTAATTTAACTGTTTCTTTAAATATTATATATTTATGTTTGCCTCGGCTGCGTCAGTATTATTATTAGAGACATGGATATCTTGGCAGGGCGTGATGCGACAAGAATGTAGGCTTACACAGATTTTTAAGTTTTAATTCACTCCTTTTTATTAATCCTTGACACAAATTAAATAGCACTTCACTGATATCGAGAGCTGTGAGATTCTTTTATTTAATACTTGCACATTTTAACTCGTATACTATTTTCGTCTCACACGAATACGTATTAAATCTCTCAAGGACGCACAAGCAACGCACCCAGTTATGAGCACACTCTACAGGCAACTGAATAGATTTCAACCGTCTAAATTTGTAAATTTCTGTATTTCAAGTCTCTGATTGGCTAATCCTACTCCAATAGAATACCTGCATTTAACTAAAGCTTTCCTGGTTGTTGATTGGCTATTTTTATAAACTGTTACTAAAATTACATTATTGTTACTCCAAGAACCACAAGTAGTACCGTTAAACGTTCTTACTCCATTATTGACTCAAGGTTACCTCATTGTTAGCAATTTTTAACTTATTATTCTCACAGCTCCTACATTATTAAATTACGTAATACATTCACACAACATTATTACACATGGATACAATAATATAACCATATGCAGTGACTGTTACATACATTTTACAAATTATTACATACACATATTGCTTCAAGATGAGCTGTTATTGAATTTACATATTATATAATTTGACTGAAATCATTTAAGTGTTAATAATACTGCCTCAAAATAAAGCATTCAAAATAATACAAAATATACAAGTACTCGTGATTATATTTAATATATTTTGATGTAATGGAATGTAAATTTTCTAAAGTCACGGCCTGTCGCCAATCTAAGTTGTGACAAAACTATGAATCTCTGAGAAGACTTTAGCAACCCACTAGGAATGGGAATTGACCTCATTAGCCCCGTAACATAAGTAGGTACTGATCAGGTGTGGCTCGTTAACAAGTTGGTCAACGACCTCACTGTAATGCTATTTTAATTATAGAAAGGTCGCCGCCTGACTCCCCAGCAATGCAAAACTTCCATGTCACCTGCACCAAAGTGCATAATGCAACATCTGCCAGCAAGCTCTCGGTAGCAAGGCATCTGTCACTGTGATCATGCGTTAGTAAGTACAATCTTTTCTGGGGGAAACTCTTCCACTGACGTTTACTTTTATGTAGGAATATAATTGGTGGAAAACTTCACATACAAGCACAGGAGAACATGAAACCCTGTGTGTACTCATAAGTATGTGGTAATACTACGTTAAGTGTCAGGATGAGCCTGGGAGTGACATCGCCGTGGGTGATATCTGAAGGAGGTGGTGTTTCATGTTCAGCGCTGCCTGACCTATTGCGAGAGGTGCGCGCTCCTCTCAGCTTAACCATCTAACGCACTCGCTTGCTTTTTGGAACGTTTCGTCACATGTTTGAACAAACATTGGCGCTCACACGTCTGTACATCTGCTCTTTGTTCTCTACCACGTACCTAAGTAGGTACAGCAAATATTCCATTTCACCCAACAATCCGTAACCACATTTCACCGAAAATGCGTGCTTCCCTGAATCCAAAAAGTGAGCATATCTCTGCCTATGGACAGTATAACTCAAAAAAATGAAAATGGGTTTGATACCAAACTTATTATTTAAGTTCAGCATCTTCCAAGGATGCGACACGAATATTTTCAAGAAAACTCTCCTCACCCACTCGATACTTTTGACTTTCTCAAATATGGTTCTAATTGCTGGTAATAAAATATGTCTTTCGGATATTCCATGCAAGTAAAACACATATGTTGAATTTTCTGGGAATGGCATGTGAAGTCTTCTTTATTTTGAATGATCTTTATGTAATTAATAAATCTTCTTCTTTGTCGTATTACTCTTCTGTTTATAGGACTTACAATTCAATGCCTAGGGCCAGTAGTCTGTCAAGGAGCAAGCAAAATCTGGACCATAGCACATCCAGGATGAGTATTCAGCCCAGTGTCTTGGGTCAGTAGTCTGTCAAGAATCAAGCAAACTCTGGATCATAGCACATCCAGGATGGGTGATCAACCCAGTGTCTTGGATCAGACTCTGTCAAGAATCAAGCAAACTCTGGATCATAGCACATCCAGGATGGGTGATCAACCCAGTGTCTTGGGTCAGTAGTCTGTCAAGAATCAAAGCAAACTCTGGATCATAGCACATCCAGGATGGGTGATCAGCCCAGTGTCTTGGATCAGACTCTGTCAAGAATCAAGCAAACTCTGGATCATAGCACATCCAGGATGGGTGATCAACCCAGTGTCTTGGGTCAGTAGTCTGTCAAGAATCAAAGCAAACTCTGGATCATAGCACATCCAGGATGGGTGATCAACCCAGTGTCTTGGGTCAGCAGTCTGTCAAGAATCAAGCAAACTCTGGATCATAGCACATCCAGGATGGGTGATCAGCCCAGTGTCTTGGATGAGAGTCTGTCAAGAATCAAGCAAACTCTGGATCATAGCACATCGAGGATGGGTGATCAGCCCAGTGTCTTGGATCAGACTCTGTCAAGAATCAAGCAAACTCTGGATCATAGCACATCCAGGATGGGTGATCAGCCCAGTGTCTTGGATAAGAGTCTGTCAAGAATCAAGCACACTCTGGCTCATAGCACATCCAGAATGGGTGATCAGCCCAGTGTCTTGGGTCATGAGTCTGTCAAGAATCAAGCACACTCTGGATCATAGCATATCCAGGATGGGTGATCAGCCCAGTGTCTTGTGTCAGGAGTCTGTCAAGAATCAAGCACACTCTGGCTCATAGCACATCCAGAATGGGTGATCAGCCCAGTGTCTTGGGTCATGAGTCTGTCAAGAATCAAGCACACTCTGGCTCATAGCACATCCAGAATGGGTGATCAGCCCAGAGTCTTGTGTCAGGAGTCTGTCAAGAATCAAGCACATTCTGGATCATAGCACATCCAGGATGGGTGATCAGCCCAGTGTCCTGGGTCAGGAGTCTGTCAAGAATCAAGCACATTCTGGATCATAGCACATCCAGGATGGGTGATCAGCCCAGTGTCTTGGGTCAGGAGTCTGTCAAGAATCAAGCACACTCTGGATCATAGGACATCCAGGATGGGTGATCGGCCCAGTGTCTTGAGTCAGTAGTCTGCCAAGAATCAAGCACACTCTGGATCATAGGACATCCAGGATGGGTGATCAGCCCAGTGTCTTGAGTCAGGAGTCTGTCAAGAATCAAGCAAACTCTTCCCTCCTTAACGCCCACCCGAACCGAGGACTCACACCCCTAGGACGTATGACAACGCCTGGGGGCAGAGGGCCTAAGGATCAGAGTGAGAGACCAGGATGGGTGATCAGCCACACGCCGGGGATGAGAGCGAGGAAGTGGATGATAGATGTAGATGAGTGATAGGAAAGGTGGTGATGGAGCACCGGTGGAATGAAACATGGCGGGGACAACCGAAAAAAACCGCCCAGACGCCTCTTTGTCGACCACAAATCGCACATGCAGGCCTTGGTAAAAGGTGAGTGGTCTAACCACTCGGCCACGGCTCTGCCATTAAGTAGGACCTTACTAGAAAGAAAGTTAAAATATAATGTTCTCTTGTTTAACAAGTAACAGAAGAAGCGATCCATTGATCCATAGTAGGTATTTCTGCCTGAAAGTAGTAAAGAAAAGGTAAAATAAAATTCTGTCTGAGTAGAAACAGTGTGGTATTTTATGTGCATTAGCCGGGAGTTGAGGTAGCGCGCTTTGTCACGGAAGTAAATAAAGACGATAATCTGTATGTGTGTACGTAAGATAGGTAAGGAAATTTAGCGTTCTATCCGATTTCATCAGCCCCACTTTAAACCTACCAATTGTTACTAATATACCAGCAAAATTTCTTTGTGATGCTGATATCGTGATTAAGGGCACCTTGAGGGAAGCTACTTCAACTCCCCACAGATACACCAGAAACTATGTTGTATACCCGCAAGAAATACGTGGTCTTCAGATTTACTCGGCCGTGGCCGCTAGTCAGTTGTCTTCGCATGATGATGTCAATAGTTTGAAGCGAGTTTATGATCAGTGCCTCCCACAGAGGACTGGCGAAATATGAGTGGAAGGGATGGATATCAACATTTTCGGGTCACCTTAGTGAAATGGGACTTGTAGGTATTGAACCTTTCCAGTATTTACATTTGAAACTTCTTTCCCTTGCGTCTCGTAAATTCGCAATCTCGGCATGTATGCTGATAGGTAACTCAAAATAATTGGATAGTTTTTGCAACGTAGAGTGTCTCCGCTTTAGTGGCAGAACTTCAAATTTTTAATAAAAACAAACAAACTAACCTTTATAAATATTTCTTTCTCCCTTTTATTAATAAAAACCGTTTTTGTTGTTTTTTATCTTGTGTTCCTTTGGAACTTAAAATTCTGGGCAAGAACGGAGAAATGATTCACACAGCGGCCAGTATCGTAACGATGGACCCCCCTCCCCTTGTATCCTTCTAGTTCGGAGGTAGCACTCAACCATGCAAATTCTGTGATCGCTGGTCACTTCCATCGCGTGCAAAGAACACACAAAATATCCTAGTGAAAAACAGCAGTTCTGCACCGTCGCAGTACTGACCCGCCTAAGAATCGGCCACACGCGGTCATCTTCTGCGTGGTGCCCCTTCCCCAGTCTGTTCGGCGTGTGACGTACAGCTTACCGTGTCACATGTTCTCTTTGATTGTCCGCGATACGCTCGTGATTGTCAGTTTTTTGGCCTGGGTTTTACACTGCCCTCAGTTTTGGGTGATGACCCAGTGGCTGTAAGGCAGACTCTGCGGTTCCTCGCCAAAATCGGGTTTTTTGCCCAAGTATAACTAGGATTTTAGTTTTTAGTCTTTTTAGCCTAGACTTTTTCCATGTAACCTCCTTTTGGTCTTCTGGCTATTCAGTTTTTCCCTTATTTTTCTGCGTTTTTAGCTAGAACGTTTTAAGTTTTCACTCTTTTTACGTTTTTGCTCGGGGCCCAAATGACCTGGTTGTCGACGGGCACTTAAACTCCACTCCACTCCATCCATCCGTCGCAGTAGATAAACCTGTTTATGAAGTCGGAAACGCATGCAGTCCGAGGTTCAATTCCGCACTTCCGATTCAAGTCCTCCCCTCCAGGGCTCGCTGAACTAATAATGACGTCATTCATTTAAACCGACTGACTGTAAAAGCCCAATAATTTTAAAGATGTGTAATAAGGGACTGGGACTCCCTAATTCTACCTGTGAAACTTACTTGCAGCATATTAACGCTTGTAAAAGTATTCAAAGATCGGAAAACATAATACCTACCTGGTTAAATAAACATCTTCTAACCAAACACTTGGTCTCGATCAGACTCCGGTGAGAAACTTAAGGAATGAATTAAGGGAGCATGCTTTGCACAGCGTAAAGGAAAGAATGTGGTCCTTTATAAAGAGTATACACCTGCCAACAAACGGAAGCGACAACCCGGTCGCATCACTAGCAATGAATGGAGACTAGCCCTGAAAATAATGGCTAACATTTGTCTGCTGCGTTCTGTACCAGGAAGGTCCCGGCTTTGAGACAGTGACATTCAAACTCTTGGACACGTTTTGGGCGCCTGCCCTTACAGCGAGGCTCTCCAAAACTTTAGACGTCGTTAAATTAGATCGTTCATTGCTGAAGGACTTCCATGCATTTCTCAAGAGGGAACCTGGTTCTTCATCTGCCTACATCATCGACCCAGCAGTGAGACTGGAGTCTCATGAACAACAGGTGCATGAAGCAAAGTGCAGGATTTACTCTAGGTCGGAGCAAGAGGCACGACCCCCAGTTCTTTGCCCAGTTCTGCAAGAGGTTCGGCCCAGACGGCCAGCTAATTAAGAATACTTCACTCTTGGCCATTAAAGCATCAGTTTCAATTTTAATAAATCATCTATGTACTGTGCCCTTTTAACTGCATTTTGAAATTTGATTCTTTTAATTGTTCGGTTTGGTTTTATTGTTCCTTTTTTATTTCTGATTAATGCTACTGTGACTTATACCCCTTGAATGCATTTTATTACCTTTTATATGATTACTTTTGTACTTATTTCCTTGTTCAATATGTTTGGTTAATTTGTTTCTTACGCTTTACCTTTATAGCAGTCTTAGAGTGAGAAAGCACAAGGGCTTTTGTTTCAAAATAAACACGTATATTCCAGACTTCCGTTTAAAAGCTAATAAATGCTTAATTGCTGAACATGGAAGGAAGGATTTTGTCTTCCGTCCCACTTTCTCCACTCATCTTCACAACTCAACAAAGTCAATATTGACTCAGACACGATGGACAAATATTGCTAATTCTCACATATGTGTGTACTTTACAAGATCCACAGTTGACTAAACATAACGTTACAAAAAATCCTATGCCTTACATTAGTACGACTTTCTGTAGCCAGTAACCTTTTATTATTATCTCCATCACGTACATAGCAAGTAGAGAAGGTATTGCATTCCACCCAAAAATTCGATACTGAGATTTCATCAGCAATATACGTTTTGAGGCCCGCGAATCCAAAAAAAAGCATAATAGAAAAAGGTCCGTTTGTGTGTGAACGCATAACTCAAAAATGAATAGTCGGATCAACATCAAACTTGGTATTTAAGTTCACTGTCTTCCATAGTTTCGACACGAAGATTTTCAAGAAAATCCCCAAAACCCAAACTACCCTTTACTTGGATCATTTTTCGAAATTTTTTATTTCTAAAAACTAGCTCGAACGATTTTGATTAAAACGTCATATAGTAAACATATTTACATGGCAAATAAAGTGTATATCTTGAATTTTCTGGGAACAGCCTGTGAATTCCTCTTCATTCGGAAGGAATTTTGTATAATCTGGTAAACGTTAAATGATACACGAAAACGTACTAAACAAAAAATGTAGATCTCTTTAAAAACACTATTTATTTCAAATAAGTTGTTTTGTGGCATAAGCCATTACTGAGATATCCATTATTAATGGTTCGAATCGTTCATTTCTTGGTCATTCTCTTAAGTCCTGTCAACATTCAGGTGTTTCTCGCGATGTCATGGAAACAGTATGGAATTTTGAGACAGTGTTTTAATACCTGAATAACTTCAATTGTATTTTTTATAATATGTGAATTCAATACCAGCCCGCCTTGAAACAGTATGTATGCAATAATTTATAAAAATGCATGTAACAGTCATTGCATATGGTTATATTATTGTAAACATGTTTAGTAATGTTATGTGAATACATTACATACTCTAATAATGCAAGAGCTGTGAGAATAATAAGTTTTAAGTTGATAACAATGAGGCAATAATGAGTTTGAGAGTTTGAATGTTACTAGTCATGATTAGAGCAACGATAATGTAAAATTCAGTAACATTTAAAATTAGCCAATCAATAGCAAAGAAAAGCTTTAAGTAAAATGCAGATATTCTATTGGACTAGAATTAGCCAATCAGAGACTTGAAATACCGAAGCTTATAGGTGTAACGGTTGAAATAATGTTCAGTTGCTGGCAAACCTTGGTAGTGACCAGATGGAAGATGTATTCTCTACAGAAATATTACGTGTGAATCGTAAAATATGTCTACGCGTTAGCTAGGTGAAAGTATTAAAGAATCTCACAGCTCTTAAAAAGTGTAGTGTTTTATTAAAATGTGCAAGGATTAATAAAAGAAGTGAAATATAAGGAAGCAGTTATTAATAACAAAGTTAAATATTATAGTGTAAGACTTGGAGTGTAAGAACTAAAATTACATCTTCAAACCAGCTTCTCATCTTCTCATACGTAGCAGCATGTTGCATAACAACAGTAACTATTACGTATTTAACAACTTCAAACCGACGCCCAAAGCGTGTTGCAGACTTCATAAACAAAATAACTCCAAGAACAAAACTACTTCAAGTTGGCTTCCCAAACAAGAAGCTAATAACTTACGCTAAATAATTTACGTAAAAATATTACGTAAACAAAACACCTTCTCAATTTTAAGGCAGCATATAGCGTCCAGTTGTTAAACATTTGACTGTCGCTGTTCTCTTTGTATCTATAACGAAATGTGTAATGTAGCTGTTTCTGCTAAGGTTTATTTGGATTAAAACGTGGTAGATAGAAAAAAATCTGATGTGTTACACTCACATGACTTTCTCTACTGTTGTACAAACTATTTATTCTCCATCTACTTCATGTTAATCGAGATAAACATTTGCAGACTCTATCTTATTGATAAGTTTCTTGTAGATGTAAGGGGAATATATATTTACAAGGGCAATTTGGAATTACAGTAGCCTTTAAGCATAGATATATCTCTTAATAGCTGGTTGCTAGGTGCAGCACCATTCTCTTTGCCACAGATTAATACTCTTTGCATATACAAGACAAAAAAATCTGATGTGTTACACTCACATGACTTTCTCTACTCTTGTACAAACTATTTATACAAACGCTTATTCTCCATCTACTTCATGTTAATCGAGATAAACATTTGCAGAGTCTATCTTATTGCTAATTTTCTTGTAGATGTAAGGGGAATATATATTTACAAGGGCAATTTGGAATTACAGTAGCCTTTAAGCACATACATATCTCTTAATAGCTGGTTGCTAGGTGCGGCACCATTCCGTTTCCCACAGATTAAAACTCTTTGCATATCCAAGACAAAAAAATCTGATGTGTCACACTCACATGACTTTCTCTACTCTTGTACAAACTATTTTTACAAACGCTTATTCTCCATATGCTTCATGTTAATCGAGATATCGAGATGTTAATCTTATTGGTAATTTTCTTGTAGATGCAAGGGGAATATGGTAGGTTTTAACCGATAGTCAAATATTTTAACGCTGGTTGCTATGTGGCGCATTTCATTCTCTTTGCATGTACAGGACATAAAAAAAAAATCTGATGTGTTACACTCACATGACTTTCTCTACTCTTGTACAATCTAATTTTACAAACGCCTATTCTCCGTATGCTTCATGTTATCGAGATATCGAGATGTCAATCTTATTGGTAATTTTCTTGTAGATGCAAGGGAAATATGGTAGCTTTTAAGCGATAGTCAAATATTTTAACGCTGGTTGCTATGTGCCGCATTCCATTCTCTTTGCATGTCCAGGACATAAAAAAATGAATAACGCATTTGAGAAAAAGTATAAGTATTGGAAAATTTAAGGAAATAACAAGCAATATCTCGAAAACGGTTCACTCTACAAAAGAAATGTATATGACATAAGTTGTGTATTTTAACGCGATCTACATTCTTTGTGTAGTAAAATTTTGTCTATCTCTTATGGTTTACCAGTTATGCAAAAGTCGTTCACAATGAAGAACACTTTTGGAGACATTCCCAGAAAATTCGAGATATACATTTCATTTCTCATGACATTATCTTAAACATATGATATTTTCATCAAAATCGTTAGAGCCATTTTTGAGAAAATTAAAATTTTCGAAAAATGTTCCATGTAAAGGGTAGTCTGGGGTGGAGGGATTTTCTTGAAAACCTTCGTGTCGCATCTCTAGAAGATACTGAATCTAAATACCAAGTTTTGTGCTTATCCGACTGTTCGTTTTTGAGTTATGCTGTTCACAGACACACACACACAGACACACACACACACAGACACACACACACAGACACACACACGGACATGTTTCCAAAAATGCTTTTTTTGGATTCAGGAGGTCTCAAAACATGTATTTCCGGCGAAATCTCGGTATCGAATTTTTGGGTGGAATGCAATACTTCCCCTACTTACTATACGTAGTAGAGAAAGTAAAAATGCATAACGAATTTGAGAAAAAGTATAAGTATTGGAAAATTTAAGGGAATAACAAGCAATATCTCGAAAATGGTTCACTCAACAAAAGAAATGTATGACATAAATTGTGTATTTTAACGCGATCTACATTTTTTGTGTAGTAAAATTTTGTCTATCTCTTATGGTTTACCACTTATGCAAAAGTCGTTCACAATAAAGAATACTTTTGGAGACATTCCCAGAAAATTCAAGATATACATTTTATTTGTCATAAAAATATGTTAAACATATGATATTTTAATCAAAATCGTTAGAGCCATTTTTGAGAAAATTAAAATTTTCGAAAAATGTTCCTTGTAAAGGGTAATCTGGGGTGGGGGGATTTTCTTGAAAACCTTCGTGTCGCATCTCTGGAAGATACTGAACCTAAATACCAAGTTTGGTGTTTATCCGACTGTTCGTTTCTGAGTTATGCTGTTCACAGATAGACACACAGACAGACACAGACAGAGACACAAAAACACGGACATGTTTCCAAAAATGTTATTTTTTTTTTGGATTCAGTGGAATACAATACTTCCCCTACTTACTATACGTAGTAGAGAAAGTAATAAGCCTTAATGAGAATAGTTGTATACGAGTAATAAACGATAGGGGGTAGAGAAAGTCGTGAATATGTAACACCCCAGATTTTTTTGTGTTCTTTCTGCATACTATTGTTGCAAAACTTATTCTTTTATCCAATTCAAGTGTATTGACATAAGGGTTTTCGTATATAGTTTCACTACATATTTCGTTATAGTTACAAAGGGAACGGCGGTGGTTATGTGTTTAAATGTGGGCGCTACTAACTGGCCGTGAATTACATCCCGAGAACCAACTGAATACCGACAGAACCTTAAAAAAATGGCGCTAATGACCACTGCTTTTGTGCGCCCTAAAACCCCACTACTACTAGAACCTTAAAAAATGGCAAAGTATTGAAGAATTCAAACCAAAAATAAATATCTCGTAAAAGGCTGATGCCACGGAAAAATTTCACGGGCTATTGTTGAAAAATCTGATGTGTTATACTCACATGACTTTCTCTACTCTTGCACAATCTATTTTTACAAACGCTTATTCTCCATGTACTTCACCTTAATCGAGATAAACATGTACAGACTCTATCTTATTGCTAATTTTCTTGTAGATGTAAGGGCAATATAGAAATACAGTAGCCTTTAAGCAGAGACATATCTCTTAATAGCTGGTTGCTAGGTGCAGCACCATTCTCTTTGCCACTCCCTAGACGCAGGGATGAGGTGAAGGAGACGTAGGAGCTCGCAGGCAGACAGACCCACAGAGACACGCAGAAGTCCCTAACATTTCCAGTTTGAACACCCGCGCACCAACGGCGATGAATCCCAAGACGGCGACGCAGCGACCGTAACACTCTGGCGTTCTTTCCAACGCGTATGCAACCCTGCCATCTGCCTGGAACCGCCAGCATCACAGGAGCTAAAGCACATCTGAAACGTGAAATGTAGAGGAAATGGGGGAAAGGAGAAATCGTGGTAGTACTCCGGCATTCGCCTTGGCGATCAGGGGAAGACAACAAAAAACCTTATGGCCAGTGTGAGCGGCCCCCGGGAATCGAACCCGAGACCTTCCGAATGCGAGCCTCACACGATACCGTGGAATTAGCTAGCTCGGTTAACCTTAGTGTCATATGTTTATCTCGATTAACATGAAGTAGACAGCAGGATAAACTTTTGTAAGAATAGTTTGTTGAAGAATGGGTAGAGAAAGTCATGCGAATGTGACACATCAAAGACCTTTGTTTTTTATTGTTTTAATAGCACTCTCCATCTTTCAAAATAATACAGTCCTTTTTAATTATCGACCCGTAGATTCTGTTAACGACGCAGTAATGAGCTGTCTATAAAATGTGTTTTCTGACGAGCTCAAGCTTACACCGTCCACTTCATCAAGAAGTAACTGTTTGTTTTGTGTCGCTTGTTGTATAGCAAATAAGAGTTAACGATGAAGGCTGGCATCTCCAAGACAGCAAAATGTTTGTTTTTGAAGTTCAAAGACGTCAATTAGTAGATATTGGTCTGAGAGGGAGCCACCAGCAAAGTAGATCGGAGCCTAATTGCTTGTCTCTGGCACATCTCTCGTGTTGTGTCGCATTCCTGTAATCTCAACAGTATCCGATTGTGCGCGAGTCTCAGTCTGACGGTGCGTCACGTTTCTAAATGCTGGAAAGAGAGAAGACGTAAGTGAATGCGTTTTAATGAGAGAGCCAGCGAGTCCAAACGTAGCTGAGACAGTGTTCAATTTAATATACCATAACTTGTACCCATATTTACTTTCATACAAATGTAGCCCCACCCTCGGCCGGCATGAGCGGCTCTGTTTCTCTAGCATAATTTTTAGTCACTGCATTGGCAGAGTAATTTTCATCCCCCAAAATATGGCTGAACTGCCGAAGGATAACATTACACTCTCTATGTTAGCGGGATAAGCATAAACACTTCATAACCACTAAGGCTCGGAATTTGGGAACCAGTGTGCCCTTCGGTCAACTAGTGGTGCAGGTACATACATATGGAGGCATTCAAAGGCGACTGTCCCTCAAAACTAAAAAAAAATTCTGATGTGTTACACTCACATGACTCTCTCTACTCTTGTACAAACTATTTTACAAACTCTTATTCTCCATCTATTTCATATTAATCGAGATAAACATTTGCAGAAACGATCTTTTGACATGCAAAGAGAATTATATTTTACACATAGCGACCAGTTCTAAAAATATTTGACTATCGCTTAAGGCCTAATATGTTCCCCGTGTTTTGTATTTGCAAGGGTAATATAGAAATACAGTAGCCTTTAAGCATAGACATATCTCTTAATAGCTGGTTGCTAGGTGCAGCACCATTCTCTTTGCCACAGATTATAACTCTTTGCATATCCAAGACAAAAAAATGAATAACGAATTCCCATTTTAGAAAATAAGTATTGAAAAATTTAAGGGAATAACAAGCACTATCTCGAAAATGGTTCCTCAACAAAAAAAAATGTATATGACATAAATTGTGTATTTTAACACGATCTACATTTTTTGCGTAGTAAAATTTTGTCTATCTCTTATGGTTTACCAGTTATGCAAAAGTTGTTCACAATGAAGAATACTTTTGGAGACATTCCCAGTAAATTCGAGATATACATTTCATTTGTCATGGAAATATCTTAAACATATGATATTTTAATGAAAATCGTTAGAGCCATTTTTGAGAATATCAAAAGTTTCGAAAAATGTTCCATGTAAAGGGTAATTTGGGGTGGGGGGATTTTCTTGAAAACCTTCGTGTTGCATCTCTGGAAGATACTGAACCTAAATACCAAGTTTGGTGTTTATCCGACTGTTCGTTTCTGAGTTATGCTGTTCACAGACACACACACGGACATGTTTCCAAAATGGCTCTTTTGGATTCAGGGGGTCTCAAAACATATATTTCCGGTGAAATCTCGGTATCGAATTTTTGGGTGGAATACAATACTTCCCCTACTTACTATACGTAGTAGAGAAAGTAAAAATGACTGTCAATGCTTATCCGCTGCGTACTATACCAGGAAGGTCCCGAGAAGGTAAACACTGTCGCAACTGCGATAGTGAGATGGAAACCCTTGGCCACGTTTTGGGCGCTTGTCCTTTCGGAGAGACACTGCGGAATTTTCGGCGTCATAAAATAAGATCCACTATTGCTGAAGTCTTAAAACTAAAAGGTCATACAGTATTTCAGGAAGTGCATGGACTCCCTCGTCAGATTGACATACTAGCCATCGCAGCAGGCTCATCATCCGGGTATATCATCGACCCAACAGTGAGAATGGAGCAGCATGAACAACAACACACTGAAAAATGCCGAATCTACGAGCCTACCATCCCCTACTACCTTGAGAAGTAAAATTTATCATCCATGGGCTGATGGTTGGGGCAAGAGTAACCATACCTAGGCACTTTGCTGAGTTTTGCAAAAAAAGTTCAGTGTCAAGGCCAATTTCATGAACAACACCGCAGTGTTTGCTCTTAAAGGTTCAATCAAAATTCTCCAAAATCATCTTTATTCAAACTAATTTCATTCTGTAGCGTATGACTAACAGCATAACAGTCACAGTTTTAGTAATTTCCCCTCTAAAATAGAATTTTCCACTGTTTTGTTTTACTCATAATTGGAATTTGTTTCAGTGATAATCATGTTTTGTCTTCTTGTGCTGTTCTTGTTTTTATATAATAATTTGTAAAAGTATCAAGCTTTGTCTGTTTGGCAGCCCCTACTTTTGGGAAAGCTGAAAGTTTTCTTTCTGAATGGTAAACAGTAAGAGATAGACAAAATCTTACTGCACAGAAAATGTATATCTCATCGAAGCACAGAGTTTGTCAAATAATCTTTTTGTGTCGTTATCTATTTCCGAGATATTCTTTCTTATTGGTTTGAATTTTCAGATACCTTATACTTTTCTCAATTGCAAATTGGTGTTCTTTTTACTTTCTCTACTACGTATAGTAAGTAGGGGAAGTATTGTATTCCACCCAAAAATTCGATACCGAGATTTCACCGGAAATACATGTTTTGAGATCTCCTGAATCCAAAAAAAGCATTTTTGGAAACATGTCCGTGTGTGTGTCTGTGTGTGTGTGTGTGTGTCTGTCTGTGAACAGCATAACTCAGAAACGAACAGTCGGATAAACACCAAACTTGGTATTTAGGTTCAGTATCTTCCAAGGATGCGACACGAAGGTTTTCAAGAAAATCCCCCACCGCAGATTACCCTTTACATGGAAGATTTTTCGAAAATTTTAATTTTCTCAAAAATGGCTCTAACGATTTTGATTAAAATATCATATGCTGAAGATATTTTTATGACAAATAAAATGTATATCTTGAATTTTCTGGGAATGTCTCCAAAAGTATTCTTCATTGTGAACAACTTATGGTAAACCATAAGAGATAGACAAAATTTTACTACACAGAAAATGTAGATCGCGTTAAAATACACAGTTTATGTCATATACATTTTTTTTGTTGAGTGAACCATTTTCGAGATATTACTTGTTATTCCCTTAAACGTTTCAATACTTATTTTCTCAAATGGGAATTCCTTATTAATTTTTTTTGTCTTGGATATGCAAAGAGTATTAATCTGTGGGAAAGAGAATGGTGCTGCACCTAGCAACCAGCTATTAACAGATATGTATGTGCTTAAAGGCTACTGTATTTCGATACTGCCCTTATAAATATATATTCCCCTTGCATATACAAGAAAATTAGCAATAAGATAGGGTCTGCAAATGTTTATCTCGATTAACATGAAGTAGATGGAGAATAAGCGTTTGTAAAAATAGTTTGAACAAGAGTAGAGAAAGTCATGTGAGTGTAACACATCAGATTTTTTCCTTTTCTTTTTCATGTTCCTGCAGAGAACAGAATCTCAAAGTTATCGCTTAGCGACCGTCTTTGAAAACATTTGATTCTCGCTTTAGTCTATTGTATTCTTCTTATATCTACAAGGAAATGAGTAAAGAAGGTTTTTCTGTACTAACAAGAAGTGATTGGAGGAATAAGCTTTTGTAAGAATAGTTTGTAGAAGAGTGAGAAGGGTAAGTCACACAAGTGCAACACATCAGATTTTTTTTCACTCTTGTGGAACCGACAAGTATTTTTAGAGAGCAAGGCCTAAAAGTAGTACCTCTAACACAGAGCACACGAGCTAAAAGCTTCTGCACTAGAACCATAATCTTCAGTGTGACCAACTTTTGTTTCAAGTCCAATCACATGGCAATTACCCTTTGTATTCGCACATGTTTAATAACTCGACTTGATTTGATTAGGTTTTACTTTTCATTGTGTCTTTGTACATGATTTATTTCTCATGGCGCTCGCATTATCTGTTCATAATACAAATCGTCATACTTAAATTTATCGCAATTCGCTGTAGAGTTACCCTATACACTATAGTGGCAGCTTTCTTTTATCTAAAACGTTACTCTTTTATCTAATGTACGTAAAGATTAACTGGCGGAAATTGTGAATTCCGACGAAAATAAATTGGGAGTGGAATTACAGAAGCAGCAAAAAGAATAACAGTAGAAGTACTTACCTACAAAATCCAGAAACCAATATTGTTATATACCGGTGTGAGATCGAAAGGTTTTGCAGCTAGATATTAAATTTAGTTACCCCGGCATAAACATTGGGGAGCATAGCATCAGTGGTAGCTATAGGTCGAGGAACCTTAACATTACATTTCAAAGCAGGCGTGGGATATTCATAACAAAATACACTTAAATTCACGTTTACTGTGGTTTGTTATAAGTTTACTTTGGTGCCACTACATCGTTCACAGAATATTACAGGACAACATTGGAGGGAGATGTTCCACACTCACACGGCTGACCCCACGTTACTAGACTGCCGCCACTAGAGAAAGAAGCCAGCAACGCTACTTGCCTCCCCTTTTCCTCTCTCCACTCCTAGCAAGGAGGTGGGGAGAGATGCCGTGCCGGACGAAATTCAAACTCCCAAACGAAATACTTATGCCCAACAATGTCATGCTACAAAGCAATAAGGTGTCCGACGCGACAATGCACACACACGCTACAATATTATATAGCATTTAATTGCTTCATTGCCGGTGTAAGGCAAAACATGTTGAAAATAGTTTCACCGGAAATGACTGCTAGCGAATCTTCAAAACATCTAACATCCCGTAGTTTCTCTTGTTTAAAGAACGCGTTCTAAATGTGATCTCTGTTAGTTTCAGGAATTAATTTAATAATATTGACATTTTACAAATTCGAGCGCTGTCTAAGCCACACGTGTTAAAAGTGGTTGTGTTTTGCTGGTCGGATTGCAAAATTTGTCCTGTTCCTCCTCGTAAAATAAAACCATACGCTTACTGCTTGTATCATAATATTTACATTTATTATCAGAAAACGAAAGCTATCACAGTTCACAAATGAAATACACAAGTACGTACATTTCCCCCCAGAAAGAAATCATGTTTGGTCTGTACAGTGTATTTTAGGGTTCCCCGGCGTAAACAAAAGGAGCAGGAGACAAACAAGTCCTAAACGTGGAAGTGTGCATAGAATAATCAATTACTGCTCTTCTAACATTCGGTAGAGGTGCCCCGCGGGGAGAATACATTTAATCTGGATATCAATAAACCTCCTCATGGATGCAAATTGGGGCCCTTGAATTACAAATGAATTACGAAGAAAAAGTTGCTCTTCCTAAGAATGCCTCACACAGTGATATGTCCGGCAACCGATCTGAAATTTCCACGCTATTACAAGGATCGCCGTGAAAATTGATAGCGGTACTTTACATAATCTAAATGTTGTAACTCTGTTCAGTGGCGCTCCTGGCTACTCTTGTTGTTGTCCTGCAGTAGTAGGGTATGAGCCTGAATGTATTGCTTTTACTTATAGCAAGTAGGGGAAGTATTCGATGTCGAGATTTCGCCGGAGAGATCACCTCAACACAAAAAAGCATTTTTAGAAAAAGATCCATGTATATCTCTCCGTGTGTGTATGACCAGCATAACTAAAAAAATCAGATTTGATACGTTCACACGACTTTCTCTACCTGCTATCGTTTACTAGTGGGTATACAAACTACTGATACTAAAGCTTATTTTTCTATCTACTACATTCAATCCAAATAAACCTTTACGGAAACAGCCACATTACTTATTTCGTTACAGATATAAAGAAAACAGCGATAGTCAAATGTTTAACAACTGGACGCTATATGCTGCCTTAAAATTCCATACTGTTTCCATGACATCGCGAGAAACAACTGAATGTTGACATAGTAACCCAGTAATGAACAATTCTTTGAATCTTTAATTACGTATATCTCAGAAATAGCTTATGCCACAAAAAACATTTGAAACAAAATGTGTGTACATTTTCTGTGAAGTAATGTTTCGTCTATCACTTAACGTTTACCACTTATACAACATTATACCAAATTTCTTCCGAGTGAGCAGGATTTCACAGGCTGTTCCCAGAAATTCAAGATACACATTTTATTTGTCATATACGAGGGCAGTCCCAAAAGTACCTGACCTGACGTATATATAGCGGTTGTTGTTTCAAACAAAAAACTGTGGTAGAAAGTACCAACCTCATAAAGCTTAAGCTTGAACTTTGACGATGCTACGTTGTTTATCAATTGTTTGGCAGCCATCAATAGTGAACGCTCTCAGCAAATTTGCAAACATGGATAAAAGTGGCCATTGTTATGTGATACAATACTTTCATGTGAAAGGTCCAAAGAAGGCGAAGACAGTTCCATCTGCAGGCAAGTTCATGGCGTCAGTGTTTTGGGATGAGCGTGAGATAATTTTCATTATCTTCAAAAAGGAAAAGCAATCAATGGCAAGTATTATGCAAACTTATTGCAGCGTTTGAATGATGAAATCAAGCAAAAACGGCCGCATTTAGCGAAAAAGAAAGTTTTGTTTCATCAAGGCAGTGCACCAGTTCACACATCCATTATCGCCATGGCCAAAATCAATGAGTTAAAGTTCGAATTGCTTCCTCATGCACCCTATTCGCCAGACTTAGATCCCTCTGATTATTTTCTGTTTCCAAAGTTGTAGAAATGGCTTGGTGGTAAAAGATTTGCCAACAATGAAGAGGTGGAGTTTGCAGCTGATGGGTATTTTGAAGAACTCGATGGTTCTCACTATAAACAAGGTATCGAAGCTATTGAACATCGTTGGGAAAAGTGTATCGAGCTGAAAGGAGACTATGTAGAGAAATAAAGAAGTTTTTTTCCCAAACATTTTGTGTTTTCTTTGTTAGATCGGGTACTTCTAGGACAGCCCTCGTAAGTATCTATAATATATAATATTTTGAACAAAATCGTTAGAGCCATGTTTTAGAAAGTAAAAAATATCGAGAAATGTTCCATGTAAATGGTAGTTTGGGTGGGATTTGCTCGAAAATCTTGGGGCCTCATCTCTGGAAGATGTTAAACTTAAATACCAAGTTTGGTATTTATCAGACTTTTCGTTTTTGGGTTATGCTGTTCATAGATACAGACATACATCCTGCCAGAATGATACATACACTAACCTTTTCCGAAAAATTTGATGTGCTACACTCACATGACTTTCTCTACTCTTGTACAAACTATTTTTACAAACTCTTATTCTCCATCTATTTCACATTATTCGCGATAAACATTTGCAGAACCGCTCTTTTGACATGCAAAGAGAATTACATTTTACACATAGCGACCAGTTCTAAAAATACTTGACTATCGCTTAAGGCGTACTATGTTCCCCTTGTTTTGTAATTGCAAGGGCAATATAGAAATGCAGTAGCCTTTAAGCATCGACATATCTCTTAATAGCTGGTTGCTAGGTGCGGCACCATTCTCGTGCCACAGATTAATACTCTTTGCATATCCAAGAGAAAAAATGAATAACAAATTCCCATTTGAGAAAATAAGTATTGAAAAATTTAAGGGAATAACAAGTAATATCTCGAAAATGGTTCACTCAACAAAGAAAATGTATCTATATGACATTAACGCGATCTACATTTTTGTGTACTTTTGGAGACATTCCCAGAAAATTCAAGATATACATTTTATTTGTCATGAAAATATCTTAAAAATATGATATTTTAATCAAACTCGTTAGAGCTATTTTTGAGAAAATTAAAATTTTCGAAAATGTTCCATGTAAAGGGTAATATGGAGTGGGGGGATTTTCTTGAAAACCTTCGTGTCGCATCTCTGGAAGATACTGAACGTAAATACCAAGTTTGGTGTTTATTCGACTGTTGGTTTCTGAGTTATGCTGTTCACAGACACACACACAGACACACACACAGACACAGACACACCAACGGACATGTTTCCAAAAATGCTTTTTTTGGATTCAGGGTGTCTCAAAACATATATTTCCGGTGAAATCTCGGTATCGAATTTTTGGGTGGAATGCAATATCTTCTCTACCTACCATGTACGTGATATACAAAGTAAAAAGAAAAGTCGATTAAACGCCAAACCTGGTATCTAAGTTGAGCATCTTCCAAGGATGCGACGCCAGGATTTTAAAGAGAATCCCCTACCCCAAACTACCCTTTACATGGAAAATGTTTCCAACGTTTTGATTTTCCCAAAAATGGCTCTAACGATTGTGAGCAAAGTACCACATGTTTAAGATATGTTCATAACAAATGAAAGGTATATCTTGAATAGCGTCCGAAGCAACCTCCATTCTGGGTTACTTTTGCATAACTGCTAAATCGTAAGCTATAGACAAAATCGTACTATACAATGTTAGACCGCGTTAAAGCACCCAATCTATATCTTCTTCTTCTTCTTCTTTTTATGTAGTTAACAATTTCCGAGATATTCCTTGTTATTGGTTTGCATCTTAGGGTACTTACACTCTCGAATGGGAAGTCGTTATTCTTCGGTTAGAGCCTACTGTATTCCCCTAATCCTGCTGTACCTACAGGGAAATATGCAATAAGACGGTTCCTGCAAATGGTTATCTCGATTAGCATGCAATACATAGTAGAGTAAGGCTTTGTAAAAATAGTTGTGCAAGAATGAGTAGAGAAAAAAATGTGAGTGCAACACATAAGTGCTCCTGCTACACTTGTGTTATGGAAATGATATGGAATTTCAAGGCCACCATACAGTCACTCATTTTTTACTTTCTCTACTACGTATAGTATGTAGGGGAAGTATTGTATTCCACCCAAAAATTCGATACAGAGATTTCACCGGAAATACATGTTTTGAGACCCCTGAATCCAAAAAAAGCATTTTTGTAAACATGTCCATGTGTGTGTCTGAGTGTCTGTGTGTGTGTGTGTGTGTGTGTGTGTGTGTGTGTGTGTGTGTGTGTGTGTGTGTGTGTGTGTCTGTCTGTGTGTGTTGTGTGTGTGTCTGTGAACAGCATAACTCAGAAACGAACAGTCGGATAAACACCAAACTTGGTATTTAGGTTCAGTATCTTCCAAGGATGCGACACGAAGGTTTTCAAGAAAATCCCCCCACCCCAGATTACCCTTTACATGGAAGATTTTTCGAAAATTTTAATTTTCTCAAAAATGGTTCCTACGATTTTGATTAAAATATCATATGTTTAAGATATTTTTATCACAAATAAAATGTATATCTTGAATTTCCTGGTAATGTCTCCAAAAGTATTCTTCTTTGTGAACGACTTTTGCATAACTGGTAGAACCATAAGAGATAGACAAACTTTTACTACACAAAAAATATAGATCGCGTTAAAATACACAATTTATGTCATATACATTTTTTTTTTTGAGTGAACCATTTTCGAGATATTGCTTGTTATTCCCTTAAATTTTTCAATACTTATTTTCTAAAATGGGAATTCGTTATTCATCTTTTTGTCTTGGATATGCAAAGAGTTATAATCTGTGGCAAAGGGAATGGTGCTGCACCTAGCAACCAGCTATTAAGAGATATGTATGTGCTTAAAGGCTACTGTATTTCTCTTTGTATGTCCTTGTAAATATATATCCCCCTTACATCTGCAAGAAAATTAGCAATAAGATAGAGTCTGCAAATGTTTATCTCGATTAACATGAAGTGGATGGAGAATAAGCGTTTGTAAAAATAGTTTGTACAAGAGTAGAGAAAGTTATGTGAGTGTAACACATCAGATTTTTAAGCAACTGACTGTTCGGTTTCCTGTATCCCTCTTGCACTCTCAACGAAATGTGTAATAAACTATTTCTGCAAAGGTTATCTGGATTAACACGAAGTAAAAAAAATAAATTCTGATGTGTTGTACTCACACATTTATCATGAAAATATCTTAAACTTCTGTTATTCTAATGAAAGTTATTAAAGCAATTTTAGAGAATTTCAACATTTTCGAAAAATGTTCCATATAAAGGATAGTATGGGGTGGGGGATTTTCATGAAAATATTCGTGTCTCATCCCTGGAAGATGGAGAACTTAAATACCAAGTTTGATGTTTAGCCGACTTTTCGTTTTTGAGTTGTGCCATTCTTTCACAAATTAAATTGTGTTTTATTTATGGACGCTCTTTAACTACTGTGGTCCTTAGCGTCCCATTCTATACTGGACGTGAAAGATCGGGAAGTTTGCTCAGAGGCCTCTTTATCAGGCTTGAGTTATATCAGCGTAACTGCGTGGAGCACGGTTGGTTGGGAAGCATGAGCTCATTCTATTTATTTCAGCTGTAGATGTGGTATAGGCATTTCAGTAGTATTCATAGTAGTTATCTTGCTGCCAGCCTCTCCCTTTGCTACGTCGCGGTACACAGGCAACTTTTTGTGAATGAAAATTCCCTAAACTTACGTCAAATGTGCGTTACGGGATATGAGTGTTGTTGGTAATACGTAAGCCATGCCGCCGAGAGGAAGAAGGCGGGAAAAGCCATGTTCATGTACCACATAACCTCAAATAACTATTAAATAACCTTGCGCAATTCCAAAATAGGTAAATAAGCTTAAAATGTAGATTCGGCAGCAAGATTACCGAGTAGCTGCAGGAGTTGACGATTCAGTTGCGTATGTTCTCTGCAGTGAAGCAGCAGGGCTAGGTTTGGTATCCATCATGACGTGTTGGCACAAAGAAATTCGTGGTCCGAGGCGAGTTCGGCTCGGACACCAACACGCAAACACAATTATTTCGTCTTTAAAACACGTGAACTATGTAACAAGATGGAAAGAAAAGACCTTAACATGCGACGTGACATTATTACATTCTTGCTGAACTTATTCTTAGCGCGTACTGTTGTTTATAAAACCACGGCCTCCTGTCATTCACGGGTTCGCGCGATTGCATGGAAACAATATGAAATTTTAAGGCCAGCATGTAACGACCCGTGCTTAAACATTTGACTATCGTTATTCTCTTTGTATCTATAACGACATGTGCAATGCAACTATGTGGCAGTATTTATATTACAACATTGTAAATGCCAGAGTGGTTGTAGTGTAAATTAGCATTATTGTATGACAATGATTTGGGGTGTTTGTTAATTATAAGCATTGTTAGGAAATAAGTTTACACGGCCTTACTGAAACTGACAATAGGAGCGGGTAACAATGTGGCGAGGGGGTGAGTTTTTATTAATTAGAAGAGACCAGCAAATGACGTCAGAGTAGCATGCCTTTCTTTAGAAATGGAGGGAATATCTTCCCTAGAGCATACGTGTTCGTAATTTTGATTAGATATAAAAATAGACGCTAATGTTGGCGCGTTTTATTAACCAATAGCAGCTCTGTTATAATGTTTAGGCATATCGGGTGAGGGAGTATAAAAAGCTAAAGCCAGAGACGGGTAACGTTCAGTCCAACAGAATCATTCGCGGGTTATACGTCGTGCAGTTCTACAGAATCATTCAGAAGTTACACGTCGCCCAGTTCATCAGAATCATTCACGGGTTACATGTCGCACAGTTTAAGAGAATCATTCACGCGTTGCACGTCGCTCAGTCCAACAGAATCATCCACGGGTTACACGTCGCGCAGTTCTACAGAATCTCTCGCGTCGTAAAGTTAGTTAAAAGATGTGAAATACGCGAATTAATAATGTGCGGCAAATAAGTGATAATAGTTACATTCGAAAATATAACATTTTCAGTCGGGCGTGTATCAAGAGTAATTATGTGAAATTAATTAATTGTGACGGCAATAAAAGTGTAAAAACAAATTCTTTTATCAGTGTTATCTTTTAGTAACAACTCCTTTCCGTTTACACACCCTGTTTAAGAGATTTGCTCGAGCTATAATAATAGCTAGCCGGAGGACAATGAACCCAAAATTCAAACTAGTAATACAATAACAGGCGCTCAGCAAATAAGATAACACGACGATACACCGACAACTATTTCTGCAAAGGTATATCTTAATTAAAATGAATTAGATAGTAAAATAAGGTTTTGTAAGAGAAGCTATATAGAAATAAACGATAGCGGATAGAGAAATTCATCTGAATGTAATATAAGATTTTTACGTTTAAACGCGAGCAGAAGTGCATTAGTCTACAGAGGTTAACAAATCGTGGTTTTTTTTTGGAGAAGCAGTTATAGCTCTCAAGAAAGGACAGCATTGTAAAGCCAAAAAGATGGAACCAGATGTCATAAAAGGAGGTAATGAAGATGAAATGGGTGCATGCGAAGGAGACAGAGCGTGCGATTACCAGAACATGTTTCGGAGTGGAAAAAAGAAGAACGATAAACAACGTTACAGCATGGAGGAGAATTCATGAAGCCAGAAAACGATTCAATTCTCATTAAGCAATGTCGAGAGTCGTTTACAAATTTCCTTTATGTAGCCCACCCAATTTGCAATCATAATGACTGCTAGTACTGATAGGAAATTGCCAATAGCTGCTCATGTTAATGAAAATGTTATGTTCTGTATTTTGAAGTCATTATATAAACACAGTCAGCGTCAAAGCATAAGGATGTCAAAGCATTTATATATGGTTGACAGATGAAAAGAGTTTCAATCTTTAAAACAAAACTCTTAACTGTGTTAACCGGGTATTTCAGCTAGTTAAATGGTAAAATTTCCCAAAATAGGGTAAATTGGAGGAACGACATTCACAGGATGGACAGCAACAGAATCCTAAAGCTTTCCTTCCAATACTATACTATAGGAAAAAAAATGTTGATCCACCTATGAAGAGGTGGTATGAAGTCAAAACAGGCCAATTGCCTAATTCATGCAGAGGAAGTGCAAGTGCTTTAGCTTACTATATCCTCTCTTATCTCGTTAATTTTTACCATAAAACGCAGTCACATTGAAGTAGATATGGTTTGTTACGTTATTTATTAGCTCCACGTATGGACGCCAATTTGAGGTAGATATTGTCTTTACGTTGTTGCGGCTACGTATGGAAAGCCAGTTTGAAGAAGACGGTATCTTTGCGTTATTTTGCACCACGCTTTGGGCGTCAATTTGAAGAAGTATTATTATATTTCAACTGTTGGGGAGCCGAACTTGTGGTAGTTGCAACCGCACGTGTAGTAAACAGTTTCCGGTAGCCTTCGCCCCAAAGGTACTTTCAGGTGGCCTTTGCCCCAAGTTTAAAAAATATTAACTTTGTAATTAAACTGCTTCTTTAAATATTTAATATTAATGTTTGCCTCTGCAACCCGTAAACTTATTTTTCGTTTCACACGAATACGTATTAAATCTCTCGAGGACGCACAAGCAACGCATCCAGTTATGAGCACTGTCTGCGGGCACCTGACTAGATTTCAACCGTCTAAACTTGTAAATTTCTGTATTTCAAGTCTCTTATTTGCTAATCCTACTCCAATAGAATACCTTCATTTAACTAAGGCTTTTTCTTGTTGTTGATTGGCTATTTTATAAACTGTCACTAAAATTATATTATTGCTTCTCCAAGAATCACAAGTAGTGCTGTTAAACTTTCTTACTCATTATTGAATCAAGGTTACCTCATTGTTAGTAACGTTTAACTTATTATTCTCACAGCTCCTACATTATTAAATTACGTAATACATTCACATAACATTATTGAACATGTTTACAATAATATAACCATATGCAATGACTGTTACATACATTTTACAAATTATTACATACACATTTTGCTTCAAGGCGGGCTGTTATTGAATTTACATATTATAAAATTAGACTGAAGTCATTTAAGTGTTAAAAATACTGCCTCAACATTCACTTGTACATTCATACTGTCACTCTTCTCTGCCAAGGACGGGGAATGATTCTAGTTAATGAAAATAATCCATCGACCCAGCTGGTAATCAAACCCGGGACGCCTAGATTAAGAAGAAAGAACGTTGACATTGGATCACAGAGGCAATCAGGTGTATTTTTGTCGTATGTGTAAATAATTGAAAGCGAAGGGATGTATGAAGCTGTTTTTAGATGTTTGAGCCGCTGAGCGACATGTGTTTGCCATAGTAACGCCTTCACCTGTTAACTCTAAATTTGTCATGTGAGTCTTTATGACAGAATAACGCAATGCCGTATTAATAGCATCCTCTGAAATCCTACACAGGCCTTGAGCAACAAGTAACGTTGCATCTTAACATGCTCACTCGCTAGCTGCAGAATGACTTGGAGCGTAGAATATTGAACACAGATAGGTCAATTTAAATGTACATCACTGTGAGTTAATAAATATACGAAAATGACGAAGGAGTGGTATAAATTATCTGTGCTGGAAATAATCATTTTTTCACGATCGTCTTTTTTCTACGTCTTCTCGATAATAATTACACAAAAGGAAATTTAGAATTCCAACACATGAATTCGTTTCCAAGGAAATTTAGGTCTACCAACAAAAATTTGGTGGCTATAATATGAAGAAGTAACTTTGTTACGTTATTTTTTACCACGCTTTGGGCGTCAATTTGAAGTAGTTGTAGTTGTTGTTGCTGCTACGTGTGGAAAGCCGATTTGAAGTAGTTAGTTTTTAAGGAGTTGTATTATATTTCAACAATTGGGGAGCCGAACTTGTAGTAGTTGCAACAGCACGTATAGTAAACAGTTTCCGGTAGCCTTCGCCCCAAATGTATTTTTAGGTAGCCTTTGCCCCAAGTTTAAAAAATATTAACTTTGTAATTTTACTGTTTCTTTAAGTATTAAATGTTTATGTTTGCCTCGGCTGCGTCAGTATTTGTTAGAGACATGGAAGTCTTGGCAGGGCGTGATGCGACAAGAATGTAGGCTTGCACAGATTTTAAGTTTTAATTCACTTCTTTTTATTAATCCTTGACACAAATTAAATAGCACTTCACTGATATCGAGAGCTGTGAGATTCTTTTATTTAATACTTGCACTTTTTAACACGTATACTATTTTTCGTCTCACACGAATACTAATTAATTTCTCGAGGACACATCTCGCATCCAGTTACAAACATTGTCCGCAGGCAACTGACTAGATTTCAACCGTCTAAACTTGTACATTTCTGTATATCAAGTCTCTGATTGGTTATTTTACTCCAATAGAATACCTGCATTTAACTAAATCTTTTTCTGGTTGTTGATTGGCTATTTTTTATAAACTGTCACTAAAATTACATTAATGCTTCCAAGAATCACAAATAACATTTAAACTTTCAAACTCATTATTGCCTCATTGTTACCTCATTGTTAGCAACATTTAACTTATTATTCTCACAGCTCATACATTATTAAATTACGTAATATATTCACATAACATTATTACACATGGATACAATAATATAAGCATATGCAATGACTGTAATGTACACATTTTAGATATTATTACATACACATATTGCTTCAAGTGGGCTGTTATTGAATTTACATACTATATAATTTGACTGAAATTATTTAAGTGTTAAAAACACTGCCTCAAATAACATACTGTGACTTTGTCTAATTCTCACTATTGTGATATACTTTAATTTTTTCTGTCACTTCACTTTTCTTCGACGTAATGAAATAGGTGTGAAGGAGCCTCTTCTTCCTTCAGTTTCACTGGGAGTCGAACAGAAGACTTCTCTAATCTCTTGCAGAAGCAGCACTCACGTCACCACAATTGTCGTGATCTCACTCGGAGAATCCACTAAATTTCCAGCTCTTTATGTCGCACCAGAAACGCACTCACTTATATACCCTTTAGAAATTTCCACAGTTCTAAAATGTTCGGGAGGCGGGGAGAAACAAGGTTCCAGAATAATCCCGTTATCTCTCGATAGCGCTTCTGGTGTTTACGCTGTGTGAGAGCGCTACACCGTTCGCGCCAACCTCCCTAAGCTCGGGCCATTGCCCTGCTGGTTCACAATATGTATATGACTTTTTACCTTTAAAACTGTCATTTAGTTTCAGCCAACTGTTGGAAATAACTTTAGTAGATGTATTTATCTACAAGAACCAAAGCTCTTTAATGTGCAAAAATCCTAAGTATTTCATGTATTTTCAACAATTTTCACAGGTTGGTCTCTTTAGTAAATGATAAATGACGGTATAATTATCTGTGCTGGAAATAATCCTTTTCGTACGATCGTGTATTTTATACTTCTTCCCAATGACATTAAACAGAAGGAAATTTGGAAGTGCAACACCTCAATTTATTTCCAGTATACGCACAATATACATAGGACGGGAAGTAAAATAGACTTGAAGCCTTAATTTACTTCTTCTTTCTCTGTTTAACCGCCTCGTATGTAGGACTTACACCCCCAGGACTTAAAAGCGGGTGGCTGGTGTCAGAGGCCCGTCGAGGAGCAGACACTCTTGGATCAGACAGAATAGCCAGCATGGGTCCCATGCGGGTCCCTGGGATTGAGCCCGGGCCGCCTCGGTGAGAGGCGAGCGGTCTAACCACTCAACCACGGCGCCACGCAACCTTAATTTACACTCTTTAATAATTATAATAACACATTATCTACAGTGAACGGCACGCTTCGAACAGAATAACTTATGTTACTTCAAACATTATTGAAAACTAGATAACTGCAATTAAAGGTGAATGAACGTTTCATATCTCATTCTGGATTTTTCAAGAATCAATGACGCGTATCCAATTTTCCATGTATCTTTAATGTCTGTGTCCTTATAATCAACATCTCCCACTTCAAATTCTTCTTAAAATGCTAAATTTCTATTATCGCCCGTATTATTATTTTCAAACAAACACACTTTGAGTCACGGCATCAACCATTGAACAATTGACTCAAAACCTTCTAAATTATAGCATCTTACTGAGCAACCATATTAGCTGCTTAATTGGCAACATTGCGTTACCGGAAATCCCAGGTGACGATGGGCAAGTTCTTTAGCATTTTTTTGATTATTATTAATAATAATAATTTGTTCAAAATACACGATCATGTAGAAATAGTGTGCAGCACATGTGTGCGAAATGCATAACAAACTATTCCTCCATTCTGTAATAATGCACTTCCCACTCTCATATTACAATATACCAAGGTGGCCCAAGCAAGCCGTCCTCAGTTGAAGTTAGTTATACCGGATAGCGCGGATGCCATAATGTTTGCCAAGCAGAACTGCAATGGGGACTCCATGCCGACAGAGAGGAGACCGTTAAATGAAAGACCAAAAATCCTTCACCCCGTTGGGTCTGTTTCACGGTGTAAAGTGGCGACAATGGTATTTTGGTGCGGCCTGGCAGGGATAAAGGATGCTCTCTGTGGCACTTTCTCCGTCCCGCGACTTTCGGCTGGTTCCGGGGGGTAAATGGACCGCCTCTGGGGAACGGAATGTTGGACCCTCTGTATGGGGCGGGGGTCCCCGGTCTGTCTGTCCGACTGTCAGGGAGACTCAATCTGGAAACTGTAGATACCCTGTCATTGCTGTGCCGTCACTCCTGGTTCCGACCGCCCGGTGCCTCCTCTCATCTCCTCCTCTCTTCCGGGGGCGCCTTGTGGGACATTGGTGCAATAGCCTTCATGGAGCAGTGCCGAGTGCCCTCCGATTATCAGAAAAAATCTAAGTCACTTTGACTCGTAATAAGGTATAAAAACATAAATTATCATTCTACAGAGTGGTGCTAAATCAAGTCCCCCCTCTTACGTAATGTAATATTTGCTTATATTCAACTTACACAAAGACACACAACTCTTATAACAAACTTTGGCACTAATCGCCTTACTTTGTAAATTTTCTCATCTTTCCATGATACTGACCGCAAAACATTTGCCTCAGCTTCGTTACGGATTACAAATAACCCGTAGAACTCAAGCCTGCTGTCATAATCATCTTCATGAAATGTGGGAATTGCTTTTGAGCAGAAAAAGGTGTGTCTTATATATTCTCCGTAGAAACCTTCTAGATACGCCTAACCGAGCAGATACCTTCCTCGTTGACTTATGAGAACTTGCTGCAAATGCTTGACATTAGGTATCCGAGCAGATCTTGATGCATGTGTAATGCTTTCCGTTCTTTCCAATTTGAGACTAAGTTTTCGGAAATGTCACCGATTTGCATCAGGAAACCTCTTACAAAAGTGATTATTGATTCTGGGAGACTCTTTTCAATGTTTTGCCACAGTTAAAGTGTGTAAATTCATTGTTAATTAGCAGGGACGGCACTTTGTCCCAGTTCGCCACGAGGTACTGATATATATGTGGAGTACCTGCGTTTACTAGTAGATAAAAATAGTTCATCGATAGCATGCGACTATTCGTGTATAGATCGGCGGAACAAACATGTAACATTTTTGCTGGTACATACAATGAGGAAAGTGGACTTTCAGCCTCCTCAGTCCCAAACTACAAATCAGAATTTTTCGAGGAGTGTTTCATACACTAATAAGAGCTGACATTGCTGTAAAGCTGTACAGCTTTCGAAATGCTTTTATAAACAAATTGTTCACTATCAGTAGCTAAAAGCTAAAGATACATTGTGTTTTTTTCTAATACTCCTTAATCCTTGTCTACCTTCGAAGCAGGATGTACTGCATTCAACTGTACATCATAATTTGTTTACAGAGAGCACTGCAAGGTCATACTCGCTTCCAACTTCCTTTGCTATCAACCCTCGGTGCGTTCCTAACTTGATGGTTTAGCCTGTTTATAAGTCATTAGGGGTGTAAGTCATACAAAGATAATGTTAATCAGTGAAACAAGAAGAAGAGCGGGTTGGCTCCGCAGTACTTACATTCCTATTTACCTAATATGACAGATGCCTCTTCTGTTTTGGGTGGATTCGTGCCCGTCTCTTCCACTGCCCTGAGAAATGCTTTTGAAAGGTTTCACTGTTCCAAAGGCATCGCCTCTGAACACAAAGTCCCAATTTTAATGCCATCAGCTGATGAGCTTGTAGTCAGTGCCGCTAGCCACAACAAGGACTTTGCAAGAATAGAATAAATAGAGCGAAGTTCCTGGGGCCTTGCCAGGAACTTGACCACTCCTGATGGTCATCAGTCACGCTGCAGCAGCACCATCTAATTACCGACAGTTATATATTCGTATACGCCTCTTGCCCCATTAGCATTTCAGTGGCTCAATTAGGAAAGCTCGACGCCACTCATCAATCAAATGGCTTCCCCAAGGTTACGCGTTGGGGATTATGTGCGGAAGCTGACAGGTAACCCGATACCAATTAATGGCATCTCTCTCTACGGAGGAATGCATTACCGTCAGTATGAAGAAACCTTTCTTTGAGACGACCTGTTGGAAAACATCCGCAAAACAATGTTGTCATGCGCTTTGTGGAAGCGAAATAGCGGCACTCACGCGAACGTGCGTTTGTCACTAAGGGATCATCCATAATGACAGCTAAGGACGTAAAACTTGAACATAAACTTAGCGCGATATTGTTGCCATTCACATCGACAACGGAGACAAACAGCAGCCAGTCGCAAGAGAGCGTCAAGCAGCTGAGTTGCTACGGCGAGTTGCGAAGTGACCACCGACATTATACACCACAGAAGAGGTTATGCACATGTAACAAAATGAACAAGAGCTAAGTACTGTTGGCCACGAAGTGAGTGCGCTTGGAGGAGGGTGCCAGTGTTTGTGTTGGCAATGCCAGGTTAGAGATCAGAGGGGAGTGAGGGGCAACGCGATAGGGGAATGTACAGTTGCACAACGAAAACAGTACTACATTTTGCAGGCACCAGCCTCGCTAGTAAATACAACTCAGAACTGCGGATGTTTATTTGATTGTCCTTCCGATGCCCCGCCCACTTGTTCCGTAACTGTTTAGTTCCTCTTCCCTGTCGTCCTCCATGGACTAGTGGTACCGTGCTAGCCTCTAGTTCCCGAGGTCGCGGGTGGTCCCGTGTCGTAGATTTACGGTACGTAAAAGAACCTCAAGCCTGATAAAGAGGCCTCTGAGCAAAATTATCGTTCTTTCAAGCCCAATATAGACTGGGACGTTAAGAACCACAGTAGTTAAAGAACGTCCATAAATTGAGCTCAATTTAATTTTTTTCCTCTTCCCACCGCATGCACTCATATCGTGGCCGACTTGTACTTCCAGGAATAAGAAACCTTGAGGTAAACAAAGGCGGCCACAGTGAATGCTCTTTGGCCCCTGACTGTAGCACTCAGCCTGTGAGTATAAAATAGATCTCACTTTATTTACGTTATTACCTTCAAAATGCTCTGCTTGATACCTTTAATGATTTCAGTGCAATATACCACATTTTCACTTATTTGGAAATAGGAACCAATCGGTATACTGAAACTGGATACTTACCGCATACTATTTGCATATGCTGTGCAGGTGTTAGCGGAGTAGTACAAACGTGTGTTTCTTAAAGCGGATCCAGTATAAGCTATTCGGTTAAAATATGTTAAAACTCAAAAAAAAATCCTACCATCAAAGTTTGTGTTGCTGCAATTTTTACTTTATCTGCCACCTATGTATAGTAGGCAAGAGGAAGTATTGTAATGCACCCAAAAATTCATACTGAGATTTCATTGAGGCCCGAAGAAAATCGCTTTTAGAAAAAGATCCGCGCGCGTGAGTGTGCCTGTGAACAACACAACTCAGAAACAAATGTGTGCATACCAAATTTGGTATTTAAGTTTAGTGTCTACCAAAGATGAGTATCAAAGATTTTCATGAAAATCTGCCCATCCCAAATTATCCTTTACATGGAGAAAATTATAATTGTTTTTTATTTTGTCGAAACTGGTTCTAATGATTCTGGTAAAAATAGAAAATATTAAAGATATTTACTTGACGAATAAAACGTTTATGTTGAATTTTCTGGAAATAATCTGGGAAGTCCTCTTCATTTCTGAATACATTTTGTGTAATTGGTAAACCATAAGAGACAGACAAAATCATACTACACCAGAAAATGTAGATCTCGTTAACACACACGATTTATGTCAAATAAGAATTTTTTTTCGGTTAATCATTTCCGAGATATTCTTGTTATTGATTGAATTTTGAAATACTTATTTTTTCAAGTGCTACGTCTATATTTGTTTTTCTTGTGGTGATGCAAGAAACATGCATGTCACAGCGATCCGCTTTTTACTTTCTCTACTACGTATAGTAAGTAGGGGAAGTATTGCATTCCACCCAAAATTTCGATACCGAGATTTCACCGGAAATACATGTTTTGAGACTCACTGAATCCAAAAAAAGCATTTTTGGAAACATGTCCGTGTGTGTGTCTGTGTGTCTGTCTGTGTGTCTGTGAACAGCATAACTCAAAAACGAAGAGTCCGATAAGCACCAAACTTGGTATTTAGGTTCAGTATCTTCCAGAGATGCGACACGAAGGTTTTCAAGAAAATCCCCCCACCCCAGACTACCCTTTACATGGAACATTTTTCGAAAATTTTAATTTTCTCAAAAACGGCTCCAACGATTTTGATTAAAATATCATATGTTTAAGATATTGTCATGATAATTAAAATGTATATCTCGAATTTTCTGGGAATGTCTCCAAAAGTATTCTTCATTATGAACGACTTTTTCATAACTGGTAAACCATAAGAGATAGGCAAAATTTTACTACACAAAAAATGTAGATCGCGTTAAAATACACAATTTATGTCATATACATTTCTTTTGTTGAGTGAACCGTTTGCGAGATATTGCTTGTTATTCCCTTAAATTTTCCAATTCTTATACTTTTTCTCAAATTCGTTATTAATTTTTTTATGTCCTGGACATGCAAAGAGAATGGAATGCGCCACATAGCAACCAGCATTAAAATATTTGACTATCGCTTAAAACCTACCATATTCCCCTTGCATCTACAAGAAAATTATCAATAAGATTGACATCTCGATATCTCCATTAACATGAAGCATATGGAGAATAAGCGTTTGTAAAAATAGTTTATACAAGAGTAGAGAAAGTCATGTGAGTGTAACACATCAGATTTTTTTTGGTCTTGGATATGCAAAGAGTTATAATCTGTGGCAAAGGAAATGGTGCTGCACCTAGCAACCAGCTATTAAGAGATATGTATGTGCTTAAAGGCTACTGTTTTTCTATATTGCCCTTGTAAGTATATATTCCCCTTACATCTACAAGAAAATTAGCAATAAGATAGGGTCTGCAAATGTTTATCTCGATTAACATGAAGTAGATGGAGAATAAGCGTTTGTAAAAATAGTTTGTACAAGAGCAGAGAAAGTGATGTGAGTGTAACACATCAGATTTTTTTGTCTTGAATATGCAAAGAGTTATAATCTGTGGCGAAGAGAATGGTGCTGCACCTAGCAACCAGCTATTAAGAGATATGTATGTGCTTAAAGGCTACTGTATTTCTATATTGCCCTTGTAAATATATTTTACCCTTGCATCTACAAGAAAATTAGCAATAAGATAGAGTTTGCAAATGTTTATCTCTATTAACACGAACTAGATGGAGAATAAGCGTTTGTAAAAATATTTTGTACAAGAGTAGAGAAAGTCATGTGAGTGTAACACATCCGCTTTTTAAAATCTTACTATCACTTAGCCTTCTGTATCCTTCTTCGAAACAAGTAAATGTATCATGAAAGCTTATCTCGATTAACAAGAAGTAGATCGAGGAACAAGCTTTAGTAAAGGTAGTTTATAGATGTCTCAGTGATTCCTGGTCCGTGATGTTACACAGAAAAGCAGTTAGCTAGTCAAAACGTGGCGATGGATAGTAAACTGATGTGAGATGGCAGAATAATCACGTGATGAGAATCGCCTTCTCATTAGCTGATCTGTTAAGTTTGACGTTACCATAAACATGAAAGCTTGGAACTTGCCAACTTCTACGAGGGCGGATCGAAAAGTAACGCACAATATATTTTTTTTCTGCCTTAGTATTGCAGCTGGAATGTTGCCGTGCCACACAGATATGGTTTGAAGTTTTCACTACAGAGGATATTTTTTGTTTCATGCGCAGCTCTAGCGAAAGAAGCGCGAACTAGCACCAAAAATGGCGCGAATGTTACTGTCGTCCACGTGTGAAGAGCAGAGAGGTGTGGCTCCATATTTCTGGGCCAAAGGGCATAGACCGAGTGATATTCACGGGGACATGCGTGGCGTGTATGGGGATGATTGTATGGGCCGTAGCAGTGTATCCAGGTGGTGTGCATTCTTCCTAGAGGGCCCGTGAACCTTAGTGATTCGCCACGCTCCGGGAGTGCGGCATCAGTTCAACCCCGCAGAATGTCAGAGGCATTGAGGCAACAATTTTGAACGACCGGCAACTACGAACCTTATTGCAATAGTTCAACATTTACTATGCTGCAGTGTACAGTACTCTTCATAACACTTTGAAATTTCGTAAAGTTAATGCTCGCTGGGTGCCTAAGAATCTGACAGACAACTACAAGGACCAGCGAATGATGATGAACTTAGATCACCTAATGCGGTACACCGCAGAAGGGCATGACTTTCTGAAAGGAATCGTCACTGGTGATGAGTCGTGGGCACACCACTACACGCCCGAAACCAAGCAGACAAGTATGGAGTGGAAACATGCTGGTTTCCCAGTGAAGAAAAAATTCAAAGTGATTCAATCTGCTAGAAAAGTGCTTGTGACGGTGTTCTGGGATATCTATGGTGGTGTATTGGTGAACTTTGCTGAACACGGGACCACTGTGAATTCTGCAGCCTACATGAAAACTTTGGTGAAGTTGCGGCGTGCCCTTCATGACAAACGCCACAACACGAATGGTGACGATGTCAAAATTCTTCATGACAATGCTCGCCCCCATATTGCTGCTGTTGGTCAGAAAATCACAAAATTTGGTTGGGAGGTGCTCCAGCATCCACCATACAGTCCGGATCTTGCACCGCCGGACTTTCATCTGTTTGGTCCTGAAGAAATTCCTGGCCGACCAACGCTTTGCGAAATGAAATCAGCAGTCAGCAGATTGCTATACTCCAAGGAACAGGGCATATTGAAACTGGTATCATGATGGGGGAAATGTGTTGAGAAGCTTGGTGACTATGTCGAAAAGTAAATAAAAGGTGTAAGTTCATTTTTTATTTTTGTTGTTGTTTTAACTATTAAAGTTTTTTGTAAAAAAATTATTGTGCGTTACTTTTCGATCCACCTTCTTATGTTTTCGCTATAAGTTTATGGCCATGTCCATGTCAACGCCAGCCAATGTGAACGCGTGCATTAAGATAACATGAATCAAGCTTCTAAACAGGTTATGCTTATGTCTGAGTGTCATTGTGAATAATCAATTAGCAAGTGCAAGTCCTGTAATATTTCTGTACAAGATTGGATAAAGTAAGGGATGAAAGGGAACAACTGAACATATAACCTGTAAGTAATAAAGAAATAGATAACAGACAAAAGTAGACCGAACGTTTGATAAGAATGGGAACAAGTAGATTCCCAAAAGCAGTCTTACGCTGAGAGGAAGAGAGGTGGAGGGAGACCGGATAACGGTGAAGCCGGAACGGGCATATTCCTGATGAGAAGAATTTGCAATTCTACATAACTTGATAGTAACCCACTGCTTAGGGCTATCTTGCTGATCCTGTCTGCAGGATGTATGGAGCTGAATGGACTACAGCTTGACGTGTTATATGCCGGGCAGAATAGTAGATTATGTTACAAGGGGTAAAAGTGGGGTTTTATTTTGCGAGTGGGAATGTTGGCGAAACGAAGTCGAAGCCACTTTTAACACGTGTGGCATGTACTATTTTTAGACAGCGCTCGAATTTGTAAAATATCAATAATATTATATTGATTCCTGTAACTAACAGAGATTACTTTTAGAACGCGGCTCTTGAAACAAGAGAAATGACGTTAAAAAACGAGATGTCATGTTTTGTTGATTCGCTAGCAGTCATTTACAGTGAAATTATTTTACCTTACACCAGCCAATGAAGCAATTAAATGCTGTATCGTATTGCTTTCTGGCTTTTTGTGTAAGTAGTTTTAGTGTTATTCTTTTTGTTGCGTCTGTAATTTTACTTGCATTTCATTTTCTTCTGAATTCATAATTTCCGCCGTTTAATGTTTATGTAGGTTAAATAAAAGAGTAACGTTTTAGATCAAAGAAAGCTGCCAGCATAACATATAGGTTAACTCTACAACGAATTGCGATAAATTTAAGTATGAAGATTTGTATTGTGAACACACAATGCGAGCGCCATGAGAAATTAATCATGTAAAACGACAGAGTAAACAAAAGTACAGCTTAATCAAACCAAATCGAGTTATTAAACATGTGCAAATACAAAGAGTGCTTGCCACGTGATTGTACTTGAAATCAAAGTTGGTCACACTAATATTCGATCACACTAGTGCAATAATCTTTCAGCTCGTGTGTTGTTAGAACTTCTACTTTTAGGCATGCTGTCTAAAAAATAAATTATATATGTATGTGGTGTTGCATTCACATTACTTTCTCTACTCGCTCTTCTTCAAACTACTTTTGTTCGCATAAATTGTCTCCTTTAACGATATCAACATTTTTAATTTTTTTTTGTAGTACGATTCTTACGTTTTATCACAAATATACAAGAATATTCAGAATGAAGACGGTGTTCGCAGAAAATTCAAGATATACTTTTTATTTGTGATGCAAATGTCTTAAGCATACGGTATTTTAATAAAACTCTCTGGAGCTATTTTTGAGAAAATAAAAAATAACGAAAAATTGTCCAAGTAAAAGGTAGCTTGCAATGGGGGAATTTTCTGTCGCTTCTTTGTCACATAGTTAAATTACATATCAAGTTTGGCGTTGCCCGTCTCTGTAGTGTGAGTGTAAGTTACCTGATTTTCTCACATCTTGAAAAGACGAGTGTTAGGTAACTTTAAGCTTTATGGACCTCGGCTTCATTTTAGTATCATTCACTTATTTATCCATCGTCGGACATGACCTAAGAACGCTAAACTATATAAAAAGAAAGTTTGGTAATGATGCGACATTTCTTTTTAGTTACGCTGTTTACACACGCATACACACAGACCCTTGTCTTTTAAAAATGTTTTTAAACATGTATATACAACATGTATATACAGTGAAATCTCGATATAGAACTTTTCGGTGGAGTGCAATATTCCTCCTACTACTACGTAGTACATTCATTCATTATCTATTTACCCTCCTCTTATGTAGGACTTACACCCCCCAGGACTTACAAGCGGGTGCCTGGGGTCAGAGGCCCGTCGAGGAGCAGACACTCATGGATCAGACAGAGCATCCAGGATGGGTGATCAGCCCGATGCCTTGTATGGGATGAAGGAAGTAGATGAAACGAAATGTTGGTGAAATGGATGAAAGGAAAGGTGATGATGGAGCAGTTGGTGGAATGAATGGCGGGGGAAACCGGAGAACCCGGAGAAAACCCGCCCAGACGCCGCTTCGTCCACCACAAATCCCACATGCAGGTCCCTGGGATTGAACCCGGGCCGCCTCGGTGGGAGGCGAGCGGTCTAACCACTCGGCCACGGCGCCGCCTACTACGTACTACAGAATGTAAAAAATAAAAACGGCACGTCCACAGCAATCAAAAATTGGTTGAAGGGAGTAACAGCATGTAGGTATAGGACGGAAAGGATGTGGATAGGAAACAGAAAACTGAGTGTGGGAAGTGCATTATTACAGAATCGAGAAATAGTTTGAAAAGACGAGACGAAGTCGATATTCTCTTATGTACAAGGATAATCCAGAAAGTCCCAGACGTTTTGAAATAAACAATTAACAAAACGCAAATATCAACATTTATGTACATGTGAAAGATACACTCTTAAGCTATTTTTCTACATAATTGTCATTCAAATTGAGGCATTTATATACCGTGGCACAAGTTTTTCAATACCCTCTCTGTAGGAATCTGCCGCCCGCGACTTCAACCACTGGTTTACATGCAGTTCAGCGTCAGTATCAAAGCGTTGTGTACCGAGCCATCTCTTCATCGCTGGGAGGAGGTGGTAGTCGCTCGGCGCCAAATCCGGACTGTATGGTGGATGCTCAAACACCTCCCATCCAAAACCATCCAAGAGTGTTCGGTTACGATTGGCCGTGTGTGGGCGTGCATTGTCGTGAAGAAACAACACCTTGGTGCTAAGTTTTCCCCGACACTTATTTTGTATGGCACGCCTTAACTTTCTTAGTGTTTCACAACACCTCTCTGAGGTTATTGTTGTTCTACGTTCCAGAACCTCAACGAGAAGCACTCCCTTAGAGTCCCAAAACACAGTAGCCATGACCTTTCTTGCTGTCAGCGTTTGCAAACACTTTCTTGGTTTCTTGGGAGAATGTGTGTGTCCCCATTCCATCGCCTGCTGTTTTGTTTCACAATTGACATGCTTCACCCAAGTCTCCTCCCCGGTTACGATACGATCGAGTAAGGCGTTACCATATTTGTTGAAATCTTGGAGAAAGGTCAGTACTGCAGCCAGTCTCTGTTTTTTATGGTCTTCCGTTAGGATTTTCGGAACCCATCTAGCACAAAATTTGTGGTAACCAAGCTTCTCCACCACAATTTGATGCACCAAACTCCGTGAAATTTGGGGAAAATGTTCCGAAAGTTTTGTATTCGTGAAACGACGATTTTCACGAATTTTGTCATTGATTTGCATTGACAGTTCATCAGCCATAAGGCAAGGCCTACCACTGCGATCCTCGTCGTGAACATTGGTACGGCTTTCACTCATTATTCCCTGCCCGTAAACATCACAAAGTTGACGATAAATTTCAATTGGTTTGTTCTTTTTAGCCAACCGCGCTTCAAAAGTGGCGGGATTTTATATTGCAGCGCATATTTTAACAACTCACAGAGAGCACAGTCCTCACGCTACCATAGCTGGATGCGTACTGAATGTAGGAACGTTCTGACACCAAGATGGCGGCTCTAGCCCTACTCATCGCCACGATAGGCCAAAAGTCTGGGACACTCTGGACTGCCCTCGTATTTCAAACCCATATATTTTCTACAATCGTGTGTTTTGTTATTTTCAATGAATTATTAATACAAATAACAATTTCTGATGATCTTAACATACCCATCGTCACCTTAAATTTGCGGCAACGCAATGTTGCCAGTTCAACAACTATAACTAATATGATGACTTAATAAGATGTCGTTGAGTCAGTTGTTTGATGGTTGATGCCGTGACTCAAAACGGGTTGTTTTGACGAAAATAGAGATTCGGTGTTTCAAGAAGAATTTGGAGTCGGAGACTTAAATATTGAAGAGGATGGAAAATTGGGTGCGCGTCATTGATTGCTGAAAAATCTAAAATTAGGTATGAAATGTTGATTCTCCTTCAATTATAGTTAATTAGTATCAGTAATCTTTGGATTAACACAAGTTATTCTGTTCGAAGTGTGACATTTGCTGTAATGTGTTATTACTGATTATTAAAAATATATAAATTAAGACTTCAAGCGTATTTTACTTCGCGCCCTATTTTATGTTATTACATCAGTAGATATGGGTTTCCTTGAGAACGAATGTCGTCCTCCGTGCCGTAGTGATTACCATGCTAGCCTCTACTTCCCGAGGTTGCGGGTTCAAACCCGGCGAAGGGCGATGGATTTTTTTTTGGGGGGGGCGTAAGCATCCTTAGCATGTCTTCCTTCGAAAGGGAAGTAAAGCCGGTGTCGTAGATTTACGGCACGTAAAAGAACCTCAAGTCTGATAAAGAGGCCTCTCAGCAAAATTGCCAGTCTTTCACATCCAATATAGAATGGGACGCTAAGGACCACAGCAGTTAAAGAGCATCCATAAATAAAACTCAATTTAATTTAATTTAATTTGGAAACGAATTCACGTTTTGGAATTGTAAATTTCCTTTTGTGTAAACATCATCGGGAAGGCTTAGAAAACACACGATAGTCCAAAGATAGACATACACTATATAGGAAATAATAATAATAATTTCATTTATATACAGAATTACAATGCTCATACATATTTCTATTCCTAAAGTTTTCGTTTTCTTCTACACACATCCCTGTCTCTGCATTCTTCCTCCTCCAGTCCATTTGCTTTTATCCCCGTTTTATTTCCTGCGTCCAAGTATTTCTGGTTCTATCCCTTCGTTTTCTCCCAGGCGGACACCATTCCCAAACTTTTCTGGGTATTTTTGCTTCTGGCATTCTCCTATATGTTCATACCAGTTTAAAAAGTGTTCCCAATTTTTTCTAATTTTCAATGTCTTGCTACCTTCTTAAAAGTCCATTTGCTAAAGCTTTATTGAGTTTCCAAATTTAACTTCCTTATGTGACGTTACTTCTCATTATTGGTTTGTGTATTAGCAATTTCGTTTCTTTGGTTGTATTTCTGTCCCATAAAATAATGTTTTACACGGCAGCTGTTGCTGTTACGGCTAATAATAATAATAATAAATGGCAGAGGAAAATTAAAGATAGATTGCCTTGCACATACCGATGATCTAGCAATCGTGACATCGTAACAGCTAAAGAACAGATTGAACTATTAAAGAAAATTGCAGAGAAAGTAGATCTGCAGCACTAGGGTAGCCAGAAAATTATTAATGATGGAGTTATACATAGGGATTCACATTTTAAACAGCTTATATCAACCAAATGATAAATATCAATTAATTCTGAGTTGAAATATTTAAGTAAATGAATTTTATATTCACAGATTAAGGTTCAGTAATTGGAATTAAAATTAGAACAGAATGTTTTGCATATTATAAGCGGCAAATGTGTTCTGACATGAGAATTAATGACCACTGTGAAGTATTTCATATTACCACTGCAGGCCATTTTATTTCGCTACAAAATAGGGTTTCTAGTTTTATTCTAAACTGGGAGATATTGCACTCAAATTTAGCACCGAAACGAAAATATGTCCCGATATCTTAACATGGTTGTACCAGCGCCATCTAAAGTACAATTTCTGTTGCTGTCCCCTTTGGTCATATTGTCCAAGACATGCGGTGTAAATATAGCGCTACCAGTGATAAGACTAGGAAGCATCTTGTTCCCGCCAACCTAGTAAGGTGCTATTATTTTAACGAAGCTATTTCTGCTATTAACTTTTACCTTTTTAATTTTAGTAAAGGGGTTTCAACCCAAAACTCCTCTCTAGCTACGCTTCTAGTCTGCAGATATCCTTAAAAAGAACTGCATATATTTCGTTCAATAAAGAAGCTCCAAAATACATGGAAACCAAATATGGAAAAATCAAACGAGTTTCACAATTTAATTACCTTGATAAAGTAATTCAGGAAAATGGAATCGAAAAACTAAAGCTAATAAAAGCAGCTGTCAAAAAATGCAACAGAATATTGCTCAAAATATATATAATTAAGACATTATAACATTGTAATTAAACCAGAGTGCCTCTACGGAGCAGAAACATTAATTTTGAACAGAAAAACAGATATAGAAAGCATTATAAAAAAGAGTGTAAAGTTATAACTAAAAGTTTAGGTCCACAAGTTATAATATTCGAGGTTTTATTTATGGGCGCTCTTTAGCTACTATGCTTCTTAGCGTCTTATTCTATATTGGTCGTGAAAGACCGTAAATTTTGCTCAGAGGCCTCTTTATCAGGCTAGAGGTTCTTATACATGCCGTAAATCTAAGACACGGGACCACCGGCTTTACTTCCCTTCCAAAGGAAGCCATGCTAAGGATTTTTAAGCCCGAAAAAATGCATCGCCCTCCGCGACTTCGGTAACTAGAAGCTAGCACAGTGCCCCTAGACCGCGGAGGATGACTTCACACCACACAAATTATAGGTGAACAACACAGACATTCACAGTGACATTAGAAAACAAAGGTTAAAAATTTATGAGCAGATGAAACGAATGAATCCAGGCTCACAAAACAAACAATGGAATTCTAAGTAAGACATAAGTAGCTGCTACGAAGTGGATTGGTGAAGTAAAAAATGACTTTAAATTGATAGGAATTACGTAAGAAATTATACTAAGAGATGTCTTTAGAATAAAAGTGTTTAAGTGGCAAGTTAACCAAGAGGGCAAACCGAAGGAAAAAACCTCGAACATGGACAGACGAGAGAAAAAATTCTACAGCAAAAGAATGAGAGAGCTACGGATTCAAAAGAAAAGAAATAAACGTCTGTAAGTACTTTGTGCAGTCCTACATGGGCCCATTCGCATGTAAAAAATAAATAGCTAAAATAAATAATATTGTCTCTATTCTATATTCGGAACTTTGGCACTCTGGATCATCACCTAGAATAACAAATTACAAAGCTATATTTTTGTGGGGTAAACCTCCTTAGCATTACACACGAAGCATAAAGAGAGATAAACTTGTGCGCCTCCCAGAAGTGGTTACTGTTAATACATGTTAATGTTTTGGGATTATATAACCGTCTCGACAATTATTCAAATCGATTTGCAGAAACTACTATTTAAATCAAATGCAAATAAATAACAGCAAGCAAAAAGGCGTGAGAGTGGTTCACCTTCACAGTTACAACCTATCCTACTGTGGCGCCACCTTGGCGCTTTATGTTGGAACAGTGACAGTTTTACTGCGTCACATCCATGTGAACGGAATATGACTGTCGTTGCAAATGCTGGCTTCTAATGCATCATCCAAGACTTGCCTTTCCCTTCTCAAATTGCATACAATATAAGTTGCTTCAAGGTCACAGCGATGCTGCTGTCTGGTTATTAAATAGCTTTTTGCATGCTGAAACATGTAAGTGTACTGCAGGTAATTACATATGTTTATCATTACTGCTTAGCTGTACAAACTCAAGTGAATGTGCACCATTAGCTGTGTGTGGCGAAATACTACATTGCGATACAAGTGAGGTAAGTGCATCAGTAAAGAACGAGGAAGAGATTCATCAACACTTAACGCTTGTTGCTTTGCATAATACAGACTGGTCCAAAATGATGTATATACGTTTGAGCATCAGAGCATGTTTGAGATAAAGGCTCAAATTTGGTGAAGATCTAGCTTGAGTTATTCGAAGTGGCCACCAGCAGGATCAAACAGTCGATGTCACCAAACAGTGCCACGAACAATCTGCTGTTACGTTTCCAGTTGAACGCTCCACATGATCATTCAATGTTTTCGCGTAATGCAGCCAGTGTGGGTGGCTTTGCCCAACACAAAACACCTTTAGGATCCCCCCCCCGAGGTAAAAGTATAAAGTGTTAAGTCTGGGGACCATAGTGGGTATTAGACAACGCCTCTTCAGCCTGCCCATCGTCCAGGGGGAGTTTCAACAAGGTGCTCTCTGATGTCTGGATGGTAGTAAGCTGGTGCACCATCTTGATGCAGATAAAACTCCTAGTCCCTATACACCTCTCAGATCACAGGTAAAGTCGAATGGTAAAACAGCACCGGGACTGGTCCTTAAAGCAGTATGGTCCAATCAAACCCGAGAGAACTACCCACACCACACATTAAGCCCCGAAAATTGACGAATTTGTCCACGTGGGGCCCAGTACACGCAATTGTGTCAGTTTACAGTCCCTTCCCTTGTGCCTCATCCGATCAGACAACCTGGTCTTCAGAAGCTGCATCCTCGCGCACCATGTTTTCGAACCACTGACAGTACTCAACTAACCGATCCGGTCATCCTCATTCATTGTGTGCAGTAATTCCAGATGGTACACCTTCCTCAAATTTGAGACTTGTATCTCAATTTATTACAAAGTTATTGAAGGTAAGATAGTTTACAAAAATGTATCTGCTTGGACGATAGTGAATAGTACAAATAGTATTTTAGTACACGCTCCCTAAAGCAGCTGCTTGTCATACTGTTAACATACTGTAAATAGTACTTTAGTGGCCTAGACCACTAGAGTCGTCATAGAAACCTTTAGCGCCGTAATAAACACAATCCAGACGGCAGCGAGCAACCATACCAACTTCAACAGGCTTTTAAAAACTATTTAAACACAAAATAAGAAATATAAGCGAACATTGTTTTTTACATTAATCATAAACTTTTGCACCGGTCTTCAAATGCAATATATTCCTTCTCATACTGCTGCCGAGATTTTGCTGGCAGTAGCTTCGATTCAAGGTTTCTGGCTCGGATTGAAATTTCCTCGGCATTTTCACCCATATTTACATAAGCTTATTGTTTATAAACGATCGTTCGGAGTAAGCACTGCCATCTACGAGGGCTGATCAACAAACACTGAGACTGATTTTTTCCTGTAGCTTCCGTGATAGTTTAGTATCTGTAACATAAATATTTGAAAAGAGCGGGTTTTTATGTATAATGTTGGTAGGCGGCAGCACTCTCGTATTGGTAGGTTGGTAATAATGCTCTATTTTGTAGACCCTACGTGCATTTCGCATACCAGACAATGGAGGTGATGCATTTTTTAAATCGATTAACACCGGTGATGAGTCATGGCTGCATCATTATGATCCTGAAGGAAGACAAGCCAGCACAGTGTGGAAATCGCCAGGTTCCATCTGCAGGGAAAGTGATGGTGACCACATTTTTTTTACCGTAATGGAATGATTTGCCAGCATGCAGTTCCCCCTCACACTACTGTTACAGCAGCATACTATACGTCAGTATTGGCTACACTGAGGAAGCACATTGCAAAGAAACGACCAGAGCTCCGATTGGGTGGCGACTTCATCATGACAATGCACGGCCTCACGTCGCAAATCAAGTCATGCAGTTTCTGGCTCGATTCAACATTACCTGTGTACCACATTTACCGATCTTGCACCCTGTGACTTTTTTTTATTCTCATCACTAAAGGCAAAGCTTAGGGGTATTCGATTTGAGAACTCTCAAGCAGTGCTCAAGAAAAGTGAGGCGATTCTCAAGGACCTGACAAAGAATGGTCTGCAGCACGTGTTCAAGGACTGGCAGAGACGCTATAAAATGTGCATTGAAGTAGGAGGGACTACTTTGAAAAATATCATGTAAACATTCAATTGGAGTAATAAACATCTGTGAAAAAAATCTGATGTGTTACACTCACATGACTTTATCTACTCTTGTACAAACTATTTATACAAACGGTTATTCTCCATCTACTTCATGTTAATCCAGATAAACATGATTTATCTTATTGCTAATTTTCTTGTAGATGTAAGGGGAATATATATTTACAAGGGCAATTTGGAAATACAGTAGCCTTTAAGCACATACATATCTCTTAATAGCTGGTTGCTAGGTGCAGCACCATTCCCTTTCCCACAGATTAATACTCTTTACATATCCAAGACAAAAAAAATGAATAACGAATTCCCATTTGAGAAAATAAGTATTGAAAAATTTAAGGGAATAACAAGTAATATCTCGAAAATGGTTCACACAACAACAAAAATGTATATGACATAAATTGTGTATTTTAACGCGATCTAAATTTTTTGTGTGGTAAAATTTTGTCTATCTCTTATGGTTTACCGGTTATGCAAAAGTCGTTCACAATGAAGAATACTTTTGGAGACATTCCCAGAAAATTCAAGACGTACATTTTATTTGTCATAAAAATATCTTAAACATATACTTTAATCAAAATCGTTAGAGCCATTTTTGAGAAAATTAAAATTTTCGAAAAATCTTCCATGTAAAGGGTAATCTGGGGAAGGGAGATTTTCTTGAAAACCTTCGTGTCGCATCCTTGGAAGATACTGAACCTAAATACCAAGTTTGGTGTTTATCCGACTGTTCGTTTCTGAGTTATGCTGTACACAGACAGACACACAGACACACACACGGACATGTTTCCAAAAATGCTTTTTTTGGATTCAGGGTGTCTCAAAACATATATTTCCGGTGAAATCTCGGTATCGAATTTTTTGGTGGAATACAATACTTCCCCGAGTTACTATACGTAGTAGAGAAAGTAATGATCAGTCTCAGTCTTTGTTGATCAGCCCTCGTACATATGCATCTGGTGTTACGGTCAACGCTTCCTAGGAGGCCTTGGTACGGTTCATAGGGTAGGACTGACTATGCCTTTTTATATTTATACAGTACTTATATTACATTTTTTATTTTATTTAATATAATTCAGAATTATTTTAGTAAAAACTATTGTATGCACCACGTACGCAAAGCTCTAGCGGACTCATCCAGCATTTCAGACTCGGCTGAAATACGTCATTCGTCCGCTAAAGCCTTATTTTGCGTACTTAATACATAAATAGCTGTTATGCGGTATAGGGTACACAACGGAGGGGGGCACCTCGTTCACTGCAACTTACGGGATATCTGGTGCGGCTACCACCTCCCAGGGGGGAAGGGATGAAGTGAAGGAACCTCAGGAGGCTACATAGACGTGCGGAACTCACAGCTCCTGGCTCGAAGACTACTGGAGCTGTCCAGAGGGGGCGATGAACGACCCGTCAACCAAGCAGCCCTCCATTGTCCACGGAGAATACTCTACTTTAGTATGTTACGTATTATTAATACTGTACACTCTTCCCTGTTAAAGAAGGTGTTCAAATTGTCGTGTCCTTGCATCTGGATGCAATACTGCACTTTTCTCTGCAGTGAGTTTCGAATTGTTTCAAACACCCCCGGATCATCTCGGGAGAGTGCTGTATACTACACTGAAAATTCAGAAAAATTCAAAGGATTGAGATTAGGCGATCATGTGGCCAACGTACAGGCCCTCCTCGACTTATCCATCTTGGACCATATCTCCACGTTAGATGTCTTACCACAGTAGTAGCAAAATGTGCCGGTGCTCCATCATGCATGTATCGCATACTCCGACGTTGCTCAAGGAGAACAATCTCAAGCAATTTAATGTCAGTGGCGTCTCATAACGACACATTCGCAATAATAAATCTCGCACGCGGCTCGTTTGTGGAGTCATGTTTACTGGAACCTTTTTTTTCTCTGCTATTATCGTATACTTGCAACCGTTTCAGTCTGTGCTATTAATTATGTTACGCGCTGTATATTTAATTTTGTTCTTAATTTTCAAGTGCATATTCTACCTAATCTTATATAGGCTTTGGTTCTACTGAGAAAGTACATCTCTGTAGCGTATATTCTACTTTCGAACTTCTTTTGTCATTTCCCAGGCCTCGCACCCGTACAAGTAACACAGGAATAGCCATAGTTTTATAAACTGTTTTATTTTTTTTAAAGCTTTATGAATCGTTCACACATCATTTGGAATTTGGGCACCTTCACATTTACTGCATGAATTAAATCATAGGTAAATATTAACGAATAAAAAGGAAGTAAACACCCGGGTAAGATTTAAGTAAAAAAATTCAACTATAAAATGTGATTTTATTCCATGTCTGAAATAATAGATATATAAAAGGTTAGAGGATTTAATATCATTCGTGCACATACGCGCAGTAAAATGGGAAAAACACGCAGGTAGGCTAGGCTACCAGCACCCAACTTTTCACCATGACGGCATGAACGGAAGATGGTTCAAAAAGCACTATCCTAAAAAAAATATCGTGCCCTTAACCACTGCTTATGCAAATATTTCTAAAACAAAATGATTTGTAACAATGTGGTTGAATACTATTAAAGCGTACAAATTTGGAACATTTAATGGCTCGTTTCTTGGTTATGAGCAGAAAAAAAACATATGTTACACTCACATGACTTTCCCTACCTACTGTGGTTTATTTTTGTATAGCATCTACAAACGATTCTTGCAAAAACGATTCTTCAATCTACTTAAAAGTAATCGAGACAATTTTTACATTACACGTTTCGTTATAATTACAAAGGGAATAGCGATAGTCAGATGTTTAAGAACTGGTCTCTGTATTACACTGGCTTTGAAATTTCATACTCGTTAACATCACAAGGAACAACTGAAGGTTGGCAATACTTCAAAACAGGAAACGAGAAATTGATATTCAAAAGTTCAAACCAATAGCAAGGGATATCTCGAAAATAGCTGATGCCACAAAAGGGTTATACGAAATATTTTATATGTCTTAAAGAGGTCTACATTCTTTGTGCAGCAAGGTTTTGTCTATCTCTCATGGTGTAGCAGTTATACAAAGCTCCTTCCGAATGAAGGGGACTTGATAGGAAATTCAAGATATAAACTTCATTATTTAAACAATGGTATCTTAACCAAAAACGTTAGACATTTTTTAGAAAATGAAAAATAACGAAAGCTTGCCATATAGACGTTAGTTTGGGTTGGAGGATTTTCTTTGTTTCGCCTCTTCGGAAGACACTGAACTGAAGTATAAATTATCCGCCATTACATGCACCTACAAAGAGAGACACATCCGAACCTTTTTCTAAAAATTGTGTTTTTCGTTTCGCGGGGGGGGGTACGTCTAAACGTATATTTCTAGTGAAATCTCGGTATTTAAATTTTGAGTGGAATGCAGTACCTTCTCTACCTTCTGGGTAATCATTATATGGCGGATTTTAGGCTAAGTGCCTATTTTTTATGTGTACGAATAAAGTAAAACTAGTTAAACATCTTCACGCTTCATATAAAATATAAAGATATGGAGAGTGTTCTGTGGTGCCTGTTTTAAGGTTTGAGAGCCTAAAAATGATTATTTTATCTTCATGGGTTTGTTTTTTGAGGCAGTAATGTAAGAGAAATAATTGATATCATGGGAATGGTTTGATTCAAAGGCTTTGTAATAGTTTGGTTGTAGAAGCAGAACACACGTCCCTCGAGGTCTCTTTTTCAGACGTTGGTATGGGTTGGTGACTGAAATAACGCAGAAAGCCCTTTCAAATTGTGTAGGGTATAATTACCGAAGGGGGGAGGGAGACCTCGTCACTGCGACCAACTAGATTTATTGGGCCTACAACCCCCGGGGGGCAGAGATGGTGTGAAGGAGGTCGCAGGTGCGCAGGCAGACAGGAAAATGAAAGTCCCTATCATTTCCAGTACGAAACACCCGCTCTCGCCACTAGACGCGAAGAGTCCCGCGAGAGAGCGACCAAGGGGTCCTTACAGGCAGGCCAGCGCGCGCTGTGGTTAGCGGGGAGAAATGTTTCCAAAGCGCTGCGACCTATCATCTGTCTATCAACAGACACACTGCGGATCCCGGAGATCGTGGTAGAATGCATTCGCCTACACGACCGGAGGAAAACCACGAAAAACGCCATGGTCAAAGCGGGCGGCCACCGGGAATCGAACCCGGGACCTGCCGAATGAGAGTTGCCGCTCGGCTCGTGTTCACATACCTCGTCCCCTTCATCAACAGCTGTTGATATGCACACGTTCGCAAGATTTCTCCGTGTTTTCTATGTTGTATTTCAAACTTCTTTTACACTGTTATTATTAACGATGCATGGTGTTTTGCGTGGCTCTAGAGCACAATGATATATCTGTAGTGTATGGTGGTATTTCCACTCTCATCTATTCAATTAGTTCTGAAAGTTGCTTTTCAACCGTATAAGCACGTATTACCTACGTGTTACCAACAATAAATTCATAACATAATAAAATGCTTCTAGCTATAATCTTTTAGTAAATGGTACTCTTTTTGTTTTTATGTAATTTTTAATGCTCACTAATTAACTGCATTTTTAAACTTTCGGAAAGTGGAAATACGTTTTAGGCATATAAAATCTAACGTTAACTTGTGTTTTTGTGCCTAAAACTGTCATTAGTGACTACTTTTATAATTCGAGTGCCTATTTTAGGTGCCTAAGAATTTATTTTTAAGGGCCCAAAAATCCCAGATCTAGTAATTACCGAGGGATAGGACTCCGCGGTAACATGCGAGTTCGCATTCGGGAAGTCCTGGGTTCCATTCCTGAAATAGAATAATATTGGACGTGAAAGACTGGAAGTTTTGACCAGAGTTTCTTTATTAGGGTTGAGGTTCTTTTACGTGCCGTAAATCTACGACACGGGACCACCGACTTTTCTTCCCTTCCGAAGGAAGCCTTGCTAAGGGTTTTTAAGCCCGAAAAAATCCATCGCCCTCCACCGGGTTTCAACCTACGACCTCGGGAACTAGAGGCTAGCATGTACCCCTAGACCACGGAGGAACGACGTTCGGGGGCTGGCCACTCTAACGATGCCCTATTCGTGGGTTTCCTTGGTTATCAAGGCGAATGCTGGAGTGGCTTTTCCACTGCAAATTTCCTTTCCCTCATTCCCTATCATTTTGCTTCCCCTTTCATGCTTCCGGTAGGCTTAGGTGCTGTGCAATGTTTGTCGGTGTCGGGCAGATGGTGCAAAGTTCCTCTCGGGCCTGCCAGATGGCAGCGTTCTCTGACCCCCCTCAGTTGGGTCGAGTTCTTCCCGGCTCCGCCAGAGGGAAGCCTCTCTGAGTAGGCAGCCGGTGTGAGCGGGTCTTTAATCTTAGGCGCTTCTGCGCCTCTCTCTCGGCCGGTCGGTCTCTTATAGTTCTTCATCTCACCCGTTCGAGTGCGGGTTGTCCCTCCGTTCCTTGGTCAAGTCACACTAGGTGCGTGATAGGGAAAGTAAAACTGAATGCTATAGAAACGAAAAACATTGTTTTTTCACCCCACTTCACGTACGAGAATGGCCTGAAAGAAAATGTGAAATAATACAACATTGTTTAATTTACAGGAACAGGTACCTGCATTATTCTTTCAGCAAACAGGTTTCGTTCCCTTCCTCAAGAGAACACTACTAATAACTTGAATCTGAGGGCAACAACTGGAGAATAGGAATTCACGAGCAACACTTTTAAAGGATTAAACCTCGTAAATATCAAAAGAATCCAAGCATTTCCTTGCTAAGTGTCACATTATTCAGACTTTTTGTAGCGTTGATCCAAAGTTGCGAGCGATTTCTTTTCAGCACTGAAAGGTCAATGAATGCGCAATTATAAAGTATCCAACGCAACTGCTAGGGGATAAAATTAATGTTATACAAATGGATTGCAGCAAATTCGACCTGTGGTTTGTAATTACCGATGTAACCAACACGTCCTGGCTCAACGTTGAATGCTGTACAGTGTTTAATACACGCAGCTTAGGGCGTAAAACTGGGCGTCCCTGAAGAATTGACCGTCTAATGAACCTGCAGGAACCAATGGCCCATCGAATCTCATGCGGGTCCTAAGCCACAGAATATCATACTTTCTGTAGAACACTTAGGTATTGTATAGCTTGCGGTGGTATGTCCGTTGTGCGGTACCGCAGCCAAGTGTGTATTCTAAACTCTCCTGTTTCTCTATTTCAAACGTTCTATATCTCTCCATTCCACTATCACCTAATTTCTAGCTCCTTTCATTGGAGGCTTAAGGCTATCTGGCTTTCGGCGAACATTGACCCTTTTCTACACCTCTGCGTTCCAGCAACCTAACGGGACGCTTAACAATAGAGGGAAAAACCACCCGTTTCCGGCCGCTGATTGCACTGTCTCTCTCAACCCTTATTTCCACTTACAGTAACATTCGCTTTCGAGTTTTATTTAGCACTATCCTTACTGTTATTGATATTTATTCTCCCTATGATCTTAATTTTATTTTACTACTCAAAGCATACTGCTTCAAGCTTTAATAAAATATTTCGTTAAAAAACTCGTGTGGCATTCATATGAGTTTCTCTACACACTCTTCTACAAATTATTCTTACAAAAGTTTATTCTTCTATCCAATTCTTGTTAATCAAGATGAACTTTCATTACACATTTCGTTGCAGGCAAAACCGATACTTAGCTTTTTTAAAAAACGAGTCGTTAGTAACAAAAGATGTATTGTGACGCAGCTCTGGGCCCCAGTTATCGTATAGAAGGTACTGAATTAGCGACAGACCGGCCCTACGGTATAGCCCTCTCACCGAGCGTGACATCAGAAGCGTATCGAGAGATAATTCTTTCTCCCCGCCTTACAAACATTCTAGATATCTCTCGAGTAGTTAAGCGTGCTCGCGAGTTACAGAGATAGTGAGTACGTTTTCCGACAGAGGTCACCACGACAGTGCTGACGTACAGCAAGTGCTACTACTACGAGAGATTAGAGAGGCATTTGTGTTCGACTCCCCAGCGAATGAAACGGAAGGAAGAAGAGATTACTTCGCGAGTGTTTCATTAGTGAAGTGAGAGTGAGAACTGCACAAATTCACAATAAGTATGTAAAAATTCAAACCAACAACAGGCAATATCTCTTAAACGGTTAACATCACAAATATGTTACTTGAAATAAATTCTGTGTTTTAACGAGCTGCAACTTTTGTGAACTACGACTTTGTCGGTCTCTTACGGTTTACCGGTTATAAAAAATCTGATGTGTTACACTCACATGACTTTCTCTACTCTTGTACAAACTCTTATTCTCCATCTATTTCATATTAATTGAGATAAACATTTGCAGAAACGATCTTTTGACATGCAAAGTGTAAGTTTCTGAGTTATGCTGTTCACAGACAGACACACAGACACACACACGGACATGTTTCCAAAAATGCTTTTTTTGGATTCAGTGGGTCTCAAAACATGTATTTCCGGTGAAATCTCGGTATCTAATTTTTGAGTGGAATACAATACTTCCCATACTTACTATACGTAGTAGAGAAAGTAATAAAAAAACTACAAATGTAATCTTTGTGTCCAATTTTTACTTTCTCTTTTATATTAATTGAGAGAAACATTTGCAGAAACGATCTTTTGACATGCAAAGTGAGTTACATTTTACCATAGCGACCAGTTTAAAAATATCTGACTATCGCTTAAGGCCTACTATATTGCCCTTGTTTTGTAATTGCAAGGGCAGTATAGAAATACAGTAGCCTTTAAGCATATAAATATCTCTTAATAGCTGGTTGCTTGGTGCAGCACCATTCTCTTTGCCACAGATTAATACTCTTTGCATATCCAAGACAAAAAACATGAATAACGAATTCCCATTTGAGAAAATAAGTATTGAAAAATTTAAGGGAATAACAAGCAATATCTCGAAAATGGTACACTCAACAAAAATGTATATGATATAAATTGTGTATTTTAACGCGATCTACATTTTTTGTGTAGTAAACCTTTGTCTATCTCTTGTGGTTTACCAGTTACGCAAAAGTTGTTCACAATGAAGAATACTTTTAGAGACATTCCCAGAAAATTCAAGATATACATTTCATTTGTCATGAAAATATCTTAAACTTATGATATTTTGATCAAAATCGTTAGAGCCATTTTAGAGAAAATTAAAATTTTCGAAAAATGTTCCATGTATAGGGTAATCTGGAGTGGGGGATTTTCTTGAAAACCTTCGTGTCGCATCTCTGGAAGATACTAAACCTAAATACCAAGTTTGGTGTTTATCCGACTGTTCGTTTCTGAGTTATGCTATTAAGAGATATGTATGTGCTTAAAGGCTACTGTATTTCTATATTGCCCTTGTAAATATATATTCCCCTTACATCTACAAGAAAATTAGCAATAAGATAGAGTCTGCAAATGTTTATCTCGATTAACATGAAGTAGATGGAGAATAAGCGTTTGTATAAATAGTTTGTACAAGAGTAGAGAAAGTCATGTGAGTGTAACACATCAGATTTTTAAGATTTATTCTCCCGCCAAACAGTTACTCGGGTTGCCACAATATTCCGGAAGGCTGATTTCTTTGACGAACGAGCCTTTAAGTGTTCTCTTGTGCGTAGTTATATTTAAATAAACATCTGTTACGGTGATTGTAATTCAAGTGATTTGGTGTAACATTAAACCTAATACAGAAAAACAAGGCAAGTATGAGACACCACAAGGTTTGTTAATGGTGTTTATAAAGGTTTTCACCAACCGCCGAATCTGCTGGCTGCATTAATATCTGATGAGAGATGAAACATCTCGGCTAGTTTATTTTATGGATGGTTGGATCGGTTCCACAAGGAGACATCTGGCGGGAAGCCAGAGAAGGACTGCTGCAGGAAAAGTGTTTTACAATCTGAAGCCGGCAAATAGACCTCTCGCGCGACGTAATGTGCTGACACGCAGCGTAAAAACCGGCCAGAAATGAAGACAAAAGGACATCTGTACCTATCGATCTTCTGTTTTTCCACCGCGCTCAATTGCTGCATAACGTATTCGATGCATGCACCAACTGTACATCGTACTCTTTCGGAAGGTACAAATTTTGATTGTGCTTTGTTTTTGTAATGGGACCGGTTATTTTGAAAAGGACACGTGTGCACAAAGAAGACACAAACAAGTCTGTACCTCTAAATAAGTAAATGTAGCAACTGTAAATGCTCCCGTCTTCTTACCCTCAAGTGAAGTTATGTACTCTTAAACTGTGGGAGCTGCCACTGCGATTACTTTCTCTATTACTTACGTATGGTGTGTAGAGGAAGTATTGTATTCGGCACCGACATCTCGTCAGGGATATACCTACACGGTTTGAGATTTCTTCAATTAAAAGAAATAAAGTAAGAACAAAAAAAAATTAGATAAAGACCTGTGTGTGTCTGTGAACAGCATAACTCAAAAACAAAAAATCACTGTCATACCAAACTTGTTATTTAAGTTCAGCACCTTCCAAGGATGGTACAGAGCATCGCAAATAGGCCGTGACCCCCGGAAGCTCGGATGAGGGAAGAGATACGAAGGATAACCAGATCTGGTCAACGACAAGCGCAAGCATGTAAGGGGTGCTTAACGTTTCCAGACCCTACGCGTCCGACGCAACCCGCACCCACCTGGAGGCGAGACCTGGTCCGCAACGACGCCAGAACAGAAACTTCTAGAGAGCGCAAATCCACTGCTTGGTGCTACAACCCTGAAGATGTTAGGTACAGCAAACGAGGGGCAAGATGAACCACCCCAGCATTCGCCTACCGACCCGGGGAAACCATGGGTCAGTGGGCGGTGCAAGTTGCACACTTACCACGGTGCTACCTCGCTCGGCCCCCAACCCAAACAATCCTTTATGCGGAAACATTTTCTCAAAAATGTCTCAACGATTTTAATTGAAATGTCGTATGGTTAAGATACGAGGGCAGTCCCAGAAGTACCTCACCTGAGGTATGTATAGCGGTTGTTGTTTCAAACAAATGACTATGGTAGAAAGTACCACCCTTATAAAGCTTAAGTTTGAAGTTTGACGATGCTACGTTGTTTAGTAATTTTTTGGCAGCCATCAATTGTGAACTCTCTCGGCGAATTTGTAAACACGGATAAAACTGGCCATCGTTATGTGATACAATACTTTCATTTGAAAGGTCTTAGTCCAACTAATATTAAAGCTGAGCTAGATTCTACTCTGGGGGAGTCTGCTCCTTCGTTTACAACAGTAAAATATTGGGTGGCAGAGTTTAAGCGAGGCCGTACGAGCTGCCAAGACGAACATCGCAGTGGTCGACCAAATGAGGTGGCCATGCCAGAAATTGTGAAGAAAATCCAAAATGGTATTGGATGACCGTCGACTGAAAGTTCGCGAGCTAGCAGACATCGTAGGCATTTCAAAAAGTACTGTACATCGCATGCTAACTGTGCGCATGATAGGTACCGCGTTTACTCACAATGGAACAAAAGCAGCTTCGTGAGGATGTTTCAGTCAAGTGTTTGGCGATGTTTCGCTGTAGTAAAGCCGAGTTTTTGCGTCGATTCATAACCATGGATGAAACATAGATCCATCACTTCACACCTGAGACGAAGGAACAGTCAAAACAGTGGATTGAAAGGGGAGAATCGGCTGGAAAGAAAGCGAAGACAGGCCCATCTGCATCCAAGGACATGGCGTCAGTATTTTGAGATGCGCGTGGGATAATTTTCATTATCTTCAAAAACGAAAAGCAATCAATGACGAGTATTATGCAAACTTATTACAGTATTTGAATGATGAAATCAAGCAAAAACGACCGCATTTAGCGAAAAAGTAAGCTCTGTTTCATCAAGACAATGCACCAGTAAACACATCCGTTACGCCATTGCCAAAATCAATGAGTTAAGTTCGAATTGCTTCCTCATGCACCCTACTCGCCAGACTTAGCCCCTTTGATTATTTTCTGTTTCTAAAGTTGAATAAATGGCTTGGTGGTAAAAGATTTGGCAACACTGAAGAGCTGGAGTCTGCATTGATGGCTATTTTGCAGAACTCGTCAGTTCTCACTATAAACAGGGTATTGAAGCTATTGACCATGGCTGGGAAAAGTGTATCGAGCTGAAAGGAGAATATGTAGAGAAATAAAGATGTTTTTTCCCAAACGTTTTGTGTTTTCTTTGTTAGATCGAGTAGTTCTGGGACAGGCCTCGTAATGGATGATATGTAAAAGGTGTATCTTGGATTTTCTGGGAAGACCTTTTCAATCTGAATGACTTTTCTATAACTGGTAAACTTGCACGAGGTAGATGAAATCTTACTACACAAACAATGCAGATCTCGTTAAAGCACACAATTTATGTCAAATAAACATTTTTGTGTTGTTAACCATTTCCGAGATGTTCTTTGTTATAGGTTTGAATGTTCAATTACTTCAGATTTTTCTTAAGTGCAAATCGCTATTAATTTTCCCCGATTTCATACAAAGAGAACGGAATTTCACATAGCGACCAGCTTTGAAAAGATGACAATTGCATTAGTCTACTATATTCTTCTTATATCTACGTCGAAATGTGGGTAGAAAAAGTTACGTGAATGGTACACAACAGATTTTTAAGAAAAGAGGTGTGTTTTTGTGTGCGCGCGCGCGGCATAACTCAAAACCGAAGTCGGTTGGCATAAAAAGTCGGGCTGTAAACATTATTCTCTCCTCCTGGGTGGCGCACTTGATTAAGCCCTGGTTTTCTGTGCCCAAGTTTTGATGCCATTCAAATAAGTTCATTAGCTTTACATCGGCACACTGATATGATCCTATAGTCGTTAAAGAAATTTACTTCCTTTCCTTCTGCTTGAATGTACCTTACGAGACGTTCAATTAAACCGTAATTCTGCTAAATTGACTGCCTTTACGGAATCCAATAAAATGCAAATGTGCTGGCAGCGGTCCGACGACTTCTGTTGCTGGTATTTACTAATGAGAAAGAAACAGTGAGATATAAGGTTGCAGCTCCACGGACCATGGAGCGTGTTTGCGATTTACATCTTTTACACAAGGTAAAATATGACTCCGTGTACCTAGAGCGCGGGGAGAGGAGCGGCAAAGCCAGTTCGGCCGGTGTAGCTGTTTCATTCATTACTAGGGAGATTCTGAAAACATTGCCTGTAAAGTCAAGCGGTCCCGAAATGAATTAAAACACACACTTGTAATACAGGGGGATTTTTGAAGAACTGACACATTTCTTTCTTTAATTATTCTGTTCGAAATTCACTCAATGCAGCAATTTTAGCACCAAATTAAGCGGAATGTTCTGGAGTTTTACTGCCTGTCACTAGATGCGCAGATGTTCATGTTTTATTCGTAATTGTTGGTTTTATTGACGACGACTGTTTTTGAGATCTTTTTCTAGTCAACGTGAAAATGGAGTACACATTAAATGATCGACTCTTCCTTGTAAAGCAATACTGGATTACGAATTCAATTACAGCTACTCAAAGGACATACCAGAGAGAATTTAGTGTTCGGAATCCTCCCCAGAGAAACAAAATACTGGGACTGGTGAACAAATTGATCTCTGGTGAGTGAAAAAGGCAAAACTCGTTTATATGGGCTTCCCACGGTTGTTGACGTAAGAGCACTACTGGATCAGTCATCCAAAAATCATTAAGACGTTTGTTGCAGGAGACAGGGTAAAACTACTCAATGTGTCAGAGAGCTGTGAAAAGTGCAGGCCTATAGCCGTATAGGATTACGGTTGTCCATCAGATACAGGAACCAGATAAGGACAGACGACTGAATTATTGTCGTTGGTTTCAGGCGTTTATTGTGCAAAATCCTGCCATATTGTCCATCACATGGTTCACAGATGAAGCATGGTTCCATTTATCTGGCTATGTGAACTCACATATGCACCCGGTTAAAATCGGAGTTTGGTGCGCAATGTCCGCACAGAGAACAGTGGGACCAATTTTTTTAAAGCAATGTGAACACTGCAGAGTACCGACGGAATTTCATGGAGTTTGCTGAGCAACTAGACGATGTAGAGCTGAGTCAAGGATCGCGCTGCATGCCATACAGCAAATGAATCCATGGCACTAATTGCAAGTTTCTCTGACAACCGGATAATTTCCAAGAACCTGTGGCCTCCGAGATCTGGGATTTGACATTGCCGGACTTCTTTCTATGGAGTTACTTAAAAGACAGGGTTTATGCCACACGTCCCCAGGCATTGGACGATCTGAAGCACAACATACACAGGAGATTCAAGCTATTGACATCAGAGTCCTCCAACGAGTGGCCAGTAACATGGAACGACGTGTTGAGCTGTGCCTTATGCAGGATGGAAGACATTTTCAACATTTGCTATAGCGGTAAATAATCTCCCAAAATTCCTCTGCATTTCAGGTATAATAAGTTGTCGCTAGCATAACTCGCTTTGAAACAATTGAAGAAATAAATGTGTCAGTTCTTCATAAATCACCCTGTACTAATATATGCAGCGTGTGGATCATGTATGAGTGGTAGTTTTCACGAGTGTTATATTAATATTAGCCACAAGTTGGATACAACATTTTATGTAATCTTAGCAATTATAAATTGTAGGTAATAAATTTTTACTAATATTATAGACAGAGAATATTTGTGATTGTGTATGTACGGTAATCTAAAAAACCGCTTAACCGATTTTGATAATTCACTAACCATTGAAAAGCCCAATTCGTTTTGACAGACATGAGGCTACAAAACATCTTCTAATTTTATTTCATAAATCACTAAAATATTAAAAAGGATTTACAAAGCCTTTATACTTGAATACGAACACTTTTAGTTGAGAATGCCATAGAGTAGAAAAAAATAGTTGTTGCTCCACAGAATATAAATAGCTGTTGCGCTCCACAGGGTATAAAACAAAAGCCAGTTACAGTTTACTTCATGGAGTATATATAGGTGGTCATGATGTAACACTTCAACAAACAGAAGACGGAGTTTAAAAAGTGACAGTCGATCCTGTGTTATGTTTGGTTCTTAAATTGCCCATTTATGAAATACTGCAGGTGTGGGTGTAACGAAAGTGTGTCAAAACTTCTGCATAACCTTTATTTAATTCTACAGGTGTATGAACTGAAGTTTCTGGATTCCATAAACTTCTAATAAACCTTATAATAAATGTAAGAAAGTTTTGTTTCATTGTCTTTGAATTTATGTTGTAATCAGTTAGCAGGACTTGCTAAATAATTCTATAGGAGAGAAAATGGCTGGATTAGAAATCAGTGAACCTATATTTTATATTAACTGAGATTATTTGTCTCGGTGGTCGCAGGTTGTCTTTTTCCCAAAGAGGTTAACTTGGTGGCCTGAGAATGCGGAATATTATTTCGATGCTTATGTTAAGGGTTTCTGCATTATGTGAACATTGTGTAATTTTCATGTTATTAAATAACTATGGGACCAAAAGGGAGGTACAAAGGTTTAAAATTTAACCTACTATAATTATATAAGCGCTTACTCCATCATTCTGACCGATGATTGTTCCACCACCAGTGTGTTTATACTACGTTATGCAGCATTGTAATACTGTCGGGGGAGGTTAAAAAAGTCAGACGTTACGCCGATATTTCACATCCATTTACGTGAATATCGGGATTTTCATCCGTTATTTGGTGCAGTCAGGAGTCTACGAAATTATAAATATAAGGGATAAAGGGGATAATTGACTATAAAAACTATAGATCATTTTACAATAATTTCATAAAGTACGAGGGAGGTAAATAAAATTAATTAGTCATTGGAGCTGGGAAAGCTAACCGTGTAAATTCGAGTAAGCCGGTTAGTCGTGAAATAAGTTGGCATACATAGCTGTCTTCATATGTTCATAAATGAGACGATTCCCTGCCTGCATTTCATTAGTTGTTGCCTAGCATGTTGGACCGATAACATTTACATGTATACCCTTCCTGGGAGAGAAGCGAGCAGGTGCTACAGATTGTGATTAGCTATTAACAGATAACATGGTAAGTAATTATCTCAAGTTTTCTGCATTTACTAATGTACCAAATGCTTTCATCTTCTCTCTATAAGCACGCAACTTGGAATACCGGTATCACGTCATTGCTATTATTGACACGTGTCATAATGAGCCAATTATGCACGATGTTGAACACAATAACCACCCGTTTATAATGCCAACATTACATAAACACATTTTTATTTTCTCTACTACGTATAGTAAGTAGGGGAAGTATTGTATTCCACCCAAAACTTCCATACCGAGATTTCACCGGAAATACATGTTTTGAGACCCCCTGAATCAAAAAAGCATTTTTTGAAACATGTCTGTGTGTACGTGTGTGTGTGTGTGTCTGTGAACAGCATAACTCAGAAACGAACAGTCGGATAAACACCAAACTTGGTATTTAGGTTCAGTATCTTCCACAGATGCGACACGATGCTTTTCAAGAAAATTCCCCCACCCCAGACTACCCTTTACATAGAACATTTTTCGAAAATTTTAATTTTCTCAAAAATGGCTCTAACGATTTTGATTAAAATATAATATGTTTAACATATGTTCATGACAAATCAAATGTATATCTTGAATTTTCTGGGAATGTCTCCAAAAGTATTCTTTATTGTGAACGACTTTTGCATAACTGGTAAACCATAAGAGACAGACAAAATTTTACTACACAAAAATGTAGATCGTGTTAAAGTACACAATTTATGTCATATACATTTTTTTTGTTGAGTGAACCGTTTTCGAGATATTGCTTGTTATTCCCTTAAATTTTCCAATACTTGTACTGTTTCTCAAATTCGTTATTCATTTTCTTTATGTCCTGGACACGCAAAGAGAATGGAATGCGCCACATAGCAACCAGCGCTTAAAATATTTGACTATCGCTTATAACCTGCCATATTCCCGTTGCATCTACAAGAAAATTAGCAATAAGATTAACATCTCGATATCTCGATTAACATGAAGCATATGGAGAATATGCGTTTGTAAAAATAGTTTGTACAAGAGTAGAGAAAGTCATGCGAATGTAACACATCAGATTTTGTTTTGTTGAGTGAACCATTTTCGAGATATTGCTTGTTATTTCCTTAAATTTTACAATACTTATACCTTTTCTCAAATTCGTTATTCATTTTTTTGTCCTGGCAATGCAAAGAGAATGGAATACTCCACATAGCAACCAGCTCTTAAAATATCTGACTATCGCTTAAAGTCTACCAATTCCCCTTGCATCTACAAGAAAATTAGCAATAAGATTGACATCTCGATAAACATGAAGCATATGGAGAATAAGCGTTTGTAAAAATAGTTTGTACAAGAGTAGAGAAAGTCATGTGAGTGTAACACATCAGATTTTTTAAACTTGTATCACTTCAGCCTGGTTACCTACAACAAAATATGTAATGAAAGTCAATCTCAATTACTAAGACGTGGATAGAATAACGAGACTTTATATGAGAAGTGGGTAGAGAAAGCCATGTGAATGCAATACACGAGGTTTAGTAACACATGATGCCAATACTTTGTTTTCTATAGGAACATCTAAGTTGGGCAGTGAAGACGGTGTGAAGCTCGGGGAGCAGGGGAGTGTTATCAGGATTCGGAACACAGAACTGCGGATGGAGACATAACACTTGCTCTCAGGTTAATGCATCCATTCACTTGAGATACGTGAATCAGATGAAAATCGTTTGGAGCAATATTCTCCGGTTACCAGTTGCTGAGACAAAAACGTTGGAGGTTACCTCCCCCAAATCCCGAGAAGCCTGACCAATCCTGATCGTTACTACCTTAAACGGCTTCGTACGTTTGTTTCTTTTTGCCCCTAGCTGGTCCCACTTTAAAGGTAGGCAGCTGCTGTCGAGATAACAGCTGGACCACACATTTCTTCTTTCTTTGGTGTTGCCTAAATTCTTGCATCTGGTCGAGTAAGTTCACCCGCCGCAAAAACCAACACTTTCATGCTAAATCCCCATAGGCTTCTCTACCCACTCTTCTACAAACTGCTGTTACAAAAGCTTATTCTTCTATATACTTCTTGTTGAACGAGCTGTAATACAGTAAACCAAACCTAAAATCAGAATTTTTAAAAAGCCAGTCGCTATGTGATGCGTTTGAAATGCCATGCCCTTTACATGACCAGGAGAGACTTGCCACCTTAAAATTGAAGTGTAACCAATAACAAAGAATATCTCGGAAATGGTTACGCTATAAAAAATTGTGTGCCCTTTATTGACGTCCACATTTTTTGTGTCTGTCTCTTACGATTTACCAACTCGACAAAACTCGAAAAGGTAGAATCAGACGACTGAAAAATTCAATGCCATAGCCAGGATTTGAGCCACGGATCTCCCGGTCTCGAGAATGCGAATCACTTGGAGAATTTAATGTCGTGCCGGCATGTTGCCATGGTAGCTCAGTGGTTAGAGCAACTGGACGGAGACCGGGAGATCCGTGGTTCAAATTCCGACTATGGCATTGAATGTTTCAGCCGTCTGATTCTACCTTTCCAACCCTGCCCAACACAGGCTTGTGTGGAAGAACAATTAATTCTATACAAAAGGCATTTGCAACGAAGAGAACTTCACACGTTATTCCCAGAAAATTCAACATACACTACATGATCAAAAGTATCCGGACACCTCGCTGAAAATGACTTACAAGTTCGTGGCGCCCTCCATCGGTAATGCTGGAAGTCAATATGGTGTTAACCCACCCTTAGCCTTGATAACAGCGTTCACTCTCGCAAGCATACTTTCAATCAGGTGCTGGAAAGTTTCTTGGGGAATGGCAGCCCATTCTTCACGGAGTGCGAACTGAGAAGAGGTATCGATGTAGGTCGGCGAGGCCTGGCACGAAATCGGCGTTCCAAAACATCTCAAAGGTGTTCTATAGGATTCAAGTGAGGACTCTGTGCAGGCCAGTCCTTTACAGGGATGTTATTGTCGTGTAACCAATCCGCCACAGCCCGTGCAGTATGAACAGGTGCTCGATCGAGCTGAAAGATGCAATCGCCATCCCCGAATTGCTCTTCAACAGTGGGAAGCAAGAAGGTGCTTAAAATATCAATGTAGGTCTGCGCTGTGATCGTCCCACGCAAAATAACAAGGGGTGCAAGCCCCCTCCAGGAAAAACACGACCACACCGTACCACCACCATCTCCGAATTTCACTGTTGGCACTACATACGCTGGCAGATGACGTTCACCGGGCATTCGACATACCCACACCCTGCCATCGGATCGCCACATTGTGTACCGTGATTCGTCACTCCACACAACGTTTTGCCACTGTTCAATCTTGTAATGTTGACGCTCCTCACACCAAGCGAGGCGTCGTTTGGCATTTTCCTGCGTGACGTGTGGCTTATGAGCAACCGCTCGACCATGGAATCCAAGGTTTCTCACCTCACGCCTAACTGCCATAGTACTTTGGATCCTGGTGCAGTTTGAATTCCTGTGTGATGATCTGGATAGATGTCTGCCTATTACTCTTTACGACCCTCTTCAAATGTCGGCGGTCTTTGTCAGTCAACAGACGAGGTCGGCCTGTACGTTTTTGTGCTGTACATGTCCCTTCACGTTTCCACTTAACTATCATATCAGAAACAGTGGACCTAGGGATGTTTAGGAGTGTGGAAATCTCGCGTACCGAATTCTGACACAAGTGACACCCAATCACCTGATCACGTTCGAAGTTCGCGAGTTCCACAGAGCGTCCCATTCTGCGTTTTCGCGATGTCTGTTGGTTACTGAGGTCGCGGATAATGAGTACCAGACAGTAGGTGACAGCACAATGCACCTATGATGAAAAACGTATGTTTGTGGGGGTGTCCGGATACTTTTGATCACATAGTGTATGTGTTTTATTTGTATTGCACATATCATTTTAGTACATTCTCTCTAAAACAGCTGCTTGTCGGATGTTAACACGCCGAAAAATAGTACTTCAGTGGACTAGGTCGCTGAAGTCGTCATGGAAGCCTTCAGCGCCGTTTCTACATGGCAGTGATCACATCTTCGTTCACGAGAGAAACACTGCTTACCTTGCCCATGACTTTTCCTTCTCAATGTTTCTGGCTGGATTGTAATTTCTCGGGATTTTCAGTCACAAGCTTGTTTTTAGAAACGAGCGCTCAGAATATGCCCTACCATCTACATGTGCATCTCGTATTGTTGCGGTCAACGCTTCCTATGAGGCGTTGGTACGGTTCATAGCGTAGGATTCAGGCAGCTGTGAAAATATGTCAACAAATGACTGATTATACCGTTTATATTTATGCAGTAGATATATTACATCTATTTATTTTGTTTAATATAATTTAGAGAGATAACACTAAAAGCTATTGTTTGCACTACGTACGCAAAAGCTTAGCGGAACTTGTCGTCCTCCTGGTGTAGTAGTTACCATGCTAGCCTCTAGTTCCCGAGGGTGCGGTTTTTTTTTTTCTGGCGTAAAAATCCATGGATGGCTTCCTTTGGAAAAGAAGTAAAGCCGGTGATCCCGTGTAGATTTACGGCACGCAAAAAAACCTCAAGCCTGATAAAGAGGCCTCTGAGCAAATTTTCGATCTTTCACGTCCAATATAGAATGGGACGCTAAGAACCACAGTAGTTAAAGAGCGTCCATAATTAAAACTCTGTTTAATTTAATTCAATGGCGTTGCGGGATTGTTCAGTTACGACCCGCCTCAAAATAGGCCCCATCATGAGGGACCGCCCGTGGTTAGGAGACTTGTGGGTGGGCTCGGGCGGATGCGTTCGATCTGGAAACGTTAGGAACCCGTGCATGCTGGCGCCCGTCGTCATCCGATTCGCCCTTCGGGGCTTTCCCCTCATCCCTCCCTCCCAGGGGTCACGGTAGAAGCAAAATGGACCGTTATGGCCTACTTGCGATGCTCTGTCCCGGGTCCCTCTCTTTATCTTTTACATGCCGATCAACCATTACTTGCTCTTGCTCAACCGATTCTCCCACGTAACCGATCCATCGCATATAATATTTGAAAATCCACTTCTAGCATGTTCTTCCATGCCCTATAAGATCGGAATCGTTCAAATAAAACATGCTTCCCTACCTCATACGGTAGTCCTGGAGTTACATGGACCCTCTCTGCCACATGGCATTGACACTCACAAGGAAGGTCACCAAGTTCATGGGAAGTCAGGTCTGTGCTTTCTTTCTGCGGTGCCCTAAGGTCGCAGTAAACCCAAATCCATTCCAGATTCAGGAATTTGCTACTCGAGGGCACATGACTAACTCAGAGTCCTCCACCCACTTTTTGTGTACAGTGTATTCTTTGTTCAGGGGATATATCGTACTGCAGTATAATGGAATTAAAGTGAAGGGCCTAGAAAACGTTTCTGAATGCCATATTTCTCAATTAACAGCTGAGTAGTTATGCAAAATTAAATCGAAATGAAGAATGCTTCAAACGGTATTCACAGAACATTCAATATATACATTTTATTTCTCATGCAAATACAGGGTGATTTATGAAGAACTGACACATTTCTTTCTTTAATTATTCTGTTCGAAATTCACTCAATGCCCCACTTTTAGCACCAAATTAAGCAGAATATTCTGGAGTTTCGACTGCCTGTCACTAGATGCTCAGATGTTCAGGTTTTATTCGTAATTGTTAGTTTTATTGTCGGCAACTGTTTTTGAGATTTTGTTGTGGTCAACGTGTAAATGGAGTACACATTAAATGAACGACTCTTCCTTGTAAAGCAATACTGGATTACGAATTCAATTACAGCTACTCAAAGGGCATACCAGAGAGAATTTGGTGTTCGGAATCTTCCCCAAAGAAACACAATACTGGGACTGGTAAACAAATTGGAAACAACTGGCTCTCTAGTGAGCGAAAAAGGCAAAACTCCTTCATCTGGCTTCCCACGGTTGTTGACCTAAGTGACTGATTCAGTCACTCAAAAAAAATTGCGACGTTTGTCGTAGGAGACAGGGTACAACTACTCAATGTGTCAGAGAGCTGTGAAAAGTGTAGGCCTAAAGCTGTATAGGATTACGGTTGTACATCAGTTACAGGAACCAGATAAGGATAGACGACTGAATTATTGTCGTTGGTTTCAGGCGCTCATTGTGCAAAATCCTGCCATATTGTCCATCACATGGTTCATAGATGAAGCATGGTTCCATTTACCTGGCTATGTGAACGCAAATAAGTCACGCTGTTGGGCCAGCGAAAATCCACATGTTATTCATGAAGCACCTATGCATCCGGTTAAAATCGGAGTTTGGTTCGCAATATCCGCACAGAGAACAGTGGGACAATTTTTTCTTTGTTTTTTTAAACAATGTGAACACTGCAGAGTACTGATGGCTTTTCATGGAGTTTGCTGAGCAAGTAGACGATGTAGAGCTGAGTCAAGGATGTTTTCAGCAGGACGGCGCTACATGCCATACATCAAATGAACTCATGGCTCTAACTGCAAGTTTCTCTGACAACCGGATAATTTCCAAGAACCTGTGGCCACCGAGATCTCAGGATTTGACATCGCCGGACTTCTTTCTATGGGGTTACCTAAAAGACAGGGTTTATGCCACACGTCCCAGGACATTGGACGATCTGAAGCACAACATTACGCAGGAGATTCAAGCTATTGACAGCAGAGTCCTCCAACGAGTGACCAGTAACATGGAACGACGTGTTGAGTTGTGCCTTATGCAGGATGGAGGACATTTTCAACATTTGCTATAGAGGTAAATAATCTCCCAAAATTCCTATACATTTCAGATATAAGTTGTCGCTAGCATAACTCGTTTTGAAACAATTAAAGAAATAAGTGTGTCAGTTCTTCATAAATCATCCTGTATATACAACGTATGGTATTTTAATCAAAATCTTCGTATCGTATCTTTGGAAGATACTGAAAACCTCAATACCAAGTTTGGCATTTATCGGTAATTTTGTTTTTTGGGTTATGCTGTTCATAGACCCATTCGGGAGAGAGACGGACCCTTTTTCTAAAAAAAATACTGGTATATTCGCATGCCTTTCTCTACTCATTCTTCAACAAAGTATTCTTACAAAAGCTTATTCTTCTATCTATTTCATGTTTATCGATACAAACATTTGTAGAAATAGTTTTATTCCACCTGTCGTTGTAGGTACGATGGGAATAAGGGACTTTAGCAATATTTAAATCTTTAAGAGCTGGTCGCTGTGCGATGACTTTGAAATTACGTTCTCTTTGTAGGACCAGGATGGGAGAAAAGATTAATAATAATAATAATAATAATAATAATAATAATTTGTGAAAAGTATAAGTACTTGATAATTCAAACCAGTAACAAGGAATAACTGGACATAGTTATGTCAAAAAAGACAAATTGTATGTTTTAACGAGATCTACATTTTTTGTGTAGTAAGATTTTTGTCTATCTTTTACGTTTACCAGTTGTTGAGGCAGTATTTTTAACACTTAAATGATTTCAATCAAATTATATAATAAAAAAATATAATAACAACCCGCCTTAAAGCAATATGTATATGTAACAATGTATAAAAAGTGTATATTACAATCATTGTATATGTTTATATTATTGTATCCATGTGTAATAATGTTATGTGAATGCATTACGTAATTTAATATTGTAGGAGCTGTGAGAAATAGGTCAAAAGTTGCTAACAATGAGGTAACCTTGAGGCATTGAGTTTGAGAGTTTAACAATACTACTTGTGATTCTCGGAAGCAATTATGTAATTTTAGTGACAGTTTATAAAATAGCCAATCAACAACCAGAAAAAGCTTTAGTTAAAAGAAAGTATTCTATTGGATTAAGAAATTTACAAGTTTAGGCTGTTGAAATCAGTTCAGTTGGTTGCAGACAGTGTTACTAACCAGACGCAAAAAGTGTCCTCAAGAAATTTAATACGTATTCATGTGAGACGAAAATAGTTTTACGTGTTAAAAAGTGCAAGTAATTAATTAAAGAATCTCACAGCGCTCTATAGCAGTGAAGTGTTATTTAAATCGTATCAAGTATTAATAAAAGTAGTGAAGTAAAATTATAATCTGTGTAAGCCTACATTCTTCTCGCACCAGAACCCTGCTAGGAGAAACGTGTCTCTAACAAATACTGACGCAGCCGAGTCAAACATAAATATATAATATTTAAAGAAACAGTAAAAATACATTTTGGGCGAAGGCTACCGGAGACTGTTTACTATACGTGCGGTTGCAACTACTACAAGTTCGGTTCCCCAACAATTGAAATATAATACACATCCTACAACAATATAACATCTTCATTGTACAAAAGTCATTTGGAATTAAGAGGACTTCAGAGGATATTCCCAGAAAATTCAAGATATACATTTTGTTTATCATGAGCATATCTTAAACATGGTATTTTAATCATAGTCGTTAGAGCTATTTTTTAAAAAATCAAAATTTTCGAAAAATATTTCATGTAAAGGGGTAGTTTGAGGTGGAGAGAATTTTCTAGAAAATCTCTGTGTCGTATCCTTGGAAGATGCTGAACTGGGTATTTAACCCATTTTTCGTTTTTGAGTTCGAGAGAATTAAAGTATGGTTTTACGCAAAGTTATTTTAGGGAGAATCTTTGACACAACAGGTCTATCTAATCATCAAGAAAGTCCAGTCTTGTTAGGTCGATTCAAGATGACCTTTTCCGTTGCGTGACTAAACGCCCAGAGCAGTTTCTAACATAGTCATGTTTGTACGATAAAAAAGGCACCAGAAGAGATGCTGGGAGGGTGAACGCTTCGAGAGGACATCGTGAGGGAGGTTTGTTTCGTGAGCATTACAGCGTATTAGATAACACGGAGACGAGGTGGCTAGACGACCGCCAGCAACACTTTGTCCCATAATCGCTCAGCAATCATCAGACCACCTCGCCGGACAGTCCTCTAGAGCCACATTAAGACCTGCGTGCTTGGCCCACACACAGACACAGCAGTAACTCATCTGTCACATTCCAGATATCTACTTGACTAAACCGTGAAATTGTTGGTTTCCAGGCGATCACTTGATTGTCCGATATCAAATCCACCACCGATGTTTCGCTTTGAGGAATACAACCACTCATCTGTATTAGAATTACAATGTATATAGGTTAATCTCAGCAAACCACTCACTCGAATTTGATAAAATATTAAAAAGGGTTTATAAAGCCCTTTGAAGTAGATAGTATCTTTACGTATGGAAAGCCGATTTGAAGTAGGAGTATTGAAGGAGTTGTATTATATTTCAACTGTTGGGGAGCCGAAATTGAAGTAGTTGCAACCACACGTATGGTACCCGGTAGCCTTCGCCCTAAGTTTAAAAATATCAACTTTGTAATTTTTACTGTTTCTTTAAATATTATATATTTATGTTTGCCTCGGCTGCATCAGTATTTATTTTAGAGACATGGATGTCTTGGCAGGGTTGTGGTGCGACTTAATTTTACTTCACTCCTTTTATTAATCCTTGACACGATTTAAATAACACTTCACTGATAGAGAGCTGTGAGATTCTTTAATTAATTACTTGCACTTTTTAACACGTAAACTATTTTCGTCTCACACGAATACGTATTATACTTCTCGAAGACGTGTCTCTCGCGTCCGGTTAGGAATACTGTTTGCAACCAACTAACTCTAAATTTGTACAATGTTCTCCTTTTCAGTTTCTGATTGGCTAATCCTACTCCAGTAGAATACCTTCATTTAACTAAAGCTTTTTCTGGTTGTTGATTGGCTATTTTATAAGCTGTCACAAAAATTACATTATTGTTGCTCCAATAATGACTACTAGCATTATTAAACATTCTTACTCATTATTGCCTCAAGGTTACCTCATTGTTAGCAACTTTTAACCTATTATTCTCACAGCTCCTACATTATTAAATTACGTAATACATATGACATTATTGAACATGTATACAATAATATTAACATATATAATGACTGTAATATACACTTTTTATATATCGTTACATACACATATTGTTTTAAGGCGGACTGCTATTGAATTTATATATTATATAATTAGACTGAAATCATTTAGGTGTTAAAAATATTGTCTCACCTTGTACTTCGATACGAACACATTGGGGTTATAAAACAACATACTTTTGAAGTATTTGAGAATAGTATGCATGTGTAGTAATAAAAATCTTATGCGTTACATTCCTGTGACTTTCTCTACCCTCTGTCGTTTATTAGTGGGTATACAAATTGTTCTTACTAAAGCTTATTTTTCTATTCACTACATTTTAATCCAGATAAACCTTCGCAGAAACAGCTACATTACACATTTCGTTATAGACACAAAGGGAACAGCGATAGTCAAATGTTTAACAACTGGACGCTATATGCTGGCCTTAAAATTCCATACTGTTTCCATGACATCGCGAGAAACAACTGAATGTTGACAGGACTTGAAAGAATGACAGAGTATTGAAGGATTCAAACCATTAATAACGCATATCTCGGTTTAATACGATTTCGTCTCTTACTTAAGATGAATATAGCTTATTCAAGACACACATTTTATTTGTCATCTAAATATACTTAGTATACGATATTTTAATCAAAATCGTCACAGCAATTTTTGAGAAAATAAAAAATTTGAAAAATGTTCTCTGTAGTTGATAGTCGTGGGTGAGGGAATGTTCTTGAAAATCTTCGCATCGCATCTTTGGAAGATACCGAACTTAAATATCTAGTTTGATACTTATCCGACTTTACATTTTTGAATTCACAGACACAAGACAAAGACCTACAGGCACACACACGGACCTTTTTCTGAAAAACATTTTTGGGGGGAATCAGGCTACCTGAAAACATGTGTTTTCGGTGAAACCTCGATATCGAATTTTTGGGTGGGATGCAGCACTTTCTGCATCTACTATTTACGTGGTAGAGAAAGTAAAAATTTCATATTTCATTTCAAATATGTGATATTTCATCTGCATGTATATGTGTGTGTGTGTGCACAGATGGCCACCACTTAATCTATGCAGCATTTCCAGAACTTGGAAGACTGTCGGTGGGAGGTTAGGGAAGTCAGTCGTTTCGCCGACGTTTCACACGTTAATAGGCTTTACGAAATTATAGTTATAAGGGGTAAAGGGGGAGCATTCGCCATAAAACCCTTGTAGATCATTGAGCAATAGCTTCATAAAGAACGGGGAGGAAGGTAAAATGAAATGAATTCGTCATTCAGAAATCCTGAAATGAGCATGCTGGTTTATATACAAGCAGAGAGTAAAATACATTGGAAGGAAGGATAGAACTGTTTGTCCCAACCCATTTCAGTTAATTGCCTTATTACAACGCAGGGATACAAGTTGGATTAAACGCTCCAAGAAGTCCGATCGTTACGTTCACTGCAACTCGAGACCATAAAGACGCTTTCGAGCGGCCCATTCCCCCGTGGTAGTTGCTAGGCAGTTACCCTCCTGAGACAATTATTTTGGATTTATATGGATTTTATTGGCTGCCAGACTTTTTTTCCCCTTGGAACTCCATCCTACCTTCTGATTCTCTTTACTTTCTCTAGCAAATACCTAGCCGAGATTGAGAAAGTTATTGTTTCACGTATGGAAAAGCCAGTTTGTAGTAGGAGTTGTATTATATTTCGACTGTTGGGGAGCCGAACTTGTAGTAGTTGCAACCGCACGTATAGTAAACAGTTTCCGGTAGCCTTCGCCCCAAATGTACTTTCAGGTGGCCTTTGCCCAAGTTTAAAAAAATCTTAATTTTGTAATTTGACTGTTTCTTTAAATATTATATTTGTTTGCCTCGGTGCGTCAGTATTTGTTAGAGACACATTTCTCTTGGCAGGATTGTGATACGACTGAAGAATGTAGGCTTACACAGATTATAATTTTACTTCACTCCTTTTATTAATACTTGAAACGATTTAAATAACACTTCACTGATATAGAGCTGTGAGATTCTTTTATTAATTAATTACACTTTTTAACATGTAAATATATTTTTCGTCTCACACGAATACATATTAAATCTCTCGAGGACGCACAAGCAACGCATCCACTTATGAGCACTCTCTCCAGGCAACTGAATTGATTTCAACCGTCTAAACTTGTAAATTTCTGTATTTCAAGTCTCTGATTGGCTGTTCCTAGTCCAATAGAATACCTTCATTTAACTAAAGCTTTTTCTGCTTGTTGATTGGTTATTTTATAAACTGTCACTAAAATTACATTATTGTTACTCCAACAATCAGAAGTAGTATTATTAAACTCTCAAACTCATTATTGCCTCAAGGTTACCTCATTGTTAGCAACTTTTAACTTATTATTCTCACAGCTCCTACATTATTAAGATACGTAATGCATTCACATAACATTATTACACTTGGATACAATAATATAAGCATATACAATGACTGTTATATACACTTTTTACAAATTATTACATAATATTGCTTCAAGGTGGGCTGTTATATATATTATACAATTAGACTGAAATCATTTTAGTGTTAAAATACCTAGCCGAGATTTCACTGGATATACGTGTTTTAAGACCCTCTGAATCCAAAAAAGCATTTTTAGAAGTGATGGATCGGGTTTTAAGGAAGGTGATGTAGGTAAAATGAGGCAAAGTTCTACCCTGCTAAAATATTCAAATCCAGGCCAAAATCGGTTTAAGGGGTCTTTTTAAACACTGGTTTACTTACATCTATAACATGTGTACACTTGATCAAAATTTCATGCAGAAACTGCAATGCACATAAATTTACATATAAATCAATGCCAAAATAAACAATTCAAAGCAAGAATAAAACTCAGATTTCTTTTTGAGGGGGAGAACAATGGATTGAACCAACACAAACCGGGGTTTTTTGTTTCACAATTTTGGTGTACTCTACTGTACTTTCTGTAGATTAAATATAATTTAATTCTGTATTCTTGAAATGAGTTTAATGCTACTTTATTCTTAATTTTTGAATGAGTATCAAACTGAACGGTCTGTGATCAATATAATAAGTCCATCGCCTTTCAAGGATAAATTCAGTACACGAAGGTTTTCAAGAAAATCCCCCCCCCAGCCCAAACTATGTTTAGATGTGCAATTTTACGTTATTTTTATTTTCTCAAAAATCACTCAAAACTGTTTTTATTAAGGAAATGTATCTGTGAAATTTGAAAAATCCACGGTATGCAAGATATATTTTTGAAATGTATGCCGGTTAGTACACATTGTTTTGATAGAAAAGCCTTTCTGCTTTCTCATTCTGACACTGTCATAAAGACGGATCATAAACAAATTAACCAAACATTTTAAAACATGGAAACAAGTACAAAAGTAATCATGTAACACGTAATAAAAAGCATCCAGTATAAGGCACAGTAACAGTAATTATAAAAAAAATCTGATGTGTTACACTCACATGACTTTCTCTACTCTTGTACAAATTATTTTTACAAACACTTATTCTCCATATACTTCATGTTAATCGAGATGTTAATCTTATTGCTAATTTTCTTGTAGGTGCAAGGGGAATTGCTAGGCTTTAAGCGATAGTCAAATATTTTAAGTGGTGGTTGCTATGTGGAGTATTCCATTCTCTTTGCATTACCAGGACAAAAAAAATGAATAACGAATTCCCATTTGAGAAAAAGTATAAGTATTGGAAAATTTAAGGGAATAACAAGCAATACCTCGAAAATGGTTCACTCAACAACAAAAATGTATATGACATAAATTGTGTATTTTAACGCGATCTACATTTTTGTGTAGTAAAATTTTTTCTATCTCTTATGGTTTACCAGTTATGCAAAAGTCGTTCACAATGTAGAATGCTTTTGGAGACATTCCCAGAAAATTCAAGATATACATTTGATTTGTCATGAACATATGTTAAACATATGATATTTTAATCAAAATCGTTTGAGCCATTTTTGATAAAATTACAATTTTCGAAAAATGTTCCATGTAAAGGGTAATCTGGGGTGGGGGGATTTTCTTGAAAACCTTCGTGTCGCATCTCTGGAAGATGGTGACTCTAAATACCAAGTTTGGTGTTTATCCGACTGTTTGTTTCTGAGTTATGCTGTTCACAGACACACACACGGACATGTTTCCAAAAATGCTTTTTTTTATTCAGGGGGTCTCAAAACATGTATTTCCGGTGAAATCTCGGTATCGAATTTTTGGGTGGAATACAATACTTCCCCTACTTACTATACGTAGTAGAGAAAGTAAAAAGAATTAACAGGATCAAATTTTAAAAGCCAGTTAATAGGGTGCAGTACATACATGACATTTTAAAACTGAAACTGATACCAAAAGTGGAACATTGTTAATTAGCTGGGTGCCTGGGCCGAAACTCTTAAGCCCCTTGTACACGATCAAACTTTTTTTTTCAATTCAATAGTTTACAATAAAAATTGTCAAACGTTTTTGAATATGTGACAAGATTGGACAAGACTTGACAATGTCATAAATGTGCATCTACAAGTTGTCTTTTTTCAAACTGAAACCCTTCAGAAAACATTAATAAATAATTTTTCACGGACAAAGCAATTTACTATTTACGTCAAGGTATAACAATTTGCAATGAAATATTGTTCTTTACTAATAGTATGTAGCACTTTCACGTATAAATAACAATACGAGTGTGGAATACAATGGAAATAACACTACTGATAGGTTAACTACACTATATAACATTGCATTAATGTATACTTACTGTCCATTCCAAACCAGAGTTCCCTCTGATGTAAACACTCTTACGCCAACGTAAATAGTTCGTTAATACATGAATTGTATCCTGAAATATTAGGGCAGGAAAAATATATAACTGCACATTTTATTGCTAAGAACTCATTGCTAAAGGTAATGGATATATACTAGCTGTTAAGAGATTACAAAATATGATTTTCGTCTGCTATTGCGCTAACGCCGAGACCATCTTGCTTGTTAATACCAACTGTATGCATGACTGCCACTCTGTTACATATACAAGAAATGCAGCAATGAATTCCCAGAGGTGCTATCTGAGTACCCAATAAACACTTTACGTAACACAGGAAATATGATAAGCGAACAGTCATTCATAACACGCTAGCACACATATGCCCAGCTCAGGTCAAATCTTGTGATTTAGTCAGTTGGTATTAGAGTTCACATGGTTGAGGAAGGTGCTTGTAGTGCGAACAAACTGTTCAAACACAAAAGCGGGAAACAGTTAAAAACAGACAATACTTCATACATTCAACTCAATATTACAAAAATACCCGACACTTGCATTAGTGCATATTACGAAACTAATATCGGATTTTACAGGCGTTTCAGTGAGAAGTGTAACCTAAGCGAGCAGGGAATATAAACAGACATAATAGAACATAGAAGAGGATAAAATGTGGGAACTTGTTTTAAGTGCGACAGTGCTATGGATAAGCTTGTCATTCTTTTGGATAGTAGTTCTGATTCCGATATGGCAGCTGAGTCATCTTCGGAGGATCCGGATTTGGGTGTTGAACTTTTGTCTGAGGATTGTGATTAACGTAAGTAAAATATTCATTTCTGCATAATTATAAAATCGATTGTTACCTCAGGTTGCATTTTGAACTGTGATTCTCACGCAGTGCGCCTTTTTATAGATTAAAACAGTGTTCAACAAGCACGCGGGAGGGGCGGGAATTGCGAGCTACTTTCGCGCGGATAATACAAGGAGTTTGTTTTCAGTGAAAGGCACTCTGGTTTGGAATGGACAGTAGTTTGGAAATGTGCCTGGCAATTAATTCTTCATATGTCTTCATCTGCTTCATCTTATTGTGGTAATCCACAGAGTCCTAGACATACGGACATGCCCAGCTTATGTATAACCTAATCAGTTCGCATACGACACACCTTGGCCGGGTAACCATTTTCGTTTACTTTTCGCTTTCCGCCATGTTACAGATTTTGTGACGCACTGTCAATACTCGCATTTCATTGGTTAAAGCCGTCAAATGACTGTCAAATCTTTTATCGTTTAGAGCATGTCATTTGCTTTCAAGACTTTCAAAGAGTTTAAAAGTACTGGAAGCAATTTGACAAGAAAAGTTGTGACAACTCTTGAAAAGTCTAGCTTTACAGAACTGGACGAAGAAGGTAGGGATCGTGCCGCTTGCTCCGATCTACGATTTCGATAGAGTTGAGACCGTATTTCTCCAGGCAGTAGAGCACTGTGGGCTCGTAAATCCTGCACTTTTCTACATGTACCGCGTTGTTCATGAGACTACAGTCTCACTGTTGGATCGATGTTATAGGCAGATGAGGAACCAGGTGGTATGGCAAGCATGTCTTCTTGAGAAATGTATGGAGTTCTTCGTATACGAGATAGTTTTTGTTTCTAATTCCTTCAGCAATGAGCGATCTAATTTTACGATGTCTAAAGTTTCGCAGAGTCTCGCTATAGGGACAGGCGCCCGTAACGTGTCCAAGACTTTGAATGTCACTGTCTCAAAGGCGGGACCTTCCTGTACAGAACGCAGCGGACAAATGTTAGCCATCATTTTGAGGGCTAGTCTCCATTCATTGCTAGTGAGGCGACCGGGTTGTCGCATCCATTTGTTGGCAGGTGTATACTCTTTATAAAGGACCACATTCTTTCCCTTACTCTGTGCAAAGCATGCTCCCTTAATTCATTCCTTAAGTTTCTCACTGGAGTCTGATCGTTGTTGGTGTTTGAATACCAAGTTTGGTTAGACAAATGTTTATTTCACCGGGTAAGTTGCGGTAGGTAATAACGTGGATGTTTTCCGATTTTTAAATACTTTTACAAGCGTTAGTATGCTGCAACCAAGCTTCCAGGTAGAATTAAGGGGTTCGAGTCCCTTATATTTCTTGTGGGTATACCTACAGCATGCTATCTGGTGTATCCTTCAAGGTGCTCTTAATCTAGATATCAGCATCAGAAAGAAATTTTGCTGGTATTTCATTAAGAGGTGTTGTGGAATTGCTACATTCAAGTGGGCCAGATGAAATCGGAGAAAACGCTGAATTTCTGGTGAGGTTTCAACAAAGGTGTAGATGCTACTATATCGAGCTTTTTCTTCAATTTTTCCATGATCCTTGATGCATCAAATATAGAGATAATTGACACCCAGGTACTTTATTGTTTTCTCTGCAGCTATTGGTTTTATTTCTTGGCATGTGCTCAATCTGGAATGTTTCTAATTAATGATTGTATTTTATTGAAATACACTTGCATTTATTAACATTAACTTCTAATCTAATCTCATTATATTTCTGAATCATCACTTTTAGCAACTATTAAAATGTCATCTGCAAAGCCAATGGAGATTTGGCAGCCCTTCAGAAATAGAAAATCCATGTTCCTCCTGAATGTGTTGAGTAGAACGTACTTGTAAAATATGATCTATTGTTATGTTATAAAGGGAGGGGGAGAGCGACGAACCCTGCATAACTCCTCTCTTGATGGTAATTGCCTTTGTTTTTAATCTGATAGTCTCAACTTGAGTTGTAATACCTTTATGTAGGGTTGTAATGAGATTAGAAAGTTTTAAAGATAGCCCAAACAATAAAAGGGAATTTTGAGGATGAAAAGTTTAGTTAATGTTTTCCCATATTTCAAAATCCTACCTCAGTGATTATGTGAATAATAGTTTTATTGTGTAAATTCATTGTTGTACTAAAAAATCATCCACACTATGCACTTCTATAAATATTCACATTAAAACTTCAGGTTCTATAGTAAATGAGTCTACAAAAAGTTCTATCACATCAGATTTTTGTTATTAAGCCCAAATGTCTATAAAAATTATTGCCTTTTACAGTCTCGTACTTTTGATAGGTAGTAGAAACGCGTTTAAACAAATTGGTAAAAAATTGCATCCTGTGAGCATTTTGAGTATCGCAAAATGAGAGAAAACAAGGTTCGAGGTTGAGCGTGCCTGCTAATAAGCCTGCGTCTGTCCATTCATAGTCTCTTTTTATTGGTAGTTGATGTGTAATAAGTGAGAAAATAAAACGATATGTTTTCTTAAAGTTTCCAATTCGTGTTATTTATTATTTTAAATGTTTTCGCAAGCTTTGATCCAATTTCACAGATGCATTACCTTAAAGTACTAATAAAGATGTTTACATGACGAATAAAATGTATATCCTGAATTTTCCGTGAATAGCCTGTGAAGCCCTCTTCATTCGGAGGGAATTTTATATGGCTCTGTATAACTGGTGATAAAAGATAGATAAAAACGCACTACTAACAAGTTCTAAATCATTTTAAAATACACAATTTATCTTCTTTTTTTTGGCATTAGCCGTTTCCAAGAATACCTTTTATGTTTTACAGTGCTGTTATTAATTTCTTTCCCGCGATGATATTCAAGCCAAGGCCAGCATATAGCGACGCGCTTTTAGATGTTTGACTGTCCCTTCGGTCTCATATGCCCCACTTGAACCTACACTGAGATGTTTAATGTAGCTATTTCTGCAAACGTTTCTCTCGATCAACATGCAGTAGGAAGAAAAGTAAGACTGTGTAGAGACAACTACTAGAAGCTATATCATATGAATGTAACACTTTTTTTGTCTCTTTCGTTTTGGAATTCAATCGGATTTTACACATTGCTGCTAATCCCCTACAATTGATGGTCAATAAGAATTAATTGATGAAGGTTGTTAGTGAAGCACATGTTCATCCTCAAATTCACTGCCAAATAAAGGTCTTAGAGCGAGTTCTCCAATATAAGCACGCGTTTCTAAACATAATGTTGGAGACCATGGCCCTGGTAAACATTGATGCTATTTCTGCTGGATGTAGGCCATGAATCGTTGTTAGGTTACGAGAAAGGATATAGCTCATTAACAAGGGGGCGGTAATCCTTGCCAGAGCAAACGTTTTTCGCAACATATTGCCAAGACGGAATCGCCCTGTGCCAAAGTATGAGTCATGGGCTCACCCCAGCTTACGCTCAATGGGATGCACTGGGTGCTAAACGGAGCATGAATCAACTCGGGTCCACTACCTTCATTTTACTTTCTTTACTAGTATAGCAAGTATTGTATTCCACCCGAAAACTTGATACCGAGATTTCGCCCGAAATACATGTTTTAAGGTCCGCTGAATTCAAAAAATGCTTTTTGGAAAAAACAAACAAACGGAGAGGGGTGGCTTAGGCAGTAACGTCTATGGTCCACATTCGAGAGGTCGTGGGTTCGATTCCTGCGGCCGGCTTTCCTGACGTTTCTCCGGGTCGCTAGGCGAATGCTGAGAAGGATCATTACCTCCCCCGAATTTCCTGTCCCTTCATTTCACCTCCATTCTCATTTCACTTCACGTTTCATCTGCTTGGTCTCTTTCAGGGTTGCAAGTGTCGGCGAGAGGTCTCGGCGTGAGCATGTCAAGGGAAAAGGATGCTCTGAGTAAACCTTCCTGCCCCGTAATGGGATCGCTCTCTCCCAGAGGATGTGTAATCTCACAAGGGGGAGGGGGAGCAGGCTGTACCGACCGTCATTCGGGGAGTTTAAATCTGTAAACGGTAGGGACCTTGGCCTCTGTCTGTCGTGCCTCTTGGTCCAGCCACCCTCTGTCTCCTCTCACCTCGCCCCTCCCTCCCTGGGGCGTCCCTCTCCGCTTCTAGTTCTATCCTATCCTAACTCAAAAACAAAATGTACCTACAATAAATACCAAACTTGGTATTAGGTTCAGCATCTTCCAAAGATGCGTCACAAAAATTTTCAAGAAAATCCCCCACCCCAAACTATTCTTTACATCGAATATTTTTATAATTTTCTATTTTCTCAAAAACGATTTTGATTAAAATACTACAAAGATATTTACATGAGAAATAAAATGTAGGTATATCTTGAATTTTCTGGCAATACCTTGTTTAAGTCCTCTTTATTCTTTATGACTTTTGAATAACTGGTAAACCTTATGTGAGATAGATAAACTCTTACTTTACAAACAAGTTGTGTTACATTCACATGACTTTTCTACCCTATATCGCTTATTAGTGGGTTCACAAATTATTCAAAAAAAATTATTTCCATTCTACTTCAGTTTAATCGAGATAAACCTTTCCGGAAATCTGTATTACACATTTCATTATGGATACAAAGAGAACAGCGATAGTCAAATGTTTAACAACTGGACGCTATATGCTGGCCTTAAAATTCCATACTGTTACCATGACATCGCGAGAAACAACTGAATGTTGACAGGACTTGGAAAAATGACAAAAGCGTTAAAGAAATGGAATCATTAGTAACGGTTATCTCGGAAATAGCTGATGTCATAAACAAAGTTATTTGAAATAAATTGTGTTCTTTAAAAAGATCTTTATTTTTTTGTGTGTAGTACGTTTTCGTCTATCGCTTAACGTTCACCAGTTATACAAGATTATATAACATTCCTTCCGAATGAAGAGGACTTCACAGGCTATCCCCAGAAAATTCAAGACATACATTTTATTTGTCATGTAAATATTTTTATTATGTGGCATTTTTATCAAAATTGCTGGAGCCAGTTTTGATAAAATACAAAATTTCCAAAATGTTCCATGTAAAGGGTAGTTTAGGTTGGGGTATTTTCTTGAAAACCTTTGTGTCGTATCTTTGAAAGATACTGAAACTAAACACCAAGTTTGATATTTATCGGACTTTTCGAGTTTGAGTTAGTTCACAGACACACACACACACAAAGCTTTTTCTAAAAATGCTTTTGTTTCCGGTTCAGGGGGCCTCAAAACATATATTTCCGGTGAAATCTGGTCATGAGCTTTTGAGTGGAATACAGGTATTTCCCCTTCTTAACTATACATGGTACAGAATGTAAAAATGTAGATCTTGTTAAAGCACACAGCCTACGTCACACAGTTTTTTTCATAGCGTTAACCATTTGCGAGATATGCTTTGTTAGTGGTTTGAGTTTTTAAATATACTTCTTCAAGTGGTAAGTCGCTATTTGTTGTTTTTGCTCGTGGTCATGCAAAGAGCATGGAATTGCAACCTATTACATACCGACCCGCCTTTTAAAAATCTGTGTTATAAGTATCTTAATGAAAGTTAATCTCGGCTAAAAAGTAGATAGATGAATATGCTTTTCTAAACATTTGGTAGAAGCGTGAGTAGAGAAGGTCTCGTGAATGTAATACGTCATAAATCTTTAATTATCAATAGAAGAGTGTGGTTTATTGGAAATATAACTAAGGTATACACTACCGGGTGGCATTCTGGGTTTAAAAACACGTGAATCAATTTTGCCAGTGTACGACGTTAAATCATTTCCGCAGTAACTAGCAAGTTTCCTTAGGGATCTCAGTTCGGTCTTGTTTATGCTCAGGGCGGTTGACTACAATCATGAATGCAACTTTATGTGGCAATTTCGTGTCATCAACGTAATGCCGTTTCAGAGAAGAACTTCATCGCAGATGTTTTATGTTGTCTGATTCCTGGAAGATGCTATTTACAACAAGTGAGGAAAAGTTGTGTTTTGAGTGAAACGAAAACCACAATCTGCTCCTCTACCTTACTCAAGAACGAACATGATAAACAACTTTGTTACTCCCTATCGTCAATGTAAGATGGGCTGAAACTGTGTTGCATAATCATACCTATCTCGACCGAGCGGGATGTGACCCGCATTCGCGAGATCCCAAATTAAATTAAATTGTGTTTTATTTATGGACACTCTTGAACTGCAATGGTTTTTAGCGTCCCATTCTATAGGGTTTTTCAACAAGAGTGTCCTATCTTTGAACTTAAATAAAACACCGGCTATAAATGATAGAGGTTTATTTCTTTTTTTATTTTGGAACATAATTAATGTCTTTACGTGTGGAAGAGAACATCGGTTAAGTGACCGCCGCGACTTCGTTGAGTTGCGCGTATACGGTTGACCCAATTTTCAATGACAGAAGAACGTAAATTAGGTCCAACTTCACGAATAACACGCGTGATGTTATTGATAAGATCATTTCCTGTTTCTGGCTTGTTGACATAAACTCAAGATTTAACATAACTCCACAAGAAGTAATACAACGCCGTTAAATCACATCACCTCGGGGACCAGTTAACATAACCACCACGGGAAATGATGAAACCTCTGAACTTCTCCTTCAAAAGATCGATTGTTTCGAGAGCATTATGACATGTGGCACCATCTTGCTGGAACCAGATGTTCCTAAGATACATACCATCCAATTGAGGACAAAAAATAGCCCCTTATAAGAGCCCGGTATCTTTCTCCATTGACAGTTAGAGCTTCTCCATCTTCATCTTGGAAAAAATATAGACCAATGATTCCACCATACCAAAATCCACACCACACAGTAACCTTTTGGGGATGAAGTGGTCGTTCTTGAATCTGCATTGGATTGTGATTGCTCCAATAGCAGCAGTTTTGTTTAACACAACCATCCATCAAAAAGTGGGCTTCGTCGCTGAAGATGATTTTTCGACAAAAATCCGTGTCAGCTTCCAATTGCTCCATAGCCCAATCAGCGAATACACAGCTCAACCTATGGTCGTTGAGATTTAGTTCTTGAGTTAACACCATTTTGTAAGCGTGAAACTCCAAGTCCAGATGCAGAATTCGCCAGTTCGTGGTCGGCGAAAGTCCCAGTTCTTGCGCTCGACGAGCAATTGATTTGTTTCCGTTCTCGCGTACACTCTCACGAACGGCGCCTATGTTTCGTTGGAGCGCTTACGTCGATTACGTACAGGCGTTCCTTGATCGCTGACAGAACCACTTCTTTCAAATTTATCGATCAAACGCCGAACAGTTTTCTCGCAGGGACGATTATGCACACCGTAAACTTCACGAATACACGTAAGCTTTGGCCAACAGATGATCCATTTTGATAATAAATTTTCACAATTTCTACGCGTTGCGGAGTGCTGTAACGTTCCATGGCTATTTGTCAATAACAACTGTAACCACATGAAAAAATCTGATGTGTTACACTCACATAACTTTCTCTACTCTTGTACAACCTAATTTTACAAACGCCTATTCTCCATATGCTTCATGTTAATCGAGATATCGAGATGTCAATCTTATTGGTAATTTTCTTGTAGATGCAAGGGGAATATGGTAGCTTTTAAGCGATAGTCAAATATTTTAACGCTGGTTGCTATGTGACGCATTCCATTCTCTTTGCATGTCCAGGACATAAAAAGTCTGAAGTGTTACACTCACATGACTTTCTCTACTCTTGTACAATCTAATTTTACAAACGCCTATTCTCCATATGCTTCAAGTTAATCGAGATATCGATATGTCAATCTTATTGGTAATTTTCTTGTAGATGCAAGGGTAATATGGTAGCTTTTAAGCGATAGTCAAATATTTTAACGCTGGTTGCTATGTGGCGCATTCCATTCTCTTTGCATGTCCAGGACAAAAAAAAAAGAATAACGAATTTGAGAAAAAGTATAAGTATTGGAAAATTTAAGGAAATAACAAGCAATATCTCGAAAATGGTTCACTCAACTAAACAAATGTATATGACATAAATTGTGTATTTTAACGCGATCTACATGTTTTGTGTAGTAAAATTTTGTCTATCTCTTATGGTTTACCAGTTATGCAAAAGTCGTTCACAATGAAGAATACTTTTGGAGACATTCCCGAAAATTCAAGATATACATTTTATTTGTCATAAAAGTATCTTAAACATGTGATATTTTAATCAAAATCGTTAGAGCCATTTTTGAGAAAATTAAAATTTTCGAAAAATCTTCCATGTAAAGGGTAGTCTGGGGTGGGGGGATTTTCTTGAAAACCTTCGTGTCGCATCTCTGGAAGATACTGAGCCTAAATACCAAGTTTGGTGCTTATCCGACTGTTCGTTTTTGAGTTATGCTGTTCACAGACACACACACGGACATGTTTCCAAAAATGCTTTTTTTGGATTCAGGAGGTCTCAAAACATGTATTTCCGGTGAAATCTCGGTATCGAATTTTTGGGTGGAATGCAATACTTCCCCTACTTACTATACGTAGTAGAGAAAGTAAAAAATCTGATGTGTTACACTCACATGACTTTCTCTACTCTTGTACAAACTATTTTTACAAACGCTTATTCTCCTTATGCTTCATGTTAATCGAGCTATCGGGATGTCAATCTTATTGCTAATTATCTTGTAGATGCAACGGGAATATGGTAGGTTTTAAGCGATAGTCAAATATTTTAACGCTGGTTGCTATGTGGCGCATTCCATTCTCTTTGCATGTCCAGGACATAAAAAAATGAATAACGAATTTGAGAAAAAGTATAAGTATTGGAAAATTTAAGGGAATAACAAGCAATATCTCGAAAACGGTTCACTTAACAAAAAATATGCATATAACATAAACTGTGTATTTTAACGCGATCTACATTTTTTGTATAGTAATATTTTGTCTATCTCTTATAGTTTACCAGTTATGCAAAAGTCGTTCAGAATGAAGAACACTTTTGGAGACATTCCCAGAAAATTCGAGATATACATTTCATTTGTCATGAAAACATCTTAAACATATGATATTTTAATCAAAATCGTTAGAGCCATTTTTGACAAAATTAAAATTTTCGAAAAATGTTCCATGTAAAGGGTACCCTGGGGTGGGGGGATTTTCTTGAAAACCTTCGTGTCGTATCCCTGGAAGATACTGAACCTAAATACCAAGTTTGGTGTTTATCCGACTGTTCGTTTCTGAGTTATGCTGTTCACAGACACACAGACACACACACACACACACAGACACACACACACACACACACACACACACACAGACACACACACGGACATGTTTCCAAAAATGCTTTTTTTGGATTCAGGGAGTCTCAAAACATGTATTTCCGGTGAAATCTCGGTATCGAATTTTTGGGTGGAATACAATACTTCCCCTACTTACTATACGTAGTAGAGAAAGTAAAAATGAATAACGCATTTGAGAAAAAGTATAAGTATTGGAAAATTTAAGGAAATAACAAGCAATATCTCGAAAACGGTTCACTCAACAAAAGAAATGTATATGACATAAGTTGTGTATTTTAACGCGATCTACATTTTTTGTGTAGTAAAATTTTGTCTATCTCTTATGGTTTACCAGTTATGCAAAAGTCGTTCATAATGAAGAATACTTTTGGAGACATTCCCAGAAAATTCGAGATATACATTTCATTTCTCATGACATTACCCTAAACATATATTTTAATCAAAATCGTTAGAGCCATTTTTGAGAAAATTAAAATTTTCGAAAAATCTTCCATGTAAAGGGTAGTCTGGGGTGGGGGGATTTTCTTGAAAATCTTCGTGTCGCATCTCTGGAAGATACTGAACCTAAATACCAAGTGTGGTGCTTATCCGATTGTTCGTTTTTGAGTTATGCTGTTCACAGACACACACACAGACACACACACACACACACAGACACACACGGACATGTTTCCAAAAATGCTTTTTTTGGATTCAGGAGATCTCAAAACGTGTATTTCCGGTGAAATCTCGGTATCGAATTTTTGGGTGGAATGCAATACTTCCCCTACTTACTATACGTAGTAGAGAAAGTAAAAAATGACTGCTGTAACTCAATAACAACGGCAGCTATCATATGTTACAGATAGGCCACTGTTGTTGAAAGACCCTTTCTGTTGGGTGTGAAAGATTAGTAATTTTGTTCAGAGGCTCTTTATCAGACTTGAGGTTCTTTTACGTGCCGTAAATCTACGACACGGGACCTCCGGCTTTACTTCTCTTCCGAAGGAAGCAATGCTAAGGATTTTTACGCCCGAAAAAATCCCTGCTCTCCGCTGGGTTTGAACCGGAAGGCCCCAGAATCGTTCCCTGGCCCATGGGTTTTTCGTGGTTACCAAATGCTGGAGTGGTGCATCTTCTGCTACGACACTCCTTCCTCTCACTTTCAGTACCGTCGTCATCTGTTTCAGGGTTGTAGGACCAGGCGACGGTGTTCGGTGGGTTGCGGCTGGGCGGTGGCTGTGCGTTCTATATAGGTTTCTTCCCTGTCGTCGCTGCTCAGTTGGGTCTCTCCTCCGGATGGGCTCCATCTCGGGGATACTGCCGGAGGTTCGTTGGCTTGTAGGCAGGACCGGGCCGGTCGGGTGCGTTCAATCTGGAAATATTAGAACCCCGTCTGTGCTTCACCCGGATCTGGTCGCCCTTCGGGTGTCTCCCATCATCTCTCTCTCCCGGGGGGTCACAAGTTGAAGCACAAAGGACCGACTGGCCTGGGTGCGGTGCTCTGCCCCGGTTGTACGTCGTAGCTTTACCTTTTTACCATACATATCTCGCGTTAAAATACTTTTTTACTTTCTCTACTACATAGGTACTTACTGTAAGTAGAGGAAGTATTGTGTTCCAGAAAACAACATAACTCAAAAACGAAGAGTCTGACAAATACCAAACTTAGTATTCAAATTCTGTATTTTCCAAGGATGCGACATGAAACTCCCCCTCTCCAAATTGTCCTAAACAAGGAAAATATTTCGTTATTTTTTATTTTCTCAAAAATGGCTCTGGGAATTTTATTAAAATACTGTTATGTTTAAGACATTTTTACTTTCTCTGCTATCGAAATTTCACCGGAAATACATGTTTTGAGACACCCTGAATCCAAATAAGGCATTTTTAGAAACATGTCTGTGTGTGTGTGTGTGTGTGTGTGTGTGTGTGTGTGTGTGCGCCTGTCTGTTAATGTGTGAACAGCATAACCCAAAAACGCTAAAGTCGGATAAATACCAAACATGGTATTCGCGTTTAGTATCTTCCAAAGATGCTACACAAAGATTTTTAAGAAAATCCCCCACACCCAACTACCCTTTACATGGACGTTTTTCAAAAATTTTGATTTTCTAAAAAAATGCTCTAACGATTTTAATTAAAATGCCATGCATGAAAGATGTTTACATCACAAATAAAATGTATATCTTCAATTTTCTGGGAATAGCCTTTGAAGTCCTCTTCATTCGGAAGGAATTTTGTATAATCTTGTATAACTAGTAAGCGTTAAGCGATAGACGAAAACGTGCTGTACAAAAAATGTAGATCCCTTTAAAATACACATTTGTTATTAAATGTTCGAATTCAATACTTTTCATTTTTGAAGTCCCATCGATTTTCAGTTGTTTCTCGCGATGTCATGGAAACAGTATGGAATTTTAAGGCCAGCATATAGCGTCCAGTTGTTAAACATTTGACTATCGCTGTTCTCTTTGTATCTATAACGAAATGTGTAATGTAGCTGTTTCTGTAAAGGTTTATTCGGGTTAAAATGTTGTAGATAAAAAAATAAGGTTTAGTATGAACAGCTTGTATACCCATTAATAAAAATAAGGGGCACAGAAAAGCATGTGAATGTATCACAGCAGATTTTTTGTTAGCTTTCTTTTCGCAACGCTAGCGAGCAGCTATATCAGCCAGCGTTTGATAAGCATTGTATCTTTTGTAGCTGATTCACTGCTTTGTTTTCCAAAACGCAAGGCAACCAAAATTAAAAAAGTTTTTTTGTTACTTATAGTGTGGTTAAAATTTGAATAAAAGTTTTCAGTTTTTCTTAGCTGTAATGCTTTGAACCCTTCGTCCGCTAACTGCTAGAATTTCTGTTCAATGCTTATTACAACAGGCTTTCTTTTCGCTGACATTTTAAACACTAATAAACCACACTGACCGTCACCAACAGTAAAATAACATTGAATCCGTGCGCAAGCAATCAACACTTGTTATAACAGTATTTCATGGAATGTGGAGTAGGGGGTAAGGATTAACTGCACACAATACCAAGTACCTGTATTGCAATTTAGTGATGGGGCAAAATAACATGGTCGATTATCGCAGTGAATTTGGGCATCTACTACGTATAGTAAGTAGGGGAAGTATTGAATTCCACACAAAAATTCGATACCGAGATTTCACCGGAAATACATGTTTTGACACACCCTGAATCCAAAAAAAGCATTTTTGGCAACATGTCTGTGTGTCTGTCTGTGAACAGCATAACTCAGAAACGAACAGTCGGATAAACACCAAACTTGGTATTTAGGTTCAGTATCTTCCAAGGATGCGACACGAAGGTTTTCAAGAAAATCCCCCCACCCCAGATTACCCTTTACATGGAAGATTTTTCGAAAATTTTAATTTTCTCAAAAATGGCTCTAACGATTTTGATTAAAATATCACATGTTTAAGATATGTTCATGACAAATAATATGTATATCTTGAATTTTCTGGGAATGTCTCCAAAAGTATTCTTCATTGTGAACGACTTTTTCATAACTGGTAAACCATAAGAGATAGACAAAACTGTACCACACAAAAAATGTAGATCGCGTTAAAATACACAATTTATGTCATATACGTTGTTTTTGTTGAGTGAACCATTTTCGAGATATTGCTTGTTATTCCCTTAAATTTTTCAATACCTATTTTCTCAAATAGGAATTCGTTATTCATTTTTTTGTCTTGGATATGAAAAGAGTATTAATCTGTGGCAAAGAGAATGGTGATGCACCTAGCAACCAGCTATTAAGAGAGATGTCTATGCTTAAAGGCTACTGTATTTCTATACTCCCGTTACATCTACAAGAAAATTAGCAATAAGATGGAGTCTGCAAATGTTTATCTTGATTAACATGAAGCATATGGAGGATGAGTGTTTGTAGAAATAGTGTGTACAAGAGTAGAGAAAATCATGTGAGTGTAACACATCAGATTTTTTGGGTTAATTCTTTCTTACTTTATAATCTAAACTAATCTAAACGGTTAATCACTGTTATTGTAACTTAGGCCTATATAATTTAATTGTCATGTGCCACATAAAACACTATACTAGAGTTCTTATATTACAAGCTTTGGTTTTATGTCAGTCGTAGTGTTTGTATATATCAGTTTTGCTTTCTCCCATCAATTATGTTATGTAATTTGTAGTAACACGAATTAGCGTACCATGTTTGATAACCAGCCACGCCTGTATCATTTCTAAAAGATAATTTCTATGTAAATTTATGCGACGAATGAAATCAATTAGAGTGAGAAACCACCATTCATGGTGTTTATAAGCAAAGCCTACCTCGCTGATCACTTGCTTCATTGCAATTATCGTAAGATGAGATTTACATTTCAAGGAACGGTTGCCTGACGGCTTTTTTTAACATATTATTGTTGTAAGATGCAATCAATCGTGGTAGTTGTAGGTTCTTGGTGTATTTAAAGGTTTCTCTAGTTGCTGCATTCATATGACCTTCTCTATTCGCTCTTCCACTAACCATTCTTACGAAAGTTTATCCTGTTTATTGAGTTCATTGTAGCTACAAAGAGAATACGGTAGGATAAAGCGATAATCAGATTTTTAAAAATCAGGTTGCTATGTGATGACTTTGAAATTCCATACTCCTTGCATGACCACGAGGATAATCGAATAGCGACTTGGAAATACAGGTAGAGCCAAAAAACTATGAAACGGCTGCGGTGTGTTTTTCCTGTCCGCGTCCTCGGCGCTCGTTGCCGTCTGCGACTATCATAGAAAGGCGCGGATGAAACCATACAACATTTTTAAAACTACTTTTAAAGGCTTTACTTACCAACTTTACAAAAGGAGATGCTAAAACTGGCCACCGTCATTGTCCATACATTTTTGGCACCTCTTTAGGAAACTATCCATCACTCGCCATAGTTCACGTTGAGAAATGCTAGCAATTTCCTGGCGGATATTTTGTTTTAATCCCTCCAGGTTGTTGTGGGTTTGTCTTGTATACTTTGTTTTAAGTTACCCCAGAGATAGAAATCACAGGGGGTTAGGTCGGGGGATTGAGGGGGCCACAAATCTCTACTAATAACTCTCTCCTCAAACACACTTTCAATTTTTCTCATCGAAATATTGGCCTATGAGCTGTTGCAGTGTCTATTTGAAAAAAGGCAAAATCACGCTCCTGTCTGTTAATTCTCTAAAAACAGGGGCAGAATTTTATTCACGTATGCATGGGGTTCAACTATTAACTCGAGAAAAAAAATTGGTGCCAAAAATGTATGGTTAGTAAGTAAAGCCTTTAAAAGTAGTTTTTAAAATATATGGTTTCATCCGCGCCTTTCTATGATAGCGTCAGACGAAAACGAACGCCGAGGACGCGGACGGAAAAAACCCCGCGCAGGCGGTTCGTAGTCTTTTGGCTCTCTCTTTATTTTAAATATCTGAAAATGTAAGCAAATAACAAAGAATATCGCGGAAATGGTTAACGCCGCTGACTAAAATGGTGCTCTTTAACGAGGTATATACACTTTTTGTGTAGGAAGTATTTGTGTATCTCTTAGATGTTGGCAGTTATACAAAGGTCAATCAGAATGAAGAGGAATTCACAGACTATTCCCAGAAAATTCAAGATACACCTTTTAATTATCAAGCAAGTATCCTATACATGTGATACGTAAAAAATAAAACCACGTGGTTGCTGAGCTATTGGGTCCTACTTACGGCTTAAAATTTAATACCTACCATTATTTAACTTTCTTCTTCCTCTTGCTTGATAATTTTCTTTAACCATTTGGCTCCTACTCCCTAAAACTTTTCTACTTCTATCATGTTGTTTTTTCGATTTTAGGTTCAGAAGCCTTTTCCCTTGCATTTCTTTTGGTAGGTTTGTCCACAGGTATTTTCCGATTCTCTGTCTACGTATCTTGGTTTCCCCACATTCCAAAATTGAACCCTGTTCTAGCCCATGCCAATTCTTCTCACATATATCAACATAATCTTCTCTGCTTCAGTTTACTTTCATTTCTCTGTATCTTCCCAATAAACTTTTCAAATTAGAACCTGCAAATATTTCTTGTTTTTTAATACCTTCCAGTCTAAGTCTAATTTCTTTTCAGAAACGGTTTGTAATAATTCCCTTCTTCCCACATACACTACGTGATCAAAAGTAACCGGACACCTGGCTGAAAATGACGTACAAGTTAGTGGCGCCCTCCATCGGTAATGCTGGAAGTCAATACCACAGGCATACTTTCAATCAGGTGCTGGAAGGTTTTTTGGGGAATGGCAGCCCATTCTTCACGGAGTACGGAACTGAGGAGAGGTATCGATGTAGGTCGGCGAGGCCTGGCACGAAGTCGGCGTTCCAAAACATCCCAAAGGTGTTCTATAGGATTCAAGTCAGGACTCTGTGCAGGCCAGTTCATTACAGGGTGTTATTGTCGTGTAAACACTCCGCCACAGCCCGTGCAGTATGAACAGGTGCTCGATCGTGTTGAAAGATGCAATCTCCATCCCCGAATTTCTCTTCAACAGTGGGAAGCAAGAAGGTGCTTAAAATATCAATGTAGGTCTGCGCTGTGATCGTGCCACGCAAAATAACAAGGAGTGCAAGTCCCCTCCAGGTAAAACACCACCACAACATAACACCACCACCTCCGAATTTCACTGTTGTCACTACACACGCTGGCAGATGACGTTCACCCGGCACTCGCCATACCCACATCCTGCCACGGATCGCCCCATTGTGTCACTCCACATAACGTTTTGCCACTGTTCAATTGTGTAATGTTGTCGCTCCTTACACCAAGCGAGGCGTCCTTTGGCATTTACCTGCGTGATGTGTGGCTTATGAGCAGCCGCTCGACCATGGAATCCAAGGTTTCTCACCTCACGCCTAACTGTCATGGTACTTGGAGTGGATCCTGATGCAGTTTGGAATTCCTATGTGATGGTCTGGATAGATGTCTGCCTATTACTCTTTATGACCCTCTTCAAATGTCGGCGGTCTCTGTTAGTCAACAGACGAGGTCGGCCTGTACGCTTTTGTGCTGTTCATGTCCCTTCACGTTTCCACTTCACTATCACACGAGAAACAGTGGACCTAGGGATGTTTAGGAGTGTGGAAATCTCACGTACAAACTTCTGACACAAGTGACACCCAATCACCTGACCACGTTCGAAGTCCGTGAGTTCCACGGAGCGTCCCATTCTGCTGTTTCACGATGTCTAATGACTACTGAGGTCGCGGATATTGAGTAGGTACCAGGCAGTAGGTGGCAGTACAATGCACCTAAGATGAAAAACCCATGTTTGTGAGGGTGTCCGGATACTTTTGATCACACAGTGTATCTCCAAAACCAGTCTTTACCATAACTTCCTTTGTCTTATTGAGTCAAGTATATATCTTACTAAATCTTCTTGTATAAGCAAACACTGATGTAAAGCATTAGATTTCTTATTCTAGTCCAATATTTCAAGACTCTTTCCACTATTGTTCCTCTAATTCCAATTCTTCCTAATTCTGCTTGTGCCGCCCCATTTGGTGAAGCTTTTGGGAATATCAAAATTTGCTTGCAGAAGTTTCTATGTATCATATCTGCATTTGCCATCCTTCCTCCATTCCCCAAATCTCCACCCCAAAGAGCACCCTTGCCTCGAACAGTTGCCATATAAAATTTCTCTAACCATTTTATTTTCATCCCTGTATTTTATCGATACTCGTACATGCTCTTATAGCCTTTAATTCAAGTTTGCCTTTAGCTAGTACCGTTTTCTTCTGCTCACTCAGGTACCCTTATTATACAGGGTGATGAAGAATTGACACATTTATTTCTTTAATTGTTTCAAAACGAGTTATACTAGCGACAACTTATTATACCTGAAATGCAGAGAGATTTTGGGAGATTATTTACCTCTATAGCAAATGTTGAAAATGTCCTCCATCCTGCATAAGGCACAACTCAACACGTCGTTCCATGTTACTGGCCACTCGTTTGAGGACTCTGTTGTCAATAGCTTGAATCTCCTGTGTAATGCTGTGCTTCAGATCGTCCAATGTCTAAGGACGTGTGGAATAAACCCTGTCTTTTAAGTAAGTCCATGGAAAGAAGTCCGGCGATGTCAAATCCGGAGATCTCGGTGGCCGCAGGTTCTTGGAAGTTATCCGGTCGTCAAAGAAATGTGCAATTAGTGCCATGAGTTCATTTGATGTATGGCATGTAGCGCCATCCTTGAGTCAGCTCTACGTCGTCTAGTTGCTCAGTAAACTCCAAGAAAATCAGTCGGTAATGCGCAGTATTCACATTGTTTTAAAAAAAATTGGTCCCACTAATCTCTTGCGGATATTGCGCACCAAACTTCGATTTTAACCGAGTGCATATGTGAGTTCCCATAGCCGGATAAATGGAACCATGCTTCATCTGTGAACCATGTGATGGACAATATGGCAGGATTTTGCACAATGAACGCCTGAATCCAATGACAATATTTCAGTCGTCTATCCTTATCTGGTTCCTATAAATGATGGACAACCGTAATCCTATACGGCTTTAGGCCTGCACTTTTCACAGCTCTCTGACACATTGAGTAGTTGTACCCTGTCTCCTGCGACAAACGTCTTAATGATTTTTTGAGTGACTGAATCAGTCGTGCTCTTACGTCAACAATGACCGTGGGAAGCCTAGATGAAGGAGTTTTGCTTTTTTCACTCACCAGAGATCCAGGTGTTTCCAATTTGTTTACCAGTCCCAGTATTGTGTTTCTTTGGGGAGGATTCCGAACACCAAATTCTCTTTGGTAGGTATGTCCTTTGAGTAGCTGTAATTGAATTCGTAATGCAGTATTGCTTCACAAGGAAGAGTCGTTCATTTAATGTGTACTCCATTTGCACGTTGACTATAACATCTCAAAAACAGTTGCCGACAATAAAACTAACAATTACGAATAAAACATGAACATGTGCGCATCTAGTGACAGGGAATCGAAACTGCAGAACATTCTGCTTAATATTGTGCTAAAATTGGGGCATTGAGTGAATTTCAAACAGAATAATTAAAGAAATAAATGTCTCAGTTCTTCATAAATCACCCTGTGTAACCTTACTTGTAAATAATCAAACTTATTGACTACCTCACTTCTCTTCCTTGCCAGTACCATCTCTCGTCTCTCTTTAACGTGTTACCTTTTTAAATGCCATAATTCTTGTTTTACTTACATTTATTCTTGCGCTCCATTTCTTGCAAAATCTATCTATTGCTTTGATTGCTTTAACTATTTTTATATTGGATATAGATTCTGCCACTACACCATCTGCAAATAACAAGCCTGGTGTTTCATTGTTATTATTTATTGTCACATGCTTGTTCTTCACCCTAATTGCCTTAATGATATCTCTATAAATAGATTAAATAAACACAGGACTTAACCTACAACCTTGCCTTAAACCTGTATTATTTTGAATACTTCTAGTAACTTTATTATTAATAATTCTTATACAGAAATCATTGTTGATGTATATTCTTTGTAAAATTCTAATAAAAGTAGTCTCATTTCTTTTTCGCTCAATTTGAAGCACAGTGCTTCCCGATTAATTGTATCGAAAGCCTTTTCAAAACCCATAAATAACATTATAATCTTCCTCTCTTATCTGCCAAGTACTTATTTACCAATGTGGTTATCACAAAAATATTATCTACTGTACTCTTGTTTTGCCTAAAACCTCCTTGCAGCTAAGAAACGTGTCCCTCTTCCTCTGCCCATTTTTGGACCCTTTTTGCCAAAACCCCGTATAAATGCTGCCTAAGACGGATAGTAAGGTAATTTCCCTATAGTTTTCTGGGTTGTTCACGTCCCCCTTTCTTGAACATTGACACTACAATGGCTGTCCTCCAATTCTTTGGTACACTATCTCCTTCAAAATCTTTGTTTACAATCCTCACTAATAATCCTAATCTGCTTTCATTTGTGCTCCATACGTTCTAAAATTCTCCTGCTTTCCATCTATACCACTTGCTTTGTTCCTTTCTAATCTTTTTATTTGTTGCCATTCTTCGTTTACTTCTGTCTGCCTGTCTAATTGCTGAATATAATCTATATTTTCTAATTCCCTTGTACATGACCTATTCGGTTGCTCTGATCCTAAACGATTTTCAAAGTAATTGCACCATACTTCTGGGCTTCTATTGTTTTCACTAGCTCTCCCCATAAATGTTCTTTTCACTAAAGACCATATTGTTTTTTACTTTCTCTACTACGTATAGTAAGTAGGGGAAGTATTGTATTCCACCCAAAAATTCGATACCGAGATTTCACCGGAAATATATGTTTTGAGACCCCCTGAATCCAAACAAAAAGCATTTTTGGAAACATGTCCGTGCGCGCGCGCGCGCGCGTGTGTGTGTGTCTGTCTGTGTTACTGTGTGTGTGTGTCTGTGAACAGCATAACTCAGAAACGAACGGTCGGATAAACACCAAGCTTGGTATTTAGATTCAGTAACTTCCAGAGATGCGACACAAAGGTTTTCAAGAAAATCCCCCCACTCGAGATTATCCTTTACACGGAACATTTTTCGAACATTTTAATTTTCTCAGAAATGGCTCTAACGATTTTGATTAAAATATCATATGTTTAAGATATTTTCATGACAAATGAAATATATATCTTGAATTTTCTGGGAATGTCTCCAAAAGTATTCTTTACTGTGAACGACTTTTGCATAACTGGTAAACCATAAGAGATACACAAAATTTTACTACACAGAAAATGTAGATCGCGTTAAAATACACAATTTATGTCATATACATTTTTTTTGTTGAGTGAACCATTTTCGAGATATTGCTTGTTATTCCCTTAAATTTTTCAATACCTATTTTCTAAAATGGGAATTCGTTATTCAGTTTTTTGTCTTGGATATGCAAAGAGTATTAATCTGTGGGAAAGGGAATGGTGCTGCACCTAGCAACCAGCTATTAAGAGATATGTATATGCTTAAAGGCTACTGTATTTCTATATTGCCCTTGTAAATATATATTCCCCTTACAGATAGAGTCTGCAAATGTTTATCTCGATTAACATGAAGTATGTGGAGAATAAGCGTTTGTAAAAATAGTTTGTACAAGAGTAGAGAAAGTCATGTGAGTGTAACACATCAGATTTTTTGTTTTTGAGTTATGCTGTTCACATATAGACCTTTACCCAAGTTTTTGTATTTAATATTTTTATTCAGGGAGTTTCCCATCGTTTTTTTCCGATGAAATGGAAAGTTTGCGTGGAATACAATACTTCCTTTACTTTTTTTTCCCCCTGATTATAAGAGGGCACTCAGCATTGCTCCAGTGACGATATTGTAGCTATGTCCCACAAAGGGGCGCCCCCGGTAGGGAGGAGGAGACACCAGGAATGACAGGATAGCTACAGTTTCCAGATTGAGACGCCCCGACGGGTCAAGCAGATCGGGAACCCCCGCCCCACACAGAAGGTCCAACACCTCGCTCCGAAATGGCGGTCCGTTCACTCCGGCAACCAACCGAAAGCCGATGGACGGAGAAAGTTACACCGGAAGCATCCTTTTCCCCCTGCCACGCCACACCGTAACACCATCGTCGAACTCGCAACTCCGAAAGAGAACTAACGGGGTGAAGGATGAATAGAACGAAATGGAGGGAGAGGAAATTTTGGGGGCTGAAATTAACCACTCCGACATTCACTTAGCGACCCGGGAAAATTTTGAAAAAATCGATGAGTGGGGGCTGCATTCGGGAGATCCCGAGTTCAAACTCCCGGTACCGACCAATCTGACCGACGGTTTTTTCGCGGTTTTTGTCGGTCGCTAGGCGAATACTGGGTTGCATAATTTGATCCGCGAATTATCCCTTTCATCACAACATGCCATTTCCTTCTTGTTGACCGCCAAACCAGGCATGGGGCTGATCACCCATCCAGGATATGCTGTGATCCAGGGTTTGCTGACGCAAGTTATTGGCTGGTAAGTCCTACAAAGAGGAGGGTAATCCGTTAAAGCTGCATCAGAATCACATGGAAGTGTTGGTAAAGTCTTCTACGTTATTATACCGCTATAACTAGCTTTCAGTTCCATAAATTCCTTGCAGCAACTTTCCAAATACATTTCTGATGAGGAGAAACTGTGTGTCCATCTTGTACCATGAAATATTGCAGAGGATAAACGATGGTCCTATTTGGTGCTCGATTGATGGGAAAGTAGATAAAGATAATGGGTTCATCGCAAATGTAATAAGTTTTTAATGAATGGAGACTCATCCACACACCTGGTCCCTTTACGTGTGAGGCATTCCTAAGTGATGCCAAACTGGCAACCAAGTTATTTAATGACACCCTATCAATTTTGTGGCTTAGTGGCGTTAAGCACGAGAAGGTGCTGCTATTAAGTTAAGTGACGCCATATGGCTAAGGCCGGAAAACAAGAATCAGTTTATATTATTGCTTTTTGGAAGAAATTAAGTATTCAAAGAAATGTCTGCAACTTGATTTACTACAATCGATGTGGAACATGGCTACCAGGTGTTCATCATGATGCAACGTTGCTGAAAAGGCGTTGAGTGGCCTGAATTCCGACGGTGTTGCTTCAATTAATTTTGTTAAATTGGTTGTCCGCGACACCTCCATAAAAATTAGCTCGACCACATCCGAGCCAACTTTTGGCCTGTTGCTATCCCGGTATCACTCATATTGGTGAGTGAAAGTTTTCAAATTGCTGAAACAATTGCAGACTGGACTGAGAGTAACGAAACATTGCCAAGGATTCAGAAGAAACTTTATCACTTTTGTTTTAAAGTCTGAGGCAGTATTTTTAACACTTAAATAATTTCAGTCTAATTCTATAATATATGAATTCAATAACAGCCCACCTTAAAGCAATACGTGTGTGTAACAATATATAAAAGTGTATATTACAGTCATTAAGTGTGTGTTTGTCTGTGAACAGCATAACTTAGAAACGAACAGTCGGATAAATACCAAACTTGGTATTTAGGTTCAGTATCTTCCAGAGATGCGACACGAAGGTTTTCAAGAAAATCCCCACCCCAGATTACCCTTTACATGGAACATTTTTCGAAAATTTTAATTTTCTCAAAAATGGCTCTAACGATTTTGAATAAAATACCATAAGTTTAAGATATTTTCATGACAAATGAATTCTATATCTCGAATTTTCTGGGAATGTCTCCAAAAGTATTCTTCATTATGAAAGACTTTTACATAAGTGGTAAACCATAACAGATAGACAAACTTTTAGTGCACAAAAATGTATATCGCGTACACAATTTATGTCATATACATCTTTTTTGTTGAGTGAACCATTTTCGAGATATTGCTTGTTATTCCCTTAAATTCATCAATATTTATTTTCTCAAAAGGGAATTCGTTATTCATTTTTTGTCTTGTATATGCAAAGAGCATTAATCTGTGGCAAAGAGAATGGTGCTGCACCTAGCAACCAGCTATTAAGCGTAATGTATGTGCTTAAAGGCTACTGTATTTCTATATTGCCCTTGTAAATATATATTCCCCTTACATCTACAAGAAAATTAGCAATAAGATAGTTTCTGCAAATGTTTATGTCGATTAACATGAAGTAGATGGAGAATAAGCGTTTGTAAAAATAGTTTGTAAAGAGTAGAGAAAGTCATGTGAGTGTAACACATCAGATTTTTTTGTCCTGGTAATGCAAAGAAAATGGAATACTCCACATAGCAACCAGCTCTTAAAAGATTTGACTATCGCTTAAAGCCTACCATATTCCCCTTGCATCTACAAGAAAATTAGCAATAAGATTAACATCTCGATTAACATGAAGCATATGGAGAATAAGCGTTTGTAAAAATAGTTTGTACAAGAGTGGAGAAAGTCATGTGAGTGTAACACATCAGATTCTATTAGTTTTCCTTGCGTGTTATTTCGGGGAGATGTCCGCTGTATAAGACCGGAATAACTGACATTGAGCATATATGGTCTAAAATGAAGGTACATTAAATTCTTGCCAATAGCCTAATACGTTCGATGCAACTGCACGAAGTTGGTAAACATATTTATTTGAGGAATTTGTTTTCCCTTTTTTGGGAAGAAGGGCCACCGTCAGTGGAAAATTCAGCGGCCGAAACTACCAGATAATAAATGAGTATAATCTGCACACATCTGTAAATAAAACAAAAATGGTGGCGTTCACCGGCAATGAACTTATAAGACCTGAAACTGTAATCAATAAAATTATAGAACAGACAAATCCATTTAACTATTTAGGATACAATGTTACACTCGCAGGAAACGCAGTATTTGACTTAAAATTAAACAGGTATAAACAAATGTTATTGTACCATAACAAGGCATTTGAATAAAAAGATAAGAAAGAGACACAGATGAAGTTTCATAAAGGGATAGCGAATGGCGATACTAAATTCTCGACACGGTTCCGATGTTTGGTTATTGATACAAAATAACAATTGAAAATGCGATAGAAGCAGCTGAAATGGCATTCCTAAGAGCTGCCGGGGGATATAGTAGTTGATAGAAAAAGAAGCAGAAAAATTAGTGAAGAGTTAAATGCTTTTATATACTGCAGCTTGTGAAAATTGTAACACCAAGAAGGAAACGCTTGAATTCAAAGAATTTAATACCACAGGTTAGGTACATGACAAGTAACAAATGATTAACTTTTCGGATCGATACATGACCTTTGAGCGCTAATATTCAGTATCTGGTGTGGCCTCCATGCGCTGCAATTAGAGCTGCTATACGCCGTAGTATTGAATAAAAAAAGGTTGTGAATAAGTTCCTGAGGGAGTTCCCTCAACGCAGTTTGTATTCGAGCCTAAAAATCCGGACACTGGTTACTGAGGACCGTGACGCACCAGGTGCCGACCAACCATATCTCAGACATGTTCCATGGGCGACATGTCAGGGGAACGTGCAGGGCAGGGAAGCAATGGTACCCGTCGCTCTTCAAAGAAGTCTTGTACATTCCTCGCAATATGCGGTCGGGCATTGTCCGTGGAGATGCCTGAAGCAGGGGGAGTACCTCAGACTCTACAACCACCATTAGGTACCGGTTGCTGTTCAAAGTGGCCTCAATTCGTAGGAGGCGAAATCGGTTGTTGTAACCAATGGCGCCCCAAACCATCACCTGGTGTTTGTCTGTCAGTTATGCCGCTCAACAATACAGAGCTCCAGATTGCTCTCGCCACGGTACCGCCGGACATACATGCGGCCATCACTGTAGGACACGTTGAAGCGGGACTCGTCCGAAAAGACTACATTTTGCCACTCAGCACCCAGTGACGATGTTCACGTGCCCATTGCAGTCGGAAGAGCTTGTGGTTTCTGGACAATGGTAGCCGACGTAATGGCATGCATGCAACTTGTCCAACCTGCAGCAGACGGCGACGAACCGTCGATGCAGACAAGTTCACACCTGTTGCAGTGCTCCAGCGTCGAGCCAACACGTGAATGAAGCTTTACGGTCCGTTATGCCCATGCGGACAAGATGACGGTCATCCCGTTCTGTGGCCATGTTCCATGGTCCAGTACCCGCGCTCCGCTGCGTACTACCTTCATCTATCCACTGCTTCCACACACGCATAACTGTCGTAGAGTATGCCCTGTACGAGCCGAAACGTTCGAACTCACTTGCTGATATGGCTCCCTTTGAAGTCGACGAGACATACTGGCACTCCTTTTATTGTTTCCACCTTGTTTGACAGCTCTGCACTGATTACACTGGGCGTAACGCTGACCTTTTCGGACCGACACGAGAGGGATCTGCTCGGCCTACGTGTACCCCATCTTAATGCAAACCTAATCACTTATTGCTTGCACACTCCTCTACGCTTCCACCGAGTTTGGAGCTATTCGGGAAATTCATTCTTGGTGTTGTAATTTTCACAAACGGCAGTGTATTAATGGAAAACAGAAGTAGAAAACAGAAACAACTGCAAATAACGCTTACAACGGATGTAACGCTCTAAAATACCAAAAGAGATTTTAGAATACAATCCAAGACGGAAAAGAAGAATAGGACGTCCACATATCTGAGATGGGCAGAACAGGATTTTCTTAATTGGCCCTGAGGACGGAACAGTTCAGTGATGGACTGAACCGTGTAGGTGATGATGATGCTGATAATTTCCATCACTATCGGGAAGAGGTATAACATCTGTTTCCACCACACAATATCCTCTCTCGCAATATTTATATTCACTTTATTTCTCTTCACAAACGTGAATAATAATTTACGAAATGGAGCTTTAAAGAAGGCAATGTGGAATCATTGACAGAATTTAAACTTTGTATAACGCTAGCAGTTCGTTATTAAAGAAAAACTCGCGCACTTTCCTACGAGTGGCACATTTGGTAAAGTCTAAGTGGGCTTATACGAGGGGCACTATTTATATCTTAAGCCTTGGCAACCCTGAATGTTGTAGGTGCCATCTGACATTTTCAATGGAAAGTTTGACATTTTTGACCATAATCTACTTCAAACATTTTGTCAATAGAGCGTCATTTGTTTTGTTTACACTAACTTGAAAATTGTGTGTCAACAAAAACATGGAATTAACTCGTGAAAATGTTCGTGTAATGATTTATTACGACTTTCGACGTGGATTATCAAGACAAGAGTGCATCGATCAACTAACTTCCACATTTGGCGACGAAGCTGCATCCTTTGCCACTGTGAAACGCTGGTATAACGAATTTAATCGTGGCCGCCGTTCGCTCAATGATGAAGTTCGTGAAGGTCGTCCAAAATCAGTTGTTGTGCCAGAAAACATTGATACTGTGCAAAAACTAATAATGAAAGATGATCGTGCAACATATTGTGAGATTGAGGCAACCCTAGGCATTAGTTCCACCAGCATATATAAGATATTGCTTGATTATTTAGCCGTGAAAAAGGTTTGCTCTCGTTGGATCCCATATAATTTGGCGCAATCTCAAAAAGATGCTCGTGTCGATTGGTGTACAAAAATGCTCAAGAAATACAATGGCGGCGCCTCAAAAGACGTATATAAGATTGTAACAGGTGACGAATCATGGATCTGTGCATATGACCCGGAACGTAAACAGCAATCGACTGTATGGGTGTTTCAGGATGAAGCAAATCCAACAAAAGTTGTTCGCACTCAAAGCAAATGGTCGCCTGCTTTTTCAGCAAAACTGGCCATGTGGCAACAGTGCCGTTAGAGGAACGTAAAACGGTCAATGCCGAATGGTACACAACCATTTGTTTGCCGGAAGTCTTCGGTGAAGTAAGGAAAACCAACAAGAACCGTAGGATCGTTCTTCATCAAGACAATGCGAGCGCACACACATCTCGTCCAACAACAGAGTATTTGAAGCCTCAAAAAATCCAATTGATGGGTCTTCTGCCATACTGTCCTGATTTGGCAACCAACGACTTCTTTTTGTTCCCGAACATCAAGAATAAATTGCGTGGACAACGATTTTCGTTGGCAGAAGATGCCGTTGATGACTTCAAAAACCATATTTTGGAGGTGTCTCAAGAAGGCTGGAATAAATACTTTGACAAATGGATGCAAAAGTGTATTGATCATAAAGGAGAAAAGTTTGAAAAACAATAAAGCAGTTTTCATTCAGGAATTACTTTGTTTTAATTATTAGGCTCAGAATATAAATAGTACCCCTCGCATGTGTTATTTGTTCTTCGTAGGCGTTCGCAATATCCCCGTTTCCTTTAATCTTCACGCGCACATCAACACTCCACTTGGGAACACCGATATAATCTGCACTTTAACAATCTTATTCACGACAGTTGGACTTCCTTCCATTAATTTGTTAAAAACATTCAACAATTATTATTGTTCCATACACAGATTTAAAAATTAATCTGTTGTGATTGCCTAAAAAAATGGTATGTGTAACACTCACATGACTTTCTCTAGTCACTATAATTTATTCTTTAAGTTCCATCGATTTTCAGTTGTTTCTCGCGATGTCATGGAAACAGTATGGAATTTTAAGGCAGCATATAGCGTCCAGTTGTTAAACATTTGACTATCGCTGTTCTCTTTGTATCTATAACGAAATGTGAATGTAGGTGTTTCTACAAAGGTTTATTTAGATTAAAATGTAGTAGTTAGAAAATTAAACTTTGGTAAGAATAATCTCTATTCCCACTAATAAACTTGGGAGGGTATAGAAAGTCGTGTGAATGCATGTCAGATTTTTACTTTCTCTACTACGTATAGTAAAGAGGGAAGTATTGTCTTCCACCCAAAAATTCGATACCGAGATTTCACCGGAAATATATGTTTTGAGACCCCCTAAATCCAAAAGAAGCACTTTTGGAAACATGTCCGTGTGTGTCTGTGAACAGCATAACTCAGAAACGAACAGTCGGATAAACACCAAACTTGGTATTTAGGTTCAGTATCTTCCAGAGTTGCGACACGAAGGCCTTCAAGAAAATCCCCCACCCAGGATTACCCTTTACATGGAACATTTTTCTAAAGTTTTAATTTCCTCAACAATGGCTCTAACGATTTTGATTAAAATATCATATGTTTAAGATATTTTCATGACAAATAAAATGTATATCTTGAATTTTCTGGGAATGTCTCCAAAAGTATTCTCCATTGTGAACGACTTTTCCATAACTGGCAAACCATAAGAGATAGACAAAATTTTACTACACAAAAATGTAGATCGCGTTAAAATACACAATTTATGTGATATACATTTTTTTTGTTGAGTGAACCATTTTCGAGATATTGCTTGTTATTCCCTTAAATTTTTCAATACTTTTTCTCAAATGGGAATTCGTTAGTCATTTTTTTTTATGCCCTGGACATACAAAGAGAATGGAATGCGCCTAATAGCAACCAGCTGTTAAAACATATGAATATCTCTTAAAGCCTACCGCATTCCCCTTGCATCTACAAGAAAATTAGCAATAAGATTAATATCTCGAATAACATGAAGCATATGAAGAGTAAGCGTTTGTATTAAAAATAGTTTGTACAAGAGCAGAGAAAATCATGTGAGTGTAACACATCAGACTTTTTAAAAGGGTAATTGCTGATAAATCTTAAACAAAAGATAGTATGCTTAAGAAAATAGTACTATCTTCGTTAATCAAGTAACTTATTCTATAAAAGAAAATTATAAACTTTATAAGGCATACAGGAAAATCCTGTGAAACTGTCAATCTGATATTGAAATAGTTTCTGAGACAATGCATCGTGAATTTAGCAGATTTAACATTGGTAGGGTAGGACCTGTGATCTCCGCTTAACAAATGTAGAAAAACGCGGAGCAAATAAACGAGAAGCTTAATTTAACAAGATTTATGAGTAAAGTGGGACTTGGAAATAAAACTCAGGCTGCTGTATGGTAAAGTACCCTGGCTACTTGAACTCCGAGAAAACGGTGTATTTATGTAACATGACAATGCGAAAATGTACCTCTGCAACTCTTAAGAAAGAGCAAGATAATTGCAATATAAGAGAGCTTTATTTTATGCTTTTTGGAGTAAAGTGTGTTACCTCACTGCTGTAACATGTTATTCCAACTAAAGTAAAATACGAAGGCAAGCACCCGACCTGGTGTATAAATAGTGGTGGTTGTTTCAAAAAAAGACTGTGGTAGAAAGTACCAACCTTATAAAGCTTAAGTTAGGAGTTTGACGATGCTATGTTGTTTAGTAATTGTTTGGCAGCCATTAATAGTGAACTCTCTCAGCAAATTTGTAAACATGGATAAAACTGGATATCGTTATGTGATACAATACTTTCATTTGAAAGGTCTTAGTTCAACTAATATTAAAGCTGAGCTAGATTCTACTCTGGGTGAGTCTGCTCCTTCGTTTACAACAGTAAAATATTGGGTGGCAGAGTTTAAGCGAGGTCGTACGAGCTGCCAAGACGAACATCGCAATGGTCGACCAAATGAGGTGACCACGCCAGAAATTGTGAAGAAAATCCACAAAATGGTATTGGATGACCGTAGACTGAAAGTGCGCGAGCTAGCAGACATCGTAGGCATTTCAAAAAGTGCTGTACATCGCATACTAACTTAAAATTTAGACATGAGAAAGGTGTGCGCAAAATGGGTGCCGCGTTTACTCACAATGGAACAAAAGCAGCGTCGTGAGGATGTTTCAGTCGGATGTTTGGCGATTTCGCTGCAATAAAACCGAGTTTTTGCGTCGATTCATAACCATGGATGAAACATGGGTCCAAACTTCACATCTGAGACGAAGGAACAGTCAAAACAGTCGATTGAAAGGTGAGAATCGGCTCCAAAGAAGGCGAAGACAGTAGACCACTACATGTTATGTAGACCACTCCATTCTAGCCCCACGTATTTCATACTGTACCAAAGCCTCGAATATCGACCAGTCATCGTTGTACCGGGTCTTTCATAAGTAAGGAAAAATGCAAATAAAACTAAAATTAACTCATTTTCTTTTAAAAAATGCTCCGACATGTCAAATTTATTACTTTGAACAGCTTATTAAATTCGATTTTCATTTGTTAAAGTAATTGTAGAAATGCTGCAGAAAAGTATTATTAAATTAAAGTGTTAATTGTTAACGGTTAACTGTTATTGTTAACAGTGTTAAAGTGTTAATAAACAATTAAATTATTCACATAGGAACCAAACGTTTTGTATAAAGCAAATGAAATTCTTCATGCAACTAATTGAAACATATCTAATGCGTTACGTTCATATGACTTTCTCTATCCTCTATTTCTTATTAGTGGGTATACAAATTATTCTTATGAAAGTTTAATTTCCTGTTTACTTCATTTTAATCCAGATAAACCTTTACAGAAATAACTACATTACACATTTCGCTATAGAGAAAAAGGGAACCGCGATAGTCCAATGTTTAACAACTGAACGCTATATGCTGGCCTTAAAATTCCATACTGTTTCCATGACATCGCGAGAAACAACTGAATGTCGATAGGACTTGAAAGAATGACAGAATATTGAAGGATTCAAACCATTAATAACGCATATCTCGGAAATGGTTGATACCACAAAAAAAATATTTTAAATAAGCTGTGTGCTTTAAAGAGATTAAATTTTTGGTGTAGTACGTTTTCGTCTATCGCTTAACGTTTACCAGTTATACAAGATTATACAAAATTCCTTCCGAATGAAGAGGACTTCACAGCTTGATCCCAGAAAATTCAAGATATACGTGAAATTTGTCATGTAAATGTCTTTAGTATTTTAATCAAAATCGTTAGACCTATTTTTCAGGGAATAAAAACATTTCGAGAAATCTGCCGTGTAAAAGGTAGTTGGAGGTAGGGTACTTCTCAAAATTCTTCGTGTTGCATTTTTGGAAGATACTGAACTTAAATACCAAGTGTGGTGTTTATCCTTCTTCTTCTTTTGGCAAACAGCTCTTATAGTCTAGCTAACGCCTGCTTAATGATGATAGCCCATTCTTTTCTAATTTCTGCATTTCTCCTCCATTTTCTAATCCCCATGCTATGCAAATCCTTCTCTATACAATTCAGCCATCTTAATCTTGGTCTTCCCCTACCCCTTCACCATACAGGTTTGCTTTCAAAGACATTTTTAAGAGATCTACTCCCATTCATCCTGATCACACGTCCAACCCGTTCAATTCTTCTTGATTTAGCAAGTATTTCTATTTAGATTCTTTTTTATATAGCAGATTTAGTTCCATTTTTGTGCATATTCTCCACCCCTCTTTATCGCTCCATAAATTTTCCTCAATATGTTCCTTTCTCATCTTTCTAACTGTGACTTTATACTGCCTGTCATCACCCTAGTTTCACATCTATACATCACGACAGGTTTAATTATTGTGTTGTAGATCTGAAGTTTAGTTATCCAAAGCAAAGAAACACCTGCAGCTGTTCTCTCTTTAATGTCTTTACTAACGGGAGAACCAAGAAACTACGAACCGGCTGCGCGGTGTTTTTCCACTGGGCGTGTGGAAACATGATAACGCACTGCTGCTATAAACAAGGTCACGTTGTTGACGTGGTTTTGCTCTGCAGTGTGAAGTGCAGTTTTGAGTTGACGGTGATGTGAAGTAGTTCAGTTATTACGAGTTATTTATTATTTTGTCCTGTACTCAGTCATAAAGTATATTATGGCTCAGTATATGTTTTCTACTGCACAGCGTGTATTTATTTATGATCTGTATGTGTTAGCTCAGTCAGCTCGCCAAGTGAAAGTACGACTTGCACAAAGATTTCCAGGTGTAAAAGTTCCAGGTCGTACAACAATCCATGAACTTTACAATAAATTTCAGGCCACCGGAAGTGTTCACGCTAAAAAATCTAAAAAACGTCGTACGGTTCTTTGAAGAAACATTAGAGGACATCGGTCATCGTTTGGAGAATTCCCCCCAAAAATCACTTAGGCGCCTTTCACAACAGACAGTCATTTCTTATGGCTCTGCGCGAAGAGATACCAAATTGCTGAAGTTAGAACCATATAAAATAACTGTGGCACACGCTCTTCAACCAGGTGATCCTGTAATTAGGTGCACATTTTATGAGTGGAGTCTCAATAGTGTACACAATGGTGAAATAGACCCGCACGGACGAGGCTTGGTTCCACCTTCATGGATATCTGTGTACACAAAACAATTGTTATTGGAGCTCTGACAAACCTAATGTTGTTCATGAAGAATTTGTGTATGTTGCGCCATGAGCGGAGAAAGAGTTATAGACCCAATTTATTTCGAGTCAACAGTTGACGCCCGTACATACCCGAATACAATTTTGCCCCCCCCTTTTTTTAGAGAATTAACAGTCAGGGAGCGTAATTTTGCCTTTTTTGAACAAGACTCTGCAACAGCTTATACGGCCAATATTTCGATGAGAACAATTGAAAGTGCGTTTAGAATTATTAGTAGAGGTTTGTGATACCCTAGGTCCCAAGATCTAACCCCCTGCGATTTCTATCTCTGGGGTAACTTAAAACAAAGTGTAAAAGACAAACCCACACACCCTGGAAGAATTGAAACAAAATATTCGCCAGGAAATTGCCAGCATTTCTCAACGTGAACTACGGCGAGTGATGGATAGTTTCCTTAAGAGATGTCAAAAATGTATGGACGTCGATGGTGGCCAGTTTCAATATCTCCTTTAGTAAAGTTGGTAAGTAAAGCCTTTAAAAGTAGTTTTAAAAATGTTGTATGGTTTCATCCGCGCCTTTCCATGATAGCGGCAGACGGCAACGAGCGCCGAGGACGCGGCAGGCAAAACACCGCGCAGCCGGTTCGTAGTGTTTTGGCGCTCTCTGTACAATCATTATCAAAAGTGACCAGTGAACCTAAATATTTAAATTTATCAATCTCGTTATACCTTACATAATCTATCACTATTTCGTTATCTTCATTTCTTAGTTTTACTTTAGAGTTTTTTTTTTTCCAAATTAACTTCTAAACTTAATTCTTTTGTTACATTCGTTGTTTGTTCATTAGCCAATTTAAGTGCTGGTAGTGTTTATCCACTTTTCGTTTTTGAGTTATGGTGTTCACAGACACACACGGAGCTTTTTCTGTTTCGGAACCTGAAGAAAATGCATTTTCAGTGAATTCTCGATATTGAACTTTTGGGTGGAATGTAATATCTTCTCTACCTATTAGGTGCACCTTTTAGCTTAGTCGGTAGAGCATCTGCCTGCTATGCGAGGGGTCCGACGTTGGATACCCGGCGGAAGGGGAGGTTTTTCTCAGCCAAGTTTATTTCCTGAGCCTGAAGTATGAACGAGAGTGTGCTCTAATGTAAAACCCAAAGGAAGAAACAGAAATCCAGTCACAACTGTGTACGAGTTAACACCATATTATATGTTCCAAAGGTCGCCGATATGGCCACTGTAGTTAAAGGGGGGGGGGTATAAAAGGAACAATAAAAAGCACATAAAAATTAGATGAAATTTGTTAACATGCTAGTTGTGATGTTACTAAACAATACATAATATTCATATTTGTAAGCAATTTTTAAATATTAAAGCAAAAATTTGAAGTTTCTTATTTAATATTCATTTCCTCCCAAACTTGTAGGGTAATTAAAATCTATCTACGATTTATTAATAAATCATTTAAGATTTTAATTATAAAACATTAACTTTTAGCAAAAACAATTGCATCGTTTAGAGCAATTTTTCAAAACAATAAAAAATTAATTTAAAATGTGCATGAAAGGTGATGCAGTTATTATAAATTAAATCCTACTTACTGTATTAAGATTTCAAATGAGTCGAATTAAAATTGTGTATCTCAGGAACTTCATAGACGGTATCCTTAATTGTGCGAGATATAAAGGTAAATTTGCTAAGTTTATCAAAAATATGTTTGTTTCTAATAAGAAATATCACCGTCCAGGGGTCGCCCTCCGTGGTGTAGGGTTACCATGCTAGTCTCTAGTTCCCGAAGTCAAGGATTCATACCTGGCGGAGGGCGATGGATTTTCTCGGGCGTAAGAATCCTTAGCATGGCTTCCTTCGGAAGGGAAGTAAAGCCGGTGGTCCCGTGGCGTAGATTTACGGTACGTAAAAGAACCTCAAACCTGATAAAGAGGTCTCTGAGCAAAATTACCAGTCTTTCACGCCCAAAATAGAATGGGACGCTAAGGACCACAGCAGTTAAAGAGCGTCCATAAATAAAACTCAATTTAATTTTAATTTTCCTTCCAAGTAATCAAAACGGTTAACGTGTTCAGTGGGTTTCCCTTCTAGAGTTATTATAGACTTTTCAGTATCCTAACTATTATTGTTTTTGTGATCTTCTGTACATAAAAGATGTTGGAATACATGAGAGTATTCGGCAGACAAAGGTCGAGTTCCGTTAATCAAAGCAACTCGCAGTGTTAGCACTACTAGGTCTAGACATTGCCACATTCTCGAGCGCAGTTAATTCTGAACCGGAGAGAACTATTTCCGAGACGTAAAATTAGAAAAGCGTGTACCTTCCGAACAAGAGTAAAGCCATTAATCTCTTGTCACTTGCATTTCATGTATAGGTGTACGTTATGGCTTTTCCTCGGGAAGTTATTTAAGGACGCTCTAAAACAAATGCCTGTGCGGTAGCGGCATTGTTCTGACGAGGCGTGATGGTTTAATAATGGAGCTAGGAGGATGTATACAAGCATCCTTCTTGACAGAGCGTGGAATCATAAAGTGGACTTCTTTGTTAAACTGAGAGAAGTTTTATCTCTTACTGAAAGCTTCTGGGGAAAGAAATTGTAACGGTATCGCACCTTCACGACCTTGAGAAGGAAGTGATCTCTCTTCTGGACCACTCAGGAAAACGCAGGTAGCAGAGGCATGCTACGAAAATATTTTTTATTGCTAATCAAGGTTAGGTACAAAATTACATGAGCAAAATTCTGGTGTGTTGCATTCACGTGGCTTTCTCTACTCTCTATCGTTTATTATTGGCCAAAAAAGAAGTATTCTTAGGAAAGTCTATTTTCCTATCTACTTCATTCTAATTCAGGTAAACCTTTTCAGAAATAGTTACACATTGATAAAAAGGGAACAGCGATAGTAAAATGTTTTAGAACTTTTTAGAATATTTTTTTAAATTTATTATGATTACATGAGATTGCATTACATTCTGTGAGTTCACTAATACCCATAAAGGCTTGTGAACATAGAACATGTCAAGGAAATGTACAAAAAATTACATATAAACATAAATATTACACGAAATATACAACATTTGAAATAAAAGAGAGACATACTATATGCGTGTCAAGGAAATGTACAATAAAGTTACATTATACATAAATATTACATAGCATACAGAACATTTAAAATAACATAAAGACATATTATATACAAAATGAAACAAAGCAGATGTAATTTTGTACAAAATCGAATACCTCCCTACCGGTATAAGGTTAACATTATATACAAGAACAGTTATTTTAACTTTCACTCGGCTTGTAACTTTTGTTTGTCTCATCATTTTGTTCTATTTGATTTGTAATGCATAGCATTTACTGTCAGTTCTTAATATACATACACTTAAATAGCTTCATTTATTCTAGAGCAGGCATCAAATGTAACTGGCAATTGTTATTAATATTTACTAATACTACTTATAGAGTTGTATATGTATTATCATCAGGATAATTTGTCATTCAGATAATCTTGTACAGAATAATATGCTTTTGAGCATAGGCATTCTTTAACAGCAGTTTTAAAGACATTGAAATTGTCAACTTTTCCCTTAAGATCATTGGGGAGAGTATTAAATACTTTTATGGTCTAATAATATACACCTTTCTGTAAGCAAGAAACCTTTGCGCTGGGATAATCGATCAGCATACATGCTCTGTGAATAATAGAATACAATAAATGATTATTAACACTTAAAGAAGACCAAAGTGACTCCTTTTAAGTGTGGAATATGGATAAAACATTACATAGTGATTAAAAGGAATGCTCAGAGAAAATCAGTGTAGTTAATGATCGAAGTCATCGGAGTTAATGAGTAGGACATCTTGTGGTAGTCGTCTCAGGCGTGAGGGCTGGTGGGTGCGTACGCCAATGTAATACGTCAAAAGCTTCTGTAACGTCTGGCATGTATGAGAAGAAGCGAGAGGCGATCTTGGTATAAACTGGTGAACAGGAAGGAGGCCGAGTTCTTGAGGTAGCTGCTGGTTGCTGACAAACCAAGGAGCATTAATAGTGATCCTCAGGAATCTGTTTTGGAGCACTTGTAGACGGCGGAGGTGAGTGTTCCTAGCAGTGCCCCAGACCTGGGAAGCATATGTGAGGATGGGTCGAACAAGAGATTTGTAAAGTAGAAGAGAGCGTTCAAGACTTAGAGGCATGTGTTTATGAAACAGTGGATAGGTTTAGAGAGTCTTCCAGATGCTAATGAAATAAGGCGATCGATGTGGGCACGCCAAGTGAATTTAGTGTATAGCATCACTCCAAGATACTTGGCAAGAGTTGTAGAAGGTAGCCAGAGGATTTGTTTACTATGAATATGCGGGTAGAGGGTTTGGTGATAGTTGTAAGGAAAACAATCTTAGCTTCAGTTTGTTCGATGTTAAGAAGTACCCTCCAAGCGTGAAACCACTCTGGGAGACCATTAAGAGAAGCTTGAATTGTGCGAATAGCCTCGGGGAGATCTGCATGTGAATAGAATAAAATAGTATTGTCAGCGTATAAAGCTGTGGAAGTGAGGGCCAAATCGGGAACGTCGTAGGTGGAGATGCTGAACAAAATCGGAGCGAGTATCGACCCCTGTGGAACTCCTGCTTTAATAGAGCGCCGAGACGACTGAATACCACCAATACTATAATAATAATTTTATTGTCATTAAGGTTGTACAGCAATAGACAAAGTCTACTCCACATTTACAATTTATGATCACTTTGTCAATATTTACACAATTACAGTGTATATACACTGGTGTGCAAAACCTAAGGACGAGATGGGTAAAGTAACATAACAAATAAACTATTTGGTGGAAGTAGATGAAGGTGCGGGAGCTGTTGCCAGAGGTCTCTCACACGTACACAAATCTGGACGTCACATGGCGCCAGTGTAGCGAGCCTATAGTACCAAATAGGTCTGTCCAGTAACACGGGCAGTTGACGAAATAGAACAAGATGGCGTGTGGCAATTAGCGAGCTGTTTCGGTGCACTAGTGGTGTTCTTCATTGCAACATGGCCCGTAGACACCATTTGGATGACTTCACACGGGGAAGAATCATCGGGAAACTGGAAGAAGGGTGAAGTGTGACGTGTGTTGCTCAGAAGTATGGAATTGCTCACAGCATTGTTTCACGTGCATGGGTAACCTTCCAAACCACAGACACTGCTGTCCCAAGGAGAGGTGGTGGTCCACCACGCTCAACTGCAGCAGCAGATGACCGCTACATTGTGCAACAGGCAAGAACGGATCCACGCCAAACAGCGGGTGCAATTACAACCACATTTAGCAGGACACCTATGCACGCAATCTCACGATACACAGTGGCACGGCGACTACACAGAGATGGTCTCTTTGCCCAACGGCCAGTACGTTGTGTTCCATTGACATCCGCACATCGGCGGCAACGTTTATGATGGTCCCAATAGCATCAAAATTGGACCAACGAGGAATCGGGTCGCGTGCTCTTTTCGGATGAGAGCAGATTCAGTCTTAAGTAGTGATTCTTGACGTACCCTCATCTGGCGAGAGGTGGGACCCAGGAACATCCTTGAACATGATCGTTTTGGTGGTCCGGGGGTTATGGTTTGGGAAGGCATAATGTTGCATGGGCGCACCGACCTCCAAATCTTTGAACACGGTACGCTCACTGGTCAACATTATTGTGATGCTGTACTCCTTCCCCATGTGCGTCTCTTTAGGGGTGCAGTCGGCCCTGACTTTGTTTTTATGCATGATAATGCGCGACCGCATCGAATAGCGCAGGTGGAGGATCTCTTGTAACGAGAAGATATTCGGCGAATGGACTGCCTGCCCGTTCCCCGATTTAAATCCTATCGAACACGTGTGGGATGCTTTGGGGAGACGCATTCACTACATCCACATGCACCAACGACCATCCAATAGTTGTCAACAGCGCTGGTGGAGGAATGGAACGCCCTACCACAAGAACTGCTTACTAACCTTGTGGCCAGCATGGGAGCACGATGCAGAACATGCATTGCTGTCCGTGGCGATCATACACCCTTTTAAGCGTCATGTATCTGTTTCTGTAAATCTAGAGAGCCATCATATGTCGTGTTGACTTTAGTGTAGCTTATGGTCTATGAATAAAAGTGGCATTTCTGTTCGTCTCATTGCATGTTTCGTTTAGTTGCCTACCGTAGCAGTTCCCTCTATGTATGATTCATCGAGCTATGTGTCACAGCGTGCGAAGATTACTTTCGTCCTTAGGTTTTGCACACCAGTGTACACTACCGCTCAAAAGTTTTTGAACACGTAGTAGAGAAACTAATAAGCTTTGGTAAGCGTATACCCACTAATAATGATAGAGGATCAGTCATGTGAATGTATCACATTAAATGTTTTTCTTTACATTTACATTTAAAGCATGGCTATCTATGTTTTCAAAATAACTTCATCACGGCATTCAAATGTTTGCCTTTTATGGATATGCAGTTTTTATAATTTACTTGTTTAATAACAAACAAATTAAAGTTTGAATTGCCAATGTTACCCCGCACATAGGGGAGCCTAGGTATGACATTTATTAATGACGAAGGACGACACTTTGTCCTAGCGTGGACTTCTTTTAGGTTGCTTGTTTATTATTATGGACGCTCTTTAATTGCTGTGGTCCTTAGCGTCTCATTCTATATTGGGCGTGAAAGACGGTAATTTTGCTGAGAGACCTCTTTAGTCTTGGGGTTCTTTTACGTGCCGTAAATCTACGACACGGGACCACCGGCTTTACTTCCCTTCTGAAGGAAGCCATGCTAAAGATCTTTACGCCCGAAAAAGTCCATCGCCCTCCGCTGGATTTGAACCCGCGGCCTCGGGAACTACAGGTTAGCATGGCAATCACTACATTACGGAGTACGGCAGGTTGCTTGTAGAGGTCTGCACGGGCCGAAATTCTTAGGCCCGACCCGGCCATGGGTTATATTGTACCACCCGGCCGGGCACGACTGTCTAATTTGGTTTTTATTAAAACGGTTTTGCAATTCACTTTTTTATTATCATCATTTTCAGTCCAGGAAGCGCTGCTGCCTGCGGTGCGAAGGGACTTGGGTTCGATTTCCGGTACCGGCATGGGTATTTTTTCCCTATCTGGACGGCCTGGTAAGGATGCATTCAGGTCCTTGGGACCAATAGAGAAGACACTTTACAGACATAGTGGCGGCTGAGGTCCTGAAATCCGCATATAGTATGCGGTACGTAGACGGCATACTGTCCTATTGACTACGTGCTGCTCGTAGTACTGCACTTTGCCGAGAATGTCCTGGGTGTGGGTGTACGGAGGGAGTGGAACTTGTAGTTACCGTGTTGCTGTGAAGTTATCCGCAGTTTCCCGAAGCAAGCATTTATTTGTGCAATTCCGGGCATTTCAACATCGCAGATCAAAAAATGTGATACTTTTTATTTCCTTTTCCAAAAAAAGTCTGTTATTTTATATTTTCTCAACGATTTCGCTAATTATTTTGATTAAAATATAAGTTTAAGATATGTATATGACAAATGAAATGTTGATGTTGAAGGTGATAAATTAATTTTTCTTCGAACCCGCCCGTGGGCCAGAGGCTTAGCTCGAGCCCGTGCAGACCTCTACTATATTGACGTCACGGAGGCCAAATTTACTGCACTGTGAAAGGAAAGGGCAACCTGTTTGTGTTGCGCCGGAGAACAAACACACGTTTCGATTGTTTAGGATCCGATTCCTGACTTTTCAGAAGTGCGTAAAATAAACAACATGCAAGTTGGCTTCAGTAACGTGTTTAGTTTAAATATGTAGCTATAACATCCCGCGAACTTTCTCAAGGTACGAGCATATTTTAAGTGAAAGCAAAGAATTTCACTTTTCTACACTTAAAAATGTACATTGTTATGTATTCTAAGGGAATACACTTTGTGTCGGAACCATGCACTAGTTTCTGTTTCTCTCCCTTAATATATAATTTACTATTATTGCACTTAGTGTTGTAAATCTTTAATTTCTAGTGTGAGTGACTCGTGTTTAAAGTTCTGCTTTTAGTGCCAGCTGTCTAGAAAAAGGTATTTTACATCGCGAACCCGTCCGGTTCAATCACTCGGCTACCTGTAAGCTTGTACTGGTAAAGGTATGTCTCATGGAGGGGCCCCCGGAACCGGGGCAGAGCACCGCACGCAAGCCAGGGCCCATTGTGCTTCCAACGTGATCCCTGGGAGAAAGGGATGAGGGGAGAGACCCAAAGGGCGACCAGATCCGGGCGTAAGCATGGACGGGGTCCCTAACGTTTCCAGATAGAACGCATCCGACGCCGCACGGTCCCTGCCCAAAAGCCACAAACCTCCAGGGTCCCCCGGAGCGGAGCCTCACGCTGAGATACCTGACTGAGCGATACCGCAGCGACGTCAGAGAAGAAACCTTTACAGAGCGCAAGCCACCGCCCAGCCGCAACCCGCCGAACAACGTCGCCTGTCCTACAACCCTGAAACAGATGACAAGGAAGATGGTGTGTACAGGAAATGAGAGGAAGGAGAACCGTGGTAGAAGATGAATGACCCGGGGAAACCATGAAAAACCCATTGGCGAGAGTGGGTGGTCGCCGAAGATCGATCCCGGGACTTGCTGAATGCAGGCCACAGACGAAACCGCCTGCGGCATCCCGCTCGGTAAGCTTGTAGTGGTAGTGCTGGGTCATGCTCAGGCTCAATACTTCCTTCTGTCCTTTCAATATGTTCCATTTATACCCCGTCTTTAACTGCAATGACCATATCGGCGGTCTTTTACCTTTGGCAATGGTGTTAACTCATACCGTTGTTATTCTGTTTCTATTTCTTTGGGTTTTATACATTACATGACACAAACACACACACACATTCATACTTCCAGACTCTGGGGAGGATAGGGAATAATCTTGGCTAAACAAAAAGTCCCACTCCCCAGCCGGGAATCGAACCCGGGACCCCCTCAGACAGCAGCCAGTAGTTCTACGGACCGAGCTCTCATTTCTTGTAGCATCTCCACGAGCGACAGATGTTTTCTCCGCCTTCTGCATCAGGAATCTTTGCGATCAAATGGAACTAGCCAGGCCAAAGTTCCTCCCCCCCCCCGGGTGCCAATGTTGCTCCATTTTGCAGAACAAGCTATAAGTTACAGTGTAAAAAAATGAGAGGAAACTGGGGAAAAATTGGGGAAGTAATAAAAACTTGTTTCGCTTACGTCAATCGCCTCTTACTCTTGCGGTTTTCTTTGAGCACGCTGTCCACCTGTTGTTTCCAAGTTTTATAGCACTGTACCATCAGTAAAGCTGACATGCGCATCGGAAACACAGGAAGTGACGTCATAGTATCACGTAACTATCGTATCGCTACGTTTTGGGAACTTTCGTCGTGGGAAAATATCGCTAAATTCTCTGCATCTCCTAAATTTAACATTTGAACGAATGTGAATTTGAAAAGGGCCGCAAACCAAGCCGTTGACGCGGAGTTGCTCTATTTGGAGTTTTGGAATGCCTTTTAACTTGAGGGTGTTGTTTTTTGTAGCTCCACTGTTGGAGAACCAAACTTGAAGTGATTTAATTGTTGCGGTTACACCACATTTGCGGGAGATATGTTTCTTGAAGTGTACGCCCCACGTACGGTACAAAGTTTCCGGTGGCCTTCGCCTCACGTTCACTTTTGGGTGACCTTCACCCCACGTTAAAAAAATCAACTTTGTATTTTAATGTTCATTTAAATATTATATATGTATGCCTCTGCTGCGTCAGTAGTAATTTTCAGAACACAGGACTGGTACGGCTAAAGAACAAGGCTTACAGAAATTACAATTGTATTGTACTTTGTTTTTATTAATCCTTCACATGATTAAATGACACTTCGCTGATGTATCCTACTGTAGAGCTGTGAGAGTTTTGTTAATTACACCTTTTAACACGTAAACTTTATATTATTCCCACCGCAGTGAAGTTTTATGTCTCACATTGACCACGTCCGTACCAATCGGGTACGCAATCTTTTAGCGTCTGGTTGGGAACGCTGTCTTGTAGCGTCTGCCGCTTGAATTTGCACATTTACTCTATTTCAAGTCTCTGAATGGCTAATCCTACTCCAATAGAATATTTTTATTTAACTTAAGCTTTTTCTAGTTGTTGATTGTCTATTTTTAAACTGTTTTAAATATTGCATTATGGTTCCAAGAATTATTAGTAGCATTATTAAACTTTCTAATTTATTGTTGCCTCAAGGTTACCTCATCGTTAGCTCATTGTTAGCAACTTTCGGCTTCTATTCTCACAGCTCCTACATTGTTAAATTACGTAATACTTTCACATAACATTATTATACATGTACATAATAATATAAACTTAATACAATGATTGTTACATACATTTTATATATTATATTATACACATATTGCTTTAAGGCGGGCTGTTATATTTTATATTATATAATTAGACTGATATCATTTGAAGTTGATGGTTTTTTTATTGTTATTTTTACGTTGTTATTTGCCCCACGTTTTGGGAGCCAATTTGAAGTAGGTTGTTGCTTCACGTATGGAAAGCCGATTTGAAGTAGGAGTTGTATTGTATTTCAACTGTTGGGGAGCCGAACTTGAAGGTAAGTTGCAACCGCACGTATGGTAAAAAGTTTCCTGTAGCCTTCGCCCCAAATGTACTTTCCGGCGGCCTTTGCCCCAAATGTTTAAAAAATATTAAGTTTGTAACTTTTGACTGTTTCTTTAAATATTATATATTTATGTTTGCCTCGGCTGCGTCATTATTTATATTTTTTTAGAGACATGAATGTCTTAGCAGGGGGTAGTGCGACTAAGAATGTAGGCTTACACAGACTATAATTTTACTTCACTCCTTTTATTAATGCTTGACACTATTTAAATAGCGATAGAGAGAGGGAGAGAGAGAGAGAGAGAGAGCTGTGAGATGTTTTTATTAATTACTAGCACTTGTTAACACGTAAACTATTTTCGTCTCACACGAATACGTATTAAATTTCTCGAGACGCATCTCGCCTCTGATTAGTAACACGGTCTGCTAGCAACGCGTCCAGTTATGAGCGCTGTCTACAAGCAACTGAATTCTAAATTTGTAAATTTGGCTATATTTCAGTTTCTGATTGGCTAATCCTACTCCAGTAGAATACCTTCATATAACTAAAGCTTTTTGGGGGGGTTTGTTGATTGGCTATTTTATAAACAGTCACAAAATTTACATTATTGTTGCTCCTAATAATGACTAGTAGCATTAAACTTTCAAATTCATTATTGCCTCAAGGCTACCTCATTGTTAGCAACTTTTAACCTGTTATTCTCACACCTCCTACATGATTAAATTACGTAATACATTCACATAACATTATTGAACATCTATATAATAACATAAACATACACAATGACTGTAATATACACTTTTTATATATTTTTACATACACATGTTGCTTTAAGGCAGGCTGTTATTGCATTTATATATTATATAATTTGGCTAAAATCATTTAAGTGTTAAAAATACTGCCTCAACTAATTGAAGAAGAACCTTGCATCGGTATGATCTTGAAAACTTGGAAATACAGGAATTTTTAAAGCGATACAGAGACAGGTTGTCCAAAGCGGTCGTGGGTTGTAGAGGAAATACGAGAGATTAGAATACTACTAACAGAAACACGTATCTCTTTCTCCTATGCTACAATTGTTAATTACTCTGAGATTTTATGTTACTGGCACATTTAACTGTAGGTGATAGTACTGAAATTTCCGAAGCTACCGTTTGTGGGTTTATCATTAAGGTTTCCGAGCAACTGCTTCAAGAAGCGAGCAGGTCTGCTTGATCCTCACTTTCGACCACTTTAGTTTCAGTGTAGTGTCCATTGCCAGTTTTAAACGTTACAAACGGTCTTCGCGTTTTTGGTGCTGTGTTTTATGTTACAAAAGTTTACTGAAAATGTTTATAATGCCATGTTTCTAAAAACAAATTAAATTTGTTTATATTTGGCAGCTACCTTTAATGTTTTAGGTGTGGATTGTCGTGTAGTTTGTTCGATTTATTTTAATAGTTTATTAATCATCATCATTTACAGATTTTGTGTTCAATAGCAATGAATTTAACTAGAGAACATTTGCGGGCTGTGATTTTTTAGGATTTTAAATCGGCATTAACGCCTAAACAATGTGAAGATAGGTTTAGAAATGCATGTGGCAAAGAAGCCCCATCTAAGGGAACAATTTATAATTGGTACTGTCAACTCAAAAGAGATCGGTTTTTTCATAGTGATGAATTTCGTGAAGGACACCCAAGAAATGCTATTAATGATGAAAATTTTGCCGCTGTTCAAGCAATGCTTGAAGATCGACGGACATCATGATTTATTTGGGCGACATTGGGCATTGGTATGAGTCAAATCCAAAACATTTTACATCAACAGGCGTGAGAAAACTTTGTTGCCGATGGATTCCACATAAACTGACTCCCGATCAAAAAAAAAACAAAAAAAAAACGCATTGATAGATCAGAACAACTCTGGAAGCATTCTCATGCGGCACTTCAAATTTGGTTTGGGATATCGTTACTGGTAATGAATCTTGGATTTATTATTATGATCCTGAAAAGAAAAGTCAAGCGTCTCAATGGGTCTTTCCAACAGAACCTAAGCCTACAAAAGTTCGACAAATTCGCAGTGCTGGTAAGAAGATACTTGCTGGTTAACCGCAAATTTTTGAAAAAGTTAATGAAAAACACCCAAAATGAAAAAAAAATTATACATCACGACAACGCATCGTTGCATACAGAAGAACAAACAACCGAGTATCTGGATGCCCTAAAGATCAGCACCATGGACCCTCCATCACACAGCCCTAACCTAGTACCTGATTTCTTTTTGTTTCCAAAAATTAAACATAAATGTGTGGAATCACTTTTCCGTCATCAGATGAAGCAGTGGAACATTATAAAAACCTGGTTTCTTGAGCACCTCAGGAAGAGTGACATAATTGCTTTAAGAACTGGTTTCATCGAATGCAAAATTGTATTGATGTTAAAGTGAAATATCTTGAAAAACAATGAAATAATTTAAAACGTTTCAAAATAATCCTTGTTTGATTTTCTGAAGATCTTCAGTGTCGCCCCCATAGTATAAAATTGCCGCAGTTGCTTACTGAACACTGGGAGGAACGCATGCATTGCAATTTAATTCCTCGTGGGTTTTCTCCCAGGCTGCTTCCTGCTCCTTTAATTTAAGTCAGTCAGTATCTTTTTTGTTTCTTTTCTTGATAAATAATTCCTCTTTACTTAGTAACCGGTTCTGTAATTAATGCCTTTTCAAACGGTGAAACATTGGTACCTCTGCACCTGGAGTTTTCAATAGACATTGCGATTCTAACCTCAGACAATCAGGAACATCACATGATAAATGTCTGTGAGCGTAACCAGTTATCTACTACTGAATCGGAGAGTGCTGTAGAGAAAAGTGCATCGCGTTCAGAAGCTGTGTAGTTCGGCCACCGCCTTCTCAAAAGGTGTTCTTCGCAGTTTCTTTGACGTTAACAAGATGTTAGCAAAGAATTCGCTGTAAAAATTTGATGAAACACGTGAGTTTTAACATTATGTTAGCAAACAAGATATTAGAGCATTTTTACTTCCTCTACTACGTATACCAAGTAGGGGAAGTATTGTATTCCACCCAAAAATTAGATACGGAGATTTCACCGGAAATACATGTTTTGAGACCCCCTGAATCCAAAAATATCATTTTTGGAAACATGTACGTGTGTGTGTGTCTGTGAATAGCATAACTCAGAAACGAACAGTCAGATAAACACCAAACTTTGTATTTAGGTTCAGTATCTTCCAGAGTTGCGACACGAAGGTTTTCAAGAAAGTCTCCCCACCCCAGATTACCCTTTACATGGAATATTTTTCGAAAAATTTAATTTTCTCAAAAATAGATCAAACGATTTTGATTAAAATATATGTTTAAGATATTTTCATGACAAATAAAATGTATATCTCGAAATTTCTGGGAATGTCTCCAAAAGTATTCATTGTGGACGACTTTTACATAACTGGTAAACCATAAGAGATAGACAAAAATTTTACTACACAAAAAATGTAGATCGCGTTAAAATACACAATTTATGTGTTATACATTTTTTTGTTGAGTGAACCATTTCCGAGATATTGCTTGTTATTTCCTTAAATTTTTCAATACTTATTTTCTCAAATGGGAATTCGTTATTCATTTTTTTGTGATGGATATGCAAGGAGTATTAATCTGTGGCAAAGAGAATGATGCTGCACCTAGCAACCAGCTATTAAGAGATATGTATGTGCTTAAAGGCTACTGTATTTCTATATTGCACTTGTAAATATATATTCCCCTTACATCTACAAGAAACGTAGCAATAAGATAGAGTCTGCAAATGTTTATCTCGATTAACATGAAGCAGGTGGAGAATGAACGTTTGTAAAAATAGTTTATAAAAGAGTAGAGAAAGTCATGTGAGTGTAACACATCAAAATTTTTTTCATTGGTTTGTGAAACCGGCCCTAAGTATATATTTCATGCTAAACTTACAGAGCAAGTTGGCTTCCGGTAACATGTGGGGGCTGGCATTCCGGAGGTCCAGGTTTCGATTCCCGTTGACCGTCCACTGTGTCCTTTGGTTTTTCGTGGTTTTCCCTGATAGATAGGTGAATGCTGGGGTCGTTTTCTCTTCTCTTACATGTCCTTTTCCTCATTTACCCTTCATTTCGTTTCCTTCTCATCTTTAATATGTTTCTAGGTCTCGCGCCATGAGGTGGTGCCGGATAGATGACGCGGATGTTTGCTCAAAGGAAAGAGTACTCCCCGTGAACACTAGAGGGCTGCTTGGTTATAAGGACTGCTCATCGCTCACTCTGATAGCTCATGACGGGGCGGGTCTTCGAGCCAGGAACTGATAGGGACCTCCGCGCGTCTCTGCCTGCGGCCTGTAGCCTCCTGCTGTTCCTTCACTCCATCTATTCCTCCTAGGGTATGGTAGCGACAGTAGATATCTGAAGGTCGCAGTGCGCGAGTTGTCCCTCTCCGTTGTATACCCTATACCCCTATGGTAAACTTTGGAGGAAAATTGAGTTTAGTTTGCAATGATTACTGTTTTAGGGCGAAATGGACAAGTATTAGCGACTTTGCATATTGAAGCAGGAACTGATGCTGCGATAAAATTCCAAACTCCGGTGGAACCGTGCTGGACCCATAACCCAGAGGTCCGTGGACTGAAACCACGCTCTGCTACCATTTGGTAATAGCTATGGTAGTCTTTCTACTATGTTGTGTTTTTAACTGTGCGCGACTGCTATCATTTGGGCTATGTGGAATTTTTAATAGTTGTAACTGTAGCGATATTTTAGAAAGACTGCAATAATATAATACTGCGTCTTCATGATCGATCCAGCCCGGCTGGGACCTGCGGAGAAGCGTCTCGTGGTGTGACGTCGTGCGGCACCACAGCTGGTAAGACAGACAAACTCTGCTAGGTTGCATCGTCTCTTCGCCAGATTCTTTTGCCTGGAGATGCGGATAAAGCAGGTGAAACATGATACTTGGTCACCGCTTAGGCTGAAATGACGAAAAACGCTGCAACAGGGGAGTCATCCATGACTCACACCTCACCAAACAACAGCACGGCCATCACAGTAATCTTTAGAGGCTAATATAATGATTACGTTTCTACTTTCTCTGCCGTTCATCTGCGGCAGATGGAGGAGGTATTCTTTACCACCGAAATATTCGATAATTAAACTTTTAAAGAAAGCTTGCTTCGCGCGCCTGTCTATGAACAGCCTAACTAAAATAATGAAAAGTCAAATATAAAATTTCTCACTTAGGCACCTTCTTAGAATGCGAAGAGTTCTAGGAAATCGCTCTCCCCCAACATACACAGACACACCCCACTCTCACATACACACAACCCTTTACGTTGAAAGAGTTTTGTATTAGTTTCTTTATAATGGCTGAAACAATTTTGTTTATAATGTATCTTTGAGATATTTAAACGATACAAAAAATGCAAATTTTGAAGCTTTATTCTTATGAATCCTATAACTGGAAAACCATCAAAGATACGAAGAAAATGTAAAATGCATTAAAATTACAATTATGTCGGATAATATTTTCGTTTCATTATTCTTTCCGAGGTACTTTGCTATTCTACCTGTATTTTCGAATATTTTAAACAATGCATTTTATAATGTTAAAGTGGGAATTATTTTGTTTCTCATTAGCTTATGCAAATAGCATATAATATCAAGGCTTGTATATTTTAATTGCATTTTAATAACGGGCTGTCGTTCCTGCTTGCTATACTCGTGTTAGTACGTTTGTATTTAAACAATTTCTAGTGAAACTTGATTAGCAGGGAGACCAAGAAAAGATATTTATAGAATAGATATGAATATAAATTATAAAATGTATCTTAAATTGTCTTAATAGTTCCATATCAGTCTTTTTTTAAAAAAAATTCTGTCCTTTCAAAGACTTCCATTTTTAGGTTGCAGGTGTTTAAAGTATTTTGCACGTTAGACCACCTTATTACCCCCTGTGTGTTTTTCAGGAGAGGCATTGTTGTTATTATTATTATTATCATTATTATTTTACATTTACAAATGTGTATTAACTCCTTTTTTCCTTTGTTTCAGGTAAGTACTACAGTAATGATCTGTTACTCTTATACAATACGTTGAATCTGACATGTTTATAAGGTAAGATTGTTCAAGCTCGCCAGCATGAATATTATACGAGGAAAAAATTTCTTTTGTGTTACATTCACATAACTTTCTCTACTCACTATGGTTTATTTTTATACAACTTCTACAAATCATTCTTAAAAATATTTTTCTATCTACTTTATGTTAATCGAGATAAAGGTTACCAAAAATAGTTTCATTATACATTTCATTGTAGGTATAAAATAGGAAACCGTAGCTATAGTCAAAGATTTAAAAGCTGGTCGCAATATGCTGTTCTTGAAATCCCATACCATTTCCATGACATCACGAGAAACAATTGAAGAGTGACAGTACTTTCAAAAATTAAAGAAATATACTGGAAAATTTAAATAATCAGCAATGCATATCTTGGAAATTTTTGATGATAGTATTTAAAAGAAATTGTGTGTATCAAGAATATATGCATTTTTTGTTCAAAACATTTTTGCCTTACTCTAATGGTTTACCAATACTACAAAATTATAGAGATCCCGTTCCATTTAAGAAGGCTTCACATGCCATTCCCAGAAAGATCCAAGTATACATTTTATTTGTCCTGAAAACATCCTAAATATATGGCATCTTAATCAGAACTTTTAAGAACTATTTTTGAGAAAATAAAAGTTAACGAATGGTTGTCCATATAAAGGATAAAAAGTAAAGCTAAGTGTGTATAATTATTACCGAGGGATCTCCAAAAACGGGGCTGAACACCCCGCAACTAGGCCACAATGACCCTTTTTGCTTCGAACGTGACCCAGTGGGCGACCAGATCCGGGAGACGACGTGCTCAAGCATGGACGGGATCCCTAACGTTTCCAGAAGGGATACTACCCCAGCATTCACCTACCGACCAGGGAAACCATAAAAAAAACCCATCGTCAGGGTGCCCGGTCCCCAGGAATCGAACCCGGGACCCCGAATACGAGCTTTACAGGTCATCTGGGGCCAACTATAAAGGCGTAGTATGGGATTTGTGCCGTATCTCGACTTTTTACAACAAAAAAAAGACGTTTCATAGATTCAGGGAGTCTCAAAACGGGTATTTCCGGTGAAATCTCGGTATCAGGTTTTTGGGTGGAATGCAATACTTTCTGTACTTACTATAGGTAAAGAGTAGAGAAGTGAATATAAAGCTTTTTACCTAACCAGATGTCACACTTCGTTTTAAATAATCAATCTATACTACGATCACTGAAAATCACGTACCTAGTGTACCTATGCACATTGTTTACTTCCTCTGCCACGTACATAGTGGGTAGAGAAGTATTGCATTCCACCCAAAATTTAGATACCGAGATTTTACTGAAAATACATGTTTTGAGACGCTCTGAATCCAAATAAAGCAATTTTGGAAACATGTTCGCGCGCGCGCGTGTGTGTATGTCTGAAACAGCTTAACCCAAAAAACGAAAAGTAGGATAAATACCAAACTTGGTATTTACGTTCAACAGCTTCCAAAGATCCGACACGAAGATTTTAAAGAAAATCCCCCACCCCAATTAGCCTTTACGAACATTTTGATTTTTTTTAAAAAAAAAAGAGTTCTAACGATTTTGATCAAAATGCCACATATTAAAGATATTTACATGGCAAATAAAATGTGTAGGTATTTTGAATTTTCTGGGAATAGCGTGTGAAGTCCTCTTCATCGCTTTAAAATACACAATTTATTTCAAATAAGTTTTTTTGTGGCATAAGCCATTTCTGAGATATCCGTTATTAATGGTTCGAACTGTTCATTACTTGATAGTACTGTCAACATTCAGTTGTTTCTCGCGATGTCATGGAAACAGTGTGTAATTTTAAGGCAGCATATAGCGCAGTTGTTAAACATTTGAATATCGCTGTTCTCTTTGTATCTATAACGAAATGTGTAATGTAGCTGTTTCTGTAAAGGTTTGTGTCCATTAAAATGTAGTAGGTAGAAAAATAAACTTTAGTAAGAATAATTTGTATACCCCTAATAAATGATAAAGGTTAGAGTCATGTGAATGTATAAAATCAGATTTTTATATAAGGTTATTCAACAAGAAGGAACAGACCTTACATATTTATTTATAATGAACGACAATAGATGGCGACACATCACTGAATAGAGCAAAGTTCAAAATTTTATTTTGTGTATTCAAAATGAGCACAGTTTGTTATGCGAGGACGACCGTTATGCTTTTCCGTTTGCATACGCAACCATATTCTACGAATTTATTGTGTCAATTGTAAGTTGCATAATGCAGCACACAAAACGACTTTACCTGTGGCGTCGCCATTTTCTCGTAAACAAACACAGCGCTGCTGTAGGCACTTAATGGAACAAATAGGTGGGGCTTAAAACTTTGAACTTTCCTGTATTCAATGAGATGTCTATGTGTCGCTATCTATTGTCGTTCATTTGAAATAAATATGTAGAGTCTGTTCTTTTTTATTAACCCTATATATTGTCTACTAATCTTTCCATCTGACAGTCTCCATGAGGAAAGGATAATTGTTCATCATTCCTTTCGCTTTCCTGTTATAAATATTAACTGTGTGTGTCCTTGTGAACTACTCACAGCTGCGCTTTTACGTAATTTCAGTGTATTTTATTGCAGATGCAGCGTATGTTTTACAGTTATTTCTCTATTTACCTTAGCTGATGACGTACCGCAATCGGCACTAGCACTGCATAACGTTAACGTTAGATCATAGACAGGAAATACTGGAATAAATGCGGGATGCCATATGCTGGCCTTAAAATTCCGCATTTCTTCCACGACATCGCGAGAAACACTGGAAATCGAGAGGATGTTAAGAATGATTAATTATTGAAAAATTTAAACCAATAATAATGGATACCTCGGAAACGGCTGTTGTCACAGTTTTGTAATCTCTTATGGTTTTGTCGTTATACAAAATTTCGTTCCAAATGAAGAGGACTTCACAAGCTATTCCCAGAAAAGTCAATGTATACATTTTATATGAATGTAAACAAGTTTAATATACCTATTTGTTTTTAATCAAAATCGTTTAAGCCATTTTTTAGAAAATGGGAAATATCGAAATCTTTCCACGTAAAAGGTAGCTTGATGTTTCGTAATTAAATTAGCAATACAATGTACGACTCAATTTGAATGTTGCTTCTGGTTTGACTTAGTAAAAATCGAAAGTTACTTAAAATGATAATCCGAGAGAGAGTGCATGCATATCAAAATTAAATCCTTTAATAGTATATGACGGTATGAGTGTGGGAAGTGCATTATTACAGAATCAAGGAATGGCTAGAAAAGACGAGGCGAAGTCGATTATTTCCGAGATTCTGTAACGCAATTCACACACAGGTATTGCATGCTACTGTTTGCGTGATTCGTGTGCTTTGAATGAAGTACTCTTATATACGGGGGTGCGGCCAGAAGGTTTGCAGCTAGATATTAAATTTCAGCTAATCCAGCATATACATTGGGAGGCATAGCATCAGAGGTAGCGAGAGGACCAGAAACTTTAACTACACATTCTGGAGCAGGCGTGGGATACTTTATGACAAAATACACAGAATTTCACATTAATCACATTACTTGTGATTTATTCAGTATAAACACGGTACCCCTACATCACACACAAAGGATATAAAGGAAGAAACTGAGGGGAGATGCTACACACACGAGATTACATTCACACGATTTCCATACAACCCTCACATACCAGACACTCAGACCAAAGTAACGCTCACTTCACCACACTCTCCATCGCTAACTAGGATCACCAGCTAGACGGTGGCGAGTCGCCACGCCAGACGAAACTTCAAAACACCAGCCGAAAGAATTACCTCAACAATGCTGTCGCCAACGATGCAATAATGTGTCCGGCGGGACAATACAACCGCATACACGGCACATCATTACTAAAAAAATTCTAATGAACTTTCCCAAGGGCACCTTGAATTTTCGGTAACGCAGTACTGTGAATTATATGGCTATAACTAATAGAGTGGCTTAGTAAGATACTATAATTTAGAAGGCTTTGTCAGTTGCTTGATGGCGTGACTCAAAGCGGATTGTTTGAACGATGACAGAGATTCGGTATTTCCAAAAAAAAATTGAAGTCAGACGTTGATTATAAAGACGGAGATATTGAAGAGGCATGGAAAATTGGGTGCGCGTCATTGGTTCCTGGAAAAAAAAGCTAGAATGGACTATGAAATGTTAATTCACCTTTAATTACAGTTAATTCGTTTTCAATAATGTTTGAAATAACATAAGTTGTTCTGTTCAAAGTCTGCCATTCATTGTAACGGGTTATTACAGCCAGGAGATTTAGGTTTCCTTGGAAACGAGTTCATGTTTGCAAATTCTAACTTATCTTTTGTGTTAAATTCATCGGGGAAACGTAAAAAACACACGATCTTGAATATATATTATTCTATTTTATTTTACGTCGCTTTAACTCCTTGGTCATATCGCGACGGTGGATAACTCTTAGAACGATATGTGATGGGCAGTTAGCCTTCTAGGTCTCATCCCTGTAACCACCCGCTCCGTCACGTGTCACAGAGACCCCAGCGCACAGCTAACGAATCTTCTGCTTCTTGCCGTGCAGACGACATTAGGATGCCGTCCAGTCCAACCGCCGCCCCCACACAGAAAGGCGGACAGTTAGCCTTCTAGGTCTCATCCCTGGAAAATGCCGTCTTGCTTGTCACGTGCCCACGGCCAGCGCATGGCAGGTGGCGTTAGGGTGCCGGCCAGTCTAACTGCTTAGTCTGCGGATAGATGGCATAGCTTTCGGTATTACCACTTATTTTTTTATTTTACTATTGTTTTAGACTGAAGGTGGAACTTTGGGTCGTGGTATTAAATACCCAATCCGGCATATACCTTGGCGACTGAGGAAAACTACGAAAATCCCTGAGACTGATTGGTCGGCCCACGGGATTTGAAGCCGGGACCTCCCGAATGCGGGCCACAGACTTTACCGCCTGAGCCATCCCGCTCGGTAAAGTGTATATTTCCTGATTCCATTTGTCACAAATAATGTTTGCTATAACTTATTAATATGCTAGACAAGTAGCAATACATTAACCCTATCTGGAGGTTTAGTCTTCTAGCAGAAGTAGACATAAGGAAATGTCTATCTGAGAGATGCAGTTGTTTACGTACAATAAAAGACGTAATATATGATAAATGCGAAGGAGATCTAAAACACAAACTCGGCTAATACAATCATTGTCTCAAAATTGAGGTTACAACACTTGTCTTCCCTGACGCTACGCCACTGCATAACGTGACAACGTGGTCTTCTAAGATACACAGGGTCACTTTTCTACTTTCTCTACTACGTATAGTAAGTAGGGGTATACCTACGCTGAAAATCAAAAAAAAAAAAAAAAAAAAAAAAAACATTTTTGTAAACATGTCTGTGTGTGTGGCTGTGAACAGCATAACTCAGAAACAAGCAGTCAGATAAACACCAAACTTGGTATTTAGGTTCAGTATCTTCCAGAGATGCGACACGAAGGTTTTCAAGAAAATCCCCCCACCCCAGATTACCCTTTACATGGAACATTTTTCGAAAATTTTAATTTTCTCAAAAATGGCTCTAACGATTTTGATTAACATATCAAATGTTTAAGATATATTTATGACAAATAAAATGTATATCTCGAATTTTCTGGGACTGTCTCCAAAAGTATTCTTATTGTGAACGACTTTTGCATAACTGGTAAACCATAAGAGATAGACAGAATTTTACTACATAAAAACTGTAGATCGCTTTAAAATACACAATTTATGTCATACCCATTTTTTGTTGGGTGAACCATTTTCGAGATATTGCTTGTTATTCACTTAAAATTTCCTATACTTATACTTTTTCTCAAATTCGTTATTCATATTTTTTGTCCTGGTAATGCAAACAGAATGGAATACTCGACATAGCAACCAGCTCTTAAAATATTTGACTATCGCTTAAAGCCTACCATATTCCCCTTGCATCTACCAGAAAATTAGCAATAAGATTAACATCTCGATTAACATGAAGCATATGGAGAATAAGCCTTTGTAAAAATAGTTTGTACAAGAGCAGAGAAAGTCATGTGAGTGTAACACATCAGATTTTTAATGTTTAACATAAGTTGCTTCTTAGGTGTTTCTATTAAGATCCAGTGTTACAGAAACGTATTAAATTATCTACCACGTATTTAGTAGCTAGACGGAATAGTGCATTTCACCCAAAAAAGTCGAAGTCGAAATTTCACCAGAATTACATATTTCGAAGCCCCTGAATAAAAGAGAAATGTTTTAGAAAAAGATCTCCCCACTCTCTCCCTCTCCCCCTCTCTCTCTCTCTCTCTTTGTGTGTGTGTGTGTATGTAAACAGTATAACTCAAAAAACGAAATGTTCGATAAATACCAAACTTGGCAGGTATATAAATTCAGTATCCTCAAAAAATGGGACATTTCTCAACAACAAAAACGTCCCCCCACACAAAACTGCAAATTACGTTGGAAATATTTCCATATTTTTAATTTTCTCAAAAATGTATTTAACGATTTTGATTAAAATACCACATATGAAAGATATTTATATGACAAATAAAATGTATATCTTGACTTTTGTAGGAATAGCCTTAACCATAAGAGAGACAAAAACCTAATGCATAAAGAATATAGATCGCTTTAAAATAAGCAATTTATTTCAAATACATCTTTTGTGTCAGCTACTTCCGAGATATCCGTTACAATTTTTTTTCGTTTTTGTGCTGTCGCTATTCAGTTGTTTCTCGCGATTAATAATGTAGAATTTCAAGGCCAGTATATAGAAACTATAGCTGTTCCCTTTTTACCTATAAGGATGTATACAAGTGTTTATGCATAGGTTTATCTCGATTAATTTGAAGTAGATAGAAGAATAAAGTTTAGCAGGAATAATTTGTGGAAGCTTATATAAAGGTTAACGTCAGTGAGTATAGAAAGTTATGTAAATGTAACACTATGTTCAGTTCTTATTAATGCATATTTAGAGAGGGACTAATGACTTCACAACTACAGTTAATAAATTAGAAGGGAATAGCTGGAAGTTAAGGGGCAGTATATTCGCTGGTACCTAGCATGAAACATTCACGCAGACCTTCGATGACTATGCTATCTGCATGAAAGATGTTCATTAGAGGAACATGCGCAAGCCAGTATGGTCCAAGCAGGAATGCGCGCTTCCTGTACGATATTTGCATCCTGATGACAAACCAACGAGTTGGTGGCTTCTCTTTTCTCACGGTCCTTTAATGGCGATGTCAATCAAAACCAGCTCGGCTCGTTAAATACAGTGAATTATATTTCGTGAGGGAATTCGTGGTAAAAGTCACTGCAGTAAATGCAAATGCCACCGTTATAGTGCTGCGTATTTATACAAATTACAGAATGGGTGGCCTCTGTGGCATGCCAGCTTCCAAATCCGGAGGTCACAGGTTCATTCCCGGCTGGATGATGGAAGTGTTTCTATACCAGAATTATTCATCATTCTCCCTAGACTCTAAGATGAGTCAGAGTGCAAGATGAACTTAATGCTTATAGAGAATAAGCTAATATAAACAAAACATGTACGGATTGGTAAACGAGTGACGTCATTGCCGATGAGTAAGTGTACCAAAGGCGAAGCCTTTGACCTTGGATGTTAAAGGTGGCCATAAAAATGAAAAGAAAAGAACCTAGTGATTTGGCTCCATTCGGGAGGTCCAGATTTCGATTATCATCGATCGCCCGTTCAGACTTTGGGTTTTTCGTGGTTTTCCCTGGTCGGTACGTGAATTCTGGGGTGGTTTGTCATCCACCACGATTTCCTTTCTTTCATTTCCCTTTCATTCTCTTTCCTTCTCATCTTAGGTTTCGTGATGTGTGGCGGTGGCGAACAGATGGCGCTGATACTTGCTCCAAGAAAAGAGTATTCCAGAGGGTTACTTGGTTGGACGAGTCGTTCATCGCCTTTTCTAGGAGCTCCAGTAGTGGGACGGAGTCTTCAAGCCAGGACCTGCTAGGTAATTCCGAGCCTCCTCACTACCCTTCCTCCTGGCTGTGGTAGGCGTAGGTCGCCGTGTACCTCTCCCTTGATGACCTATATCATACGTTAAACGAATTCCCTTGGAGCGTCCTACCAGTGGTGCTTCACTAATTTTCCAGTCAACATTCTCTGGCATCAACAGTAACAACATTTAAATTGAGTTTTATTTATGGACGCTCTTTAACTGCTATGGTCCTTAATGTCCCATTCTATATTGGGCGTGAAAGACCCATAGTTTTGTTCAGAGGTCTCTATCAGTCTTGTGGTTCTTTTAAGTACCGTAAATCTACGACATGGGACCACCGGCTTTACTTCCATTCCTAAGGAAGGCATGCTAAGGATTTTTTCGCCCGAAAAAAATACATGCCCTCCGCCGGGTTTGAACCCGCGACTTTGGGAACCAGAGGCTAGCACGGTACCACTAGTCCAAGGAGGACGATGGCATCAACAGTAAAATGTATTCTAGTTATACAGGTTAATCTAAGTAACTCATTCTCTATCCTTTAACTAGGTCCTCTGTCTAAACTCGAGCCGTAGTTACGTGAAAATAGTGTGTCTTGGCGTTCATAAAGATATTATTGAGTTCCAATTGACAGCTCTTCAAAGTTTTTATTGAACGTAATGAATTATAACTGATAAAATGTTATCTGTTGCATTCACACGAATTTCTCTACCCACTGTTATTCTACAAATTATTCTTGCGAAAACATTTTCTTCGATCTACTTCAAGTTAATCGCGATAAACACTGCAGAAGTAGTTGCGTTACACATTTTGTTGTAAGGCGGGTAGAGGGATCCGAAGCACTAAGCAAATATTTACTTTCTCTGCCACGTATACAATAGGTAGAGAAGGTAGTGTATATGTGTATGTGAACAGCATAAAAACGAAACATCGGATAAATACCAAACTTAGGACCAGTACCTTTCAAAGAGGCGACACGAAGATTTTCAAGAAAATTCCCCCACCCCAAACTACCTTTTAACTGGAAATTTTTTTATTTATTTATGGACGCTCTTTAACTGCTGTGGTCCTTAATGCCCTAATATATATTGGGCATGAAAGACCGGTAATTTTTGCTCAGAGGCCTCTTTATCAGGTTTGAGGTTCTTTTACGTGCCTTAAATCTACAACACGGTACCCCCGGCTTTACTTCCTTCCGAAGGAACCACGCTAAGAATTTTTACGCCCGAAAAAATCCATCGCCCTCCGCCGGGTTTTACCCGCGACCTTGGGAACTATAAATTTAAAAATGGCTCTAACGAGTTTTATTAGCACAAATTATAGTATATTTACATTACAAAAAGTATGTGTTAAATTTTCTGGGATTAGCTTGTGAAATCGCCTTTATTTGACTGAATTTTGTATAAATTTGTATAACTAGAAAAATTATAACATGGAACAGAAGTTTAGTTGAAAAGAATTGTAGAGCTCATTAAAACACACATGAAGTGAGCGCTCCTCCTTTGTTTCTTTGTTTTCATCGCAAGCACTTGTTACTACGAATGAAACATTTGAATGCGTTTCTTGCATGTCGTAACTATGCACTTCTTGTTTACGTTGAGAAATCAATTTAATGATGTGATTTTGTGAACAAATATAAACATCTGTGGTAACTTTATAAAAGATACATTTTGTGTATCTTCTTTCATGGCTTTTGCCTCCAAGGAGTGCTGATTGAACCAATTTGGTAAGACTGTTTCATTTCATTAATTCGCATCTTAAGACTTTTCATCATGCGTAGTAAGACACGAGCCAGCTTTAGTTTTAATGTTAAGAACTATTTTATATGTATATATATATATATATATATATATATATATATATATATAGTGAGGTTAAAAGCACACAGTGCACAAGTAACTTGTTTGCTGTTATTGCTGTATTTTTACTTTCTCTACTACGTATAGTAAGTAGGGGAAGTATTGTATTCCACCCAAAAATTCAATACCGAGATTTCACCGGAAATATATATTTTGAACCCCCTGAATTCAAAAAAAGCATTTTTGGAAACATGTTCGTGTGTGTGTGTGTGTGTGTGTGTGTGTGTGTGCGAGCAGCATAACTCCGAAACGAACAATCGCATAAACACCAAACTTGGTATTTAGGTTCAGTATCTTTCAGAGATGCGACACGAAGGTTTTTAGGAAAATCCCCCCACCCCAGATTACCCTTTACATGGAACATTTTTCGAAAATTTTAATTTTCTCAAAAATGGCTCTAACGATTTTGATTAAAATATATGTTTAAGATATTTTCATGACAAATAAAACGTATATCTTGAATTTTCTGGGAATATCTCCAAAAGTATTCTTCATTGTGAACGACTTTTGCATAACTGGTAAACTATAAGACATAGACAAAATTTTACTACACAAAAATTGTAAATCGCGTTAAAATACACAATTTATATCATATAGATTTTTTTGTTGAGTGAACCATTTTCAAGATATTGTTTGTTACTCCCTTAAATTTTTCCAGGCCTTAAGTGATAGTCAAATATTTTTAGAACTGGTCGCTATGTGTAAAATGTAAATCTCTTTGCATGTCAAAAGATCGTTTCTGCAAATGTTTATCTCGATTAATATGAAATAGATGGAGAATTAGAGTTTGTAAAAATAGTTTGTACAAGAGTAGAGAAAGTCATGTAAGTGTAACACGTCAGATTTTTTTTAACTTTAACTGCTTATCTGTGTAAATACAACATCTGTGGAAAGTATAAAATACATATAACTTACTTCGATATTGGATTTTGGTGAAAATAGAAGCTTTTAACTTATCAATTTTTTTTTTGGGGGGGGCTTTCCACAGTAATCAGTAATTCTTGGTTAATGAGGAACGTTTTGGTGTAGTAGATGTTGCTCCGGGGCTAATATATTCCTACCCACCCATTCACCCATCCACCCGCCCCCCCCCCGTTTTATGCGGCCGTTCTTACATACTCGGCTTTTGGCGATTTATGGAAGGAATTGCTGCCAACGTGAATCATTCGAGTTTTAGAACCGCAGATTCCTCGGCTACGCCCTGTCGTCGCTTCTGCTACACTCCTCTCCGTCTAAAACACATCCCTCAGCTACGCCTTGAAGTTGAGGACTCTAAATCGTGTTGGGATTTCAAATGTTGGCAGCGGAAAGACAACGGAACCAACGTTCCCATGATGCCACGGGTGAGATGCATGCGATGCGACTTCTGAGAGCCAGTAATATGGAACAAAAATGACAAAATATGCCATATGTTCATGAAAATAAGTAAAGCGCCATGTTATTTGTTCTTTATTACTTGTAATAATGTGTTGCAGTCAATAAACGTCATGCAATGTATGCGTGTGTATATAGTGATACCGACCATAATCCAATATCAAACTTCATCGTACTTGCTTATGCAGACTTTATCTTGCCTCACAACTGCCATTTCGCTAAAACCATTTCTAAGCAGGTATCAACTAACTTGATTAACTTAAGGATACAGACAACAAAAGTTCCGTGAAATGGTAAGGAGGTATAGAAGGTCGTGTGAATGTCTCACATCAGATTTTTACTTTCTCTACCGCGTACATGTTACGTAGAGAAGCTATTGCATTCCATCGAAAAATTCAATACCGAGATTTCATCGGAAATACATGTTTTGAGACACTCTGAATAAAAAAAATCTGATGTGTTACACTCACATGACTTTCTCTGTTCTTGTACAAACTATTTTTACAAACGCTTATTCTCCATATGCTTCACGTTAATCGAGATGTTAATCTTATTGCTAATTTTCTGGTAGGTGCAAGGGGAATATGGTAGGTTTTAAGCGATAGTCAAATATTTTAAGAGCTGGTTGCTATGTGGAGTATTCCATTCTCTTTGTGTGTCCAGGACCAAAAAAAATGAATAACGAATTCCCATTTGAGAAAAAGTATAAGTATTGGAAAATTTAAGGGAATAAGAAGCTATATCCGAAAACGGTTCACTCAACAACAAAAATGTATATGACATAAATTGTGTATTTTAACGCGATCTACATTTTTTGTGTAGTAAAATTGTGTCTATCTCTTATGGTTTACCAGTTTTGCAAAAGTCGTTAACAATGAAGAATACTTTTGGAGACATTCCCAGAAAATTCAAGATATACATTTCATTTGTCATGAAAGTATCTTAAATGTATGAGATTTTAATCAAAATCGTTAGAGCCATTTTTGAGAAAATTGAAATTTTGGAAAAATGTTCCATGTAAAGGGTAATCTGGTGTGGGGGGATTTTGTTGAAAACTTTCATGTCGCATCTCTGGAGGATACTGAACCTAAATACCAAGTTTGGTGTTTATCCGACTGTTCGTTTCTGAGTTATGGTGTTCATAGACACACACACACGGATATGTTTCCAAAAATGCTTTTTTTGGATTCAAGGGGTCTCAAAACATGTATTTCCGGTGAAATCTCGGTATAGAATTTGTGGGTGGAATACAATACTTCTACTTACTATACGTAGTAGAGAAAGTAAAAATCCTGTGTGTTGCACTCATATACATTTCTCTACTCGCTCTTCTAACAATATTCTTACACACGCAGATTCTTGTATATACGAGATAAACTCTCACTACACATTTAATTGTATGTTTATGAAGAATACAGTACGCTGAAGTCATGGTCAGATTTTTAAAAAGTGGATCTCAACGTGATAACAAATCCCATGCTCTTTGCATGATCACGAGAAACAAAAATGAATATCGAGTTATCACTTGAAAAAGTGTAAGTATTTAAAAATGCAAAACAATAAGAAGGAATATCTCGAAAATAGTTAACGCCGCAAAATTTATTATATACAAACTGTGTGTTTTAACATTCATCTACGTTTTTTTTTCTATCTCTTACAGTTTACCTGTTATACAATCAGCATTCAAAATGAAGAGGACTTCACAGGCTAATCCCAGAATATTAAAGATATACGTTTTATTTAAGTAAAAATCTCAAGTGTGTTATAGAGTATTATACAAAATCGTTACACCATTTTTGATAAAATCAAATGTTTATAGAAAAAAACTCAATGTAAAGGCTAGTTTGGGTGGGGGTATTTGCTGGAAAATCTTTTTGTGGGATCCCAGGAATACCAGTTTTGGTATTTAACCGACTTATTATTTTACTTTCCCTACCACGAGCTTAGAGCAGGAAGAGGATGGACGTATTCCATTCAAAATTTATACATCGAGATTTCACCTGAAATGTACGTTTGGAAGCTCCCTGAATAAAAGAGCATGTTTAGAAAAAGGTTCGCGCGCGCGTGCGGTCAGCATCTTCCAAAGATATGACACAAAGATTTTCAAGAAAATCTCCCCACTACAAACTCCCTTTCTACAGAAAAATATTCGTTACTTTTTACTTTCTCTACTACGTATAGTAAGCAGGGGAAGTATTGTATTCCACCCAAAAATTCGATACCGAGATTTCACAGGAAATATATGTTTTGAGGTGCACTAAATGCATATAAAGCATTTTTGGAAACATGTCTGTGTGTGTGTCTGTGAACAGCATAACTCAGAAACGAACCGTCGGATAAACACCATACTTGGTATTTAGGTTCAATATCTTCCAGAGATGCGACACGGAGGTTTTCAAGAAAATCCCCCCACCCCAGACTACCCTTTACATGGAACATTTTTCGAAAATTTTAATTTTCTCAAAAATGGCTCTAACGATTTTGAATAAAATACCATAAGTTTAAGATATTTTTATGGCAAATGAATTTATATCTTGAATTTTCTGGGAATGTTTCCAAAAGTATTCTTCATTGTGAACGACTTTTGCATAACTGGTAAACCATAAGAGATAGACAAAATTTTACTGCACAAAAAATGTAGATCGCGTTAGAATTCACAATTTATGTCATATACCTACGTGTTTTTTGTTGAGTGAACCATTTTCGGGATATTGCTTGTTATTCCCTTAAATTTTCCAATACTTATACTTTTTCTCAAATGGGAATTCGTTATTCATTTTTTTTGTTCTGGTAATACTCCACATAGCAACCAGCTCTTAAAATATTTGACTATCGCTTAAAGCCTACCAATTCCCCTTGCACCTACAAGAAAATTAGCAATAAGATTAACATCTCGATTAGCATGAAGCATATGGAGAATAAGCGTTTGTAAAAATAGTTTGTACAAGAGGATAGAAAGTCATGTGAGTGTAACACATCAGACTTTTTTATATTCTCAATAAAGCGATTTTGATTAGAATATATGTTTAAAATGTTTGTATAACAAATAAAATATATATCTTGAGAAATCCTCTTCTGACTTTTGTATAATTGAATATCACCCAGAATAAGGTTGTAATCCACACTTCTTCCAAAGTATAATTTTACATGGAAGAAGGTAGTTAATGGTGCTTGGGACAAGGCTGAGATATTGCATGTGTTCTACCAATGTCCTCTGAAATTTCTAACATCTCCGCCTTGTCCGAAGCACCATTAACAACCTTCTTCCATGTAAACTTCAACTTTTGCAGAAATGAGGATTACAGCCTTGTTCAATAGCCTGGGCGGCTATTTAATTGATAAACCCAAAGAGGTAGACAAAATGTTACTGCACAAAAGATTACAATTATGTTAAATAAAATTTGTTGTATCACTAACCATTGCGAGATATTGTTTGTTATTGGTTTGAATTTCCAAATGCTTATACTTCTTTCAAATGCAAATAGCTTTCGTCCTTTTTTCTTGTGGTTGTGCAAAAAGAATGGAGGTTCAAATCCATTACATAGCGGCCGTTTTTAAATAGATTTGGCTATCACTTTGGTTTACTGTATTGTTCTTATACCTACAACGAAATGTGCAAAAGCCTAATGAAGATTTACCTTAATTAAAATGAAGTAGATAGTGTAAGTTTTTGTAGAAAGTCATATGAATGCAGCGCATCAGATTTTCTAATTATGATGTACACACACACACACACACACACACACACACACACACACACACACGAACCTTATGCACCATATGATCAAAAGTATCCGGACACCCCCACAAACATACGTTTTTCATCTTAGGTGCGTTGTGCTGCCACCTACTGCCTGGTACTCATTATCCGCGATCTCAGTAGTCATTGGACATCGTGAAACAGCAGAATGGGACGCTCCGTGGAACTCACGGACTTCGAACGTGGTCAGGTGATTGGGTGTCACTTGTGTCAGAAGTCTGTACGCGAGGTTTCCACACTCTTAAACATCCCTAGGTCCACAGTTTCTGATGTGATAGTGAAGTGGAAACGTGAAGGGACATGTACAGCACAAAAGCGTACAGGCAGACCTCGTCTGTTGACTGACAAGGGACCGACGACATTTGAAGAGGGTCGTAAAGAGTAATAGGCAGACATCTATCCAGACCATCACACAGGAATTCCAAACTGCATCAGGATCCACTACAAGTACTATCACAGTTAGGCGTGAGGTGAGAATCCTTGGATTCCATGAACGAGCGGCTGCTCCTAAGCCACACATGACGCAGAAAAATGCCAAACGACGCCACGCTGGTGTAAGGAGCGTCAACATTACACGATTGAACAGTGGCAAAACGATGTGTGGCGTGGCAAATCACGGTACACAATTTGGCGATCCGATGCCACAGTATGGGTATGGCGAATGCCCGGTGAACGTCATCTGCCAGCGTGTGTAGTGCTAACAGTGAAATTCGGAGGTGGTGGTGGTATGGTGTGGTCGTGTTTTTCTCTGAGGGGGCTTGCACCCCTTGTTGTTTTGCGTGGCACGATCACTGCGCAGACCTACATTGATATTTTAAGCACCTTCTTGCTTCCCACTGTTGAAGAGCAATTCGGCGATGGAGATTACATCTTTCAACACGATCGAGCACCTGTTCATACTGCACGGGCTGTGACGGAGTGGTTACACGACAATAACATCCCTATAATGAACTGGCCCTCACAGAGTCCTGACTCTAATTCTATAGAACACCTTTGGGATGTTTTGGAACGCCGACCTCGTGCCAGGCCTCACCGACCTACATCGATACCTCTCCTTAGTTCCGCACTCCGTGAAGAATGGGCTGCCATTCCCCAAGAAACCTTCCAGCACCTGAAAGTATGCCTGCGAGAGTGAACGCTGTCATCAAGGCTAAGGGTGGGCCAACACCATATTGACTTTCAGCATTACCGATGGAGGGCGCCACGAACTTCTACGTCATTTTCATCCAGGTGTCCGGATACTTTTGATCACGTAGTGTATATTGTACCAGCCCTATTGGGGGTGGTTACCCCGCAGTAGTTGGTTACGCTAGGGGGGTGATAGCTCAGAGGTAGGGGGATGCATCGGTACTGGGGGGTAGGTAGACCGGGGTGGCGCTCCAGGATGTGGGTAGTCAATTAGTGCACAGGTGATGCATGGACCCAATAAATTGTGTTTGTTTTAGTGTGACTACATGGGGGCCCGTAGTCGGGCTACTTAGGCTGGGTGAAGCCCGTGCAGGCAGATCTTAGACCAGATGCATCCTTACCTATTTAACTCTGTTGTGATGGCGACTCGTGTATGGCTCTCGGCTGAGAGTGGACGTTAGACGGGCGCCTATTGATGGAGCTCGTACATAGACAGCACGGATAGACGACGTGCAAGACAGACCACAAGTCGTTGACGATATAAGTCCTCCACTTTCACTAATCACACAATTCTCTCCAGCGCTCCGTCTCTCTTATGAGCCAGACCCGCGCAGTATAAATACTTTGGGAAGTGCTGATTTCGCATTCCTTAGCGCGCCCGTGTTGAGTTAACCGCGTTTCAACACTGTCTGTGTTGACCTCATCTGACGTAATCCCCAGCGATTCAGTGGTCCTAAAAGCATGTTTTTCCAGTGAAATCTTTATACTGAACTTTGGTTGGAATACAATACCTCCTCTACCTATTAGGTGCGCGGCAGAGAAAGTATAGGGTAAAAATAGGAACGCACGGAGGGGCACTGTAAGTAGGCTACAATGCCTCTTTTTGCTTCTACCGTGACTCCTGGGAGGGAGGAGAGCCTCGAAGGGTGACCAGAATCGGATGACGTGGAGCCCAATCGTGGTTGGGGTCCCTAACGTTTCCAGATCGAACTCATCTTACGCCGCCCGCGCTCACCCACAAGCCCCAAACCCTCGGGCTTCCCCCGAAGGGGCGCCCGCCCGAGAGCACTCGGAAGCGAGCCCAAACTGAGCAATCCCGCAACGACGTCAGGGAAGAAACCTCTGCAGCCACCTCCAGCCGCAACCTGCTAAAGATAGTCGCCTGGTCCTACAAGCCTGAAACAGATGACAATGAAGATAGGGGTACAGGAAATGAGGGGCACGAAATTCGGGGGGGAAATGAACCACACCAGCACCCGCCGTGGAATTCACGAAAATCCCATGGGTAAGAGTGGTGTTCGCCGGGGATCGAGTCTGAGAACTTCCCGAATGCCAGCTGCACACGTTACCACGCGTCACCTCCCTCGGGAGAAAGCAGTAATAGCTCAACAGAAAGAAAGACGAGCTCTTTTACATGCAACTGTAATCTTGCAGAAGACAATAACTGCTCCAGATAACGGAAATGAAGACTCGCCTACAGTTAGTCCTAATTGATGCATTCATGCAGTGCTATAAAAGAGGCGCTCCCTTAAGTGTAACAGAATAACACCGTTCTCGAGATGCTATAACCTGTGTACGCACTTGGCTCTCCTTGTGGTACAATCATCTCCTCTTGTCCAAAACATGTGTCTCAGTGCATGTTGCATAACAAATACACGAGCGCTAATTTTACTTTCTTTACCATATACATAGTAGGTGTTGGATTCCACCCAAAACTTCGATACCGAGATATCACCGGAACTACACTTTTTGAGACTCCCTGTGTGTCGGTGTTTCTCAACAGCACGATTCAAAAACTAAAACCTCGTTAAATACCAAACCAGCATTTCCAAGCATACGATAAGACGATTTTAAATAACATCCTTCATGGTCTTTGGGTACCATGCTAGCCTCTAGTTCCCGAGGTGGCGGCTTCAAACTCGGCGGAGGGCGATAGATTTTCTCGGGCGTAAAAATCCTTAGCATGGCTTCCTTCGGAAGGGAAGCAAAGCAAGTGCCGTGTCGTAGATTTACGGCACTTAAAATAACCTCAAGCCTAATAAAGAGACCTCTGAGCAAAATTACTGTCTTTCACGCCCAACACAGAATGGGACGCAAGGGCCACAGCAGTTAAAGAGCGTCCATAAATAAAATTTAATTTCATTTTATGGTGTTTCGGTGCGGCGTGACAGGGAAAAAGAATGCTGTCTGTGGAACTTTCTCCGTCCATCGGTTTGCGGCAGGTTGCTGGGGTATACGGAGCTGGGTGTTGAATCCTTTGTGTGGGGCGCGGGTCCCCGGTCTGCTTATCGGGACGTCTCAATTTGGAAACTGTAGGGACCCTTTCATTGCTGTGCCGTCACTCCTGGTTCCGACCACCCGGTGTCTTCTGCCTTCCAGGTTCGCCCCTTGTGGGGCATAAGTGCAATATCCTCACTGGATCAGTACTAAGTCCCCTTCAATAATTATGTGAGGGAAAAAAACCATACACACAATTTATTTCGAATAAGCTTTTTTTTCTTGTTGTATGAACCATTTCAGAGATATCCGTCATTATTGGTTTTGATTTTTCAATATGTTGTCACTTTTAGTTCTGGCGCTATTCAGTGGTTTTTCATGTTGGCGTGGAAAAGGAACGGACTTTCTATGGACCATGGCCAGCATTTAGCGTCCCGCTTTTAAACTTCTGACTTCGGTTTCCACTATCTCTCTTATACCTACAACGAAGTGTGTAGAGAAACTATTTCTGCAAATGTTTATCTTGATTAACATGAAGCTGATATAAAAATAAGCTTGCGTAAGAATAGTTTGCAAACATTGTATAAAAATAAACGACAAAGAAAAGGGAAGGTAACGTGACTTTTACAGGTAAGAATTTTATTGAAGGTCTACTGGAGGATTTTAACCCCTGTGTATCCCGATGGCTGCATTACGAGGGCGATACTGAAAAATGTTAGAATGACATGTTTCTAAACACAAATGAAATTCGTTTATATTTAACGGCTACTTTCTAATGTTTTGCGAGTTGATTATGGTGTAATTTGTTCGAATTGTTCTAATAGTTTGTTAATTATCATCATTTAAATTTGTTGTGTTCACTCAAAGATGACTATGACTAGAGAACATTTATAGGTATCTATATTTGACGATTTTAAATCGTCATTAACGCCTAAACAATATGAAGATCGTCTTAGAAATGGGTTTGGCGAAGAAGCCCCATCTAAGGCAACAATTCGTACAGCGAATTCAAAAGAGATCTGTTTTTTCTTAGTGATAAATTTCGTGGACACCCAAGAACAGCTGTTACCGATGACAATATTGCCGCTGTTCCAGCAATGCTTGAGGATGATCGACGGACATCTTATGAATTTATTGGGGCGACATTGGGCATTGGTATGAGTCATCCAAAACATTTTACATCAGCCGTTAGACTGAGAAAACTCTTGTCGATGAATTCCACATAAACTTACTCCCGATCAAAAACAACAACGCATTGATTGGCACAGAAGAATTCGAATTCGGCACTTCAAATTTGGTTTGGGATATCGTTACTGGCGATGAATCTTGGATTTATTGTTATGATCCTGATAACAAAAGTCAATCGGCTCAATGGGTCTTTCGAAGAGAACCCAAGCTTACAAAAGCCCGATGAATTCGCAGAGCTGGTAAGAAGATGGTTGCTAGGGTCATATTGCTACTACAGCATTAGAAGATAGACGTACCGGTACTGCCGATTGGTACACAAATGTCTGTTTACCGCAAAAAGTACGTGAAAGTAAAAATAATGTTACGTCATGATAACATCGTCGCATACAGCAAAAATAACAACTGCGTATCTGGATGCCCTAAAGGTCAGCACCATGGACTCTCCAGCATACACCCCTGAACTAGCACCTCGTGATTTCTTTTTGTTTCCAAAAATTAAAGATAAAATGCGTGGAATAACTTTTTCGTCATCAGATGAGGCAATGGAACATTATAAAAACCTGGTTTCTGAACTGCCTCAGGAAGAGTGGCATCATTGCTTTAAGAACTGCTTTCATCGAAATCAAAAATATATTGACGTTAAAGGGGAATACTTTGAAAAACAATAAAATCCTTTAAACATTTTAAAAGTAATGCTTCTTTGATTTTCTAAGAACTTTCAGTGTCGTCCTCGTATTCTTATTTTGCGTATTGACGTATTATCCAAACATATGCATATCAGAACTTCAGGAGTATAATTATTGCGAGGTATGGTTAAAGATATATTTGTTTACATGTTGAAGATGTTGGAATTAAACACCTCCTAAATATACCATTAGGACCTTTACTCCGGCCTTTCGACAATTTAACATTCAGGTATAGAATCCCCCACTACGCCAGGAGTACGAACCGTTACGCTTGGTAGTCACGTCATGAAAATTAAGACAAACGATGCACCAGCTGTGTAACCATAAGAAGAATGTTTACCTTCTGATGCTGACAAGTGAATAAATTGGTTACGTAAAGCGTATGTGCACTTCTCACAAATTATAACAGTTTCCTGTAAATGAATACAGTGAAAAGTAATTTCTACAGAAATATGTGGCTAGCCAGTGTTAGTAATAATCATGATCAAGAGCGGTAACTTCAGCAGTGTATTAAAACCATCGGCCATTTACCGCCCTAGGGTTTACCTCTACGTTATGTTCTGTGTTGTCTTTGTAACTTCTCCAAGTTTTGACATTCTTGCAGAGAAACACATAAAGCATTTTTAAAAAATCTGATGTGTTGCATTCACATGACTTTCTCTACCCTCTGCCTTTATTAGTGGGTACACAAACTACTGTTACTAAAGCTTATTTTATTATCCATAAATTTTTAATCCAAATAAACCTTTGCAGATACAGCTAGATTACACATTTCGTTATAGATACAAAGAGAACAGCGACAGTCAAATGTTTTAACAACTGGACGCTACATGCTGGCCTTAAAATTCCATACTGCTTCCATGACATCGCGAGAAACAACTGAAAATCGACAAGACTTAAGAATGACACGTATTGAACAATTTGAACCTTTAATAAAGGATATCTCAAAAACGGTTTATGCCACACACTAAAGCTTATTTTAAGTAAACTGTGTGCTTTTAAAGAGATCAGCATTTCTTGTGTGGTACGTTATAGTCTATCGCTTAACGTCTACAACTTATACAAGATTACACAGAATTCCTTTCGAATGAAGAGGACTTCCTAGTCTATTCCCAGAAAATTCATGATAAACATTGCATTTATCATGTAAATATCTTTTATATAAGGCATTTTAATCAAAATCGTTAGAGCCATTTTTTAGAAAATCGAAATTTTCGAAAATGTTCCATTTAAAGGGTAGTTTGGGGTGAGGGAATTGTTGAAAATCTTCGTGAGAAAGTAAAAAATCAATAACAAAGAATAGCTTAGAAATGGTCTTGCCACAAGCATTTTTTTTACTTTCTCTACTACGTATAGTAAGTAGGGGAAGTATTGTATTTCACCCAAAAATTCGATTCCGAGATTTCACCGGAAATATATGTTTTGAGATCCCCTGAATCCAAAACAAAACCATTTTTGGAAACATGTCCGTGTGTGTGTCTGTGTGCCTTTGTGTGTGTGTGTGTGTGTGTGTGTGTCTGTCTGTGAACAGCATAACTCAGGAACGAACAGTCGGATAAACACCAAACTTGGTATTTAGGTTCAGTATCTTCCAGAGATGCGACATGAAGGTTTTCAAGAAAATCCCCCTACCCCAGATTACCCTTTACATAGAATTTTAATTTTCTCAAAAAGGGCTCTAACGATTTTGATTAAAATATCATATGTTTAAGATATTTTATGACAAATAAACTGTATATCTTGAATTTCCTGGGAATGTCTCCAAAAGTATTCTTCATTGTGAACGACTTTTGCATAACTGGTAAACCACAAGAGTTAGACAAAATTTTACTACACAAAAATGTAGATCGCGTTAAAATACACAATTTATGTGTTATACATTTTTTTGTTGAGTGAACCATTTTCGAGATATTGCTTGTTGTTCCCTTAAATTTTTCAATACTTGTTTTCTCAAATGGGAATTCGTTATTCATTTTTTTGTCTTGGATATGCAAAGAGTATTAATCTGTGGAAAAGGGAATGGTGCTGCACCTAGCAACCAGCTATTAAGAGATATGTATGTGCTTAAAGGCTACTGTATTTCTATATTGCCCTTGTAAATATATATTCCCCTTACATCTACAAGAAAATTAGCAATAAGATACAGTCTGCAAATGTTTATCTCGATTAACATGAAGCATATGGAGAATAAGCGTTTGTAAAAATAGTTTGTACAAGAGTAGAGAAAGTCATGTGAGTGTAACACATCAGAATTTTTGTCTATCTCTTACACTTTACCTATCATGCGAATTTTTTTTCTAAAAGCAGGACTTCACAGGCTTATTCCCAGAAATCTCAAGATATACGTTGTATTTGTCGTGCAAAGATCTTAAACATATGATATTTTAATCAAAATCGTTAAGAGTAAAAATGCCTCTAACGAAAGTTTTTTGATGTGATACATTCACATGACTTTCTCTACCCTCAATTGTTTATTAGTGGGTATACAAAGTATTGTTTCTAAAGCTTATTTTTCGATCTATGACATAGTGAGAAACAAGTGAATGTTGACAGGACTTTAAGAGAATGACCAAGATGAACAATTCGAACCATTAATAATGGATATCTCAGAAATGGCTGATGGCACAAAAAAGTTACTTGAATTAAGTTGTGTGTTTTAAAGAGGTGTATATTTTAGTGTAGTATGCTTTCGTCTGTCGCTTAACGTTTACCGTTGTACAAGATTGCACAAAATTCCTTCCAAATGAAGAGGCCTTTATTGGCTATTCATAGAGAATTCAAGATGTATATTTTGTCATGTAAATATCTTTAATATCTGCTATTTTAATCAAAATCGTTAGAGCCTTTTTTTAGAAAATAATTTTCGAAAAACGTTCCATATAAATGGTAATTTGGAGTGGGGGATTTTTTTGGGAAATATTCGTGTCGCAAATTTGCTCGTACACACGGACATGTTTCCAAAGATGCTTTATTTGGTTTCAGGGGCCCTCGAAACGTGTATTTGCGGTAAAATCTCGGTATCGGGTTTATGGGTGGAATGCAATACCTTCCCTACCTGCTACATACGTGATAGAGAAAGTAATAAACGAAAAAATTTTCAATGCAAAGGGTAGTTTCGAGTGGGGGGATTTTCTTGAAAACCTTTGTGTCGCATCCTTAGAAGATAGTGAACTAAAATAACAAGTTTGGTATTTAGGCAGCTTTTCGTTTTTGAGTTGCGCTATTTAAAGAAAGACAGACACATACACGCGAGCGGACCATTTTGTAAAAATGCGTCTTTTGGACTCATAGAGCCACATAACGTGTGTTTCCGGTGAAATCTCGGTTTGGAATTTTTAGGTTGAATGCAATACTTCCTCTGTTTACTTAAGGTAAGTAGAATAAAATGTAAAAATGCTTTTTTGGGTTCAGGTAGTATCAAAACGTGTATTTCTGGTGAGGTATCTCTCCCGATACCTTTTCTGCTTACTGTAGATGTAATGGAGAAATAAATATCAGAAGTATTTGAAAATCCAAACCGATGACAAAGAATATCACGGAAGTAGTTAACGCTACACAAAAGTTTAGCTGATATAAACTGTGTTCTTTAAACAAATTAATGTATTTTGTGAAGTAAGTAAGATTTTGTCTATTTCTGACGGTTTACCAATTATACAAAAGCCATTCAGAATGAGGAGCGTTTAAAATTTTATTCCCAGAAAATTAGAAATAAGGAAAAAGTTTTAACATAAAGGATAGTTTGGCGTGGGTGAATAATGAAATGTAACAAATGAGGGAAAAGGTTAGGGAGTAGATATAAATAATACTTGAGAAAACATTATTTATAGACAGACCAAACGGGCATTAACGTATAAATAAGCAAATTATTATATTGTTCTTCCAAACGAATTTGGAAAACAACATTTTGAGGTTAAAAGAAGAGCACAAGGTTTAATATAGTGTTGTGATAATGAAACGGCGTCTTCACTCGATAGACGGCAGAGGGGCGGTCCAGAAGGAGCAGTGGTGAAGTAACATGCAACTCTGGTTCCAAATATACTTTAATTGTCTATAGTATTACTTCTCATTACAGTAAACATATCAGCAAGACTTAGTTGGCTAAAGTTCTTCTCTACATTGCTACAAACACCACTACGAATTATAAGCATGCAGGAGGCAAGTTTAGCTGGCCGCGAAGAAGGTTGGGCTTCCCATGTTCCGGCGGTCTTGCTGAAGTTTATATTAAAGATTAAGAGATTGATTTCTGTTAGCACTTGTCTCGCAGAGCGCGAGCCGTCAAAACCCCTTAAACTTAAATACCCGAGTAGTATGCTGACTAGTGTTTTAGACAGCACTGACGTAAGCGGCTGTCAGCATGATTTATATAATCTCTCCACGTGTCGAACTTTCCATGAACCTGAGATGAAAATTTCCCTTAAATATCATACGATCCAGCCCCTGCTTACATAAACATGCGGGAAATTACTCGCAGGAATTCTAACGCTAGTTTCATGGATATCTCTAAACAAATTTTGTCGTGAATATCTCGAAATTTATAAACTTAGATTTGATCACATTCTTGTAAAATAAAACTACATCCATCACAGTGTGAACGCGAGAGTGTCTGCACGCGGGGGAGAGGTCTTCAGTGCCTCTCCTTAATCAATCCATTTCAAGAGAGACTTCGTTGCTTTTCAATGTCCCATTCAAAGCATCCCACGCGGATGGAAAGGCATTATAAACAATGATCAATAGAGTAGATGCCGTTCAATTAGCATAAAATGGGCACGAGAAAGGCAATGAGCTGATGTAGGATGGCCACCTGCTCGTGGTAGACAGGATTGTCTGCTTTTATGCAGAGGTGCATTCATATGACTTTCTCTACTCTTTTACAAAATGTTCTTACAAAAGCCTACTCTTCAGTCTATTTTTTAATCAGGATAAAATTTCATTACATGTTTACACATTTCGTTGTAGGTATAAGAATACAGTAGGCTACAGCGATGGTTAGATATTTAAAAAAGCGCGTCGCTGTGTGATGGCTCTGAAATTCCATGCTCTTTGCATGCCTACGAGAAAAGGATTCCGATTCAGCACAGATAAAAAAGAGCTATGAAAATTCGATATTAGTATAAGAGAATATCTCGAAATGGTTAATATCACAAAAAATGTTGGACATAGTTGTGTGTTTTAATGAGATCTACATTTTTACTTTCTCTACTACGTATAGTAAGTAGGGGAAGTATTGTATTCCACCCAAAAATTCGATACCGATATTTCACCGGAAATACACGTTTTGAGACCCCCTGAATCCAAAAAAAGCATTTTTGAAAACATGTCCGTGTGTGTGTGTCTGTGAACAGCATAACTCAGAAACGAACAGTCGGATAAACACCAAACTTGGTATTTAGGTTCAGTATCTTCCAGAGATGCGACACGAAGGTTTTCAAGATAATCCCCCCACCCCAGATTACCGTTTACATGGAACATTTTTCGAAAATTTTAATTTTCTCAAACATGGCTCTAACAATTTTGATTAAAATATCATATGTTTAAAATATTGTCATGAGAAATGAAATGTATACCTCCAATTTTCTGGAAATGTCTCCAAAAGTATTCTTCATTGTGAACGACTTTTGCATAACTGGTAAACCATAGGAGATAGACAAAATTTTACTACACAAAAAATGTAGATCGCGTTAAAGTACACAACTTATGTCATATACATTTCTTTTGTTGAGTGAACCGTTTTCGAGATATTGCTTGTTATTCCCTTAAATTTTCCAATACTTATACTTTTTCTCAAATTCGTTATTCATTTTTTTATGTCCTGGACATGCAAAGAGAATGGAATGCGCCACATAGCAACCAGCTCTTAAAAGATTTCACTATCGCTTAAAACCTACAAATTCCCCTTGCATCTACAAGAAAATTAGCAATAAGATTGACATCTCGATATCTCTATTAACATGAAGCATATGGAGAATAGGCGTTTGTAAAAATAATTTGTACAAGAGTAGGGAAAGTCATGTGAGTGTAACACATCAGATTTTTCTATATTGCCCTTGTAAATATATTTTCCCCTTACATCTACAAGAAAATTAGCAATAAGATAGAGTCTGCAAATGTTTATCTCGATTAACATGAAGTAGATGGAGAATAAGCGTTTGTAAAAATAGTTTCTACAAGAGTAGAGAAAGTCATGTGAGTGTAACACATCAGAATTTTTGTGTAGTATCTACATTGCCGTTTGTGAAAATTGCAACACCAAGAAGGAAACGCATGAATTTAATACCACAGGTTAGGTACATGACAAGTAACAAATGATAAACTTTTCAAATCTATACATGACCTTTGAGCCCTAGTATTCAGTATTTGGTGTGGCCTCCATGCGCTGCAATTAGAGCTGCTATACGCCGTGGCACTGAATCAAAATGGTTCTGAATAAGTTCCTAAGGGATTTCCCTCCAAGCAGTTTGTATTCGAACCCACAAATCCGTGACACTGGTTACTGGAGGACCGTGACGCACCAGGTGCCGACCAGCCATATCCCAGACATGTTCGATGGGCGACATAGAGAAGGAATGGTACCCGTCGCTCTTCGAAGAAGGCTTGTGTATTCCTCGCAATATGTGGCCGGGAATTGTCCTGTTGAAATGTGGCCTGTGGAGATGCCTGAAGCAGGGGGAGTACCTCAGGCTCTACAAGCACCGTTAGGTACCGGTTGCTGTTCAAAGTGCCCTCAATTCGTAGGAGGTGAGATCGATTGTTGTAACCAATGGCGCCCCAAACGATCACACCTGGTGTGTGTCCGCTATGCCGCTCAACAATGCAGTCCTCCAGGTTGCGCTCGCCACGGTACCGCCGGACACGTATGCGGCTATCACTGTAGGACACGTTGAAGCGGGACTCGTCCGAAAAGACTACATTTTGCGACTCAGCACCCCACTGACGGTGTTCATGTGCCCATTGCACTCGGAGGAGCTTGTGGTTTCTGACAATGAAAGCCGACGTAATGACTTGCATGCAACCAGTTCAACCTGTAGCAGACGGCGACGAACCGTTGATGTAGACAAGTTCACACCTGTTGCAGTGCTCCAGCGTCGAGCTAACACTGTGTATGAGGCTCTACGGTCGGTTATGACGCTCATCCCGTGTTCTGGGCATGTTCCGTAGCCCAGTACCCGCTCTTTGCTGCGTACGACCTTTATCTATCCACTGCTTCCACACACGCATCACTGCCGTTGCAGCATGCTCTGTACGCGCCGAAATGTCACGGTATGACAAACCCGCTTCCCGGAGACCGATCGAACTCACTCACACGCCGATATGCCTCCCTTTGGCATCGACGAGGCATACTGGCACTCAATTGTTTCCACCTTGTTTGACGGCTCTGCTCAACCTACGTATACCCTATCTCTCTGCAAACGTAATCACTCCTACACTTTCACCAAGTTTGGAGTTATTCGGGAAATTCTTTCTTGGTGTTGCAGTTTTCACAAACGGCAGTGTGGTTTATGAGAAACAGGCGAAAATTGCGTAATATTAACGTTAATTTAAATGAAGATTTCACGAACCTTAAATACTTTTTCAAATATTTCTTAGAGTAAAATTGAAAGATAAATACTTTGTGCATGTCTAAATACATTTTGAATTAAAACAATTCTCACATTTATAAGCTTTCGAAATTTGTCTCAGTTGCATCTACATCGCTAGCCACGAGACTACACAACAGGACAACACTGTGAGAAACGCACTTCAGCTGTTCTTTATTGCACTTATGGCTTGTTTTCGAAACAGCGGATTATCAGTTACAAAATGGCTATCTCTATAAAGCTATTCATTTACAGTGAAACACATTGTAATGCGGCAACTGTGGCAAGAATTTATAGAGAAAGATTTCCAAATAGACGGGCACAAATCTTAGGACAAATGTTTTGATCTGTCAAAGAGCTCTAGATACAGGAAGCGTATTTGTTCATATTGAAGGAGTTGAGCAAAGAAATGTTGCACAACAAGAAGAAATCCTTCACTTGGTGGAACAAGACATTGGAAACAGCAGCCGTGATATAGCTCGCACTATCGGTGTATCCCATTGGACTGTTTTGAGAATAAAAGAAGAATTGCTACGCCCTTATCATACTCAGCGTGATCGGTATCCCTCTGAAACAGATTATGCCCCAAGGATAGCATTCTCCGAATGCTTTGTTCAACAAGGGGACTTTGCCCTTAAAAGTCTTGCAACACATGAAGCAACGTTTACGTTAAGTAATTACCACAATGCTCACACCTGGGCTTACGACAATCCACACACAATAAGACAAGACAGCTTTCTGCGCAGATTTTCTGTAAATGTTTAGGCAGGGATCAAAGGAAACACATTAATCGGTCCGTAGATTTACCTGTTGTTTTGACAGGAGCCACCTACCTCCAGTTTCTTCAAGAAACGTTACCAGTTCTGCTTGAGGATGCTCCCCTGGCAGTAAGAAATATGGAGCTATTGCATAACTGCCCACCTCCGCACATAAGTAGAGCCGTGTGTGGCCAACTACGCAACATATAAGTAGTGTTGGATCCCTCAGAATGGACCAATAAGATGGCCACCAAGATCGCCAGATCTAAATCCAATCGAGTTTTTTCTTTGGGATGATATGAAAATATACATTACATAAGTGCTTGATTTGGAAACTTGTGAGAAAGAATACTTCGAGCAGCGGAAGAAGAAAGAAAAAACAACAACCCGGACGTATTACTTAGAGTGCAGCAGAATGGAGAAAACGTTGTGAAGCAAGGAGTGTACATTTTGAACAATTTCTCTAAACATTAAAAGCATGTTCTCATTGATTTTCTGTTCCTGCCTTGCTTTAATTGTTCACAGGGTTTTGTAATTCACAAAGAAAGGAAGCATATTATTATTATTATTATTATTATTATTATTATTACTCTATTTATTTTACGTCACTTTAATTCCCTTGTTCATATCGCGAAGGATCTGTTAGTGGATAACTCTTAGAACGATATGTGATGGACAGTTAGCCTTCTAGATCTCATCCCGGTAACCACCTACTCCGTGCCGTGCAGATGGCATTAGGGTGCCGCCTTCACATGATATTTGGGTTATGTTATAATCATGATAGTTTTCTGTTTATTTGTATACCAGAAGTGTTTTATTTGTTTGTTGTCATAAGAGCAGAAGCTAAACAATTACCGTTCAACCTGCTGAATGTAAAGTGAAACTCTTGAGTTTGCTGTATTGCAGCATTGCGCAAAATAAAACAGTAGTTATCTCTAACGGAAACCACAAAATGTATTAAGCAAAAACACTCAAAACAATGTGCTCTTTCATAGTTTAAAAGGATGATCATAGGTCACAGTCCACACCTGCCTTTTACTTTCTCTACTACGTATAGTAAGTATGGGAAGTATTGTATTCCACCCAAAAATTCATTACCGAGATTTCCATTTTTGAAAACATGTCCATGTGTGTGTCTGTGAACAGATAACTCAGAAACGAACAGTCGGATAAGCACCAAACTTGGTATTTAGGTTCAGTATCTTCCAGAGATGCGACACGAAGGTTTTCAAGAAAATCCTCCCACCCCAGACTACCCTTTACATGGAACATTTTTCGAAACTTTTAATTTTCTAAAAATGGCTCTAACGATTTTGATTAAAATATCTTATGTTTATGATATTTTCATGACAAATGAAATGTATATGTCGAATTTTCTGGGAATGTCTCCAAAAGAATTCTTCATTGTGAACGACTTTTGATAACTGGTAAACCTAAGAGATAGACAAAATTTTACTACACAAAAAATGTAGATCGCGTTAAAATACACAACTTATGTCATATACATTTGTTTGGTTTAGTGAACCATTTTCGAGATATTGCTTGTTATTCCCTTAAATTTTCCAATACTTATACTTTTTCTCAAATTCGTTATTCATTTTTTTTTGTCCTGGTAATGCAAAGAGAATGGGATACTCCACATAGAAACCAGCTCTTAAAATATTTGACTATCGCTTAAAGTCTAGCAATTCCCCCTGCATCTACAGGAAAATTAGCAATAAGATTAAGATCTCGATTAACATGAAGTAGATGTAGAATAAGCGTTTGTAAAAATAGTTTGTACAAGAGTAGAGAAAGTCATCTGAGTGTAACACATCAGATTTTTTATATTCAAGTGGCCTCAAACGTGTATTTCCGGTGAAATTTGCGTCTGAAACTTTTGGGTGGAATGCAGTACTTCCTCTAGCTGCTAGGTACGTGGGAGAGAAAGTAAATGTGAAAACTACTTTATTCTCTCTCATTTCTGCAATAAGTTTTAGGCCTGTCCTTTAGCCATACAAGAGCTGAGGTTTTAAGTTTGAAAGTCCTGCATCACCAGGTTCCCCGCTAAAAGCAGAGACCTACGAGTTGCAGAAGGATACAGTTCCCTGACACTATTATCCGACAAATACAACAAGAAAGAAACAGCAAGAGTTGTTCCAGAGATAAACTTTTGTGTGATGGGGAAAGAGACGCGCAAAACGTGCAGAGGGAGTTACACTGCTGATACTGATGAAGGTGGAAAAAAATATGGGTGTGTGCTCGACAATAATTTACTGACACAGATAACGTCACAACAATTTAGGGGCTTAGCGCAAATGTGACTCAGGTTGTAGAATTATCAGAGATAATGAGCTACGAGCGCCGTGATTGCCTTTCTCGTCGTGTACACCCATTATTATTCATTTAATCATGTTGGGCTGTCTCTTAAAACACAAACACCTCTCCAGTAGTTGAGTTTAGAATCTCTTCTATCACGAAAATAAACACGAGCTTTAAAGGGAATCTCAATGAAAATGTGTGAGTGTCTGCATGTAATCTCAAAAATCACTCGACCGATTTTGAGAATTCTTTCACCGTTGAAAAGCTCTATTCTCTCTGACGTACATAGCCCATGAAACACATTCTGACTTCAACTCATAAATTACTAAAAGAGTAAACATGATTTACAAAGCCTATGTTCAAAAATACGAACACATTGGAGTTAAAAAAGAACATAGGTTATAGAACGGGCACTGTGACCTACACAGATCTGTTGTGGCTACCACCCCGTCCTAGGAGGAAGGGATGAACTAAAGGAATCATAGGCGGCCACAGAGACGTGCGGATGTCTCTAACAGTTCCAGGCTCGAAGTCCCGGCCCAGTACTGTAGCTGCCTGGAGAGGGCGATGAACGACCTTCTACCAAGCAGCCTTCTAGTGTTCACGGGGAGTACTCTTTCCTTTGAGCAAGCATCCACGCCATCTGCCCGACACCGCGACATGCCACGAAATCTAGAAGCTCACCCGAAAGATGGAGAAGGAAACGGAATGGAACAGAAATAATGGCCAGGAAATAGTAGTAGATGGGAAACCGCCCCAGCATTCTACTACCGACCGGGGAAAGCCATGAAAAACCCAAGGTCAGATTGGGCGGTTGACGGAAGTCGAACCCTGGACCTCCCTAATGCGAGTCTCTCAGTTTACCGCGGTGCCATCTCGCTTGGTAAATTCCTAAATATTTGTTAATCAAAATCGTTTGAGAAAGTATATGAAAAAGCGAAAAATTATTATGTAAACGGTGGTTTACCGAGCGGGAGGGCTCAGGCGGCAACGCCTGTGACCCGTATTCGAGAGGTCTCGGGTTCGATCCCCGGCGACCGCCCACTCTGGCCCATGCTTTTTTCAGGGGTTTTCCGTTAGGTCTGTTTCAGGGTTAGAAGTGTTGGCAATGGTGTTTCAGTGCGGCGTGGCAAGGGAAAAGGATGCTCTCTGTAGGACTATCTCCGTCCCTCGTCTTTCGGCTGCTTACCTAGGGTAAAGGACCCCCCTTTGGAGCGGGGTGTTGGACCCTCTGTGTGGGGCGGGGGTCCTCGGTCTGCCTGCCAGACTGTCGGAAAGTCTCAATCCGGAAGCTGTAGGGACCCTGTCATTGCTGTGCAATCACTCCTGGTTCCGTCCGCCCGGTGTCTCCTGCCTCTCTTGTAGGGCATAGGTATAATATTCTCACTGAATGAGTGCCGAGTCCCATCGGAGGATAAGAAAGAAAGAAAAGAGGTAGTTTGAGGTGGGAGCGGATTTTCTTGAAAATCTTCTTGTGATATCTTTCGAAGGATACTGAATTTAAATTGCCAAGTTTGGTATATATCAGACATATTCTTAAGTTATGCTGTTCACAGACATTTTTCTAAAAACACTAGGTATTTATCCACTAGCCTGAAGACATGTAGGTATTCTTAGTGAAATCTTGATAGTGAATTTTTTGGGTGGAATGTTGTGGTGTATAGGTCAAAACCCTGCTAGTGGATACGTCAATTAGCTGTGAGTGTGAGCTTAATAAAAAAAATGTTGGGATGTGATCACCAACACTAAATAACACTGTAGTGTCTGCATGTTGAACCGTCTGGCCGACCGTTGTATGTCACCATTCATGTGACATTTAGGGTGCGCTGTCATAGTTATTCTTAGTAAGTTTACTGTTGATGTTGCCAGCACTGAAGTGAACTAGAGCAATGTCCTGCAGGTAACCTCAGTAACTAGGCTAACTTCCAAACACTTGACCTTCCGACTTCATCTCGCTAAAACGGTTTTGTTCATGTAAATGACAGCCAATTGAAGTCTGAAGATGGACCTAAAAGTTTCGGCACCAAAAGGATATGATGTGTTATATTCCTATGCCTTTGTACCAACTGTTGTTATTAAAGCTTATTGTACTTGATATTAAACCTTTATAGAAATGCTTTTCGTTGAAGGTGTAAGAAGGATGCGACAAGCTGATATCAAATCTTGCGGATCGCTGTGTCTTTACTTTGAAACCGTGTGTTCCTTGCATCACCAAGAGAACATTCAAACGAATAACAAGGAATGCCTCGGAAATGGTTAGCGTTACAACAAATATATTACTTTTTCTGCCCCACATACATAGTAGGTAGAGATGGTACTGCATTCCACCCAAAAATTCTATACCGAGATTACACCGGAAATACATATTTTCAGGACCACTGAATCCAAAACAAGCCTTTTTAGAAAAAACGTCCTAGTGTGTATCTGTGTCTGTCCGATAGACACTAAACTTGGTAGTTAGGTTCAGTGCCTTCCAAAGTTGCGACGCGAAGATTTTCAAGAAAGCACCCTTACCCCAAACTATCCTTTGCTGGAAAACTTTTCGAAATTTTTTTTTAAAAAAAAGGCTCTAACAGTTTTGATTTAAATACCCCATATTAAAGATACTTAATGACAAATAAAATGTATAACTGGAATTCTCTGAGAGTAGATTTCGAAGCCCTCTAGATACAGAGGGAATTTTGTATAATCCTCTTTAACTACTAAACGTTAAGCGGTCGACGAAAACGTACTGCATAATAAATGTAGACTTCTTTAAAACACACAATTTATTCCAAATAACTTTATTGTGGCATCAACCATTTCCGAGATATCCGTTATTAATCCTTCAAATTGTTCAATACTTGGTCATACTTTTCAAGTCCTGTCGATTTTCAGTTGTTTCTCGCGATTACGTAGAAACAGTATGGAATTTTAAGGCCAGCGTGTAGCGTGCAGTTCTAAAGCATTTTATTATCGCTGTTTCCTTTGTATTCATAACGAAATGTGTATAGCAGCTATTTCTGGGAAGGCTTATCTCGACAAAATGAAGTAGATAGGAAAATAAGCTTTCATAAGAATAATCTGCATACCCACTAATAAGAATAATGGTAGAGAAAGTCATGTGAATGTAACATATCGAAGTTATTCTCACAAATTATGTGTTTTTTTATGTATGTATGTATTTATTGTGCTAAGAGTTTTACAAATTTGATTGTCTACTGCACTTTGACCCTGGTCACTTATTCAGTAGACAATCACTACAGTTTATTTACATTTTACAAATTCTTGTCACTAAATTATCTTGCTCTTTTTTCAGTTTTTTTTTTCATGTCCCATTTCCACTTTTTTTTCACTTTTTATTTATTGATTACTTAACCATCACACATTCACTATAGTTTTCCATTCAAAGTAAGATGCACTACCTCTTACTTTTCTCTTTCCACTGTCCAAAGCCATTTATTTTTTACTTTACACAAAAACTGTCCAATGCTTCTAGCGTCCTTGCATATCATTTCAATTATAAGTGTATTTCTATCCCCCTTCAACCACTTCTTATTAAAAAATTCTTTTCTCCAATTTTCGGTTCCTTGGCACTTAAATACTATGTGTTCAATGTCTTCATTATCACCACATATCGGACATTGGTTCTGAGGAATACCCTGTCTTAGCCCTTTTAGCCTCCATGCTCCGGTTCTTAACCATGCAATAGATTCTCTCTCTTCTTTATTTACTATGTCTATATATTTTTCCCTACCCCACGTATTTTTCATTGGCCTATAATAAACTAATGAGCTCTTTTCGGCAATCTCACTGAACATGATTTGTATTTCTATATCTTCCAGTCTTTTCCTTGCCTTTTTCCAAAAATGTTTTACGTTATTTTCTCTCCTTCTCCATATATCTCCTAACCCATTTTTCTCCAAAATATTCCGTAATTTACTTACCCATCCATCATTCATTAAGCTATTCTCTTGGTATTCAATACATTGTCTTAACACATTACTTTTTCCTAGATTTAAAGTTCTGAACCAAAATTTCAAAGCTCTTTCCATTATCTTCCCCTTAGTTGGCACCCTGCCCATCTTTAATTGTGCTACCTGTCTTCAATTGACTTCGGTAGCCCTAGTATTTCTCTACAAAACTTCCTGTCTACCACATCTATACATTCCCATCCTCTATCTAATCCCCATATTTCTATACCATACATCATTTTTGCCTCCACAACCATCTCATAAACTTTTTCCAGCCATTTAACATTTATATTAGGTACTTTATATTTGCGGCTTCTAATTGCTGCCATCGTCCCTTTACCTTTTGCCAATGCAAACTTCTTTTGTTCCTCCCATTTATTACCTCCATCTATTTTTACTCCTAAATAGATACAGTCACGCACTACCCTGTAATCTTTATTCTCTCCCTTCCACTTTTCATATTTGCCTAATTTTCCCCCCATTTTGAAAACCACAATCTGTGTTTTCTCTTGATTCACTTTTAACCTCCATTCTTTACAATATACATCAATTGCTTGTAATGATTGTTTTAAACCACTTACTGTAATAGATCCTACCACTAGGTCATCTGCAAAAAGAAGTCCTGGGATTTGGATGTTGTTAATTACTGGTGCACTGTTATTATTACTTCCAATTTCTAGTAAGACATCATCTATGTATAAATTAAATAAAACTGGGCTTAACTTACATCCTTGCCTAAGGCCTTTCTTTTGTTGAATTTCTTTTGTTACACAGCCTGTCTCCACCCTTACACAGAAGGTGTTCTCAAAATACAGTGCTTTAAGAATATTCACCAATTGCTGACTGACTCCCTTACACACTAATTTATGCCATAGAAGTTGTAGCTCAATTCGGTCATAAGCCTTCTCTAAGTATACAAAAGCCATATACAATTTACCCCTTTTTTCTTTTAAATATTTGTCTGCTAATGTCTTTATAATAAATAAATTATGAATTGTTCTCCTTCCCTTGCGAAAGCCCATCTGGAATTCCGAAAGGATATTATATTCTTCAACCCAAAATTGTAGTCTCGCTGCCAAAATGCCCGCAAAAGGTTTTCCTATATTCGATAATAATGCAATACCTCTGTAGTTGTTAGGTTTATCAACATTACCCTTGCCTTTATATATATAGGATACGAAATCTAAATTTCTGGTGTAGTATAATTTTACCAATGTTATCAGAAGAGGCCTGTATATTATAATATGTTTAACATAGCTAATAAATAATTGCATAAAGCTCAAAATTACATGAATCACATGAATTGTGCTGATAACAAATTAACGCTCTAAGTAACTGTTGTTTTGCGTCGAAAATGGTAAATATTTGTTTATCGGAACTTTTATCCACACAGCTGAGCTAGGCATAAGACAGTGCCACTCGGCAAGCGAACAAGGATTGTGCTAAATGGCGCAGTTGTTGTAGCGAAATTACGTTAAGAAGAAATTGTGATATGGATGTAAATAATGCTCACTCGTGCGGTAAACCTCATGATCCCAACTCTTCTTGTATTACTTCTATGTAAACGATACTGTAAACTTAGATTTTCATGGAAAAGTTCATTATTAAATGCTGTAACTATATACTGCTTTGTATGGTCTTAATTTCCAAAGTCTTTAATCGCATTCGCTAATAATGTAATTATAAATGTGTCTCCGTAAACATTGAACTGTTTTTGAACGTTATTTACATGTTTATTTTAATTTTCAAGTTTTAAAAATCGATTTGATTGTCCTAGATCAAATGTTCCAGACGGGAAATTTTTAAAAATGCTCTTTCTTTTGTGTGATAATATCGCGAAAAAATGTCAGTCATTTTTGTGCTACATTTGGCCCGGAGATCAAAAAACCGTAACTTAAAATTTCATGTTTAAAAAAGGCTATTTCTTTTAAAAAAGTAAATATTTTAAAACCGTTCTTAACGCAGAAAATGTCTGAACTTTTAATTACTTGATTTTTGGAAATGTACATGAAATATTTAAGAGAAAGACCTTCTGAATGAGTAAACGTGTTGAGAAAAATGATTGCCAAAAATAACTCGTACTTTAAAGTGAAAAGCAGATTTGGTTTTATATTGTTACCGTATCTACAATATCCAAACTCAAAATTAATTTGAAACTACAGGTTTTTGATACATTTCTGAACAACCCAAATGACCATTTTTACCTTCTCTATCACGCACTTAGTGGGTAGAGGAAGTACTGTATTCCACCAAAAAATTCGATGTCGATATTACACCGAAAATACACGTTTTGAGGCCCCTGAATTAAAAAATCTGTGTGTGCAAACTCGGAAACGATGCTTCGGATAGATGCCAAACTTGGTATTTAACTTCAGTATCTTCCGAGGATACTACACTAAGATTTTCAAAAAACTACTTCCAGTACAAACCACCCTTTGCATGGAGAATGTTTCTACATTTTTTTTTATTTTCTCAAAAATGTCTCTAATGATTCTGATTAAAATAAAATACATTTGAAACATTTACATGACAAATAAAGTGTATATCTTGAATTTTCTTGTAATAGGCGTAAAGTCCTGTTCATTTTGAAGCAATTTTGTATGAGTTTGTATAACAGATAAGCGTTAAGAGACAAGACAAAATTTACTACACAAAAATGAAGATCTCTCGAAAACATACAGAAGTTCTGTCGATATTCAGTTGTTTTGGCGTCGTCCTCCATGGACTAGTGGTACAGTGCTAGCCTCTAGTTCCCGTGGTCGCGGGTTCAAAACCGGCGGAGGTCGATGGATTTTTTTCGGGCGTAAAAATCCTTAGCACGGCTTCCTTCGGAAGGGAAGTAAAGCCGGTGGTCCTGTGTCGTAGATTACGACACGTAAAAGAACCTCAAGCCTATTAAAGAGGCCTCTGAGCAAAATTACCTGTCCTTCACGCCCAATATAGAATGGGACACCAAGGACCAGAGTTAAAGAGCGTCCATAAATAAAACTCAATTTAATTTAATTTTAAGTTGTTTTGCCGATGTCATGGAAACAGTGTCGAACTTAAAGACTGGCGCACTGACTAGCATTTAAGGCAATCCTATGACGATATTTTGGTTAAAAGCTTGAGCTTTTGTAATTCTTTGTTGTTGTTGTTTTTTGCCATTTTCTAATAATTATTATTATTATTATTATTATTATTATTATTATTATTATTATTTAATAATTTACAGTCGTCCTCCGTGGACTAGTGGTACCGTGCTAGCCTCTAGTTCACAAGGTCGCGGGTTCAAACCCGGCGGAGGGCGATGGATTTTCTCGGGGGTAAAAATCCTTAGCATGGCTTCCTTCGGAAGGGAAGTAAAGCCGGTGGTCCCGTGTCGCAGATTTACGGCACTTAAAAGAACCTCAAGCCTGATAAAGAGACCTCCGAGCAATGTTTCCGGTCTTTCACGCCTAATATAGAATGGGACGCTAAGAACCACAGTAGTTAAAGAGCGTCCATAAATAAAACTCAATTTAATTTCATTTCGTTTCTAATAATTTACAGTCTATGGAAACATATGTTGTGCTATTTTGGACGTTTACGATTATTATCCAAGAGCATTTTGAGCCCATATCAGAGTCAGTAATAAAAAACAGTGGAGTGTGCATTTTTAAACCTGCTTTTCTAAGACAAAAAGCTTTCCTCGTTTGTCAGTACATAATATGTTTCACGTGATGCAATTTTTCACTGATCTTTGCTGAAACTTGCAAGGTAGGTGCAAAGAATATAAGCAGAGAGCTTGAAATACATTTTTACTTTCTCTGTTACGTGCATAGTAGGCAGAGAAGGTTTCACCGAAAATACGTGTTTTGAGGGACCCTGAATAAAAAATTTTAATAAAAAGGCCCGTGTGTGTGTGTGTGTGTGTGTGTGTGTGTGTGTGTGTGAACAGCATAATTCAAAAACGAAAAGTCTGATAAACACCAAACTTAATATTTAGGTGCAGTATCTTTCAGAGATGCGACACGAGGATTTTCAATAAAATCCCCCCAACAGAAACTACCCTTTGACGGAACATGTTTTTTTCGAAATGTTTGTTGGCTCTAACGATTTTGTTTAAAATACCATACGTTAAAGATATTTACATGACAATTAAAATGTATATCTTGAATTTCTGGGAATAGGCTATGAAGTCCTCTTCATTCTGTGTAATCTTGTATTACTGCTAATCGTCTGCCATAGACGAAAACGTACTACATAAAACTTGTAGATCTCTTTAAAATGCACAATGTATGTCAAATAAGGAATATCTGAGATAACAGTTATTAATGGTTCGAATTGTTCATTACTTCGTCATTCTTTTAAAGTCCTGCCAACATTCAGTTGTTTCTCGCGATGTCATGGAAACAGTATGGAATTTTAAGGCCAGCATATAGCGTCAGTTGTTAAACATTTGACTATCGCTGTTCTCTTTGTATCTATAACGAAATGTGTAATGTAGCTGTTTCTGTAAATATGTATTTGGATTAAAATGAAGTTTGTATACCCACTAATAAACCATAGAGGGTAGAGAAAGCCATGTTAGTGTAAAACATCAGCTTTTCATTGTTAGAGTTGAACATTATGATTTTATTTACCTGCGCATGCAACAGTCAGCAGAAGTATCAGCTGTAATCAATTATTGGTCTACAGATTTCAATAGGTGATTAGTAACGGTGGGGTGAGAAGAGACTGGTTTCCTGTCATTGTGAGGGTCACAACCGTAACAGGGCGTGGTCCTAAGTGTCCACGTTCATTATACTTAGATATGTGCTTCATCTTTGTAACAGTTGCTCTTGGGTATTTTAATCTAATGAGTCTAAACTGCTATCATTTGTACTGCACTTCCTGTAGCCAGTCATTTAGTTTCTTTTCTCTACGCTTAGGCACTTAAGATAAGAGGAAATAGACATTGCATTTCATATCGAGAGTTCACCTGAAATACATATTTTTAAGCGCCCTTAATCCCAGTTCTTTTTTACTTTCTCTACTACGTATAGTAAGTAGGGGAAGTATTGTATTCCACCCAAAAATTCGATACCGAGATTTCACCGGAAATACATGTTTTGAGACCCCCTGAATCCAAAAAAAGCATTTTTAGAAACATGTCCGTGTCTCTGTCTGTCTGTGAACAGCATAGCTCAAAAACGAACAGTCGGAAAAACACCAAACTTGGTGTTTAGGTTCAGTATCTTTCAGAGATGCGACACAAAGGTTTTCAAGAAAATCCCCCACTCCAGACTACCCTTTACATGGATCATTTTTCGAAAATTTTAATTTTCTCAAAAATGGCTCTAACGATTTTGTTTATAATATCATATGTTTAAGATATTTTTATGAAAAATGAAATGTATATCTTGAATTTCCTGGGAATGTCTCCAAAAGTATTCTTCATTGTGAACGACTTTTGCATAACTGGTAAACCATAAGAGATAGACAAAATTTTACTACACAAAAATGTAGATCCCGTTAAAATATACACTTTATGTCATATACATTTTTTTTTGTTGGGTGAACCGTTTTCGAGGTATTGCTTGTTATTCCCTTAAATTTTCCAATACTTATACATTTTCTCAAATTCGTGATTCCTTTTTTTATGTCCTGGACATGCAAAGAGAATGGAATGCGCCACATAGCAACCAGCGTTAAAATATTTGACTATCGCTTAAACCCTACCATATTCCCCTTGCATCTACAAGAAAATTACCAATAAGATTAACATCTCGATTAACATGAAGCATATGAAGAGTAAGCGTTTGTAAAAATAGTTTGTACAACAGTAGAGAAAGTCATGTGAGTGTAACACATCAGATTTTTAAGAAAACGATCCATGTGTGTGTGTGTGTGTGTGTGTGTGTGTGTGTGTGTGTGCAACAAGAGAATCTTCACTTGGAATTGTATTTTTTTTTTTTTTTCGTTTTCACAAAAAATGGGTCTTAACGATTTTTATTAAATTGCCGTATATTTTAGATATTTTAATGAGAAATAAAATGTATATCTTCAATTTTCTGGAGTGAAGTCATCATCATTAGTGATAAATTTTGCATGATTTTTTGTAGCTGGTAAACCATAGGAGAGACACAAAAAATTGCTATAACTACAACAAATATAGATCTCTTTAAAACACGCAATTTATTTCAAATACATTTTTATGGCATCGGCCATTTCCGAGATATCCATTGTTATTGTTTTGAATCTTTCATTTCTGTTGTCTTCTTTTAGTTGTTTCTTGCGATGTCATGGAAAGAGTATGTAATTTCAAGGCCAGCAAATAGCGATCCGTTATTAAACATTTGGCTATGACTGTCCCCTGATACCGTAATTATTGACAGGAAGATATAAATAATTAAATAAATAAATAATAGCAAGATAGAGAAATTATTATGTATTATACAATGTATTAAATTAATGCATAATGTAATAAGCCTGAGATAAACGATTTGTCCGGAAAAAAGCTCATTAGCGGGTCAAGTTAAGGAAAGCCATTAGTAACAGCCGAGTAGCGAACTCGTTAACATAAAGGTTCCTTGAATGTAGTTAGGGTGAGTTCAGTATGTTTGCAAAGTCACATAGACAGGAACTGTATAAATTAGAAAGGAAATGAAATTCTGAGTTCGGAGCAAGGCACCACATGGAAACAGTGTCAGATACGCACCCCTGCTCAAGCGGTCGTTGGTAGTGGTAGCGATAAGTAGGCGGAGCTTAAGTTAAGAAAAGAGCACGCATTCTAAATCAGACTGGCTTACTTAAAACATGTACTTCATTCTGTGACTTCCCTACTTAATTAATTACTCGTTTGATAAGCCTTGTGAATTTTAGTTTCATTTTCAAGTTGTGTAGCGCCCCGTGATGCGCTTAACAGAAATATTTAGCGGCTATTGCGAGAGGTCATTCCGAGTAACATTCCTGCGACTTACGGTAACTGACGCTTCGCTTCAATATCATTCTAGAAATAATTTAATTCTTTAATTTAACAGTCGGCGACTGTCTTCAACAGAATATTTGAGTCAATACTAAAATTTATCAGCTAACTAAACTGGTGCTATCCTTTCACACTACACTCACACATACACTGAGACAATGAACTCATAGCTATACCACTGAAGCAGCTGGCGGTCCAGACAATGCAGAACGAGCTAGGAGATGACGACATCGTGGAACTCAACAATAAAGAAGGTAACATTAAACGTTATCAAAACTGATGCAACTTCGAAATAGCAGCATCAAGTTTTGAAGCAAAGGCTTCAGAATTGTCCCACCAACGAACGGCTTCACCCCTTTGTACCCATAAGAATAGTTTGTATAAAAATAAACGAAAGTGGGTAGAGAAAGTCGGGTGATTGTAGCACTGTAAAAAAAATTACGATTATTATTTAAATTTCCTATACCTATTGGCATGTTCAAAAAACTGTTAAATCTTAATTTGCCTTAAAGGACAGCGAATTCATCTTCATTGTTATTGATTATATATAACTGGAAAACCACAAACATTTAAGAAAATGGAAAATGGGGTTTCCGTTAAAATAAAAGTAATTGTGTTTGCTGACATTTTTAAACATTTTCGAAGTGTTCATTTTTGTATAATTAAGTTCTGCCAGAATGAAATATACATCGATGCACCAGCCATGAGCAAATCATCGTCATCCTCGTCGTTGTCGTCAATAACTTCTAAGGCTGTTCCAGTCTCGTAGATTTTGCAATAAAATATTTGAATCCTCTGTTCTTCTGTCTACCAAAATTCCTTTCACCTTTCTATTTATAACCCAATATAATCTTCGGTATGCAGTCTTATACCATTCATTGGAGATGCTCTTTCCAGAAATTTCTTAATTGTTGTTTTATCCATCAGTTTAAAAATTGTTTCACTCATTTTTAACATATTTTTTTTTATGTTATCTAAGAAAATGTATCGATTCTTTTCGTACGAATTATACTAGCTCATGCCAAACAAAGTCGACTGTTATGTAAACAGCTGAGTGATGTCCTCTTTCTTTCACATAACAGTCTGTAATACGTAATGTGAACACATTTCTAAGCAGGTATTCATTGCGATTGACGTTAAGTGCACAGAAAGCCATACAAGGATACTACTTGTGTGAATGGATATGTCACATTCACACGACCTCTACTCACCGTTGTACAAACCAATCTGATGTGTTACACTCACATGACTTTCCCTACTCTTGTACAAACTATTTTTACAAATGCTTATTCTCCATATGCTTCATGTTAATCGAGATGTTAATCTTATTGGTAATTTTCTTGTAGATGCAAGGGGAATATGGTAGGCTTTAAGCGATAGTCAAATATTTTAAGAGATGGTTGCTATGTGGAGCATTCCATTCTCTTTGCATTGCCAGGACAAAAAAAAAAAAGAATAACGAATTTCAGAAAAAGTATAAGTATTGGAAAATTTAAGGGAATAACAAGGAATATCTCGAAAATGGTTCACCCAACAACAAAAATGTATATGACAAATTGCGTATTTTAACGCAATCTCCATTTTTTGTGTAGTAAACTTTTGTCTATCTCTTATGGTTTACCAGTTATGCAAACGTCGTTCACAATGAAGAACACTTTTGGAGACATTCCCAGAAAATTCGAGATATACATTTTATTTGTCATGAAAATATCTTAAACATGTGATATTTTAATCAAAATCGTTAGAGCCATTTTTGAGAAAATTAAAATTTTCGAAAAAATGTTCCATATAAAGGGTAATCTGGGGTGGGGGGATTTTCTTGAAAACCTTCGTGTCACATCTCTGGAAGATACTGAACCTAACTACCAAGTTTGGTGTTTATCCGACTGTTTGTTTCTGAGTTATGCTGTTCACAGACACACACACGGACATGTTTCCAAAAATGGTTCTTTTTTTATTCAGGGGGTCTCAAAACATATTTTTCCGTTGAAATCTCAGTATCGAATTTTTGGGTGGAATACAATACTTCCCCTACTTACTATACGTAGTAGAGAAAGTAAAAACGCTTATTCTTCTATTTCCTGTTTATTGCGATATTTGTCGGTCTAGCTGGTCAGTGGGTTAGGCGCTGGCCTTCTGATCCCAAGGTCGTGGGTTCAAACTCGGTCCGGACTGATGGTTTCTAAGTGTGCTTAAAAGTGACAGCCCCATGTAGGTACATGAACTAGCGTGTAAAAGAGCTCGTGTGGGAGACGAAATTCCGATGCTGATGTGATCCTGGCAAGTGACAGCGTCGTCAAACAACAACCTATTTTTTAGGCAGCAAGGCCAAACGAGAACATCTAACATAGTGCACGCGAGCTAAAAGCTTTAGCCAATTTACTAGTGCGATAATCTGTATTGTGGCCAACTTAAGTTTCAAGTCCAATTACATGGCAATTAGCCTTTGTATTTGCACGTGTTTAATAACTCGTGTTGGTTTAATTAGGTTTTACTTTGAAGACATTATTTTGCCCCACGTTGGGCGAAAATTTGAAGAAGGTATGTTTTAGGAGTTATTTGTTATTTTTTAGCACCGCGCTTTGGGAGCCAATTTGAAAAAAAGTTATTTTGTTGTAGGAGTTGTATTGTAGTTCAACTGTTGGGGAGCCGAACTTGAAGTAGTTGCTACCGCACGTATAGTAAAAAGTTTCCGGTAGCCTTCGCCCCAAATGCACCTTCCGTGGCCTTTGCGCCAAGTTTAAAAATATTAACTTTGTAATTTGACTGTTTCTTCAAATATTATATATTTATGTTTGCCTCGGCTGCGTCAGTATTATTGTTAGAGACACGTTTCTCTTTGCAGGGTTGAGGTGTGACTGAAGAATGTAGGCTTACACAGATTATAATTTTACTTCACTCCTTTTATTAATCCTTGACACAATTTAAATAACACTTCACTGATAGGTATATAGAGAGAGAGCTGTGAGATTTTTGTTATTAATTACTTGCACTTTTTAACACGTAAAACTATTTTCGTCTCACACGAATACGTATTTCTAGAGGACACATCTCGCGTCTGATTAGTAACATTGTCTGCTAGCAACGCGTCCAGTTATGGGCACTGTCTACAAGCAACTGACTTCTAGATTTGTAAATATTGCTATATTTCAGTTTCTGATTGGCTAATCCTACTCCAATAGAATACCTTCATTTAACTAAAGCTTTTTCTTGTTGTTGATTGGCCATTTTATGAACTGTTACAAAAATTACATTATTGCTTCCAAGAATCACAAGTAGTATTGTTAAACTTTCAAATTCATTATTGCCTCAAGGTTACCTCATTGTTAGCAACCTTTAACCTATTATTCTCACAGCTCCTACATTATTAAGTTACGTAATACATTCACATAACATTATTACATGTATACAATAATATAAACATTTACAATGACTGTAATATACACTTTTTATATATTGTTACATACACATATTGCTTTAAGGTGGGCTGTTATTGAATATATATATATATATATATATATATATATATATATATATATATATATTATATAATATAATTTGACTGAAATCATTTAAGTGTTAAAAATATTTCCTCAACTTTTCCTTGTGTCTTTTTACATGGTTAGTTTCTCATAGCGCTCGCATTATCTGTTCACATTACAAACCGCCATACTTCAGTTTATCGCTGAATGGCTGCTTTCTTTGATCTAAAAGGTTACTCTTTTATCCAACCTACATAAAGATTAAATGGCGGAAGTTGTGTATTCGGAAGAAACTGAATTGGAAGTGAAATTACAGAAGCAGCAGAAACAATAACACTAGATGGTAAAATAATTTCACTGAAAATGACTGCTAGATAATCAACAAAACATGTGACATATCTCGCTTTTTAATGTCATTTCTCTTGTTTCAAGTACGCGTTCTGAATGTTGTATCTGTTAGTTTCAGGAATCAGTACAACATTATTGATATTTTACAAATTGGAGCGCTGTTTAAAAAGCAGTATATGCCACACGTGTTAAAAAAAGATTTTATTTTGCTCGTAGGTTTGCAAAACGAAGGCAAACGTTCCTACTCGCAAAATAAAACCCTACTTTTCCCCCTTGTATCATAATCTACTCTTATTTTCAA